>CM065053.1:158761141-161296141 GCA_032883995.1 Coronaproctus castanopsis | reverse complement strand
CGATAATGATGATTTTATATATATATATATATATATATATATATATATATATATATATATATATATATATATATACATAATCGGATCCGATATTGATGAACAAATGACTCAAATTCAAATCTAATAAGTTTATCGCAAAATAACCTAAGCACTTGCCGTCCATTGAACTCCACGTTGAGGAA
The DNA here is from genome assembly GCA_032883995.1 of Coronaproctus castanopsis. Lineage (NCBI taxonomy): Eukaryota > Metazoa > Arthropoda > Insecta > Hemiptera > Monophlebidae > Coronaproctus > Coronaproctus castanopsis. The sequence goes on along the minus strand of CM065053.1, from coordinate 161,295,959 downwards.
GATACTTCCGCGAGTCATTGACAGCCTCCATAATTTTAGCTTCCATTTTATATCGAAGAACCAGTAACTGGTACGTTTAGTTTATTTAAAGACAATCAATTATTCGCTTAATCTAAACTTAAATTTTACTAACATCGCTAAACCAGTTGTATATTAGACGAATTTTGAACAAAAAAAATTCAGTCTTGTCGAATTGTACACGTATATCTTATGTAAAATACTAAACCTCGTAACCAACAATTTAAACGATACGATTTGAACTTGGACGAGTATAAGTTTAACGTAACAATTCAAATTCTTTATTGTAGATACAAGAATTTAATAATAATAATAATAATAATAATAATAATAATAATATGGTTTATGGAGTACTGCAAAGCACCGACATACTCTTAAAAATGTTAGTTTTAAGCGATCTACGTTATATTAAACAAAATATAACTTTCGACTATTTTTAAATCTACACATCTAAATAAATAAATAAATAAATCAAAAGTGTATTTCGAAAAACAGAATTAACTATAACATAAAAGTACAAAATAAAAAAAAAAAAAAACACAAAATAAAAAAAAAACACAAAAAATCCAGAACTTCTTCGCAGTTAAAATATAAGAAATATAAGCGCGAAAGGATCAAACATATATTACTCTGTAATGTATCACCGGCATCTTTCATATTTATAACGTATATAATATGTATTTCATTCTATCTTGAACATATATGTAGTCGTGTAATTAGTATACAAGTTTTGGTTGTGATATCTACATCTAAACACCCGAGGATTAAGGGAAAAGTCGTGCGTTAATTAGTTATTTAATTTCCTCCGTTGTTAGTTATTTTAAATGTTTAACATTTATTTGATACCTCCAAATTTTCTTTTTATGTTTTGGTTTTTTCATAATTAACTACGAATGGAGAACAGACCGCCGCCGCAAGTTCTAATAAATATTTTCCGAACATTTTGTTAACGGTGTTACGTGAGAATTATTTATAATCTTATATTGCGAAGTGCGACGACAATTCTTAATTCTAATCTTTCTTTCATTAAAAGTTTATTAAAACGTTAATCGCTGTTAAGCGTAATAAAAACCTCTTAAATTCTACAGCTTTTTCGAGCGATGTTTAAAGTAAATATTTTTATTACTGCGGAGTGATTTAATATCGCATTTTTTTATTTAGCGAATTTTAAAAATTAAAACCGATTAAATTCGTCAATTATTATTTCGACGCGAAAGTGTTTCGTATGTATGAATTGTTTTTTGTTTTCCTTTTAACGACTTAAGTAAATTCTAAGTGAAGTACACGATACTTACGATAACTACGATGTTGGCCGTCAGAAATACGTACTTCCATCTTGAAATAGTCATAGTGCTTTCTCGTTGTGCAACGCCTAATGATTTTCGAAAATATTTAAATAAGCCATGTCGAAAATTATCTAGCCAGATATATTCGTAATTAATATATCTTAATTTTGTGTTATATATTAAAATATACGCTTGTCACCTGTACCTTCGGAAAAATGTGAATACTCAGCATTTTAGTCGGAATTTTTTTTATTTTTATTATCTTTTTTAACGACTTCGAGATATTGTTATATATATATATATATATATATATATATATATATATATATATATATATATATATATATATGTACATATATATATATATATATATATATATATATATAATTTAATTTTTATTATTTTAGAATACCCGATAAATTATTGGAAAATTTGATGAATTTCATAAGAAATATTTTTTTTTTCCATGAAAATAATATACCGGAACAATAAGTGAATAATGTTTAATCATTTTCGAGAAATATCTATGTAATCTGTTTTAATATAATCGGCACTTCGCTTTAACCTAGTGTGGTATAGAATTAATTCGGTCATTTAATTTAAGCGTGCGCTGCTTGTAACTTGAAATCATTATATTCCCGGCGTCTTTGACGAAAAACATTGGGTTTTTAAGTCTTTATTTCCTAATAACAGGCGTGGAAATATTTCCATAATTATTAAACTTATTTCGTTAATTTATTCTGTGATGTTACCGATATAAAAATATTCTTCGTCTTTTCAATGAACATTAATATATCTTAATTCTCCTGTAACGTTATTTATTCATTTTTAAGTAATTAGTTAATTTTTATTCAATTTCGCTAATTTATTCTATTCTATTTGTGAAGAGTTCTGTTCGTAATGTTCAATTTCAGTTTTTCTTCAATACTTAAATTTTCATAAATACATAATAATAAATGTAATATTGCTGCGAAATAAGCCTATTCAACCATTTTTTCATTTAGAGGATGTACAGTGATCCACAAAACGTCTTTTATCATGTTCAATTAATCGTTAAATGACCACTAAAGTTAATCATTTGTTATGGAAATATGAAAATGTACATATTCTGTATATATATATATATATATATATATATATATAAAATATCCTTAATCATAATAATACATTCGTTGTCGAACACCAGATAGTTATACACTGAATATAAACGTCAGGGTGAATCATCCGTAATGTTTATATTTATATCTATGTATATGAGTAAATTCTACTTTATATCGTTCGTTCACATTACTACATTTAGTTAGCACACGACAATAATTAAAATTATTAAATATTCGTTAACGATAAATTATAATATGTCAATTTTTTATTTTTTTATTTTTTTTTCGTCGGCAAAGTTATTTGAAGTAAATAGTTTTTGTTGTCATCACTCTATTTTCTGTCATATTTACGAATAAACGTGATGTAATTGTTCAATTATATACTATTATGAAAATCCAGCTCGTAATGCGAAAGATATGCTATATGAACGTTTTTAAAGAAATAAACATATAATTCTATAATTTATTATATTATTAATTATCGGTTTCAATTTTCAAGTATACATATATATTTTTCATTATTACATTACGAGGGTTTCCTACTTTCATTATAAAAATAGATTATACAAAATAATAATAATAATAATTAATATTATTATTATATTTTTATTTTAGGACTCTGGACTACAAAGGTCATTTGCGTTCACGGAAATTAGATACAATAAATTACAGAAAAATTATTTACTACTTATAACACTATTTGTTTAGTTTATAATACTTTTTTTAAATCGGTTATTTTTAGAAAGTATATTACTGGCTGCATTACATCTTCATCGCAGTGTTTAACAGTTATTGACGACGTCGTTCGAATTTCGGATATTCTGTAATGACATGTTATTCGAACTTTAAATTTTCTGTTCTGTAGGAATGAACGGAGGAATTTTGGATTGTTTTTTTAGAATTGCTGTGGTAGATATGTGATCGAAAGTATATCGAAAAAAACGTGTTGATCTAAGATAAATGCATCCTGTATTTCTTGTTGTAGACGTAATAGATTGTCAAACAGGAGACCGTCCTTTTCTAACGCCACTTTGCTGGTTGTCTATTAAGCCATCTCGTTCAACGATCCACATTAATCTGTTTTCGACTATCCTTTCTTTTAGTGTACATAGAACACAGGTTAGAGATATCGGTCTATAACTAGCTGGGTCACACTGATTTTTATTTGCCTTGAGGATTGGTATGATATTGGCTTCTTTCCATTTGTCTGGAATTACATTTGATTTCCAGATCTGGTTTGGTAGGTGGCAAATTGCATCAATATTATGACTTTCTAGGTGTTTTATCATCTCAGGATGTATCCAATCAGGTCCGGTTGCTGATGATCTTAACCGTTTTATTGAAGTAGATACTTCCTGGTGTGTAATTTCCGTGTTGTAGGGTTCATCGTTATTTTATTCAAAGTTGAAGGTATTGTCTGTGTTATGGTAATTTCGTTGAACCTTGTTTTGCTGATAGTAGTACTCTGCCATAATTTCCGCAATTTTGTTGTCATAAACTAGCTCATCAGATGGATTTTTGATCGCAGATATGTAACACGGTTTTCTCTTATTTGATATTTACCTGATCTGACTCCACAGTTTAGTAATCGGGGTGTAATTTATATCGGAGATAAAATTATTCTAGAATTCTTTCTTACTTTGTGTTACAACTCCGTCTAGCCAGATTGCTGTTATAAATCGTAAGAGGTTTTCGTACAATGGGCATCTTTTAAACTGATTTTGTTTTTTATTTGGATGACTGATTTACTGTTTTCGTTCCACCGTGAGACATGTTTCTTTGTTCGTTTGGAGTGAGTTTTAGGTATATATGAATCAGCCGAGGAGAGAATCTTATTTGTTATGATGGTATTTATTTCATTTGTATTCGTACTGATTGTTGTGTCTGTTAGGTTGATATAATTATTAAAGTTGTTCCAGTCAGCTTTACAGATTATCCAGTTTTGGGTATCTTTCACATTGTATTGAATGATATATTAGACAGTTTATAATTTGAGGGAAATTATCACTTCCATAGAGACATCAGTTTGCCACTGTATCCTGTGATTAATTGTAGAGCTGCAGAGAGTTAAGTCGATAGCCGATGTTGAACCATTATAGATGTTGAATCTGGTTGCTTCTCCCGTGTTTAATAAGCTTATATTCGGATCGTTTAAAAGTTTTTCTATCATTTGACCCCTTTTATCTGTCGTTTTAGATCACCAGATTGTGTTGTGACTGTTAAAATCTCCGGTTATTTTGTAGTTGTTTGGTTGTTTCTTTCAGGTTCTTCAAGCTAATTTGATCTTTTTCATTTAGATAAATAGTGCATATCGTTATTGGCGTGTTTAATAAAAGTTTTATATCAATCACTTGAAGGCTTGCCTGTAATTATATTGCATCACCTTTGATAGTGCACGGCGATCAGTACACTATCTTTTGTGTTACCCGCTAATAGGTAGTCTTTTCGATGTATATTGTATTCTTTTATTTTTATATTGTGATTACTATTTAATTTGGTTTCCTGTAAGCATATTACTGTAGGTTCTAATTCTTGTATAAGTAGTTGTATAAACGGTGGTTTGGATAGAACGCTATTTAAATTCCGTGATATTATATTTATCATGGCAAGTTAATTTTGTGAGGATTATTAGTACCGATCCTCATTGCTGTATTCGAGAGCTGGTTCGTCCACTTCCGAAGTGGATATGTATTGCAATTCTATAGCGGCGTTTAGTTTTTTGATGAGCCAGGTTAATGATCTTTTAGCGTCACTGTTTATTAGGAGCTTCATTTTTTATTCGGAAATTTTTCTTTTGTGTGTCCTTTGGTTTTACATTCTATACTTATAATAAAGTTTTTTTTACGTCAGTGAATAGTGTATTATTTTTTCCTGTGTTTTTTGAGCAGTTGTTGATTCAGAAAGTGTGTCATGGGGTGAGGATGCTTGTCTTTTTAATAGTGATCTATTTGAGTTTACAAAATGATCTAGTTCGAGATTTATATTCCACTCTTCTTCTGCCATAGATGTTGCTATACGTTCTGTGTTATCTATGTGGTCTGGTAATGCTTTATCAGTATTTGCTTTTGTTGAAATTTCTGATTCTGTATTTTTGACTTCTAGCGGACATTGTTTTGCTATGTGACCTGGTTTCTTAGACAAAAAACATGTTATATTTCTATCCGTCGTCAAAAAAGTTCTATAGTCCTTGTCTTTAAAATTGATTACTAAGGAATCTGGGATGTATTGTTGGTCATTATCTTGATAGTATAGAACTGTACGTCGGAAACTACAAATATGTTGAAATATTGGCTGTATACGTCCGGCTTTTACAAATGACATCGGTGACGATAATTTTAATCTGATTTCTTCGGTAAGGGCAGTTTCAATAACTTTATGGTGTATAATGGATTGGAGATCATCAGTTTGCACTGGGCTAATTAGTGGACGAACCTTTATCAGTGTGTTTTTAATTGTTATTGTACCGTGATTTGAGATAAAGTCATTGGCTGTCTTCACAGGGTCGAAGTAAAAACACGACCTACTATTGGACATTCGCGATAAAAATTAGATTTTTGATGGCGACACTAATTTATTTAGCTCCACTAAGAATTCTTCATTGGAGAAATTTCCAGTGAGTGGAGAAATGATGGATTGTTCTTCTGTTGGGAAGTTTGGAGGGTTATTAAATTTTTGGTGTTTTATCAATATTTGAATAACTACTATCTTTTGCAGGCTGGTTTTCAGTTACACTCAATATGCATATTTTCTCATTTTTTCCGATATGCAACGTGTTAGCATCACTTTGATGACAGTGTTAACGTAAATTAATTAGTTTACACCTTGTTATTGTATCAGTCTTCATAAAGATTTATTTTTACCCTAATTCAGGAAAAAATTAATGTAAAATCTACTAGATAATCATAGAACAATTTCGGTGGTTCAATAATTTAAAATCGTTATAATATTTTAAACGCACAGATTAAAATTGAAAAATTAATAAAATTCTAGCCGCCGCAGAATTTAAAAGACCTGAAATATCAGATAATTCCTTTGAATATACAGTTAATAACAAATTATTTCTTACACGATACTTTAACTCGATAGCAACCTATATTATATATATCATCAATATATATATAAATATGTCGCGGTGGCGTAGTTGCTAGAGTGCTCCACTGTAAACTTGACGGTCGGGGGTTCGAAACCAACAGGCGACATAGAAAGTTTTCATAATTATTTAATTCTTAATTATCACGGAGAAGGCAGTGGTACTCTGTATAACATCATATGCGCGCGTATCTGCGTTGCATATAAATAGTGCCGTGAATGCTAACTCATTTGGTATGTAAAAATAAACGTACAATAGCTAGTCACAACGTTCGGCAAAGAACAATACGACGATGTTGATAATGATGATATATATATAAGCCTGGCGGTTAATTAGAAGGCTAAAGTTCGAAAGTTACGCCGAATATGATTGCCAATAATATGGTATTGAACAATAAACCTCTAGATAGGATCAAAAAGTCTAAAATCAAGAGACAGCCACTAGAGGTAAATCATCTTGATACGCCCTTCACAAAATCAGAAGTTACGGACGCAATAAGAACAATGAAAAACAAGAAAGCGGCTGTCCTTGACGACTTGCGGGTTGAACAAATTAAAATGTTTAGCTCAGGTACCATACAACGGTTCACTGCCTTGTTTAACAATATCGTCCACTATAAAAGAATACCAAGTAGATGAAAAAAAGCTCATGTTGTGGCTATACTTAAACCTGGAAAACTTCAGAGGGACCTCAAAACTACCGTCCTATATCATTACTCTGTCATTTATTTAAAGTTTTTGAGAGACTGCTAATGACCCGGATTATAAACATTGTTGATAATAAGATTATTCTCCAACAGGCTCGTTTTAGGAAGGGAAAGAGCTGCGTTAGCCAAGCAGCAAACCTTGTTCAACATATCCAGGATGGTTTTGAAACAAAATTATCACTGGCGCAGTTTTTATAAATTTAACGGCTGCATACGATACTATTAATCACAGACGTCTATTAAAAAAGGTGTATGATATTACCAATGATCATAATCTGACGGAAAAGGTGCAGAACATTTTGTCTGGAAGGCGGTTCTGCGTTATACACAATGGAAAGAAAAGTAGATGGCGAATGCAACGAAATGGGCTTCCATAGGGAAGCGTGTTGGCACCAATGCTATTTAACATCTACAGCAACGATCAACCTGTCGACGAGGAGACTCGACGGTTTTTATACGCGGATGATCTCGCGGTGAAAACGTTCGAAGAAGTGCAGAAGAAGCTACAAAAAGCACTCGATGGGCTAGATAAATATTATAAGAAAAATGCACTTCGACTAAACCCAGCTAAGACCCAGGTCTGTGTTTTTCACCTTAAAAATGCAAAAGCAAAACATAAACTTAAATTATTTTGGCAGGGGAACCAACTTGAACACTGCAAAGAGCCAAAATACCTTGGAATCACCCTGAACCGCTCGTTAACTTTCTGGAAACACTGTGAGAATCTTAAAATGAAAGGCTAGAAACAAGTTACTGCGAAAATTGGTATCTTCCAAATGGGGAGCAAAACCAATGGATGCGTAAACCCATAAGCCTCAGCCTTAGTGCTATGTTTCTCGGCTGCTGAGTACAGATGTCCTGTATGAGGAAGATCGGCACATACTAAAAAGGTTGATACCTCACTCAATGAAGCGTGTCGAATAGTCACTGGATGCCTAAAACCTACTAAGGTGGATAAATTGTATCTCGCCTGTAGTGTAGCTCCCCCAGGTATTCGCCGATCTGTCGCTACTGATGCTGAAAGAACTAGACCAGAGACAGATTATAGACACCCAACGCATGGTCAGAAGGCGGTTACATCACGTCTTCAATCCAGAAGAAGCTTTCTGCAGTGCTCAAGACGATTAGACGGACCACCGCTTAAAGTTCGCGCACAGAGATGGACAGAAAAAGCGGGGAACGGAAGTAAATTGAAAGAAGAACTGAACCCGGTGCGCCCTCTAAATTGGCATACATGGAAAACTTTGAACCGACTTCGCTCTAGTTGCGCCAGAACCTCAGTGAATTTATTCAAATGGAGCCTGGCTGAAAATGATAAATGCAAGTGTGGAGAACGGCAGACCCATGGACACTTGTTCCGGTGTAACTTGGTGCCTTCAGGCGTTACGGAAAAAGATCTATGAAGCACAGAGCTAAATGACGAAGCCATTAAAATTGTCGATACATGGATTGATATTGTACAAACTTGACTTGAAATAACTATTTTACTCCTTGTGTTTAATTTTATATGTTGGTCCTCATGCGTCTCGGACACGAAATAATAATAATAATAATAATAATAATTTCGAATTAGCGCAAATAAATGTCCGTCGATATGAAAACAAAAATTAACAGTACTACGAAAAATAATTTTATTATATTCACATTCGAATGAAGATACAATCGACGAAAGAAAACAATCAGCTTAACAGATCAGATAAGTATTCTGACATGTATTTTATATATATATATATATATATATATATATATATATATATAAATATATATATATATGTGTGGGTGTGGGTGTATGTGTATATATATATTATAATTTTATGTTCGACGGATTATTGGAGCGTTTTAAAATGGCCAAATAATATCTTTAAGCGTTTGCTTCGATGTACCGTCGTCTTCGTTATCGGCGGCGATATTTCTATCTTTCGAAGAGTCAGCTTTTGCAGATGGTAACGCATTCGTTACCTGTTGCAACTTGTTGGTCTGAATCGTTGTATTTATTAAAAAGCTCGCGATCTGAAAATGCGTAATTTTATATACAATTTTATTCATCTCGAACGTTACTTCTGGTACTCGTTGGGCTTTTAATAAATTTAACCGCAACGTAAAAATTGAACCCGCTATACTTATTATTAAATTAAAATAACGTTACTACTTAACACGAAACAGAAATTTCGGGAAAACCATTTACGAGAGAAAAAAAGGTGGGAATTGGAATATAGATGCGAGCCGGAGAATAGATAGGAACATTGTATATGTATATATATATATATATATATATATGTGTGTGTGTGTGGTCGTCATCGTAGACAGAAGTATTATCGCGTAGTTATTTTTCTATTTTCTGGCCGTTAATTATTTAATTTATTACGTTATTCACGAAAATAAATGTGATGTGAAATAATTACCGTACCAATAGGATAATGGTGATTACTATAAGTCTGTTCTTAGCGTAAAGATAATGCATATATATATTTGTAACCGGTACCAAGCAACCTTGTCTTTGTTGGACCAAAGCCTCGGGACATCTATCGCCTGTCGATGAACAACAAGAACTCGGTATATACCCTAAATGCGTCATCCAATCGCCGTAATTGACGATGCCGCAACAATTTAACTGAAATTAAGCTTAAATTTGTTATATATGTATATATTTTTTAAATTTCTGTTTGTTAATATTACTAACAAACGTCTTTGAAAATATTTTGTAAAAGCGATGTAAGTCGTCCAATTTTTAATTAATTATTTTTATCTTTTTTTCATCATTCACTTTTTTTTGTTTTCCTTTATTTTTAATTGAGTTTAGGTTATAAAACCATTACTACTCATTGTACATATAAATTTATATAAACTAAACGCTAACGCTAACAAATGAGTTATAAAATAGAAAGATAAATAACTAAACTAAGACATATGAGGAAAATACACTATACGAGGATGTAAAGGTTACAAAATAATATTGGATTTATATATATAAGAGGCCATATTAACACAAGAGGATTATTTAAGGATAGGAGGTATGCAATAGAGTACGGAGGGAAGATACCTAACTGTAATAATATCTTGATTAAGGTTTCTCTGTGTGCACTATATAGATTACATGAAAAAATGATATGATTAATATCTGCCGTCAAACCACAGGACTGGCAAGTACTGGAACTAACCAGCCCTATCCGGTGGAGATGACTAGGCAGCAGATTATGTCCTGACCTAATACGAATTAGAAGAGAGAAAAATTTACGGATTGGTATTGAATGAGGAGGCTTAATTAGAAAGAGAGATTGTTTCGGTAAACTTGTTTGAATTTGTTTATAGAAATTATTCCGAGTAGCACAAAACATGGAGCTCCAGCGATGACGCAAATTCACCTTCGCAGACGCAGCTAAACATGTGGAGGGAATCGCAGGGATCAGTAGGCCTCTGGAGGCCCCAATTTTAGCTGCCTGATCACAAATTTCATTATCTTTGATTCCGATATGAGCTGGGATCCATGCAAATTTCACATGGACATTCTTTTGTTGTAGATCCATTACATTTTCTATTATTGTCAAAATAACTCTATTAGTTTTGAATTTTGGATGGCGTTAAGCACACTTAAGGAATCAGATAAAATAAGTACATTTGAATGTGTAATATTGACTCGTGCAAATTGCAAAGTTTTAAGAATTTCATATTCTTCTGTTATAAACACAGTGGAAAAACTCGGTAAACGATCATTCACTTCTACCGCCGGACTTAACGATATGACGAATTGATGAATTTCCTTAAAATATCTTCCCGGTTATTTCCATCATACACGATTACGTATACACAAAAATGACCTACTCAAAAAGTGCTTGTTTAGAAATATCGTTGATGGTGACCATAATTAATATTTCAAAAACAAACACTCGTCACGTTATTTAACTAAAATTGTTTAAATACATTTACCATTTTATGGTTTTGTTCAGTTAATTATTGTTCAGTATTTATTCATACGCGGAGTGGTGACGTAATTAAGTAGACGTTCAAAAAGTGTAACATTAATGACCAACCCGATTTTGCAACGTGTTCATATGTCGATTATTTGAATTTTTTTCATCGTCGCTGTACATGACCATTACTTCGATCAATCCTTCTTTAGTACTTCGCATTCGGTAAGCTTGTAACATTAACGTGAAGAAAAACATGACACTTTCGAAAAAATCGCCCAAAGCCGAGAGAGCCCAGTACTGAAACGTCGAAAGGAACGTATTAAGCTCTAAAATCGTAATTACGTCTATATTTAGCGTGTGAAAACTTCAAAATTTATAACCTCTGAAAAAAAAAAATTATAAATGCGTTGATGATTATTATAATGGAAATACTGTACATCGCGACATCGGTAACACTTTAAATCTAATCTAGATGTTATGTAATAATCATTTAAAGTTCAATTATGCGCGTAATTTTATGTTCGTCTAGGTGGTGTTTCATGTTTTTCATCTCATTTATTCCATAAATCCACTTACATATATATGCACCGATATATATATATATATATATATATATATATATATATATATATATATAATGCTGATAAATACAATTCTTCTCCGTTTAATGTTTTTAAAAAAGTAGAACCACGCAAATCTAAGAAGAGACGGTTATAATTGATAGTACCTAGTAAGAGGCGGCTGCTGTATACACTCCACATATGTCTGTTCCCAGAGCTTCTTATGTTTCGACTGTATAAAATTTATTATCATGTGTAGAAACTAAAGAAAATACCGCATCACTAGAAGACCCACCTTTAGCTAATGAATCTACAATTTTCGGAAGTATGTAGTTGAAAATTATCACGTCGTTCTGCTCAATTTAAGGACGATATCATCACGATCGTATATATAAACTTTCAACGTCGTATTTTCGGTATTACTATATGGTGTTGGTTAACAAAGACGTTCGAGAAGAAGTGTTATAAGGCTTCGAAATATTGCAGAATACTGAAAATAAAATGGACGGACAAAATATGAAATTATAATTAAATCGATGAAATAAATAAAAATAGTGAAAGATGTTAAGCGAAGATAATTGAAATAACACATAATGAGTCACCCGGAACAATATAGAACTGTTCGCCTTTTTATACAGATCAAGATCACTGGAATAGACGCCAGGAAGGAAAATAATAGAATTTGACGCAATGGCGTATACTACAGTTGAACTGTTCCGAAACGTATTGCACAGAAAAATAATTGATAAAACGTTAACCGGCGTTCGATAACGGACGACGATGATGATAATACATATGTATGGGTTTGTGTGTGTGCGCATTCTTATATTTAAATATACAGAAAAATTACCGTTTTCAGTAGCACGGCTGATGATTCGTAAGCTGCGTATATTCCGAAACAGCCTATTAACGTTACGTAGCCACCGATAGCGTAGGTCATAGTCAGATCGCCGAATATAGCCTGATAGGCGGTTTTCAATTTGGCCGTGTCCGGCATTTCTTCCCATAATTCTTCCATACCGTCGTACGTAGTAGCGAAAAACATTTGAGACGATCCCATTATCTGCAACCGCGAGAAAATACGATTAGAAATCCTATTTTAGACGGAAGGTGTAATACAATTATTACGTTACGAGTAAGTTTGAAAATTCTCGATGCATTAAATGTATAACAAGTAATCGTTATCTGTCGGTAGTCGAATTTTAAAAATTGTAAACCATCGTCGGTTACTGAAAGTACATTTTAGCTTCGACATACGATAATTTGAAAAGATTAACTGCGGTAATTCGGTACGAAATTCGAACGAGTTTTTCTATTTTCTAATTCTTACGTAATTGTTTATAATTTTAATTACTCCTGGTTTTTTATTTGTTATTCGCACAAACCATTGCGATTTTTATTAAAGGAGTTGGGATTAAGATTTTGTCATGCTGGCTCTCCATAATTTTTTTTCCATTCACTTAGTAGTAGGATACCTTGTAAACAAATTGTTGAGTTTTTAATTTTTTGTTATTTTTATTAATTAATTTATATTTATTTTAATAAATTTTTATTTTTCAATATTAGTACATCTTGTTCATTTGTGAAACATTTTCCACCGAATAAACTCGGCCCACCACCGAGTAGTAAGTTCGAATTTGGGAACCAATTAAAAAAGAAAAATCGTTCAATTAAAAAATAATAACAATTCAGAATTATTTATTTATTTATTATTTATTTATTTATTTATTATTTATTTATTTATTTATTTATTTATTTATTTATTATTTATTTATTTATTATTTATTTATTTATTATTTATTTATTTATTTATTTATTATTTATTTATTTATTTATTTATTTATTATTTATTTATTCATTTATTATTATTTATTTATTATTTATTTATTTATTTTTTATTTATTTATTTATTTATTTATTTATTACTTACTGCTACGAAAATGCATACGATCATCTCGGCGTATTCCCATTTCGTATGATTCATATTGGTTTTCTTGAATTTATGTTTTGTGTCTTTTTAATAATTATAAATCGAAAACCAATTAACATCCGCGATGAATTATTTCGGTCGAGACGAAGTAATTTTATTTATTAATTTTTTCTTTTTTCTTTTTTGTAGCCAGTTGCAAATACTTGCCGCGTATTTTGCTTTTATTTTCGTTTATATTAAAATAAACGAATATATATATATATATATATATATATATATATATATATATATATAAAATGTTATATTTCAGTGTAGTTTTTTTTTCATGCGCAAAATTATAAATTTTTCTACGAATCGACGAGGTAAAAATTTAATTGAATAATTAAATTACTAGATAATTTTTAATAATAAATATTTTTAGAATCGTTCTACGTCGACCGAATACTTTTTTATTATTGAAAATTTTTCAGCATTCGAAGTTTTTATACTGTTTAGCTATAACGTTTAATCGATAGTAACAAGTATTTTTTTTTCCCCCATTTCGTAATAGTATATTTATTTGATAATTACAAATTGACGTTATCGGGAATTTAAGGTGGCAATTCGATTAAGTTTGTGGCCACTATAAAATCCGTTTGCAATCCTTTAATTACATTCTCCGATATGAATGATTTTTTAACTTTACGATGATATCTATCTTCTTAGTATGATAACTTTTTGTACTTTTATGTTATAGTTAATTCTGTTTTTCGAAATACACTTTTTATTTATTTATTTATTTATAATTGTTCCTATTGCTTATTTCTTCGATGGCTAACTTATTAAATTCGTTCTTATTGGCTATTCACATCTGGCTAGTATATCTACTGGTCATTCCACTATCCACCACCTTCGGTTAAAGTTCCCGATCCCCGAAAGTATGTAGTACCCCCGTGGGGGGTGTTCTATTATTACACTCAAAATATTGCAACTTGTTAAATTAAATATTTTGTTTTAAAATTATTTATTAATTAATATATATTTAGATTTTGACGTATTAATATTTAAGTTACAATGGTTCTTTTATACTGACTATAGTATATTTTATTTTTTGAACATTTATGTTAAGGTTCTATTTTTTTTTTCAGTTATATTAATTTTTTCTATTAGAGATTGCAGGTCTGCACATGACTGTGCTAATAGAACAGTGTCATTCGCACAGCGGATACTGATAATTAATTTTCCATTAATTCCACTTGTATTATTTTCCAGCGCTTCGGCAAAGATTTGATCCGAATATAAATTAAGTAACATAGGCGATGCATCCCTGTCTTACACCTTTTTGAAATGAAATTTTATCCTATACTATATAATGCGGCGGTGATGTAGTTGCTAGAGTGCTCGATGGTTGGGGGGTTCGAAACCTACACGCGACATAGGAA
Organism: Coronaproctus castanopsis; assembly: GCA_032883995.1. Lineage (NCBI taxonomy): Eukaryota > Metazoa > Arthropoda > Insecta > Hemiptera > Monophlebidae > Coronaproctus > Coronaproctus castanopsis. The sequence continues at coordinate 161,280,940 of CM065053.1, read as the reverse complement.
CTTTTCATCATTATTTAATTCTTAATTATCGTGGCACCACACTCCGTATAATATCATATGCGCGCGCATCTAAGTCTCATATAAATAGTGCCTTGAATGCTAGCTCATTTTGTAATTAAAAATAAACGTACAATAGTTAGTCACGACGTTCGGAAACGAACAATACGACGATGATATATGTCTACACTAAATATTAGCATTTTGTTTTCAGTTCAGATTTTGAATTACCTGTAAGTCAAAAATGAATTGATCCCTTTCTTCTTTAGTATATCAATAAAAAGTTCATTAAGTTTGACTCGATCAAAGACCTTCTCATTAAAACGAGATAAACACGTATCTTTGATCATAACACTTTTGAAGTAACACAAATCGCTGTTAGTGATTCTTAAACCAAATTGACATTTTTCAATATCATCATCACCGATTCTTCTTTTTCCAACCTGTATGACTTTAACGAACATTTTCAAGACGTGGTTCATTTTAGACTAATTAATGTAAATTAGTCAAATTTATCAGGACTCATTTTCTTGCGTATTACAATAAAACGAGATGTTAACTATGTTTCTAGTATTTCTCGGCTTTGATAAATCCTATTGAATATTCTGGTAAGTTTTCTTATCTTGTCTTCATCGAATATTTTGATACAATCTCCGGGTATTCCATTTAGACCTATTGTCTTTTTTGGTTTTGTCATAGCGATAGCTTGTTATACTTTTGATAAAATCTCAAAGTAATCATCTTGTTCTGTTTTAGTTAGTTGTCAAACTTTTGTATCTTTATACATATTTTGAATATGCTGTGTCCAGGTATTGATTTTTTCTCATGTTTCTACCAAAATCTTGTTATATTGTATATATATATATATAATGATATATATATATAATGATATATATATAATGATATGTACCATTCATGCAATTTTTTTGTAAATATCATCGAAGATTGAACGTTCTTCTAAAATAAACGTCGTCCGTTATTTTAATTTATAAAACGAATATAAACTATCGTAATTTCTTGACTAATTTATTAAAATTTTAATAATTGAATTCGGTAATAATTTTCGATTTTTTTTCCCGGATGTTACGATTATTTCCTCAATTCTGCGGATGTATTTCGTAGTTGTATACCGCCAGTGCCATGAAAAACGATATGATCTACGAATATATGTATAAGATTAGTTTATATATTTATATAATAATTATATTATTATTACGAATTACTTTATTCCGAACAATATTTTACACAGCTTAATAAATGTACATTACCGGTAGTTTATTTCGGCGGTAATATATTCAAAAATTGGGCAAGGTTGAGGGAGGCCTTTGCCCAAGATAAGGGCTTTTAGTTTTTTTTTTCAGTTAAATTATTTATTTTATTTAAGTATATATAATGTTAATAAGGCTATAATAATAATAATAATAATAATATTCAAAAATTACAATAGTTTAATTACGAACGTATCAGCTAATTTCGCCTAAGAGTCGGTGTTTTACAATAGGAAAGTATACTTCTAATATTACGTAATTATAGCGTTCAATTTTATTACTATATAAATATGAAAAATTAGTTCAGAATGATATATAGTATTGAACCATATTTTGGACATTTTTAGTGGCACACCCACAGGGCTTAGAAAAGTATAAAATACATATCAAGAAACCGCGTAACTTGTAAGCTCCAAACAATTTCACAGCTAAAATGATAGTTTAAACGGAAGAGAATATTTGAAAGAGCTCGTAAAACGTCATTTTGAAGAGTGTGCAAAACAGCCTAGATTGCCAAAGTACTGTTAGAAAATATTTTTTACATTTTGTCTGCTAATGATATTGAAAATCCAGTTGACTGTGCAACACAAAGAAAAAAAAATGTCTGTTGGTTGGACTGTTCGGCATTCGAATCTGACCCAAGGTCTTGCTCAGTGCATTTTTTTTTATTATTACTCGTTTCATTTTTGTTCCTGATCGTTTATAGTTTGATTGACTGTCGAATTTTATTACACATTCGGCTGTGTATATTTTATTCATTTTTATTACGATTTTTTTTTGGAGGGGGTGTTTGAGCCCACCCCAGATACAAATCCTGGGTGTGCCACTGTTAATAAGTATTGTAAACTATTTAAAAATATTTTTGTTTGTCTATATCGATACGAGCATACGTTGTTAAATTATGTTTATATAATTTTTTTTTCCATTTTCCATTAAAAATACGTTAATAATGTGCTTATGAATTTCATAGTAGTTTAATACCGCTGCGATGAAAATAGCTGGTATTTTCGTAAGATTTAAATTGTGACGGTAATAATGACGGTAGAGATATAAATGAAATTAAAAGTCGTATCGGAATGGCAAAGCAAGCGTTTAGGAACCTAGAGGCCGTACTAAAAAACAGAAAATTAAAAATCAATATAAAGATAAAAGTAAATCAGTGCTACGTCATGTCCGTCCTAAAATATGCATCTGAAACGTGGACCCTGAACGCAGAGAATATTAAACGTTTAAATGCTTTTGAAATGTGGACGTTAAGAAGAATGTGGTGAATACCGTGGACGGCGAAGATAACGAACAAAGAAGTACTATAACGGAATGGAATGGTGAAGATGAACGTCGAAGAATATATTGAAAAAAGGAAGAAAAAGTACTTAGCGCACAAAATAAGAGAAGAAGGATTATTTACAATGGCAGTTCAAGGTAAAATACAAGGAAAGAAGACGCGAGGAAGAAACCGGCTGGAGATGATGACAACCAGCTTCGATACAAGGAAAATGACAGAAATTATCGAATCAGCTTGAAAAAGGGAAATATAGATCAATGTTGATGTATGCCATCTTCTGACAATAAGAAGCTACAGGATGATGATGATGAATACGAATTGCAAATAAGACATCGGACTTTTAAATTATTTATTTTTATTTCTTTATTATTGTCCAAAATAATTAATAAATATTATATACTAATCGGGGATTCTTGTTTAATTCGCGAAATATACCGGCAACGGATTGCGTAGACAAAGAGAGTATAAATTTAAATATGTGGTCCAAAATGAATTTTTATTTCTTCCGACATAAAAATAAACGGCGAAAAGTAAAAATTTATTGATTTTAACTACTTTTTCGTGATTATTTTTTTTTGTTAAAAATCAACTCGGAAAAACGAATTCCACGAAAAATCGTAAGGGGTTTTTACAATATCAAAAGGTTAATCGTACTTGTCATTAATTTTTATGGACGCCATATTAGAAATAATCACATTCGTTAATCGGAACGGTCCTTCGAATTTTTACTTTTTAAAAATTTTTATTCGGCCACTTAACGGTGTGATGTTTAATAAAATTGTCCTCCGAATGAATTAATTCCTAAATTTATTCAGTAAAATTGTAACAAATTAATTCTGCAAGTTGTCTTTGTCGCGAAGAAAATAACGTTAACACTTTGTACGTGCAGATGATAAAAACCTTTAACGATATAATACTGACCAGTAGACAACTGCTGAAGGTAATTACAAACATCTGACCTCTAAGTTCAGCTTCTAGATATTTGTACAGAGCATCGGCGCAACCAATTTTTTTCGACATTTCCGATCCAGAGCAAGGTTTATCTATAATTATCGGTCTACAACAAGAGCTCGGAATTTGGCCGGTAACATTTATCCATTCTTGATAATCGTCTTTACCGCAACAATTAAACTAGAAATAATAATCGTAATAAAATACTGGAAACTGGAGAGTTCGTGAAACGTTACAGAAATATATATATATATATATATATATATATATATATATATATATATATATATATATATATATATATATATATATATATATATAGGTAACAGACGGAATCGGTAGAAACAGTGGAACGGATCACCAGGCTAAAATGGAAATGGGCCGGACATTTAGCAAGACAAAAGGATGAAAGATGGACTAAACGGATATTACAGTGGTGGCCAATTGGCAGCCAGCGTCCGCGAAGAAGGCTTATGACTAGGTGGTGAGATGATATTGTTAAATGGACAGGAATCAATTCGGTCCGAGTAGCACAAGATAGGAGTCGGAAAAGTTTTTGGGGTACTGCCTACACCCATCAGTGGGTTGATATAGGCATATCGTGGTATATATATATATCAATCATTCTTCTTTCAGTTATAAATACTAGGATCTAACAAAAGCTGAAAAAGCAACTCAGTGAAACACAATGCGGTTTTGTTACCAAAGGAAGCACCAGAAACGCAAAGCTCTATTTTAAACGGTGGTACAATGCACGCTCAATGTAGGTCGTGAAGTTATTGCATATTTCATAGAATACGAAAAGGCGTTTGACGGAGTGCATCATACTAAGTTAATGCGAATATTACAAGGCATACTATCGATAACAATGATTTCCAAATAATCAAATTTACTGGAAACAGTATGGAAATGTCAGAATTTAAAGACGAATCCTCTGTTAAATCATGCCAGATAATGAAAGGTGTAAGGCAAGGATGCCCGCTTTCACCCGGACTTTTCAACATATACGCGGAAGAGATTATGAAAAATGCATGTATAAATAATTCTGGCATAAAGATTAATGACCACTGAATAGGATGTATCAGCTATGCAGATGACAAAGTTTTGTAAAATGCAGATTATGTTAAATAAGCTGAACTAGGAAGGAAGGAAACTGGGTATGAAAATAAACATTAGAAAAACGAAAATGATGGAATTCACAAGAACGCGCATTAAAGAAGTAAAAATAAAAGTATCGAATTAGTTAAGGAATTCAGGCATTCAGGTTCTCTGTTCACGATGTGGACATTACGACGAATGTGGCGGGCGAAAATGACGAATATGGAAATACTCCAGAGAAGTTGGATCAATAATATGACGCTGATAGAAGATATACTGAGAAACAAGAAGAAGTATGTAGGACACAAGATCGGGGAAGGAGGAATATTCTTTCCTAGGCAAGATTGAAAGAAAACCGCCAGTTGGAAGAAGAAGAATGAAAATAATAATAACAGGATTTAGAAAACGGCAACTGAACGAAATAATAGACGCAGCCAGGAAAAGAGAGAAATATGATTTGGTTTGATTCAAAGTTGTTGTACGTTATCTTTTGTCAAAAAGATGCTACCATGGTGATGGTGATGATGATGTATATATATTTATATATATATATACCCATATATATATATATAACATAAATGAGCAATATCGAATATGTAGAAACCATTAAAAAAAAAAAAACGCTAAAAAATATCATTGCCAGATGCGATTAAAGAATCTCGATAATAGAATACATATAAGAAAACATAATAACGTATGCAACATATCGATTTGTTATAAAAAGTTATCGTGTAAACATAGATAAATCTACGAAACCGTATTTACGAAACCGAAAAGTGTAGTAGAAAATGAAGCTGCGAAAGTGATTTAAGATGAGAATATAGTAATAAATTAATCAAACGGAAAATCGAGGAGCTAAACTTGTCGATGTTAACCCCGCGGTAGAATTCAGAAAATGCTGAAGGTGAAAAGCGAAAGAAATATATACCATCGGCTAATGACATCCGGAAATGATGGAAATTAAACCATATTAAAGTTGTACCAATGGTCACCTCTGCAATTGGGATCATTCCCACCTGAAAACCTTCATAGATTTGAATCAATTGTCGTATACTCGCGTGCAAAAGTTTACCATATCAGATACGTGTAATATATATTGTGAGATTGGTCACAGGCGAAAAGAAGTAATTTTATAGTCATGTACTCGGCTAAATGCCCCTAACAGATTTTTATTTTACCGAGATAGACTAGAAGTATAATAATAATAATAATAATAATAACAATGGGTTCGATTTATTCGTCTGATGTCATTTTATTAATATTTTACCGTTTGTATTTCTCAGAAATAACAGCCTGTCTAAGAATTAACCGTTAGTCTACCAGAAATATACGACAAAAATCAGAACTGAACGGAATCTTTTCTTTTCCAACTTAAGGGTTGTAGCATCGCAAAATTCGTGCGATCTGTATTAACTAATCGTGAATTCTCGTAAAAATCTATGCTATAGATACTAAGAAAATAAAAGTTATAATCGCTTTTAAATAAAAAAAATAAGGAAATTTTACCATTTTTACGTCATCGTTAATGAGAAATTTAGTAGTCTACGTCATTGCTTTATTCTTATTAATTCCGACGAAATTGTGTGGAACCGTTTCGATAACTCGTATTTTATATATTAAACAATTTTTAATCGCTACCGAAAGTTTCTTGACAGTTTTCACGTTCATATTTATTTACGCGCGTTCTATTAGGTCAATTTTAAATTTCGTTATTTAACAAATTAAAAAGACAGTTGTTTTTTTTATTATTATTTTTTTTATTATTATTTTTTTTCTCGACGGAATCGTTAATAATCATTCCGTTTGTTCGTTTAATTTTATTTGTACGAACGACCGTTCTAATATGCCGCCTTACCAAAAGTTGTATCGCGTTCATTAGTCGTTTTTCACGTTCGTCGGTTGCGTAATTATTCATAATTTCATTTAGACTTTGTCTGATTAACAGGCCATGTTTATTGTAGATCGTGAAAATTAACATATACACTACGGATAATACAATAATTCCGATGACCACCATGTGCCAGTACTGAAAAATGCATAAAATAGATTATATATATATATATATTTAATAACTATTATGGGTGCAGAATTTCAATTCGAAATTCATTGGATATATGCACGTAAATATGTGTAATACGATTGAATTGTAGATGAAACGATTTCGAGTTATCAGAAGTGGAATAATTCAAATTCAAAATTTATTTCAACTTTCTGTTTGATTCAAAGTCATTTAAATGCATAAAATAAAACTCCCGCGGAATAATGAACCGATGGCGAAATATACTCTTAGGTTCACTCACCTCGCAAACACATCGTACATATTCGTATAGATAGAATAAACACTATCTACACACAATGACACAATATTTTTTTTATTGAACACGACTGAAAAAAAAAAATTTGTAAAAACTACGAATAAAGCTTATTATATGTTCGATGAATTTTCTATATTGGAAAAATCAATTTTTCGATTTTTCGTAATACAGTATATCGCGCGCACACGGAAGTACACTCCCGATTATCCGTTACATTGGGTGGCCTGACAACAGTGGATAAGCCAATTCGGCGGATAATCCGCATAATTTCCAAAATGTCGACAAAACAACTACGCAAAAAGTTTATTTAAAATATGTGCATACGCATGCATATATGTATATATTATGTAATTTACAATGTAAAGAATGTTTTAAAAGTTATTTGTAGGTTTTACAAAAAATCTGTCACCGTTTTTCGTTTTTTCGAAATCAAATACATTTTCTTTACTTGAAATCGAATTTTTTTTTTGGGCACCATTTTACGATGCATCGTATTATCCCTCCTGATATTGAATGAGTTCTATACGTATTATATAATTTATAAAGTAAAGGTTTTGAAAGTTATTTATTTGTAGGTTTTACAAAAAACCTGTCACGGGTTTTTGTTTTTTTTTTCAAAATCAAATACATCTTCTTTACTTGAGACCGAAGTTTTTTTGGCACCATTTTAGAGCTACGTCACGGCTTACACGCTTCTTCGTCTTATACTCTAACTCACTCTCCTCTGAAACCATACCTCATACTCTGTCAACAATTGGTTCATCAATAAGATGTTCAAAGCCGGGATCATTGGCATCGAAATTAATCCAATCAACGAAATTTGCTTCCTCGACATCAGTTCCTCCAATAACGAATGAGGCATTTCGCTAAATTAGCTAAATAAAAAGTCCAACCTAGAAAGACCGCGGATAATCGAGAGTTTATTATATATATATATATATATATATATATATATATATATATATATATATCATTATCGTAGTCGTATTGTTTGTTGTCGGGTATAGCGACTAGCCACTAACCATTAACTATAGGTGATGCACATACGCGTGCAATACGATTTTATACGGGCGTTCTGGTACATGTAATCTTGTTGTTTGATCAAATTAAAGCGGTATTATAAAATTGAAGTTTTTATGATCTATTTTATTTCTATATGTACCTCGTAGCAGAGCGATAATCTAGTTGTATTCTTCCCGCACCACCTAAATTCGACTCTGACGGACGACAATTCTTTTTTTAATAGTACACTTATGCTACTTATACTCTGGACAGCGAAGAAAACAAAACCTTTCCACATTACAGAAGGTCGGTATTAAAAGCGGACTGTTCGAAGATATTCTATCAAGAATATTACGATTTTTCAACCATATTATACGGAGTAAGCACTTAATGCAGCGATTAACAATTTGAGGGAGAAATACAAAGAAATCGTGCTCGTGGCAGAGTACCTTCTAAGTGAACGTACATGATCAAAAAAGTACTTGAACAGTCCTTAGTTGAATATAAACGGTAATCTACAGATCGAATACAAATTAAGAAGTGCGTAGTTTAAATATGGTCACGATATTCCTCAAGAGGATTACGACTAGAGAAGAAAAAGTATACTCTAGCATAATTAATGAATTTTCACTTATTAAAAGTCATTCCGTCTTTTCCCTTCTACGACGCATCTTGAGCAAGTTAATGTAGACTTATAAACTAGTACTCCTTTAATAATAAATTTTTGTGTGTAACTGAGTTTTCAACTCTGCAAATTCTCGATTGCGTCACCAGGTTAATAGCTGAGAAACTACTTTCTAGGTCTTAACACAAGTTGACGCCACACCGGGAGAAGATCTTCCAATAAGTTTCATTAATTTGGATAGTTTGCTATTAAGAAGAGAATGGCGGAAAATAGAACATAAACTTCCAATAATCGTTGGGTATAAAATGCGAGTGTTTCGTATTTTTGGGATGGAAAAGTAGAAACATTTAAAGTTGAGATCGAGAGACGAAATTAAGCTGTCGCAAGTTTTAATGGTTTGAATTGATTTGAAAGTGAACTTTGACATTATAAAATGTTCGGGTCTAGTTCGCGCGTACTCGTTTTCTTTTTTTCAATATTTCTACGTGCCGCAGAGATGTGAACGGTGATAGAAAAAATTGTGTTTCTCTCCATTTTGTTGTGACCGCTTCTTACAGTCTTCTTGTGGAAAAATTTACGCGTTTAATTTGAAATACAGTCTCGCCGATTGGTTCGTAATATATTCACAACGCTCGAATCGAGTGGTTCAAGAATATGAATACTCTCGATAGATGTTCGGATCTAATCGTCGAGTTTTTCTCTAATGGTCATCATAGCTTTGAGAAGAGTAGAATCAACGTGAAGTTCATGACGTTTAGGATTTGAATAAAGGTAAAAAGATGTCAGTGGTACCTCTATACCCCGAAGTAGAAATACCAGTCAGCATTTCACCTCTTATTTATACTCGTATTAGTATTCGTATTGTGGACGTAATCTACCGACCGTAAAAAGCTCGTTCCATATGTTAAACAATTGACAATAATATTGCCCGGAAATATTTTGCAATATTTACCACGATAAACGGGGGAGAGAATGCGCTGGCTATGCAATAACATCCGTAAGTTCCTAAGACGTTGATGTAGATTCCGTACAATAGAAAAATCAACGGCGAAGCTACGATCGGATAGTACACGTGACTTAATTTACTAGCGCTCGGTATATGCTCGCCTAACGGTTCGTCCGGACGATGTTTAAATCCGTAAATGATTATTATCAGACCCATTGCCTGTAACCGCAATTTTTAAGTGTAATTCATTATTATCGACGGAAAAAAACACACCAAAAAACTGATTAAAATAAATAATTTTTAATTTTTTACTACCGATAATAAGAATATTAAAAAAAAAAAAAAAAAAAAAAACTCTAATCGCTGATTTTAATATGTGCATTGCAATCTTAAAATAATATTTGAATAATCGATATATTTGACTAATTAGTAATTAAACACGCGTGTAGAATATTTAATTTATTTATTTATTTAAGTATTGTTTACATAACTAAATCGTTTGACTTGATCGCTTACTGACCCGAGCAAATGGGATTGGCTGCCTCAATATTCGGATATTGTTCGTATTTGGTAGCGAAGTCACAAATGACCTCGTCCACCCGTTCCTCGTTTCTCTGATACCAACTTGCATTCGTAATTGCACGAATATTCCGAATACGCTGAATAACCATTCGGTTAACAGGCTTTGCGCATCCCTAAAGTTGGTTGGATCCTATAGGTTTAATGATCGAACTGTAAAGATCGCGTTGTGAACTTCTTCCTAATAGCCACCAAGTTTGAAAATCGAATTTATTCTACTTTTTGCCTCACGTGATGCTTCCATGTTAAACGGGCGTAAAAAATTAGTTTCTATTCTTCTGCGGGATCTGCTGATTATCGATCTCAACACTATACTGCGGATTAACTTTTTTTTTAGAGCGTGATTAACACGAACAGATTTATGTTAAGTTTTACTCTTTACACGTTCGTCCATCTTGAAAGTACCGTTTTTCAGGTTATCATTCGCTTCTATTTGTGAATCAGTCAAAACGTTGAATCGTAATTTTTAACTCTTTCAATCGTTCTCTTTGATAATGTTATCGAAAAATTATCTATTCTCATTTCGATTAACCTAGAATGTATCGATCTTGGAAATATTTGTACAATTCGTTGAAAATTAACTAGAATTCGTCTAATAATCGATAATATATTATCTCATGTTTACACTTCTTTGAGTCGTGTTGTATTATGACGCATTAAACGCACTGAGAAATAAGGTTAACTATATTTCCACTTAGAAATTTTATTCAAATAACTACTTCGTACGAAAAAATTTACAATTTTAATATAACAATAATTTTTTTTTTTTTTTTTTTTTTTTTTTTTTTTTTAAAGAAGACCAATCTTTTATAATAAATCGATAATTCTGAATTTAAAGGGTTATAATTAATAAAATCTTTTCGGAGAATCAGAGGGATTAATTGAAGCTTGTTGGGCATCGATATAATAGCATTTCCCTACAACGTTAATTTTATTTAAATATCATCGTTAAGTTTAAAATGAATGTAAAAATCGTAAATTTAGTTTATTGTGGTAATAAATTTAATCGAATTGCCGCCTTAAATTTTCATAATACAAATTTTGTTATAATTATTACATAAATATGCTATTATATATAAACGAAAATAAAAAATGTACAAATCGATAATTATGTTGTTCTCCGTTAAATTATTTTAATAGAATTACAATTTAAATATCATTTTTTTATCGCGACGATATGAAGTTTTAGAATCTTTCAACTAAATTCATTACTTCCTAAAGTATAACAATAGGTGGCGGTTATTTTTCATGATACAATTACAAAATAACATTATACTGTGTACACATTAATGAAAAATGGGACAAATATGCTTTGTAAAATATTACCGATTCATAACACTTTCGAATAAATGTGTGTGTATCAATGAGTATATATATATATATCAAAAAATCAGTGTTTTTCTTTTAGATCTTTATAATTTTCTTATTTGGTTTGATTAAACAACGCTGCTACGAATATCAGTAAAAGTTGACTTACTATTAAAATCGAGTTAACTATTACGTACAATATTTTCGCTGTTTCACGCATAGTGGATCACACGTAATAATGTAAATTTCAATTTATGGCGAAATATTACATAATTGTGTACACCGGAAGGTTCTTATTCTGAGATAATATTTATACGTAATTATCAGCCAGTTATTTACTGTTCTTTGGATAAATGTAATATTGTTTCTGCGGAATTCATTACGAATAAAATTTATTAGCTTTAAAGCGAGTCTTATTCGTATTGAGCCGTCTTTCGACAGAATGTATCGTACTATTAAATATCACCGAACACACTTTCAGCATTTATCGTCTTCGTTCAATCTTCTGAACCCAAGCATTGTCGTTCAATGGTATATATTTTCTGGTAATTCGTCGTCGATACTGATCTGATATACAGGATACGCTACAACTGGGCAATCGTATGACTATCAAGCAGTTGGTCTGCGGAAAATGACGTATACGGAGAGGAAATTCGGTAGTAGTTTCACTTTTGTTTATCTATCAGATGTCGCGTTAGTTAGTTTAATACCATCGAATCTCCTCAACTCCTGCGAATTATGAAGCGGATTTATGGCCAAATGATTTTTATATTTTTTTCAACATTATTAAAGTTGAGCCCTTTGCTTGACCACCTCGTAAGCCTCGCTGTGTTGAGATATTTAAAGATCATTTTGTCTCGAAGCTCGATTTTGAAATCTCTGTATAATATCTATGTTTTGCACGGTTTTACGCATTTCCAAAGTTGAATATTATATGTACACCGGTTTTCGAACTGTTACGTTATATAGTATTGGTTTATTTTGAATGCTAGTTAATACAATTTTTATCATAACTGAAGTTCATCGCTACGGGCATAAGTTTCACCATTGAGCATTAATACGGGGCAGGATATAAATCTCTTTACGAAAATCATGTGCACAGTTTTATTTATATATAATATATAATTACAAAAGCGATTTATCTTAGTGTAGATTAAGTAATTTAAAATATTATCAATTTTTCTTATTGTTTAATAATTTTCGTAAAATCAACTGTAAAAAATAAGTTTCTACAATTCATTGTTTTACGTATCGTATTGATATATCGCCTTCAAACAACTGAATACTGGTATTTTAACGAATTTTAGATTAAGATTATATCTATCATGCCGGGAAATCTAGACAAAAGTTTCAATTTATAAATAATAACCTAGCATCGTTGCATCCGATATTTTATACGCACGTCCCGTTTGGTTGAATATAAATTATTTGAATATATTAATTTTTAAATTAACTGCGTGAACTCTAAAAAAATACAAATTAATGCTTCATCGTAAATTTAGAATTAAAAATTTACAGCGCGTTTTTCGTCGCTCTGACTGCAGCATAAAAATTAAGCTCCGATAGATAAACGTAATCTTTGTTCATTTTCCTTTTATGTTTTGCCGCGTATCTTGTAGGCGATGTTTGAACAATGATAAATGCTGGTCGAAAAAATTGTGATTAGCGGACGTTTTAAATATTCCAAATATAGAAAAACCGGGAATTAATGAATTAACCTAAATATCGCTGGATTAACGAAATATTTTGAGAAATAACGACATCGCGATAGAAACTTTCGAAAAAAACGATAGATCTACCATAAAAACGATAGGTCTACATTGGACGTGGACATTGAGGCGAATGTATAATATCGTATAGGCGAAGATAACGAATATATAGAAATACCGCGGGGAAGTGGAATCAAGATGAAAAATATCGGAATATTCCTTTTCGTCAGTGCAATGGAAGATCTAGGGGGAAGCCAATGAAAAGAAGGAAAAGGAACGGATATGATAGAATCAGGATTCAAGAAAATTCGAATAAACGCAGGCCGTATGATAGAAGTATACTTATGAAAACTGCTGTACACTGTCTGTTCCGCGATGATATATATATATATGGTAATATACATGAGTTCGCATATGCTTATAATATTGTATCACAAAAACAGTATTACATTTCTGCGATATTATATATAAATTATTTATTCGTTTCAAATATATATTAAGCTATTATACGTACGCGTGGATGACTTAAATATGTGTTAAAATATAATTTTTTTATTTTTATTTATTTTTTAAGTTATTTATTTATTTTTTTTTTTATTATTTTTCGAAGAATTCCTTTTGCACACAACTTATTCTTTAATATATCTTATTTATAATCAATAAATTAATTACAGAACTGTTATTTCTACTGTAGTTTCAACATCTCGTTAATTCATAAATCCGACAGTGGATAATTAAGTATATCGTGATAATAAGCTAATAAAGAAAAATTGCGTTTTCGCTCGCTCGCTGTTTATCTTTGTTCTTTTATTTCACGCATAAACCTGGATTGTTCGTCGTCCGAATAGCCTGCCCGTTTATTGCCTCTATCCGTGCATTATTATTTGTTCTCTCTCTCTTGATACGTGTGTTTCATGTCCAGCAGGGCGTATAAATACTTGCAGAAAGAGATCATTCAACGACCTAGTAACTCTATGTTTTGCTCCAATTATCTGCGCAATACAAATAGAATTTATCTCTCGAGATTCTTCCATGCTTTTATTTTAAAGTTAAAATACAATTCCTCATTATAGTCTAAACTTCCGAGGTAACTATTTTTCATTTTCGATTTAACGTTGAACTAGTACAAAGGCAAAGATTTTACGATAGACATGATATAAAGTAACTACAGGTTTTGTATAACGATATAGTTTATCCTCAAAAATACAACTTAAATACAAATTTGAGAATGCTATATTGTAATTTCGAAACCAATGAATCGCAACGTATTTATTATCAGGTTCAAATCGATATTTAAAATTATATTAATAACGAACGATAATATATCATTAAGATTCTTCGTGACAGATTAATACTGTAAAGCGTAATGTAATCGACATAATATTATTTGTGGAAATGAAATTAAGAAAGTTTTAAAAAAAAAAATTGAACTATAAACTAAATATTTATACACCGTTTGACAGGATCAGACGAGGAATGTTTGGAATTCGATGATGTATTAGCGAATAAATTATTAATAGCGCAAAGAAAAAACAGAAATAAAAAATATCTCCCGAACTTAAATTAAAGTTTTTTATATGTATCACGGAAACAAGTTACCGTATATTTTTCACAAAAGAAAAAGTGATATATGTATACACACATATCGAGAGTTAATATTATTACGCGAGCAAATACCACGATAAAAAAACCTTTAATCGCGAGCTTATTATTAGGTTTTGTAAAATTATTCTATAAGTATATGAGATAAACGATTCTCTGGAAATGAATTCAATTTTTTAGTCAGAAATAATGATCGATTTTATGAGTATTGGAAAAATTATGGAAACAGCTATAGTTTAAAATGATGCTGACAATAAGAAGTAACAACTATATCAATAAATTGACACTGATCGATTCAAAAACTACGTTCTAAACAGTAACTGAAATTGACGGACTTAAATGTCAACAATCTGACTTTATTCTGGCTGCATTCAGTATCGTTCGTGAAGTAAACCAGTTTTTTCTGTTTTTAAGATAGACTGAATTGTCGTGTATTTGTCTTTAGCGACGTAATCTCGTCCAGTTTGTTGCATCTGAAACGAATTTAAATTCTCCTTTAACGATATATAACAACTGAGGAGGTTTAGAGAAAATATACAAATTATTAAAAAAAAATTGTGAAATTTCTATTTTTATAAAAGATGATGACGAATGAAAACTTTTTCTTTCTTTTGACACTTCCAGTCCTATATTATAAAATTTCGATACAAAATTATAAATTTTATTATACGGTGTTTATTATACCGCTTCTTGTAGATAATTTTCGAAGTATTTATATATACATTTTTAAAAATTGGGACATTTCACGTCAACTAGAAAATAAAAAAATTTATTAGCATCAAAATTTCGTCTACCATATAGTGGACATCGTGATTGAAAGGGTTATCTAAATTTATACTAAAATTTATACATTAAAGTTCAATACGTGGTACATAAAACTTAATTTAGACGGTGTCGGCTGTTCGGTATAATTATTAAAAATTACTCGGTAATTTACAATGTCGAAAACGATGGTTACACCTAAAAATTTTACTTTCAGCAAAAGACCGCTTCTCTTTTGCGTTAAATTTTACTGACGGATTTCGATTTCCAGCTTTATAGAAATCTGTATTAGTGATATAGTTATAAATTAAACTAGAAGCGGTCATTTCATTTTTACCAACCACGTAATAGATCGCAGAAAATACGTTGTAAAAATAAATAACATAGCGATAGAACAATACTTACTGCATGCATACATTGGTGTACATCTCGATCGGTCGTTAATACGCCATATTAAAGCCAAGAAAATGGAACCGAATATAAAAACGAGAAACCTTCCCTGATTATATCAAAATGAAACCTTAAACAATAAGTTTGTTTTAAACGCGGTATGACTTTATACTAAAAGAATCCGGACATATTAACGAATGATAACCGGAGTATGTCTGCAACGACACTCTACACAGCGACTTCAACATCGAATATATACATGAATAAATTCATCGAGCGATAATCAATTATCCAAGCTAAAAACAAAATTAATAATAATCCCCTGGAAATCAGAATTCTTCAAAAAACAGATAATAGCAGAAGTCTCGGCTAAATTTAGCTATTTCACGAGATTCTAATTTTAAACAAAAAAAAAAAAATAACAATTATTTCGTACTGATGGTAGAAATAGATTTAAGAGGTTAATTTTAATTATTATTACTTGGTAAGTTTTTTTGTAACTGCGTAATGTGTCATGAGAAACTACTTGATCCAGTGATGGGTGCTTAAACTTAATCGTACGTATTAAGACGCGTCATTTATATTAATGGTTTCGTTTTGCCGGGTCCCCGAATTTTAATCGATAAGCCATCATATGATTTGGATGCCCTAGTCGTTTGGCGCCGTATTTTTTTGCTATTTCTTCGATTATGGGTTTCACTTTGAGATCTTCGTGAATCGCAAAATTGATTATATACTAATGAGCGACGACGAAAGTCCCAATGATTTTATTTTTAATCCTCTGCAACATAACCATGCTGTTGTTTTTTTTTTTATCACAACTCCATAACTGCCAGCCATATCGCCAAACTTGTTTCCATACTTGATTATATATAACAGCGATGATCTGTATAGTCTCAGTCGAAATAAATATTTCTACGCGACGACTGCGATACCAAATAGTAGCCGTGTTTCGATAATATTAAAGTTGCAACGAAATGTCTAACTTCAACGGCGAAATTTTATTTACAAGATAATAAAACACATTCGTTTTACATATTTTGATTTTCACTTTCAATAACAAAAGGCTCAGATTATTTAAAATTCAGCTTTTTACTTCGAAGACGATTCTTTTATTATTACAACATTCGGAGTTTTTAATATTCGAAAAAATCAAAAAATAATTCATAATTAATACCAACGTTATTTGTTATTATAAAAAAATAAGTGTAATTATTAGAAATTACAAACTGTTAATTCTTAGGACTGTTTAATCCTCTTTTTTATTTCTCCATATTTTGCCGAGCGTATTAAAGATTATGTTCTACAGATAACTTAGTCCCAACAAATATACTTCAGCCATAAATTACGAATGAAATAAATAGCATTCACACACACACATATATATATATATATATATATATATATACATATATACATATATATATATATACATATATATATATATATATATATATATATATATATATATATATATATATATATATATATATATATATATATATAGATATGGAAGGAAACAGAGCTATAGATAGATATTTACAGATACATATTGCTAAATCTACCTGAGATTTACGCAAATAAACGACGTAAACAATGTCAAAGTTCAGGGTTAACGATTGATCAAAAGAACGGGACACGTTTTGTTGGTACATTATCAGTTCTTGAAAACATACCACGGAATAAATAATAATATTTTTACCGAAGTAATTATTATTATTATTATTATTATTATTAGTTTTATTATAACTAAATATTTAACCATGGCGATGATTAATATTATTATTATTATTATTATTGTGGTCGTGAGTAAATGTTTTGCTATTGATGACCGTTTTCATACGTGACTCGAATACGAAATTAGTTAATAGGGTAATTTTCTTTATTTTTTTTTTCAACCTATCCATCTGCACGTTTTCCAGAACGACCTAAGTAATTCTATCGTTTACATTAGTCGCACATTATAATGCGGGTGGTGAATTAGTACGTTGTTATTTATTTTATAATTATAAAAAAATTAACTGTTTAAATTCTATTTTATTTTATTTATTTTTTAAATCAACTTGACAGATTATAACAGCGCCATTACGTTTCGCTACGATGCATGCCGTTCATTCGGATCTCGGTTTTCGAAATTCCGGTTCTTAGCCGGATCGCAATAAGCAATCCGCAATCTATACATTGACGGAATCCTTGTTAATTTTCTTTATAACTATACGGTGGTTATTTCCCGTTACCTACCCTCAATTCGGATTTCCTACTGTTAAGGTTTACTTGTACTACCAAACATTCCGCTTTTACGGTACTGGATATTAGCCTACTCGTTCGGCATTATTATTTAATTCATTAATCCGACCAAGGCTCATATATCGCGAACTAGTTGCTGATACCGCTGCTGTGTTATAACGCGGTAAAAAACTTAATTGTATTTATTCGTTCGGCGGGTTATTCTAATCAGCTGAACAGCGAATTACACTAGCCAGTGCGACGTGGACGATAACGAAAATCTTGTAAATAATGTTGTGTCATATATATATATATATATATATATATATATATATATATATATATATATATATATAAACTAACAAATATGAAAAATAGGTTTTCTACCAATTCGAAGCTTTATATAATTTTTAGCAAAAAAAATTTTCCATACCGGTATGATAATAAATTGTCTCATTTTTCGACTTATTCTTTAAATAATATTTGTAATTAATGTTTAAAATTACGTTCGCACGCACGTGAAGTTGGCAGCAAGGACCCGTTCCTTTGTATTGGCGAATATGATAATAAATTCCGTTAATAATTAATACCTTATTCGAGTTACTCGTTCTTTAAATAATATCCGTAATTAATATTAATTACCAATAGGTCGTATATTCTTTTTTCAAATTGAAATTTCAGCTTTTTAAAACCGACGTTAATTTAATTATCGACTAAAATCAGATTAACGCGCGTCCGTATTTTATTGTGTTTTCTTTCGCAAAGCGGTTCATATGGAAACGGCGCACTTTTATTGCAATACCTACAAAAGTAATTGCGTGGAAAAATAAATTTTTAAAACGGCTTAATTTTACCGTGTAGCCTGCTTACACGGATTAGTTTGTCAAAAGAATTTATTTTTTTGATTTTATCGTCATTATCGTTGTAACCTCTTCTCTGGAATCAAGGTATTTATAATCTCTCTTATTAGATTGTACCAACACGTTCAGTTTGCTGCATGTGTATTTATTTATTCGCCATTTTAATTTATAATGATACCAACAATTTAAAAAACGTATTCTATATGTGTATATAATACGTGCACATACATAATACACGTAAACACATATTTGCATAAATACTCATACATATACATACACTTATTATCTAGCCCTGATAACGGGCAATTGCCTCCCTCGAAAGGGTCCATTCAAGCCGGTTCCAAGCTACCCTATGATATTGTTTATTTTCGAGCATTTTAATAATATCCTCTTCCCATCTTAATTTCCGCCTACCTCGATGTCCCGCCCGATCCCATTTTAATATATTTACTACTCTGTTAAAATTATAATTAGATTTCAGTCTGTTTCTACTGGTTTTTAAATATCTCTTAACTTTATGCCTAACAACGATGTCTCCAATGCGTCTTGAGTTTTCTCTATTTTATTTTTTATGTCAGCTGATAAAGTCCAAGTCTGGCAACCATATATGAGAGTGGGCAAGACACAGGTGTTCATTATCTCACTTTTAACTCTGTTACCGTACTGTTCCTTAAATATGTCCTTCGAAGACCAGTATTTTTTCCAAGTAAGAGTAATTCTGCGCTTTACCTCTTTCGTTGCACTGTTGTTTGCCGATATTTGCTGACTTAAATATATAATATTTTCTAGTTCTTGTATTTCTTATCATTTAGTTCCAATACTTTAAGATCCAAGGGTTATCATTTTCGTTTTATCTAGATTTATACTTACTCCTGCTTCTTCCCCACCTCGTTCAGTTCATTTAACATAATCTGTAAATCGTCTATGTTTTCTCATATCAATGTAATATATCGTTTGCAAATCTTAGATTAAGAACGCATCATTTATTTCCAAGCCTTATTATAATCTTATGAGCACTTCCTTTAACGCTGCGTTAATCAAAATCGGTATGTATCTTCCTGTGTTTGACTCCTATCTCTATCACAAAATATCTACCAGCTTTATCCGTTATTGTTCTTGTTCTCATTCCCGTGTACATATCTCTTATTATTGTTCTATAGTTTTCTAGTTTTTCTTAATGCCGTTACCAGAAAATTATTCTCAAGCGAATGGCTTTTGCATACTCTATAAAAATCATATTTAAATCTATCTGAAATTCGTTACACTTCTCGATCGATTGATTTATAATCTGTAAATGATCTATTGTTGAATAGCCATAAACCCTGCTTATTCCGGAGGTTGTTCTATAATATGTTCAATTCTGTTTGTTAGTACTTTGGAAACATTTTTGGATAAGGTAGAACCTAGACAAATTGGTCTATAATTTTCAGTTTTATCTATCTCTCCTTTTTTATAAATTAAGTCGTTATTAATTCTAATCTTTTTTCTTTCTCCGATCGATCTCGATTTTTTTTTATCCCTGCACGCCACCGTTAATATTCTGTTTTGTCCTATTTTACATACTTTGTATTTCACAGCTTTCTTTTACCGATTATCTATTCAAAAACCAATACTTTAAAAAAAACATTGCGAGCGAGACAAAAAATAATTTCGTAGTTTAATTTTTTTATTTTAATTTTTTATATAATGTGGAATGTAGTGATTTTTTATAAAAAATCAATTGAAAATTAGTTAAATCACTAATATTTATTTTCTTAAGGAAAACACAAAGCTTTTCGGCATTTACGTCATTATCAAGTGAAAAATTTAAAAAATCATAATTTTAAAAATATAAATTAAATATAATTACTTAAAAATATGTGATGGTAATTGTGAAAATATGATCCAAAAACGATGTCTGCTTCTGTCGGTCTATTTTTTTGATTTGTTGAAATTTAATATCAATATATTTGTTTATTAATTTAGTTTTTTTATATTAATTTTTTCTTCAATATTATTTTCCTGATTCTGTAAAAGTTGTATACTGTTGGAATTTTAAATTTTTCATTTACTATTGCGATGTATGATGTCCAAACGTAAAATATAAAATATAAAAATATACAACCACAAAATTTTTTAAAAAAACACAATTTTACAAATAAAATGAAAATAACTATTAAACAAATTTTTTATACTTTGCCAATCAAATTAATCGTAATAATAATAATAAATAAGTGGTACACAATGTTGTTAAATTAAGATGGGAGAAAATTTATCGAAAAAATTTCCCGGCGTCAGTTGAAAGTTATATATATGTACGGGATTTAGCTATCGTACGTCGGGATAGCCAAGTGGCTAGAACAAGGACTTCTCTTTACGGAAGGTACCGATATACGATGGGCGACACAAAAATTATCATCGGAAAATATAAATAATCCTAATAGTATTATGGCGTAATGGCAAACCACCACTCACAACACCATGTACGGACTAAATATAGTACACTACAAAAACACGCTGTTGTGTCCTGACAACAAAGCGATTACAATCAGTTCTTAAGGGTGTTTGCGTCTGTCTACACTAACGCTATTTTATGAGTCCCTCGTACGCTACTTTGTACAATAAAATATGTATAAAGTACTCGCCTAACTCCGATACAGAGACGTCACTTGATGGTGATGATGAATAGAAAATTACGCCTTTTTACGAATAAAAACCATTTGCTTTTTTAATTTTTCCTATTATTATTTTAAGTCTTGTTTTTGCATTTAGCTGCCCAGGTAACTTTTAGGATATGTCGAATTTTATTTTTTTATTTTCTTAATTTTCTTTTAATTTTAAATTGCGTTTTCATTTTTTTTTTAATATATATTTCACAAAAAAGCGAACAAATAAACTAAAAGAATTATTTTTTCTATTTTCGAAGTAGCAATTTGTTTTACACGTATTGCTACTGTCAGACGCATTTATTAACTACGTAAACTCGACGTGTTTATTTGGCGGTCGGAACGTGCGAATATTATTATATTCAAAGAAGAGATTATTTTGGACTAGAATATATTTGTACGGACGTTAATACAAACGTACGTGTAGATAAATTCATAGATAAGTGACCGGTGTAAATAAGCTAAAATTATGGTAATATTTGAATTTACCTATTATCGTTAACCGTCTTTTCTCAGACGAAGTTATAATTCAGCCGTATTAAGGTCAATTACTTGTTCGAGACGTAATAATTTTCTATTATTTTCTGAAAGATGCTGATCTATTTTTTCCTCGACGCTATTATTAACGAGCTAAAATAACGAAATAATTTGATTTAAATTATAATATATATATATACATATATATATATATATATATATATATATATATATATATATATATATATATATATATGTTCAATTAAATTATATATACATATATATTTAATTTCGATAAATAATATTCCGAAACTATGACCGTAATCCGTTTCATTTCTTCCGTCGCTAATGCTTTTTAAGACGAGAACAAAAAGTCAGTCTGAAGACGTATTCGTGTCACGATCGATTACGTCAAAGCGTTTATTTCTATTGTTATCATCATCATCATCATCATGGCCGATTATCGTTATTATGCAATCTATTTCCTCTACCTTCTTCGTATAATTTCCTAATACTTATAACGAGCAGAAGAGATGACGTAATTTGGGCATCTTATAAATAAGCGCGAGATATGCGTATATAGGTATATAAACGTATATAAAAGTTCCGTGTCACGTATAAACAACGGAACATGTTAAACCTGTAATTTTTCCAAAAACCTTAACTCTACAAAGGATGTACCCGATCATTAATGGGCGCGCGTATAAGCTTATCTTTTATTTTCATCCTCTCTAATTTTCATTCGTCAACAATAGGAGTTGGGACTGGCGGAAGAAAATTTGTTTATTCAAATATTGTTCAGCCTGGTCTGCTCCGTCGCGAGCTTATAATAGTAATGATAATAATAATAATAGTAATAATAATAATAATAATTGTTTAGTCTTTGAAAAAGAAATAGAAGAATGCGACCGAGTAACGCCTAAAAAAATTGTTATTGTTTTTATTTATTGTTTTCTATTATTATTTATTGTTACGTAATCCGTATTTCGTCCGACTTAAATATTATTCATTTATATCATCGGAAATTCCCGGCACGTTCCATCCATAAAATTTATAATGGAGTCGCAATTTTATTTACGAGTAAAGTAAATTTCTTAATAATTTGTCGTTATAGCGAACAGTAACGCAACGACCAAATCAAATTGTACGAGATTGTCGATAAAACTACTATTATTATATTTTCGCCTTTTTCATGGCCGAATTTTAATTAAATTATTTTTATCTATCTCGCTTTTAATCTTTAATTTTTCGACCGATTTTTCAGTTAGATCAAGATACGATTTTTTTTTAATGCACAAAAACAAATTCTCGTAACCTTGAATTATTTAAAATTTTTTGCGGGTTTTTTCGAATAAAGTATGTGAAAAAATGTGACGCGACTTTTTGAACTACCACTTCGCAAATGATGCACGTGTACATAATATGAATAAAGTAAAAATATTTATATATATATATATATATATATATATATATAAATAAAAAACTAAAAAAAATCAAAGTTCAGATCTACTATATACAATCGTGTGAGATGACCTTCTAGTTATTGTTTAAGTGATGAGCGAGTTAAATTATAAAACACCGTGTAGGATTAGACGTCGTTGGAAAACAATGCAAAACCATAACCGAATAGGAAATAAAATTTTGAGTACTTTACGCGCTCTCTTCTTCGCCGGCACGTTTTTATGACATACGTAAAAAAAAACTGCCATTATAATTTTTTATTATCTATAACAATAATGACATCGGAGTCAAAAATACGTGTTAACCTTATAATAAGTCGATAAGTCGTGTTCAACGAATGATACGATACAGCTTCGCTCATCTAGAACAAAGACGAACATATTTATCCTATATCGGTCCACTTTAGGTTCTCCCCAATTTCTTCTATTCGTTCCGGTTCTGAGCTTTATGAGTCCAGTTCTTTACTCGCTACCTGAGTTATATCGATATACCAACGAACCTTCTCTTATAAATCCAATACTCCTTTTGTCCTATTATCCTTTCCTCCGACTATGTACTCTGCCTAGTCCATTTCAGTTTGTTCATCTGTTCCACCACGTTAGAAAGTCCGTTGTTCTTCCGTATACAAGTATTTCGTTTCTGAACGAACTGTCTTGTATTGAATAATAATCTTTACTGTGCTGTTTGTGTCCATATTATCCAAAATTGTGAACCTAAGAGGAACTTCTCGCTACGTACGCTTGACCAGTATGCATATATATATATGTGTGTGTATGTTTGTATGTATATATATGTGGAGAGAGAAATAGACAGAAAGTTACCGATGAGAGTTTATCCTTCTGTTTCAAAAATTTTTCAAATTATTTATTAATTTAATAAAACTTAATTTAAACTCTACATTAATGGTTGCAATATATTCCGCAAGTTGTTCTGTACCTTTTCAGTTTTGTTCAAACTGAACTAACGTTATGAACGGTAAAATTAACTGTTCGAAATTTTGTACGTAATTTTATCGAATTTAATCTTTGATTAATTTAGGGAAAACTAATTGGATTTTTGGATTCGCTGAGAAAATTAAAACCTCAACTTAACCGTTACTTAGCGATTAATTTATCGACATAAAGGACATTTTCGCGAGAACTAGAGTAATACTCCTTTTAAACTTTATGACAGTTGAGCCATGCATAAAAGCATTCCTGGTAGCGTTGTAATGTTTAATCGGGTCATTATTCCATCAACTATTTCGTTCTCAAATGAATAGAAGTAAATTTTTAAAAAATGTCCGCATGTTTTACCTACGCCAACAAGAAAAGGGGTGTATCGAATTTTTATTTGCAAGTAAAATTTTTTCCCACGTTTGGCCAGCGGTCATATACAAGTTCGAGTATAATTTAGTCGTAATGGATAAAATATTCGTATTTAAATATTTTTTGCGTAGTTATTCTTCCACGCGAAATGGTTTTAACTAATCTGTGAACGAGAAAATTTAATGATTAAAAAAATATATATATATATAAACAAATTTTACTTTTTTCTATTGTTTCTGTGAGCAGAATTGAATATTGAGAACTGGGTAACTATTTCGAAAATTATACTTAATGGTAAATTTTTAGTCGCCTTGATAATATTTGAAATGTCTGAGAAGAGAAATTAAATTTTTATTGCGTTATCTGTAACATAAAACGTAATTACGTGTTCAAATATTTCGTATATATATATATATTCATTTAATTGACTGATGGTTTAATATTTTCACTGACGTCATACGTATATGTATGTCTGTTTGTATCACTTTCATCATCCTCGTTTGTTCAATGTCGAATATCGTGACTAGAGTCCATATTACGTTATTTTTCCATACAAAATGAATTAGTATTAAAGGTGTTAATTATATGCAACATACATTACAAACATATATTTATTTCATATATTTAGGTCGTTCTGCAATGAACTATCAAAAATAAGAAAAAGTACTGGTATTACTAAAGATTGAAAATTTTAGTATTCACAGTATCGTTGTATGGTTTAGAAACTTGAATGTTAAATATTAAAAATTAAAGTCGAAACAAGCCTTTAAAATGTGGTGCTGGAGAAGTCTGTTGCGAATACTGATTATGTTCTACGTGAATTAAATCGAAAACATCGATTACTAACAGTAGTACATGAACAGATACTGAAGTTTTTTGGGCGCTCTATTCGGTGCGGATAATATCGCAAAAATTGCTGTCCAAGGCTTAAACGTGAGAAAAAACGAGCAGCAACAAGGTGGATAGACGTAGTTGTCAAAATCACTGGATTGAATTTAGAACAAGAAATCAGGTTGGTATGTAATCGGACGACGTGGCGTGCAGTGGTTCACAGATGCGTGGAAAATCTAACAGATACACCAATTCATAGTCACTACACATCGGACACGTTGTTGGACGAATAATAAGATAGATATATTTGAGATTTTTATTAATTAGTTACTTTTAATTTGATTTGACTGTTAGCACCATAGTTCTTACATAAAGAAAAAAATATTAAGCCTCAAACAGTTTAAAAAACAGTACTATCGAATATTTACTATAACGCAAGATATTACGAATTACGGGACAAATATATAATGGTTTAGCAAAACAATTTTTCCTAAGTATTGTAGCAAATTATTACAGTGCTTCGGTTCATTACGGGACACGAATTATTTACAGATAACTTGTAGAAATGTAAACCAACGCGTTCGAATAAATGTGTTATTACGTAATTTAACCGATAATATTAAACTTGCACTATTAGGATGCAACTGTATGATTTCACGGATACACTGATACAACTAAATTAGTGAATAAGAGGTTCGGAAAATTTAACATTTTCGCAATATTCGAAATTTAAAATACATTTACATTTCTATTAATTAAATTTATCGTACAAACTATCCTCCTTGTAAAATGTACTGACCAGAGCAGCCTGTTAATATAATCGACTTGGCTTAGATTATTTCATTATTAATAAATTATTTGTATCATCTTTATAAATAAATATTTTAAAAACGAAATCATTTTTCGCGATTAATCTGATCATTGCACAAATAAAAAATTATAAAATATTTTTCTAACATTAATATAATTAATTTCATCGATTATTAAATTGCCGTATTAAAGTTTTTACAAATCTGGGGAGCACTGAATTGAGTTAGTTTAACTTTTTCATTAAATAATTTTCGTACTGTTATGTGATGGTTAAGTGTTTTCTTTAGGGAGTAAAAGATTTAAATTTAAAAGTTCTGGAATGAAGTAAAATAAAAACAAATGTACATACATACATATATATATATATATATATTATATATATATATATATATATATTATATATATATATATATATATATATGTATATCGGGAAACGAAATCGCAGTACTTGTATGGTACCTATTAAAAAATCAATTTTAAAAACCTGTAATTTACTGATTACCTTTCCTTCTGCGTTCATTTAATCTATCGCAGTCTCTCTCCGGTTTCTAGGTAAAGAAGCCGCTGGGAGGCCTAATGGTATGTGTGAGGTCATCCTTAACTACATACCATTAAAATAGTTTCTACTGCTCTATGAAATAACTGGATTTTTTAAAAATATTTTTCTACTCCGTGTGCTTTTTCTATCTTAATTATTTGTGTATATATGTGTGTGTGCGTTTGCACGTACGTCATATAGACGTACGTGTGGAGTGGAATGTATAGTACTTTTCTACTGCTATACATTAAATAGTTGATGTTCGTGTTGCGATTTTAAACGTATGTGCTGCGGTAATAAATATACTGGTTGAACAGTTCCCTACATTGAATGGAATCTATCGCATGGGCGCAGAAGACATGAAATATGTAATACCAATAATTGCTTCCAGGTAAATACTATGAACTGAATGTGGAAACTACATTTAAGAGAGGAACATCGAATTTATTGATATGTAAGTGGAAAAGTATAAATTAAGCAATTCAAGATTCAAACTTGCAGGACACACACACACACACACAGATGGATATAGTGTGTGTGGGTATGTATAAATATCACACTACGCACATTCCTAATATAATAATGTTATTAATGAACCGCTTATCCTAACTATTACAGTATGCGTTTGAAAAATGATCATAATTATTACGTAATAACCCCGTAGGTAGACGTACACATTATTAGTTAGCTTAGTTTCACTTATTTCAATGGTAAAAACTCCACTTATTCCCTGTATTTCTAGCCGGCTTCTTTATACGTCTGTCAGCGAGCTAAAAGTACAAGTAAATGATAAGAAAACGAAAGTACGTAAAAATAAATAAGTGATATGTACAAGTCTTTAGCCGCAGAATGTATTTCCTCGGTACTGCTACCTGTTAGAATCACGTCATCAGCAAAGTGCGGTGATTTAATTTTTTCTCCGTTTATTTGCATGCCCATCGAGTTCCCACTTTAATTTTCT
This sequence comes from Coronaproctus castanopsis, assembly GCA_032883995.1. Taxonomy (NCBI): domain Eukaryota; kingdom Metazoa; phylum Arthropoda; class Insecta; order Hemiptera; family Monophlebidae; genus Coronaproctus; species Coronaproctus castanopsis. Next base: position 161,252,987 of record CM065053.1, on the reverse strand, counting down.
AAAGACACTTTCCAAAGTTGTAATAAATAGTTTTGGTGTTATCACCTTGTCTTGCGCCTATTTTCAATTTTCCCATAATTTAACCTTCATTAATACCGATTCAAGTACATATATATATATATATATATATATATATATATATATATATATATATACGGGTGTGTATATGTTTGTGTGCGTGTCTATCTTGAAATAAGTATATTCTAGACGTATTGAAATATGATTACTTACGTAATTTGTGTAAACGTAACTATTTAGACTTAATTTACTTATGACCTAAGGATAACGGAAGTATAGACTGAGACTTTATAGCTATGGGATTGTAATATATCGTGTGTTTAAAATGTTTCTATAAAATGACCATGAAATATCCGGATAGAAAGTTCATCGCTGTTTTGATGAATTAATTTCCGTGTTCTGCTTATAATTTCAAAAATTATCCACTCTCATAGATGTTTTATGATATTTAACGTTGTTTGCGGATTTAGTAATGCCATGCGTAACTGAGAGAAAGTTCTACACCAACAAAACGAGATTTAATAACCATCTTTGTATATATATATATATATATATATATATATATATATATATATATATATATATATATATATATACATACGCATTAGGCACGCGTAAAAAAATGTATATATGTATTTTGTCTAATTGCCGATGAGGATAAATTTTAAAGAATATATTATGTTTTTTCGAGTGTGTTTTATACTGATTGTTATCTTGTAAAAATCGTTTAAACGTTAAGTGCGTTACCTGCGTTACAAATTAATTATTTGGGGCGCGAGTGACTACTTTTTTCGGATGATTCGTTAAAGACCTTAATTTTTGAAATTTAATAATAATATGAAATATCGCGATTTGTTTTCTTAACTACAAATTACGTCGTTAATAACGAAATAAATTTCGAATTGTTTTAATTTTGTTTTTAAAAACGATAAACGTTGCACTCTAATATAACTTTCACCAGCCATACAAAAATCGAGCCGTGGATTACAAAACCATACAGATACTTTCTCTCATATTCCATCTAGCATCGTATATCTTAATATTGCCAACGAAAAGTTGATTTGCGCAACTATAATTCTACAGAGGTTAACGTATGCGTGTCCAGTTTGGGTTTCAATCTTCGACAGTACTTACAGAAGACTACAAGTGATACAAAACTTGTGTAGAAGAATTATATTGAATACTACCTAAGTAAACAAAAAAAAAACGATATAAGCATTGTACGCGTTACAAACATATCGCTGTCTTAGACATCATTGTATAATTTTGTTGTATTATGTTTGTTTTTTATAATTTTTCGTCTTAATACTATTTAGTTATTTAGTACTATCGTTAGCTGAGATTTTACCACTTACTTTGTTGTTGCACGGTGCAGGTTTTTCCCGTCTCACATTTTTTCCCGGCGACGAATAAATAATTTAATATTTATTTTATAATTGTGTGTTAACTTTGTAATTTAATTGCTTAGGCTTTGTCGATACTAAGCTGTGAGTGTTATATGTAAGAAATAATTAATAAATAAATGTTTGTTCTTGTTATTAAGAACTGTCGTAATCGCCTACGATAAACTCTTCGGTTAGATTCATTGAAATAATTATCGTCGTACCCTTTAAACTTTTTTTTGTGCGTATATATTTAATTTGAAATAAATTTGAATTTGAATTTGAATATATATATATATATATATATATATATATATATATATATATATATTATATATTACACATAATATAGATAACTGATTAAAAAAAATGTAAATGCGATGTATATATACTTGAACGTTAAAACCAGATAACATTGAGAATAATAAATAAAATTTGCTCGTCCATGCAATCGACTTCGGACGACGATCTAGATTACATATTCGATGAAGGTAATCGATTGCTTTAATCGAGGATACGCTTTCCCTATACAAATGTAATACGTCATTGGAATCACAATTTAGGGAGCCTACCCTCCGAAGCGTATCGATTTGATAGTCGCTGTTTAATTTTTAGGTTCATTTCGTTGACGTCTGTAATTATAGTATCGTTTAATTTTAATTTGGGAAATATAACATTTTAATGAAAAAAAAGATATATATATATATATATATATATATATATATATATATATATATATATATATATAGTAATTTTATACTATACTCCAAATTAATCTATTGTTGATATTGACTGAAATAAAGCGATGCAAAAGAGCATACGAAACGATTCGATGGACGTACCAAGACTGTTATTTTTACCCTACGCGTCGCTATCGAACAGTTGACGCAATATTGTAGAAAATTATTATCTTTCGTAACTTCGTTAAAATTATTTTTCCTCGATTACTCACGATCATTTGATATTTCCTTGTACATATGTGCATGAGTATGATATTTTTTTTTCATATAGGGCGAATTGCCTATATACGATGTTCTGACCGTTCTGATATCATATATATTATTTGGACATCCATAATTCCATATTTAAATTTTCGTTTTTCTAACATCCCCCACAATATCGAGCTGGATGTAACTAATTTCAATCGGTAATTCTTTTTGTTCTCTCTTTAATATCTCACGGACGTACGCGGTAGTATTCTTTTCAATTTCGAGCCAACTGGAATGCATTCGAAGCATTCACCATTCGCGTCTTACGTGATAATCTATTTTCGATTGACCCACCGAAGTATATATTTCGTAATTTTCGAAATAATAAAAGCGCATTCGTAGCCGATTTCGATCTTGTTCGTATTGCGTAGTATTTAATTTGTCAAATGTTACTGATGATCACGATTTTGTATAGGGAAAACTTACAAGTGATAAGAAAAATACCACGAGAGATCATTAAACAAAAAGTGTCGAAGAAATGAAAAATGCGGGTGAAAGTTCGGTTAAGGGAAAATATAAATACGGTAGAGTAACGAATGAAATAAGAGTGGCCAAAAATAAGGCGATGTGTTCAAGTCTGTAGCCGCATAAAATATATATATATATATATATATATATATATATATATATATATATATATATGCATATAAGAAAATTACAAATAGTCACGGGATGGCGTCTTAGTTTGAGTTTGATTCTAAAGCATATCATACAGGGGGTAGAAATAATTTACTTCTATTCAATTAATTCGGTATGTAGTGTAACTAGATTTAAGAAAAAAATGTATTTATTTATTATAAATATTGGAATATTTAATTTAAGAATAAGCGCGATTGTATATTTTGTTAATAAACGAGAAAACTCCTCCGCTGGTCACCCGTCCAGTATAAGTCTTTCAGTATAGCATCCACTCAACACAAGACACACACACACTAATTATAAGAACACAAGCCTCGGATTTTTTTTTGTTTGAAAATGCATATTTGTTTAAATTTATAAATAGAGTACATGTAGATTTATACACGAACACGCCTTATAATTAACATTTCTCAATTGTTCCGTTAAGCATTTGCTTGTCGACAGATTTACTTATATATAATTTACATCCTCGTAATATAATTATGTAATAATTTTTATAACTTAGAGATATTGTGTTACACTCACACTTGTTCTCACTTACGCATCATTTGCCCACATTTATTTCCACATTTTCAATCACACTTATTATTTTTAATTTTCTTATTATGTAATTATTCTAATTCCTTTTATATATATACATATATCTTTTTTTTTTTGCACTAATATTTGTAGCAGCACTTTCTATGCTCAATCTCCCCTGAGTTTTGTTTTTCACAATGCCCGTTTTCCAGTTTTTCTTTATTTTGAGTTATTATTTTATTTACCACCGTTTCATCCATCAACCAACTTTTAATTTTCTGTTTTTTTTTTTTATTTTAATGTTTGTCTCTTTTAATATGTTATTTGTGATTTCATTGAACATTCTTGTCATAATATATTTGTCTATTTGTGCGCCATATTTTGTCCTCGGTATCGGTACTCTGTATTTTAATTGTTTCCTCTGTATGTATTTTATCTGTATATTTTTCTCATATTTTATATCGCATTTTTCATTTATGATATGATTCCATATTTTCACTAACAAATATAGACCATTTACATCTAATACATTTAATTCTTTTTTTAATTCATTCATCGATTTATCTTCGCGTGAAGTTATTAACCTTACGAATTTTTTCTGTAATCTTTCAATTTTTTTCTGTGTATGTTTTCTTAGTTAATCCCCATGCTTGGGTGCCATACTTTAATCTTGACTCTACTAAAGCATAATATACCATCTTGAATGTATCATTTCCTACACAGGTGCTTAGTGTATATATTGCTGGTATCACTGTTTTTATTTTGTTTTCTATATATATTCCACATGCATGTTCCATCTTAAATGCCTGTCTATTATTATTCCTAAATATGTGTGCGAATATACAAATTTTATTTTTTCACAATTTTGAGATGATTACATTTCACAATAATATATAACCACACACAAAATGAACACCAGAAATAATACACTACCACATACATACATGTATATTAAACACGGGAACCACGTACAAATTGTTATACCATTAAGATTAAAATGTTAATCGAAATGTGAATTGTTAAGGGTACCTGTCGACCGGTAAACCCGAAAAGGGAAATGAGGATATATGTTTTTTAAATAAATAAAAAAAATAAATAAATTAAGAAAACTCTTCACGATTTATTATTAAATAATACGTGTGAACTAAATATATACACATAATTTACGCTCGTAGAAATATGTACAACACTTACCAAATAGGTGAATATAATAATACCGGAAGTATGAAAGTTTTATAAATTAAGGATAAGTTAGAGTCGCGTTGGGTCCTATTGTTTATTATCGATGTAATATTTTTCTGTTAATGTTTATGAAATTATAACACGCTGGTAAAATATAATTGTATTTATTTATAAATTAAAATTGAAGGAGCGAAATAAATGAACTTAGATCAATACGTTAGCAGGTACGTCATTTAAAATTTTTGATCAAAATCGTTTCGTATGTACTTGTACGTAAAAACTTACGTCATTTTCCACAAATGGGTTTTACTATGTTTTTTGGTTTCGCTATACCGGGGACTGAAGAAATACTTCCTTTTAACTCTATCGGTATTGTTGCATTTTATTCCTTATCTCCTTTTTGTGTTTCCGGTTGATACTTTTGCAGCAAAACCTGTAAATCCTTCGGTAGATTCATTTCTGGCCTTCTTTGTGATTGTAGGGTCCCTAAACTCGGAGATAATTCATTAAGGTAATCTCATCTACGAGTGAATTTTACACCATTTTCTAGACGTATCACTTTTGAATTGATTCCCGCTATATCTAGAATATGATAAAAAATTACCATTGGGGTCTCCTTCTTGTAGATTGTACTGTGTTATATGTAGCGTAAAGTTGGTCTGACACCACATTTAGCATCGTTGTAAAATTCAATTATTTCCAGTTTTCTCAATTTCGGCCTGTAAATTTTGAATATGATGAAAAATAGATCCCTCTTAGATAGCACGAGCGCACAAACTCATAGCTCAATTATTTGTTAAAACATCCACAATTAACGATATGGGTCCATGGGCCAGATTAACGGATATTTAAGTTTGGATCGTTTATTGAAAATATAATGTTCAAAATCTAATTACTGACAGTTAAAAAATAGTAATAACAAAACAAATTAGTTAAATTGTTAAAGTTATTAAAACACGGTAGGTCGGCGAATAATATTTAACATATATTATTAAACGGTGCATTTTATATTTTTTAACCATTTTCAGTCACAATGCTGTTTACACGTGAACTTCGAATGCTAACAAATTGTCCGTTTACGTAATAATGAGACATTTAGGAAATTCCAAAAATACTTAACACGTTAGAATTATCTAGAGCAATCTAAACAGTAATATTGTACACAACATATTTTAACACTTTCACCACCCCTTTAATCGATTCACTTTAGTATAAAAAAACTGATAATATGTGTAACTTAAACCGCTAATAAGAGCAAATTTACGACGCCTTACCAAGTCTATAATGTACATATATGTGTATAATGTATATATTTGTATGTGTGTGGGTTTGTGTCCTGAAAGTTTTCGAACACGATTGAAAGTAACGATGGCTAAAAGTTAGTAGATGACAAATGTGATTTAATTATTATCGGCCGAGTTACTTTCTAAAAATTGATTCGATCAGTAGCGATTGTGACGCGTGTACATCGTCTCGCTTAGTACATACATATAAATGAGGTACTCGCGTAGAAAGTAGTAAATTAAGAAGTACATAAACGGTTGTACCGGTGAAAATTGTACGATAAAAAATGAAAAAAGACTATACATCGATTTTATAGTTTGTCTTTTTCTATTTCATTACGTTCGTTTGACCATTATTTACATTAACCGTTTCAAGCATTCAATCTAGTCTAATCTTTGCTATACTATAGTAAATCTACTGTATCCGACGTACCGATTTTCATTCCATATGTATATATGTGTACCTGTCCAGTTTACTTATGAATTGGCGAAAATGAAACGGTTCATCTGGTTGCAGTTGACTGCTATAAAAGTAAGAATTCAAACACTACTACCACTACTATTAGCATGACGTGAACATTGTTCCGGATGGACGGCTATATATGTTTGTTTTTGCACCAAGTTGTTCATTCGCCTTACCGAAACAGCTAGATGATTAAATTAATAATTGTTCCCTTTAAAAGATACTTTCGTCGGCTTACACCGTTTACTATTTAACACCTACATCTGCAAATTACTACGTATGTTCGAGCATGTGTTTGCATTAGTTACGTACGTCTCTTTCGTTGTGTATATGTGTTAGCTTGTATTGGAATAAGAGAATCGAAATCAACTAAAATCAGTCTGATCTCGATAGTGGAAAGTCCGTATCGTTGTCCCTTTCTATATTTGTCGGCAATTTTTTAGGCTGACCGCACTTTACTTTTATTTTATTTTTTGTAGTTTTGTATCTTTTTTCAAACTTTTTTGCGTTTGCTACTAATTTTTTTTTTTAATTCAATCAGGTTCATACGAGTATGTCAGTGTAGCTTTCTAATAAACCATTCCCCTTTTTTTCCTGATTATATACATATATATATATATCATCTTCTTTTGTCCAATTGACTGTTCTCAGTCGTTGGTAGCAACTATGGCGACAATTTCTTGATATAATTTTCGGTCTCTGGCCTTGTGAAACAATTCTTCTACCTCCATCGACGACCATTTTCGGATATTATCCAGCCAAGCAATCGTTCTTCAGCCTACTTTTCTTTTTCCTGCTTATATATATATATATATATATATATATATATATATATATATGTGTGTGTGTGTGTGTGTGTGTGTTGTATGTAGGTAGGTACGTATGAATTATGTATATTTTTACAAAATTTTTTGCGTTTGCCTACTAATTTTTTTTTTCAATTCAATCAGGTTCATACGAGTATGTCAGTGTACCTTTCTAATAAACCATTTCCCTTTTTTTCCTGAATATATATATATATATATATATATGTGTGTGTGTGTGTGTTGCATGTAGGTAGGTATGTATGTATATGTAAATATACTTATAATCGTAAATCCAAGCTCATTGTGAATATTTACGGCGTAGAATAAACATGTTACAAAGTGTTAAAATTTGAGGCAATTAAATATTTACACGTGTATTATGTTGGTAAAAATAAGGTATAATAGAAACGTAATGAAAACCTTTTTATCGACATAAAAACATTTATATATACATATGTGTGTGTGTTGAATATTAATTGTTTATACTATGTAAGAAAATAAACACATGAAAAGTTGAAATATTCTGACGATTTTAGACGGCATCGCGCAGTTAAATCTGATAACGTCATCCCGCGGTTGTGAACTTTTCGCTCTATAAAATTTAACTTCTGTAACTTTTGTAAAAATGTGTAATTTATTTTGATATTCGTATTTAATTTACACTTTATTGAAATTATGGTTATTATATTGAACTGAATAAACGAAAAACTATTTATTTTCTGCAGTATGACAAAAAAATGATCATTACTAATATTTAATGTATATATATATATAAATAAGTGCTACTTGTAGTCTCAATTCACTACATTCTTCTTGTGTTTTTATGCTTTGCAAACGTAAACAGACCGTTCTTGTCAAATCGCATGTTTTTATATGGAACTTTTTTTTTTTTTTTTTTTTTTTTGTAAACCTACTCAGTCTCGGTGGACTAAAGTTATATTTGGCGCTGGCGTAGGTATTTACGAATCGGATAACGATGAAGTTGTAATGGAATCGGGTATATTTCAGATGATTTATCTGCAGATAACGACCTCACATTGTTGGTACGGTAAATCATTTGAGAGTTTGCTCAAGATAAACCCAATTCGTTTAGAAATTTCCGGCGTGTTAACTTGGTATATTTATGTTTAATTTGAACATTTATTGTCCCTATGTTCAACATAGTATGTTTCATTAACCTTGGGCACCGAATGTTCAATTTTTAATCTATATATCGACCTCACCTTTTGTGGACTTATAGAAAGTAATCACTTACGGCTTCCAAGTTTGTTTATGCTGCGGATCAACTTCATCGCCTTCATGCATTTTGGAAAGCGATAAAACGTCCGTTTTTTGTCATATAAGAACATAGTACACATTTTATTTAGATCCCCATATGCGAACAAAAGCAGATCTTTCAATTCCCTTTGTCGTAATAATGGTATTTTAGATTTAGTTTTCCGAGAAACGCTGGACGATTGTTCGCCCATAGAGTATGAACGTAAAATAGCTGTCCATAGTTATATTTCTTCTATTCCCATCAATGTGTTGCATAAACTATTCCATCATATTATGAGCATCATTTTCTATTTTTGAACGGACTGTTTTTAGGTCGCTTACCCTTCATAATTTCTAAATTTTCGTTAAATGCGTCGCATAATATTTTGATTCGATATTTGTTGAATTTTTTGCTATATATTGCCGAAATTTGCATTTACCCCCGAAAAGCGGGTAGAACGAATTTTTCACACGTTGACAAACTCGCCGATAATTTCCCGGACAGACGTGTTAAATTGTCCATTTTCTTTCTTCCGATTCTAGTTTTCGTGTCATCGAAATCCAACCGAGGAATTACTATGACCTTGACGTTCCACCTTCGTAACGAGTAATTCATTTAAATGTAGAGCTGATTGCAATAGCGATATTAATAATAATATTATTAACAATAGCGATTTAATATAAATAATAATTTTTGCTTTTCGATGTATTACACGAGAAATTCCAATTAAATATTTCTGCTAGCCCTTTGCGGAACAGGGATCAAATTTCTTGGTTTAAATTAAACTTATACGTATAGACTGAATATACTTTCGCACGCGTGCATCCATTTATGTAACTGTTTGTGCGATAACCCATAAGTGCGTTTAATTCTTCACGCATGCAACTAGTATATGTATGTACATAGGGTATATATATGTGTGTATATTTATATGATATGCAGATGATTCTCACATTTATGCATCCACATGTAGTACGCTTAAATTATAGTATTAATATTATCTCCCATAAGAATTATAAAAACTTGTATATACAAATTCGCGTTGCTAAACTGTAAATACAAAAAAAATTAAAGTTACGTCTCTAAGCAAAATAACTGCGAGTGGAACTGGCGCACAATCTGTGAATATGTGAATGCACGTGAGTGAATGTTATTATATATCGTAGAATGGTAGATTGATTAAGACTAAAATGGTGGTTCTACACCTCTGTAAATGAATCAAATTGTAAAACATTAATTTAAATAATAAAGATTAATAAGGAAGAAATAGTAATTTTAAAATAAAATATACGTTTGTATATTTTTTCAATCTTCTTAAATATTTTCGAAATGATCATGTTTCAACGCTCTCAGCTGATCTATAAAACGATATAATATTGATTTACCTATTACTTATATTCGAAATCTGACGAAAATAAATAAAATTTTCAATCATAATATTATTATTATTATTAATTAATCATAATAAAGTCGTTCACAATGTACCTGATACAGTATAAAAACACTTAACATATGACTGATGTTCCAATTCTGAACACGCCTAATTTATTGAAGACGTAACGATACGAAGATAATTAAATATATTAACAATATCGCGAGAAATTAAGAAAAACCATAAACAAAATAGTGTCGAAATTATTATCTACAACGAGACTAATACCGAGAGCAGTTCCATAGAAAGCATAAGAGAACTGACTTGCGACGTATACATTCTATTACAGAAAATTGTAATTTTAAACGCAGCAACATTAGTTATAAAATTTTTGTAAATCCAAATGTAGTTTCGAATTAGTCCACCTAAATTTTTAGATAAATGTAGCGAGAATTATCAAATGAAATGAAACTTATTTCAATTTCAATACAGTACACCGGTACATTTCAAAAAGTGATGACGAAAAGAATAAATGCAAAATGAAAATCATGACAAATAAAAAATGAGAAAACGGATAAATAATCGTTGAGAAAATAATTAAATTAATAATAATAATGACATAACAAATCTTTAATTACGTATGGGCGTGAAATTAAAATGAAATAAATATAACCGAACACTGCGCGAGCGCCGGCTGGATTTTTAATTTATAACAATCCAAATATTCACCTGAAATAATGACTTAGTTTAAAGCACCTATTAAAAACGATAATTTTATACCGTCGTATGTGGTTATACTGTTAACAAGGGTAATGATGATAATAATAATAATAATAAACCACATTTGAACGTTAGTATCATATTCAGGTGGTTTGCAAAATAATAACAGATTTATTTCCTGTTATTACTTATGTTCGGAATGTGACGAAAATAAATAAAGTTGCCAATCGTAATAATAATAATAATAATAATAATAATAATAATTTTAGTTCTCTACTAAAACACCATTTTCACTGATAATTAACACGTATCGCGGTTTTTCTGTAATATCACGATGATGATCTAGTTCAATTACATTCATTTCATATTTATATTTCTAGTGTTATACAATCAGCTTCTCTACAAGGGTTAGCAACCATTTCTCTGTGGTGTGTATATTTTATATATATATAAATAAATAATTAAAATAAAACATGGCCGATAGTGCTACATTAAGCACCCATCTTACAAACGCGTCAAAAGGTTACAAGTAATCAAAAATATATTAAATATGGATATACACATTTTTCTGTGTGTGTGTGTATGTGTAAGGTCGATGAACTTACCGTTGGTCATTTGCACTGCCATACTCTGGAATAAAAAAACATGTGCACTTGCAGGTTTATATAGAAAAATACTACATACTTACTCCGGTTCAAATCTTTGAACGGGCTTGTCTAAAGTATTCCGTTATATTTTTTTATGTATGTTTATGTCTGTTTATGTATATAGATATATGTATGTATAGCCAGCTTAATGTAAATATAGGGTGTTCGTTTCCTTTACATGTGTAATTAATCTTATCTAATAATAATAATAATAATAATAGTATTGGCTACGGTGATCGCAAAAATATTTTAGTTATATCTCGTATTAACTTCTAGGTAATGATATAATTTACGTAGTACGTCCGATTTACGCCTGGATTGGGTTCAAAGAATTTCTGAATTAAAACATTTTTATAAATTCTTTAACCTATATATATATATATATATATATATATATATATATATATATATATATATATATATATATATATATATATATATATATATGCGCGTGTGTGTGTGTGTGTGAGAGAGAGAGAGAGAGAGAGAGAGAGAAAGAGTATGTGATAGTATATTTAGCGTTCTGTGGTCTTTACATTCTTGAACCTTTATCATTTATCAGTATACCAGGCTCGAAATATTTAGGGATGATTCCTTCCATTATTATTATTATTATTATTATATATATGTTTATGACGCTAACCTTATATTGCTCAATTTACGTACAATGGACGTATATGACGTTTAATTTCGAGCTTATCCATCTACCATAATTTCGTCCGTCAGGGTGACTATGAATTCCGAATAAATCGTGAATATGTTTCTAATTACTTTTACTTTATTAAATTATAATTAAATTTTTTAAGTCAATCTTTTTTTATTTTCTTCATTTTTTTTACGTGGTGGAAAATCCATCATGGATACCATGGTTATGTGAGACTCCTACTCACTAAAAACCACCACGGTGTTCATTCCATTAACTGTATCCGTCTGTATCACCGGAACTGCTTTTGTCATTATTTCAGTGGCACAGACCAGGTCAAGGCAGCACTAAATGTGTGCCATATGACTCCTACCTTCAGCTACTGGATGCTCTAGGGTGGCTGAGCCTTTGGCACTGTTTATCAGCTTCTGCTTTCATACGCATGATAACTCGCTTCATTTTGCTTTAACCGTTATTATAAAAATGTCGTCTTGTTTATACGCTTTGAGTAGTAGTAACCATGTTTTGTTTTTGTTTTTTAATGGAGGAATAATATAAACCGGTTTACATGTCTAGGATCTAGCGGCGGCTGCAGAAGTGAGATACGTCATAGAGCCCAACTAACCCGAAGCGCAATGAGCCGTTTGAATAGAATCTGAACCGACTCCACAGTTAGCAAATAGGTTAAAATTAAAATAGTAAACTCACTTGTTTTCTCAGTGTTCCTTTATGGCTCGGAAACCTGGTCAGTAAGCAGTACAGACAGAAAACATATAGATGCACTGGAAATGTGGTGTTGGAGACGAATGCTGCGTGTTTCATGGACAGCTAGGAGAACCAATGCTTCGATTTTGGACGATATTGGTAATCCGAAAAGATTAAAGTCGATCGTTCTCAATAGAATACTACGATTTTTTAGTCACGTAGTTAGAGCAGAAAATATGGAGACGCTTTTCGTTCAAGGCGTAGTGGCTGGTAAAAGAGAGCGCGGTCGCGTACCTCTTCGATGGTCGGACGCGGTTTGCAAGACAACTGGCCTTACTTTTCACGATTATGTAAATATCGCACGCGACCGTATTTGCTGGCGTAGCCTAGTCTGTCATGTGACATATCATGGTCAACGTACCCCTGCACGGGGTGACACGACTCACTGATTATGATGATGATGATGATATATATATATATAATTATTGCACAAGCTTAACTAAAAGTTAAATAATTGCTAATTTTAATAAAGTAAAGTAAGACATGTGTGAGGTCATTTTAGTTAAATAACCAGAGCCTCTATAAGCAAAAGCAGCTATAATGCATCGCGGTTTAGAACATGGCCAGCTTATGATAAATAATCAAATCAAATCAAATATGTTTGTTACTACGCGTGAAATGAAACAAAAATCTTACTACGCTTAACTTCCGCTAATGTGCATAGGTTGCGCGAACAGCGGTCTATATTAATCTATATACAAATGATCTTGTACGTGCTTGCAACAAACTTAACCGAAATAAATTAAAGTCTTCCCACCATCAATATTGATATCGATCCCGCTCAACTTGAAAATGTAAATTTATAAATAAATAGACATATATATCCAAGCATGTGTACATATGCCTACTGCTATATTATACTTAAATACTTATCTACAATTTAATCGCACATAAATGTATTGATCCACTCCCACTCGCATGTCCGCATACACTCACGTATAACGCTCTTTTGTCTTTATGCATACATGCTCCCACATTGAAACAAATACACATACACATGTATACGTACGCTCTCAAATAATATATACACATACAGAGGTCCCCGTAAACGCAGAGCACATCGAGTGCCAACATTCCAAACACATGCACACACATATATTCAAACTCGTGTTTACAAATTTACTTATTCAGAATGTACTTGGACAAGTATTTCCGTCTCCGCCTGCGATTTGTAAGATCTACATTCCGTAACTTGTTATAGAATACGGCTCCTGCGTATACAGCCTGCATCCTCCTATGGAATTTTTTAAACAATGGTACAAACGCTCTTTCTTCATTTGCAAATCTCGATTTCCCCCTCTAAGATTCTTATATTAAAACGCTCCCAATTTATACAGACGAAATTTAGAAGGTGAACTTCGTATAACTGTTGAACTGTCAGTAATGAGTGTACATTGCGCATTTTGTCGTTGATAATAATTATTTCGAATATCGCCTTTTGTAAAACTTGTAACGGTGCAATGTGACACCTCCCCCATGTATTATACAGTATGATAAAACGCGTTCATGAAAGGCTAAGTGCAATCGGCGCAGGTGACTTGGTGAAAAATACTGCGTTAAATAGTAAAATAAGTAATTTAACCTCCTCAGTTTTTTAACGACGTACTTAGCGTGTGTGTACCAGTTTAATTTACTAATTGAATACCAAGATACTTAATATAATGATAATAGTAATAATAATCAAATCAAATCAAATTTATTTCAGAAGTGTTTACAATATTTACAATATTAACAATTTAATTATAAAACATATAGTAATAATATTGTAAAAATATAATTACAACATTAAAATTGCAATAAGAAACAGAGCTAAAGATAATAGATAAATAAATACAAGAAATTCCGGTTATGCGCATAAATGCGCGAGTACCGGACATTTTAAAATGTGGTCATATGCACGTAAAAATACAAAGATTAGAATTAAAAGTTGGAAATAATAATTAGAAATAAAAAATTTAATTTAGAGCTAGATTATAAAAAGAAAAAAAACAACGAATTTACATTTCTAAAACAATAGAACAAAAAAAATCACCCACACACACGCAAATCCATTTAATACAATCAACCATCGAAATTATAAATAAAAGTTAATAAAATATGTTGTATGACTTTTATTCAAGACGTAAGAAGCCAGCGTTTTACGATCGACGTTTATAGTTAACCAAGTCTTACAGACACCGGAATTAAATTGTAAGCCACAGCCCCGACATAAATGGCCTGCATGCGGCAATGGGACTTATTAAAGCGCGGTGCTTTTGCTTCATCTGTCCCAGCAGTTCTTGTTTTCCCTCTTACATTTTCTACATTGAAGTCATCTTTACTACGTTTTATCACAAAATTTATAATGTTCAATTCATATAATTGCCGCACATTTAAAATGGATGCACTCACATTACTATTAGAAATACCCCTAAGAACTAATTTTTGTAGTGAACACAATGGATTTAGGTTGTACTCTGCTGTTCCTCCCCAATGTATAATACCATAGGTAAGAGCAGGTTGGTATAAAGCTATATACAAACGATGTAAATGGTTTAGAGAGAAATATGTTTTTAAATAATAAAATAAATAATTCAACTTCCGTATCTTGCCAGCTTTATAAATCAACTGTTTATTCCGTGTTAATTTACAATCAAACGTAATCCCTAAATATTTAATTTCATTCTGTATCACGTAACTATTACCTAAACATATTTTCATGTTTTCAAATAAGTTAGAAGCTTGATAAGTATATATTAAATATTTGGTTTTCTCAGGATTTACAATTAATCGATTGTTAGTCAGCCGTTTTGATACTCGATCAACGATTACTTGCGTTAAATTTTGTAAAATATCAGGAAAACGGGAATAACTATTGCTGTGTCATCGGCATAACGAAAAATTCTGCCCCGAAATATTCAAATCGCAAAGATCATTAATGTAAATCAAAAATAAATATGGACCTAATATACTGGCCTGTGGCACACCCGAATATTTGTGACTATGGCACGACTAAGTACGTCCCCTATTTTAGTCACATTCCGTCTACCTTGGAGATAAGACTGGAACCAGCGTAGCGTAGTTTCCCTAAATCCGCAAGCGTACGGTTTTTTAAACAAAATACGATGATCTGAAATATCAAATGCTTTACGCAAATCAAAATATACAGCAGCTACTAAATGTTGCGTAATACACGATATATGATTAAAACGAATATCATCGGTTCCTTTACCTGGTAAAAATCCATACTGATTAACACTGAAAAATTTACAATCAAAAAGAAACTTCGATCTTCTTTACACACTTTTCAAATATCTTGGAGAAAGTCGAAAGAACGCATATTGGTCTATAATTTGAAATAGCTGTTTTATCGCCTGTTTTGTACATCGGCGTTAAATAGTTAACTTTAATATTTGAGGGAAGATGCCAACCTTTATCGATTCGTTGAATAAGTTGACGGTTGTAAAAAAAAGTGAACTTAAAGAAACAAGAAAACGAGGTTCACTTTAAGTGGATACCTTCACACACAGAAATACTCGGAAATGAAGTAGTAGACACATTAACAAGAGGTCGGATATATGATATAGAAGACAAACCGATTGAATGGACGGAATATATTACTTGGATTAAGGAAAAAGCGTATGATGCGTGAAACAAGAAGTATAAATTGTTATCTATAACCAAAGGAAAAAATTACCATAATATACAGCCGAATATTCCAAAACTACTTTGGTATCAAATTGATAACTTGAAAAGCTGCTATATTAAAACCATGTTAAGAATTAGAACGGGTAACTACAGACCATCTAGCTAGAATGAACATTATTGATTCGAGGCTTTGTCAATTATGCGGACAAGAAGAGGGATCGTTGACACATCTCATTTGGACCTGTTCAAGCTGTGTGAGAGGTCATGAACTTTTTTTTCGGTCTGCCTTGCACAGTATGGAACAATGCCATTTGCAATTAATGAAATACTAGCAGAACCATGTTCTCCAGCGGAAAAAATGCTATATAAATTTATTAAAGATAACAAGATTTGTATTTAATAGACATATGTATATAAATTATATTAAAAATTAAGAACTTAGAATTAGACTGGTCAAAGAGTGTTATAACTGGACCAATAAAAAATATATATATTTTCTTTTATAAGTAGAATCGACATTTTGTCAAATCCGAACGAGGATTTATTACGCAAAGACATAATCGCATCTCTAACATCGTCAATGGAAAAATCCAGAAATACAAATGATTCTGGATTACAACCACCGCCAATATTATATTGTATAAAATTTTCTTGAGTACATAATAAACGGGATGTACTATTTCGAAAAAAATCGTTAAAGGCATTGGATACCCGCTCCTCATTCCCATCCGCTGGTATCTTAGAACCGTCTAATGTTACTTCTTTAATTTTCTCGTTCCGTTTCCCAACTACCTTATTAACCTGGGACCGGTATTGCTTTTGCTTTTTTTCAAATTTATTTAATAAGTTTGTGTAATACTCAGATTTCGCTTTCCTGACTGCTTTTTGAAATAATAATAATAGTAATAATAAATACCAAAATTTAATTCGTTTTTATCAGTGCAAATTATTTTATTAATTTACAAAGTAAAAATCTATTTTAGATTATTAAAATTTAGATTAATTTACGGTAATAAAGTTTTATTAGAAATCATTATATTACGACGCTCCTTTATAATATTAAATTTCGATTGATTTCGTTCTGGATTATCAAAATTTATTGTAATTTTTCGTATGTGTTATGAAATTCGAAAGTTAGAAAAATTTCAAATTCGAACGGATCAGCGAAATTCAAATGTATTTAGTTCGTTATTATCTGAGTGCTTATAGTTGGAACATATGTTGCCGGACGATAGGCAACTGCCTTGTTATAGAAACACTAATTCTCTCGCACTGTAAAGCGTATAATTCGTTTTAAATTTATGAAATATCCGGACTGCCCCCCCTTGTCGGAAATTTATCACTTTTTTGTCCGGCTCCGCAGTAGAGTATTAAACAGTTTTTTCTTCTTGGACTTTCGGTTTTAAACGTCAAGAGAATTACACCGGATGAGTTATTAATTGCCCCTAGCAACAATTATTTACTTATATATATATATATATATATATATATATATATATATATATATATATACGGATACATAACAACCATAATAAAAATATCACAACACGAATGTTAAAGCGTTGTATTCGGTTACCTGACATCAAAATCGTGAACGTCTTTTTTTTCTTTTTACTTATTTCCTCTTCGTCTTCTACCGGTAACGTCGATCGTATTGGATTTCCGCGGCTTTGGAATGCCGTCTTAGGTTGTTTATATCAAACGTTTAAAATATATATACACACGCCTATCATCTTAAACCGTGTAATAATACTAATGCGTCGCAACTTATTCAAACTACAAAAATGTTTATACGCAAATAGAGAAGGCCAGTTAATTCTATACGGAATCTTCTTGGCACAGGTCGTTACTAACTAATACAAATAGGTTTTTGTATAGCGGTGGAAGTATTGCAAAACCTTGACCAGCCCAGACTCTAGGCTGCGGCAAATTCTTACTCTCCTCATCTGCCGGGTTGGAATGATAGTCGTTTTTAAGCTGCACCTTCTTCGTCTTCTTTTTCTTCTGTGCCATAAGAATTCCAATTTAAACGCGTCGTTCATTACTTAGTCCTTTGGCAAAGTTCCATAATACGTATGTTATATTATGAATGACTAACGCGATAATAATAATAATAATAATCGTAATATCGTCATCGATTATAACAATAAATGTGACAATGATCGGATTAAAATCAAGTCATTTGACTCGCTTTCCAGTGTCGGAATTATGAAACGAAATATAATTATACACGCGCAATAACCTGATCCGTGTAATATGTATATATGTATATATATATATATATATGTATGTGTGTGTAATGGCTGAAACACAAACATTTAATTTACTATTAATAATTTGATCAAATTATTGGAAGTTCCGTAAAAAATAAATAACACAACATCGGAGAGATAATGTACGACTAGTTAAATCGAATATCTCGAAGTTAGCCCGTGCAATGTGGAGACGGATAAAGTGAACGGTAGACGACGTATAGGTTGAAGAATAGCGGATATCCTCCACAAGAGGAACTAATATTTCTATTTTTCTTAAAATCGACTATTGTTCAACGATACTTTATCGAGGCTATTAGGATTTTTTGTTTATTGACACTCTACTTAACGATTAACAATAGTACAGAGAACCCGTATTCCTCATTACAGATTGCACATTAGGTCAATTGACACGATCAGCAAAGAACTTAAAAAGTCAATAATTGACTGTAAATAAATCGGTTGTTTCACAAAAAAAAACACCGCTTGTTTATAACTGAAGGAAATTGAAGAAGCTGTCGCGTGAAAAATAGTCACGACGTCCCTCGATGTCTCTGCTACAGACGATACGATTTAAGATTATATTATTATTATCTTAACGTGCCGTGTACAGCAGCTAAGGCTAGAGTCACGGAAGGAGTAGAGGAATTAGATTAAGGAGTAAAGTCCTGATTTATGGAGAAACAAGATTAAATTAGAGAGAGAGGAGCTTTCATCTTTGAAAAGCAGAGGGAGTGTAGAAGGAAGGTTAAGCGATAATCTATGAGGATCGTATAAAAGACAGTCAATGAGGATGTGGGAGACGGATAGAATAACTCCGCACACGGCACATTCTGGGGCAGAGGTCCTGTTGAGGTATGCGTGAGTGAGCCGAGTATGTCCCAGGTTGAGTTGAGATCTTGATCTGACGAAGCTATATATATATATATATATATATGTATATATATGTGTGTGTGTGTGTGTGTGTGTTTATAAATAGCTTGAGTTGCAAATTTCGGTAATTTTATTCTTACTTCAAATGCAACGCTTTCACTGTGCAATTTGTACCATTTTATACGTACAGCTTGAATTATACAGATAGTAATTGATTTTTTGTATACCAGTCATTTAAAAAAAATTTCTTCCATATATTTGAATCTCTTAATATTTTTTTTTTAAATGTAGCTCCAAGAAAGGACAGCTACTTCCTTTCTGCAATCTTAAACTTCTACAGATTTTATGTAGTCGATGTTTTAAATTGGCAAAGTTAAGGTTCACAAATTTAACCGCGTCAGAACACAATCGACGTTGCGCGCAACTTACTTTAACGGCAGGTAAAGATGGCGATAATTATCTTGTTCCGTGAAATTATCAACTAACTGACTTTTCGTCATAATCGTTTTATAATTCAGTCTTATATGGATAATCTTACGATGTCTTCCTATTTGATGTTCACCATAACTGCAATTATCGTCATCATTTTGTTTATTCGTATCAGATTCATGGATAATTCAAATTAATATCTAATGAAATTACACCCGCTCAAAGTTTTATTCTTTCCTAGTGTTAGCTAATTTATATTCCGGTTATTATTATTTTTATTTGAATTTACAGAATTCATCGAACTTACGTCTTTATATAAATAAGCCTTTTATATATGTTCATTGTATAGAAATATCGTGCTACGTCGTGTAGATGGAGTTTACAAATGTGTATGTATATGTGATGTGTTTGTATGTGGATGAAAACGAAAGATTGTATTTTGCTGTTCGTGCATTACTTACGCGTTTTATTTTATGTATGTAAATTATTCCGAACCAAACAGAAACTTGAAATAAAAAATTTCAAATGAAAAATAAAATAAATAAAAATATTATTTATTTTTCTTATTATTATTTTCTCGGCTTCTATTATGATGATGATCACTATTGTCGTTCTTGTTATTAATATTAATTTTAATTATCATCGCCTTTTTGTTTTCTATTATTATTATTATTATTAAAGTGTGCGCGTATAAGTGATTATAGTCAATTTTGTAGTTTTGTTCGCACTGCATCGGATGGAAGACATACAGAATACTCGATGTTGTGTGTGTGTGTAATGGAATCAATAAATTCGTTTCTTTTTGTGTGGATTTTTCGTTTGGATTTTTTCGACGTAGTACGTTTATTGTAAAAATTTAATTTTTAATTTATGATCGAACGGTTTTAATATTTCATTATTCGCGTAATTTAATTTTTAAGGTACTTAATCAAACGAACGTAGTTATAACAATGCGAAACTATACTTATGAATAAATTTGTTCCATTGTTCTGTTTTATTCCGATAATTGACAATCGATGGATGATGTGTGGGTTAATGTATACAGGCGGTATGTATATATTTGACTATACAACTTGTGAACGTGACTGCGTCACAAATTTTTGAACATTATGAATTTAACAATTTGAAATAACGTTAATTTCCAATAATAATAGTAATAATAATAATAAATATTATTATAATTATTATTTTTATTACCTTGATACGTCTGAATCACACGCCTACAGTTTTGTTATCGTGTGGTGTGCTGCGTATATTATTTATACGAATAACAGAGTTGATACTTTTAGCGCAACGAATAAAAACTATCCGATTATTTTTAAAGAAATCATTATAACCGAATTTAAATGATCTAATCTATTCTTTTTTTAATTGTCCCTATATTTAATTTTTTTATTTATAAAAAATTAATATTCGTTTTTTTTTTTTTTTAATTTTTAAGAAAATGAAATTCGTTTATTCTGTTTATTAGCGCGAGAAATCCGAACTACTTCGTCATAGGACGTGATCTCACAGGATTATTTACCGTTTTTTAAAAATGGCGATTATGTACGTCGAAATATTATTTACCTTTATGAATGCTGCGCGTGCTTTATACTGCTGATTATTAGGTATTCGAGATAAAGTAATTACCGTAAATCTATGATAATAATAATCATAATAATAATGGCTTAAAAAGCTGCTTGTTAGTATTTTGATAACGTTGTTGTTAACTGCTCGAATTAAAAATCTTGTAGCCTGTACGTGACTTACGAGTTAGAAAGTTAACCATTAGTATATCTTCTAACGGCGCTATCAGTTATAATTTATTCCTAATCCAGTTCGAATATTCATTAATACTTCATAATAATCATTAAACTAATATCATCCATAAATCGGTTTTTCTTTAAATTTCGAGGTGTAAGTGGATGACGTTTCACTTACGTAGGGTAATAAAATTCTGTTAATTTTTTTGCATCCTTCAGACGGTGTAAATATTTCGGTTACGAATTAATTCTCGGCGTGTGTTTCATCCGATGATGTTTTACATATTATGTAATTCGTTTGTTTCCTTGTAGAAATGCGTTCTGCGACCCGTGCCTAATCAGTGTGCAAATAAATGTTTGATGGTATAAGCGATCATTTCAATGGAAGGGTTGATATTGGAAAAAGACGGCTGAAGTTTAATATTGATAAAAAATTATTTTACGCGAATGTTATTAATTTCGTACATGCATCTTTATTATGCGTGCTGTGAACGATGATAGAAAATCAGTATTTGGAGAACATTGTAAAGAATTAAAATACAAAATCAATAATATTAAACAAAATTATAAAATTTTACATACCAGAAAACGTTTTAAAAAAAGAAAATTACTAGAAAAAATAAAGATAGAGATAAAAATAATTCCTGAAATTAAATGAGAAATATTAATGAAAATTAGTTTTAGTATATTATAAATTTAATTTTTTTATTTTTCCGGCTATTTAGCGTAATTTTTTATGTGTAAGTTTTATATTACTGATTTGTTGATTGGGTTGTTTACCGCGTTCACTGTCGGATTATTTTATTTAACTATTTTTTGTAATATTCTACATTTAAATTAAATATTTTCTGACATTTTATTTTATTTATCGTTCTTTTTTATAATTCTTTATAAATCGTGTATATTTTTATATTTTATTTTTTGCGTTCACTCGATAATGATTTAATAGCCGGAAAGCATTGTAGTTTTTTTTTTTTTTTTTTTTAAAAAATTGAGCGATACATTTTCCTCATTTATTTATTATACAAAGTCTGTGTATGTTATCAGTAATGCGTCCACGCGCGCCGTGTGATTATGTACGAATGTATTAAATTGAGTTTCGAATCGGTACGATAAAATTTTCACATTAGTTCTACTTAACCGATATCTCGGTACATCCATAAAGCTCTTCGTGTTATATTTAAATGCATTAGCTCGGTGTTTAAAGCACCTGTAATCGAAGTTAGCACATATCCCCCAAACCCTCCTTTAAATTTCCCGGTAATGATTTATGGTTTAAGGTTAAAACCTGAAATGATTTGATTGAATTTACACGTACTTAGTTATTGCATGTTATAGAGATAGTGCACATGGTTGTGGGTGCTACACAGAATAGGGAAGTAATACGACGATTAGCTGATGGAACTAGTAAGCCCATATGGGGGACGAATTCTAGAGTAAGTCGTTGACGTCAATAGCGTGTATTCTTACATATTTTATTATTCATTTTCTTTCAAACAGTAATTGAAAAACTGAATCACTCTGAACGAAATAGCCCAGAATTACTTCTAAAAGAAGAATCCACAAGTTGTGTCAGTCAGATAGCCGGAAAATCCCAATGTTTTCTCCGGATAAAGAAAATCTCACTCGCGGTACGGTTGGTTTTTAATACAAGGAAGAATTATCAAATTAAATTGCGATGAATTCTCTATACAGGCAACGTTATTGAGTATGCGAACTGTTTATTGCTTTAACTTATACGTAGAAAACATCATTGAAATTAATAAATGTCACGCATCAACATGTCGTTTATTAATTTATTCGAGTTTATATAAGTTATGCATTAGAAAAAAACACTAAAAAAAAACAACTATATATATAAAATATGGTCAAAGTCGAAAAACTCAGCGGTCGATTAATAAAATAAAATTATATACAGACGACTACAAGAGGTGGATAATTTTCTATATTTAGATAAAGTGTTCACAATGATGAAAGAACAAACAAGTCCAGACCTTAACAGGAAAGTAACAAATGGATGGATCGCGTACCACAAAATAAAGCATATGCTTAAAAATGAGATCAATAAGAGCAAAACTATTTAAGCAATGTATAATGCCGCAGAAATGGAAAAGAAAAATTTGACGGCCTACTTCAAGACAAAATAAAATCCGGAACAATCACAGAGAAAACCATGTTCGAAGATATTGGCAAAAATAAGGAAGTGGCATATGGGCCGGACATATTGGAAGTCAATCCGACGATAGATGGACGAAAAAATTGCTTATATGGAGACCATACGGTGGGAAACGAAAGCAAGGACGGCCAGCAGAATATGGAATATATATATATATATATATATATATATATATATATATATATATATATATATATATATACATACACATATATATATATATATGTGTGGATCGTTTGAAATATGGAATAATAAATTTTACTCGTTTTATTTTTTTTGTTAGAATTGAATTCAGTTTTAATATCGAAACGTAAATAAGATAAATGACTTGGTATATAAAGCTCCTAAAGAATCGTGAATATTTTAAATAAATAGGCTTTGATATCGTAGAGACGCAATTTCCACCTAAAGCTCGGCTTAAGAATAAAAAGAATTGGATCAGAGGATGAGAAAGAAGAAAGAAATTTATTTATTGACATAAATTCATTAAAAGTACAAAAGTACAAAATAATAAGAATTACGCGTACCGGAATTATAATATCCTTACCGCTAATAAACAAAAATTCTTTATGTAATGTTTAAAGTTTTAACCCTTACGCGAATTAAAAATATCGAAATTTGAAAGTACTCGTTTGTAAGGAGTAAGCTACTTAATTTATAATATTTTTTTCTCGCTAAAAATATTGTAATTTTTTAAACGACCTTCTATTAATCTCCAAAAGAAGATATATATCGTAACAGAAACGACCCGTCAATGTAAATAGAAAAAATACACTAAGAAACAGTACCATACGAACGACAACACTGGCTTATATTCTATGTACACATCGGTACTGGGTTCACGTTCTGGTTGACACTGTTAAATAATTAATTCATATATATATATATTCATATATATATATATATATATATATATATATATATATATATATATATATATATATATATATCAGGTGACTCAGAGAAGACGGACGATATTGTTTTTTTAATATATTAATTGGTAACACTGCTACAACTCAAACTGCCTGTTCCACGTTTAGTGTACACACGAGAAATTTCTTTTTGTCTCAGAGGAGTGCGCGTTTTGCATGGAACAGAATCGATCACGACAGTGTAAAGAGAGTTTCAAAAAGAATTCAAAGTTACGCGAATTTTTTTTTTGGAGTGGGGGGGATACTTTAAGAATTGCTTTTACGAAACACATCTACAAGATCTGGAAGACCTGATAACTCGGATTCCTGCACAAATTTCAAATATTCAGCGACCTATGCTCGAAAAAGGTCATCGAAAATATTGTACGTACTGAATAAAATTTATTGTTGCATATGGCAGTCATCTGAACGATATTGTGTTCCACAAATTATTGTAAGCTTCTCTCGTCTTTCTATTTTTAAACGAATTTTCATTCAAAAATTTTTGTCGAGTAGTTTTTGAGTTATTCAAAAAACAAAAATAAAACGTCCGTCTTCTCGGAGTCATATATATATATATATACAAGCAAAAATGAAGTTTTTACGTCATTTGCATTTCTTCTACTGGGTAACTGGTTTGTGTTTTTCCAAGTTTGCTTGAAATAAATTAGTTTTTTTAATATATATATATATATATATATATATATATATATATATATATGTGTGTGTGTGTGTATGTGTTGTGTATGTATGTATATGTATATATGAGAGAGAGATAGTGAAGGGTGAGAAAGATATAGTATGGAAAAATAAATGTATTTACATAATAATTTCAGTTTCCATTACAGATAAGGCCAAAAATAAAATCCGTTTTACTTTTTTATAATTTGTTCTCGTTATGAATAAACCGAATGTGTTGCACATCTTGCGTTTCTCCATCATGAAATATCTAGTACCAGCGAGCAGATAACACTTTATTATCGATATAGCCTATATTGAGAACAACGGTTGTGACCCGATTGTTGTAAAAGCTATTCTTCACATTTTCACTTTCATTTCCTCAATTACAAGTTCTGGACATTCTTGCTCTTATATGTCTATGTTATATATGCGCGTGTGTGTGTGTACGTGTACAACGTATTTATATTCGATTACTTAACACGAAATCATCTTGGTTACGGAATTATTTAATTATATAGTTACGTTCGTCCGGATAATAATAAATATTAACCGACAACAATTGCGATAATGATAATATTCGAAATGCATTTAAAATGACCAAATATGTCGATTTTATTCGAACTCTTCGAATTTAATATATTCTTGATAATATCGATTTATTTTCATCGAAATATTAACACAGGCTTTTCGTTCTATCGCGAAGAAAGTTTCTTCTATTTTGTATTTTTATCTTATCGAAGTTACGACAACTGACTTCTATACGGGGAAACTTTAAAATTCGGTCATGTTCAATTTTTTTCTATTTATCGTTTATAACGAAATACTTTTCAGACGGTAATTTGTAAGCGAAATTTTTTGGGTACACTACATCATCGTCTTAAGGAGATTATAATATTTCATTCTTTCTGTTTGGTTAAGAAGCGCCTGCTTATTTTCGTACAACACATGAACACACGCGCTTATCTATTAAGTCCCCGATAATAACTCTGATTGACCACCATCAGTATGACGCGATTCGTATTGCGTTATTATAAGAATTATTAAAAATGTTTTAAAAATTCCCTTTCAACTTAAAAACGAATTTATTATTCTTTATGTATTAATTATTTATATTTATTCTGTTCGCAGAATATTCTGGACAAATTTAATCCCGGTACACGTCAAATGATTAATTCCGGAAAAGCTTATTTAAAAACACTCCACGGTAAGTATCACGCTGACTTTATTTAGCATATATATATATATATATATATATATATATATATATATATATATATGAATACGCAATAAAAATTCGCTGATAAGTTACATTAGACAACAATGTCAAAATATTATCAACAGTAATTGATATGCTAAATGCTATTATAGCAGGGAAAAAATGAAAATGAACACTGAAAAATGTAAAAGTTGTGTTAGTTGACATGAAATTGTAAGAAACAAGTGAAAAATGATATAACAGAAGAAGCATTAAGCTTGATTCACACTATAGGTATGATCAGGCTCATACGACGTTCGCAAAGCTTCAGTCAGTCTTGAACCATTAATAATCGAATTCGGTCGTATTTTGCTTTTAATAAAAAATATTTTTATTTGTTTGTATTTGAAAATAATTAAATATTTAATTAATTGTTTATGTTTTCCATCGAAAAATGTCATTGAATTTGTCTACTAAAGAATCAGGTATTATGGTAATTCTCCGTCTTGATGAAGAAGATAATTATAATACAAATTTTGCTAATAATTATTATGTTAATTAATCGCCAGAAATTATAAATTTCGAAAATTTGCATTAATTTCACGCGCACTTGTCACGTTAACACGATTTAAATCGTTTTTATACAGCGGCGGATGAAGTAAATTAAAAAGATACATTAAATGTTTACATAAATTATAATAATAATATCATATTAATTCATCGGTTGAAATTATAAATTATTTAAATTTGTATTAATTTAATGTAATGCACTTGCCAGGTTTAAAACGCTTTAAAACGTTTATGTGCAGCGACGTGTAAAAAAATTAATTAAATGCTTACTAATATTATATTTATTATATTGATATTTATTATTATTAATTAAAAATATCGGAAACTTACATTAATTACATATAACACACTTGATGCAATTTGTGACTCACTCGACACGAGTTTTCCCAGAGCGGTGGATAAAAACTGACTGGAGCTAATAGTGTGAATGCTTACATTGTTTCTCATTTGATAATATTTTAACGGACCGAAACCGTGACGTTACCGTACCTATAGTGTAAATTAAGCCTTAGCGTTTAAATACTTAGGGCAGTAAATAACGTATAATATGGATTGGACTCGAAAAATTAACTGACGTATCTCATTTAAAAAGAGAATAATTTTTAAAAACGAAATTATAAAAAAAAAAAAACGTGAATTAAATGCAACGAATTTGTAACAGAATACGTACTTTCAGTCTCGAATGCTATTTATATAAATCTACACAAAACGGAAATGTCGATATTTCATCTTAGGGCGCAGATGGTAACGTCGGAGTTTTATATCTGGAAATTGCGCAGATAATTTTAACGCTAACCGGAAATATTTTAGGTATAGGACGGATAGAACGTTAATAATTCGCACGTTAAAAAGCTGACAGAAAATAGTAACGATCGCAGTAAACTTAATACGGAAGGTTGCCGATGATGCAGAGTAGTAGCAGAAATGCTGAGAATAACCACTGTAGCTCCTGATTACTTAGCGTATAGTGTTGCGCGGATGTTTGAACAGTGCGTACACTACAAACAATAGGTATTCAGTTTTGGCTGCGACGCGAATAAACCAAAGGATGCTTTTCGAGTACTTTTAGGTACTGCATCGCTCGATGTACAGGAATAAAGAATATAAACCGATAAGAGTACTGAAGTCGAGATGGCCATATCTTGGAGGGCAGCATAATATACGAAGAACAACGCGTCAAATAACTAGGAACAATAGTGAAAAAACAAATGAATGAACAGTAAAGTCGTTAAAATGTAGTACAAGATGCTGCTATGAAACTTTTTTGAATCAAATTAAACAACGAGAATGGTACGGAATAAACGGATTCCTCGTCGAACGAGATAGATGCACTAAAATGACCTCGCCCCAAAAATTCAATTGTGGCCAGCTTCAAATTTGACATTATCTCGGTATAAATGCAAGATTTATTTCGGATATTAATATAGATATTTAAACTGCTTTATTTTTTTTTCTCTCGTTTCATCTAATTTTGAGATAATTATAATAATAATAATAATAGTTGCTTTCAATAATCACAAATCTTTAATCTAAAACTGCATATATACTTACATACATACATATATATATATATATATATATATATATACATATATATATACATATGTGTATGTATATATACAAAAATACACAGATACATGTATGTAATATATGTCCCTTTGATCAGCCAGATCGTTTGCGACACGGTTAAGCGTTCCGGGGATTCGATGTTCGTATCCTGTCCGTATTGCATATAGAAATTATATTATTTAAATCAACTTCCTTAGTTTATACTCGTAATATAAGATGACCCAGAGAAGACGGACGGTTTTGTTGGTTTTTGAATAACTCAAAAACTATCCGACCCGAACATTTTTGAATGAAATTCTATTTAAAAGTAGAAAAACGAGAAATTAGCTTACAATCATTTGTGGAACTGAATAACGTTCAGATGACAGCCATTTGCAAAACAATACATTCATTCGGTATTTACAAAATTTTCGAAGACTTTTTCGAGCATAGGTTGCTGAATTTTTGAAATTTCTGCCGGAATCCGATTTCAGTGGACGTGTTTCGTAAACGAGACTCTTAAAGTATCCCCACAAAAAAAATATACAACTCTCTTTGCACTGTCGTGATCGATTCACGCCAAAATAACGTTCCACACAAAACGCGCGTTCCTCCTTGTTATAGGATGCCATGATAACTGAGACAAAAACAAACCTTTTGTGAGTACACTAAACGTGGAGCACGCGGTTTGCGTTGTAGCAGTGTTACCAACCGCGTTATTCAAAAAACAAGACCGTCCGTCTTCTCTGGGTCAGCCTATATATATATTTTTCAAATCTAGCTCTCGTAGAATAATGCACGTATCGGCTTTGTCGACTTTTGTTTTATCATCAATATGACATGTAGAATAGTTGCTGTTATTAATGAGAGTAAGTTGCCCGGATCTTCTATCTTTGTCTTGTTCGCAGCAACTTCGCCTATATTGTCGCACTAACTTCGAAATATATTATATCTATCCGTAATAATGCATTAGTATGTTTTTTTAATGAAACCTTACCGCTTCTATAATATGTAAATTACCGTTTTTAAACTGCGTGTTACGTCACGTATACAATTATTTTATTTTACCCGTCATTATAATTAAAGAACAAAATATGAATCCCGTTTATTGAATTTCGCCGATGACAAAAATTCTGACGTTATTTACCTGAAATATTTACGACTTTTAGACGCGAATAGCTAATTAAATTTTAGTACTTACAAATTTTCCTTCAGTTTTTAACTTAAAAAAACGACTATCGGTATCTTCGTAGTATCTTACGCACGTGCGTTGCTGTGGTGTTTCATCTACAAACCGGTTGATCTTTGAAGAAGTAACCGTCGTTAATCGAGATGTTACCTGTTTTATTATTTAAAAATTTCCATATTTTCTCGTAAATGAAATTTATGTATATACAGATGAATCTAAGAAAATTCTACCAGAAGACACGGATGTTTACTTATCTACCGACAGATTTTTACTACCGACCTTGAAGAAAACTCCCCAAATGCTTCGCGTATCTTTTAATTAAATCAATCAGTTCGTTGATGGATATCTCACCATTTATGTTAAAGTGGTTCTATTTCATCTGTATCGCGAAATTTCTAACTCTTTTGAAAAAAAAATAAAATGAATAAATTGTTACGTAGATATATATATATATATATATATATATATATATATATATATATATATATATATATATATATACACGTGTGTGTTATATCTTAAACATAGTTTTGAAAATTTGCAGTAAGATTTTATCGCTGATTTGTTTCACCATTAAATTTTACGAATTTCACGCGCTTCTTCCAATAAAAATTTCACTAAATAAAAAAAAATGTTGCGTAAGTCTTTTCTCATTTTTGTACTCATCATTATTATTATTTTTAAGGATTTCTCGGAACACTGAATAATATTTAATTAATTAGTTGTTCATTTCTATTTTTCGACACTGATGTAATTTTAAATACGGTTTATACTGACCGTTACGATCACTTTTTCCCTCTCCTTCGTTGGAGTTCGTATTTTTCAATTATTGGAGCAAGTGAAATACTATCTAAAAAACGCTAATCAAGACGTTAATTAGCGAAGCCAAAAAAAAAAAATGAAGAAAAACATATCGTACTGAATTATTATTTTTTAATTATCGTTTCATTAATTTTTGTTGTTCGCATCTAACGGCTAATATTAAACTGAAAAATAATTACTCCGATGGACGGTATAAAATATGTAAAGGGCTAAGGCAAAGTTGCCACCGTGGTTATTTAATGTATATGCCGAAGAAATAATAAAAAATTGCGAATTAAAGAAAAACGTTTGCAAAATAAATGTGAAAGTGATCAACAATACTAGTTACGCGGACGGTAGAGTAGTAATTGTATTAACGGTGAAGGAATATAGAATGGAAATAAACGCTGAAAAAACTATCGTGTCAAAATTCTCAAAGGCCGTTGATAAGGATATAAAAATATAACAACAAGATAATAAAACAGGCGACAGAGTTGAAATACTCGGGCGCAATACTCACAAGTGATGGCCAGGACGTAAGAGATATTTAAAAAAAAACAACAGCAGAAAGCATTGGCAAAACGATCTTTTAGAAATTAGGGACAAATATTACAGAACAGAAAGATGGATTTGGAGTTAAGGTAAAGAATAGTACTATGATTCGTGATGGAATATGGAGCTGGATTTTGGACAATTAACGTCGAAAGCGAGAGTAAAATAAACTCATTCGAAATGTGGACATGTAGGCTTGCTTAAGATACTGTGGACCGATTTCGTTTGGAATAAGAACGCGCTACATCGATGCGATGTCGATAAAAATAATCGAAGACATAAAAGGAAAAAAGCGAAAATATATCGGGCATAAATTACGAGAAGGCATTTTGATGTTAGCGGTCCGGGGGAAGATGCTTTGAAAGGGGAAAAAGGAAGGAAAAGGATTGGATTGGTAGAACGTATGAAGTAATAAATTCGGCTAGACACAAGAAGTTATGAGATGGCAAATGGTTCTTGATGTGCAACCTCCTGAAAGGAGACGCAATAAAATGATGATGATGTTGATAAGAATAATAGTAAATAATGAATAATAACGATCATAATTCGAGTCATTTTTTAATTCATTTATTTATATTTATATATTTGTATTTACAAGGGAAAATATTTAACGCCAATTTCCAACATTGCACAAATTCATTCAACTGACCTCGCGATGAACCGTCGAGTGCTAAAATAAACTTACAAAAGTAATATCGCCCTTAATGTATACTATGCGATATTCTATTTGTTTCACTGGAATCGTATTTAGTTTTTGCTTAATAAATTAATTCACACGTATAATTTACCTAAGCTTAACTTCAAAAATATATATATATATAAAACAGTTAACCTATATTGCTGGATGTAGGTTTTTCCAAGTTTCTTTCAACTATTTCTATCCAATTTCCATAAAATTTTTCATTTACTCTGACCGTGAAATTTTAACGGTTAGGGGCCTGCGTCTTTTTGAATGTATATGTATATGTATTTCTCTTTTTCTTGTTTTGCCTTGTTCGCTTAGCGAACGCTAACGACCAATGTGTTCAAAAATCTTCCGTTGCGTGAATGTCTATCTAGCATTTTATATTGTCTCACCAAGATAATCTCGGTCGCTTCCGTACTCCTATTTTTCCCTGTAATATTATCTCTATTAGTTCGTATTTATCTCCTCTCATCATACGACTCAGATATGCAATTCTTCTCTTTTTAATTATGGTTAACAGTTCCCTTTCGCAAATGCCGCAGCACCTGCGCGTTAGTTACTTTCTCCGTCCAGCTGATCTCCAAAAGCCGTCGATAAATACACATTTTAAATGCTTCGATCTTCTTCGACATGGCTGCCATGAGCGTCCATGTTTGAGGCGCATATGTTACTGTAGTCCATTTATCATACATTTTAAACAATACAAATACCGCCTGTGAGTAGCGGATTTCTATTTTTAAAAAATGAAAGAAATTTATTATTACATTACACTGAGATCGAACTGAAACTATAAATGCATACATTTTTGCATTTGCAATGATATACGTACTAACACATATAAATGTACGTATTCAACCAGTTAATTTTGCATTAAATATTCACTTAAAGAACCTCACATAGGTTAGCATGTAACACGTGCATAACCGTTGTTCCTATAGATATATGTGGATACAAACACATGTATAGTCATTTTGTACACCTACTTGCATTCTCACCCTAAAAATATAGAATTACCACCCTATTAGTTACTCCTGACTTAGTTATTCTACCATCAAATTAAATCTTAAATTTATCATAATTTTTAACTATAAAATTTGAAATATGCAATTTGTAAAGATCTCGTACCGATGGTGAAATGTTATCGAAAATTTGATTTTTACTCTTAGTGTAGTCGCCTTTCTGTTTCGTTACATAACTTGAGACTCATTAGTTCTAATTATTCGCATCCCATGGATACTCATTTAGTGTCCAATGCGAACCGTGATATTCTCGAGTTTTCTCATTGTAGTAATTTTCGAGTTGCTTTCAAGCTCTTCTTAATCTTACGTCCCGCATATTTCCTATATTTTAAATTCTGGTATCAATATTTAAACTTACATCTACACATTGCTTTTAGTCTGGTTACTTTTTATTCGCATTGTAAATAGGCCTTTGTTACTCGATAAAAACCCAATAATTTAAATAATTCAAATTCAAATAATAATAGACCTAAAAAATTTCTTCTTGACCAGCTGAAAACATTATCAACATCTTGTTCGATCAAAGTTTGTACGAGAATCAATTGTAAACACTGTATCATCGGTATAATTTAATAATAATAATTTCTATTAAATGAGTATTTGACGAACATATCGTTTTGGAAAAGTGATTATTAAGTAAATGTTTAGTTAAATTAATCCGGTTATTTCAAATTATGTTCGTATTTAATTTTTATGTTTAAATTCGTTTATTACGTTCGATGATTTATTTTAAGAGCGTGTACATCGAAATGTTGAATGAAGTTGTGGTATTTTTTGTTTATCATTTTTTTTTTTTAAATTATTACTATTTAATTTAATTCGTTCATTATAGAATTGAGTATTTTTGACGTGTGTGGTTTTATGAATGTTAAACGTTGTGTGTCGAACAACAATTGAAACTTCCATCGACCTAATTATTAAAATAGCGGACCGGTGTTAAAATCTGTTTAAAACACGGCTAACCTAGATGTTCTCTTATTATACGGGCGACATTGTTTCATTCACGCATTCTTCTGGTTTTTAATAACGACCGTTTACGGTTGAAAACGAACTAATTAAGAAATTCCGGGCGTGTGTACTTTTTTTTGTAAGTTAGCAAGATAAAATGAAATAGTTGCAAGCTGCGTAATCGTCGCCGACGTGTTATTGATTACGCTACGTCAACTACAGCTACGACTACATTGTTACTGTTACTAAAATTGTTTATTCGAATATGAAAAAAATGAAAAATACACGAAACTATATTCGCACGGTTTCTTATTAATTAAATATGGGCGATTTATTAGTTGTCATCTAAGATTTTTCTATAAAAGTATTTTACTTATACAATTAAATTTACATAAATAAACATTTACATTTGTGTATACACACGCACACTAACGCATCTCGGTTATTTCTCAGTAAAACGTACATTCGTTATCTCATATTTTTCATGTCGCCTTTGTTCTTTTGGTTTTTCTTCTT
Source organism: Coronaproctus castanopsis (assembly GCA_032883995.1). NCBI lineage: Eukaryota > Metazoa > Arthropoda > Insecta > Hemiptera > Monophlebidae > Coronaproctus > Coronaproctus castanopsis. The sequence continues at coordinate 161,218,584 of CM065053.1, read as the reverse complement.
TCGGTTAACTCACTTCTAAGTTAAAAGTAAAAGAAAGTAAAATCACATCTAATCGAAAGTTGGTAGAGAACTTCGCCTACGACGCATCCTATATAGTTCATCGTTTTCCCCGGCAATTTTTACTTTATCGCGGCAAGCTACTTTTACCTAATAAATAGACGGATGTTTGAGTTGGCTGAGTGGACCTTTCAAGTAGGAAAAGTTCTCGTCCCCGGTGAGATTAGAACTCAACGCCGTGTGAGCAGGACGCTAAGAGATTATCATTATACGCCACGAAACTGTATGGCTTCTGTTTTATTTTTTGTACTCATTCGTATTTTGTTAGGGACATTTCACATAATTTAGCGATCGTCGGGTTTGTTCAAAATTTTAATAAGTAGAAATGTCCGCGTTTATTTAGTATTTTCTGTATCAAAATTTGTTCCTCACGTATCAATCGATTATGTTACTATTTTCATTTTGTTCCTCGGCTTAGCATCTGCAAAAAGTAGTTTTGCTCTAGATCATCACCGATGAGATAACGCTGTTAGGATTTTAATTATTATATTACGCAATTTTATATTTTTGAAATCTTGCAAGTCCAAATTTTTACAGCTGCTTTTGGATATGCTACGATTCGGATGTTAATTGCTAGAACTAGTTATTATTATATACGTTTTACGCTAATAGGTTATGTAGGCATCTCTGTAATAAGCTTTGTAATTAGATGCATAAATCGTTCACAAAAAGTCTAGCTGAAATTGGTAATCGAATATTATGAATAGTCTCGTATTTATTAAAGATACGCTTGTTATACGTCGAGTCACACCTTTTTCTTTAATAAAGAATGTGATTATATAATTCCGACTGTAACTAAATTAGTACACGTCGTCAGAAGAAAGTTACTGATAAATAGGATAAGTAGTACACCAACAGATCTTTCGACCCCATTTTTAAGAACAAAATTTTATATTTCAACTTCTACTCAGATATAGGCGATAAACACAAGCTATATATTCTTCGGGATAAAATCGTACATGCTATAAATAAATTGAACGGTAATAAATCAGCGGCATATGATGAGATAGTTGCCGAAATGATTAAAACAACCAAAGAAAAAAAATATGTAAAATATGTAACAAAATATGGACACGTGTAAATGGCCAGTTGATTGGACCAAATCAATACTTGTGCTAATTTATAAGAAAGGTACCAAACAAAACTGTCAGAATTATATATACTTCTTATCAGCCATACTAGCAAAATACTATAGGGTGACTCAGAGAAGACGGGCGGTTTTGTTTTTTGAATAACGCAGTTGGTAACACTGCTGTAACGCATCCCCGTGTTCCATAGTGTACACACGAGAAGTTCGTTTTCGTCCAGTTTCAGATATCATGGCATCCTATAATGAGAAGGAGTGCGCGTTTTGCGTGGAACGTTATTTTCGGCATGAATCGATCACGACGGTGCAAAGTGAGTTTCGAAAAGAGTTGAATTTTTTGTGAGGATACCTAAATAGTCGCGGAAACAAAACACGTCCACGAGATCTTAAAGAAAACTCGGATTTCTCAAGAAATTTCAAAAATTTAGCGACCTATCCGCGAAAAAATTTTCTAAAATTTTGCAAGGACTGAATGAATGTATTGTTACAAATGGCGGTCATCTGAACGATATTGTGTTCCACAAATAATTGTAACCTAATCGTTTTTCTATTTTTAAATAGAATCTCATTCAAAAATTTTGGTCGAGTACTTTTTGAGTTATTCAAAAAAAACAACAAAACCGTCCTATATAATTATTATATAATCCAAGAAAGGCTGAAATATTTCATACTACCGCAGATTGCGGTAGAGCGAACAAGCTTTATTCTTGGAATAGGGACGCGTGAATAGTTTCTACTAATAACACAGATAATCGTGAAATGCTATGAGTTCGATATATCGACCATGTTGTGTTTCTTAGATTATACAAAAGCTTTTCACACGGTCGAATAGGATACAATATGGTATATATATTAAAAGAGTTTTGTCCACGATATTTAAGTCGGTGCCTGATATTCAAGGAACAAATTGATACAATATATCTGGAAGCATACATTAATAATAAAGGAAATAATGACAAGAAATTACAGTACGAATTGGGGTGACGAAAAATGGTTTAGCAAAACTAAAAAAATTTGGAAAGGTCGTTCTATTAAAATAACAACAAAAAAAAACAGATGAATATAATTACTGATACTTTCAATAATGTGTTACGGCTCAGAGTTATGGATGATGAATAAAATGCTATGGCAAAAGCTTGATTCATTTGAAATGTGCTCCTGCAGGCGTATGTTTAGGATTTCATAGAAAGAACGCTGGACTAACAAGTCAGTACTGAAACAACTCGGTGTAGAACAAAAAGATAGACGGGTCCCATAAATAGAAAGAAGTTGTCTAAGTTTTTTGGGCATATCATATGATAATACAATGATTAATAAAGAAGAAAAGGAGCAGAGGTTGCCCACCGACTCGTTTTGTAGATTATATCCAAGATATGGCCGGTTCGTCAGCTAACATAAGTCATACAGAATAGGAATAAATTGCGAAAACTGGTTGAAAAAAACATATGATTTGTCACAACAAGATAACAGAATGAAGGAATGAAACTTGTATTTATTCAAAAATAGTGATACTAGGTACCGGTGTGGTTCTATTTTATAAAGTAGGGCACTGCATATTTTAGAAACTCGTCTAAAAGTTTTTCCATTAATTTCCCTTTGTCTCTAAAACGATAGATCGTTACGTTCTTTGTTTGGTTCCAAAACGGAACGATTATTTATTAGTCGAAGGTTAGCTGTCTGCGCAAATTTTATTAAATATATTTAGTAGCTAATGCTTCACTTACGATGGAAGATTTTTGTGGAACAGCGGTAAATTTCATCTTTGGAACAGCTTTTTTAACTATGCAATTGATCGTATCAACCTCATTCGATTCCATTTTCTGTCAATACACTTTCTGTTTACCTGATTTAATTAGTAAGACTTTCTACTTCTTATCTATTTTGTAGGATAGGAATCGCTTGTTATAATTTTTCTTTAAATGACATTTCCACAAAAAGATCCGGTTCTTGGGTAAGCCTTGGTGTATCTTCCAGTGTAATGTATAGTTAATTTTCCGCCAGATCTGAGAGAAGTTAGAGTCGGCGTTATTAAAATCCTCTTGGTGAATTTCTGTTTTTTAATTTACTCGATAACTCTTATAGTTGAATATTTTGCTGTTTTTTTCGTTTATACTTCGCGATAACATATTAAAATTATATTGCGATTGTACTTTAAAAATTGTTTTTCCCATAGATATGATCTACTCTAGTTTAACTATTCCTTCCTTGTATAGTTGTTTTGTAAAAGTCGCGAATTTCATTCGTTTGTAAATATTTAATAATATATAATAGTCGTTTGTTTTTATGACTGTGTTAATATTTACATAATGTATGTATATCTATTTAGTTTTATTAACAATATTTCATTTATCTATTAGTTTAATTGCTTTTTTTATGGTGACTTGCGAATGACTAGTAATGTAGAACTTGTTGTCGCTTAAACCTACTTCCATTAATATAATTACGGTATACATCATATTCTTCATGATCACTATTTGCCCTTTCAACGCATTATTCGTAAATATCATTTACATTATTACGTTTCTACTATTACATAAGGAACTTTCTTGAAACATAATTATAAAACGACGTCTTGAAATTATAATAATTTTTATTTTTCGTTACTTGAATTTTAGAAAAAAATGTTAGTGAGGAATAACGAAAATTTACTACCTAAAATTAGACATGATATACGAATCTATATTATCTGGATGCATACGTATACACGTATATTATATGCATATGTGTGTGTGTTGCTTACTTAGAAGGAACAATTCTTCATTTTATTAAAATTTTAACTTTTCACATGTATCCGATTTCGAAAATATCGAAATACAATCGTTGGTGTTCCTCGGTAAGAGTGCTTCTACCCTGATATGCGTTATTTTAAACGTACGAAGTAAATTTGCCGATTTTATAAATAATTTCTGTTATTCGATAGGTCGAATTTTATCGAGTGTATCAAACATAATATATTTGTGATCTGAAAACGTTATCTCATGCAGTACATCAATATCTAAAATAATATCAACAATATTTTGACGCGCCATCGTCTATCGATTGTGTGAAGCTCTTTTTAATCATAAAACCATGCAAAAGTGTCCCATTATGATTTGGGCTTACACTCCGAGATTTATATATTGCATTCGGATCACACGACAACGCACAAGTTTATCGTTATAATTTCCTCCTATTCAATATATGTGTTCTAATATGAATCACGGTTGATAATATATAAGCTACGCGAATGTAATATTACCACGTCAGAAGTAGGGCATGTTTATTCATAATTATATTTGACACTTTTCTATAAATGAGCAATTTAATTGTTCTACAATCACCTTTAAGTAACAAAATGGTTCTCACATTTATGCATTCACGTGGTTGTTAAATACAGACGATGTTTATACTCTTCTTAATCATTCATATTATGTAAGAATGATTTTGAAATTTAATATTTAATACTCCTTTCTATATTATTGATATCTATCTGACAAGTTTTATAATTCCTACTAAATGGACAATGTTCAGGGTTTCCCCGAACATATAGACAATTGAACGTGCCTTTTAGTTTTTAATTTCTCCCGTCTTGCAGATACGAACATAATGAGCAAACCCAGCGCATAGCGCATGTATATATAATAATAATAATTATTATTATTCATTCAACATCATGTACCAGTGGCTATGAATTGGTTATTCTGTTAGATTTTCTGCGCTTCCGTGAACTACTACATGCTACGTCATCCGGTTTAGTCGCCTGTTCCAGATTTAGTCCAATGATTTTGACAACTTACCTTGTCGCTGGTCGTCCTTTATTGCGTTTTCTAACTATATTCCCCTGGATATCAATTTTAGCCGTATTGTCTGCGCCCATAGTATGTCCAGAAAATAAACTCTAGTATCCGTTTATATACACTGTCAATAATCGATCCTTCCGATTTATATGGGGAGAATGTCCTCCGTTATATACCCTTTTAAAAGATTCATCCCTGTATCGCTGAAAATATTTACCTAGCAAAATAAATTTCGTTTTAAAATTTATCCTTGTAATTTGTACAGTTATATTAATTAACGAGCTTATTAATTGTATACACTTCTTTATTTTATTTCCATAGCGGCCGCGGCTGCATCCAGAATATATGTAGATGCAATCACTAAGTTGGCCAGACAAGCGCAACAGGCAACATGGTCCGGCTGTTCTGATATTGGTAAGTTTTTTTTAATCGTTTGACTGAATGGACTTTGTTAAAAATTGTATTGAATAGAACTTCTATAATTAAGTAATTTAAAAAATTTTGGGCCGGTCAAATGATAACATTTAATAACTTAGCCTAATCTTACTACATTTGAAAAAAAAAAGATAATTTGTGATATACGATATTCGAACAGTGCGCATATTATATATATATTATATATGAATATATATTTGTATATATTCCTCGAACTAAATTAAGTTTATGTTTGTTGTACGTATATTTTTATCTGGGACTGTGAGTGATGTTAAAAGTTGACGTAATGTGTGAGTATATATAATAAAATAAACCTAATTAGTACTCAATAAAACTGACATAACAAATAGCTGCATTCAAAATAATGGAATTGCATGTGAAGGTAAAAGTTTATGTAAAAATGAGAATATGTGTGAATATTCCTATCCGTTAGTGGTAAATTTAAGTTAATTTTTATTGGTTTTTGTTTATTATTATGTATGCGCACACACACATATATATATATGTGTGTGTGTGTGTAAAAGGGAGAGTGAGTGATAGAGCGAATCGTTGTTAAATCCCATAGTACGTCGTGATCGTGATAATCTAATCAAATCATCTTCCTTCACTGACGTCTACCTACTGCCAACTCGTGTTACTTTTAGTTGCATTAGATCTACTATTTGATATGATCGATGTCTTCCCCTTTGTCTTTTGTCGGGCGATGGTCTGGCTTCTTATATCAGTTTTCTGAATGCGCCGTAAATCGTTGTTTTGTATATTCTTTTTCCCCTATTAATGCTTTGCAATCGTAAATAGAAATAAAAAAATCAACTACTTCAATATTCGTATCATAGTGGCCATCGATATTGAGAATCTTTCCACATTTCATTTAATTTTTGGATCCGGACGACTCATATTTATTCTCTTTTTATTATAATTTATATATACGCACATACACACACATACATATACATATATATATTATATGCGCGCGCGCGCGTGTGTGTGTGTGTATTTGTTAAATTATATAACTAAATAAATAAAAAAAATAGTGATGATTACTAAAACGCCGCATTGTTTCAAATTAAAAATGAATGAAGAACAAATCAAAGAAGTTCGCAGTTTCAAATATGTTGAACAATTAATAACTGAGGTCCTTTATTGTGACGCAGAAACAAATATAAGAATTAAGCTAGACAAATTAGCATAGGGGTGGGTAACGAAGTATATGGCGACAGAAAACAATACCAATAAACCTCCGTAAGCGCATTATGAAAAGCTATATTTGGACTATGTTATACCGAAACGTGAACTTTAAGTCAGCAGAATATTCAAAAGCTGGAAGTTTTTGAGATGTGATGCTGGAGAAAAACGGAACGTATTAAATGGACTGATAAAATCACAAACGAAGAAGTAGTAAGTAGTTGAAGAAATGATCTTGCTCTAGCAGATAAAGAAAAAGCAGATAGCCTGGATGGGTCATGTTTTTCGACATGACGGATTATTACGAGATGTAATAGAAGGAACAATCGAAGGGAAAAAAGGACGATACCAATTCGTGGCCACGTTACTGAAGGATACACAAAATGGACAAATATTCAGAGATGAAGAGGGCGGCGGCCAACTGGTGCAACTGGAAAGCACTTATCATGAAATAAATCCAATATTAGGACTGTAATACCGTTGACGATGATGAACGAAATAAGTAAAAATTGTTGTTTATTTACTCATGAATGAAGGAAATTGAAAAGAGACATATATTTATATGAAAAAATTAACGAGTGAAAAATAATGATGCATATTAAAATAATTATAGATAAGTATGTACGTCTTTATTATCATGACATTATTAAATGCGATATGTTAGGAAAGGGTTAGACAGATAAATATAAAAACCCTGACGTTACACGCTAAGTGAGCAAATGAATGAACAAATATTTATTTACAATTTGTTTATATAAATTCATAATAAGTTAACGCTTGACCAGACGAAGAGGAACCATTAATTTTAATATCATTGCAGTTTTATGTATTTGTACATACATGCTTGTATGTATGCGTGTGCGCGCCTTATGATTTCCTATTTTTTTTTTTTTTTAAAAAAAAGAAATTGACGGACGTTAAAACTTTTATAATGTTCATCGATTGATAATTCTTTAATTTAAGCGACATATTTGTCTATTTGTGATTACTTTCCATATTTAAAAGAAAATGTTATTTGTGTTTATTTTTACTTTTTAAGGTTCGGCCTTAATGCAGATAGTTGAAACCTATAAAGAAACTCAAGCTCAACAAATGAATATTGTAAGTATTTATTTTTTTTATATATAAAAAAAAACTCTAAACCTTGGGGCGCAGGGAAAAGTGAAACTTTTCCCAAAAAGACACTTATTTAATTAACTCACCATTTCCTACAAATTTCACAAAGAAGCGAAACGCACTGTGCGCTATGCTTAACTTGACGTGGCGATGACTCAAATGTTCTCGTTCTCCAATCTACGTTGCACATACATTCTTTCTACAACAAAGATTTGAAGAAAATAACGGATAGCCGTGCGCGCTTTATATGTATGTTTGAAACTGAATATACACGTATATGAATACAGCATGCGTGTAAAAGCGAAGGAGTCTGCCTACACTGTGAGAATAGACCTGCCGGTGACTGTGTACGTGCGCGCATGCACAAGAGAATTATAATTATTTTGTGATACGTCTTCTAGTGTACATTGTTAATTTAAGTTTAATTACAGCGCTCGATTTTAAGGAACAATTTTATAAAATCTGTTAAATATTATTTCACTGTGCCGAATTGTCCTTATTTGGACTATTTTCATGCGTGTGCGCTTACTGTCATTTATGAAATTATTCTTTACATGTACGAATATTTATAGAAAAAAAGTTTGTCTGAATCTGTATATTATTTCCAGAAAAAATTCGAAATTCTTTTTTTATTCTGAATTGAAGTTTATTAGAATCAAAGATTTAATTTGTTGTAAGTTAATTTATTATTTTCTCTTTGGTTATTTTATTTTACATTCCACGGCTCAAGCTTTTTCTTTTGCATTATTTATGATTTGGTAATTTTCCAGTAGAATGACTCAGCCGGTGAGCATCAACTTAAACCGCATAAAAAGTAAAAGTAGCTGCCTAAATGATGAGACATTAATTCTATGATCTCTACTAAGAGTATATAGATACGTAACTTTCTTTACGGTTTAAATCGGTCTATAAGATTCCCTTTTATTATTATTATTATTATTATTATTATTGTTCGTTTGTTTGGAGCCAGTTGTTTACACGTGTATTTGTTTTTTTTTATTCTTATTGATTACATATAGATAGAATTGTCATTTTGCTCTTAAAAAATCAACTAACGTTGACTAGTTTTTTGTCACGCTGCAAATACGTCAGTTAAACCACTCGAACGTACATTTACAAATTTCTTTAATAAAACCTTTACTTACGCTATCGTTATAATTTTTCTCGATCGTCTTTTTGTATCAATCTTCAATCTAAAGTTTTCTTACGGCAGACGATAGTACAAATTAATTTTAACTGTACATTGTATAAAGCAACTCCATATCTACAATACGCGATCGAGCCCGTGTGTGTTGTGTAGATTATCTTTTGACGAAGAAATTATAATTACAATCACAAATAAAATGAGTCCATTGTGACGGGTATAACAAAATTATAATAACCTGATTTGCATTAATTCGTTTTCGTTTTTTTCGAAGAAATAACTATAGACGACAGAATTAATCATTACAATACTATTAAAAAGCAAATTACACTAAATTTGTATTTAAACGTTATAAAACTATGATATTTTTGATTCGAAGAATTTAGAACGAATAATATAACATTTGCGTCGAATTAGGTGGCCTGATATTTTTCACATAATAAAAATGATTAGCAGTAATGTGACTTTAAATGTGCCTAGATATCGTACATTTTAATATTACTCAGCTTATATAGATAATATATATAATTTTAAAAATGGAAAACCAACGAAAATATGATCGCCGTTTTAGCGTTTTAAGTTCAATGGGAAACAAAATATTGATTGAATGAAAATATTACGGAAATTAGATGTCCGGATGAATGTAGTTATTATAATCAAGTATAATATCTTTAATTTATGTTTCGGGGCTACCTTCACTCATTCCTCTTCGAATTAGTCGTCTATGGGCTACCTTCATTTGTTCCTCTTCGAATTAGTCGTCTATAACGATGTATTTTTCATTGCTTGCATCTTTCTGTATTAAATTTTGAATAATCACGTTAAATGAATTACAGAGTTATATCTTGTCCTTTATCATTTCATTTATAGTCGACGATTACTAATTCTAACTTCGGGATAATGAAAATGTGATTCTGAAATAATAAATTTTATGTTGACATTTTTGACAACATACAAAATTGCGCAAATGTGAACGTAGTTTGTCGTTTTATTTTTATATTTTTTATATATCTTTCACGTTATAAAAAGAGGATATATGAACACTATACTTATTAACTTCTATATTGTTTTAAAATAATTATTGATCATTTATAAATAACCGCGTTTTTAATAATACATTATAAACATGGTGAGTCTAAAGCTAATAAAAAATTGAGCCCACGTTGTTTGTTTACATTTTTTGTATTTGGTCTTTTTAAAATACATCTACGCTGTACAGCTTAATATTTTAATATAATGTTACTTTACGTTATGTGATTTTAAAAAATATTCGAATTGTAAATATGAAATTTATACGATTTTAGGTTAAAAATGATATTATGTATTATTTAAAATATCTAATAATCTAATTATTACGTTCTATTTTACTTTGCTTTCATCATTTTGTCAACTTTTTCAATGTAAAAAATTTGAACTTGAAAACTGTTATATTGTTTTTTTTTCTGTTTCTTTTTTTTTTTGTAACCCTTGATCTTTTGCGAAACACGACTTCTGTAACTTCTTCACGGTGTTTGATATACACTGATTTAAAACAATTTGTAAATGTTTAAAAAAAAATTAGGTGACATGATAAATTCGTCGAATAAACTTAAAACTATTATAATTCTTTGATAGACTTGCTATCTAAATGACTTTAATTATATGCGAAAGAATAGTAAGCGGTTTAAAGAAAATAAAAAGTAGAAAGTAAATATCGAAACAATTGTTAAAAATTATCCAAAAGCATTCTTGCATAAAAGAAAACAGAAAATTTAAATATTATGTATCGATGAAAACAGTTATTTATATGAAAAAATTGTTGAATATTTTTCGAGATACAAAAAAGTGAATAAAGTACACACAAACCCTGTTGCTCATGTATAATGTTTATATAACTTTTCTCGTTCTATCATTTACATTAAACTGTATAAACCAATTTTTTTTTCTTTTAAGAATGTTTACATTTTTTTAGAAAGATCCACGATAAATCAAATGTCATTTATTAAAAAATTAAACATAACCTAGGAATTTTGTAAATTATCTTAAGAACGGATTTATTTTTCAGATTTGATATTCTTGCAAATTTTGTTAGTTTAGTAATTTTAATATATTATTATTGATTTAATTTACAATTTGGTTATATTTTTCTTTATACACGCGCAGCTTAAAGCATTTTATGTAGACTTGTTGGTACCGCTGGAAACTAATTTGGAAAAGGATACTAAAGTAATACAGGTTGGTATATTTGTTGTTTTTTATTATTATTATTATTATTATTATTATTATTATTACAAATTACATAAATGTATAATTAACGAATAGTAATTATACACAATGCATCTATAATTATATCATGCTTAGGAGCCTCGGTAGCGCAGTAGGTAGCGCGTAAGTCTCTCATATATCATGCTTATTTTAATTAATTTCCTATAAATAATTTTTTCTTGTATCTTTAGAATCGAGCTTTAGAACTTTAGCTTGATATCAAACAATCACGCGATATGCAGTAGCGAATTTATGTGCGATGCCGCCCTAGGCCCAATTTAAGATACCGCCTTTTAAAACATATATTTATAAAAATATTCAAATTATACATACACAATAAATCGTGTAAAAAACTTAAATTTATAAAAAAAAAACATTTGATTTTTTTATATTATGAATTGTAGTTATTGCTTGGATTTAACGATATTTTCAAAATATTCGCATTTCTGAGTAATAATAGCGAGAGAGAAAGCAATAAAATTTGTTTTCACGATCGACGAAACACTCGTGTAATTTTAAATTTTTAACACCTTTTTTTTTCATCTATAAAATTGAAGTTGCTTTTAAAATTTTTTGATATCTCCGAATTTTGCTGCCTCTCAAATAGTACCGCCATTGGCCTGGTTCTCACGAGCCTAGTCCATAATCAGGCTCTGGTTATATCGTTTTAAAGGAATATATTTGTTATTTAGCTGCGATACATTAGTTTAATCATAGCATTATTTAACTTATCAAAGCGATATTGGCATAACGATTAAGACTTTACATCGTGAATATTCAAACCTACCGAGTTATTTATTACTATTTAATCATTCACAAGCGTGCCACAAAAACTACTAATTCTACAAACATTTCGGTAAAAGCTCATTCAAATAGAGGATGTTCAACCGAATAACCGCAAAATAAACAAATATCCGATGATCTTATATTAAAAATACGAACCGAAATTGCCGTGTCCAGACAGCACTTGACTGGAATAGAAATTTATCTCCAACTGGTCTAGGAGGTTAAATCTATTTTCTATGTTATTAAAGAACTTAGAAGTTGTTCTACCGAGCAAACTCTATTGCTCCATCTTTTCTGTCATAAATCAAATATAATTACGTTAATATCCTTAATGAAAGAACTCTTGTTATTAAATATATTATAGTTTAATACTAAATTGAGATATAAATGATTCTAGTATGCTAGTTTTAACTAAGTTAAGTTTATCGTTATATATTTTAAACATTTTAAACTCAAAAATTAAAGCTGATTTTAAAAAAACTAAGGTCAGTATGCAGGGTCCCAGTAATAACTGAAGCTGCCGTAGTGGATACAGTTCTAATATAACGAACCAACACTAAACAAAAGTTTCCTTTGCTTAGCCGGCTCTATATGAAAGAAAAGTTTATTAGCAGTTAATTCGCGTTTTGTCTTACGAGTGTCTTAGCTCTCTTCTTGGATTCAGCTTTTTAAAATGAATCTGTACTTATATTGTGCGATTTTAGGTATGTTTGTCAGATTGTAAAAGTTTTAAACTGTTATTTGTTGTTTAAATTTGAATATGAACATTACTCCTTTTTTATTTATTCCAACTATTCTGAAAATTTATTTATGAGAAATTTATCGCCAATTTTAATTACCTCACCGACAAATATCTATTATAACAAAAATTATTTTAGGCTAGCTCCATCGGTTAAAGGATTTTTAAGTCTATATTATTTTTAATGGATAAACGTTTACATTAATTTACTGTTATGATAATTTACATTAATACGATTAACGTTTATTCGTTGCTAGACTGAACAAAAAAAATTTCTACAAGATCACAAACAACACGTTGATTCTTATCGTAAAGCTGAATCATTGGTGAAAAAATATCGCAAGAAACAGACTAACAAAGGTAGTAAATCTGGAAATTCGGCCGTTGATAAAGAATTGAGGGTAAGTAAAATCCTTCGTAGATATTTTTTTCTTCTTTTTAGAGGCTTAAATTTATGAATATATCACATCTCCGGTATTTTTATTAAAATGTTTTCACATTAAAAAAATGTTTCTAAATGCACGTCGAATTAAAATGAATTTTATTATGCTAATTGTTTATTATAGTCGATGCAATTATTGGAAGACGAAAAGAATAAATTGGACGATTTTTGCGAACGAAGTTTAAAAAATGTAAGCCCTTTATTTTTATTTATTTATATATATATAATATAATTTGAAGATAAATGTAAAAAAAAACAAAATGGATGATAATAAGCAAACAGAATAACCTTAACACAGTTTCCATTAAAATTAATAACAGGAAGATTGAAAGAGTGCAGAAATTCAAATACTTGGGCTGTTACATTACGGAGAATCTAAGATACAGAAATAAAAATGCGATGTAACTACACCCGAGGTTCTTTTACCAGTATGCGGGATTTCCTTTGCAATAGATCCTTACGTTTAAATATACGTAAGAAAATGATGCAATGCTACATATATCCAATTTTATTATATGGAATTGAGGCATCAACATTAAACAAAAGGCAAATAAATAGATTGGAGTCTGTAGAGATGTGGCTACATAGAAGGATGTTGATATCAAATCGAAAAGTCCTAGAGATGGCCAAAACTGAGAGAAGCTTAATGAAATCAGTTATTCAAAGGAAAATAAAGTACTTCGGCCATGTAATTTGAGGAGATAAATATAAACTACTACAATTAATTATCCAAGGACAAGTGGATGGGAAAAGAAGTCGAGGAAGACGGAAAACATGCAGGTTGGATAACATCAAGGAATGGACGAACACATGGTCAATACGAAAACTAATGCAAGAAGCCAGAGAAAGAAGTTTTGATTGCTAACATAACGCTCTTCATAGAGTAAGGCATCAGAAGAAGAAGAAGATATATATATATTTTAATATTTAAATTTAATATTATGCATTATTTACGTGTCGTATCGTCAAAAAACCCGTAAAAAGAATTATATTTCATTTCTGGAACTTATTTCAAAAAAGATTGGATGTTAAATAATTACTTTTAACGTTATTCAACACTATACACCTATTTTTCATTTGAACAAATTATTAGACACTCGAATAGATAGAATTTTGAAACCGCATATTTTTCAATAATTCGGTTTATACTCAATTAGGAACGACTATCATCATTTACGAACTTTTTCTAGTTGAAGCATAAATTTGAACACCAAATTCTGAATTACACACTTGCACGACAATTTTCCATTATAAATTATAATTGCGTTATAAAATACAAGGAACAGCTATTTCACTTTTAATATATATATTACAAGCTAATTCTATTTTTTCTTAGGTTCCTTTAAAATTTGTTGTTCCATTAATTTTGAATTAAAATTTTTTTTATCAATTATTGTTATATCTTAAAATTAATTACATTTACCTTTTCAATGAGGGAATGAAGGAAGGGTTAAAAAATAGTTTTCAAGTAATTGTGGCTTAACATTCGCTAAATCGATATTTTGAAGTATTTAGCCTAGTTTTAAAAATTATTTTATACGATAAATTGTTAATAATAAACAGTACATATTTAATGTCGTTAAATCTTCGACAGATCACAATCAAAATATAAATGGTGCACGTTAGATTTCCAACTTGTGTTTGTTCTTAAACAAAATTTTCGTCTAAAAAATGAAACGTAATAAGGTTAATTAATTAAGAAACGTACGCGAGGATTACATTTAATTATTATTAATATTATTTTCAATAATTTACGTGTTGAATTTGATGTTTAGTCTCAAAAATACACTAAATATCAATACATAATAATATTTTATAATTTTCTAGTTTTATACGTATAATTTTTTACCATCTAAACAAAATTTTTAGATTTTAAGTTCTGCTTAATACGTTAAATTGTTACTCCCGTTTTTACATAATACACTCACTGTTTTTTTTATAAATTACTGATTTTCCAATCCTGTTTTTTACAAATTTTATTTTTGCTGACGATTCCGTATTAAATTAATAAATTATATCGTGTGCAATAAATGGAAAATGTCAGAAACAGTGAAACAACATAATTTTTTGGCGTTTTAATAATAAATATATAAAAAATAAGAAATTTAAACTAATCGATCTTGCGTTGTTTGTAAATAATAACATTGTTTAATGGGAAATGTTAATAAATCATGTAATTTATTTATTCGTTTGTTTTTTTTTTTTTTGTTTTTTTTTTGATAATTGGACGTCCTGATATTAATACTGATGATAATTATATATTTCTTATGGAAACTATCCTAGTTGTACAATGCTGATTTATAGAATTATAAAAATACTCGTTTCAATATTTGACCGTAATCTAGGTAGCGAATAAAAAAAGGTAGCGAATTTTAAAATTTGATTCATTACTTACATATTCGGATTGTAGGCTATAACTCAAGAAAGAAGACGGTATGGTTTCGTATTGGAAAGACAGTGTTCGTTGGCGAAACATTTTTTAGCATTTCATAATAGCCAACAAGCATTATTGGAAAAATTTGTAAATACTTGGCTGGAAATCTCCAAATCAAGGGAACATCTTCCGGATCCGGTGGAAAATATGTTCATGACGAAATTGAGGGTGAGTTTCGTCTGTATGAAGTGTAATTTTATTAAATGATTTTTTCCTATTACAGTTTAACTTTAAGAGTTACTTTTCAGTTTGTTAGGTTTTTTAATGCTTGGTTTACATGTCGACCTCACTTTCTTTTTTTTTTTAAATTTCTGATCTGTAAAAATAATTTATCTGAAATATCCTCGTCCTAGAAATTTTCGAGTAATTTTTTAATCGTCTGTTTTTAACAGTATGCTTCCCTTTTGTTGCGTAATGTGTTCGGTTATTTTTTAAAATAAAAGTAACTTGTAACGATATTAAATTTAATTTATATTTTTCTGCAGAACGAACTCCCAATATTTTTAAACGTAATTATTTGTTTTTTATTCTATCCGGCTTAACGTATTTCTTATTTCTCAATTCTGGTTCTATTTTACCTGCGACGATTAAATTTCTAACCATTGTATCCTGTTACGCTTTCGATAATTTTTCAGCCTGCCACAGGTGAATTCCATGCCGCTTATCATTCTTCTCATGTAAAAATAACGAAACATCATCGTGTAACTATCTGCAGCTTATCGAATTTTTCCCTGGTTTAAGTAATGTTACTAGGTGGGCTTTCTCCGATTTATTTCATCATACCTGGTTTTCCTAATAAGCCACACTTTTAGGTTATATTTCGAAACATACAATTTGTTTTTCTCGTCATTGTGGCTTATTAAATTTTTTTCCACGTCATTGTGGCTTATTAAATTTTTTTCACGAGGTATTTTCACCTTAATTTGTCACTTGGAATAAGCTTAATTTACGATATATATATATATATATATATATATATATATATATATATATATATGTGTGTGTGTGTGTGTGTGTGGCAAAAATATCTTTAATGACCTACGTAAAGTGCTTGGAAATCAAAAGATAAACATGAACCTACAAAAAAAAAAAGAGATGTTACCTATGGTCTGTATTGAAATATGACTGCGAAACGTGGACCAAGAACACGAAATATTATCTGCTTTTGAAATATGCGGCATTATCGAAGATTGTTACGAATATCACGGAAATATTACACACCTAATAAGTAGGAGGTCTTAAGAAAAATTGGAGAAAATCAGAAAAACATAGTAGACGATACTAAAAACAAAATAACGAAATACCGAGAACATAAAATTCGAGACGTTGGCATTTTCATGCTCGCAATATAAGGAAAAATAAAAGTAAGACGAAGAAGACGACTGGAATTGATAACAACAAATCCAGCGTACAAATCATTTTGTAAGAACCTCAGAGAACCCACTACGGATGCTAAAAACCGACAGATATGAATGGAAATCGATGTACTCAATTTCCCATAAAGGGAGGTGATCATGATGATATATAAGCAAACGGCGTTTTTTCATTTATTATTGCAAAATCCATTAATATCAATTGATTAACGTCGCAGAAGGCACCATGGATATAAATATCGTTAAATTAAGGTCAGGTTATTTTATAATAAGCGGCGCCTTTTTCAGTTTGTACTTTAGTTATTTGTATGTGTGCTTATTCCAATACAGCACTAAATAACTGTTAAGGTATCAGGTACTTACAGTTAAGAACCTATTGTTGTATATTTAAATAAAACATTTTTCTTTTGTCTTCATTTTTATAATTCTTTAATTACCTGAATTATGTTTCTTTTTTTTTTAGAAATTTAATATTTTCAAGTTTTTCTGAATCACGTTTAAAATACTCATTTGTAATTTATATGAACTGACTTTTACAATTCGTTTATACTTTTTATACTTTTATTATAAAATATATATATGTATATATATAATCATCATCCATCATGTACTCATCAGTTCTAGTACTGGTTTAATAATTTTATATATATAATGTCTTTCCGAATGCGTTAGTTATTTAATTCTGTACGAAGAAATGTAGGACGTAAAATTCGTGATGATATGTTCCGCTAGTTATAATAAGTGTGAATACGAGTCAATTATCGTTACTAGGAAGTCAATTTTTATTCTGAACAAGAAGTTCCATCAAATTTGATCGAGGAAGAGGAAGTATTAGTTGCTACGCATCAGACGCGTAAAGTTCCTAAATCGATAACGGATCCTTTACCCGATGTTGAAGTGCAGTCGATATCTGCAGCTGCTGCTGATATGGCTAACGCTGCGAAACATCATCCACTAGTGAAGGCTAAATCAGAGTTTAACGTAGCGTCATCTACGTTATCGCTTCATAGAAGTAAGTTTTACGAGTTGATAAGAAATGTGATTTTTCTGTTTAAATTATTCAACGAAAATTGGAAAATGTGAATACTAATTAAAATGAAACCGTTTTAACGGATCTGTATAATTTCGAAGTATCAAATACGAGCGAATGAAGCATAACGTGAATATTCAAATTATTTTCAACTTTTGTAAATCACTGCTATTCATGCTGCACGCTATCGTTATACTAAATGATGCCCGTATGGGCGCACTCGTTATAATCTAGTTTAATTTATACAAGTTTTAACGTCTTTATTTTCATGCGTTAGAAGTATTTTAATAAACTCGCAGACTTTAACAAGAAATATTTTCAAAATAAGACGTAAATTGTTTTATTCTGTATTATGTTCTTTCCTTTTTTTTTAAAAAAAGATAAATTTTATTTTTATATTTGAAATTGAAATAATAAGATTATAACTTAAAATAAAAATAAATTATAAATAATATTTCATAGTCGCACCTTAATAGATAATGTTAGGAATACACGGTGGGAGAATACGTCAGTTTATTAAAAAATATGCGCATATTATCATGAAATGTATCGCAGTTAATACGCGGCTGGTTTATATATTCCAGAAAATGTACAGAATTATATCTGTTACATTGTCCTTGAATTCTCTTCTTCCTCTTCATCGATCATTTACATCACAAAGGTGAACGACCAACATAGACATGTTAGCTTTAAAAATGGTTTGTTCGAAATACCACACTTTGACGAAAGGCCAACAATTCTTTGTTTACAAATTTCGATGGCGTCTCCTTGATTTTCACTTCAGGATAAAACGCAAAATCCCGTAATTTGGACCTCTCGTTATATGACCCGGATATATCAATTTTCTCCCTTTAAAAGTAAGTTTAGTATATCCGATCGGGTTTTCGTTGTTTTAAGAGCCTGTTCGTTCGTTTCATCTTAGTACACGAGATTTTTTTTTTAATTAATATTTTTTTCCAAAGCGATGCTCAATGTTTATTATTACGGGACAATGGAAAAGACGCAGTGCAATTTTTTCCCTTTTTTTTTACAGCGGCTGTACTTTGCGGCTTTTAAGCCAGACTTTCTAATTGCTGTTATTATTAACTATTTTGTTTATTTCTTATTGCATGGTTCACAAAACTGATTAGATTGAAAAAATCTTGTTTGTGCGTTTCACTTATTGGCTCTTTTTAATTATTTTTATTTTTTCTCTTGGCTGAAATTTCTACATTCAAAAATCGAGTGAAAGGAATAATCTAATTTTTCTTCATAGTCTTCATAGATATCCGATTTAATCATCTTGAAACGTTTCAAGTGGGCTCCATTATTTCCGTGTCCGGTTAAAAACTGTGTGAAGTTATAATCAGTATAAAAATGTTTTATTTATAATCTTTTTTTTCTATGACGAGATCTATTTCCCGTGATTAACCTGTTTTCGATTTGTCTGTATTTCGAGCGTCGTAATCCATTTGAGTTAATTTCACTGATCTGTTTTCGTAACTTTTTCCGGTCAAATATATTTTGTTTCCGCTTTAATATTTTGATTTGGTTTACCATTTCCAATTTCAAATAGGTATTAGTCCTGTTATAATGTTGACATAGGTATATGATATTGTGCGATGAAATTGTTCCCATTAATATTTTCCTTTGTAATTTTAATATTTTATTCCTATCTTTTTCTCGCAATACCCGGAAATATAATACTGTGAAACAATATTCGGTTATAGATCCAAAAATATATTTATAAAGTATCATTCTTTCTTTATACGTGAAACCAAAAATATTTGAATATAGTGACTTTGTAAATTTTCTCGATGTTATCTATCATATATGCGACGTGTTTACTAAACTTTAGATTATCGTCTATAATTATTCCCGAGTAGTTTATTACTATTTTTATTTTATCTTTATTTATGTACAGATGCTGTTCGATGCAATGTATCATTTCTTTTCTATCCTGTTTTCTAATTATTAACAGTGCTTCGGTTTTACTTATGTTAATTCTTGCGCTTAATTCTGCTCTTATAAGAACGCTTTTCATTTTTGCAGGATCGAATTTCTTTGCACGCAATGCAGCTGTTATACAGATTCGAGATATTTCAAGGAGTGTATCTGTTTTTCAGCTTACTTTTATCTATTATTATCTAACATCGTATTGGATTTTGTAAAAATTATCATTTTTGTTTCGTCGCTGTTAATCGTGCCACCAAATCATTAAAGAAATTTAATCGGGCGTATTTCTTTACCCGTTCGATCAGGAGATAGATGAAACCGTTAATGCTAATACGCTGTTTTTATTTTTGACTTTCGAATTAAGTTAGGCGATTAAATCTAAAAAGAACAAATACTCTTTGATGTTCACGAGAACTAACTCCAAAAATATATACTTTTTGGTTTTGATATTTAATTTTTTTTTAGAAGAAACGCACAAACATAACCATATATATAATTTTATTTATTTTTATCTATATATATATATTATATATATATATTATATATATATTATATATATATATTATATATATAAAATTTATAAACCAACCAAAAAAAAACACAGTTTAATCACCAAAAGTTTGAAATAAAACACTTTTAGTGATTAAACTGCGTTATGTTTTGTTTGGTTTATAATTTATAAAATCTCTACTCTCCAATATATTCAACGTATATATATATATATATATATATATATATATATATATATATATATATATATATATATATATATATATATATATATATATATATAATATTTATTATTATTATATTCTAACTCACTCGTTGCCGAATATGAGTGCCTTTTCTAATATCTGTTTGTGTTGAATAATTTAATGTCTGAATCTTATGTGTGATTTTAATCCAATTTTATAATTAGATTTATAACTGCAGTGTGCACATTCATACTGCTCTGCTATGCTCCTTCTTGCTCCTTTTGTGCGATTTTTGGCGGTGTGAACACCTGCTAGTCATGCCGTGTCATCGATGAATTTTCTCCATTCAGTTCTATTCAACGCCCATTCTTCCCAAGTCTTATTTTTCTTTGGATTAATACCGTTCTTTTTGATGGAATTTGATAACACATCTTTAAATCTTAATTTTGGTGTTCCACAATATCGTTCACCAGTGTGTAATATACTATATAATAATCGCTTCGGTATGCGATTATTATCCATTCTGATAACATGGCCAACCCATCTTAGCCGAGCTTTGATTAAATACTGTAATATTTTATTACAATTTGTCATTTTCAAAATTGTTTCATTTGAGATCTTATTTTTCCATGTTATTCTTAAGATTTGTCTGAGCAATCTCATCTGACAAATTTCAAGTTTTTTAATTTGATTGCTTCTGATTGGCCATGTCTCACAACTATACAACAAAGTTGGTAATACCAATGCTCTATAAATATATTATATATATATATATGTAAATTACGTAATATTCGAATAATATAAAACAGATAATATAAATAAAGGATAAAAATAAATCAACGATATTGGCTGATGTTAGTATTGTCGATTGTTTTTTTATAATACAAGTGAAATGTGTACAATTCTCAAAGTAAGCTCAAATTTTTGATTTTTTTTTTTGTTGTCTTCTAATCGACTATACACTGGTATCTAATTTTATATTTTTATTTATAGACGACGAGTATCCGTCTCAACGACCGATGTCGTTGGCCATCGCGGATAACGGTTGGGAAATAGCGGCTAATAACACGATCAATAATGCGATCGGCGGTGCTCATCATTCCCGAACTACTACCTTAGTTAGAGCTTTGTATTCGTATTTGTCGAATGGAGAGAATCAGTTAAGTTTTCTGAAAGGAGATATATTATCTATGATCGGTAGGCAAAATATTTAACATTTTTTTTGGTCATAGCACTTATGTCAATCATGTTGTACGAAAATTAAATGAACCGATGATTCGTTATTTACTTTTTATTTGATATAGAATATGCCTATAATGTTTTTTTACTTTTCTCAAATAAATTAATAATAATTATATATATATATATATATATATATATATATATATATATATATATATATATATATATATATATATATATATATATATATGTTATAAATTAATTATTTTCGGTATGTCTAGTAATTTCAAAGAAATTTTTGAAAATTTTATGTAATTAATGAAATTAATATTTATGTAAAACGTAAATTGTATTTATTTATTTATTGGAGATTAATACAAAATAGATAAATTAAATTTATGAAATTTCTTTATTTTTAAAAAATATCTATTAATCGTTGCGATAAACATATCTTTTAAAATAAATAATTTGTATAAATTTAGTATGATATCCTTGGATTTGTTTTAGGATATTTATCTCGACCGATTCGCTAAATAACTCGATAGTTATCTAGTTGATAACGAATATAAGCGTGTTATTAACGTGTAATATGAAAAGTCATAACGTTTAAAATTTTCAAATGTTAGTCTAGAAATACAATTTCCACAAAAATAGGTTACTAATTTTCGAATATTTACGCGAATATTTTTTCACAAACTTATTTTAAAAAAAAAATAATAATAATAATATAAACTTATAAATATAAAATGCCTATCATTAAGAATTCTGAAATCTGTATCAATGTTCGAAGTTTATTACATCGGATGATATCAGTTAAAAACAGTTATACGCCGTATGTGACTTGTATTAATAAAACG
Source organism: Coronaproctus castanopsis (assembly GCA_032883995.1). NCBI lineage: Eukaryota > Metazoa > Arthropoda > Insecta > Hemiptera > Monophlebidae > Coronaproctus > Coronaproctus castanopsis. Next base: position 161,196,067 of record CM065053.1, on the reverse strand, counting down.
AATGAAGAATTGACCTATATAAAATATCTCGTATTAGGGTTGAGGTTTATAATTTTTCAAAATATACAATTGAAGATATCTCGGTTTCCTCTAAATTTACCAACACAGTCGTAGTTTAATAGGAAATATTCTTTAATTTAAGTTATTTGTGTTATGAAACATGTTTAACCATATTATCCCGGCAAATATCCACAGAGAAGTCTTTAAACGAGAATAAAAATAATGTAATTTACCGAATAATAAAAACGCGTAGGGTTTGCAAATACCGATACTAAAATCAAGAATCCTTATATATATATATATATATATATATATATATATATATATATATATATATATATATGAGTGTCAAAAATTTTCAGTATGTAAATATTCAATGGAAATATAACTATGGAAAAGTCAAGCAGCTTATTCTAGAACCATAGTGGTTCACCGGGAAATAAATTAAAATAGAAAAGCGCAGTTAAAGCTTAACCGTATGAGGACAAATACGATACCGATAACTCGTGAAAAAAATGTAGAATAGTTGTACACGACAAATGCGACTGTGTGAGGATACAGATGATATATCACACCTTAAAGAGAATTGTGTACGTTCCAAGTAGGACGATGCACTAGCAGAAAAAACTGGTTTAAGAAAAAATGATTCATATCGTGCAATTTTATCTTTACCACGCAACATTTATAAGTTGTTGTAGTGTGTTTTCTTAGGAAATAAATAATCGGTTAATTCAGATTTAACAAAGCTACTTATACATATTTTTTAATATGGAAAGATATTATTACGGCTGTTTTTAATTTTTGTTAATTTGTGTAAAATTATCGAATGGGACGGACATTTTTGTATTTTTTCAGGAGACCGTAATAAAGGATGGCAGTATGGTGAAAATTTGAGAACTCATTGTAATGGTTGGTTTCCGCTAACTTACACCGAATCATTTCTTGATAATAATAATAATAACACCGGTACATTGTAAGTAATAGATATATATTATTTTATTTATTTATTTATACATATATGTACAATTGAATTAAACCACAACAAATTTGAAGAAAAAAAATGATATTATTCGAGTAACAGATAAGAAACCGCTTATGCAACTGCATATACATGTATGCATAAACACACTCACTCACAATTTGTCTCACTGTTGATATGTTCTTCTCTGTCCCGACCAACCACGGTCATTGATGACCATCTAGCGACGTCATTAGTATATTTTGGTATCGTTTGTAAGCGGTGTGTACCAACAGCTCTGTATTTAGTGTCCTGACTGTTGATTTAATCGATTCTTATTAACTGTAATATATTCTTCTCAATTTAGATTTATCTATTTTATATTATTCTGTTCACTTCTAGTTAATGCATCAACTGCTTTCTTTCCGCGAAGTCAAACTTAGTTTGGAATTCACTTAAAAATGGTTTTACTGTTTAAATTTTTTTTTTACTAATTTCCTTTTTTTTTTGCAGCTTAGTTATTTCTTTTTTTCACCATTCCTCGCGTCTAAATTTTATATTTGATCCTCGAGTTTTGCTAGCGCATTGTAAACTACTTTTAATATTTCACGTGTTGCATATTTCTTTAATATACATATAAAGCTGTTCATTTTTTTTTAATTTCCGAAATTATCTAGACTATCTAGCAAACTTTTAAAAAAACAGCGATTGACTTGTGAAATTCCTTATCCAGCGATAAGGATTTTCGCTAAACGTATTTTAATACTTTGTATTTATTGGCGATTATTCATGATAGATCCGTAGGTTTTGTTCATTTTAATCGCCTGATTTCTGTCGAGTTATCCAGCAGAGCAACAGCTAAAGTATGTGTGATAATATAGTTTATCGCCATATTCACTAGCTATTTCTCGTATTTTATCTTTCACGGGTGTAACATCTAGGTCTGTGTGCAATGTAAGATTGCTCACATACCACGGTGCATCTGTGATCGTTCTCAATGTTTTATTTTGGAACCGTTGTATTATCGCTACGTTACTCTACTTAGCACAGCACCAAAGTTGACTTCCATAAGCCCATATAGGCTTTAGAATTTTATTGTACAATAATATCTTGTTCACCAGTGATAATTCGGATTTTCTTCCGATAAAAGCCAAAGCATGTTTCTAAACGTCCTTTTTTTTTTATTTCGATGTATACCATATTATACGTCGTATCTCAAATGGTGTTCCAAATATCTGTACTAAGTTACTATCTAATTTTTCATTTAACATTCGATTCTTTCTTCCATCGAGTGTAATTCGTTCGAATGCATTGTTATATTTGAACAATACAATTCACGACTGTCTTTAACTTTACGTAATTATCGTTACTTTTGTCTTTACACTTATTTTGAGTTTTTTTTTTTTATCTTGTACTCATCTATTCTAATGTTTATTAAATCGTTTCTAGTTCTGCCGTTACTATTACTGTGTCTCTGCCCGCGAGATTATCTCACTGTAACTTAATTCCCTATATAGACCATTTGTGTATTATATAATAAACAGTGTTGGTGCTAATTTGCTACCTTGTTGTACTCCCATATTCGTCCAATTTTATTTTTGCGCATGTAGAATTATTACACTTGTTTTCCTCTAGTTATTTTTAAACTATTTATTATTCCTATTTTTGATATAAAGATTTTACGAGTATTTTAGGCTCAACCGTTTAAAATGCTCTAGTAAGATCTACTTTTGTACTTGTAATTGTATGTGAAATTCAGTTTATTTTGTTTTTATGACCACGTTAGTTGCAAATTACGACGTCGAATTATTAAGAGGTTTAATGAAAATTTATTAAAGACGTTTATTTATAGATCGCGACGACACGCACAATATCTTTAACAATGCACGGCTGATAGAATATTTCAAAATGACGTCTTAGATTTCTTTAAAAGACTGTTAGATGGCTCTTTCGTCAGAGTTAGTAGTAGAATTATGATAAATTTGTGAAATGTATAAATTAAGCAGCTAGAATTGTTATTTATATATCGAATAGCCTGTTTTTGGTGACCTATTTCTGTATTATACATTCTTAATTTTTAACTATACGATTCATAATTTTCTTTTCGCAGACTGTCTTCTCATAGTAAGAAAAACGTTACAAACAAGAACGTAGTCGACATGTACCAAGAATATAGCGATTCTTCGCCGGAAGCTGATAGTTTTGAAAACACTAGTAAATCGCTTGGAAAATTCAACGCTCATAAAACTCCAGTGACGAAATTCGGCGATTCCATAGTTCAGCGTCAATTTCATCAAGTAATTAAAAAAAAAAAAAACAGTTCTATTTATCCGTTGTTTTGCAGCAAGAGTTATTATATTTAACACCATTTTCAAATTTGAACACAAAATTATTGAATTTTATACAAGGCACCTATTTATTGTACAATGCCGCCTTTTAGATTACTATAGAAAATTTTCAACATGTTTATATAAATATGTTAAAATTGAAACATCAGCCAGAAAATATACAATTTCGTTAGCGTTAAAATTTCATGTACCATATAGTGGACATCGTGACCGAAAAAGTTAATTAATATCGTACGCGAACGAATCGATTATTTTTCTTACGCTTATCGAACACATATCGAATATAATTTTTTTTTTTTTGTTTATGGACTCGTAACCACGCCAGAGGTAATTAGTAGTTGTGTAACGAATTGTTGTCAATCTTACGAATTTTCGCATTTATTTACAAAATTTGCGACCTCCTTTATAAAATGTATCTACGTTTCTATTTGATTCGATTTTAATTTAATTTTTTTTTACGCATTTCAGAATCAGAGAACGTTGGAGAATGCGTTTAAACCGGTATCAGCGCCAATTGTCCCGGCTCCTATTATACCAATGGCGAATACTTTGAACAGAAGCGGTCAGAATAATCAAAATAATACGGTTAAAAGAAATCAAAATGGAAACGCCAGCTTACATAGTAGCAACGATAGCGGATTTAGTAATGATCCGCCGCCCGCACCAGACGCTGACTATTCGGACGATGACACAAATAGGTAAAATAATATATATATATATATATATATATAATTAATTTATACAGTTTAAAATATTCGAAAATCATATAAATATTAATAACGGTGGTTGAATGAATTTCATTTGAGCTTTATGGTTCAGGCATAAAAATAAACGTCGAAAATTTAAAAGAACCGTAGATAATGTCATTGAATAAAAATTCCAAAATTTTAAAATGTTCCTTAGGTAATGCCATTCAATAACAACTTGAAAATACTCAGTTTTTTGAAATTTAGTTACATGTAAAATCGGCTATCAAATTGTTTGTACTTCGTAATCGCACATTATTATCTAGGTATATACATATATATATATATATATATATATATATATATATATATATATATATTAGAATTTCAGTTTTTAAAAATCCAGTTTTTTCCTTTGATAAAGCGTGTATCGTTTTCCGGAATAATAATTCTACACCCAGTTATTAATTACAAAAACAAAATCCAGAATAAATTTTGCTCTCCATTATAACTGACTGGTGAAAATTGTTTCGTCTTTCGTTAAGTTTTGACTATTTGTCATTCGATAAATGTGGTTGGGGCATAATACAATTTATTTGCACGATAGCTAACCGGAAAATATTATAATTCGCGCACCTAACTTGTACGTATTTCGCTTTCACTCAATTATTATAATATTTTTTTCTAATATATATCTACTGATTTAATTTAAAAATTAAATAAAAATACTTTATATATTGACTAACTTTAACGAAAGTGCTGAGAAAATAATTCATTCTACTGTTTTACAATTGTTAACGAGAAAAAAAAATCATTCTATCGACTTGATAATACACGATAATGTAAAAGAGTTACATTCGTATTTCACGAAAAAGATTATTCGCTAGTGGAGCTGGGAGGTTTTTTGTTTTATGATAAAATAGCGTAGTTTATGCTGTGAAATGTTAAACAATGTAGAAGTTCGTTTATATTTCGAGCTGTCCTAATTATTCGAACGCGAGTATATTTTAAACTTAACCGTTTTGTTGATCGGTGTTAGTTTCGGAGATTATAATTTTATTGATGAAACGTGTTAGATTTTAGCAAAACGTAAGCGTAAATCAAAGATTTCACTTAAGTGTAATCGGATATTCAAGGCAATTTATTAAAAAAAAATAATAACTTTAAACATAGTTTTAAAAGAAGGGGTGTCTAGAAACGGTATTGAAAATAATAAAAAAAATTATATCACAGGAATTGAAAGATTGTTAAAACCAATCTTAGACGGAGCATTAAATAGAAAGAGTGCAAACGCTGCTACGTGTAAAATATAAGATGCTATATAAATATATATATTATTATTATTATTATTTCGAATTAGCCACTGATGGTCTACGTTATCAACTGGTCTTACCATTTTTCTTCCTTTTTTCCTTACTGCTTTCATCCTTTCACTGTGTCTTTTTTTTTCGTTCTTCGGTCCACAAAATACCAGTTTTTCCTCCTTGCTTTTCCGCGAATTCATTACAATTAAATAGTTTCTTTTTTAATATTAATCGCTGTTCTACATCTTCAGGCATAATATTCAGTTCCGCCATGTCATTTTTAGTCTCTGTGTACCATGTACCATTCATTTTTAGTTTTCGCATGTACTTAAACAATCTTCCGTTGAGCCTGCTGGCCTCCATCCTTTGAATATGTCCATAAAATCGAATTCTTCTTTTCCGGATCGCGGTAGTAATTTTTCCCACATGTTGGTATATTTCTTGATTACTTCGTTTTATATATTTTTCACCTTGTTTCACTGGTCCTATTATTCTTCTTACGATTTTCCTTTCTGCGATTTCAAGCTATTCATTTAATCCTTTTTGGTCCATTTTTAGGCGGCCCTCCGCTGCATATAACGCCTCTGGTCTGATCACAGTTGTATAATGTCGCAGTTTAGCATTTTTTGATAAAAATTTCTTATTGTTAGATAAAATGCTGCTTTCATTCGATCGATTCTGTATTTGATTGCTTCTTTTTCTGATGCATTCTGCTCGATTAATTCTCCCACATATTTGAGTTTATTAACTTTTAGCACTTGACCAAACTTAGTTTTTATTTTATCAGGAGCAACTGTATTGTTATAAATTTGTTTTTTTCTAAGGAAATTTGTAGCCCAGCTTTCTCCGCTTGTTCTTTTAATAATTCTATCTGACGCTTTGCTGTCTCCGTAGATTCTGCTAGCTATTATTGCCAGATCATCTGCAATAGCTAAACAGTCTATTAGTAAATTGTCCTTGTATCCTAGTCTAATATTCCCAGTGATATTTTCATCACTCATAGCTTTTCTCAATTCTCTTATAACTTTTTCAAGTGTGCAGTTAAAGAGTAAAGGTGACAGCCCATCCCCCTGTATAACTCCTGTTTTAAGATATTTCACCTCTAAATTTCACTTTAGCATATGTGTTTACGTTTTTCCTATTAAGCTTGTGGTTTTTTCATCCAGCCCAAAATTCTTTGCGGGCATTAAACAATGCTGTTCTATCTACTGAATGATATGCTTTTTTAAAATCGATAAACATTATTACATATTTTTTGGATCTTTTCTTCAGATACAACATTAATGACTTCAGGTTGAAAATCTGTTCAACATATGATCTATGTTTCCTGAATCCACACTGATATTCACCAATTTGTGTATCCAGCTGTTCTTCTGCTCTAGTTTGTATTGTCTTAGAGAGTATTTTATAGGTAACTGGTGACAGCGATATATCTCTGTAATTGTTCACATCAGTCTGTATTCCTTTTTTATGTAATAGATGTATCAATGCTGTTGTCCAGTCCTGGGGAATTATTTCTGTCTCCCAAGTATTTTTAATTTTTTCAACCAATTTTTCTTGGCATTTATTATTCGAGTTTTTCCATAACTCTGCTATTATTGTATCCTTCCCTGGAGCCTTATTATTCGTCAAAGATTTAATTATATTAATAATTTCTTCTTTATCTGGATGCACAGAATCGTGATTCCTATCCTTCAAAAGTGAAGGTTGGTTTTGGGCTTTCGCAGGCCAATATTTTACAATTTTCTCGGTTACTAAATGCCATCTTTCGATTTTTGTCTTCGAACATAAAATACGGGTATATAAATTTATATATATATAGATGTAACAAGATAGGTCGCCCCTCTTTTGGAAACGCCTCAATTTAGGCCTTACGGAATACCTAAAAAGAGTAAATGATGAATACAAACATTAAAAAATGTCAGAAAAAATGATTAAATCGTAAGCGAGTATTATTTCTAAGAAAAATTTATTTGTTTAGAAGCGAGAAGTATTTGCTATTTAATAAATAATAAATGTGTGTTATGAACAATAGCTTCGGGTGATAAATTTTACTAGGTAAAAACAGAATTTTAAAATATACTTACATAAGTTACTTATAAAAAATAATAAAATTATGTTTGTTGTTTTTAGAAACTATAATTTAGTATAAAATACCTAGCAAGTTTTGAACTACCAATTACGCCCTTCGATCATGATGATCATTTAAAGGAAATTTACAATAAATAGAATTATAATTATTAAAAGTACTACTTACAACAAAACACGATTTGAAAATTTAATATACTAAATTAATTTATTAAAAATAAGACGATATCCAGGTATTTATCCGTCAAATCTAAATTATTTTCTATTTTATTAGGGTTCATATTTGTAAATTTTAGATAAGTGTTCCTTTCCGAATTCGTTTGTAAATAAATATTAAATGTACGAACCTGAATATGAAAACCGTAAGATTAAACAAGAATACTCGTAGCGAGATAAACGATTAACGAAACCGGAAAAAACACAGAACAGAAATCTGTGTCTTCTGCATGAAAAGATCCGTATGGGGAAGACTTCGCCACTAGTTATGAGTATCTGTGTGTATATATATATACATTTCTGTTTCTGATGCTTGTGTACAAAACTCAATGAGTATTCCTATTTCTTTGTGTGTGTGTGTGTGTGTGCAGAATTTTGCAATAGAGCGGATCGATATTGGTAGTCATTTTGTTTTAATAGCGTATGTCTGATCTGTTATTTATTATTCTTCTATAAATGACAAATCATCATCCAAATTTAATAGCGCTACATGCCACACAACAAACGATACGATGAATATTCTGCATGAATGATTTGTTGGTACGGTTATCCTCCGCAGAGGTGAGATCAATTAACCACGAAAATTTGATCTCGCTGGACTTTTTTACGGGGTTTTGCTAAAGTCGTATGTCTATGATAATAAATCGACCAATACTCTTACAGTCAACATTGCCAATGATGTCGCTCAAATTGAACCAGATCTACGCGGCAGAGTCGTTGAAAATTGCACCACTCGGATCCACGCCACTTTAAATGCCGCGTAGAACGTTTGAACGATGTTATATTTCATACATACCTACATTTTGTCTTTCATATAAAAAAATATTTTAGTTGATACCTCATACTCGCTTGCTTTATTCCATCTCAACATTGACCGGATAGAAATCACTATATACATTATGTTGAGCGACTGTATTTGATCTATACGTAGATATATGTTTATAATTAATCACAGAAATTACATATCGACATCAGTAATTTATTATTTAAACAAACTCACGAAGTATTATGTTTTATGCATATGTAGTAGTGCGAGATCTCGATTATTAATATTCGGGTAAAGTTTATATAACTTTGGAAAAGTAAAAATTTCCGTGAAAATGAATTAAGTGATTTTTTAATCGTTTATTATTTATAAAACAACAGTTAAGTTCTTAAATTTTGTCTGGAATGTCAAAACCGTCTCAATTCGACTAGAAGTGCGTAAATAGAATTTTCTTACGCGTATACAAAATTTGCGTTCTGAACGAAAAATTTGTGAATACGCTTTCTATTTTTAAAATCATATCTATATTCTATTCGTATCGTCAGTTCGAATTATTCCAACACATCTGTTGAAAGCGATTGCGAAGTGAATATATATATATATTTTTTTTTTTGCAAACTGTCGGTGTTTTGAGTTTAATCGCGAGCGCGCTTAATTGCGCGAATACGTATTATTCGTTTTCGGGTTTTGATGAATTTCGTACGGAACCGATGACGTTCCTAGTGGCGTAATCGATTTTAGTCAAAGATCTCGGATAATGAAAGTCGTAAGGTAAGAATGATACAGATTTGATAACATCTACTTGAAATTATGAACAATGCAGAATAAAATGATACATAGTTTGAATGAACATTGCAATCAATATTTATTTCACGACTATGTCGATTGTGTAAGGAAATGTTTTTAATTAATTATACTTTTTTTTTTTTGCGGATTAATAAAGAAATATATGATATATAACGTAAGGTATAAACTAAAAGCTTATATTAAAACAAAATGCTGTATATTACGATAATATGCACGTGAACACGGTTCAATATATGGAAATGCACTCTGTCTGCGACTGTTTTACGCTATATCAACCGTATTAACATCATTCGTTTCATTTTATATCGTAATTTATCGACAGTATAAATTAAATTATTGAAAAATTTCTTACGTGCAATTTTGATGTATACTCGATATAATAAAACGTCTGAATTGACATAGTTTAGTGTTTCCTATATTTTCTGTAATTTCGTAAATGATCAAATGTACCTCGTTTCAAACTGATAATTTTGATTTAGAAGCCGAAATATCTTCGATCTTATCGCAACTACTGCGTATAATTAAAAGAAAACTGGTTCAATTTTTATTATTATTATTATTCTTTATTTATTTCCGGATTTTCTGGCGAGTAATGTTTCTTCGAATTTTCACTATTTTTAATCAAAAAAGTGTATAGGTAATGTTTGAAAAAATAAAAATAAAACTGGTAATCGTAATTATGTATATTTATAAACACAGTCCACTAGTTTCACTGATTGCAGCATCATCAGGACTAAATGATAAAGTGCGAAATTAATAAATAAAAAACTAACAAAAAAATCTGCTTAGATTCTGGTATTTGTAATTATCGCGGAGATGGCAGTGGCACCCCACTCCGTAAAACATCATATGCGCGCGCATTTGCGTCGCATATAAATAATGCCTTGAATGCTAGCTGATTTTGTACGTAAAAGTAAACATATAATAGCTAGTCACGACGTTCGGTAACGAACAACACGATTTGTTTATTAAACACTCGAAGGGACGGGTTTGAAAAGATTTCGACACAACTTGGAAATAAGACTTGGTTATCTTCGTCAACCCCTCCAAACTTTATACGTGCATATAGTGTGTCAATTATGTTGGTATTGTTATCGCAGAGATAAGTAATAAGTCCTCGTAGATTACTTATATTTATCTATCTATCTATATATATATTTTATATATATATATATATATATATATATATATATAATAATATATATATATATATATATATATATATATATATATATATATATATATATTCTTCTATGTCATAATCCGATTCCGGATGTCGAGACCCAATATTTTTACAATTGAACGCGCTATCGCCGTCCAATTTCGTGCGTCACTTCTGGTGTCTAGCCCAGTTCGTTACATATATATATAAACAAATACTATATTATCAACACTAATTGTAGTCATATATGGTGTAGTGTAAAAAAAAAAAAAGATCATACGTGTAAAGTGGTCATTTGTTTTTCGACAATGTAGTATGTTCTTGAAATTAAACCTTAAAATTCTTCGTAGTTTTCCTTATGTATATATATGTATATATATACAGTTACAATTTTTATGAATACGTTTATATACGCCGCTTTATTAGTTAATAATATATTTAATACTTTATCCGGAGAGGTTTAATTTTTCTTTATTGTCATTTATATGTCACGGTGGCGTAGTTGTTAGACGGCTCCAGTGTCAATTCGTCGACCATCTAAGGTTCGAGACCAACTCGCGATGTAAAAATTTTAAGGATTTTGTAACTCAATTATAGCGAAGGAGGCGGTGACACTCAACCACATCCTACGCTCGCGCATGCGCGTTGCATATAAATATAATTAGATTTTACACGTAAAACATAAACGTTTGCAATTGGGTAGTGAGGGTGTTCGGCAACGAACAGTATGATAGCAATGATGGTGGTATAGTTTATCATATAATCCTGATGATCGTCGAAACTATTCGTCTGTGTTTATAAAAATACAACTGTATAAAAAGTATTTTTATTCTATTTACTTTAAAATAAAAATGATCTGAACTTTTACAAGTAAATTCGAATAATGATATGAATGGGTGAACATATATAATATTCACTAAAAGCAATACCTTTTCGCTGCAGTAATTGTGTTCTGTCACTAGCTATTTTTATAAGGTTATTCTGCCTTATTACATGTCATAACTGTTTTATTTTCCACCTTTCTATACGATTTATTAAAATTCGTTATTCTACGCCAGATCAACGTCTTCATTGAATTCAGTTTGTTTATTTCCTGCTCTGTTACGCACCAGAAAAATATATATGTATATATATAATCGTTTGCACGAAATTTTCCCGAAATATATATGCTCGAAAAAAATTATATGTTGCTCGTTTCGTTTCGATTTAACGGTGACGGATTGGCTTTTCAGTTAATTGCAATCGTGTCGGTGACGGTATTATGGGTGTTTTTTTTTTGCGCATCGTCTTACGTGTTGGGTTTTTGTTAACTAATCTCGTCGCATCACCATGTCTCATAGGCATGTTCTGCTGAAGAAAGCGTACGAATTGAAATTAGCCAAGCTTGAAGCCGAAAAGAAGAAAATGTTACAATCTCCGGTAAATTCTAAAAAGTTAAATAACGACTTGATCAATAATTTGGATGATCGACGACATCGGGGAAACGAACAAAAACGAATACCACCTATACGCCAGAGTTCTAGCGTCGGGCAATTAGCCACAATAGGAAGGAACGCGAATAATAATAACGATTATAATAATAATAATAATAATAATAATAGGAGTAGTAGTAACAATTTTCGAAATGACGACACGATCGCTATCGATAAGAAACTAAAACGTACGAAATCGTTGTGGAAATTTAAGAAAAATTACGACGACGTCCTAGAAGGTATGTCTTTGTGGAAGCATCGTTCTTTAGTAGACGTGACTAATCTATCGGCCGATGTCGAACCTGCCCGTTTCAGAAGTCGAAGTAGCTGCGCCGTCGTAGATAATAATAACGTCGCGTCTAAGTATCACGACGATGACGAATTCGACGACTATTTAGAAGACGATAGAAACGCCGAAGATGAAGACGACGAGAATGTCACTATTATGAACGGCAGTTCTGGAAGAGAAACGACCGTTGGCAGTAACAACAATAATAATAATAGTAATGGCAATAATGATAATAATACGTTAAGCAAGGATAATCATCGTCGGATCGGTAAGAATTTCAATAATACGGAAAACGATCATCCGTCCGATCCGGAATCTTGCATAGTAATTAACGATCATCGTAAGTCCGGTTGCAGAAATGTCGTCGGTGTTTCTAGTAATAGTAAAGGCGCTATTATTACCGATACTAGCGCTATTGCTAACGGCAGTAATACCACCGCTACTACCTTAATTCCGAGGATGTATTTATCGAAGGGTAATTCAATATCTTCGTCGACTATGATGCGAATAGGAAACGGATATAAAGATAACGAAGATTCGGATTCCGTGTTTGAAAGTTCTAAATTGCTTACTTTTCAATACAATCGTATAGCGTCGTCGGCAGCCGCTGAATCTTCTTGGTACGATTCGTGGGGTGATCGTAAAAAAAAATAATTTTTAATTACCTGAAAAAAAACATGTTTTTAATTTTTCTGTTTTTGTTTTATAAATTAAGCTCGCGTTGTACGACGATCGAGATTGCAGTCCCGCTTGGATTTTATAAAAGTTTTTTTTTTAGAACGTTAAACCCGAATTACGCTAATTATTATTATTTATTAATTATTATTTAGAAACATTCCAAGTTTCCCAATTTTTGATATTTTACCATACTCTTTATTAAGTCAGTTATTGAAGATAGATTCGACGATACCGATAATAGTGTAACGGTACTAATTTGTGAAGAACACGCTTATAAAATTAACATTATCGATTGTAATTATCGTTTTAAATATGTACGTAACGAATGCGTAATAATCTCGATATATGTGCATATGTCTCGGTTATTATTAGAATTATTTTAAACGTAATTTAAAAAGTTTTTAAACCAAGAGCACATATATATATTAATATATAAATATGTTTGTGTGTATTTTTCTAATATAACGTACGGACAATAACGTGTGCCTTTACTTAACGACAGTGTTCAACCCAATATGGCGTTCGAATGTTAGCTTTATATATTTGTACAATACCTGTGTTTATGTTATGTATAATTTAAAAATGAAAATCTAATTATTATTGCATGTTTTTATCTGTTTTGTTTGTTTTCCTCTTTTTAAAATAATATATATATATATATATATTATATATATATATATATATATATATATATATATATATTATATATATATATATGGGTATATTTCTAAAATGCAATGTGGGTTATTTGCTTACATTTGGGTAAATTTGCTTTATATGTTTTATGTTGTCTTGTATGTGTCCTCTCTCTTTCTCTTTATATATATATAAAGTTTGTTAACGAAACTGATTTATATGCTCGTTCGTTGCATAAATAATTTAATTTTTGAATTGTCAACAAAAAATCATAACTTTTAAAAATATTTTACATTACTTTTTTCTCTCTTTTTATTCTTCTTGTTTATTACTATTTTTATATATAATCTATCTCTCGGGATGACGATACATCGGTAATAATTAATAATATTAGATATTCGTGATAAATAATAATGATATTTATTGGAATTTTTTAAATTAAATAATTATACTTTAACTAAAGTCCACGATCAGAAAAAAGTAGTAAATAGTCTCGTAATCATTAATGATAAGTTATTTTGAAAAAAAGAATGTCATTATAATAATACGGACTATTTAAACATAATTTAAATCCAAACTGTTTTAGTTAAACTTACTAGGTAGGGCAGAGTGATAGTTCTCGAGATTGTAGTCAAACTGGAAAAAATTGATTCTCAGACTTCGGCACGACTGGCTTAATTACTATAAAATAAAAATTTACAAAACACTTGTAATTTCTCCGTAGAAGAAAATATTCGAAATAAATTGCTCGTTTTTTTTTCGTTCTTATTAAATATAACGTGATTATGACGTATGCTCTCCTTTAATATTTTATTATTATTTTTATGTTATATATATACAGAACTTTCGTTAGTAGCCTTCCAATGAACCCTTTCAAGTACAGAGCGTTCTATATGCGTTACGTGAACTTTTAATATTAACAAAATTGCTTATTTTTCATAATTAAATCGTTTCAATTCTAAAAGTGATTTATATATTTAAAAAAAAAAAAAAAAAAAACAAGAAACTAGAAGCATCAAAATTGTACATCAAAGATTACTTTGCCGTTGCTGTAGTCGTGTCTAAAACGTCCGCGATACGAAATATTCAAATCAAGGAGGTACGTTAATGTACCGTATAAGGGAAATCCCCTTTTTCGCGTCATTAACAACGAACGAGTATTTTCATTTGATAAATCTTAACGGCGAATGTGTATATAAATATTTTAAATATTATTAAAACTAACATTCCGAACTTATATTATTCCGATCTAATAATGCGCACTTTTTCTCGCACGTAATTTTACATTCTATTAAAACGTATTTTATTTCGTGAAATCAGTTACTTCGTTGGTTTCCATTTATTATCATTATTATGGTCGTTTTTACCAGAAATTAGTAATCTTCCACAAATAAGTATTTCGTAAAATCGCAGTATAGCAACTATTCCGCTTATACATTTTATATTGTACCGTCACTTTTTCACTTTATAATTCAGTTTGTTCTCGTTCTTACTTTTCTGTTTCAAAAATAATTTCCACGATTAAATATTAAAAATATATAATTAAAGACGCCTAGTTTCGCGGCTCGAAAAATGTTGATTCGTCTTTAACGATGAGAAGATGTTCGTGTAAAAATTAGTCAACTATTGTTTTCGTCTCGTAGCTCGATTGTTGTTTATTGTTAGATTAAATTTCATTTTGGACAAAAAAAATAATTAAATATTTGCTGATGAAATAGTTTAAAAAGTAAAATGTTCGATAGATACTTCAATTTTTAAGAGATTAAAAAAAAAAACTATATAAATTATCGCTTTTTATTAAATTATTCTGGATAATTTTGAATGCGTTATATAAATATTTTTAGAAATATTCCACGTCAAACAAACGTCTATTACGACGAAATTAGTTAATTTTCTAGCGTTAAATGTGTTTTTGTTCTATAGAAAGCATTGTGTCTGGAATACTAATACATAGCCGATAATTTAGACGCGATAAATACGTAAAGTTATTTTTTTGTTAATTAAAATTATACGCTATCGATTAATATTTTATTGTCTATAATAATTGCGTGTCTAATCGATTAAACCACGTCCAGAAATTATTCTTAGGCACGAATATAGGATAATTAACAATTCGTCTCCCGATTAAAATCGATAAATTTTCATATTAAAAAAGACCGCAAACTTTTTCGGCAATTAAGCTATTATCAAGCGGATATAATAAAATATATAATATTTTTTTTTTTGCGTGCAATCTGTATTTAATAACAATAAGCAGCAGTGAAAACATGTTATTATCAAAAATTAAAAGAAGGAAAGCATCCCAATGGGTGCTGATCCTATTTATCGATGATTACTTTTACGTTAATTTAATAATTATAAGAGTAAGAGATTATCAGGATGAGAGGATGGAATCTGTGTATTCGATCGAATTTAATGCAGTTTGACAACAAGTTCTTTGCTAGTACATTTGAGTGTTGGTTGAGTCTTTCTTTGTATCTTGCACTTGAGCTACGGATTTCATCTTTAACCGAGCTGATCTTGAAAAAATATAAAAATGTATACAATTTATAAAAAATATAAAAGCAAATGAAAATAAAATACTTAATTTCGATGTACACAATATTACAATAGTAGCAAAGGGAAAAATCATTATCCGATTATTTTATAAATAACTTTTTTCTCACTTGGCTATTTTTTTGTAATATTGCGCATCTAAATTAAGTATTTTCTTTTTCCTTTTATATTTTTTATAAATTGTATATATTTATATAGTTTTGTATTTTATTTTTATATGTCCGCTTAATAATGGTCTCATAACTCTGAAAAGCTTCGCGATCTTTTGAGATATATGAAAGTTTAGTGATTTTAATTACTTTTCTTTTCGTATTGCTTTCTCCTGTATTATATTATTATAGATGATGAAAATTTAAAATAATTTACAAAAGTAAAATAAAGTGTGTGTACAAATTGTAGGAATCCAATTTTTCTTTTTGCTAACTTTATAATTTTGATGTTTCATATATTCGCGCTTCACCGAAAGATTTTAATTTATACTTTTATACCTATAAATATCCGTAATATTTGTTATTATTAGGAGGAACCCATTTGCGAATGTTGTGTTACGTAAAGCACCAATTAGCGGGAGAAAAAGTTTATACATCGACGGTACTACATAATTAATGAAATGTGTGTGCGCGCGTAAGCCAGCATATTTTCATTTTAATCGTTTATTATTGGGCATATATATATATATATATATATTTTTTTTAAATTTTTATGTATATATATATGTATAATATATATATATATATATATATATATATATATATATATATATATATATATATAATATAATATATGAATATATATATATATGTATAATATATATATATATATATATATATATGTATAATATATATATATATATATATATATATATATACACGCATGTACGACGTGCAACTACACGTAACGATCACCGTTAACTTCATCAATTGCTCAAATAATTATGTCGATTTATATCGTAAAGATATATCATCTAACACGTTCTATTTTAATCTAATCCGATATATGTTTTACATTATACGCATTCACGTTTTACGTGTAATATTTTAATTAATTAATTATCAATTTAATTAATTTATTTACGAATTAGTTTATCCATCGTCTTTTATATTTACTACGTTTTATTGATAATCGGCATTAATATTAGTATTTAATTATCATCGTTATTTACCACTACGTTATTATAATTATGAAACATCTTACTAACAATTTATGGTAAATGTGTTACTTATAAATGTTTAAATGGCGCATTAGTAAAATGTTTCATCGTTATCTAAATTAAACTATCTATTTTACGAATTGTAAAACGTAATAATACTTAAATCAAAATTACTTGCTTTTTCATATATGTTAAAAATAATAATCTTTTGGAAATATAAATTATAGACAAATATATTCCATATATACCTGTATATATACATGTGTAAAATATACACACTAAAATACAAATAGAGAGTTTCCTTAACAGGCATTATTAATTATGCATATAAATGTTACTTCTTGAAATATATATATTTGTTGTCACGAATGTATTTTCAATTTACACCTTTGAGAACAAATTGAATAGCGATCCAATATGTTTCTACGCTAAGATTCATTTATAATACTGAAAATGTAAATGAATTTATAATAAATGAATGTATACCTCAAAATTTCGTTTCCTTAATGACAATTTTGTACTGTAACCGACAAATGAAGGGCATTTAATTCTCTGGTCTTTTTTTAACATATTATATTTATTAAAACCAACACACACACACATACATATATATCTCTAATCGGATACATTATCCGTTATATATATTATATATATATATATATATATATATATATATATATATATATTACGGATAATGTATCCATTAGAGACAAAACTCAGTGATATCATCCGTTCATTTTTTAAAATCGCATTTTACATATTCGCGTATGAATTTGATATTCAAAGATTGTGGACATTAGCTCAGAAAACATTTTCCTTTTAAGGTGTAATCTTATATACATGAAAGAAATTTCATTAATTTATAAGAGTTCTAACAATGCTTTAAAAAATTATTTTAAATACATGTATTAATTACAAAGTAATATTAAGATAGATATAGACTAAATTTGATACTAAAATTCTTTATTTTAAGGGAGAAATAAATGAAAGAAAGGAATGTATTTTTACATGAAATAAAAAATTACGAAGCTAAATGCATGGCTCGAACTAAAAACTATATCGTTCAGAAAAAATACGAATTTCTTAACACTTAGTGGTAAATCTATAGTGTGACACAGAATACAAATAATGTTACTTGGTTTCACTATTGAAAGGAAACATTTTTCAAACAAAGAAATAAATAAACTAGATCAAAATGTATTTATCTATATGTGTATATATTATAAAGTTTGAAAACTTTTATTTATACACTTAACAACAAAAAACGAGTTAAAATCACTAAAATTTTTTCTCTATGAAAAATCACAAAAGCTTTTCGGCTGTTAAGTCATTATCCGGCGAATATAAAAAAATATAACATAAAAATATGTAAAAATTTATAAAAATATAAAATATAAAAATTTTACTTAGATACACAGTTTACAAAAATGATCAAAGTAATAAAACGGTATATTTAAATAACTTATAGTGAATGTGGTAAACAACAAAACAGCAACAGTCAGCAATATAAAATAGCTATAACACAATAGCAAGTAAAATAAAAATATGCAATGATATAAAAACAGTAATTGCTATTAGTTTATGTATAAATTTTAGATTATTTAGCAATACTGTTTTATCACTTTGATAATTTTTTACAATTGTGTATCTAAGTAATATTTTTTAGATTTTAGATTTTTATAAATTTGTACATATTTTTATAATTTGCATTTTTTATATTCACTTGATAATGGGTTAACAACCAAAAAGCTTTGTGATTTTTCATAAAGAAAAAATCAGTGATTTTAAGACCTTTTTTGTTGTGTTTATATATATATATATATATATATATAAGACCAAACACGCGCATTATACATATATAATATACACAAACATTTTATATATATATATATATATATATATATATATATATATATGACCTGTACCATTGGTCACTTTGGCCATTTATATTACGTTGGTTTTATTGTTTTAAACTACGACTAAACTTATATATGATTTTCACCGGTTCTTCGTTGTTTGGATCACTCACTATTAATTCTATATTTAGAAGGAGTGTGTGTTTGTATTTTAATAATTCCTGTATCATATTATTCTGATTTTGTTTGTACTTCTCACGTTTCCATATGATATGGTTCATATCCTCTTCCACTTGACATTTATCGCATAGACTATTTTGAATCATGCCTATTCGAGATAGATGTACAGATGTTTTATTATGTCCTATTTTTAATCGGATAATTGTTGTGAAAAAGTTATTGCTGTATTGTACTGAACTATTCCAAAACCATGGGGTTTTGGGTATTTTTATCTGAATTTTATGATATTGTTTCTCTATTTATTTTTGTTTATTTTATTCTTCTTGCATTTGTTCATATTTCATTATTTTCATTTGTGGGATATATTCTGTATAGTGTCTATTGATATTGTCGATTTTGAAATCTGTTTCCGATTTTGCTGCGTTATCTACTATTTCGTTCCCATATATAATATATATATATATATAAAGAGAGAGAGAGAGATAAATTAATATAATATATATATATATAGAAAGAGAGAGAGATGAATTAATATAAAAGTATGTATATATATCTATAAATATACAAGTTCACACACACATGCGATAATTCAATATATGCTTGTGTGCGTGTGTGTACGCTCATTGATTTTATTTAATCTGTACTTGTTTAAGAAAATAACACTAATTGTCTATCTTATTGACGAAATAATCACGCTAAATGACTTCTAAACTTCGAAGGTAATTTCTGATTGACATACTAAACAAAGATTTTAGAAATCGAAATAGCGCATATATAACTGTACACAATCTATTCCAATACGCTCCCCAGAGTTGTTTAGCGTGAATCAACAGCAAGATTCTCATTTCTACCGATTCGCTTAGCTCTATTCACTCAACCCAAAATACGCGCAAAACTATAACATGCTTTAGTTGGAAAAATATATACTGAAGGAATAACAATGATATGGATACCGAACCATAAAGAAGTAATACTAAACACTAGTCGACAAGGCAACTAAAGAGTCCTCCATCCTAGCAAGCACCAGTCCCAAACCTACCAATTCCAACAACAGACTTTATAGTCCAGGTACGCTACCAGCTGAAGCTGTGAGCAAGCGCAAGATTTTCGAGCCTCCGCAGTTAACTGTAGATTGGAACAAAACAAGCTGAATAACACATGTAAACAGAAAATATGAAGTCGGCCCATGTACATTGTGGACATATTTATTTCTAAACAAGAGCGCATCTCTCTGTGCTTTATGCAACGCCGCTCTTACTGTTCCACACATTTCCTTTTCATATCCTTACTAGACCCGTCGTCTTGCTGTTAGACTGGTTCCGTCACGAATAGAAATCCTGCAATAAACTCCATTCGCTGAATCTAAACTCAAAACTTTCCTTTCTTTATCTAACATCATTATTACCATGATCTAATCACCTTCTCGTTTCAGTGGTTTTAGTAATAGTATCGAGCACATAAAATTAAGTTTAAATCTATTCCAAAATTTAAAGCTGCAGGAGTATTAATTAGAATTCTAACTAAATTCAAGTTTTGGTTGTACGTAAACGGATTCGAAATAACATTTTATTTTATAATTCCGTCGTAAATTTATTACATTCTCGAAGAAAAAAGACGATAAAAGTAGTGGAATTTTATCTATAACTAACGCCATATTATGCCCATGTTTGTCGTAATATGTGTTATTTCAAAGTTATTGTTTCACAAACATTTTTCCCCGTCTTCAAGAAGAAACGTCAAATTTTTTACATGGAAATTCACGTGTAGTTAATAACGGTTTCGTGTTTACATTTTTTTTTTAATCAGATGTAAACATTAACGCTACGCAGACACAAGTTAGACTAAACACGGTCTGTCAGTTTCGTTGGAATAACTCATTAGTATTGAATAGCGATAATTAAGAACAAACCTAGATTATGTTTTAGTTTGCAGCGGACGAGTCACTTTGAATTACTCTTTGAACAATTACTGTTGTTATAGAAATCTTTAATAAGATTTTGAGTTCGATAAATGACAGTTTATTGTAATATTAAACGGGATTATAATGCGTCGTTTAACCACTACGGTATGTTGCGCTTTCTTTATTAAATTTTTACTATTTTTTAATTTTTTCAGTCTCTGTTTTTTTAGAATATAAGCTTCGAAAACAGATATTTTGCGAATTACTTTTTTGTTTTCTAGAATTCTAGTTAAAACTATCGTGTATCTTTTCACTTCTGTACTGTTTTGAATAAAAATTCCTTTGAAAGTTGGCTCCAAAATCAATTTTATGCAGGCTATAAAAAAAATATTAAATAATGCGGTAATACTAAAAATCGATACACTTGAACACTAAACATGGTAGATTGTAAAATAAGTTAAAACGTGTGATTTTCTCACTGTTTTAGAAGTAATTGTAGGAACATTTGGTTTTGGTTTAGAGTAAAATTTTCTTGATTTTCTTCATTGCTCTTTTTTTATTATTATTAATTCATTAATTTTGAATTTTAGTTTAACTGAAAATTGTGTCAATTTATTCATCATTTTGAACTGATATCATTTTGACAAAGAATTACATACAACGAATTAAATCAGATTTATCTTCCGATTATGTTTCATATATCATTTATTCGCTGTTCTTTAAATTTCGTTACTATTACTTCTAATTTCCTTCGTCTCTTAGTAGTATCCGCTCACCTTTACCGTCAGTAACGAACAAGGAATACTCCCGTTCCTCAATTTTCCTTTTCCACATATGTACTGCAACATATGTGTTATGCTTTTCCAGAATATTTTCTGCAATTTGTTATTTCCACTATTCACAATATAACATATTTAATCAACTTACATTTTCACATCAATCTAAGAACACCCTAATTCTTTAAAAATATAGGATTACCCCTACTACTGTCGTGGTGGTGGGATCTGATAATTTTACACATCACATAAAATTATAATGTTCAATAAAATAACACTAGCCGAATATCGGTGTGATAAAATATAAGATTAAACCCACCATCGTCCAGAGAGTCAAATAATTTATAATTTTATTTGTATCCCTCCACCTTGTAAATATAATTTTACTTTTCAAATTTTTATTCTCGTTTCTTGTTCAATTTATTTAACGTAATTTACACTTCACCAGTTGTGCGTAGAGTAAATGTTGTAACGCACTAAACTATTTACTATTTCTTTCTCCATTCTTCATAATCCAACGTAGATGTTACGAAATCTATAATTACGAGTTACCTAATGATGAAAAACTTTTCAAACCTTAGACCGTCAATGCGACAAGAATATACATTTTATTTAAACACTTCCAGATTGCTACTACCTGATTTATAATCGATATTTATTGTCGATATTATATTGTTATAATATTATTCATAATACTTGATCAACAAATTAAGTTACTTGTAACATTCCACTTTATATTAACGTCTTAAGTTGCACCTAGTCTCAACGTATATGACTATCTTTGTTTATATTATTTCGTCTACTAATTATATACTGATTTAATTACGATTTAATATTCATCGTAATCAAGGTTATGTAACTGACTTACAACTGTGTATATGAAGAATTAACCGTTTAAAAAAATGTTCGTATTAATTCAGAAGTTTGTACCTTAATAAAAACCTTTTCCAGTAATTTAAACGTACATTATAACACGTACACACTTTGCATCGCCACTTTAAGGAGAGCTGTTTATGTCAGTTTTACCTACGAGACTATGTTGTATTTCACTTACTTCAATACTCAGATTTTGCTCAATACCAACATTTATTAGTTGGAGACGAATTTTCATTTTATAGCGCATTAGGACAATTCGGTATTCAGCGTATGCCTTGGTTGATAGTTAAATCAGTAAAAATGTCAACCCATCCTCTCTATATCGATTCTATATTTGCAATTATTTTAGACGTACGGTTAATGAATCCGTTTCATGGACCATAGTCTACTTCGTTATTAAATAAATTAGATCAAGTGTTGAGCGAATGTGTCAAGAAATATACAGATAGCTCTGACCTGTTGACAGAATGGTAGGTTACTTCCCTACAATTAAGACAAAGTTATTTAGTGCTGAATTTATTGATCAGCAAAATGAACATGACGGGTTTCTGTTATTATATTCAGTCGAATTCATTCCAAATCGCGCTTTCCGCCAGATAACAGGATGCTTCGACTCCTTTTGATTGATATATAGACTTGATAATTTCGTGTGAATTTCAAGCGTTCGCTAAATATGTGCTCGCTTTAGTCATATTATTTGCTTTATATAGATTAGAAATAAAAAACCATACTAAATAATGAAGCTATTCACTACCGTTGAAATACAAAGAAATACTCTAAAGCATCACTTTACATAAGCTTTATAGGTGTATATATATATATATATTTAAAGTAGAAATATATGGCCTCAAAAAAATACTCAAAACCAGAATATTATTTCTAGAACAACTGTTTTCTTAAAGCGCGAGTAATTTAATCGCGAAACGTGTCGGTGAAAGTTTCTCATCTGAGGGAATAGATGTGTATATTTAAAAAAAAAATCTTTACTCTGCCGAATATTTCAATTAAAAATAACCGTAATCACGAACGAGAAGCAAACCTATGAGAATAATGTTAAACGTATTGTTTGATCATAATTTCATTAAATTTTTTATTGAAAAACTGCAACTGGTGTACTCGTGTAATATGAATAGATATTCCTCAAAAACGTGTCGAATAAAAAAGTGAATTTATCAAATGCTGATCAGAAATATCCGGTTGAGATTCTTTTAATGAAGTTTGTTATTACATTTTATTGATAAAGAACGATTTTTTGATAATCGCTCATTAATGTTTATATTTTCAGAAATGGAAATCGATTTTTATTATTATTTTGATGTCGAATTCGTTAGCGGGTGGTAAGTTCATATATATTTGGAAAAATTGTAATTTTTTTATATATCTAAATTAGCGCGGTGATTGATGTATGTTTCCAACTAAGAATGTGGATAATTTTATCTGAAAATCAGGCTTGTATCGATATTAATAGACAAAGCTCACTATTGAGGACAATTAGACGATATAAAAATTTAAACAGATTAATATATATATATATATATATATATATATTTGTATATATATATATATATATATATATACAAATAATAAATGCCAAAACAAATTGGTTGAAGTAATTAAAAATATTTGGGAAACAGAAAGAATCACGCAGGACTGGACATCCGATACATAAAAAGGGAATACAGACGGATGAACTACAGAGGCATATTGCTATTATCAGTTACTTATAAAATATTCTCTAAGGCATTATTAACTAGAGCAGAAGAAAAATTGGACATACAAATTGGCGAGTATCAGTGTAGATTCAGGAAGCATATATCATGTGTAGAACTGGTTTTTAACCTTAACTCAGTAATGCTACACCTGAAAAAAAATATGTAATAACGTTCGTAGATTTTAAGAAAGCCTATGATTCAGTAGACTGTTATTGAATGTTCTTAAAGAATTTGGTCTGGATAAAAAAAATACCAGTCTGTTTAAAAATTTCTGAGTACAACCTAATTGTGGCGTGTATATACATACCTCCTCGTACCTCGGTTATTATTTATAAACAGCTTTATCGTGAATTGTATGAACTGCTGTTGTACAAGTTCAGGGTTCTTATTATGGGTGACTTTAATTTGTCTGTTGACGGAAGTACTTCTTTAAATATTCAAGATGACAAGCTGGCTAAGCTTTCAAATTTTGTAGAAATCAGTAGTTTGAAGTTTGAATAATATACTGAACTTCCAGGGCAAAACACTGGATTTGGTGCTGATAAATTCTGCTCTCAACTAGCATTAGCAAAGCAATTGATCCCTTGGTATCAAAAGATAAGTATCATCCGGCTTTAGAAATTACTGTTCAACGATGCTCATTAATCAAACCTGATTATGTTACTACTTATCCGGTGTATAGGTTTGGGAAACTTAACAATTTTCCTACTGTTAGATGTGAAGTTTCAAGAATAGACTGGACTGAGATTTATAATATTACTAATAGAAATGAGGTAACACATTTCTTTTATACTAAGATTTATGGTGCGCTTGATAGAGTTGTACCTAAAAAATCAATTTTTAGCTCTAAGTATCCCCCATGGTTTACACAAGATATAAAACGCAAACTTAGATTCAAAATGAAATGTAGGAAGTCATATCGCAGAACAGCTGACCATACTGATTACATAAAGTTCAGTAGAGTAAGGACTGAGATTAAAAAGTTGATTCGGCTATCATTCAGAAATTATGTTAGTAATGTTGAAAAAAATATCCAAATCAATCCCAGTAGATTTTGATCATTTGTGCAAAACAAGAGAGACTCTCGTGTTTCGCCTACATTTATGAAGTACAATGGCAGAAATCTTGAAATCAGTGAGGATATATGTAAATCTTTTGCTGATTATTTTGCTTCAGTGCATTCGTGTGAACACACATTAGATACTGGTGACACTGAAACTGCAGCTAGTATTCTTAAACTCAACTCTATTTCTTCTTGTGAATATGATGAAGCCGTCAAGAACTTGAAGCCTAAATTTTCTACTGGTCCTGACAACTTGCCACCGTTTATATTTAAATTGTGTTCTGATCTATTAGAAAAGCCTTTAGTGTATCTGTTTAATCTAATATTAAAACAGTGCATTTGGCCTAATTCTCTTAAAACATCTAAAATAATACCGGTATATAAATCGGGTGATCGTCAGCTGATCGCCAATTATCGACCTATCTCTATACTTTGTATACCTGCTAAATTATTAGAATCTATAATATGCGTTAGATTGAACAGTTATTTACTGACTAAAATTATGTCTGAGCAACACGGATTTATGAAGCACAAGTCCACTGTGACAAATCTAGTTACATACACTGATCAGATTTCTAGATTCATGGATTGTGGTTTACAAGTTTGACTGTCAAAAGATTTTATAAGAATCCTATTTATATAACCGTAAGAGCTATGTTGTGTATAATGGCTACCATTCTAATACATATTCACCACCTTCAGGGGTTCCACGAGGTTCGAATTTGGGTCCCCTTCTATTCCTAATTTTTATCAATGATATTGGAGAGAACCTTTGTTCAAATTTTCTTTTATTTGCTGATGATCTTAAAATTTATGCTCCTATATCTTCACTAGCTGATTGTGAATCTTTACAAACAGATCTAGATAAGCTGGTTCTGTGGAGCAAAGAAAATCATTTACCTTTCAATTATGATAAATGCGTCCACATGAGTTTCTGTAGAAATAAAAATAGGTACTCGTTCACTTACACGATGAATGGTAAGCAGATAATTAAAAAATCTGTGGTGTGGGATCTCGGAGTTAATATTGACGACAATTTAAAATTTTCAATACATGTAAGCGATGTTGTTAATCGTTCTTATAAAATGCTAGGTTTTATTATAAGAAATTCATATGTGTTTAGAGATCCATGGACGCTATTGTCGCTTTATAATGCTTTAGTGCGTAGTCCTTTAGAATACTGTTCAATTATTTGGGATCCGTATTATAATAAATACATTAGGTTAATTGACAAAGTTCAGTGTAAATTTTTAAAATATCTATATTACCGTATATCAGGTATTTACCCTAAATATATGAATTACGATATATTAAGAAATATAATGGATGCGAGGTCTTTACACTACAGAAGGCAAATAGCCAAATTAAGGTTTCTTCATGATGTATGCAACGGTAGAGTTAATAGTGAGTATCTAACATCAACCGTCTCCTACGTTGTACAAAGACCAAATAGGCGATCGAATCGTTTTTTTAGTGAGCCGCGTGCATGAACAAACCTCGGTTTAAGTTCTCCGTTGCCGTCAGCTTTCCGCTTATATAATTATCTTTTGAACATATTTCCCTGTATGGATATATACTTTGATAACAGATATTTCTTTAAAAAGTTGCTTCCCGAACATATTTTGCGATGAGAACAGTAGTTTCGCTGTTGTCTATTCCAATGGTTCTAGATTGTTATTATGTGGTGTGTGTTTGGTATATGTCTTCCTTTACTAATGTACATGTAGTATATGTTAAGGTTTATATTGTATTTATTAATTTGTTAAAGATTATTCGTCCGTTTATTTCGAGTAAGATTGTGTGAATTGGGTGTGAATAATATATGTTTTAATGAGTGTGAGACTTGTGAATGCGTGTAGTTTTTCTGGTGTGTTTAATGGGTGTGTGAGGCTGGTGAATGTGTTCAATGTATTTTTTTTTTTGTATTTTATTTTTTTTACTTTTAATTTTATAATTCAGAAAAAATTATTAATTGTATTATTTTATTTATAAGCCTACACTATAAATGGCTGTTAGCTGTTGTGTGGCTTCATTAAATAAATAAATAAATTATTGAAAAAGTTTAATAAGAACTTCATTAACGAGCACTTATGCTAAAATGAAGTTTAGGGGAGATATGCCTAGGCAATTTGAAATTAAAACAGGAGTTAGGCAATGGGACGGCCTGTAACCGTTACTTTTCAACTGTATACTGGAAAAAATTATAAGAGAATGGAGAAATGCGATGAATGAAGAAAATGTCACACGGAAGATTAGACTAGGATACCAGAAGAATAACTTACCAATAGATTGTTTAGCTTTTGCGGATGATTTGGCAATTGTAGCCGAATCAATGGAAGTAGCAAAGTGACAGATCGAATTATTAAAAGGACAAGCGGAGAAGGCTGGACTACAAATTTCGTTTAAAAAAAAATAGACTAATATAGTAGCCGCGCCTAATAAAATTAAAACTGATTTTGGTCCAGTAAAAAGAGTTAATAAATTCAAGTATTTAGGGGAGTTAATGGACCAAGGGGGGATCAGAAAAAGAAGCAATTAAACACAGGATTGATCGATTGAAAGCTGCCTTTTATTTAACAAAAGAGATATATAAAAAGAAATATTTATCAAGAAATGCCAAGCTGAAACATTACAAAACTGTTGTCAGACCAGAGGTATTGTATGCAACAGAGTGTTTAACACTGAACAAAAAGAGATCTAACGATCAACTAGAAATTGCGGAAAGAAGGATTATGAGAACAATACTGGGGCTGACGAAGCACGGTGAAAAATATAAAAATTTATGTAATCAAGAACTGTACAACCGTGTGGAAAAAATTACTGCAACTATTACAAAAAGAAGAATTAGTTTCTATGGGCATTTGCAACGGATGGATCCAAACAGGTCTTCTTCCAGTCTACAGACGTCCACAAATTTTTCCGCCAGCTGTTTCCATTGCAAATGATTCTGCACTTTACGCATCCAAACCTTTCCTGCATGTTTATCAATATGGTTCCTCCATATATAATTTTCGGTTTTTTTCCTGTCTAGCGGCAACCATTTAGTGCATTTCTAGCCCACCGGTTTGTTTTCATTCGAATAACGTGTCCAGCCCAATTCCACTACATTTCTCGTATTTTTTGAAGAACATTTTCCGTTTTCGATTTGTCTGTTAGTCTTTTATTGTTTACTTTGTTCAACCTTGTTACTCCAATCATTATTCTTTCATAACGTTCGCTACGGTTAAAATAGGATAAGGTGCACGAGATGGGTAAAATTTCAGATTTGAACCTTTTTATAAATTTCTCAAAATTCGACATTAGAGTATAAAGTACTAATACCTTACAAATGAAGAAATCAAGTAAATCTGGTATTTTATTTCTATGCGAAGGCCAGTATGTAGGAATATGAAATATTTTAATGCCATACTGAAAAAAGTGTATTTTTAGTTCACGTTATAAGCGGTAATTGTTGAAATTAACGGTATAACCAGAATTTCGGATAAATTTGAGAGAAATTTTAATTCGACTAGATAAAACGCTAGAATTTTTAAAAATGTAATATAGATGTCCGCCGTAATCTATGTAAAATATTTTGTGTCTTATCGAAGAAATGTAAATTTTAGTTTACATTATAAGTGGTAATTGTTGAGATTAAAATGGTAGAACTAGAATTTTGGATTTCCAGCATTCTTATGCAGTCTTCGCACGTTTTTTTTTTTTTTTTTTTTAATTAAAAATATATTATTTTTTTAAATTAAAAATATATATATTTTTTTAAGCGGTAAATTAGTTATTTCTTAGAAAAGCATGAGTGGTTTTATTTGGGTTTTTTTAGTTTTTATAGACCGTGTTAATAATTTAGAATGTTTGTAAATTTGGTCAGGCAAGGCTCTTTTCAAAAAACAAATTTTCGAAAGTTATTTCGATTATAAAAGGGAAAAACGAAACGCGGCTGTGCACAGAAAATGGCCTCACGGAATAATACCTTATATCGTAAGCAACACAATAGGTAATGTAAAAATACATATTAGTATGTTAGCGTGGTGGTGTAGCGTATTGATATATTTTAATTTTTGATTTTTCATCGTTTTTGTAGGATATAGAAATTAGCTTTGTTCAGTAAAAAATGCGTTATTCAGCATTTTCCCATTACCTTCTTAATTTTTTTATTGTCTATGCAATCTTTATTATCAGATACATTTAAAATATTTCATCAACGCAAGCCATGAAATGCGATTTATCCACTGAGACTTTTTTTTCTTTTTTGGCGATAATTTAATTTAATTTATTTTATGATTTAAAAAGTAATTTTGCTACAAGTCCGTACTTTATCTTATGAAGGTACGCCATACATTATTTTCATTTGTTCATCGCTATTCGACTAACAACTATTAAACTAGACGATCCTGTCACAATTATATTAGTATGATTACAATAACGAATGGATGAATAAATGATATTTATTATAACTGTTTATCTACATTTTAATATTATATATATAGCACTGGCGGCTTGTGGTTAAAAAATCTAGCAGTTGCAATTACACCTCCCACTCTCTGAAATATGCACACAACAAATTTTTTTGTTTAACACAACATCGCAATGAACCTTAATAATATTAAAGTGAACAAAGTGTGGTACAAATACAAGAACCATTTAAAACAATAATTAGAAAAACTAAAAATTATGAAGTCTGATTATCGATCATCACAGCATAAAGAATTGTAATAAACCGAAATATATTACAAATTTATTAAGTACAAAATTTAGACAATTAGAAAAGTATAAAATTTTTTAAAAATAATCAAACGAAACAATTCTATAAACTCTAATGTATAATAGTTAAGTATTCTTATTTTTTCACAATTTACACAAAACAATCCCCCTGAAAATGAAATGATCAATTGCCGTCTAAATAATAAAGCTTCAGTAAGGAAAAAATTCTACGTATATGGTAATAATATGAACAACATAAACTGGAGAGAGGCAATGAAATAATTCACACAGGTGGAAATGTGCACAGTAAAAGAAAAAAACGCCGATAGAAATTTGAAGAAGAAAAACTGATCTGTGAAAGAGAGCAGTCGCCATTATAGTTCTATGTAAACTCTACACACATAGTAGCATTATGCGCAAAAGCTGTATGTGGTTTTCCGATGCCACATTGGGATGCGCGGTAGTGATAAGTATACCTTAAAGTTCGGTCTATGGTACTTTCACCAGTATCAGAATACTCATCACCTCTACCAACATTAGCACACGTACTTATGAACAACAGTAAACAGAAATGAACTACCGACTGGACCTCACAAATAACCTTCCTGAGGAGCATAAAATCAACCATAGAACCTTGGTGGCTTTCAGATGACACAAGCAGAAAATAATATTGTACCCTAAACCGTTTACGTGTGGCTCATACAGCCGTATCACACAATTATCTGTATACCAAAAGCCTTCGACCAACAAACTGCCCCTATGCGGACATTTAATAGAACCAACAGTCACACACTTAATTTACAACTGCCTCACGCCACACAGGTTAAAACACAAAATACAGGGCCCGATACACAAAATCCTCTCAAACAATGAGTAGAATTCTGACTTTTGCCAGAGAAAGCGGACTCCTAGTATACATATAAACTAGACACATGCCTCCTTATGCTGTAATAACCCTGGTAGTTACAAACGACATGTGGAGATTTACATAATATTAAAAAAAAAGTACTTTTAACTATTTTATTACATCATCAATTTTTATGCTGCTCTATATATTTCTGGTGGTTGTGCAACCATGCAACCTTTATGTACGAGCCGCCACTGATATATTGTTACTGATATTATTATTGGAACTAAAATATCTTTTTTTTTTTTTAATCCTTATACTGGGGCCTTCCGAACCGAGGTATCCCCAATGTTTTCAAGGTCTCGATATTTTCTTCTTTTGAGTAATACATATTTTGGTTTTATATACTAGAAAAATTATTTTTTCCACTCAACTATCAAGACAGAGTAAGATAATTTCTCTTAGATGAGATTACCTGTCTCGTCTGAGTAAACAATAATCTATAATTGACAACTTTTCGTGTAATAAATATCTTTTACCTTATTCCTTCTCAAAACGGCCAAAGATCATATAACGACTGACTACCACGTCTGTTCTGTTCGACTGATTCCTATTATTATTTTAAAAACAAATTGAAAACCTGTTCAACGCTTTAATTATTTTTGCATGCAGAGTTAAAAGAACGTTACACGATCATATGTCCTGAAAGGAGCACAGTTGATATCAGATATCCAGCGTTACTGATATGTATAATGCATTTTTATTTCAAACATTTGGTCACCTACTCATATATATATATATATATATATAATTGTTAACATAAAGTAATGGAATAAATATCAATCCGTTTTATAGCATTTTCGATTGTTTGTAAGCTACATCGTTATGTACATAAAAAATAAAATAATTATAAACTACAAATTCTCACTAAGTCGATATCGATATTCTTCTTCTTTCATAGATGACACGGAAGCAGAACAGATTTGTCGAGCAATGATTGATATAGAGTTGCATTCGTGCATACGGTTTAGACCTTTCGGTCCTGAATATACTTCCAAACAATTTGTTTACATTTCAAATGTCAGACCGTACTGCTTTGCGACTGTAGGTTTCGATAGCGTTAGAGTACTTCCTAGTATTTTGAATTTAGCGCATCATTGTTTTTTAAAAAGAGGCGTTGTAGAACATGAACTTCTACACGTGATTGGCTTATATCACGAGCATTCTAGACCTGATAGAGATGATCACGTAGTAATAAATCTTGAAAATATTCCAGATGGTAAGTATAAATAAAATAATTGTACGCTATATATTTTTACGCATATGTATGTATACATATTGTATAAATATATGTTGATGTAACACGTAACAACTGTCAACTCGATCATATACTTCATAACATCAGTTTATGGTTGTAAAATGCATAATAAGTGTAACGTTTCGTTAAATAATTCGTTCTGAAGACGAATTAAATAAAGTAAGAGAAATCAGTGTGTACTAAATCGGTGCTTGTGTAAGAGTGAATGAAGCACCCACGTACACAGTTCGCGCGAGTAAAGCGTAAATGTGCGAATCCGCTATATATTTGTGTACACTTTATTTTCTAGTTTATTCCTATCCGATTAAGTCAAACCCACTTTGTAAGGAAAATAAAATAATTAATTTAAAAAAAAAACATTTAATTCTGTTAATGTTGTAACCCCCCGGGGGGGTACTACGTACCTTCTGAGATCCGGAGCTCTAACCGGAACAAGGCGCGTCTACGGGTGGTGGATAGCGGAATGACCAGTAGATACACTGTCCAGCTGCGAATAAACAATAAGCAGTCGCGAACCAAGAGCAGCTACTGGTGGAAAGTCTCATGCAGACGATTCCAGTAGTGACAGGTTTATCGGCAGGAGGAGATGGAGAGACAGGTTGGGAACTGTCTAAAAAACTCCACATTCCTGAGATGGTCGATTAAACCTTGGCCAGTTGAGGCCGCCTGTATAAATATGTCTCACTTGCTGTCTCAACAGTAAAAACCCCGCTGGCTTGCGGTCAGGATTTTGTCCAAAGGCTAAGGGAGTAAACCCTAACAGAAAATCATGTGGAAGGCAAGGGGAAACCACCACATTATTTTCCAAGTAAATCTATGCAGTGTCAAGAAAATAGTATTGGTACCGGCAACGAGATCTGCAACAACTGTGAAGATGTCGAGCCCGGTAGGGGAAGAATGAAAGGGGCTTCGATATATGTATGCTTCGTAAACTATGTAAAGGCCTTTGACAGGGTGAACTAGGACCAGCTGTTTCCATTTCTTCTGCGCATCGGCTGTCCAAGTACAATCATTAATATCATTTACCAGCTGTATAATAGTTAACAAGCCGTAGTTAGAACAGTTGATGGTGAAACAGCACCAGTCAAAATCAGAAGAGGAGTGCGACAAGGTTGCCCATTGTCACCGGATTTATTTAATATCATAGCAGAGCAAATTTTACTAGAGGCCTTTAAAGATACAAGATATGGTGTAAAAGTAGGAGGACGAAGCATACGAACTATCAAATATGCTGATGATTTGGCCTTATTACCAAATAGTCCGCATATGCTTCAAAAAATGATAATTAAAGTAAATAAATCAGCAAAAAAGTACGGAATGGAGATTAATACTGAAAAGACCAAAGTAATGACAATAGGGATAAAACCGCAACAAATGAATATGGTAATCGGCGGAACAAACATAGAGCAGGTTTCATTATTCAAGTACCTGGGAAGCACCATTACTGAAGATGGGCGTAGCTCCCAAGACATACGAGAACGACTTGGCACAGCGAAACAGGCTATGCTGAAAAAAATAAAAATAATAACTAACAGAACAATGCCCATAGAGCTGCGAAAACGCATTATAAAAACATACGTGTGGCCAGTAGCATTTTAAATGAAAAGAATGGCCAATAACCGATACGAGTGGAAAAAGACAGGCATAAAGGCGAACCAGTCCGCGGACTGTAGCAACCAGATGATGATGAATGTTGTACATTAAAATGAAAAAAAATCCAAATAAATAATTGTCTGTGATCAATTAATGGTACAGTACTTATAAGATATGAAACATATTTAAAAAATACAGTAAGCGTGTTATTAAGATCCATTAGCATTTAATGACTTATAAACGTATTAATTTTTTTTAAATATTTAGATTATTGTGACGTTGTCAAACGTTCTTGAAATTATACATGCTATAAATCAGTCGTTTATAATTAAAAATTGTTATATTTATGTTCTATCATTTACCGTTATTAATATTATATTATCGTTAATTGTTGTTAGTTAACTATAAGCTTCGTCGAAGATGAATCAATAATTTACGATTTCTGTTTGTAATTTTATCGTTTTTTATTTTTTAGGCTGAGTGTATAAATTATTAAATATTTCTGAATTCATCGTTTCAACGCAACGTAAGTTTTTTTTTTTTTCGTATATCACGATATAAAATTACGATGCCGGCAAAAAATCTTTTTTTTTTATCAAATTAGCTTATAACGTTCATTAACTGTTTCGGGTGGTGAATAGGATGTTCGAGAACAGCTGTAAACAGATATTTTTCGGGCGTGGAGTACATATTACTGAACCGGACATAAAACTGTGATGAGAAAAATGAACTTACCTCATTAAATTCTTAAGACTTCGATTATGAAAAGCGCAAATACCGATACGAAAAATCTATGCGACCCAGCTAGCAACTGCGCCAGATATTTGGTGGGATAACTAATGTGAAATATACTACTACCCGTAATACGGCGAAAAGTCGGGCTTTATATGAAAAAAATAAATCTACCGTCTTCTTTAAACAAAGCAAAAATAGGAACATGAAGTAAGATCCTTAAAGGATAGCGGGAAAATTGGAAAATATCCAAATTGAAATAAAAAGAAATAAAATTGATATACTAGGTATTATTGAAACTGATCAAATAAACGATTTTTGGAGTAGAGACTACAGAATAATATACTCGGGCGCGGATGAAGGAAAAAACGAAGTAGGATTAATCTTCAACAGGAAATGGGGAATAAATGTAAGATCTTATGTTTAACATAATGACGGAATGCTTCTAGTAAAACTGAATTCGATACCGGCAACAACAACGATTATAAGTGTTTACACGCTAATAAGCAACTATAGCGATCAAGAAGTGAAATACGAACAATTAGAAGAAGCAATAAGCTATGCCGAAGATCAACATGATCATAGTAGGAGATTGGAGAGAGAAGTAGGAAAACGCGGTTTAGGTAATGGGAATAAAGGAGGAGAAAAATTAATAAACTTTCGTACTGAAAATAAAAGTAGGAAATACACTTTTCAAACAACCACCTGGAAGAAAATATACACGGGCAATGCCTGGTGGTATGACATCGGGGTAAAAAGTAGATATAAAAACCGAATAAAAAAATTCGTACCTGGGAGCGGACGTAATAATCTAGTACCGACGACATCGAGACGATTATCGAATCGAAATATTTTTTATTGTATTTTCGTTTAGATTACTGCGTATGATTTTCTTTTTATTAGTTACAATTCGCACGAGAGAATTATTCGGAATACAGTATCGGGTGCAAATTGATAGGTGCAAAACTTTTGACTTTTATTAATCATTCCGCAATGTGTAAAATGTCCCAATTTTTACAAATATTTATATAAATAACATTTTTTATCTACAGTTCACCTAAGCACAACGATATTACGTAATAATAAACGCCAGTATATAAAATTGATAATTTACGTCAAAATTGTGATAATGTACGGTTGAAAGGGTTGAAAATATGAATTTCAATTTAAATATTTCACGAAGTCGATGTATAAATTGATTAAAAGTTTACTTGATCGAAACCGGTATGAAATATTAACGAACGAATTATCTTCTGATATTGGCGCGTCGCTTAACATATTTACTAGTTTATTAGGTAAAATAAAATATTTAAATTTAATTTGATATAATATCGAACATAAAAATTTGTAAACGTTTCTAATTCACTTACAAACTAAAACGATGATCTAATTTAAATTTGTAATCACCGCGAAATATCATTAACGAACGAAAACCCCGTTTCGAATTAGCTTATTAATTTTTTTTTAGGTGTGGCACACAATTTTAATGTAGAAGATTCCGATTTGGTATCGAGTTTCGGTTTACCGTACGATGTAAACAGCGTAATGCATTACTCGAGTCACTCGTTTTCGTTAGTGTCGAATATACCGACAATTATATCGAAGGTAAGTGTCGAATATTTTCAGATAAATCGATAAAATATATCGATTTGTTATTAGACACCTATCCACCAATACGCGTCTATCTCATTTTTCATGGTAAATTTGTTTGTGTAAACAAATGCTTGTAAATAAGCACGATTAGTTTGAAGAACTAAACGAAACGATTCTAAATAAAGACGCACCGAGAAAAATTAGATGACGATTACTTAGAACGGAAAAGTTCACCAGTGACGTACGCGTCTATTTACGACGAGATAGATAAATAATAAAATCGATTAAAATTCGTCGTGAATTAATTTGATTAAAAAGTCAATTAATCCGATAGTTAAGTAATTCCATTTTATTTGTCGTAAGGATCTTGCACACTCATCTATTAAGTCCGGTATCGGAGTAGTTCAATATAAGGTGACCTAGAGAAGACGGGACAGTTTTGCTTTTTGAATAGCGCAGTTGGTGACACTGCGCTACAACGCAATCCGTGTGCACTTCATTTTTGTCCAGTTTCAGTTATCGTAGTATCCTATAATGAGGAGCGCGCGTTTTGCGTGGAACGTTATTTTCGACGTGAATCGATCACGACAGTGCAAAGAGAGTTTCGAAATAAAGTTACGCGGTTTTTTTTTCTTTTTTTTGCGGGAATATCTTAAGAACCGCGTTTATGAAACACATCCCCGAGATCTGGAATAACTCGGATTTCAGAGGAAATTTTGAAAAATTCAGCGACCTATGCTCAAAAAAGTCTTCGAAAATTTTGTAAAGACTGAATGAATGTGTTTATGTAGCCGTCATCGGAACGATATTGTGTTCCACAAATGATTGTAATCTCTAGTTACCTATTTTTGAATAAAACTTCATTCAAAAATTTTAGTCGAGTAGTCTTAAGTTATTCAAAAAACAACAAAATCATTCGTCTTCTCTGGATCGCCCTATACTAATCGTCCGATCGAGTTTGTTTAAAATAAATGACGAGGACGTTACTCGACAAACTAAACTTTAGTTTAGATTTAAATAACGATTGCTATTATTAAAAAAAAAAAAAAAAACTTGAACCTTTCTACTGAGTATTATACGTGGATTCAAAGCGGTCTTCGGGACATAGGGCCCCGAATTATGAAAGGAGGCCCCTTTGAGGGATAAGTAATAATAAAAATAATACGTAAGTTAACGTATAAAAACGGATTTTTAATACAAAATACAGATTGTGCATGTAATTAAAAAAAATAATATAAACTAATATTAAAAAGTAATAGACATCATATAAAATAATAGAAAACTTTATTGTATTTTATTATTTTTTTGTAAGTACTTTTATTTTACAACTTGTTTCTTGATTTTTTTCCTGCGAAATCAATTATTCATTCGATAGAAATTTGATGTAAAACATCAAATTTAATGTACATTATTGCCAAATAATTTAATAGATCATTTTTGTTTTTCATTTGGTTTTTTAAATTTTTTAATACAGAAAATGACCTCTGCCCAGTACAATTAATTACCATCGTGCAGAAATAATATTATTCATTTGGGTGGTGAATGGAATGATGCGTAATGTCGGTAGCGAGAAATATACTTGAGAGATTTATTTATTTATTTATTTAATGAATCCACACAACAGCTAACAGCCAATTATAGTGTAGGCTTATAAATAAAATAATACAATGAATAATTTTTTCTGAATTATAAAATTAAAAGTAAAAAAAATAAAATACAAAAAAAATACATTGAACACATTCACCAGCCTCGCACACCCATTAAACACACCAGAAAAACTACACGCATTCACAAGTCTCACACTCATTAAAACGTACATCATTCACACCCCATTCGCATGATCTTACTCGAAATAAACGTACGATTAATCTTCAACAAATTAATGAGTACAATATAAACCTTAACGTATATACTACATGTACATTAGTAAAGGAACACATATACCAAACACACACCACATAATAACAATCTAGAACCATTGCAATAGACAACAGCGAAACTCCTGTTTTCATCGCAAAATATGTTCGGGAAGCAACTTATTAAAGAAATATCTGTTATCAAAGTATATATCCATACAGGGAAATATGTTCAAAAGAGAATTATATAAGCGGAAAACTGATGGCAACAGAGAACTTAAACCGAGGTTGTACAACGTAGGAGACGGTTGATGTTAGATACTCACTATTAACTCTACCGTTGCATACATCATGAAAAAACCTTAATTTGGCTATTTGCCTTCTGTAGTGTAAAGACCTCGCATCCATTATATTTCTTAATATATCGTAATTCATATATTTAGGGTAAATACCTGATATACGGTAATATAGATATTTTAAAAATTTACACTGAACTTTGTCAATTAACCTAATGTATTTATTATAATACGGATCCCAAATAATTGAACAGTATTCTAAAGGACTACGCACTAATGCATTATAAAGCGACAATAGCGTCCATGGATCTCTAAACACATATGAGTTTCTTATAATAAAACCTAGCATTTTATAAGAGCGATTAACAACATCGCTTACATGTATTGAAAATTTTAAATTGTCGTCAATATTAACTCCGAGATCCCACATCACAGATTTTTTAATTATCTGCTTACCATTCATCATTGTAAGTGAACGAGTACCTATTTCTATTTCTACAGAAACTCATGTGGACGCATTTGTCATAATTAAAAGGTAAATGATTTTCTTTGCTCCACAGAACCAGCTTATCTAGATCTGTTTTGTAAAGATTCACAGTCAGCTAGTGAAGATATAGGAGCATAAATTTTAAGATCATCAGCAAATAAAAGAAATTTTGAGCAAAGGTTCTTTCCAGTATCATTGATAAAAATTAAGAAATTTTAGTCCGTAAATAACTGTTCAACCTAACGTATATTATAGATTCTAATAATTTAGCAGGTGTACAGAATATAGAGATAGGTCGATAATTGGCGATTAGCTGACGATCACCCGATTTATATACCGGTATTATTTTAGATGTTTTAAGAGAATTAGGCCAAATGCACTGTTCTAATATTAGATTAAACAGATACACTAAAGGCTTTTCTAATAGATCAGAACACAATTTAAATATAAACGGTGGCAAGTTGTCAGGACCAGTAGAAAATTTAGGCTTCAAGTTCTTGAAAGCTTCATCATATTCACAAGAAGAAGTAGAGTTGAGTTTAAATTCACTGAAGCAAAATAATCAGCAAAAGATTTACATATATCCTCACTGATTTCAAGATTTCTGCCATTGTACTTCATAAATGTAGGCGAAACACGAGAGTTTCTCTTGTTTTACACAAATGACCAAAATCTACTGGGATTGATTTGGATATTTTTTTCAACATTACTAACATAATTTCTGAATGATAGCCGAATCAACTTTTTAACCTCAGCCCTTACTCTACTGAACTTTATCCAATCAGTATGGTCAGCTGTTCTGCGATATGACTTCCTACATTTCATTTTGAATCTAAGTTTGCGTTTTATATCTTGTGTAAACTATGGGGAATACTTAGAGCTAAAAATTGATTTTTTAGGTACAACTCTATCAAGCGCACCATAAATCTTAGTATAAAAGAAATGTGTTACCTCATTTCTATTAGTAATATTATAAATCTCAGTCCAGTATATTCTTGAAACTTCACATCTAACAGTAGAAAAATTGTTAAGTTTCCCAAACCTATACACCGGATAAGTAGTAACATAATCAGGTTTAATTAATGAGCATCGTTGAACAGTAATTTCTAAAGCCGGATGATACTTATCTTTTGATACCAAGGGATCAATTGCTTTGCTAATGCTAGTTAAGAGAGCAGAATTTATCAGCACCAAATCCAGTGTTTTGCCCTGGAAGTTCAGTATATTATTCACCAACTTCGGACTACTGATTTCTACAAAATTTGAAAGCTTAGCCAGCTTGTCATCTTGAATATTTAAAGAAGTACTTCCATCAACAGACAAATTAAAGTCACCCATAATAAGAACCTTAGAGTGCATGAACTTGTATAATAGCAGTTCATACAATTCACGATAAAGCTGTTTATAAATAATAACCGAGGTACGAGGAGGTATGTATATACACGCCACAATTAGGTTGTACTCAGAAATTTTTAAACAGACTGACTCGACTCCAGAAATAGTGGTTAATGTTAATCTTTCCACGTGCAAAGAATTCCTCCCAGCTATCAAGGATCCGGTACATTTTGATAGTATACATTAAGACCCATTGTAATTTTCTAATAAAATAATAATAATAACAATAATTTAAAATAATTAAAAATAAGGGAAAAGTATAGAAAATATAGTAAGCGCAGCTTCCATTTTAGTTTCAAGCACAACAAGGTTCCGCGAATTATGTGCAAACAATATAAATATTTGGACATAAAATTCAGAGCAAGAATACTATGCAAAGACACACACTCGTGATGTAATAAACGTAAAGAATTACGAGCACAAACATCAAAACCAGACATGTAGATAATATGAGTAACACGCCCTATCATAATCATGCTTATATATATACTTATACATACAAATACAAACTACATTCCACACTAATACACAAACATACACACTAACACTCGGATAACCACGTTTTAGAAACACATCGACATTATCATACGCACACACACAAAACAACCTCACATGAACCATCACATAATCCCATTCACTACTAAAATACATAGTTTTACAAACCAACATTAACAACAGAACGCTGCGCAGTTATATAATCTTAATTACTGATGCGACGTCGGTGAAGTTGTGATGAGACGTCGGTGTAGTTGTAGGTAATTTTAAATAATTCTGTATCGACCGGATTATCATGGCCTGCCCCATCGATACAACATATTGTACCGTCCTTTGTCACACATTCTTATTTCCGTACTTGATTGATAAATCCGTGATAATTTGAAATAACGTTAAGTGTTCCCGGACAATAATTTGCGTTCCCTTTAGTTTCCTCTTCTTTCCGTAAATTTCCCGTTTAAACGCGTAACGTGTAAATTTTACCAGAATAGGCCGCGGTTTAAAACGATCTTTGTCCTTTTCATGTCGTCGCTTACCCAAACGGTGCGACCTACAAATAGCATCGGCCGGAATTATAATACCGAGTTTATCAGCAGCTAGTACTGTTACTCGTTGATCCGTATTTTCATTGTCGTCTTCGGAAATTCCGTATATCAACAATGGGCTCCTCCGCGAGCACTGTTCAAGTTCGTCGATCCTACTGTCGGTATCTTTTTCCATCTCATCTACACGCTGATTAAATTGCGATAAGTAATTATTGAGCGTGGATTTAACCGTCTCCATTATATTTTCCACTAATATACGTTCAAGGTCTTTATCAAATTTGAAGTCTACTTTCTTTATTGCTTCTTCAATCTTATTTGATACCTCTCCCTCCAACGTAGGAGGTGTATTACATTTAACGTGACTGTTTCTTGTATTAGCTCTAGTCACCACTCTCCGCTTATCCTCAGTTATAGACAACGACGACGACGACGGCATATCGACGAATAGAAATTAATATCATACTACAACAGTAAATTATTAAAATACACACCATACAACATTCACGCTACGCACTGTTGACAACGTTACAGACGCGAAAGCATACGTGTACACATGACTATTATCGACTTAAACGGACTTTAAACGCGGAATGTAATATAAAACGATTAAACGCATTTGTAATGTGGACGTTCAGCCACTTTAGGAGAATCTCGTGCAAAGATAAGAGTACAAATAAAGAAGTGCTCCAAAAAACTGGAATGGAAAAGATTATCTTGGTAGATAACAGCGTGAAGGGGGAAATAAAATATGTGGCACACAAAATCAGAGTTATTATTCACGCTGGCTATACAGTTGAAAATCTAAGGGAACCTGAAATGATAGCATCAGGAATAAAAAAAAAACGTTAAGGACGTAGTGAATGCCGCAAGGAGTAGACGATTATGGGGCAAATATTCGATTTAACTATATATAGATGTAGGTATATGCAATCTTTGGAAATCAAAGACGCAACGTGATGATGATGATTATATATATATATAAGTGTGTGGAGGGTATATACACACTAAGTACCAATAATGAAATAAAATAATAATCATTATTATTATGTTATTAACTAATTGTCAATAATAAAGTAATATATTATTGACAATTCATTAATATTTAATTTTTGTTGTATAGTTATTTCTTCAAAATTACGTAAGTTTCTATTTTAAATTACTGATTTGTTTTATTTGTAACTATATTGTTTTTTAAAACAAAAGAACCACTCATATATATATATATATATATATATATATATAAATACATGTATAATTACACTATAGCGACATCCGAACGTTATAATGGGTCAAAGGGAAGGTCCATCGCTGTTAGACTTTCGGAAAGTGTATCTTATGTACGAATGTAACAGAACCGGTCAACCTGCAATCGGCTCGTTCAAGCCAGCGCTGTCAAGAAAAATTGCCGAATTTAAATCTGTTAAAAAAGGTTCTAATTTCGACAAATTTATGTCGTCCTTGTTATACGGAGAAAAGGGTTGATCGTCTGATACTCGGTCTTCTCTATGTTATTGTACATTATATATATATATATATATATATATATATATATATATATATATATATATATAATTATATATATAGTTTTTTTTTACGGATTTGATGTTTTTATTTAACATTTTTAGATAACCAATGTTCTGACGTATAATCGATATACATAAGACTTAATTAACCGAAGATTTTATTAATTTCAAACTGTAAATAGGAATAATTAAATATCGTTAGATTTAATCGGTTTACCTGTAACATGTTAATTTTATAGCGTCATTTTTCGTTTAAACGAAGGTTACTCCCGATTTTAATATTGTTATTTGTATTCAAAAATACATTCAGGATTCAGAATTTAGAATAACTAATTATTCCCGTGGTTTGTAATTTAAAAAAAAAAAAAAAATTACGATTTTTATATTACAAATAAAGAAATGTCATCGCAATAACGAATTTTATTAATGTTTATATTTATTTATAATAACAATGCAAGTTATGTAATTGTAAGAATTTTATTTAAACAAAAATAAATATCGGTGTAGATATATAACATTAAAGTAACATTAAAGATACAAGCGAAAAGTAGTAGTAAATAATAGATATACGAAAATTATTTGTTTTTTAAAATTATTTTTCTCTCGGTGTCTTTTTCCATTATTACCGATGATAGGCATCCATTACCTATACACGACAATCACCAGCCGGAGTTGAATCAAGTCCTCTGTTCTATCCATGTCCATCCGTCATGTACTCATTTTTGATATGTTACCAACCTCGTGAATATATTCTATAGCATCTCGTATTTTTGTCCATGTATAAAATGGCTCGGATAATTCCATACACGACAATCACCGGCTCCAATTGAATCAAGTCCTCTGTTCTGTTCGAGTCCATGTATTTGATGACCATTCTTCTGCGACCAATTTCGCGAGTGTCTATAGTTTGTATTAATTGGTATTTTCGTCCGCCTTATAAAATCATTCGGATAATTCCTTTTCTCTCGGTTTTATTATATCGACTGATTCTCTATCTCTTTT
This sequence comes from Coronaproctus castanopsis, assembly GCA_032883995.1. Lineage (NCBI taxonomy): Eukaryota > Metazoa > Arthropoda > Insecta > Hemiptera > Monophlebidae > Coronaproctus > Coronaproctus castanopsis. Next base: position 161,152,208 of record CM065053.1, on the reverse strand, counting down.
TTTTTCCCATAAGCATCTTCTGTTTTACGATCTTAGTTAGCCGGTCGTAATATGATAACATGTTTCACTAAATCTATGTCTGAAAGTTTTCAGTCGTCTTACGTGTTTGGCGCGTTCAAAGTCCAACATTTTCAGTTATATAGCGACCTTAAATAACGATCAAATGTTCATCATAGGCTAAATACGACTACTAGGAGAAAAAAGTTCCGCAATTTATTAAATACCGAATCGATTCTAGTCGTGATTGAAGAGTTTTTCGTGATTCGGGAACAGAATTATTCAAAGCATACCGGCTCGTTCGAACATTTTCTTATCGATGTTCGTCAGTTTCGTTTGATTTTGCAGAGCGTAATTTTTGATGAAAAAATTATTTCATACGATTAACTAATGGCATGCTCGGTATCATCCGTGTAGCGTATGTTACTTATCGAAAAACTTTCATTAACCTGTATAACTCGCGGTTTTAAAATTACAAAATACAACATTTATTTTCGAAATCCACCGAACGTATTATGCAAATGTGGAAAGTAATTCAAGTCGGAATTGAATGTTTAATCATCGAGTTACCGTTGGTTATTTTCCGGTTGTAAAATATTTATTAACGAATACGAACGCTCATATATTTATATATATATTTAGCGGCTAGTTTTGATACTGCTATAATAAATGATTATTTTCGTATAACTGATAGTAAACTTGAGATTGCAAAATTAATTTATCGAAGTAAACAATTTATATTTATTCATGAGTTAATGTAAATAATAAAATTATTTATATATATATTTTATATATATATATATATATATATATATATATATATATATTTTATATATATATATATATATATATATATATATATATATATAATTCGCACGTTCTTTTAATTTAATAAATTTTAATGAAATAGAGACTGCAATTTTCCAACAATTTAAAGAATAGAAAATAAAATGAATACGGAATGTTATTGGCTAATAACGTGAGCATTACGTATTTTCTATCTTAATGTAGCTGTACCGGTGAATTAATTTGAAAATAAGATTCGTTTCTCCACAGTAAGTATTAATTTAATTTGTAACCTATAATTGTGTATATGTATATATATATATATATGTGCGTGTGTGTGTGTATTATTAATATGTCAGTTATATGTAATACTTGATTGGAAGGCTATGCGAATGATAATTATTAAATCTTAATCAGTAAACCGGGATACCACGTCTTAGAAATACTATAGCATCAAGCGGCTGAACAAGTCTAACGACTGGATTGCACGGAGGACTAGGGAGAAAGCTTACTTGCAGCAGTGGATAGAAATAAGCAATTATGTTAGATACTTCCTTATCGTTTAAATGGTAATGACTAGTAAAAAGTATGTGACAAAAGTAAATAATGTTTTTAGCGACAACGCGCAGCATTGTTTCGATGTTTATCGGAGAAGTATTTTGTGTTTTAGGTCTGTATTTATTCTTAATATCAAACGTTATAATAAAGTAAATAACAAATTATCCTGGAACAGTTCAGTTTATATCAAACCACTGCTAGACGTAGGCTTTTCTCAATTGTTTGCAGTTATGACGATTTTAAGCTATTCCGATCCAATTTTTCCCTGCGACTCGTTTTAAGTTATCACACCAACGATTTACCGGTCTATCTGTTTTTTTTTTCTTATCAAGTAGATACCATTCCAGCACCCGTTTGTCATCTGGTTATCTATTCTTCTAGCTATGTGTCCGACCCATCTCCACTTTATTTTCGCCATTTGCTCTACATCATGGAATCCAGTCTTCTCTCGTATTCATTTATTTGGCTTTCGGTCAGATAGTTTTATTTTCAATAGTAGTCTTTTTTGCGCTACTTGTGTCTTCTTCATATTTCTTAACTTAGTCTTTTATGTTTGCGAACCGTATATAAGGGCCGGTTAAACACTTATATAATCTCCTTTTCAAACATATTGGTATTTCTTCGTTTCTGAATACGCTGTTTAGTTTTTTTCTGCGATTTATTTCTGCTAGCATTAAAATATTCCTGTCTGTCGTAATTCTTTGTCCGAGATATTTGTATTCATTTACTGTTTCTATATTTATGTCATAAATTTTGATTCTATGGAAAAGTAAATTGACTGTATAATAATTATAAATACGTAACATTGTTTAATTAAATTTTATTTGATTGTTATTATAATTATTATTTATTCCGTAATATCGCAGTTTAATTTTTTTTTTCGTTTACTATATGGTCGCTCGTGCAGGCAAGCTCATAGTTAAATATTATACTAATTGGTTTTTTGTTTATAATATTGAAATAAATCGAATTGAATTAATTATTAAAATCTTACAGTGTTGAAATTAATAAACTTTTTTTTTATTATTCTATACAGATGGATGTCGTTTTAACTTTGTACACGAAGACGCTGTTAATGTTATTAATTTTTCGTAAAATTTCGGATGGTAAATATATTTAATTTTAATGATATACTTCGCCGAGTTTTTATCAAAATTATGTTGACGATACGTCTTATAACGCGGAATATTTATTATAAGTGTTGATGTATTGGCGAGTAGTGATTTTATGAATTAACAAAACAAAATAAAATCGATGTTAATCACAAAAAAAATTTTCTATTATATAAGCGCGAAGCTTTACGACTATAAAGTCATTTTAAATTCGACTATAAAGTAATTTTCAAGCTATTTGAAAATGACTTTATAGTCGAAAAGCTTCGCGCTTATATAATAAAAAATTTTTTAGTGATTAACTTCGATTTTATTTTGTTTTGTTAATTTATTATAAGTGTTTAAAATCATCGGAATAAGCTTTTGTTTCTGGTCGACTAATTTAGAACGTATATATATATAATTAATTTAACTACATACGCCGAAATTTATAATTTTACATTTATTAAGTGACGAATTTTACAACCACTCTATTTTGGTTGCTTCAAACGCTATACAACATATTCAGAACGCGTTGGAACATATATACAACTATTAGAGTTAATAAATGTTCCTCGCAAAAACTCCAAAATATCGTCCTATATTTGTAATTTTAGTCCAGGTGTCTTTTTATTTTTTTATTTTTATTTTTTTATTTTTATTTTTCATTTTTCTCTTTTTAAATTATTAGTTATTTATAATTTCAAAATACGGACAGAGAGTTCATTTTTTATTATTATTATTTTTTTAAATTTAAATATAACGCGTATTGTTACGAACTAAATTGTATTTATTAACTTTATTGATGTCTCTAGATATTCTTTAGTTTAATGAAAATTTCGTTGTTATTTTTATTATATATATTTTTTTTTCCAAAGAGAAAACGTTAAATACCATCGTCCAACGTTCGGTAAACGATCGTCGAAAAGAAATTGGAAAACGAAATGCCGTCGTGGACAATTATACATGGCCGAACGGAATAATACCGTACATCGTTAGCGCTACTATAAGTAATATATAAATTTTATTTTTAACAAAATCATTTTGTATTATTTTCTAGTAAACGAATCGCCTAATGATAGTAAATCTGTATCTATACTAATGTATAAAACTACAGTGTATGACTGTGATTTGCGTATAATCACTGCATTGGACTATTTTTATCGCACATAAATAGAAAATCAATTTTTTAACATTTTTATCTGTTTGTCTGTTCCGATTTAACTCAAAAACTATTAAAGCAATAATGATGAAATTCGCACAGCTTATAACCTATATTATGGGATTTTTTTTCATATTGATATCGCAAATAGGACAGTAATTGCAATAATTTAAAGTTTTAAAAAGTAGAAGACAGCGATATCTTTGTCAAATCGTTTAAAATTTAACACGTTTTCCAGTTCGAATGTACCTTCACTACCAACACTCGCCATACAAACCACGTTTTGTTGCGTTAAGGAAGTGCTCGAAATAAACACTAATGACAAAACCGGGGGTTCATAAAAGGCTAAGTACTATCGGCGAAGGTTACTCGATGAAAAATACTGCGTTAAATAGTAAAATAAGTCAACTGCCTTAGTTTTTTTTAACGACATACTTAGCGTGTACGTACCACTTTAATTATCTAGTTGAATACCAAGGTATTTAGTGTCATCAACTCTATTAATCAGAAAGTTGTTACTTATACTTACAGTAAGATTCTGCCACAGACATTGCTCTTGATTACTGTAAACAATATACTTCATTTTCGTTTCATTCGAGATTAATCGATTACGAGTTAACCATTTAAATACCTTATCCGCGTTATTACGAATCAATGTCTGCATTATATCCGGAAAACGCGAATTTACTAAAAGAACTGTGTCATCAGCGTAACTATTTTACCATTTAAATTATATAAGTCATTAATATACATCAAAAATAAAAATGGACCGAGCTTCGTACCTCAGATTTCTGTATTACGCACTCGCTTATAGTATCTTTCATTTTTGTAACGTATCGTCTATTATTGAGATATGATCTAAACCGATTATGTATGATTCCTCTGAATCCACAAGCGTACAATTTACTAAGCAAAATCAACCGTATCAAATGCTGTACATAAATCAAAATATATTACAACGGAACGCACAAAATTGTTCGCGATATACGAAACATGATGATGGGCGCTGTCGGTATTTTTACCCGGTAAAAAACCAAATTGGTTTTCCCTGAAATCATTTATCTTCAATAGATACTTTAACTTTAACATAATATATTTAACGTACTTTTCTAGTATTTTAGAAATAATGGATAGAATGCACACCGGCCTATAATTTTAGCCATAACAGTTTTGTCACCACTTTTCCAAACTTGTGTAATTGTACCTAACATTAAAACGTCCGGGAATTGTCCATGTTTCAGCAATCCATTGTATAAATATGTTAATGTTACAAATATATGTTTTCTTTTATTAAAGCAATTGGAATTCTATCAAATAATAATAAATAACGACTGAATTTGCGCGGATGTAAAATTCGACGTTTTTTGACCCGTTCAACCGCGATGTTTAATTTTTGACGTTGAAAAAATTTATCTATTTTCCTAATAAACGCCATGTAGTCGAAATAAAATGTTTAAATTTCTAAAATACTATATATATATGTATATACACACACACATATATATATATATTACGTGTTAATTATTTAGAATTTTATCTTGAATCGTCTAAAAAGTATCTAAAATCATATAAAAAATATTACTTTATTTTATGAGTCATTTTATACTATATATATATAATATATTTATATCGAACATACTGCGTCTTAAAAATGGAAATATGTAAAAATATGTTAACTATATTAACTTACACCAGAACTTATACGTTTGCGTCGAAAAATGATAATGATGTGTGAACTGAACTGATAAAAGAAGGAAAGTAGTTAATGTTGAAATATATAATATTTAGATTAATGCAAATATACCGATAAAAATTCAAAGTATCTCATTAGAACAGTTTTCCTTTTATCTTCTTTTTTATTTTTAACCTGATTACCCGGACATATAACCGAAGTTAAATGTGTATATATATATATATGTGTGTGTGTGTGTGTATGTTGACAGACCGAGCGTTAATAATTAAATACGTACGTACTTAGCGTTATTATGCGAATTCTTACAGATCGGAAACTACACGCAATCGTTTACAGAATATTATCTTCTATTATTGTAAAAACCCTTGGAATATTCGACAAAGATAACCCCTGAAACTATACTATTTACAAGAAGATTCTCCACATCTGTATACCTAATATTAGCCTTAATGGTGTGCGTATATTCCTCGGATCGATAAGATGAAATATTGAATTCTCGTTTAACCGTTTCCAACTGCGTAAATCGGACTGTAAACAATGCACAAAAAAGTATTCGGGTACTTTCTATTAATATTACGAAAAACTTACTAATCCTTATTTCGGACGAGGTGAACGTATGTTTTGCGCACAACGCCTTCTTGTCGAATTATATTGAACACTGCTAGGTACAAAAAAAAAAAAAAAATAAAAGCAACTTATGCGTAAACAATTAAGTCTCTTAAATGTTCTTTCGTACGTTAACAAAATTTTGCATTCGCTATACCAGTTATAAACATCGTCTATATTTTAATTTTTATTCGTTATCCGATAATTCGTGTTGTTTTTTCATTATTTTAAATCGTTATTTAATTTTTTCGTTAGTCATATTTTAAAACTCATTTTTACGTATTCCTCCCTTCATTTTTTCATAGTATTTATTATATCCAACGACGGTGTCCAGTAAAAGCCATGGTTTCAATTATACCATAATGTTTCCAGCGATTATATATCAACCTTATTTCCACTACGTATTGAGCATAATCTCCGTTCCTTACATCTTGCTAAATTAGGCATCATTTCTGATGGTATATATGACACGTGTCATGTTGACGACCGTATTGAGCGTCAAATTTGAGTTTGTCCGAAATTTCTTAAGCATAGATTAATATTTTACACGAAAGTGGCACACATTACCTGCGAGTATTGAATTGTTTCTGACCCATTGTCTTCTATTATAATTAGTTTATATAAATTGATCAAGCGTAGTTGAATTTATATTTAAAATACACTAACTAGATCATGGTTTTTAAACTGGCCAAATGGCGCGATCTGGGTCGAAAAAAAAAAAAAAAAAGGATTTAATTTATATTAAATCGATGCACGAAGAAATAATTAAAAGAATCTTCTTTTATTTCAATAACAAATTGCTGTTTATCTTTTTTCAAAATTCGGCGATAATTTAACTTTTCGTTAGTAGCGTTGCTGTAAAGTGATCCGATCGTATTGTTCTGTTTTATTCAATCATTTAAGAGACCAAACAATCGGTTGGATTCACAATGGTCGATGTTATTAAAGTAATTTACCATTCGATCTATTTTACAGAATTCTATCTTAACGTTTATTTAAATATACGCAATTTGTTTCTTTTTAAAAGTAATAAATAATTTTTTATACTAAAGACAAATATTTATTATTTCATTATTTATATCGATATATATTTAAATCGATATATATTTAAATCGATATATATTTAAATCGATATATATTTAAATCGATACAGCTGATTTCCAAGCGCGTTTTATCTGTAAAGCCATGACGGATATCGAACAACATACTTGCGTTAAATTTAAACCGTTGACCCGGGAAATTTCGAATAATAAATTCGTTTACATCACGAATAACGGACCGTTTTGCGCGGCGACCGTCGGCTACGATTCGCGTAAAACGATATCGCCGTTTTTTATAAATTTAGACGCGTCATGTTTCGTTAAACGAGGAACGGTCGAGCACGAATTGTTGCACGTTATCGGTTTATATCATGAACAAGCGCGACCCGATCGAAACGCCTACGTACAAATTAACGAAAACGATATACCGAATGGTAAGTATTAATTGCGTGCAATAATTATCCGCTAAACGGCTTCTCGCTAGCTCGATCATCTGTTGCAGCTTAAAACTTTTTTGTACGGCTGTTCCAGTTTCCTTGCCACCTATTATTTATTTTTTGTCGATTTTCCTCTGAACAGATAATCTATTTTCGTGAATTTTACGCGCCAGATATTTACGATTTTGGTTATCTACGTTTTGTCTTTTCGATTTATTCAATCTTTTCAACACCTTGGCGTTACTAATGTGGTCTGTCCAAAAGATATATTCAAATGTTTGCCATAGCAGCGCGTGTTGAAATTTTGGTATACGCTTATTGTCCACATTTCGGAGCGATATTCCAAAATAGTCCACACATAGTGTCTCATGATTCTAATTCATATTCCTATTTCTATTATCAAGTTCCTTCCATAAATTGTCGAAGGCTGCTTTATCTTTGCCGATTCTGGTTTTTATTTTGTTTACTATCCCTTTCGTCACTAGATCTGAATTCATACGCATTATGTTTCTTCCATCAATTTCTACGTGAGCTTTCTCTGATAATTGTTTCTTATAAATCTAATTGGTTTTTTTCGATGTTAGCTGTTGCTATCGTACCCAAAAAAGAAAAAATACGGCGCGTTTAATCGACGAATAATGTTTTTAAATACTAAAAATTGTTTAACAAAAAATTATCCGGAGTCGTCTAAATTTTTGAAAATATTAATGTTTTCACCTCGTCGAGTATATAGCTGAAAATGTTTAATTTTAAACGCGACTGAAGACGTATAAAAAATGAATCAATTCGCGATATTAATAATAAGAAGAAGCCTTTACTCGATATTTAATATGTAACAAATTTAACAATAACTAAAACTAAAAGTCCATATTTGGAGCAAAGGCACCCTCAAGCTCGCCAATTCCACACAGTCCTTGGCAATTCTCTGGTATTGTTTATTATATATATATATATATATATGAATTTAGTTATCCCATCTTCCGATTTTAAAAATTGACAACCTTTTCTTTTATTTCTAATATACCGACTTTTTATCATATATGTCCGTCTATTATCCGTTAATCTCGTAAACATGTCCAGCCCAATCTTTTTCATCAGTTAACAAAGTTTACTGTATTTTTAAATTTTCCTCCCCCGATAAATTGATTTCTGATCCTATCCTTTCGTCGAACACACCTATACATCCTATTCTGATTACCCTTTACTTTTATTCTCTTTCAGTTTGGTTGTTGATCACGTTTGACAGGAGCCAGATGTCAGCGTTGGAACTATGCTAATATTGAATACTTCACTTTTAAACCCAAACGAATCTTTAAATATATGTTTTAGTGACCAATATATTTTTCATGATATTCTTCTATGTACCGCTCCTTTAGTCATATTTCCCAATTCTATTATTTGCTTTAATTTTTTCGTTTATGTTCCTAATGATTTTTTTTTTAATCTATATTCATACGTAGAGACCAACTTCTTTCCCCGCTACATTTAGCTCCGCCCTAAATTTCTTTTAGCTCAACTAAATTTACCGCATCATCCGCAAAACGTAGATTATCTAGAAATTCTCCATTCGCTTTAACGTGTTCTCAATCCCTAACTTCTTAAATACCTACAAAAACAAAATTGCACGCAATAAACGATCATCAAAACGAAATAACAAGGTCGAACATTGCGATAGCCTATAATAAACAAATAAACTTGTATTTAATACAAATTACTGAGAATATAATTTCAATTAAAATAGAAAGTTATATTTTATTTTCATCCTACTTTACTTCAAACGAAAGTATAGGTTCGCACATTCTAACAATTAACCACTTAATTACGCAATTTCTGGAACTGAAACCGATACTTATATGCGATTTTAATATCGAACGCTATACGAAAATCTGAATAATATAAATTACAACGGAAAAAGGACGGAACAATTCCAAGATTTCCCGTTTTGCTAACGATGTTTGTAATCCGTATAACGTCAACATTTTTATTAATCATAATGGAAGTAGTGTAATTGATGTTAGCAATGATAGTAAATCACTAAATGAAAGTACACTGACAATTTACTATAATATCTTTCAAAAATAAATTATCAACGCACTACCTTAAATAAAACATTAAATAGGATACATGAAAAAAATAGCTAAAACATAAGATTTAGAGAATATATGATTTACGAACATAATAAAACTACCAATGTACAAATCACAAAAATTAAAATTTTGTGATAAACTTTATTGGAATAAAAAAAATTAGAGTTTTAAAAAGATACTTTAAAAACTGAAAAAGAGACTGCATAAAAGCGGAAACAAATCGAATGACAAAGTAAAATAATTTAGGATAAAAATAAAGAAAAAAAAATACAAGAAAGAGCTGCAGTCTTCAAAAGCATGAAAAATGGAAAGAACTGCCAATCTCTTCAACAATCGGAGGCAAGCTATATCAAATATGTATAAAAAAACTAAGCAAAGAATAGATTTGCCTGCTTTTAGTATAAATGGATGCATTGTTGAGCACTCAAATTTCAACCATCTCAATCAGATAAAACTCTTCTAATACGTAAAGAGGAACTAACTAGAACAATCAAAAAGCTCAACAATACGAAAGTCAATGGATATGATCAAATATCAAACAAGATGGTATATATATACACAAAACATATGAAAAAATATCATAATGTATTGAACTAAATTACTTCCTTAATGTCCGGAAGCAGGACAAAATTAAAATAATAAACAAACTTGGAAAAGACATAACAAATCTGAAATTATACAGACCAAAATTTCTTGATTCAGAAATAAGAAAAAAAATGATTATAAATGAAAATCAGTTTGGATATCTTAAAAACAAATCAACTAAGATTGCAATCAAAAAGTTATGCTATTATATTGAAAAATATAAATAATAAATATTTATTTATTTATTTTATTTTTTTATAAAAAAAGTTACCCGAATGTAAAACATGATACTTCTAAGATTTTAGTTATTCAAGCATCGTGATGTAACCAGTACTAAATAAGTATAGAATTATTAGTGACGGTTGTGAATGTTAAATTTTTTGTTCCCAAAATTACTTTAAAATTTTATGAAATTTTCCTAATATCTTTTGAATGCATTTTCCTCATAATATCGTATGAATTAAGTTTTATATTTTCGTTACTTCCTACTATACGGCAATATATTCTAAAGTAGTTTATTTGGTTACTTTTAATTTATATACTGTATTTAAATAAACTTTACGTAAGCATAAAACAGTAATTTAGTAAAATATATGCATAATTTCTTGTTTATACGCTTGGTTTTTGTATATTCCGATGAAACTGACATTTTAAAAAGTATATTTCGTATATCCATATATATTATATATATTGTTTTTCGCATTACCTAGACATGCTGCAGAATTTTGGAATAGTAGACCCGTTTACAGTAAGGACATTTAATTTGCCATATGATGTGAACAGTGTTATGCATTATCCTAGTCATGTTTATTCCGTTAAATTTCCAACTATTTTGTCTAAGGTAATTATAATCTGATTACCCATAATTTTTAACATAGATACATTTTTTTTAATGGGTATCGAAATTGAAAAAAAAACATTTTAAATATTATGACGCATGAAAATGGTACCAAATAAAATGTTATGATTTCAACAATTTCTATATAGTACCAAAATGTTGAACACCCTTATATTTTTCCGCAATGAATATTTTTTCAGCGTGTTAGCAACATCGAGGATAACCAGAAACTACCGACAAAATATAAAGAAATTAGATTTATAAAAATAGCAATTTTTTTTACTATACGTATAGACATAATTGCAAACTTAATTATTTTATACATAGTGATATGAAAATGATAATAATAAGCTTAAAATAATGTACGTAAGTCGATAAAGAAATCACGGTGATAGTTACTTCAGTTCAGGTTACTTGAGTGAATCGTTAAATTAAACTGTATCTGTAGTGATTTTTTAGTGATACATTTTAAACAAAAATAAATGAAATAAAAATACTCTTTATACAGTACGATAATATTTATATCTAAAAATGGAGTCAACTAGTTCCGCTCGGGCTACATTATCATCAATTATAAACAATAAAACTATCAACATGTATACACTGAACCTTTGCTAAACAAAAGAAGATCTAAATTGTTTTTTTTTTAAACTACTCGTTTCAATGTTTCCATGAGTAATCAAATCTTTGATTTCTTTAAAATTTTAGAAGTAAACGAGTAATATTATATAATACTGTCATTGCTCCTGCTTGGAAGTATGAACTCGAATTATACGGACCTGCTGTTAAATCATATCTTAGTAAGATATAAACACTTCAGTCCAAGACGTTAAGGGCAATCGAAAATGCGCCCTATAATGTTAGCAACATCATTCACAACGATCTGGATATACCTATGCGACTATATATAAACAGTATAAGAAAATTGATGAAAAATTTGGCCACAGTTTAAATCCGCTGATAACACGGATGTCGACACTTAGTTGCCTGAAAGACGGCTGAAAAGAAAACAGTGCCGAGATACCCTTTGAGCTGATTAAGATTAAATAGTATGTGGCTTAGGCTGATATAATGATAGTAAAGCAACCTACTCCATTGGGACAAGTTGCTTAAAAAAAAATGTTAATTTAAGTATCGTGTTTATGGTCTCTTGATCGATACACAAGGGGAAAATAATTGACGCAAATTGTTGGTTTTATCGCATGAATGAAATTCATTATTCGAATACCTGAGAAGAGAAAAGCGTATTTTACGAATTTAAAATTAAATTCATTAGTAGCTAGTAACTGATATTTGGGTACAGGTCTTTCATTTGAGCGTACACGTATAATTTTCAAAATGGTTTAGGATAGTATTAATTAGTTACAAAATTTATTAAATGCGAATAGCCTCAAGCACTAGGATAATGGATAAAAGTAGAACGAATATTTAAATCTACTTTCTGAGATCCGATTATAAGAAATGTCAAATGTAATTCTTAGGTTTATGATCAGTTTATGTTTATAGTCTGATAAGATGTATATTTTAAAATGTTGTACGTATCATTTTTTTAAACAGCTGGTTCGTGGAAATATTTTGCATCGTATGAAGTCACTGCATCAAGGAAAGTTATTTTTGATTTTAACAAATTTATTAGAATTTATTGAGTATTTAAATCACGAATGAAACATTTATGATTACGTTGAACATGTTTCAAGTATATGAACAGCTAAACTTTTTAACAGAAAAATATTGTCCTCGTAGCTAATTTTCTGCAAAAAATTCAATTATAAATAAAACTTGTGTAATGATTACTGTTGTATTTCAATTTGTACTTGTAGAAAATATCCTTAACGGAAACAAGTAGCTTATTATGTTAATTATATATATATATATATATATATATGTATGTATTTATTATTTATTTATAGTTATTCCCTGATACAATAATGGGTCAGAGAGAAGGACCGTCGATACTAGATTTTAAAAAAGTGCATTTGATGTATAATTGTAAGAAAGCTGGAACACCTTTAATCGACCCATTCAAGCCAACATTTAAAGCCAAACTGATGGAGTTTATGTCGATAAAAAGAGATGAAAATTTTGATAGGCGTATGTTATCGTTGATACACGGTTTGAAACAATCAAAATAGAAACGCTGCGCTGAAAATATTTATCATTGAAAATTATAACATGTTGTACACAATCTTATAAATATGGATTTTACATCCTAATTAGTATTATGAAAAATATTAGTATTTTATTTAAATTTCGGTTGTACAGAGGAAAAGTAGAAATATAACAAAAGTTAAAAATCACTTTTTTGTGCGTATCTAATGATGACTGCGTTTAATTAATGTATGCCGAATTTGATAAGACGTTGTGAACTAAATAACATTTTTTATGTTAGCATTAGTAATATATTTTAATTAATATGTATTTCGTGATAACTTAAATCACACAAAAATTGCAAATATTAGCAAAAATGTTATAACCATATATAGGTTTATATTTCACGAGTAAAATTTATTTTTGTAAATAAATAATTTTAGTTTAATGGTATTGTACATTAAAAAGGTGTTTTAAATTTTGTTGCCCCTTTATACCTTCTCTATTGTATTGTTAGTCGAATTGGTTAATTATTTTGCGAAATACACCGAAATCAGAAACATTACTTAAAAATGAATGTATATTTTTTCATTAGAAATAATAAGAAAATTATAGGTTTTAAATTTATCGCACAATATTATTAATAATTAATGGGAAACCTTTGAAGATTTTTAAAATTAACAGTGTATTCATAATAATCATAAATATATATTTTTTCCAAAGGCATGTGAATTTCTCGTAAATAGTACATATCTCATTTTTTTTTAATTCGATTAAATTATCGATACATATGTCACATGGATTTGGCGGCATGTTTATTCTATAAACACGAGTAATTTGTTCGGTTTAGTGTTTCCTGTCTTAAGTTTATTCGTTCGTTAGGATTGTTTTATAGTTGCTTGTGAAATTTTTAAAAATATTTTTATTAATACTTATATTTTTCCAAAGTATTTTTTATTAAAAATAGTACACTAATGAATTCATATAACATTTATGAATTCTACCTTTTTTACTGTCAAGTAAATATTATGAATATTAGATAAAATGTTACATGTAATAGTTTTGAAAAATGTTTTTAAAATTTTCAATAATTAAGAATGTATAGAAACGATGCGGTGTATTATACACGGTTCTATTTATTGCCTATTTTTGGGTGCGATGCTGAGTTCGTTCCCAGCATTGGAAAGCGGAAAACCAGGAGGTATGTTTTAATTTATTTAATAAAATAATTTGGTTACTGTATAATAATGAGAATTTTATCATTTTTTAAAAATGAACATGGAATAATTTTAATAATTTTTTAAGAAACGATTTATTAATCTCGAACGGTTTTTATATTACTTCCTATGTACAGATATATAATATTCATGATTGATTACTAATTTTTACTAAATCAAGTATATTTCGCTTCTTCATTAAAATCAAGGTTGCTATCATTTTTAAAATTGGGGTCCTGAACACAGAGTTTTTAAAACTTACAATTAATTAGTATATTTGTTTTTAATAGCAAGCGTGAAATTGAAGAAAAATATGTTTTTCAAATAAACTTTTCGTATATATGGTATGTTAAACGTTAATCTGAGTTTGCAGCCATATCTGTGTAGAAATTACAAGATTAATTAAAACAAAGCCGCGATAGTGCTAAAGAATACAATATTAATTAGAAGCGTGCCAATCGTTTGATTAGAGACTTTCAAAAGTAACGAGGAAATGTGTCATATATGGTCTCGTGTAACCGCCCTTTAAGTTTTTTACATTGTCCAAATACTACCATTTCAGTATTGCAGTTTACGGTATTGTCATAAATGAGTGATTTCATATGTCATCACTCATCGCGGAAATAGAAATTTTTATGAGTAAAAATTATGAATGTAAAAGTACGGACGTCGTTATCAACTGTCTGGCGAAGAATGTATTTGTGTTTTTCTAAGAAGTCAATTTTTCACATTCATAAAAATTTGCGAATACAATTACTCGAAAAACGTGTTCGTAAAAGATATTGCTTGAAATTATCTCTTACATGTTTTAGACTATAAAGTTTAAGTGGACCTCAACATTTTTATAATTGTAATGTGAGAATGAATTGTACACATTTTTAAATAATTTATTATTTTATACTTCGGTAACAAATCAGTATTTAGTGATATATATATATATATATATAATATATAATATATATATATATATATATATATATATATATATATATATATATATATAATATATAATATATATATATATATATATATATATATATGTGTGTGTGTGTGTGTATAAAAGGGAAATGAGAAAAAATTCTTTTAAAAACTGAATAATCAGAATAAGCGTAATTAATACTTCATTTATTTTATTTACTAAGAGAAAACTGGATAACTTAAAAATAATTTTTGTTCTTAATTTATCGTTAAATAGTAATTTAGCTAAAGGTTTAATTTACTAAGCACGTTGAACATGTTCATCGTGGAAGTATACGTTCGTTTGTTTAGTCCTTATACAATATTTTAATAGGCAATAAGTTAACACATTTAATAAACCAGCCATTTACGAAATATAATCTGTATTGTAAATTTAGCAAAGATACAACAATTTTAAACTTCTATCTGGTTACATTAAAAGTCTGATTCGTGTACGAGAGTAGAAATAATGCGCCATTTTTTTAGCTTGTCCTACGTATTTGAAATTATTAAAATGAATACAAAAAATTTTCTGGTAGCCGCAGATATATTATTATTTATAAACCGAACAATGACGTAACTGTCGAAAAGCTTTGCAATAAAAAACTTTTAGTGATTAAATGGTGTTATGATTTTGTTCGGTTTATAATTTATAAAATCACTACTCTTCAATATATTCAACATTATATTATTCTTTTTGTACAGTTAAAATACAAAAAATATAAAGATAGTAAACATATTTTATTGATTGGCTCTTTTAATTCCATTTTTATATGTAATTCGACCGTTTAAACTAAATATATACGTTCCGGCGTTAAATTCGCGCGTACGAGTTTTAGTGACGCGTTTCTTCCGTAAACATATGAAGTTATGATGTTTTAATTGTCAGGTTATTTTGTTTTTTTTTTTTTTTGAAGAAGGGGGAATGGGAAAATCTTCAAAAGACACTGATATATTTATAAGTAACATATATATTTTTTGAGAGTCACATGCACTTAGACGTAGCAAGTGCTGCTGGATTCTAAAGAAATCAACGTGTGGGATTTTTACCCACTAAAAGGTCCATGAACAAATGCAAAGTCCTCCACATTATAATAAGATAATATGTGATGGAAAAGGGATGAAAAACATAGTTCCTTATTTCACCAAGAAAGCATATAACAACGAGTTTGTGATGTATAAAATCTTGATATAAACTTATATAATAGTAATTATGTTAGTATTAATTTTACTTTTATGCGGTAGGTTATGATGCGTAATAATTTAAACCTGTCCTCGTATCGTGCAAATATGCTTTTATTTATTTAGGAAAATTTTGTTCTGTAGTGTTATCGTTACAGCAAAAATGTTACAAAGTAAATTCGAATTTTGTCAAGGAGCTTTATTGAGATATACGAGTATAAATTCTAAAGCGATAAATGTACATTTGTTAATAAAATATTTATATCGATTTTATAATACGACAGCTGCGATAATCACTTTGGAAGTGTAACGATAAAAACTTGAATATCGTATTGTTAGCCTGGCTTTTATCTGTAGACAATAGTTCGATTTGAAAAATTAGTAATTATTCTATGTACTAACTTGAGAAATATGGTCTTATAAAAGGGATCACAAATATTATTATCGGAAATTGAAGTATCTAAGAACATTGTACTTTTGAAATGAATAGTTATGTTGCGGATGGTACGAATGCATTGGTGCCGCTACATGTTGAATTAACGCGCGATAAGGGAATATGTAAATCTCAATTTGTATAATTGTATAAATTCAAAATATAGAGTAGCTTTTCGTTCTACGTATATTTTAAGAGTAATTATATCAGATTTTAGTAAACTTACGAGGTGCGCCTTGTGTAAATTAAGTTTAAATTTATCATTGAGCGGAATAATATGTATACGATTTTTACATTAAATTGTAAATTTTTTCTATTTCACGTATTAATTCTTAAATCTATTATATAAGTTGGGCGTCTGTTTTCATTTTTGTCGTTAGATATATGTAAAATTTACTTTTCCAACGTATTAAGAAAATTAATAACTGTTTGATATACGTTCCTCCAATAATTTGAATGAGTACATTCCAGCAGCAAAATAATAATGTAAATATACGTGAAGAATGAACCTTTATATAATAAGGAGAAACCAAACTATTATGAAGACGTCAGCTGTTTCCGTGGAAAAAAATTATGTAATTAATTTTTTTTTTTTTGGTAATTAGCGTAAACTCGTTTTCTTATAACTGTGAATGAAGTAGTTTCTGTCGTTATTTTAGATTTCTATAGAGTGTTACTGTGAAGTTTGATCGATTAAATGTTTTTCGAAAGAAATAAAAATGAAATTAATTGTAAAGAAATGTGTATTTCTCGTTATGTAATTATTATGATTTATTGAAAGGTGGTTCTTTTAACATAAATATCCTACCGCCAACTATTTAATTCGCGTTATAGAGGAATATATATGTATATTATAACTGAATTGTTCGCGGATAAATTTTGTTTGTCTTCTTTACGGTCACTAAGAAGAGCAGCATTTATATTCATGACGTGGTAATAGTATTATAGAGCAAGATTGCGTACAGAATGTATAACCGTTGTCTAATACGAAAACAATAAAATAATTTTAACTTTCACCTACGGTATTTAATACGTGTGTGTACGCGTTGCTTAATAATCTTAGTATGTATGAATGAGTAAGATGTACGTGAATTTGCCATTCTTAACCTCGGCGATCATGGCAAGTTTGACGCGCGTACTTCATTATGTATGCATGAGACACGAAACTATATATACGTGTATGTATGCGAGTACAGTCATTTAATATCATGTACTATACCACTATTTGTCTTTCAATTCTTCAGTGAACGTAATAACACGATTGCACCTCCGGCAATGTTTCCTTCGGAGGCGTCATTACATCATGCTTCTGTGTTTTCATTTTCCTAGTTTTAATTTGTATAACCCGTTTACGCTAGGTAAATTACTGAATTCTATTCCGCGCGAACGGGTCGCTGACGACCTTAATTTTATACCATTTTCGTCAACACGGATACGTCGTTATCGTAAACGTATTTTCTTCGTATTTATTCCGTAATTAAAATATTTATATAAAGATCGTTTATATTTAAAACATGTTTTCAAGTATGTGTAACTACTAGATATTCCGAATCCAAAGTAAAAGTCTTCTTACCAGAAGAGAAATATTTGCGTTTCTCGCTTAAATTACAACGATCGCATATTTAGGTTATGATAACAATTCGTTTCATTTTTAAGCCGATTTAAAAAAAAAAAATACCCATTTGTCGCGAGTTAAAGTAATAGCGGTATTTTTAATAAGGAAGTTATGTTTGTGGAGGATGAAATCAACAAGCAAATAAACATGTCGCTTGAATTAACGTTCGTATGCTACCAATCTGCTGAATGATCGCAGGCTGTGGCGAAATAAGCCTTTAGACTTTATCCAATCAGTATAAGTTCAGATGGAGTAACCTCCCCACAAAACATCGAATTTCTTATTAAAGTATATAGGACAAATTATATCTCCCCTTTTTATAATTCGATATCAAATACCAAAGGGAAAAGGACTCGACAAAAATTTGATATGGTCGAACGATGAATTAATTTTTAGAAATTTGAAAACGCGTTCTGTGGTAATATTGAAGGTTATTATTATTATGATTTATATTTTAAATAATTTGTTATGACAAATTTTTTAAAATCTGTAAGTCATTTTATTGATTATTTTGATTAATTCACATATTTTTATGCTTATATTATCCTGTTACATAATTCCTGTGGCTATTATATATACATATATATATATGTGTGTGTGTGTGTGTGTAAAATAAATGGCGGTGGTAAAATTAATTGAGAAATAAATTATCTAAAACAACAGAAATGTACAAAGGAAGGAGTACGTGAATTATATCTGTTATCATCGGAACTATTAAACATTTATTCCGAATTCATAGTAAACAAATTCAAGATTTAAAAATAGGAGGACGATGTATAAAAATTATAAAGTTCGCAGACGTTCAAGTATAGACAACGGGAAAGGATTATTAACAACGGTACAAAAATTAAACAGTAAAAGGGCAAATATGGAATGGAAATAAATAGTTAAAAAAAAAAAAAGTAATGTGTATCAGCGAGACGCCAAAAGAAATGAATATATCGATCAATGGGGAAAATCCAGAACAAGTCGATTCTTTCACAGATAGTAATGGTATACAATAGAGGAAAACGTATATCGTAGCAAACAGATTCGGCTAAGAAATGCATCGGCTAAAGATGCTTTTACATGTACTAACGCGGAACATGCGCTGTCTACAGGATTACTAAAACGTAATTATGGAGAGTAGCGCGCGGGAACATGGACTTTAATCAGAAGAGATTTACAAAAAATTATACCTTTTGAAATATACGCGTGCTTGAAATTTCGTGGGTTGATAAAATTCCAAATGAAAAAGTTTTTAACGGAGTACAAGAGGAAATGTCACTTTTGTAAAACGATTAGAAAAACAATAATGAAATTGGTATATTAAATAAGAAAAAGTACCGGTATGTTGGCCGAAAGAAGGACCAAGACAGACACTGTTGGACATAATCAAGAAAGAAGCTAACAACGAGTGCTACATTGAACTAAAAAGGCTGAAAAATGAAGGAGTTGGATGATAAGGGCGAACCAATCCAAGGACTGATATATAGATAGATAAATAGAAGATACAGATGAGAGAGTGTACGCTTATATTTTTATAACCTCGACATTAACTGAATGCAATATCCGTTATTTCTCATATTAAAATGTCAAAGTATAATTTTAAATGGCGCAATGATTACCAACGTATATTTGTATGGAGCATATATGTATGGTGCAATTGCGCATGAAGATATACAATGAACGTTTAATTATTTAGAAACAACGTGCTTCAACATTAAAAAAAACATCGTGTAACTAGTGATGCAATATTTTATTTAACCTGTTAGTTTTGTTTGAATTTAATAACGAATCAACAAAAGTATCGGAATGCTTCCGGTTTAATTAAATAAACAACACTGATTTTATTTTTATTTTTATTTTATATTATTAGCGTCTGTTTCCGAAATTCGGTCTTTAATTTAAATTGGTTGTTATTTCGCGATCGATTTGTACGGCGGTATTCCGATATTTCGTAGACGTGGTATTTATTCGATTAAGTACCGTAGAAAATTGAGTTGACCTCTTCGGTAGAGACATTGTTCCGCGCAGTGTGCGAATTACTTTTACCAAAGGGTAATTGACCGTAATGATACAGAAATGAACTTCCATTGAAATTACTACTCTTCTTGAATTGCTTCTGATAAACGATGTTTGTATTTCGCAGTTATGATCTCATTATTTATTTTAAAACGAGTCCTTATTATTTCGTTCTGCTTGCTAAAAAGGCTGACATTTTGTAAGGATATGGTTGAAATATTCGACTGCTGATTAAAAATTCCTTCGCTAGATTTAGAAGCGTGTACATGTTATTAAAATTAAAATTCCGAGAAACCTAGATAATATCCTTGTTTCTTTTTATCTTTAGAATTAATGCGTTTGGATTTAATGATATTTTTTTTCGTATAGAAGAATCTATTTTTTTAATATACATAAATACATCCACATACGCACGCGCATATTATATATATATATATATATATATATCTTCTTCTACTCCACGCTCGTTTTCGAGTATGAGGTTATCCTCTAATTAGTGTGCGGTTTAGTTTGCTGATGACAGTGCCGGTTATGTGATATAAGTCCTATTCGGTGTGTTGTGGCAAATTTACATTTATTACACTTTAACACGCTACTGTGATTACTCTTCTTCTGTGTTATCGTCTTTATCTTTTTCTTTACAGCTGGTTTCCTGCTGGTAACCGTTTTCTTAACTAACGCTGTTCATTTGGGATAATTTTGGGCCAGCCACAATTTCCCATTCTACTGATGCTGGCGTCTTCTTTGCTATCTTCAGGTCTTGCGCTACAACATCTTTGAAGACAATTTTGGTGTTTTTCCGTATAGTAATACGCCGTATAGCATCGTTTTGGCTATTCGTTCATTTCCCATGCGAATAACATGACCCAGCCATTTCATGCGCTTCTATGTTAAATATTATTCTATAAATAAGCAATTGGATTTTGTTAACGCTTCTGTATTTTTCACGCGATCCTTCAATGATATTCTGCTTATTTTGGCTATCTGGTGGCAAAATTCGAGTTTACGGATTTGTTTTTTTAAATTATTAGCCATGTTTCGCTCCCATGTAGCATGACTTGTATTATCATAGCCTTGTATGCTGCTAATTTGGTTTTTATTTCTAAATTTCGATTGCAAAATACTTTCAGTGTTAATTTGCTAAATCCAGCATTTGCATTTCTAATCCTCGATGCTACCTCGCAATCCAAGTTTGCATCGTCCGATACAATACTTCCTAAGTATTTAAATGAATTGACGATACTTATCCGATTACCAGACAAATAAAAATTAAACATGCTGCTGTCGACCTGTAGACTACCTCTGTTTTATTATGTTTTGTTATGATTTATAGTCAATCCAAATTCAGCGAACACGGACACTAAACAATCAAACGCTTTCTGTAGTTTTTGCGGATTATTGCCAAGAAGTACCCATTCATCATCATATTGTACACTAACGATTTTTAAGGTATTATTTTAACGGTGGTATCGAAATATTTATACAATGTCCGTAGGATTTAAGATTTTCGTTGTTTACTATTATTTTTTTCTTGTACTTGTCATATTGATAAAAGGAAGATATAGTACGCTGGTGGTTTTCCATTGCCTTCCAGCGGATTTTCTGTTAAAGTTTACTCTCTTAGCCTTCGGGTAAAAACCCTAACCATAAGGCAGTGGCTTTGTTTTCTGTTAGGGTTGTCTCCCTTAGCCTTTGGATCAATATCCTAACCGCAAGGCAGCGGGTTGTTACTGAGGTGGTAACAATTTTGTTAGGTTTTTACGGCGACCTAAACCCGCCGAGGGAGAGACAGTCATAGGATTCTTGCAGACTTTTAGTAGACAAGTCCTCAAGCTGCCCATCTACATCCTCGTGTCTCCTTGCCCTGTCGCTTGGTAAATGAAAAAGGAAACTAATAGGAACAATACAGCAAAGACGCGAAAGACTTCTAGGGCACATACTGCGGCATAACGAATTCATGACGGTCATAATCGAAGGAAAATTGGAAGGAAGAAGAAGGGGAAGACCTAGAATGACGTGGATCGATCAAGTAAAAGAAAGAATACAAATAATGTATAAAGAGATGAAGAAAATAGCAGACAACAGGAAGGAATGGAAGAAAATGATTGGCTAGCTACAACGACAAGAGCTTGCTCTTATATACTGATGGTGATGATGACTGTTATTTAATTTCTTAATCTGCAAATAGTAAACAACACAACGTTCTGGCAAGACAACGTTTGCCGGGTGGGCTAGTATATATATATTTATTAATTATATATCTTGGAGTTTCTTAGAAAATCCTAAATACCGGGTAACTTAATTTCTGCAATTTTTATCGTTTGTACTATTAGATTTCTGGATTCTTCCGTTGTGTTGATTACATTGTTCTTATTTTTGTAATTTCGTTGCGGAATTGTTTTTTTCATTACCAAAACTTTTCATGAATGAAAACAAAATTATTTTCATCGATTTTCGATCTTCACGTTAAATTTGTGTATCATTACGATATTAGCGTTCTGAATGCTATCTGTTTAGTATTCAAAATGTTCGTCTGCAACCTCGTATTTCGTTGACCTCGGTTTGTTTGCATCCGTTTAGTTTACTGTTAATATTTTTCCGTAACGTACGTAGCAAGTTCGAAATATTAGTCTGCGTAACGCGTAGATATCTTGAAAACACTTAGTCACTCAGTCTAGGTCGGCGAACTGTTAACGTTAATGTTATCGGACGAGAATTTCATCCGTAATATTATTTTTTTATTCCGACCAATTTAAATTCTCCGCAGAAATTACGGTAGTCGAATTTGAGCCGCTTCTGTTGTATGCTTTGCTAGTTGATACACAAGTACCTCATTTATGTGTAGGAATGTCATACCTGCCCAATCAATTTTTTATGAAATACTATGCACTGGGTAGAAATGTAGTCTTATTTAATATAATGCAACTTCATTCTTAACCTCGGTTTTTCCTTATGCGCTTCTCCTACTATTTCTCAAAATTTACCAATGTTTTTTATCTTTTCCTATTATCGGTCGATTTTCTATTTTTATTCAACAATAACTTCATTTCCATGTTCATTAACTTATATTACTTCTATATCCTGAACAATATTGCGTGTTACCAAATAAATGGAGTAAAACTGTTTTTAATACATTATTAAACGGTAACTGATCCAACTTTTTCTCATCTAAAAGTATTGTGGAATCCGGCTGTTTGAATATTATAAGAAAGTTTTCTCTCCAATCAATTTATTTAATATTCACGGTCGAACCTATTTCGCTTTACACAAATTTTCCACATTTTCTGCGCTCAAATATCATTCTTTTCACCGATTCCAGCGCGATCTTTGTATTTCAATTCTAATACTTCCTTATAATTTATAAAATTCAACAGTTACTTTTCAAATTTTCGGGATATATGTAGAGTTTTTGTGGATTCAAACTGTTATATATGAGAATAAATTTACAGATTGCAGTTGACTATCTTATTACGTATGCTCCTTGCTTACAATAAAGTACTCACAAAAGAGTAGTGAGACAATCTTTTTACAGCTATACATTACAAATCATCGCAAAAGAAGTATGCTCAGAGTCCCCTGGTTTGAAAAAATCTGTGTAGAAGATAAATTAATTGCGCGATGCATTATTGACATTGACGTCAATCGTCTCTCTTCATTTCAACGACGTATTATTTTCTCTCATTCTGCTTGCGTACTTCTGATAATAATTCTATCGAATATACTCATCCTATAGCCGAAAACTATACTCTCGGCTCGTATATGTTCAAATTATTTTTTCCATCAATGTTTCCTACCTCTTTTCCGCCAAAAATATGCTAGTTTATATCATTTTGTACTCTTTAATGTTTAGTAATAATATTTCAATTTAATAAATGACTTAACAATTTAGTGGAAAAACCCGAATCGATATGGAAAATTATACAAAAACAACGCTTATTAATCGAATATTTCTCTCGAAAATCTGCTCAAACGAATAGAAATATTAAAAAAAAAAAAAATTAAAATTACTCTTTCTACAGCATTGTAATCGTATTTTTATCAATACAGTCGACTAAACTACAGCTATCGTCGGATTTTGTCGTTTATAAACGGTACAACAGCTGTTATGACGGAAACGAAACGATCTGTCTAGATTTCGGTATTTGTTTGTTTAGATAAAATTTGAAAAGACTTCAATTATTTCTAAACATCCCCCGATTGTTTACGAGAACGTATAAAATTTTAAATGGTCCCAAAAATTGAGACGAAATTTGTTTTTCCATCATCGTATACATTATGGTCTTTAGTTTTAACATTAATAAATTCAATCATTGCTAAACAGAATGACACCTATCTATGGTATTTTTATTTTTCCCCCCTTTTTTTTCTGTTAACACTAAACATTCAAATTTTCCTCAGATTGTAAGAAAAAACATAATATTTATGATTTTCAAATCTTACAAATAATGAAGTCGTTGATTCTCCTCTCGAGATTCTACAAATAAACAAAGCGTTTTCAAATTCCTCTCTGCACGCAGTTAATCTAGATCGATTCTTTCGTCAACATCGTAAGTTTGAGGTTTTATTTGATGTTAGTTTTATCGTTTATCATTTAGTTCCGATGATAATGTCAGTCGGGCTAAAGTAGTCCCAATTGCGTTTATAAAAATTTAATTGTAATACAATATAAAGAGTATTTTTATTTATTTTCTTTCCAGTATGTATCAACGAAGAAGCATGACGAATATATTCTTTTGATCAATAATTAATTAAATAAATAAACTTAATTCTAAAGCGATGACAACCGGCGGTTTACACGATACGGAATGTGAATTAATCTGTGTTATTTTACACGGCTGTCGAGAAATAACTCGTTTCAAAACGGAAAATATAAATAATAGTTTTATTAAATGCGTAATTTAAATGTACTTCTAACCGACGCTTATAATAATTTTCTAAACTCGTTTTGATAGGTGAGTGTTTACGGATAATTTGAAAAAAGAAAAAATAGCCGATGCTGTTTACTTCTTCGTCTGTACTGAAGCTATTCCGAAATTGAAAATTACATTTTAGGTTTGACGATCGTTGACCCAGATTTAGTTACAAAAATATTTCCGACCGCAGATAATCGTCTGTCTCTGCTATCCATTTGTCTTCATCTGTCATCTAGCGACGAAAAAAATAATCTTAATCCCACTGTATTAATCTGTCCCCCCTTCCTCTTAAAAAAGAAATCTGTGTTCCTATTATATCAATATGTTTTATTATTATTATTATTATTAATAATAGTAGTAGTATAATATGTTATCCTTTATACATGCTATTACTTTCAGACGGGTTATTATTACTATTATTAATATTATTATATCTTTAGGCGACTTGCCTATATTCGAGAATTTTTAGACTATTCTATATGTTTTATAAATTACCTTTCGTATTATTCACGCTTATTAACGAGAAGGTTACGTAATTATTCATTGAAAAGCTGGAAAGTGTTAAAAACACCTAGATTGGGAATATGTACAAAATAACAGCACAGATGGGACGAAACAGATAATAGAATCATATGAAATAATCCTACAAATATAAAAACCGATATATTCAAAATCGAAAACAATATTTGAACTGCTTTATAACACAAACTCCTCTCGATATGTTGATCATAATCATTACTTAACTAAATTTAAAATATCTGAAACGGATATATATGACGGTTGGTTATTATTATTCGTGTACGAGCCAATTATAACTTAAACTACTTTTTAACATCTATTAAATTTTCTCGGACCAGTATTCCGCCAACTTTATAGCGTCCTCGTCCGCGTCAATGACATACTCAATTCACATTCGAGTAGGTGTACCATGGTCTGTATTTCGCCGCATTCGCAATATCCGTCCCTGGCTAGCGACCACTTTGTTAGATTCT
This sequence comes from Coronaproctus castanopsis, assembly GCA_032883995.1. Taxonomy (NCBI): domain Eukaryota; kingdom Metazoa; phylum Arthropoda; class Insecta; order Hemiptera; family Monophlebidae; genus Coronaproctus; species Coronaproctus castanopsis. The sequence goes on along the minus strand of CM065053.1, from coordinate 161,125,927 downwards.
TTTCGTTCGGGCACACCCTGATCGGATCCGATTAAGAATCTTCCATATTCGCCAGCTTTCATTGAAACCTTCCACTGGTTTTTCTTTCACATTGAAATCTTGAGATTGAACTTTGTGTTCCCATATTCTAACTCGCGCTTGTTCTGCATTAGTATTTAATGCCATACTGCTTGTCGAAGTTAGAAAGCTTCTTCTAGACTTCAAACGCGGAGTTGCAGCATTTTGCCCATACATAGGATGTCGAGGGTTCAGAGCTTGCTTGGTTCTTTCTGTATCTGCAGCCACCATCCTCCTTGTGTTTGGAGGTGCAGTACCACTTAGTAAATACAAATTGTCTACTTTTGTTGGCCTGAGACAACCCGTTATAATACGTACTGTTTCATTTAGAGCTATATCCACCTTCTTAGCGTGGCTTGACCGTCTGGGCATGAGTATTTTGCAGCCGAAAAACATAGGGCCAGCGCCGATGTACGTACAACTCCTGGCTTTGCACCCCATTCAGTTCCAACCAGTTTCCGTTTAATCCTATTCCTTGTATGAACTTTATTTTTGACTTTTTCACAGTGCGTACAATAGGTTAGGCTTCTATCCAATGAGATTCCCAGATACACTGGATTTCCCTGGTGTTGCAGCATTATTCCATTCCACCGAACTTTTAATTATCGTTTAGCTTCCCTGTTACTTAAATGAAAAGCGTTTACTTGAGTTTTCGAAAAGTTCCGATATAAATAATTCTGTACATAGTATACGGTTAATCTATCAAGAATTTTTCTATCCAATGAGATTCCCAGATACACTGGATTTCCCTGGTGTTGCAGCATTATTCCATTCCACCGAACTTTTAATTATCGTTTAGCTTCCCTGTTACTTAAATGAAAAGCGTTTACTTGAGTTTTCGAAAAGTTCCGATATAAATAATTCTGTACATAGTATACGCTTAATCTATCAAGAATTTCTGTTAATGTGCTCTCTATTTGTTCAAAATGTTTATATTGGCGTGTGACTGTAAGATCATCAGCATAAATGAAGTGTCAAGGTTCCTCACCAATCGGCTGATCATTAGTGTAAATGTTAAACACTGTCGGTGCCAGTACACTGGCTTGTGGGAGGCCGTTATCATATCTCCATCGGCTCTGTTTTCCATTTAGTGTAACATAGAATCTCCTGTTCTTCAGCATTGTTTCTATTATTTTTGTAAATCTAAAATCTTTCGTAAATTTATAAATCTTGTGTAGTAATAAATTCTGATTAACTGTATCATAGACCACCTTTAGATCGACAAAGGCAACGCCCGTAATTTCCTTCTGTTCAAATCCATTTTCTATATACTGTGTCAGATTTGCCATTTGAAAGTAACATGAGCGTTCGGGCGGAAACCAGCCTGTTGGTTGATAATATTTTTATCAATATGTGCATTTACACGCCCGAGAACAACGCTTTCGAATAATTTATAGATATGACACAATAATGAAACAGGACGATAGCTTTCCACATCGTCTGGGTCTTTTTTTGGCTTTAGAAGAGCCACTATATAGGCCTTTCCCCATCATCAAGCTATCAGTAACATCAAAGGTGTCTTCTGCATATGGATCTTTCTCATTTTTATTGTCATACTTTTTTTAGTAATATAGCTGATGTTTTGTTTAAGACTGCTATATAATGTTGGAATAGTCATTTTTAATATCTGTGAAACTAATATTGAAAATTCAACATAATTACCAGGAACGTGTGGTATATTTCCAACTGCCTCATTCAGTTTTGTTGTGAAAGTCTCCGAGTTGGCTTTTGGAAAATTAAACCTTCTTTTAAAGAGTACAATTAGCGGTTTAACTGCTGCACATATATCCAATTTCAATGTTCTATGTTGTGTCTTCGGAATAGGCGGTAGGATATTCTTTATACATATTTTTTCTACTGAGAGTGAGGCAAAAATGGGGTCTGGATTATATCCCGTTCGCCATCTTGAACTTTGAAATGACATAGGCAGTTTTTAGTCATGGATTAATGCGTTGTTTGCTGAGCTCCAATCCATGACTTTTTTCACCATCTTCATTTGATGAAAATATGGAATATTGTGTCGTTGACAAAAATATGGCCAAAAAATTACGCGCTGGTAGATACCGTAAATGAGAATATTTTGTTAAACTGGTAAATGATACATTAAAAGAAAAAATCAATTCCAAATTCCATAATTGATTATGAAGTTTAACGCTAAGTAATAGGAAGATTTTAGCATTCGTGTAGCTTCTAATTGCCTATTTATAATTATATGAGTAGAGATGATACTTGTTGTTTTTGTGTTATATATTGGTATTGTAAATTATTTAATTTTAATTACTATTATGTATTATATATATATATGTGTGTGTGTTAGTGTATGATGTATGTATATATGTAATGCATGTATGTATGTAAGATCTACAGGGTGTAGTAAGTGAAGAAGGGCTCAATATTATAAAATTTATTGCCACTAGTTTAAGCTATGACTTATTTTAATTTGACTCTTGAATATAAATTAATTTAATTGTGTACCGAATCATATCTTGCCATGATACTAATGAGCTTTATATATTTAAACGAGCAATTCTTTATATATATATATATATGTGTGTGTGTGTGTATGTACGTTTGATGCATTAAGTAACTGAAAATTGCCTCTAAGAAAATTAAGAAATTGGTCTTCCACTTCGTCGGGTATACCTCTCCACAAAATTGCGAAAATTCGATATTTTAATTTATCATCCTTTTCTTGATAATTATCTAAATGTACGTTGAAAATTTTACATAAGTTTTCTTAATAATGTAAACATCTTCGCTTTTCCTGATGATATTGCATTATAACATCCGAAAGCGATGCCGATAATTTTTTCTGGTACAGATATTGTGAAATGGTAAAAACTGTTTACTTTAAATATAAATTTACACGTTGTACAGATTAATCTGCTTTACCACTGATGCTAAATCTTCTCAGAAAATTGCCAAGTCATCTACAAACGCCAAACAATTAATAGCAATTCTTTTCTTCTTATATCCCAAGCTTATCTGTTTATTTATATTTTCTGCTTCCAGTAATTTTTCCCACTCTCTTATAACTTTCTCTAAGACACAATTGAACAATATTGGGGATAATCCATCTCCTTGTCTTACACCCGTTTTAACATCAAAAGCTTCAGAGATTCGACACATAAATTTTATTTTAGCTGTAATTTGTAATAGTGTTTGTTGTATTAATCTTGTTGATTTGTCATCTACGTCAAATTCTTGTAATATTTAAACTTTCTCGGCCAATCGAATCGTACGTTTTTTTGAAGTCTACGAACACTACCACATATGGTTTGCTCCTGATCATTCTGTTTCTTATTATTAGTTTCAGGTTAAGAATTTGTTCCACGCAAGATCGATTTTTCCTGAAACCTGCTTGGTATTCTCCCAATTCTGTTTCTACTTTATTTTCTATTCGATATAGTAACACCTTTGAAAATATTTTATACGCTACCGGCAATAGAGATATTCCCCTGTAGTAATTGACCTCTGACTTGTCATGTTTTTTATGAATTTGCTGTATTAGTGCACATTTCCATTCCAGTGGTATCTTCTCTGTTTTCCACAATTCCGATAAAAGTTTTGTTAATTTTATTTCCATCGGTTCACCTGCTGCTTTTATCAATTCCGCTACTATCGAGTCCTCCCCTGGAGATTTATTATTTTTAAGCTTGGATATTATTTGTTTAATTTCTTCTCTACTGGGGGGATCTGAGTCTGTTTCTTTATATAAACTTGTAGTCGTTCTTTGGGTTTATCACAGTTGAGCAGTCTTTCAAAATATTCTGCCAATATTTTGCAGTTATCTGTATCATTAAGTGCTAGGCTTCCTTCTGGTTTTTTAAAACATAGACTTGGGGCTTGTATCCTCTTATTCTGGACTTGAAAACCTTATAAAAATTTCTTGTTTTATTCTTTTGAAAGTCATTTTCTACTTCCTCCAGTTGTTGTTTCCCAAAATTTCTCTTAGTATTCCTAATAATTTTTGCCGTTAGTTTTCTTTGATTTCTGAATTTCTCGTACGCAGTTTCTAACTTAGTTGAGTTCCATTTTTTTCAAGTCTTTGTTTGATAGCAGCATCACATTGTTCATTCCACTACTTGTGTTTTTTTTAATATTCAGCGGAATGTTTGTTTTGCTGCTTCTAGTATTCCTTCTCAAATGTCATGCCATATGTCTGATTTTATTCCATTATTTTTTTTACGGTATTGGTGTATTTTCTCTTCATTTTCATCATTTAGCTTGTCTATATCATATTTAGCTACTCCTTGTTTGAGAATTTTTTTTTTTTATTTTCTGGTATAAACCTCATTTTTATCGTTGTGAGATAGTGGTCTGAATCAATGTTGCTCCCTTTCTTGACTTTAACGTTTATAATCTCCTTTTGATTCTTATTTGAGATAGCGACATGGTCAATTTTAAATTCTCCCAAGTTTTTATTGGGACTTCTGTTTTCTCGGGAGCTTCTTAAAATTTGTAGACGTTAGTTTGAGGTTAAAAATTCGGCATAAGTCAATTAACCGCTCACCGTTTCTATTTGTCCTTTTATGCCCAGCATATTCCCCTACTGTGCGCTTAAACTTTTTTTCTTTACCTATTTGACCATTAATATCGCCCATCAATATTTTAATATGTTTCTCGGGTAAAATTTCCCAGTACTGTTCTACTTTCTCAAAATTTCGCTTGTTATATTCGTTAATTGGGGCTTGTACATTAACTATGGTATACATTTTATTAGCACATTTCAACATAAAAATAGACATCCTTTCCGACGGGGATTTAAATTGTATTACAGAATCTAGTATCTTTTGGTGAACACAGAATGCTGTTCCTAGATGTGACATTCCCTTCATTATTTTCTTTCCTGGTTTTCCTTTAAATATTCTATAATTTTCCATGTCTATTACATCTTCTTCCGTAAACCTAGTCTCCTGAAGAGCTTGAAGTAGTACATTCTGTTCATTTAGTGTTTTTACTAGTTCTTTTAGCTTTCCTACTTTTAATAATGAGTTAATATTTATTGCTCCAAATATATATTTATTTTTAACTCTCAACTTCAGCTGGTTTTTACATGGTGGTTAAAGCCCTCCAGAATATAAACGCTTGAATGCACTGCCATTCTTGACAGTGGTGGATTCATCTTTCAGATTACCACCTGGGGTAGTAGTTCTCTTTGACTTACTTTCCATCATGTGTTTTTTTACAAACCAAAGTTGGGGGGGGGGAACAGGTTAATACCTGTTTCGATCGTAAAACTAGGATTGTGAGTCCTAGAGTTTTGATTTTTATTTTATTTCATTGTTTACTTAATTTCTTATTATTTACTTCTATATATTCTATTGTTTAGTATTTTGCAGTTTGTATCGCATTATAAACTATTTATTTTTAATTTATATAGTGTAATAGTATTATTGCAGAAGCAGGGGTAGTATGGTTGGTTAGTCCTGCTTCTTGTTTTCTGTCAGGGTTTCGATAATTTATTTTCCGTAATTCATTTTTGTTTGATAATGTTATAAATTAAGACAATCAAATTTGTTATTATACATGAATTTATTTTCCGCTGCTCGCGTGGATAATGCGCATTTGAGGATTTTATTAATAACTTATTTTTCTTTTTTCTGGTAAATTTAAAAAAACCCAATTGAATTGAATTGAACTATTGTTATTATTAATATTATTATTATTTATTTTTAGGTTTCATGTTGAATAGTTTTCCATTTGTTCGTTATTTATAGCGTGACTGTCAACTTTTTTTTTGTAGAAGTCTTGTATATTTTATTGATGTATGTATATACACGTGCGTTTGTTTGTATATAGATATGCATATGTGTACATTTTTATATGCGTATATATATATGTGTGTATATATGTATATATGTGTATGTATGTGTATGTATGTTTAATTTTACATTATTTTTTCTATTTCGTGTAACCAAATATTATTGTGTATGCAAATTGTAATGATGCCCAGTAATCGCGTATTTTATGTGCATAACTTTGGTTTTGTATACATATTTGTAAAAAGAGTATATCTTTTCGAATGTAATTAATTTGAATACAAATAATTGTCGACTGATTATGTTAAACGGTTGATTGATTATTACTACTTGATTAAATTTTTATTCTTATTATTATTACTCGCATTTCGTAGATGTCAAATATTTTTTTTTTCCTATCGTGATCGAGGGAGGAAGAATTGCGAGCTATATGATGTCGATATACGGAAGTTACCGTTAATCGAATGACCCATTTAAAGTAAGAAGAGTCGAGCTTTACCGGTCCCTCAAACAGACTATATTGTATACGTCAGGTTAACACAGCATCTTGCAAGACAGCTGTCCGTCCGTCGGTACTTACACTATTGTTATCATCCAGTTGTAAGTGCGATTAAATAGTAAATGATAGTTATAGGTCGTTGAACGATGAGACGAGACGAATGATTGTCAATACGTAGCAAATTCTTACACAAGAAGAAGAGGAAATAGTTGTTTACGGTAATCGACACGTTTCACTGCTAAGGACTTTTAAACTAGTCCTGATGGAATTTCGTAAATATAGGATGTGCCGCGCATAAAAACCGCATATTCGCATCAGGCCAACAAGTTCAACCGATAATTATTTATAGTTTTTATTCTTTTTTGTTACTTGTATATACAACCACGGTTATTCTGCGTCGATCAATATATATATATATATATATATATATATATATATATATATATATATATATATATATATATATATAGTCAATTCTTAAAAACGATATAAAACATTTGGAAAATAAACCATACTATTATCATCGCTTTCTAGGAATGAGGGTAAAGTCGGAATGTAAATTTTAACATTTTCGTGTTAGTTTCAGTCGACGGCTGTTTTTCATTAGTGCTCGTTTTAATAGCGCCTAATAAGTTTATTTGTACTTTCCTCAAACGTAATAAAATAAGAACACATTAAAATTCGCACGACGTACATCCGAGTATTTACTGAAAGAATTTTTAGAAGACTAACAACGGATTCACCTGGATTTCTACCGTTTTTTTGTTTTTTTTTATTTATGTAATGTACAATTTTTAATTTTGAAAATATTTACCAAGAAGTTTTGAAACGGCCTATGGAGAACACTCGCAGGTCATAACGGTCAGGATTGACTGAATATCAAATTATATACATTCGGTTATATTTAATACTTATCAAATGAGTTCGGGCCGTATTTATATAATACAAAAATAAATAAAAAATTAAAATTATTCGTCTTGGTGGTCAATGTCATATATCCATCATAAACCAAATAAAGGGGAGTTGTTGATTCTGTAATATTAATAATATTGGGTTGTAGTCAGCGTGAAAGTCCCATCAATTCGAAAGTTGGAGTGGACATCTGGCGATCTTCATTAACCGGAAGATTGGTAGAGGACTAACCAAACGACGCATCCTGATTAAACCAATGTGTGGTTGTTTATCATTACCTTTCCTAGCTTATTTACTCTCCCGGCAAGCTAGTACTTATTTACAAATCAATTGACTGGAGGTCTTTTTACGACTGAAAAATTCTTCTCGTCCGTAATGGAATTTAAACTCAGGTCGTGCGGGCAGAACGTTCAAGCATGAAGCGGCGAGGTCCATGACGTTAAGAAGGGATTTTTGAAATATACGCTCTAGCAAAATTATTGTACAATTAATTAGCCTACTTAAAGTGATATTATTATATAAACTGTTCGAAAATGGACTAGATACTACCATATAGATAAAAATAATAAAAAAAAAAACATTCGCAGATTTGGTAGGTTCCTACATCTTTAGCTGTAGTCAGTCATTTATCTAATTTGTTTTTTATACGTTCGGTAACTTTTAACCAGTTTCTGTTATAATAAAAAAGAGAATTTCCTACGGAGTGCATTAATTTAATTGCTTAACCGTCATTCTATATCCTTTTGTTACGTTTGGTGAGAAGGGTTGATTTACGAATTAGGGTTGATTTACGAATTAGAGTTGTTCCGAATTTCTATTTTTGAACAGATAGGTAGTTTTTCTTTTTCATGTTGTAGGACATAATTTTAAAAAGGTCTTCCGGATATCGATTTCCATAATATGATACGGTTAAATTCAGATTTTCATATAGATTTAAGAAATGGGTTTTAGTTACTCATATTTATCCTTTATTATTTTCATTCTTCCCCACCGCCTATTTTTTCAGTGGGTCTTCTATCTATATATGATGCCTTAAACTCATTACAGACGATATTATGGGGATGATATATGATTATCATTATTTATTATTATTGCATCCGGGTTTATATCTTTTGAACATCCGGTTTGTTTTATAACTGACAATAGTTTAAATTCGGGGTTGTCCTTTGGGATAGCGATTGTTTCGTTTAATAATTCTTGTTACTCTGTTTATTTATAGACACTTTTTGTTGTGGTATCCACCGGAAATTGCAACTCTACTTTTAAGATCTATATAGATAACGTATATATTGTATGTGTATTTTTAAATTTTTACGTTATTGTCTTGAAAAATAGTAGTAGAAAAAAGTGAGAAACCGAGCGAACGTTTCATTGATCTTAAAACAGTACACGGGGTGCTTATACACTCTACTATTATAAAATATGATATAAAGGAGATGGTTGTTGACCTCTTTAGCACCCTCCTAAATAATTTTTAAGTCTTTACTATTTTATAGTTAGTTGTATACGCTGTACAATGAATTTTTTTCGGCTGATGCAGTTTTTTTCGTGTTTTATTTATATCTTTTACTTTTTTTTTTTGGCAATATCGTGTGAATGCAAAAAAAAATGATTTCTAACGTTTTTAAATTAAATATTTAAAAAAATCGTAACATTTCCAATTTTGAAGATCGTGACCTAGGTAATGCCCAGGATGTATTTGCTAATTTACACATAGCTAATACTATTATTTGGTAAGTATTTCTGGTAATGTGACATGAGAAGGATCCGGTGGTGTGGGTGTTTAAACTTAATTGTACGTATTAATTTTATATTAATAGTTTCGTTCTGTTAAGTCTGCGGAATTTACATATGCAAGTAATTCATGTACTCGAATCATATAAGGAGACAGTATGTAATGAATCCAAATGTAAGTCATATTCGATATGGAGACAGACGTATTTGTAACTTTAGTCCGTGGAATTATGGACCTTCTGGCGCTTGGTCCTATATCGTCCGTCAGTGTATATTTACGTATATCTTATAATAATTATTATTATCTACCGGATTAATATTTCTTTTTATTAAAATACATTTACTCGTTTAAAGTATAATTTTACACGTATATAAAAGAGGGTATTTTCTTACAAAAGTATTGATGATTACTCGTTGTTAAATAATGATTTATTTTCTAAATTGCTTGCGTTTAATTTTTTCTCATCGTATTTTTTATTTGAATGTAAAAAACGTTTATTTATTACGAAATATAATTTTTATATATTTATAATGTATGGTTAACATTGATTAATATAACTTTTTCTTGAGTGTGTTAGGAACATCCAGTTTCACCGACCGTTATTTTCTCCGCAAGTCCCTATGCGAAGGTTAAAAAAGCGGCAAGCGCCCTATAAAGGGACTTATTTGAATTTAAAAATAGTAAGGTTATACCGCGCATTCTTTTTCTTTTGTTACCATACCACCATTCCCCGTTCATTGCATCATGTAGCACGGTAATAGAATTCGACTAGTTAGTAAACCGGTTCACCATACTAGACTTGTACCTTATGAAACAATGTACTTTTATTTTTTAACATTTACATTAGTGTTAGTATGATTGTTCCCTCGTAAATATCATTCGCCTACTGAACTTGGTATTATACCATATATGTATTATTCTTTAAAGTTTTATCGGAGAAAACTTTTCCAGTGTTTCCCAAATCGTTTTAATCCATTATGCTATATTTAGAAACTACAAAAATCTGTTACCACATCGAAATGCGTAAAAAAACGAACCATATATGTGTAATATATATGTATATCGTATTAAATAATAATGATATATATAGTATAAAGTTGAAATAAAATATGAATATTTATTAAAATGTGTTACAGATTTTAGAATTATAATTTTTGTCGAGGTTAACGTTTTAAATATGTTATAAATTTTTGCGAATTTACAACTAACCAAGTGGGACTATCTGTTCTCATCAATAAATCGCGAGTAGAAGGTGATTTTGATTAATATAGACGGTGCAGAATTGTATAGTGAATTTATAGCCGTGTCGAATCCTTTAGTGGAAGCCTCCGGATAATTTATTCCAGCGTGTCTATTTTTAGTACCCGCGGTATATGATTTTATTGGATCGGTACCGTGGAATTCGATAATAATATACCTTGTTCTATAATCAGTCTAATTCGCACACATCACCGCAGTTGCGCAACGTACAAGTCCATATTGGTGGCCAGTACAGTTTTGTAAATTATCAAACGATTTCGTAGCGATAGTTTGGAGTAACGATAGAGTTGTTTCATTTTGATATTGAATTCTCGCTTCTTCTTCTTTCGGATGTGAGTTTTCCGTGTTAGCCATTGATTTAAATAGATTACTAGACATTTCCACTTGGTTAATTCGTTGAAATAATACTTATTTCTTGTAAATGTACCTATATACAACGAAAAATTCATATCAATAAATTCTAAGATCAGACATTACAATACAGTTATTAAACCGCAGTGTATATTATATATATGCAGCTGAATGTTTAGAACTGAATGACATTGGAAAAATTTAAATATTGGAAAGGATGATTATAAGAAAAATTCGTGGCCCAGCAAAAGAAGGGGAAATGTTCAGAAACAAACCCAGTAAAGAATTATACGAGAAAGTAGAAAAGCTATCCGATATTATGCGGAAAAGAAGATTAGCATTTTACGCACATATCCCGAGAATGAGCATTGGGCAGGCTAACAAAAAGAATCTCACCATTTCAATAGATTAAAACCAGCCCAACGGAAATATCAATGAAACGCAAATAGATAGTTTCAATGATGGATAACGGAACAGAATTTGGAAATAAAATTAAAAAATTTGTTGGATTTAAAAAAATCAAAGATCATCGAACTGGGAAAAAGTGGACGGACGATTGGAAGAAAAAGCATAGATGAAGAAATACTGGGATGAAAGAAAACGAAAAAGTTTCCATCGATGGCCAAATTCGAGTAGAAGAAGAAGATGCAGTGATTTTTTGTTTTTAATTAACATTTTAAACGCTAAAATAAATATCTTTAAAGAAAAAATAATTTGCTTTAAGATTAGTTTCTATTCTTCTCGTCGATCATATAACGAACACTTAAATTTGTCGCAAATGTCTATCATTATTATGAAAATTAAATAATTTTTCTAACGAATTCTGGTTTGTTTTATACATTTTTTTTTTTTAAATATCAGTACGTTATACCAGTGTTTCCCAACCTTTTATTATCATTGATAAAGTTTTATATATTTTATTATATTTCTTCACACACACACACACTAAAATTACTGGAATAAAAAAACATTCTCACTAATTTTTACATATTTATTTAACTGCGAATTGAAAAGATGTGCAAATTTGTGTATATATATATATATATATATATATATATAATGTTTTTATATGTATTTATTTACAAATCGCAAGAAAATTCGCTAAACAACTTAATTCTGGGCGGAATTGTATAGATAAGGAAACTCTTGTTCCTGAGAAAGTAGTCTTATTACTTTTCTTATAGTAGAAAATGAAACTTTAGCACTTTTTCTGATATATTAGGATATTCAGATTTAGTCATTGTCCGAAAATTCTGTATTTTCGTGAAACTTTTTTTTAAATTTCTATCATTTCTCATTTCTATATATGCTTCTTCTCCAGTAATATTAAAAGGCTTGTAATTGGGTTTTTATAAAAAGATTTCCTATCCAATCATATTCATGAACATCCAAACAAGGAAAATAATATTGAATTTGATTTCTTAAAGTAGTAAGCGATTCCGTAAATTTTGACGTATTTTGTAAATGATTGGACTTTATCTTTTGATATTAACAAACTTTTGACATATTCAGGACTTTTATATAATAGATGTGTACGTTTTGTACCTAAATGACAGTTTATTAGGAACCAGAAATTCATTGACAAGTTTTTCATTACAAACAACACAAATTGGTCTATGACAATTTGTACCTAACCATGAAAATGCCATTTCGATTTATTTTTCGTCATATCTTCACTTTAAAATTCGGAACTAACTTTTTTTTTCATACGGTGTTGGTGTACTATCGTCATTATCAAATTCATTTTTTTCCACTTTGTTTTCTAAAAAAAAAAAAAAAAAAAAACAGATTTGTTTATAAAAATTTAATTGTTTACACTTTGCTATTTTGGTAATATTATACGTTTAAATTATCATATATTTTTTTTCATTTTATATATATATTTTTTTTTTGATAAATTGTATATAGGTTTACACTAATTTGATAATGGCTTAATAGCCAAAAATCGTTGTGTTAATTTCGCGATTTCAACTGCTTTTTTATTGTTTACTTATTTTTTAAAAATCACTACATTCCACGCTGTTCGAACAATAGAAATTATTCATCTTATTAGTTAACATTAAGCTAAATATAAAATAATAAAAAATTAATTATTAAATCGAAACAAATACGGAAGAAGTTACGTTTCATCGTTGCGTGAATAAAACAAATGTTAAAATTACGCTTCGTAAGTCGTAGGAATTGTTAGTTAGCAACTGTTTATTGGCAGACATCTTGCGGAGCGTTAAAATACGCTCTAAAACATTTCTCTATGTAGCGGTTAATTTAGAGCATGCATCACCGAATACGACAGGCGTACATTGTATGTGTGTATTATATTTATCTGCGCGTGTAGATAAATATAATTGTAAATACCGTTTATACTATTAAGTCATATCGTATAAAACAGATTAAATAATTTTGTAGAAAACTCGATCGTCCGCTGTTTTAAAATGAGTTTGTATTAAGTTTAATTCAAACTCAGAACTAATTTGTCCATTATTGTTATTATTATTATTAATTCCATGCTCCGATAAAACGCATACCAGATTCCAATCTATTTGGAGCTGTAGTATCCAATAATTTACCCAGAGAACTAAAAATTGATCTTTACGACTATAAACGACTGCGTCCAAAAAACATCGTCCATTTTGGGTGTAACAAAACTGGATTACCTTAACTGCGGTCAATACGATCACCGAAACCGGGAATTTGTTCACAGTTTTTAATATCATTACGTACGTATTTAAGCGCGTGTTATTAATGAATTATCTAGTCGTCAAATAACGTAACAACGCTTTGCCTATTATTCTATATCGGTGTCTTTGAAGTATTATCATATTTTATTAGAGAATTAATATTTCTACGCTTATCCGATGCCTATAAAAGACTTAATTGTTTATATTTTCTTCATTTTTAACATTTTAAAATCATTCCTTCTCTATGTGAACATACGTTAATAAAGTTCCTTTAGCGTATTTTACTATACTTCTCTTATTGTTTGGTATTTCACATTTAACTCGTATACAAGTTGTACATATGTAAGATTTTAACGCTACGTTTTCGCGTTCGGTAGCGTATGTTATTTAGACGTTGCATACGTTTATATGTGTGATATAAAAATGTTTGTGTGTATTTGTTGTATTTAAATGTGTATCATATAAGTAAATTGACAGTCGGGCAGTTATGTGCATTACCAATGTTAATAATCTGAAGAAAAAGAATACGCGTGTATAGTTGTCGAATTAACATCGCATAATTCTGAATAATAATTTTGTAATTGTGTTTTAGTGATTACTAAAATCGATTATTAAAATAATATATAAATTTGTGAAAAATAAATTCGTGTTACACAAACACATTTTGGTAACATTTTTTCTTCTTTTTTAACTTTTAACTTCCAATTACATAACCATTTTAACTGTTGAAAAACTCAAACAACGCACGAAAGAGTCATACTTAATATAAGACTCCGAAAGCACAAAATTATTACATGGGTTACAAAATTGGTAGATGTATTTAAATTGGCAGACAAAACGATAATAGATATATCAGGAATTTACTGCAGTGGTGACCGACCCCTAGATGGGGAGACAACATTATAAAAATAACAATCAAATAGTTGTTTGGAGAATACCTACACCCAAAAGTAGGTGTTATATATATCTATAATCGAAAATTTATTGAATCATAAGTTCGAGTTAATAATTCATTTGAATGAAAATGGTACATCTTAAGATACGCGTAAAACTGCTATCATCATCATCCTGGTTAATATAGTCATGAATCCGTGATAATTGTTTTCTATCGTTTCCGATCTCACGAAGTTCGTTTTAATTTCATACAATTTGTTAGCCCACAGTGTCGTTTAGTAAGGTTGATACGAATGTATTCCATCATTTTCCATGATTTCTTTTTCATACCAGTTTGCCTTCTACGTAATACACTACTAAATATACCACCGTGCCCAAATACGTTATCTGTCAAATTCAAACGTGTTTCTCTTATTCTGTTCATTAGCGCTCTTTCTTTTTCGATTTGATGAAACACCTGTTTATTTGTCTTTTTTTTTGTTTCCAAATTATTCGTTCCAGTTTCCTCCAAGCCCGCATTTTGAACGCCTTTAATTTGTCTATATTTATTTAAAGTTCCGATTTTAGCGCCATAAATAGCTATGGATCATAATCGCTACAATTTAATCAAATAAATGAACGCTTATTAATTAATAATGTTTTATAAATATTTAGTAAATATTTATTGAAATTTCCGTATAATTATGGGCATATTGTTCAAAATTAAATAATAAAAACGAATTTTGATTCGTAATAAAAAAGCATAAAAATGTTACGAAATACAATGATTTCTGTATAAAATTGTCACACCGAATGTTTAATAGAGATAATAGATAGCTAATTTTCATAAATAAATACAATTATGTTTAAACACATTCATTTATATATAAAAGATGCAGGTGAAAGTAATTTAGCAGTTGCACGCGTGAATGTGTGGGTAAATCGATAGGTATTAATTGTGTAAGTGTATGTTATAGAATATAAATATTAGCTGAAACTGGTCTAACCATCCGATGTAATTATAGAAAGGTTTAAGTCTGTCTCTGTTCAACTTGTATATGTAATCATTTTTCACTATGTATTAAAAGTATGTTCGTGTGTATATGTGGTTGAGTTAATGGTGGTTAATAGAAACCTAGCTCCCTGGAAGCGTGGAAAGAATAATTGTGAGAGCTATGAGACATAATATTAGAGTTGTCAATTTGTGAAATTAATAAACCGAAACAGCGAAATAATGATGATAACTGTGTCGGAAAAACCTTAAAAAGGCTAAAAAAATTTTCAGTACGAAAGCACGTTTGTTTTGCGGAGCAATTCTTCTTCGTTTCATTTTCGGAAAGTTCTCTCCTTCGCTTAAGCTGGATGCTCCTTGTATGATTTAATCTTTATTTCGAAAATTTTAAAAATTCTCGACATTACAAAATTTTCTCTTTCCAGAAATTTCTCTGACCTACTGAATTCTACAAAAACCGAGGACCAAATCTCGTAGGTAGAACATCTATTGATAGAGTCGAAAACGGAACTGAATTAATCATTGAACTCGTATTAGACCATAAAGGACCAAATCTCATATAGTAAAAACCATCCCCTTTAATGAACGGAAGATTAAGAGATATTAATGATCGTTCGCAAGAAAATAAGCCTCATCATTATTGTCGTATTGTTCGTCGACGAACATCGTGACTCTAGCCAACTGTATTTTGCGTACAAAATGGACGAGCATTGAAAACACTAACTAAAGCAGATGGGTGCGCATAATGTGCTGTACGGATAGGATATCAATGCCTCCTCGTGATAATTATTTAAAAAACACATATAAGCTTTTCGACTATTAAGCCATTTATTTCACGTTACTTTTCTTTGTAATATTGTACATCTAAATTAAGCATTTTCTTCTTACATTTCATTTTTTTTTTTTTTTTTATTTATTTTTATTAATATACACTTTGGTTATATAGACGATTGGCTTCGTGTTTTTTTTTTTAACATAAATGTGGTGATTTTAAATACTTTTTTGTTGTTTATATTTTAAAAAATCACTACATTCCACACCAGTTCGAATTTTTTTATTACTATTACATATCGTTATTATGTTTTTATCGCTTTTTAAAAGATACATACAGAATAGATTTGGGTGAAATGGAAAAATTCTTCTACAAAAAAATTAAATTAAAAAAAGTATCTGGAAATTTAATTTTGTTGAAAAAAAAGAAACTTAAAACTATGTCGTACTACCGAAACATCGCGAAATATAATCTATCATAAACAAAATTAATCGTGAATTTTCTGCAATTAACCTAGAATTTGAAAATTTCGTAATTTTCCACACACATATATTAATAATATATATATATATATATATATATACATAATGATATTTTAATAGATTTTTGCAATCGGCAATATTTATTCTGTTTTATTTTGAATTGGTACAGATGATATTTGACGATGAATAGAAATATATCGCAGGAGAAAACGCTCATTTTTGTCTGATTATTATTAAAAAGAAAAAGTAGTCGTTTCTTTCCGAGAGAATCAGATTGAGAAAAATCCCAGTTGCATTTCAATAATTTATCTCTTCTAAATTGGAATATGAACCCCTTAACATTGTAACATTCTAAAACCTTATAAGCTGGAATAAGACCATTTATAAGGGTCGATTTTCTGAATATTTTCAAGTGCACGTGTATATATATATATATATACAGTCGAATCCGCTTATAAGGGACACATCGGGCGGAAGTCATTTGTCCCTAATAACCGGTTGTACCTTATAAGCGAATTTTTTAAAATCTCTTATTGAAGCGAGTATATATACAATTTAGTAAACAATTAACATACTTATAACCTTATTAATGCGTAATATTTATATGGAAATTAAGAGAAAAATTCAGGAGGCATACATAAGGTAAAAGAACCTGACTGCCCTTTTCAGTACGATTCCATTTTTTACGTAAGTTCTGTTTATTTGTTTTTAAACGGGAGACGGTGTTTTTGGAGACGCCCATGATTTTTGCTAACTCCCGAATAGGCATAATATTGGGAGGTTGAATTTCGATTTTGTCTGAAATAGAAATTTTTTCCTTTAATGATAAACATTTATGCGACATTTTATTCATACAAAAATTCACCAGAACTAAAAAAAGAAAAGAAAATTTTCGTAAGAAAAAATAAATAAAACCGCAGGACGCACTACAATTTTTGCAGAACTAAACTAAGAACATAATAAGCTATCGGAGAGTGCATAATTATTAATAAACGTACAGAGCAAAAAACAGTATAGCGTCAATAAAAGAATGTCAACACAAGGACATCTCAAACAAAAGGAAGAAAAAACAAAAATGTTCACTTAAACAAAAACGAATTGTAAAAATGACTAAAACATTTTTATACAATTTTTGTTTATGTGAATATTTTCGTTTTACGACCGGAAGTGTCATTTTATATCGGCTGGCTTATCGCCCCTCTCACTATTTATTGCCTTGAAAGTCTATTTGTCCCTTATAACCGAGGCGTTGTCCCTCTAAAGCGAACTAAAACAACCTTCATTTCATACGTTTGATTCGGGGTTTTGCTGATTGTCCCTTCTAAACGGATGTCTCTCTTATCCGGAGTCCCTTATAAGCGGATTCGACTGTATATATATATGTATGTATGTATGTGTGTGTATAACGTTAAATGAATTAAATTCTTCATATCATTAGGTGAACACTTTTTTAAACGTGCCTTATAACATGAAAAACTATTTTCTATCGTTTTAATTTTAAGACGAAAAGGAATAAAAGGAAAAACCCGTATATATATGTAAATGTAAATACGCATGTCTGCGATAAATCGCGTATGTTTTTCAATTGAGTAATTGCCGTACGTGCATGCAGTTCATGTTTATTATTTAATTTGCATTTAACCTTCTTGCTTTCTAGAAATATCGTTTTATTTTATAAAATTTTAAATTTTAAATGTTTATTTTATCAAATTATACTGATTTTAGATCGTTGTTTAAAATATCCATTTTTAATACGATTTTTCATTTATATATCTTGAAAAGTTTAAGGATATCCAACGTAATTCCTTTACTTAAAAGCCGGGGTTTACATAAATAAAACGAAAACTATTATATATAAATAAATTAGACTCTCTCCAGATACTTTAATATATTTCATAAACTAATCCCGGAATTATAACGTGTGCGTTGTATGTAAATGAATAAAGTCATGGCGGAGTTAATTCGGATAATGAATAGAGTGACACGTTTCATAGATGAAAAAATGGAACGGATAAAACAAAGTGTTTACTAATGGATATCGACGTATCTGTTGTCTCGATGTCTAATGTATATTAAGCGCGAATGATTTGGTAAAATTCCAAATAGTTTTTAATAAGGCGCACGTATTGAAATTTCTTTAGAAAAGTGCGACGTGCGTAACATTATGAATATTGACAGACTTTCACAATTATAAACTTTCAAATATTACTGCGTCTTGAATAAAAATAAAACATAATAATGTAATAGCGATGTAAAAAAAAAAATCGAATTGATTGGAATATATAAACAATCAAAAACTAGTTAAAATCACTACGTTTGTATTAAAAAAAAATAAGACGAAGCTGATCGGCTATTAAGCCATTTTCAAGTATAAATAAATAAAAACAATAAAAAATAAACAAAAAAAAATGTAGAAAATACTTAATTTAGATGTACAATATTACAAAGAAAAATAACGCCAAATAAATGGCTTAAAAAGTTTTGTGTTTTTTTTTTCTGTGGCGTAAAAGAGAAGCTAGATCTGTATACCGAGATGCCCCGAAGCCCGACCACATTTAACATCATAAAGAACCTACCATGTGTTGGATCATATGAGTAATCCAGTGGTACATCTATTCTATATTGAAGGGCAGTATCGAAGCAGTCATACTTAATGAACGATACGAAACAACGGAAATGTGGCTACATAGAAGAATTCTCAAGGTCTCAAAAAATTAAGTTAGAAAATCTTAGAATTGGCGAAGTTAAAGAGAATGTTGAAAAATTGTTAACAAAAAAGAAAAAATTTGGATACATTATAGGAGAACAACGATACCCCAGCTTCTACAACTTATAATTGGAGGGAAAATTGATAGAAGAAGAATTGCAATATTACTTCAGTCTAGGAGGTCATATAGTATGCAAGAAAAATATGAGAATATAATTGCAATTTTACGCTCTTGTGGTGTATGATACGTTATATAAACGAATACATGTACATATATATGTATATATTATTACCATATAATAAAAGTACGATCTTAACTGTTCAATTAAATAAGTACCAATTATGACACGAATTGTCTTAAAAACCTAATTCTTATTTGGGATATAAGCCCAATGACTAAACGCAATAAATATATTTAGGTTACTAAATCTGATAGATGTCTACGTTTAAGACGTTTCGTGTTATATCCGATATCTAGCAGCTGTATTGCTTCCACATTTATGTGATTACGTAAACGCTTCTCATGTTTTTGAGTAAATTCCTTATTTATTTTATTTTATTTTTTTATTTTTTTATAGTTTTAACTACCGAGACTATTACGGCACTGGTGATTTAACAGTTGGATGTAGTAACTGAAGTTGGAGGAGGAAAGGAACTGTATAACTGAGGGAATAGTTGAAGAACTGTTGGAGAGGAAAGCAGATAGAGAGTACGCGGAAGGATATTGGGCCGGTAAGGGAGAAGTGTAGGGCTAGTAAAATATGGCAGATAAGAGAGCGGTTTGGGTGTAAACAAAAAGGGAAAACAGCGGGTTGGTTGGTACGTTGGAGAAGATAGTCATGAGAGAGTGATATGTGACCAAGGCGGATCCTGCTGAGTGCTATGTAATTGAAACGGGTTAAATTGGCAGGTGGTTCCTAGAAGCATACATTAGATTTGATGGCAAGGCAAATTCATGAATGACTTCGTTAACGGTAGCCATCCGGAGATCCAAATGGATATCGGTTATTACGTAAATATTGATTTGCATTCGCACGTAAATTATATTTTGACGCCGCTGTAAAACTCGCCGTACAATCCCATAAGGCAATTACGTCCAAATCGATTTAAGGATTTGTTTGTACACTAATGGTTTTTGCAGGACATATGCAATACAATTACGCATTAACCATTATAATTATCGTACTTTGGTTTTAATTTGACGAACTTTCATTTTGACATGAACCTTCCACGATATACCTTTATCTAGATGCATACCTAAATATCTTGCAGAACCAGCTCGTGGAATAGCTTGATTATCAAGGTATATGCGGTAGTGGTTGTATAGATATATGTATATATATAATTATATTTTACACGCATATATGTATATAAATAACATACATTGTTGCATTTACGCTTGTATATTTTTAAAAATTAATTCCGATTTCGTTTCGCGTAGTCAACACGAGTTGTAAGTGAGGTAGTAATTTTCATTACAACTGGTATTGACGGTCCTTTGAAGTTCACGACTGTAATGGAATTGACCGAAATAATTTGTGGATTTTCTACGCGATATTTTATTTAGATTAAGGATTTTCGCTTGAAATGAAAGAATCGATGATTCGATCGGCGCTGTTTTCTTTAATTGTATAATTATATCTTCGTCTATATATTTTTACACGTAAATGAACGATGCTTACTTTCCTGCTGTCAGTCTGTCATCGCGTATACTTTTCGTTTTAATTTTATTTGTTAATTTTCATAATTATCTTTCCTATATATATTGCGTTTTTAACAAAAAAAAACTATGTTATATTTTATTCGTATTATTATTATTATTATTCCCAATATTTTCCAACGTTGTCTGTCCTGAGCTTCACGTACCCATGTGTACCCGACTTGTTTTATTAGGTCATCTGACCATCTTCTCGGGGGGTCTTCCTTGTTTCCTTTTCCCAGCGTATGGTCGCCAGTTCAGTATTTCCTTCCTACGTCAAATATTGGCGTCAGAAGGCTTAAAGAAGAAGAAGAGATTATTATTATTTTTGGTTTTAATTATTACCACTATTTTATTATTATATTGTTATCGCAGCTATTACTTTATTATTATTATTATTTCTTAAATTTACTTCCCAGAATAATAAATTGAGAAAGATAACGCCTTAATCAGGTAGAGAGAGTCATTCGTCACGTTACGATTGATGACTGAATATAAACTAGTGTATATAGTAACGATATAATAATATTTATTACACATTTCTTCAGTCATTTTAATGCGTACTATCCACCGCTGCTGCTGCTGCTACTGTCGATGTAATATATTCGTATTACGTAAAACCTTCTTCTTCGATTATATAGTCTTCGTCCTGAATTACAGCCGAACAAATTGCATAGAATAAAAGAGTACCGGTACTCCGCCAAGAATAAAATAATACGCTATCGAAAGGGTGCGGATTTTAATCAACGAAGCGTGACCAGTTTGTTGTCAAAGAATTACTGATTTTTTTTAACCGAATCGATATTAAACTTCTGCACGATAAACCGCGAGGTGTGTGCGATTATTTTCAGTGACAAGGCAAGATGCATTCGCGCGTGTCAATAAATCGAGAGCGATCGATTACCCGGCCAAATTGAAATTTAGCAGTTTTAATTATTTATATTTTAAAAAATAACATCATTTGTAATGCCAGATAATAAATTTTACATCTTCGAAGAAATTATTCGGCGTATTTCCCTTATATTTATTATATAGATTAAATAAGAAATATCGCGCTAATTCATTTAGATGGCGGTGATGGTCGTATGTTTTCCATTCAGATTAATGTTGCTGTTTTTTTTCGCTTCACATCATGATTATGGCGATGATGATGGTAGTAATAATAATAATTAATAATTTCAATTTAAATTTCAGTTTATTCATTTTGAATAATCTTAAGTTTTAATTGGAGTACAATTAATGTGAATATAGTTATGGACAACGCTCACCAACACCAAACATAAAATAAAATGAACAATCAATAAATATTTTATTAGAAAAAGTTATACACTACATTAGTTGCTAATAAGTGGTAGAGTCAATTGTGTACCGGATACATCTTTATCACAATAAACATGGTTATCTGATTATAACTAGAAGTTAATAGTGAAATATATATATATATATATATAATAATAATAATAACCTTTATTTAGCATAACTAAATTAACAATTTATAAATATCTGTTACAGCTAAAACTAATTTCGAATGTAGTCATACGTAGTCATACTAGGCCCTTTCCAGTGAGCGAAGGTCTCTCCCAATTTTTCCTAGTTGCGTTTGTTGTGTGCCAACCTATCCAGAGCGCTTCTAGATCCCAGGAATTTTTTGAAGTCGCCATCCCAGTTTTTTCTCTTGCGGTACGCCAGGAACCATTCCGTTACTTTCTTCGTCCATATATATATATAAGTGTAGGAAAAAATGATATAAAAAACCTGCAACTTAGAAAAAAATGAAAATTTACAATATGATAATTATTAATGTTAAGAAAGCTTATAACAAATTATGCTTAATACTTTTAAAATAAAATCCCTAATATAAGGTAATTTTAAACAATCGTGTATGTTATCGACGGGGTATATTTGAAAATACATATTAAATTTTAAATGATTTATGCAGTTTATTAAAAGTAGCTTTAGATGATATTGAGCTCCATGCTGAACAGGCGTAGGTTATTATTGGTCGTCGGATTAATGATTTGTAGATCATCGTCTAGTTAAAGGTAAGATTACTATTAAAAAGCAGGTATATGAAATAGATGGCTTTATTTGCCTTAAGGCTAGTATTATTTACATGTTCAGTAAACGTCGTTTGCTGTCTAAAATAACACCCAGATAATGTACCTGGTCACTCCAATCTATTTGAGTATGTTGAACAAGCGGACTATCTGGCAACGTTTACATAAAATAACTAAAACTACGCGATACATATGATTACGTGAAAAATGAAAAGTACATGCAGCTCATGCGATATGTATTTTAATATATATATAATATAGCAAACATATTGATTCAGAGTTTATGATATCGAAATGATGGAAATATATTCTTTATTGTTTGTTTGACAGTCAATCAGTGTACATTGGTCGTGTCAGATGATAAAAGAAATCCCCTTCTCTATAGGTATAAATTTCATATATATATATATATATATATATATATATATATATATATATATATATATATATAAACAATTAAATTTTCAAATACAAATAATACATGCATGCATTAATTTTATGTATATATACAGCATAGTCATCATCATGCCTGATGTTCTGTTCATTGTTATTTTTATAATTCGATGTAAATAATAATAAAAAAGTTGTTACAAACGTGTTTCTGGATTTCCGCGAGTTCGTTTTCGTTTGATTTTACCTTTGAAGATATCTCAAAGTAATTCGTCATATCTAATCCTCCAAATTAACCCTGCAGTGCAAGAATATTTTATTTTTTGCGTTAAAATTATTTTAATTAAACGCTGCATTGAAAACTAAAATGGTGCAATTATATATTCGATGTAATATTGAGGAAGCACGAAAAATTCTATGTTATTGTATATACGAGACATTACGTATTAAATAGTATAAAATCTTTAAAATAAAGTTTGGCTTTTACCGAATGCATATGAATTATATAAATCTCATAATAGCGGTGAAAAAAACCTGTAGTGAAAAACACACGATTACATTTAAACCCGTAGTTAGAAACATAGGATCGTATTTAAACTTGTAGTTAAATTTTCTTGCTAATTAAGATGTATGCATCGGTGCAATAAAATTGCATATTAACAAAATTATGCATTGCACGGTTAAACACGTTTTCTCTATTCGAACAGACCTTCTCTCTTCAACTTGCTGAACTATCCGCTTATTTTTGATTTTTTTGTGCTCCTATTTAGCTCGGCCGCTCGATTTTTACTTCAAATATTTTTAAATGAGTGGTTATGAAATGTGGAAAAAATAAAAAAATCTACAGTCACATGGCGTGAGTTCGATCTGTTGTAACTGAAAATGGTAAATGGTGGAAGGAAATAGATGCGAGCCCGTTTGATGTAGTTATGCTATTATTTAATTTTTAAAATGAGCAATAATGGAAGCAAACATTTGTGAGCGGGCCTGGTGCAATCAAATAATCCTACGCCGCATTGTATTCCGATTAATGCTTTAATTTAATCAGCCCATCGTAGTGGGCATCTTCCTCTGGGACGTTTACCTTACATCCTGCCCTGTATAATGGTTCTTTCCATGGAGTGTAAGTTCTTGAACTATGTGACCGACGTACTGATCATATTCCGATTTATTTTCTGCGGAAGACTGGTTTTTATTTTTATATTAAAATTGTTTTTTTTTTTTTTTTGATTCCGCGAGCGTCCGTAGTTTTCCTGTACGCCCAATCTGGAAGGTATTTCTTCGAATTGCATACATTTTTTTAAATGGTGTTTCTGATGCATATGTCCCAACAGGGACGATCAATGTGTTCACGAATTTTAACTTAGTGTTCTTTTTGTATCTTTCTATATTCTTTTTAGTTTTTGTTGTTATTGCATCTCTTGCCATCAAATAGGAACTCTTAATATATCTGACTTCTTGAACAAGGAAGAAGATATAAAATCGTACGAAATGACGCATCGATTTTCTAGAAAATATATCTCTATTTTCATTCGTTGAGTTTTTGATTAAACACGTCCAGGCAAAATCTGAAAACGTTTGTTTTTAATTTCCGCTTCAACTAAACGGCGATTTACTTATTTCGAAAGAAGGAAAAGATTTTAAATTTAGATTTAATATACTTCCGCACGATAAAAGTGGCATTCCGCTATCGTTGAACTGAGTTAAGAACAACTTAAAACGACGTTATGATAACATTATGTTCGCGAGAAATCGAATTTAAAGCTTCCTACTTCGTAGTCGTACAAAACGAATAAACACGACAAATCCGTTTATAAAGAGGCGTCCGACATTTTGCTATTATTCGCTTCTCGCTTGGAATATTCCTATCGATTTTATCTGTTTCGTAGAAAAGAATGAAGTTGCTGGAAGTCACGAATCTCTACCAAGGGGAATGCGATCCTCTGAATAGCCTGTTCGTCCATTCCATCCATACTATGAAGATGCTACATACACACAGTCATCGTCAAACATATATATATAACAATAAAAACATCCTTCTTCTGCGCAGTTGCGGAGAGTTTAGAAGAAAACGGAATAACGTGTATCGATTGTATTGCAGATATCGACCTATTCTATTCTACTCTCGGCTTTTTGCCTCTCAATTTAACACGTAACGAAATTTTACTGCTTATAACTGTTTATAGATTTTACGTGCTTTTTCATAATGTCGAAAACGGGGAACACTATCCTATTTTCCGACTTAACAGTAGCGACACGTGTGATTTAGAATTTAAGAATTATCGTGGGTGGAGTTGACAGGCATCTTGAATTATATATTTATAAAAATATTAACGCTTTCTTTTTTTTTCTCAAATGAAACATTGAAATATAAATCTTTATTCGATAATACAGTGATTAAAGTTGCGTATCGGCGAATAGTATCCCACCACTAAACAATAACGATTATTTCCCACATACTTGATATGTAAGTGCATTAACATTATGTAGAATACAGCGGGAAAAATTTAGGGAAAACCGGCTACGTAAGAAAATTAACATACATTTTATGAAACGCTTAGTATTTTAAAATAATACTAAATGTATTTTTTTCAGAAAGACGCAAAGAAATGAAAATTAGAACTAAAAAGTATTGCTGTATGACGCATTATTTTAAAAATCCATAACAAAATAATATAAAAATTAAACAATTTAAATTATTGATGAAATCGTCTAGAATAGTTTATTTATATAAAGATTACGAAGTTTTTTCATCTCATGTAATTCTTAATTGCAGTGGTACCCCCACGCCATATAACATTGTACGCGGGGGTATCGACGTTAATGAATGCCTTGAATGTTAGCCCCTTTTCAACGTAAATATAACATGCAATGGGCTGGTTACGATGTATAATGCTACTATATATGTACATGTTGTGGCATACATACTAGAGCGCTGATGACCAAAGGTTCGATCCCAGCTCGCGATATATAATTTTGTCATAATCATTAACTCTTAATTATCACGGATAAGACAGCAGCTCCCTACATATTAACTGGTATTGTGAGTGTTAAACTACTTTATTAATAATGTACAAAGAGTGGTTACAACATTCGACGAAGATGACGGTGATTAGGTATATATATAAAGAAAAGGAGAAGATAAAACTATCTACAATGAAATAAAAATTACAAAAAAATAAAAATATTACCTAGATGAATTAAAAGTACCTTTTATACAGTAGCATAATTATATTTTTATTAAAACAGTCGACTGGTTTCGCCGGCTGAATATTATCAGGACGAATTGATAAGCGATAAAATTGACAAGTAAATAACTCGACCCTTAGTAAACAAAACAATCTACGCAGATTCTGGTAGTTGTCTGTTAGCCATTTGAAGGGTGCTGTTTGAAAAGAGTTCCTTTATTTCTAGAATTTCGAGAAAATCAACCACCCGATTGTTTATGGAAACGTGTAAAACTGGAAAATCAGAAGCGATCACAAAAGGTTCGTTCAATATGTATATAAGGTGGTCAGAAAAATTTAGGGTAGTCATTTTGTTTTTCCGTAATACAGTATGTGGATTTTTTTTTAAAGTTTAATATTAAACTTGTCCGTTTTTTGTTGTTAATTTGATCGTTTATCATATAATACTGATGATAATACTGATGATGTTGTAGCCAGAGAAACTAATCCACTGCGTTTGTGAAACATAATTCTTACACTGCATAAAGATTATGTTATTTATTGGAAGTCCGCATTCTTAAACGATCTACTATCCCGCGCCACATCAATCTGTTGAACGTTCTATCGAATAGGATCCAATTCAGGAGACTGAAAAATACAATCAACCCCAGATGGAGAGTTTGCCGTTAGGTGATATTAAATTTTATTATAAACTTTTTATTTAAAAAGACAAGATAGAAGACTGAATAATAATGCTGGATGATTATATTAGTTAGATCCTGCAGGTTTGATGTTAATGTACCGTTATTGGTGAGTGATTATGAATGACATTAGTATTAACACTGTTTATATTTTGATTACGATTAAAAGAAGATTTAGAAGTGGACTTTGTAAAAGTATCTCCAGATTTTTGCTTCTATTACCTATTAATACTTTATGGTAAATTTAATTTGAAACCTACAATGATTACTGAAATAGTACGATACAAGTAATTTCAAATATAATGCATCGTTAAAAATTTTTGATTTATGTTTGATCAATATTGCAATACGCATGCGAAACACGGACCATAAGTACAAATAGTAAAAAAAAAATCGTTTGAAACGTGGGGCTAGCGCAGATTGTTAAAAATTTTGAGACAGACTCGATCGCCAATAAAATGATTCTAATCCGAATAGACGAATGGAAGTTGATAGCATTCAAAATACGAAAGTAAGGTACATAGGTCGTGAGATAGGAAAAAATCGGTTTCTTCATGTTGGTGACACAATGGAACATACAAGGGAAATCCTGCCGAGAAAGAAGAATAAGCAGACTGGAAATTTATCATACAAAACTTTCGAAGAAACAATAACTGATGTCAGAAATCCGACTATATGATATATATATATATATATAATATATGTGTGTGTGATCACACATTGGTCAATAACGTGTACTGCGGAAACCCCCAGGTATTAACGACGGAAGTCATAGCGTTTTACTTCGCGTACAACTATGAGAATAGATTAAATCAAGCTGTATCCGAAATTAAATCCAATTCAAAAATGTACTAACTAGGGTAACACCGAAAAAAGGGACTAGGCTGGCACAGATGAGCAGTTGGTAAACGGACGAGAGAAAAGTAATCAACGAGTAGATCATATACGAGGGACACCATTTATACGATATATAGATATTATTGCTGTACCCCGAAGACAGTGGCTTCGTGAAATGTAGACTGCGTGAAACCCACATCAAATCAATGATATAATATATGTGTGTGTGTGTTTGTGCGCTCGCGTGGGTGCGTATTTAAAAAAAAAAAAACAACTAGAATTCTCTTGTACCTACTTCGAAAATTGATAATTAGTAACGGATTTTTCTGGGTTTTATAAACCGAAGCATTGAACTGATATAAATACTGAAATACCGATTATCGATTGAAAGTGTATTGTTATTAAAGAGATAGCGGATACTTTTTGTTTGTACTCGTGAGGTATTTGCTTTACATGTTAGATAATTTCGACAAAAGATAAAATAGTAGGTCGTTTTCAAAAATAGCGCGCTGTTAACGTGAAAAAAATTCCAGCTGCCAATTTCCAAATAAAACGATGTCACTCGATGATATTAAAAAGAAATGTAGGTAAATATCCCGTTAAAATGACGCTACCGATAAAGGTGCTACACTTACCGATGCATCGTTTCAATGTAACTCAATTTTCGTGTCTAACGGCGGATTAAAATATTTCAATGGATGATTATTGCAGTTAACTGTGTTAAATTTTCGCGTAATTTGAAATATATATATATTAATTTACGGAAGTAAAAATATATAGAAGGCTTCATTTGATTCGACTGTTCGCGATTTACGTTCGTTGTAGTAGAAATAAAACTATAATGCGTAAGACGGATAAGTAAATAAAATCGAGTTAATGAAGCGCGCCGAATTACGCGATGTCTCTTAATAGTTGCAATGCTGGTGCGTTGTTTGCATTTATAAACGGTATTTCACGTCTCATCCTCGGTCGATTCTACTAATGGCGGCCATCATTACGTCTTAATTATCTGTTCGAAAACTGTAAAACTACGTCGGTCGGTTGAAATATAATGCAAACTGAAGATTATTCATTCTACTATAAGGTGCAACGTAATTATCTGTGTGAACCAAACAGAAACAACGAATCGTTCGTTTATATATAGTGGTAGGAATTAACGTATTTTACAATCGACCGAATAGAATAAATCTCCGCATAATAACGAATAAATATTACACAGACGTAAAAATAAAAATAATAATTGATAATTAGCAAAAAAAAAAAATTAAAAACCTGTGAAGAAAAAGAACATTTCATTTTTATTTAAATTATAAACATAAGATACAATTATATGCTGAGTACATAAAATAACCTCAGATGACCGTCATTTGTTACAATACATTAATCAGTTTTTACTACATTTTCGAAGACTTTCTCTAGTATAGGTTGCTGAATTTTTGAAATTTCTTCAGAAATTTGAGTTTTCAGATCTTCCAGATCTCGTGGACGTGTTTCGTAAACGCGGCTCTTAAGATATCCCCACAAAAAAAAAAAAGTCGTGTAACTTTTAATTCTTTTCGAAACTCTCTTTGCACCGTCGTGATCAATTCACGCCGAAAATAACGTTCCATGCAAAACGCGCGCTCCTTCTCGTTATAGGGTGCCATGATATCTGAAACTGGACAAAAACCAATCCCTCGTGTATATACTGAACGTGGAATATGCGGTTTACGTTGTAGCAGTGTTAATCAAAAAACAAGACAGTCCGTCTTCACTGGATCGCCCTATATACTAAGAATAAAGTGTATCATATAAAAGCTATGATACGACAAAAGCTGGAAAAAAAAAAACGGCCACTATAAAAAGGGAAATAAAACGGAATCCGGGTGAAAAATTTCTTTTAATGAAGTAAATACGTCTGTTTGGACTAGCTATAATATTATGTAAATTATTATTATTGTTATTTGTCGTATGGAATGAAAATCATTAGATTATTTTAAGCGGTGCATACTGAGGTGCTACAAATACATCCATGTAAGATATTACATTATCGAACTGAATAACCTTGAATGATTTCTTGGATTGTTGAGTATGTCCTTATAAATAGGTTTATCGCTCAGCTATCTCTCGTCTTGCTTACCGATTTTGTTTCCTCGTCATCGACCATCTTCTTCTGTGATGTAAAAAAAAATATATATATATATAACCGGAATGTGGACGATATTTATTACTAATAGGAATTAGCTTTTCTAAGCATGAAGGTCGAAGAAGAAGAATATAAAATCGTTCGTAATAAAAAAAAAAAATAATAAAAATGTTGAAAATCGGATTCGAGTTACCTTGAAAACGATATCCGATACGAAGTTAATTTGTTCCTGTCTTTAAATAGCGCCTGAAAAAAAATATATATATTCGCCTTCCACGTAACATTTTGGTGATTTCAATTTCTTTGGCTGGTGTTCATTTATTGAAAGTTTTATTTTTCACAAAGACGAATTCTTTACCGTCATATTCCTAAGAAGTAAAAAGAATGTTACAAATCTCGGCTTAATTATGATAATCGTAGTAGTAGTATGAAAACATTACCAGTTAGTGGCGTTGACAAACATTTCTATGTAAAGTATGTACATGTTTTCTTTCTTTAAAATATTATCATTTGGTGTATATATATATATATATATTTGTGGAGCAGATGTTTACATGTTTGATAGGATTTTTTAAAGAAAAGTACATTGTGAAAAAGCAATTTGTTCCTAAAAACTTCGACCTCGTCGCCGCAATACAATTGCGATTTTTTTATCGTCGCTCAATAACATTATCGATACAGAGATTAGTTGAATTCGATTTGACCTGGTTTTCTTCAAGTTTATCGCAGGTGTCAAATTTTGCACCATTGTCCGAGGAGCTGTACCGTAATTTTTGTTCGGCCACGTGAGAAAATACATTTTCTTATCTCTACGCCGCATTAGTGGAAACATTTTTAAATTTTGTCTAAATATAAATGTTTCGTTAAGGCAGTAGTTACGTTGTAATTATGTTAGATAGATATTTCTGAATATGTTTTTTATTTTACTTATTTTGGTTATATATATATATATATATATATATATATATATATATATATATATATATATATATATATATATAATTAAGTGAAAACCAACAATGTGGTGTATTATTAAGCTCTGGCTTTGGTATCTGTTCATCTCGTTGCCGAACGTCGTGATTCTACAGCCATAACATTTTAACGTAGAAAATGGGCTAGCATTCGAAGCACTTATGCGACGTATATGCTCGTGTATATATTATGTTATACGAAGTTGGGGTGTCCTTCGTGATAATTGAGAGTTACTTAATGATGAAAAACTTTATAAACTTTTCGAGTTAGTTTGAGAACCGCGACCGTCTAAGTCGATAGGCGAGCGCACTCTTAGAAAATATGCCACCACTCGTTAATTTATAAATAAAAAGTAAAGAAATATAACACTTCCGCAATGGGTTTCCGCTAGTTTTAGCCGTCAGCTGATAATCCGGTTTTCCAACAATATATATTATGCACAATGGTAAGGTTTTCCCGCCCCCCTAGACCAGGCTACATCTTTGCGGTCATTATATTTTAAGTTAAATTTTTATATACAAATTTCAAACATCTTCAAGTTGTTATCGTATTAATTATATACCACATTATCCGGTCGTACGTTATATACTCTTTGATGCTTTCTAATTCTCTGTTTTGTACGCGATTATAATTATTTATCTTCTCCTTTTATTTTATGGTATTGTTATTCGTTCTATCTTGTTCAGTCCCTTCTTTATAGTTTTTTTTTCAATTATCTTTTTTTCCAGTCAATATTTCCGCTAGTATTTTGTTATGTAATATCGGTAGTGTATCTTCATTTATATTGCCCGCATTTTCCTGCAGTATATTTTTTTCATTTTCTTCTAATTCTATTTGATTAATTTCGCGGTATAACAATTTCCCTATATAAATATAATATTTTTAGCTGCAATATACGTCTAACCTCTCCAAAAGATTTTACGTGGATGTTATAATTCATTTTTATTTTAGTTAGAATTTCATTCCCTAGTACTTTTAAATTAACCGTCGTTTTTAAGATTCTACAATGTTTCGAGAAAGCTAAAGCCAATCCCTACTATTAAGTGGTGTTATGTCATTGAATTTTTCAACTGTTCTTAGTTTTAAGCAAACAGTGAATATTAAATATCCTCGATTTCGGTATTATCCACTTTTTGGTATTCTCCTACGTAGTAAGACAGAGAAAAAAATCTTGCTTTAATATTTTCGTCTTTCCAGATTCGTACGAATGCTGTTCTTGTGGTTTTGCCTTCCGCGTTTCAGTGTAGCCTTCGTGATTTTCCGGGTTTGAATACCCCTGTTGTGATATTAATTCACTTTTACCAAAGATTTTACATAGATGACAATGATAATAGATTGACAATATATTTTCTCGACTTAAAAACGCCTGTGCAACATCCAGGAATACTGCAGAACATACTTCCTTTTTTTCCAGCGTTGAGGAAATCGCATCAACCAATCGATGGCACTGCTGCACCGTAGAATGTTCAGTATGAAATCCGAATTGATGGTTTGGTATTATTTCACGACTGCTTATAATCGGCTGGATACGACTTAAAATTAATTTCTCTAATACCTTTGATAATGAGCAGAGTAAACTAATAGGCCTATAGGATGATACATCTGTTCGCGGCTTGCCCGGTTTATGTATCATTACTATAACTGATTTTTTCCACGTTTTAGGAAAATATCCAATTCTTAATATTCCATTGAATATGTAACATAATAGAGTAGCTGACTTTGTTGGAAGCCGTGAAATGATTTCACCAGTGATGTTATCTACTCCAGGGCTTTTTCGTAATGGTACTTTACGTAGGCATTCGAATACCTCTTTTGTAAGTAAATATTTTTGTTTTTCCTGGTGAACAGGGTTCATTTAAGCTATTTTCTATATATTCGGAGTATTCACGACACATATCAGGATGCGGAATAAAAACTGAACTGAGATATTCTGCAAAAGCGTTTGATTTTTCTTTGTCGGTTCTGGCCCAACCATTATTTAATTTGATCGCGTTTTAATAGTTTCTTAGTATTATACCACAAGACTGAAGCATCAGTGTTCATTGTTTTCAAATACCTTTGTGTAGTTTCATTTTTATATTGATTTATTTTGATTTTCAGTGTATTTTGTAATATTGTGTAGTGCTTTTTTAAAGATGGATAACGATTATGCTGCCATTTTTTCCTAGCGGCTCGTGTTTTCTTTATCAGCTGTCTTATTTCGATTGGAATAAATTTGTGTGATAATTTTCCTGAATTATAACTTGTAGAATTATGACAAGCGTATACTATTAGATCAGTAAAGTTTTTAATAGCTAGGTCTATATCATTTTTACTTTTTATTTTAATTTTTAGGTTAGTTTCGCTTTGAACTATATTTGAAAAAAGATCCCAGTTTGTAAACTTGTTAACCAGTCCATGTTGGATAGATATACACCTTGGACGTATGTCTAAGGTAGCAATTACAGGAACATGATCCGAAGATAGATCAATAGCTGTTCTACATTCTCTGCTATACTTTTGTAAAGAAATCCAATATATCTGGAAGTCTATTATCGTGTGCAGGCCAGTATGTAGGTGTCATTGGTGTAAGGATGGCAAGTGAATTATTCCGTATGCACTTTTCCAGCCTTCTTCCAAACTGATTAGTTAATCGTGAACCCCATTTGGTGTTTTTTGCGTTATAATCACCACCGCATATGAAGTTATTTCCTAAGTTTTTAAAGATGGTTTTAAACTCGATGTCTGGTATTATGAATCCACTGTGGCAGTAAATAGCTGCTACTGCAATTTCATTTGCGAGTGTATCTATATTCACTGCAACAACTTGATAAGCGTCTGTGCTACGTGAAAAGTTCTTATATTGTTTGTAACAACTTTTAACCAACACCATGGTACCTGCATGAGCTGTGCCATCAGGGTGATGAGCAGTGTAAGTATTATATCCATTTAGTTTAAAACTGTGACTACTTACGAGGTGAGTTTCAGCTATCAATACAACATCAATGGCGTTTTGTTGGAGGAAAATTTCAGGCGTTTGATAGGGTTTGGCATCCTGGATTACTTTATAAACTGGGACAGTTTCTCACCTTCGATTTATATGCATTACTTTATTCATATTTATCTGGTAGAACATTCGTTGTCAGAATTAATGGAGATTTTTCGGAAGAACATAATATTTTATCATCTGTACCGCAGGGTAGTCTACTCGTGCCTCTTTTGTATTCGGTCTACACAGCAGACATGCCGACTAGCAATCAAAACCATCTTAGCAACATTCGCCGATGATATTGCTATTCTTGCATCCAATTCAGAAGCAATGTATGCAAACATCGCGGTACAAAACCATCTGAATAGGTTGGTTCAGTGGGCACAAAGTTGGCGTATGTTGTTTAATCCCAGTAAATGCCAGCACGTTATATTTACAAATAAAAAAATCAAGTGCCCGGCTGTAAGAATTAACAACATACAAATTCCTAAAAGTAATTCAGTACGTTATCTTGGCTTGTACATGAACAAAAGGCTCACATGGCGACCACATGTGGCACACACTAGAAGAACCATTATTACTCGTGTGAAATCACTACGTCCGTTATTGGGACAGAAATCGGTTCTAAATCTAATGACCAAACGGACTATCTATCTTGCAGCAATCGCTCCTATTTGGCGGTATGGAATAGAGTTGTACGGCAGTACTTGCAAGAGTAATCTTAGAAGAATACAGCAACAACAGTCCAAGATACTCCGTACTATTGCGTCTGCTCCATACTATGTTTCTAATTTGACACTGCATAAAGATCTCAAGATTCCATATGTCAACGATATTCATGTCATGCAGTATAAGAGGTTATTCGACAAATTTGAAGTCAGTAGCAATCCTAATGTTCGCAGAATGCATTCAGACAGTCTTCCAGACAATCCTCCAAGGCGTCTGCGCAGGAAGTGGTGCCGAGATGCAATTCCAATCACTTAATAAATCGGGTCTTATTCAAAAGACAACACGTTTTTTTTTTCATTTTAATTATAGTATTTGACCATCCCTATACTATTCCTACAAATATTTAATTCCCATCAAGTTATTCTTTTCTCTTCCTCATAGTCTAGTGCCTTACTGGAGTCACTAGACTAATATTAATTTCCTACTTACGTGATCAACCGTTGTTTGCAGCAATTAATGCTGGTATGATGTTTAAAAGGGGAAAAAAAAGTACAGCAATGACGCGACTTCCATCAAGACACAAATATGATTGTTCTATAAATAGGGTTATTAGATATTTGTTAAATATACTTTTTACTTTTATTTGGCGTGTTTTATTTGTTCCGCTAAACGTTTTAAAATGTCTATACACTCCATAAATCATATTAAATATAATTATCTATTTTATACGTGTATTATCTTTCTGATCTTTCTCCCTGTATATATATATATATATATATATATATATATATATATATATATATATATATATGGATGTGTGTGTGCCTGTATGTTTGGCAGGAAAATGATTAATTTTGAAAGAATTTTTAGCATGTGACGGTATCGCCAAACCAAAATAGACGCGTTATCAATTTCGAATACTTATTAATTAAAATGAAATTATAAATTAAAAATAAATAAAAATCGAAATATGAAAAATTAAAAACCTTCGTTTACTATTTCAGGTTTTTAATTCGATCGGTTATGAAATATTCGTTACGAGAAGGGAGCTATTTTAATTTTACTGTTGATAAACAAGATGATTTTCATTCTTAAGGAATGATTTTTTTCTTTTTCATACTATAATATTTAAAATGGAATTATAAAATTATGAATCATTTAAAAAAAAAAAGCATAAACTATGTTTATATATGAGATAAGGCCGGTATTTCGTCCTAATGAAATATGTAGCTAAAAAGAAAATGTGAAACACAATTAATCGGTTTCGACCATCCAGTTTTATTCAGTCAGGCATCGTCACCGTTGTAAAATTTTTCTTCCGGTTTGATTTCTCGTGTATTATTTTGTAAAAAGGTTTTTATTCCTGTTCGTAAGTTATATTATATATATATATATATATATATATATAATATATGTGTGTGTGTTTTTAATGGTATTTTGCAAATGGTTCCGATGCGGAATCGTTTAATAATGACCGACCGCTTTCCTTTATGAACCCTAATTATCTCACTTTTATGTTACAACTTGATCCATTTAATGTATACTACCGCAAGTTATCCAATAATCTTTCTGTACGAGGTGCCCCTTCCGTATCTATATAGTTTATTTCCAATTGGATATACGTTAAATATTATTTTATTTAGATCGTTTATTTAGCTGCTATAAATAGATACACAACGGCTGTTACTTCTGAAAAAAATATTTATTAGTAACACGCTAAAAACGTATTTACTGGTCAGTTGTCATATTTTTAAAAAATTGAACATGTAACGAATTTTGTGGATTTTTTCAAAAATAACACATTTTAAATACTTTTATATTTAAGTCGTTTCTTTTATATATATATATATATATATATATATATATATATATATATATATATATATATATATATGTCTATCAATAAAAAAATGAACTTACCGATTATTTTTAGCAACTTAAGGACGTTGTAAACCTTTTGTAAATTAGCCGGACGGAGCCATAATTTAACTCTTTACCTTTCGTACTGCTTTGATTCATTGAACTTCTTACTGGGGAATCACTTATATCCGATTGTAAATTGTTCAGAAATTATAAATTTAAAATCAAATTTCGAAAAGTTCTATTCTCAAATAAATCATATTATGGAACATAGTCTGTGATGCGGGGATTCGGATAATTTTCATATACTATTTATGTTTAAACATGGAGGATCGTTCGTATTAACACCGATAGCGACGTGTAAGGAACTCGTACTTAAGCGCCAAGTTTTCTCTATTTTTGAAATCAATCTAGGTGTGAACCTTCTCCACCATTATATATTGAATTTTGACGATTAAAAGAAAAAGAGAATAAATAAGCAATTACAGAAATATATATATATATATATATATATATATATATATATATATATATATGTAGGTATGTTTCTACTATTTTAATTTTTTATATAATGTGGAATGTAGTGATTTTTTATAAAAAATCAATTGAAAATAAGTTAAATCACTAATATTTATTTTCTTAATGAAAGCACAAAGCTTTTCGGCATTTACGCCATTATCAAGTGAAAAATTTAAAAAATCATAATTTTAAAAATATAAATTAAATATAATTACTTAAAAATATGTGATGGTAATTGTGAAAATATGATCCAAAAATGATGTCTGCTTCTGTCGGTCTATTTTTTTGATTTGTTGAAATTTAATATCAATATATTTGTTTATTAATTTAGTTTTTTTATATTAATTTTTTATTCAATATTATTTTCCTGATTCTGTAAAAGTTGTATACTGTTGGAATTTTAAATTTTTCATTTACTATTGCGATGTATGATGTCCAAACGTAAAATATAAAATATAAAAATATACAACCACAAAATTTAAAAAAAAAAAAACACAATTTTACAAATAAAATGAAAATAAATATTAAAAATCTTATTTTTAATATTTATTTTCATTTTATTTGTAAAATTGTGTTTTTTTAAAAGAAGCAGACATCATTTTTGGATCATATTTTCACAATTACTATCACATATTTTTAAGTAATTATATTTAATTTATATTTTTAAAATTATGATTTTTTAAATTTTTCCCTTGATAATGGCGTAAATGCCGAAAAGCTTTGTGTTTTCCTTAAGAAAATAAATATTAGTGATTTAACTAATTTTCAATTGATTTTTTATGTTTCTACTAGTTTGAACAATATTTTTCATCGTTCATCGTTTTATTATTTGGCTATCAAATTCTTTGGTGTATTGCAATTATTTTTTAAAGTAATCATTTGTCGAACATTAGAACATTTTTTAATTAATTAAAATTATCCTTAAATTTACACACACACACACAATTATATATATATATATATATATGACCTGTCGGATACTTTGACTAACGCCGGCTAATTAACATCACATTAAAGTACTTGAATTTCCGAAAAATATACGCGGAGTAAATGACCTTGCAAACCGTCACTAAGCGTGATGACGCCGTTGTGTGATCGTAATATACGATGAAGATAAACTGGCGAAGGAGTTTCAACCGTTGTATAATAATTAAATTAATAATAATAACTTGAAGAACGAAATAAATTAAGCTTCATTTTTCATAACAACCGCGGCATTCCTTTAAAATCCTTTGAACTGAAGTTTGATGACTATAATAAGAATAATGAGATTAATTAGTCCTGCATAACAATTCGCCAAACCAGATTCGGAGTAACGCCGGACGTTGAGATTTACCGGAAGAACCCAATATTTTAATGATTATCTTCACTTTCGTCTTACTAAAACCAAGCCGGCTAATTACATTTAAAAGCGACCGTACCGCCACTACATTCGATCTTTATATCATTAATAAAATTTATCCAAAGAATTATTTCTTTTATTTTATTTTTAAATAATAAAATCGATTTTCGTAATCAATTTCATTTTCTTTTCATTAATAATTGGAACGAAGTTCGCGGGAGCAAATCTGTGTTAGAAAATACAAAAATAAACCACTTAAATTGAGAAAATGATTTCGTTATTAAAATTACGACGAATATATATATATATATAATCAATTAATTTACAATAATGGTTTCCTTGTATACTCTACTTGTTTATATGTACATATTTAATAATCTTTATCTATTGTTCTACGTAAGGACTTGGTGACACTATGTATTGTCATGCAAGTTGCATTGTAGTTTTTCTCCATAATTCTCTATTATTGGCAGTTCGAAACGCCTCCTACATAGTACACCCTATTAATTCTTCTCTACGGACGTTTACCATTTACAATACCTCGTATTACTGTCCGTCTCATCGAATATGTTTCTCGCTATGTCCGAAAAATCTTATCATGTTTCTCTTGATTTTTTTGCAAAGTCTGATATCCGCTTCAATTTTATCGATAATGGACTTATTAGTTCGGAGCTCCATTCAAGGTATATGGAAAAGTTTTCTATATATTGCCATCTCGAAGACATTTTTACCCTTTTCGTCGGCTTTTTTAATGGACCACCACGTTCCAGACGCGTATATGACAACAGGAAAAATTACTGCATGGATCAGTTTCAATTTTGTTGATTTTATTAACTATTTTATCAGACCAGACTGAATATTAGTAGTTTTTTCTTTTTTTCTATACTTCTTGTAGATTGACATATTATGATTCTTTTGTGTCTTCTTTTTTTCTTATTGTCGTTATAAGGAACATTTTATTAATTAAATGACACGTCTCCTGTTTTCGACGAAACTATGTAATTTTCATTCTGCGAAATAATTATGCATGGATTGAGCCTAATCGCGCACAATTTATATAGTTATAACAAGAAAACAACTACATATCAAATTAAGATCCCTCTACTGACTAATAGGGTATCGTTCGAACCTCTCCTTAGCTAATGGCGTATTAATATATAAATCAATAATAAAACAAGCATGGATTTATGCTGCACCAATATGGGGATGTGAGAAAAAGACAAACAGAAATATAACATTTTCAAAATAAAACTTTAAGGATAATATACAGAATGCCGTGGTACGTCATCGATGAAAAGCTATTCATCGCGAACTTGGAGGTCTGCATAGTCGTCGAAGCAATAGAGCAGCGGATTTGAAGTCGTGCAATGCGCATACACGGACACTGCAATGAGCTAATAGCTGTCCTTCCGGACGTCACGCGAACCAGACGATTGAAAGGAACTAGAATTCGCCACCTAGTTTAAAAGATGGGCTGAATATATAGATGGATGTATCTCTCATACAAGAGAAGACGATGGTATCCTAGATAGATAGCCTGCATGGATAGGAATGAATTGATAGAAGTAAAAAAATAAAATAATGACGAATCAACTTACCGGTTATTTGTATATACTTTTTCAAAAAATTAGCCAACGGAAAACATCATTTAATTGTCTACCTTTCGTACTGTTTAGAAGTTTCTGGAAATCTATACGCTTACTTACATCGCATAGTTAAGTGATCACTCAACTACTAACTGAGAATGTAAGTATTTAATATGCTTTTCCGGTTTATTTTAATAATAAATGTCTAATACTTATATCCATACTTTATACTATAGGGGGACGACGATTTTGCCATTGTATTTTTGTTCATAATAGGAGGCAATAAGCGTTTTCCATAAATAGAGTCTTTCATTTGACAAGTGAAAACGAACCTATTATTATTATTATTATTATTATTATTATTACATATCGTATTTTCGCTTAGAGCTGTTCATTGATTTTCGTGTGGTAGAAATTTTCACGCTTTCTCAATGACGAACACGTGCATTATTATGTATGATTTTTTTTGCACGATTTGTGAAATAATAACTGGAACTCTTGGACGTATTATATTTATATATAATAATAATAATAAGTACGTCAACAGTTTAAGGAATATGAACGTATTTTCTGTTGCCAGGCTAAAATATGTTTTGTTACTTTCCGAATGTTTAATAACTAACTTCTCCTCTCTAGATAATAAAAACACATTAATATTAGAAATTCAACACAATCTAAACACACTACATAAGGAAGGATGGGAAATCCGCTTTTTGTGGATCCCAAGTCACATTGGGATGCACGGTAGTGATAAAGTAGACCTTGAAGCTCGGTCTATGGTACTTTCACCAGCACCAGAATACTCACCACCTCCATCACCATTAGCTCACATACTCATGAACAACAGCAAGCAGGAATGGACGACCGACTGGACCTCACAAACAACCTTCCTTAGGACCATAAAATCAACTATAGAACCTTGATGGCCTCCAGATGGCACAAGTAGAAAAGAATATGGTACCCTAAACCGTCTACGAGTGGGTCACACAGCCATATCACACAATCACCTTTATACCAAAAGCCCTCCACCAACAAACTGCTCC
This sequence comes from Coronaproctus castanopsis, assembly GCA_032883995.1. Classification (NCBI taxonomy): domain Eukaryota; kingdom Metazoa; phylum Arthropoda; class Insecta; order Hemiptera; family Monophlebidae; genus Coronaproctus; species Coronaproctus castanopsis. The sequence continues at coordinate 161,084,892 of CM065053.1, read as the reverse complement.
TTATGCGGACATTTAACAGAACCAACAGTCACACACTTAATCTATAACTGCCAAACACACACCACATAGGTTAAAACACAAAATACAGGGCCCAATACACAAAATACTTTCAAACAACCCTCAATCAATAGTTAGCATTCTGGCTTTTGTAAGAGAAAGTGGACTCCCAGCACACATATAAACTAGACACGCGTCTCCTTATGCTGTAATAACCCTGGTAGTTACAAACAGCATATGGAGATTTACATTAAAAAAAAAAAAAAAAAAAAAACTATTTAAAAAGAAAAGTTTTCAAATCATTTTAAATGTTATTTTTTTTTCGTGTACCGACCAAGAGGTCATAAACACAATATCTAAATTAGAATTATTCTTTTTTCAGAACAACTTGTCCCAATCGAGCAGGTTGTTTTACACGTATTATATTTATATATAATAATAATAAGTACGTCATCAGTTTTAGGAATATAAAAGTATTTTCTGTTGCCAGGCTGAAATATGTTTTGTTACTTTCTGAATATTTAATAACTAACTATTTAAAAAGAAAAATTTTCAAATCATTTCAAATGTTAATTTTTTTTTCGTGTACTGACCAAGAGGTCATAAACACAATATCTAAATTAAAATTATTCTTTTTTCAGAACAACTTGTCCCAATGGAGCAGGTTGTTTTGTTGTCTTTGTGTCACCAAGGGCATCTCGGCACTGTTTTCTTTTCAGCCGTCTTGAAGGCTTATCTGGCAAAGTGAATGTTGACATCCCTGTTATAAGCGGATTTGAACTGTGACCAAATTTTTCATGTAGTTTTTTATACTGATTTTTGTATATAGTCGCAACCGTAGGTTGTATCCAGATCATTGTGTATGATGGTGTTGCGAACATAAATAGGGCGCATTTACGATTACCCTCAGCGTCTTGGACTGAAATTGTTTTATCTTGCGGAAATGTATACTTTCAAACAGGAACAATAATTGTGTTATATAATAGTACTTTATTTGCAAGGCTTAGCTTAGAGGTTCGACTTAGAAGTGGGTACATTTGTTGCATCAACAATGCAAGTTTTTTCCTTGTATTAATAACGTGAGGGTTCCATGTTAAACCTTACTTGGCATACTTGTGGTATAGCGTGACCATTATAAAAGACTGGTGAGCAATTTTGATGTCGTTTTGTGAAAGTAACATGTTAATAAATTTTTATTTTTGTATTTTTTTTTTTATTTTTTTCAATCACGCATTTGCAATTTTTATACAAAATTTCGACGTGTGAAATAAAATTCTAGTAACTAAACAGTAATTAAACCAATTTTGATAGGTTCTTCGATTATTAACATATAATTTGTCACGTATATTGTATGATGCGACTCGAACAGTGAAAACGTAAAATAATATTTTTACAAACCATTTTATTAACATGAAGCTTTAACCACTGGATTAACTGCTTCACACTCGTTTGTATCACATAACATCTGATGTCATGTGATAAGCTTTATAATATAGTTACTTATTTAACGCTATGTTAAGATTGTAATAGGTAAATTTAAAAAAAAAATTGTTAACGATAAAATGTTTGCATTACGGCGTAAGAATCTTAAGACTACTGAAAAGGTTATTAGCAAAATTTTAGCCTGAATGTCGGCCAATGCGAGCCTGCAAGATATAAATTTTACATAAATAAATATATCTCATATATAGTGTAATTACTGCGTTTATATGGCGCGCTATCCATTTCTCCACGTGCATATATATATATATATATATATATATATATATATATATATATATATATATATATAATCGACTAATTAGTAATATCGTTTTTTAAAAATCTATTAATTTTTTTAAGTCACATTAGTTTCAAATAATATAACAGATATATTCAATGTTTTCCTCATATGTAATGTCCCGATATAATGTACTAATTTAATTATTTTCAATTAATTATAATAAAATTTTAGTCTAAATAGCTGTTTACACTTTAAATATTACTTTTTTAAAATTTAATTATCCTAACTCGCAACAGGTATTTGAAAATATAAAAATATATAAAAAAAAATTCCAAATTAGTCATATAAATAACATAATGAAATATAGTTTAAAATAATACAGTTTTAAATAAGTATTTGAATAATTTTCAAATAAATTTAATTCTGAAAATTAAATTGTTTGCGTTGGAAAAGAACTGAAATTTAAAAAGGTGAAATTTTCATTTGTAAATTTTCACAAATAAATGTAAAGCTGATAAACTAATACATTCTATGATTCTATATGATTGGAAAGTTTTTCTTATTATTGTAAAAGGGGAACAATTGATTATAACTTATGCGTAATATATTGATAACTATTATTAAAAAAAAATTAACAAGATAGCGTACAATAACAGTTTAGTAGCAAAAAGCTGGAGATTGATTAAATAATGTATAATTATTTGCAGTATTCATGAAATAAAATACTAATTATAAACTTATTTTAAATTATTTAAAAATAATATGTTATATACATTGTTTGGATGTAACTCTCTTTGTACTTCTCTTCAAGGGTTATTTTAAATTGGAATATTGTTTATTGACTTATTATTCGTTTTAGTCTTTAGAATAGTCAGAATTAATTGTTAGTTTAATATTCGATTTATTCTAATGTTTCACGTTACCCGATCTATGCCGCATATGTTCCGTAAGAACGCCTATAAAGAAAAATAAAATCGAATAATTAGTCGGATTTAGATTTTAAAAATCTAATTAGTCATTTGTTATTATTCAATTATGCCTATCTCTAATATATATATATATATATATATATATATATATATATATATATATATATATATATAATAATAATAATAAATGAAACGTGTTTTTTTTACAAAATTGCCGTATTAAAAGGATATTTAATTCCACGTTTTAATCGGTTTTCGTTTTGTTAAACGATTAAATTACGGTTTAATGTGAAATCTTGATTTCGACGTTGTATTGTATTTTATCATGGAAAGTTTTTAAACAGGATATAACGGGTTAACAGATGATACACAACAAAAAATGCGCATACACATATATATACGTCGTGTGTGTGTGTGTGTGTAAAGTAACAAGAGTTGACCGGTTTTATTGTCCCATTTCTTTCTGGATTTTTTTTATTTCTGTTTCCTTTCGGTAACAATGTATTTTTTACCGATTAACTTATCCGGAGGAATAGACTAATTTGAATAATAATAATAATAGTAATAAACTATCAGTATTCGAAATGTAGGTTACGTGTTCGATCGTGATCATCCGTATTTGACTTCAATGACATACACATGGAAATTTATTCTGAGAAATAAGTTCAAAACTAATTAATTCTTAAAAACGGAATTTCGAATTACTATATTCAATATTAGTCATTTTCGTGTTTATAAATGTCAACTGAAGAGAATCTACAGGTTTTACTCCGAAAGTTGGAAACCATAAGCAAAGCTGCAGGCTTAACAATAAATAAAGACAAAACTAAAATAATGATTATTAATCGAAACAACTCTGATAACACCCAGCAATGGTATGACTTCCAGGTAGTTGATAAATTCGTATACTTAGGTTCAGTAATTACTAAAGATGGAGAATCGGCCGATGAAATTAAAAGAAGAATAGGAACTGCAAAAAATGCATTGGCTCAACTGACAAGAGTATGGAAGAGCCACAACATAACGAAGAATACAAAAATTCGCCTCATGGACACCTTAGTCTTTTCGGTTTTTCTGTATGCATCGGAATGTTGGACTTTAAAAAAAATGGATGTTCGGCGAATAGATGCTTTTGAAATGTTCTGTTGGAGAAGGATGCTGCGGATTCCCTGGACCGAAAAGAGAACAAACCTGTCGGTGTTAAAGGAAATCTGTCCAAAAATACAACTGCGAGATGTAGTAAGGCAGCGAATAGTAACTTACTTCGGTCATATCATACGTCAAAATAGTTTTGGAAAGTTAATTTTGGAGGGTATGGTCGAAGGTCGGCGAAAACAAGGAAGAACGCCTACACGATATACGGATGGAATCAAAGAATTGCTAAACATTACATCATTCCAGCAAGCGGTTCGATATGCAGAGGACCGAAACATATGGCGGACGCAGTTACATAAAATCAAGGTTTCATAGTATCACGATGCTCGGATCGAGCCTACGATGAAGAAGAAGAAGATATATATATATATGTGTGTTGATGTATTGGAGAGTAGTGATTTTATGAATTAACAAAACAAAATAAAAACAAAGTTAATCACTATAAAAGTTACTTTATTAATGCAAAGCTTTTCAACATTAACGTCATTTTCAAGCATATACAAAACCGTTATAAATAAATTAACAGAGATATCTCCTCGATATAGGATGCCGTGATAACTGAAACTAGATAAAAACGAATCTCTCGTATTTACACTGGAGCACGTGGTTTGCGTTGTAGCAGTGTTACCAACTGTTCTATTAAAAAAACAACCGTCAGTCTTCTCTGGGTCATCCTATATCTATAATGCGCGGTTTAATTTAAATAATAACCGAGGGAAATACCGGCGAATATTTGTGCCGTGTAAAGAAATTTTTGTTTCTAAATCGTTCGTTCGCATCGGGAAAAAATTTATTGATTCGTTGAATTATCGTATCCGGTTTTAAATTCGTTAAACATTTGCTCATTCTTTAACTTATAATTTTATCTTTTAGTTACGAATACTAATGATGACATTTTCTTTGTCGGTGCTATATAGTTTAAGAATAGCAATATTTGAAACGATACGTAAGTGGAAGTTATAAATTTACGACGGTTCTAGGTTATACTTGGAATTAGTTTATATATTTGTTTATACGTACGTATAATGTATATTTAATATAGATGATTGTTGTCGTCCGTATTATTGTTGAAACAGAAAATAAAGATACCGTGAAAATGGAAATATGGCCACTCTTCTACGGGATTATTGGCGAAAATAGTTATCGATGACCAATAAATTATCATTTTCAGCTGAAAGATTTGTAGGTTGAAAAACAAACTCCGTGTAACTTATAAATACTTTTTTGTCGACTAAATTGTTTTTTCGACGCTGTAAAATTGAAAAAAAAAATGGAACCTTACAATTGCGTTAATAATTCTCTCGCGTGTGAAATATTTTCTCGTAATCCGACATTACTGGATACCGAAATTGATGAATATCTTCATTAAATATACCGATTATATAGGCTTAAGATTAAATACGTTTTCTCGGGTGTATTGCGCCATCTAAATATGTTAAACTCCGTATAGATGTGAACAATTAATTTCCGGGAAAAAATTTCTATAATATCATCTTCGTCATGTTCATCCAATATCAGCTTCGGCGAAGCGGATAATTAAAAAACTTATCAAATATAGCTAGATGGTTAACAATGTCGGTGATAAAGCGTGATAAAAAAAAAATAAAGAAATTTATTACTTACGATATTCTGAACGAACGGAAGATATATATGTATATTTTCGTTGTTTAATTTTACAAGACGGAAGTTATTAGAAACTAATCAATTTTTTTTTTTAATCTGATTACTTGTGCAGCTTATCTAGGGATTACACTACATTACTAATAAAGGTAGATATGATCCGGAATTTAAGATAAGTTTGTCAGAAACAAACTTACAAGCAAAATATGCTTCTTCTTCGGCGTTCTTCAGTCCTAGGACACTATATTCATCTTCCACTGTTCACGATCTGTCGCCCCTCTTGAGTTGGACGTACGTCAGTACTTCTACTCCTTGTTTTATGGTGCCCATTATAGTATTGGCCTCGGTTTGTCTTTCGGTCTTTTCCGCGCTATTTAACCTTCCATTGCATCGGCTAGCATTCCTCCATGTCTCAGTACGTGTCCGATCTATTCCAACTTTCTTTTTCTTATGCTTCGTAGAATAGAACGTCGTTCTTGGACTAGGTGAAAATTAGTTTAGTTTGATACTTTGTCGATCCATGAAACTTTCAGCAGGCGATTCCAACACCAAATTTCAAATGCTTCTAATTTTTGTTTATCTTCTACGAGGTTTCTGCTCCATACAAGGCTACTGACCATGCGTAATACGTTTTCGTGCGAATTTATGGAGGTAAAATCGAAAACAATCTTAATTGCCACACAATTATTCAGAACGAACGTTACCCGAAGAGTTGATTATGATTAAAATCTATTTTTCTTTCCTCAGTTCACGTTCATATTTATGAGCTTCACTTCTGGAAGAAATCAATTATCACTATATTATATTAATAAGTTGATAATTTAACGAAATACCCTACTTTATAATTATTGCGTTAAATATTAAATAACGATGTGTGTTGAAATTATAATAAAAATGAAAGTCCTCGGTAATTAATTATTATTTCTAAATAAAATTAGATATATGATTTTCTTTTCTCTGTGTTCCCTTTCGATACGTGAAAGAATTAATCCTTTCAGTCGTATCTTATAAATTTTTTTATACATTTTATTATACGGATATCCCTTCTTAAGTGAATTGGAAATAATTTTCGATGTATTTATATAATAAATAAATAATTTTTTTTTTTTTTTTTTAATTGAGACATTTCACGTCAACTAGAAAATAAAGGTACCGTATAGTGGACATCTAACAATTTCGTCGGGACTTCTTACACGAAATTAACGTGACCGTTTCGTACGCGTTTTGTTCGAATCACGCCATTGTAGTAGTAATTATAACAACTTCCCGTTCTCGACGGATAATGAAAATCTGTTCCCGTTAGTCGTAATATCCATTAATAACTAACGTTCCCTAAAAACGACGTAGAATCTGTTTTAATTTAATCCCCTACCGATGCGGTTCATTTATCAAAATCCAAGCAGCTTCAACGCTGATTCAGCGATTTCCTTTCTCCATTCGGAATATCTTTATAGATGTCCGATCGAGCGATTCGCTTTAATCATAAGAAATGAAATGTTCGGATTTTTACTTTACGCATCATCATTCGCATAATATATTTCTCTCCGTTTATATAGTATAATGACGTAATAATAATGATGTAATCTAGCGTTAATGATAATTCTACGATAGGTGAAAAATTACCGAATCCATCTGGGACTACTCTAAAACTCCGAGTTCTCGACCACACGCATGCATATCTTCTTTGTTCGTATCGTAAACTAAAGTACGTTATTGAAAATTGAATTCCTCAGTTGGTTTACTGTTAATTTTGCACCGTAAATTAGAATAGAATCTTACGTTCCGAGTGTCTAATAAAAAATGATCTCTTATAGTACTTCTACCACTCGTGTTATTTACTTCTCTGTTTCGTACGAGGTACCTATTGCGATCACTTTCTTATGTATTCTTCTCTGTCTGTCGTTTCCATCACGAAGATTGACGATCAACGGCAATTTGACACGACGTACCTATTTCAATGGGCCGTGTAGCTGAACCGCCGATAAAAGTTCCGAATACGGTCTTTTACATACCGCAATTGATCTAATTCGATAATTCCGGGTATTTTATCGTTCTGTTTGGAACTTCGTCGATAATTTTTAAGATTCGCGATATTTTCAATCTTCTTATATAATTTCGTAATTTCCGAAATGTTTGCGGATTATTTATCTCTTTAAAAATTCGTTCTGTTGACGTTTATTGTTTTATTTGTAATGTTCGCGATTAAAAATTCACACACTCATTTAAGTTAAACGGTAATAATAATTGAATATTATTCATTTATAAGGTAATGTACAACCATTCACTACATCGTGTAGCATTTTTTTAAATGGTATTGTCTAGTAAATCCAATACTATCGGCCGTGCAAGTTGACAATTTTTTTTTTTGCATTTTTAGTAAATCAAAATTACGTTACATTTAAGTATTTTTCTAACATGTAATTGTCGCATTTCTGCAAATATTAGTATTTATGAATTGCATTATATATATATGTATGTGTGTGTTGAGTATATAAAGAAGTAAAGACTGACTACAGGCTCGATGATGGATGCTATTTGCGTTCCCTACTGGACACAAAAAATCAAGCAATACGGAATAGCCAAAATATAAATAGATGAAAGAATATAATATCCGATGTATCGTAATAGGGGTCGCGATACTCAGCAATTGAGTTACCGACTATGAAGAAGAATAATGTAACAATGTACGATTAATTGAAATTTCATATTATTTCATTGCGCTACTTTATTATAATATGGCTCCAAGTTTGCTCGGCTGTTTTTTTAGACATGGCGCAAGCCTTCGACAAAGTCTGGTACGATGGTTCAACAAACTGCACAAATTACTACCACTAAATTACAGAGAAATACTAAAATCCTATCTTTCGGATCGATTTTTCTGAGTTAAATGTGAAGACAGCTATTCGAGCATTAGAGAAATCAAAGCTGGTATACCACAAGGGAGTGTACTTGGCCCAGTTCTTTACCTAATTTACACGAGTGACATCCCATGCTCCGCCGATGCTATAACGGCAACCTTCGCTGATGACACATCGGTTATGTGCGTAGGCAACAATGTTGATGAAGCAACTAAAACACTGCAAAAATCAATTGAAAATATATTTGAATGGTCTAAACGGTGGCAGATAAAATTAAATGAAACAAAATCAACACACATAAATTTCACCAATAAAAAATAGTCATATATTTCGGTAGTAACCGATGGTAAATTAATACAACGCAGTAATACTGCGAAATACCTAGGCATGTAGCTGCCGAACTAAGATGGAAAGAGCATGTCAAAAAAAAAAAAAAGGAAAGAACTTGAATTAAAATACAGCAAAATGTATTGGCTAATTGGTAGAACATCTAAATTCAAAATAAACTGTTGTTGTACAATCAGATGTTGAAACCGGTGTGGATGGTTTACAATTATGGGGTTGCACTAAACCAATAAATACAAATATTATACAAAAATTTCAGAATAAAGTGCTGCGATGTATTGTCAATGCACCCTGGTACATCCGAAATACGGATCTTCATAGATATCTTAGTATAACGCCTGTCAATGAGGAAATCAAGAAAATAGCGGTAAATCATGAAAAAAGGTTATCCAGACATCCAAATCCTGAGGTTATCCAGCTCTTGGAAACGGAGAACCTACTTCGCAGACTCAAACGGAAGAAACCGTTCGAACTCTGCCACTGATGTTACTCGTATTGGAGATACACAGAGGTGCAGCAGTACCGACCAAAATGATGATCTAATCCAATGGGAACTTATTAGGTTAAATAAATTAAGTAGTTAATTAGTATTTACTCTTTATACTAGGTATTATGTTTATATTTAAAAAAAAAAATATTTTAATCGAGTATTATCAATTGTTGATAAAAAATTATAAATGTTGGTGTACGATTTTCCAGTAGTTCGGTCGTTTTTAATTTGTTGTAGTCGTTGTCGAGCTCAGTATTTCTTAACGAAGTCGCTGTATAAGCGTTTCTGTATTCACGTCTTAGAACGTGGTCCATCTAATTTAATCATACTCTCTTTTCGTACATTCTATTTAGAACTTCTCGATATTTTATCCTATCCGTTACAAACTCTTTAATAAACAATTTTAACAGTAATATAGGAAATGATGCTATTATTTAATGAGTTAAATTCCATACCACTACTAATAATATCTATAACTGTGTTCACATTTTGTGCATTAAGGGGGGGGCAATCGCAACTTACTGACGTGTAAAGTAAAATTATTTTATACATTAATATAACACTGGGTTAAAAATTTATATAATAATAATAACGAAAGAAAAACATGGCGACTATATTCGACCCACAACTGTATATATATACGTATGTGTGTGTTTATCATGTTTGTATGTATGCATATATATATAATAATCGCATTCATGACAAGTGCTAGTGCAATTTTTGTGCAAATGATGATTATTATTATTACTTAGAAAACAAAAGGGAAAGTAAATACATTTCACTTATTTCTGAACATTTACATTACAATGACAGTGCGATTATGATGCGTGTTTGTTGGCATTAATAAAAATGGAAAGTATTTATCCGGAACAATATCATTCGATTTTACTACCGCAAATTCGATTAGGTTCTATTTTTGCGGGCATGTAACTTTTTTTTGGATCTGACTATTTATATTCGTAACGGACAATTAGGTGCGACTCTTTTAAATGCGGAACTTTCGCAGATGTAATTCAATTTTATTTTATATCGTTAATCTACGTACGGTGGTGTTTTACGGCGTCCTATTGCAAAATATAAGTCGATTTGTATTAAATAATTATTATTGATGAAAAATAGACGAAATTAGGTCGCAGACGATCTATTTATTTATTACGCTCAATTACCCGCAGACTCAGGGTGCTGATAATTCGTAACACCTAAAGAAGCTGTTTAAGATTTTTCATTGTTCTTCGTGGTCGATTAAAATTTAGCGGTTACGCCAAAAGATAATTACGAAACTACTCGTGATGCTTTATTTTTGTTTTAAAATCTTATTTTTGGGCGGTATATATTACTAACATTGGAGATAGATATAGAGAGAATTAGCGTGACCCCTTGCGCAAGGATCCCACGTAAAATGATAAAGCATTCGCACGTTTCTAAAATATATTACATGTGCCTTCGTCGAATAAGAAAAAAAAAATAGAAATAAAATAAAATTTTAATCGAAATGTTTGGTTGTTTTACTTAATTTTTACTTTTAAGGAGAAAAGCGAGATAAATCTAAGGCTGAAAAAAATGCACTGGCTCCTAGGACCCAAATCAGAAGTCACTTTGAACAACCGTGTTCTACAAAACTATGTTGAAACCAATATGGACATACGGTGCTCAACTTTGGGGTTGTGCGAAGAAAGCGAACATTAGTAAAATACACAGACTACAGAATAAAATATTACGACAGATATACCGAGCGCCGTGGTACATGACGAACTACGCTATACATACAGATCTGGGCATACGTCCTGTACAGGAGGAAATCAGAAAGATTGCTGAAAAAACACCTACAGCGGCTAAGTATTCACCCCAATCAACTAGCGGCCCAATTGCTGCGTACAAAGAATGACACTAGAGTATTAAAGAGAATAAAGACAACGGATTTAATCCGGTAAACAAATAGGAAGATACTCCGATGAGAGTAGTCTCAACACAGGCGATTGACCCGTACATTTGTTAAATAGCCACCATAGGCTAGTCACAAATCTGCAAACAAAAGGGAAAAAAAACGTTTTTCTTGAATATAAATATTAACGACGTTTCCTTACGACAAAAATATGTTTGTTTGTTTTTAATTTTACTCTTTTAAAGTCGCCGAAGGCAAGTACAATTTGATATATTTTACGTAGGTTTGTGCGCGCTTTTATGTTGTCTTCTGAACAGTGCGTAACTGACAGAACGTTACCGTTTTTCCGGTTGCGTGCATATTTTAAAGCGGCACAATTCGCCATGTTACCAATATTGGGTGTTGCGTGGTTTTGTATATAGACAAGGCACCACTCCTTACTTGCACGCACCCTATCCGTTTATTCTCCGTGACTGCTTATTGAATGTCCATTCATTCTGAATTGCAGCTAACCGACACATATGTTGACCATTCAAGTGTCCGCTTTATGAGGACGCGGGACTTCTCAGTTAGTGCTGTGAGACTCGGAGGGAACCTTAGAAAAGAAATTTAAGCGGTGTACCGACGAGACGAAAACCTATATTTGAATTAAATTATCTTAATAATGTCTAGAACTCTACAAATGAAATAAACCTCAGCAGTTAACACAAATACGTTTGTTTTAAACTTAACAATATGCTTTAAATTACAACGAGCAGTAATGCAGAAAAATATATTAAGTACTGTGAAAAATAGACAGACCAAAATAATCGAGAAAATAAATATGTTACTTAGGAAATAATATTTTTAAAAAAATAATAATATACGGATATATATTTTTTAATAATCGATATTTTGCTTTATTTTACGATTCTTATATTTGGTTAAATGCACGCGTACATGTTTGATGTCTTAATTTCTACAATTATCGCGATTAATTTATTTCGTGGAAATATTTTTTCGAAATTTTATCAATGTATATACGAGGGAATGTTTAAATATTCGTGGGACGAAAAAAATTTTTATATATCGAGTAGTAAAATTTCTAAGTAATAATAACTTAAGTAAATTACGCGTAACACGACTATGCATTATTGGCATAGTGCTTCTTCTTCTTCGTCTTTTAACGCCGTGCACTGTGCAGTATCCCATTGCTGCCCTTAAAGATTCCACCGGTGTCATAATGTTGCTGCATTTATTGATGTTTTTAATTCGTGAATTTCTTCTTTTAACATAAATTCTGTCATATTTTTCTCTTCTTAGAATATGACCTAGATATTCCATAGTGTTACGTAATAATTTATATATATATATATATATATATATATATATATATATATATATATATATATAAATACACGCAATAAAATATTATTGAAATTTATTCTTCATTTGACTCGTTTACATTTTCTGTCCTATTTAATTGCCCTGTATTTGACTCGTTTACATTTTCTGTCCTATTTAATTGCCCTGTCTTGAATCTTGATTCTCATGAGACGTAATGTCGCCGCTTTGTTTGGGATTACTGCCGCTAGCTTGTTGGAGTGTCCGTACAGACGCATCGTGTGATTTTAAGTTCACCCGTCGATGACCTCGTCGACGGTACGAATCCTCGGATCTCGATAGATCAGCTAATTGATGACGTACCAAGGCGTTAGTTATATCAATGCGAGGACTTTGTTCTGAAAACGCTATTCAATATTTGATTGTACGTTAAAAGCTTGTTTCGAGCTGCGATTGGTATCCTATAAGCCAGTATAGGTTTCTCAGCTTTAGATCCAATTCCTTCTTCTGTATATGAACCTACACTATGTTGTATGTTTTATTCGACGAATGAATATAAAACGCGTGCGTGCATTAGAAAATTCGTTTAATTCTTTAATTTAACGTTTATCTTTCGATGTTGGCTAATAGTTGTGATTAATTGTTCGATTAAAGAAAAATCGGATTCGTGTAATATATCGAATGATTTTATTATTATTAGTTCGTAACACTTATCCCGTTTACGAGACAGTCGAAAATAATTTGAAACGATAGCGGATTTGAAAAACAATTCGTTTAAAAATCTAGTTTAAACGACGATAATCTAATATATATATATATATAAAAAAAAAACCACGATATGACCAGACGGTTGCGATTACTTGAAGATCGTATTAAGTTTAGCTTGGTTTTATAAAGCCGCATATCTCGACAAGTCGGTGGTATTTCTGAAATAAGACATTTGAAAAATATCGTAAACATTAAAACTGCGAGAGTAATCATTTTAAGTTTCTTATTTATTCGGTTTATTTGTTAAAATTTATGTAACGACCGGTAAAGTATGTAATCGATGTATCGTGTTTTTAGCAAATAACAGGTTGTATTATTCCATACACATAACTTTACCGACCTGTAAAACTTGTCGGCCTATATTTTAGCAGTTGCGCCGAATATATACAACAATATGACGAAGATACATTATACGTTGGCGAACACGCTATCTATCAGAATGTACTCGCGTTATTATATTCTGGAAACAAATGCGATCGTGACCGACCGTGAAGTATAGTAACAAAGTTCAAAGTCGTGAAAAATATTTATTATTTCCACTTTGTCGAAACGTAGTTGTAATTAATCGACATCGTATAAAATAATAGTTCAGACATAACGGTGTTTGCCTTTTTTTTATTTTTTATGGACATTAGTGATTCCACCCAGGACTATAAAAAATGGATATGTCTTATTAAATATTTATACTACAGGCTGATATGTAATTGAATATGATCATGTATACGCTATTGTTCTGTGAGCTGAGCAAGCATCTGAGATTAGTTGGGAGAGGGATTTTTCAGTTGCAGTTATTATAGAATGTATCAATCAAAATTCCTATTATGTGTTTGTTTATATAATTCTGAAAGTGATGAAAGAAAATGTATAAAATAATAGTCGAGTTATAACGGTGTTTGCTTTACATATATATAACTCTGAAAGCGATAGAAGAAAATTATGTTATACGGAAAATAGAAAGCATATATTTACCGGGTGAGCGAAAACGTTTTACAACATTTACGATTGCTTTTAATAACGACTTTTTATTGTTTTGAAAAGGGAACGAATTTATGCGAGCAATAAATTTTATGATTATTGTTGCGTTTTTAAATTATTCGATTTAAATAAACTTCAAATGATATATTATTTAAAACGTATTTAATTTAATGCATTGTTATATTTGCATACCAAAAAAAAAAAAAAAATAGAATAAAAGTTCTTAGTTTAATGATGGAAATAGAAAGTGCATTATGCACAAATTAAAATGTTTGTTACCCGTTAATTACTTGCGTTATCTTTTCAGTGTCTTCTTTAATTTTGCGCAATATTTTTATATATATATATAAGGAGAGAGGGAGAAATAGAGAGAGTTATATTGATAGATACATTACTACAAAAGTTATTACTTTAATTTTCAGTATTTTCCCCAGGTCTAACCATTGGCTTCCTTTCATCAATGCCTAAAATCTGCACTAGAACTAGCACTAAATCTATGTTCGCGATCAACCAACTTCAGTCTTTTCTCACAGATGCTTAGTATTCTATGTAGCACTTTTCTACCTGCACTACTACCGCAACTGCAAGGTTTTACGTCCTATTTATTCGATTTTCGACGTATTCGTTTACATATATAAAACACGCCATGCGTAACACATTCTTAACCGTTTTATAGATAAAATTAATTGCTTTCATGAAGAATTATCATATAAAACTTCTACTACGCTTCAGCTGAATAGACGAGTTTGAAAGATTAAAAATATCGTGTATAGATCGGAAAACTAACGAATATATTTTCAATAAATTAAATATTCACATGCTGTTATCGAGCAACGTAAGGAAAAGATTCCTGAGCTCTTTTTTTTTATGTTTGACACGAGGTACAAATTTTTTACAACGCCTGATAATTACCGGGAAAGTGAATAGGAAACGGGAAAAGTGAAATGCGTTGGACTAATCAACTCTATTAAGTTTAAGTATACGTTGATTGCTGCTCTAGACAGGTCAGCATGAAGGATTAACGTGGAACGTTTCATAGGGTTCAAGGAAGTAAGATGAACAATTACTGTTTATATATGGTATCTAGTCGACCAAAGTTTCACTCGGCATTTTTATTTTTAAATTTTTTAAAAGTGTTTTTTTTGAAAAATTATTTATGGATAAGAATCGCGTACTCTTTGTTAAAAACCGTTACATAAGTAACTATTTTAATTGTGTAGAATTTCATTTCATAAATTTCCACAGTTATAATCATAAATTTCAGTTTTGACAAATATCCTAATGTCCTTTTGGAAATGAATTTTGAATTTTTCATTGGGATTTTTTCTTTAAAATAATTTTTTCAACGATTAAAAAATATTTCCTGAAAAAAATCCGATACCTGAAATGAAAACGGTACCAGATATATAAAATTTTAATTATACTTATTAACGCATGTGGTGGTAAAAAACGAATTTCTAAGCTTATTCCAGCGGAAAATTTTAACGTACATTTAGATATTGAGAAAAAGACGACGAAAAAAATCAAAAAATTTCTAGAAATTTACTTACGAGGTGTACTCATAGTCGGAGCCCAAAATTCGTAATTTCCATACAGACCATTTTTAATTACATTATGAATTACAGATATGTACAAAATTTCAAATCGTTAGAATCGTTTTGAAGATATCTGGGTATATATATATATATATATATATATATATATATATATATATATATATATATATATATATATTATATATACACGATAATTGCTCGTTTAATAATATATATTATAAATGTATAAATAATGCGTGCAAGTATATTTCTATATTTGATGTTTTAAGTTAAAAGTTTCACATGTGTATCCATATTTTACAAAAGAGTTAATTATTTGAAAAAAAAAAATGATGAGAATTGCTATAATAGTAGTATGCTGCTATTATATCAGAGCGCGGTGAAATAATTACTACACCGGAAGTATGTTAAATGAAAAATAAATAGTAACTATAGGAAATGGCTTGACAAAAACATCTGGCAATTTTTTCATTTTTCTATTCTGGTTATTACGTTAATATTATCATAACGACCGAATGACATTGTCGTTCGTTTTAGAAAAATGAATGTACGCATTTCAGTCGTTTACATCCTTTTAATACGAACGGATGATACTCGGAAAAAATGTTCCCTACATTTCCCGTTTATTGATGTATATAATAACTGTTAAGGATGAAGATTAAATGATGATGGAGGGGATAATTGTTGAAACACGCTAAAATATGAATGAAAATGGGCGGATTACTGGATATATATATATATTTATATATATATATATATATATATATATAGAATACACAAAAACCCGGCAATTAGTTTATTGAAATCCAGCACACCTTGTATCGCCAAGAAGAAATCTTGCTGCGCATTAGCCATGCAAAAATTTTCCACTGTGACAGAGGTTTATTCTCTTTTGCATTCACCATTTCCTGATTAACTGTTCGAAGTTAAATTCCTTCGTGTCTATGACGCTCTAGTTCACTTGCGGTAATTCTTCAGAACAATTAATTGATAGAACAATTGTTTCTCAGATTTCTAAGACTATCGAATATCCTTAACAACGTCTAAACATTATTCACTCACGTCTCTGCTTAGCCCTGCACTACGTCGTACATTAATGGTGGTGAAAGGAAGGAAATTACTTTTTATGAATATTTACGATAGTAATCCACCATTTCTGGTTCCACATTGCGGTTTAATTTTTATATAACCATCAACTGTTTATGTCAATGCGACGATTTTATTTTCAATAATCTTCGGCGATTTTTCGTTGCATTTAATTGCTAAAAATTCGTAAAAATTGTAATTTTATTAAATTAAATTAACTGACTGCAATTAATTCGAATTATTTAATTTTTAATTATTAAACAAGTAACGAAATTAAATTACTTTGACAAAAAAAAAATAAAAAAAAAAAACAAACTAGTTTTATCGTTAATTTTCGTTAAAAATCGTGTATTTTATACTTCAACGATATTTTTGAAGTCGCTTTAAATTAATCGATGATTGTTTAAGAACGATCATTACGCACCTAGATCACTTTTGCTAGTTGATAATTTTTATAAGTTTCACATTAATTAAAAAAAAATATATAGTTAGTAGATTAATTTTTTTTTCAAATGTTTATATTTTATTTTCATAATCGAATTTTGGCGTGTGTTATTATATTTAATTTTCTCCGGAATTACGTGTCGTGTTGATCGTAAGGTATTCCGAATCATCATCATTATTATTATTTCCATTATATTGGGCTGGAATGACGAAATGTCATATATTCAAACTATTTAAGAAATCAATTCTAGACCAACTAAATCTTAATGAAAGTACAGATAACGGAATAAAATGTTTTATTTTACGTGAATTAGATAAATTGTATTTAAAAAAATGTCCGCTGTCGGAAAACTAATTAAAACTCATTTCGGAAAACGTTACCACAGACTTGTTAAGGATTCGATTTTCTGGGAAACTGAATGGTCACCGTTTGTAACTGCAATGTAACATATTTATTTTTTTTGTACGAGTTCTTATTTGAGTTTATTAAATTTAAACGTTTTGTATAGCTTTGTATGATTTATATTCTTTAAACGCGGTAAAAGAAAATTTCTTATTTCCAGAATTTTTTACATATATACACGAGCCAGGTATATATATATATATATGTATGTATGTACTTGAGTGAGGGAAAGAGTTTGTTATTATTACTGTATAATAAATGAATAAAAGTAATCGTGAAATTATTTTTTCATATTTCCAACTGACATAATTTCGTTACTTGCTCTTTATAATAATGTTATCGTCCGTACACGTTGTTAGTTAGTTACTCCATATGGATCCATTACGGATGAATAAGACAGACACATATCTTCCGTTTTAACTTTAAATGTAGGTTAACTGGATCGTTAAAATAGCCTTATTCGAACCTTCTGTTACTTATACATTTCCCGCATTATCCTCCTAACTACAGACACTTGTATAATGTTGGCCCGTTTCCTTAATGAATACCGCGTCAATTACCGTGTAACATCCTGTTCTTCTTTTGATAACGTCTTATTTTTCATTTATTATTATTATTATTATTACTACTATTATTTTTATCGATCGTAATTTATAAATTAAGTAAGTAAATTTCTGAATCACGTCCAAATTTCGTCAAATTAAAAAGATAATTTCACATCGCGCGTTATATATGTATATATATATATATACGTGTGTTTGTGTTTAATTTACCGCGATTATATAAAATATGAAATCGATGTAATACCGTATTTTATTTAAAATAGCGGATTTGCTGAAAATTATCTAAAAAGTCTTAGTGGCAATGATTTGTTATTCCGCTCGTATCTCCTGAATTCCAATTATTTACAATTATTTACTCGACTCAACTATCCATCCAACCGACCGATAAATAAGTATCAACTTGGTACGAAGAAGTAAAGAAGCCGAGGAAGGCATTGCAAACCGTCCTGTATTGGCTTACCAGAAATCGTCGTTTAGCCGATTCTATATCAATCATTAGTTTGACGAAGATGCGATATCATCTACAAATTTCCGAATTTGACAGAACTTCATTTATCAAGTTTTCATATTATAGAGTCATGTTTAGGCGAATAAATAAACAAATCGAAAAAAATATTTTAAATAAAAATACGAAATTTAATAAATGCCAGGACGGGAATAAAAATAACGTACAATATAATTATACAATTACGAGCAGATATTATATCGATTATTATTATTCATTCTCCGAAATGTAATGTCGTTTACAAAATGATTTTCGTTAATTAATCATGAAAAAATACGCGGTATTTGGTAACAAACAATGCTGCGTATTATTGGATAGCGTCGTTTCAGTTATGTAATCGTAATAGTCATTAAAAATATTGTTGTCTGGCACATTAATCGAATATGAATGGAAATCATAAATGGAATTTTCAAAGTAGGGATAATATGTTTAAGAAATAAGTTACGCATATGAACGGTCGAACACAAATAATAATAATAAGGCAGGAAAGTTATCACAGGCGTCTAAGTTGTAAAAGTGAGTTAGTTTTAACCTAAAAAAAAAAAATGGTCCTCGAATAAGCGAACCGTATTGATTAGCGTGAGCGCAAGTATAAAATAGAACGACTCGATCGTATATTTACACTGATGGCTCTATTGAACATTCTAAAAACAGATACACAGCCGGGTTTTTTTTTTTTACCACACTAGAAACATCTCTAAGTTGTTCGGAATACCATATGCAAGCTCATCATTTTTTATGGAAATCTATGCCATACTAGAGGCTGTTTTTTTTTATTAGATTATATAAGAAAAAATATCCTAATACTCACTGACTCCGTGAGTGTTCTTTTACAACTATCTAGACTCCCATAATTTTCAATGCGTGTATTGCAGCTATCAATACGACAGTGGGTTTGGCAACTTCACAAGCGTGGAACTAAGGTGAAGTTTAAGCCTGCCCACTATGGCGTCCGTGGAAATATTACTCGATATTGAGAAGCACGTTAAACTACAATGGGGACAGTTAATACTGAGACTTAAGGAAATGCTGTACCGTTTTTTTCAATCATATTTCGAATTTCAACGCTTGTTAAAAGATAAAAAAATATGCCACTATTCAAGAGATAATTCCAAAAGAGCCCTAGTTTAAACATGATGATCTCCTCCATAAAGATTTTGTCTCTGTGTTTGTTAGACTAAGGAGTGGTCATAACTGTTCACCTAGTCATTTTTCCAAATTGGGGCTGATCAGAATGGGAGTTTGTGAGATATGTAATATAACACCAGATCTGGTCCTACCCAAAATACAAAAATAAAGACAGTTTCATGTCTGAACTTTTATCGACAAGAAATGCGTTGTTGCCAATACAACTTGAAGAGCTTATTGTGTATAACCTCCTTGGATGCGCGTAGATTATATACTTTTATTAATGTTAATAATATAACTTTATAGTCTGAACAATCCACTTAAACTGGCCAAAAAAAAAAAAAAAAAAAAAACGAAAATGACGTCCTCCGATCTTATTTTAGCTAGAGCTGATGAATACGTTAGCTGAACTATCGTTTTAAAACTTACGAATAATCAATAAATACGAACGTGTTATATTTATATATAAATGAAACCCTTTAAGGTGATAAAAAATTATAAATTCGACGTTTACTTTTTCTTGACGATATCAACAAGTATCTCATCCGTTCGGTTAATGTCTTTTTTCCTCAGTTAATATATCACTATCGTCGTTTGAATCTCTCATCAGAGGGCTTTATGTACGCCCGTGAAAATCGTTTAAAATAAATTCATCTATTTAAAAAAGAGTTGGGTAGCGAGTACTCAATCGTAAGCAGTTACGCGAGATCGTCTGGAGCTCATCTGAACGTATAAGTACAAGGAAAATAATCAGCCGAGAAAATCACCATCTAGAAAGTTCAACCTTTCAATCGTGTCCAGATCCATCGACTCTTCGTCTGTTCGCAGAAAGTTGTGTCTAGATTTCAGTGTGCGATATTAAAATACAGTTTTAAAATTATTCGTTGAATTTTTAAATCTATACGTCACGTTTTAAAATTTATGGGAAGAAGATTAAGGATCACTTTGAAGCGAATGAACTGTTTCCCTCGGAATTTCGTTAATTAAATTTTAAAACGGTAGTGACAACATCAACGTGATATAGTGTTTTTTTCTTGGATTGCTACCAGTGTGTACGCTTATTATTAGTGTATTCGTTTTATTCTATATATAAGAAGAATACGAATAAGAAATATATCCGTTGTCCGGATATTGTTTTTTCACATAAGATGTGATTTACTTTTATTTCAATCTAACGGTCCTTTCAGATCTCATTAATTAATTTCTCGCTTTGTAATATTCTTTTATTTCAAACGTATATTGCGTATGTATTAAGCGTTGTTATTATTTTTCTCTCGAAAATGTGACCTTATTATTATTACTATGAAGATGATGATATGATGCCGAACCAGTACTACTCAAATCGCGAAGGTGACATTTCAAATTGTTATTATCTGATTATCTGTGACAGAGCCTCGGTTCAACCGTGATTGTTATTCCCCAACTGGATGGTTTGTTTACTAAGTTGATCACAATGGATCGCCTTTTCAGTACGTTAATTTCTCATGTCCTTTTGGGTTAATGTCACGTTTTTTCGGGATTGTTAATAAAAATCATTCCCCTATGTCTTTGTCCCCTTTCTTAATAACCGTACATCGTTATTTTTGATGTATGATCATCTGTACATTCCGCCTCGTTCGTTTCGTGTACTTTTTAATTATCGTTTTATTTAATATATATATATATATATATATATATATATATATATATATATATATATATATTTAATATACAAAATTTTATGTTTTTCATTATTCTTCTTCTTCTTTCGAATTGGCCAACTATGGACCACGTAAAATATCTTCATGATGTTTATTTCTTCCTCTTCCTTTCACTGCAGTATTTCTTCATTGTTTCACTGTGTTTTTTCTTCCTTTCATCTGTCCATTTGGCACCGGCTTTCTTCAATTTTTCTTCAAAACTTCGGAATGTGTTAATTGTACTTCTGAACCTATTTCTATCCATAACGTCATCTTCCGTAACGTTAATTTTCTTAAGGTCTTCCTTTACTTCTCGGAACCACGCAATTTGCGATTTAGGATTCCTATCGAAGTATTGGAAAATTCTTTTTGTTAGGCTGTTTGTCTCCATTCTCTTCAAATGACCGCAATAGCTTAATCTTCTCTTTTTCATGGTATTGATAATATCTTCAGTATACTCGTGTATTTCTTTATTACTAGTTTCTGGATTTGGGATTTAGGCTTATAGCGGCTATAGTCGTTTTGACACGATGTCTTTACCGGGTTTATGCAGTATTTTTTAAGAAGAGATTTCTCAAATCTTTCCCACTGCATCCTGATACATCACCGCTCATGGTTCGCGGTTGTTTATTCGTCAATGACTTATTCGCAACTAACCTCCATATCTGGAGGCCGCTCCACTATCCACCATCTGTGGACGCGTCCTGTCCCCTGAGCTCGGGGTCCCTCGGTTACACATATCTGTGTACTCCGATGGGGCTTTAATTATTATTTTTATTTTTATTCAAAATTATTTGAAAAATCATTATTTTTTAAACGGATCTATTTTCACAATACCATATTTTTGTGTTCATACTTGGTAAGTATATTTCGTGATTTTTTTTCAAATATTTATTAAATACTAGCCGAGATAATTCCCACTCGATGAATCTGCATATAATTTTCCACATGTTGTCTTCTAATTACTGACGTATGTGCTCTTGAAACAAATCGATGTTACGCGGATAGACCACATCATCTCGACATTCATATTCTTTCGTATGAACTGCGTTTTGTGGTAGTTTATTTTTATTATAAATGCTGACGTATGTGCTCTTAAAAAATATAGATGTTACATCGATAAATCACATCATCTCGACATTCATGTATTTTCGTATGATCTGTGTTTTCTGGTAGTTTATTTTTATCATAAATCATTGCGATACCTGTCGTTTAAAACGTTCTATACGTAATGTTGGCGTTCGCATATTAATTCGTGGCGGTTTGTGTATTTTAAGTTCTCCGGAAAATTTGGACGTAGAACTTTGGTTTTCAAAATGACCAATTTATAAAAATCGCCGTGAAAAGAAAATTTATGTATAACGTGTAATTGATACTTTTTCTCGTAAAGTAACAATTTTAAGCAGTCTGACGTAATTTGTAAATAATCTGGCGATAATGATAATATGCGAAAAGGATTACTTTTTATTCAATAACGAAATGTGAATTTGTTAATGAAAAAATAAGTTCTAATAAATTGTTCTTACGAGAGGGGGGAACCGAACATATCGAAGGTAATTTGTTAATATTCATTAATATAAAAAATTAAAATTCACACTTCTATTAATGTTATGGAAATTTATTTATCATTAATTCTGTCGACGCGTTATTTGAAAATTGTCAACACTTCTGATCTCGGTATTTTTGAAAAACTTGTATACAAACATGTTTTAAAATTAAGAAGAAATTTAATATTGAATGAATTATACGACTGAAGAGAACGAAAAACTAATTTAATTATTTAATTAACTCCCGGCTTAGTCGGTTCGTTCGAAAAGGTCATTAACCGTATACGGCACACGCGCGTTATTAGATTTTCCTAATAGTCGTCGAGTTAATAAATTAATTAATGTCTACCCATTACGTATTATTATTACATCATTATCACGCTGCGTTTTTTTGATTCCCAAAGATCGCATACACCAACATTTATATGCAGTTAAGTTGAATATCTCTCTACCTATGATCGTCTGCTCCTCACGGCATCCACCATATCCTTAACAGTTTTAGACTACACTCCTGATGCTTACATTGCCAATCTCCTTCTTCTCCGCGGACGCCTCCCTTCGATTGTCCCCTGTATAGCTAGCGTGAATAATCCTTCTTCTCTGATTTTGTATGCCGCATATTTTCTTTTCCTCTTCAGGATGTCATCCACCGGGATCATTTTTTTTTCTTCTCTTTCCATGGGATTTACCACATGCTCCTGAGCGCCCACATTTCAAAGGCGTTTAATCGTTTTATATTACATTCCTCGTTTAAAGTTATTATATATATATATATATATATATATATATATATATATATATATATATATATATATATATACACACTTGATTACAAAAAACAGTTAAAATCACTAAACTTTATTTATTAAGCTAAATAAAGTTTAGTGATTTTAACTGTTTTTTGTAATCAAGTATAAAAAATCATTACATTCCACAATCTAAACTATATATATATATTATATATATATATATATATATATATATATATATATATATATATATATATATATATATATATATATATATATATTTAACAAAACAAAATAAAATTGAAGATAACCAATATATTCTTATTACTCATTTATTACTTGTCGAACAAGTTTAATTGTCTTTTATTTTGTTATTTTTTTATCGTAATATAAAATTTTAATTTTTATTTACGTTGAACGATAACATAAATATTCTTACCTTTAAACATGTTATACTTCCCTTTAATTACATATGGACGATTTTAGGATCTGTTATTTCTTATATTAACTAGTGTACAACTTATCATTACCGAGTCTCTCTACCTGTCGAAAGCGAATTATACTAGCGAGATACACCAGCACTATTTCACACTCGCCGTACGCGATTTTTAACGTTTCAATTATTTTCGTAAAAACTTAATCGAGATATGTTGCACAATCTTCTTTTTCTACTTCGAGTATATGACAACGCATACTACCCAACACTTGCGCAAACAGATATTCAACCATGACGAATAATCCGATCGACTTGAACTTGGTGCGAGTAGAGAGGACGGTTATCCCAACATACTCCCAAAAATTTCATAATGATGGCGCGCGAGTAGGATCGATTTTATAACGAACAACATTACGTTTAATTTTTTGATTCAGTATATCATTTGCTCATTATTATTATCGTTAATTTCTTTCATTTCCCGGAATCGTTTTGCGTGTTTGTAATTTTATTTTAAATTTCTGAAATTATTCGTTAAATAACGATGCAACGATGCAAATTTTATATATGTGTGTGTTTTTTTATGACATAATACAATAAATACCGTTGATCGATTTTACATTTTTAAGTTACTTTAAATATTTTTATAATTCTAATATTTTATGTAAAAATGTAGGTATTTTTTACGGAATTTCAAGTAACATTAAACTATTTCGTCATTATGATTATTCTAATCCTGAAACTACTTTCTGGACGAACCACTCGTCCTCAGAATTTAATTGGATCTGAAAATGTTCTTTCTTTGAAATGATATCTACATATATCAAACGGTGTGTCAATCTTCTCGGACTGGTTCGTCCCTATCATCCAAGTACTACATGTTTTCCGTTCTGCTGTTAGACTTTTCAGTTTAATGTAACTATTGATGTTCGCTTCTTTCTGCATTATGTCCATCAGTGTCTGTCTTGGTCTTTCTTTCGGTCTGCACATGGTTATTTTTCGTACTATGATATCTTTCAATAGGTCATCACAAGTGTCCTATCCATTTCATTGTTTTTCTAACCGTTTTCCATGATAACTGTTCCTCTTGTACTCGGTTATATTTCGATTTTTATCGATCCACGAAATTGTGAACATGCGTCATCAGCACCATGTTTCAAAAGCGTCAATTTTCTGTAAATCTTATTTGTTTAAAGTTCATGTTTCCACCGCTTACAGTGCTACTGCCCATGTATACGATTCAACAATAGGTTTTTGTAATCTTATATAAGGCGTGTTCCGCTAATTTTTGTATCATTGTAAACATATTATATATACTTATAAATTAGTTTCGATTATTTTTAAAAATAGTCATTTTTTTGTTTTAAAATTTATATTTCTTATATTTATGATTGTTTAATAGGTAAGCCGGATTGCGGTGGTATTAAGAACTGCGTAAAATGCTACAAATTCGATAATAATAATAATAGTAGTAGTAATAATTACAATAAAAACGAGGTAGCAATGATTTCAAGTCTTACTACGTCGTCATCCAGATTATCAATGGCCGACGATAATTCGAATGCGATCTCTAATTCGTACAAATGCATGAAATGCTCGCAAATGATCGTAATGCATACTCGTCAGTGTGTCGAGGATTGTCCGCTCGGCTATACAGAAGAGTGGTCCACGTTAATTGATTATATGGGACGTGTATGTAAAGGTAAAATTTGTCCGCTTTTTAACAATATACATAATTGTAAATATTAAAATAATTTTTCGTGTATAAAAGAAAAAATTTATATTGTCCAGTTGTTACGCGAAGAGATCATTTACCGTTATCTCGTCGCTACTTAGTTTTGTTCTTTTGTCAAATATGAATAATGATCTAAATAATGATTACGATCACGATACGCTTATATCGATCCACTGCTGAGTGGAAGCGTTTTCCCTTTTTTCCATCTATGACGATCATCGGCCTCTACCATTCATTTTACACCGGTCGGACCTTTATGTATCATTCTGCCATTTTGTGCTCGGCCGACCGCGATTTCTGTATTCATCTGTTGGCAGCTATTCCGTTTTTCGTTCACTTATCATTTCGTCATGCTATATGGCCAGCCTAGTTCCATTTCAGTTCGGCTGCATGTTCTACCGTATCCAACAGTTTAGTCTGCTGTCTTATCCATGTATTTGGCTTTCCTATCTGGAATCGTATTTCCGAACGTTACTCTAACTATATATTTCATCAGGCTCAGTTTCCGCTTCATATGCAAGTGTAAAAGGATGCACTGTTCGCACACTTGCTTCTTTTTTAGTCCGTTAGGTAACTTTCCAAAAACTATCTACGAAAGACTTTCTACTTCCCTTAATCATTGCTTCCTTCTCCGTGGCAATTATTTTATCTAAGTATAAATGTATATTCACTGATCCGTTCCAGTATCTGTCCATCTATTTTATTTGTAATTTCAAAGGGGTATTTGTCGTTACCCCCAAATAGTTTATCATAAATTGGTAACGTAGTAATTACCTCGGAATGCGTGTACAATGTAGCAATATATCGAATCCGATGTTCCAAAATAAGATAAATAAATATATTGAAAAATGATAAACGACAGTTTGTTTAGAAATGTAACAATCTTGTCTGTTTATAAATAAAAATTTATACTTGCACTTAATGTTAAGTTTTTTTTTTCATTAAGATTATTGTAACGACTATGTAGTCTTCGACAATAACGATGATGAAGTTGCACGTGTGAAGAGTTACACTTCCAATGAAGTGACTTCCGATAGTCATATAGTTTCTGACATTTAAGCCGTCTTAAATCCTCACCAGGAGCTGTATGACTTCAGCATTAGTGTGCTTTTACAATCTTTTTTGCGTGTTTGCAAGCAAACCTGGAAATTTCACCGATGACCATTGGAATTTTTAAGTCTCGGTTTATTATTGCCTTCAAATCGATATATGATCGTACGAGGTGCAACGTTTTTGCATCTTTGTATGGAATCTATATTGAAAATACAACCCCACAATTGTATGCCATAAATCCACCATAGGTTTAAAAATGACCATATACAAAAGTCGTTTATTTAAAATAGACACAGTTGATTTCTGTCTTTTTAATCAATTTTCAATTTTGCTTTTATGTTCAAACATTTCTGCCGGACGTTGTGCTTCCAATTTAATCGGTAATCGATGTGCATCCCTAGATACATGACTGACTCTTTTCGTGGAATTGATTCAGTGTCATTAGAATATTTTATGTTTTCCGCAAAGTGAAGTTTATGTGCACCGATTTTTCGCTGTTAACTCTAATTTTCCAACGTTCCAACCAAGACCTTAATTCATTTTTATTGTTAGCTGTATATTTTCAATAACACTCTGTTGAAATTTATCTGTAGCTAGAATTGCTGTGTTATCAGCAAACATAGAGATAACTGTAAGATTGTTTGTTGGGATATCGGCTGTGTAAAGGAAGTGGACCCTAAAACTCTACCTTGTGGTATTCCTGCCGATGTTTTTCCATTCAGACGTCGAATCCTCATAAGTTGAACGTTATTACATAAAATTTTAAGTACAAAACTTCAATTTATTATCTATTGCATGCAACAATATGTTTATTTTATATCGCTCAATGTTTGCTTATAACCGATATATTTTCGTACACTTTGCCACACATACATACATATATATATATATATATGTGTGTGTGTGTGCGT
This sequence comes from Coronaproctus castanopsis, assembly GCA_032883995.1. NCBI lineage: Eukaryota > Metazoa > Arthropoda > Insecta > Hemiptera > Monophlebidae > Coronaproctus > Coronaproctus castanopsis. The sequence goes on along the minus strand of CM065053.1, from coordinate 161,057,035 downwards.
GTTTAGTAATATACATAACCGACTGATTACTAACACTGTTTTTAAAAACTGACTAATCATTGTTTTTATTTTTAAACCAGGTTTACTTTAAATTTTTAGTACAAAGCAAAACACAGCACGATAAATGAACAAATCCTTAAATTACGACAAATTATATAGCGAATATAATGTAAATAAAACAAAAATAAATGTATTTAAAATGAAATTAAGAAAATCCATGTCAGTGGAGGAGTAACTTAACAGATAATTTAGAATTGTATGAAATTTGTGAAATAATGTGATTTTAGAAATTCATCGATAAATTAAATCTATTTTAATATAGCATCAATATACGTATCTGGTGTATGTCGAAATTAGTCATGGCCATAATGGACTAATTAGAATATCGTTTTTAAAAATCGACTAATTTTCGATTTTTTAAGTCACGTTTGTTTCACATAATATAACAGATATATTCAATATTTTCCTCATATGCAATGTTGCAATGTAATAAATCATTAATTATTTCAATTAATTATGATAAAACTTTACTCCAAATAGCTGTTTATACTTTAAATATCATTTGTATAAAAAAAAAAATTATCCTAACTCGCAACAGGTTTTTTAAAACATAAAAATATATAAAATAATACACGATGCATGATCTAAGTCAGATTCTGGTGTAGGATGTGCAGTAGCATTCTCCAACGAAATAATAATCAGATTTCCACTACCTCCACATTTTTCAATCCTCTCGGCTGAACTTTATGCTATAAAACTAGCTGTAATTTATGAACAAGATTCTGTTGGTAGAAATTCTAAGCAGTCTGTCATTTTCATCGACTCTCAGCAATCACCAGCATCAGTAATTATAAGCGGAAAAAACAGCATCCAGTGGCCAAGGAAATAATCGGCATCCTATCTACCGGCATTTCTCCTCAACCATTATTTATATGGGTTCCCAGTCATACTGGTATTGCCGGGAACAATCTAGCAGACACAGCAGCTAAAGAGGCGGCTTATTTGCGGCCTGCTCCCGATGTTCCAGTAGATCCAAAACATATCCGCAGCGTAATAAACGAACAACTCCGCGCGAAATGGAATATATTGTGGTTATCAACACCAACTACAAACAAATTACGCTTATTCAAAAGGACATAAGACTCTCACTTATAGTCACTTGATCAGAAGAGAATCACCACCGACTTGTTCCTGCAGCAATGTTAAATTAACAATAGAACACCTTCTACTACACTGCCAAAAGTACAAGGCTGAACGTATTCGATATGGTCTTCCATCAGCATTACAACTATTTTTGCAGCCAAATGCAGCGAGTCCAACAATAGCGTTCCTACGTGAAATCGGCATGTTCCAACAACTATAGCTTCCGTGTCCGTGCCTCTGGCCTCGTAGCAGTATACGGCACGTAAATGGATCATCGTCATAATCAAATGTAGTATTACGGAGTGTAAAACATTTAAAAAGTAATAATGAATAATGTAAATTACAAATTGTTTTCATGAAAAATTATAAAAAAATGCAAGTAATAAAATCGAATGATTTTTTTAAAAAAGAAATAGTTGTTTATTGACTTGGTAGTCGGTTGAAAACAGTCAGTAAAGTCGGTTTCGCTGAAACGATTTAGCCAGATTTATGCTACGAAAAAAATTTAGTCTCTTATTGTAAATAAACAACTTATATCTAATTTTCGTTTGTAGCTTTAGATAGTTACTATTCGTTATGCGATTATTTAACCCATAATAAAGTGTTAGTAGACTACTAATAACTAATTTTAGTCGCTTTATAAGTTATGAATTATTCGATTCTTTAGTAACATTTATTGAGTGTGTGTAATGCAATGTTTTTTCCTGCTTTTACCGACTACTAATATTAACAGGTGTTTATTATAATTGAAGTAATTACCACTTTTTACTCATCATCATCGTGTCATATTGTTCACAAAGGCTATCACTAATCGGTCGATCAGACTTCGCGCTGTCTTGCATTTGTCAGTAATTGCTGTAGGCTTGTTGTCCAACTTATAATATTTTGCAGCCAATCTGTTCTCCTTTTTCCAGGACTTCTCTTCCCTCCCATCTTTCCTTGTTTTACTAATGGTGTAAAATTCATGATTTTTAAAAATTAGAATGTATTTGTGAAATACGGATGTTTGAATGTTTTAACATTTTCGTGGTTATTTCACATACTTATATGTGAATAAAATGAAATTATTGATTTTACATCTGTGTATAATGTATTATTGCGAGTAAGTATTAATTCCAAATTAGTGATATAAATAACATAATGGAATATAGTTTAAAATAATACAGTTTTAAATTAAATAATTTTCAAATAAATTTAATTTTGAAAATTAAATTCTTTGCGTCGGAAAATAACTGGATTTAAAAAAGTTAAAAATGCCTTTTTAATTTTTACGAATAAATGTAAAGCTGATAAACTAATACATTCTATGATTCTATATTACTGGAAAGCTTTTCTTATTATTGTAAAAGGGGTACAATTGATTACTTACGCGTAATATATTGATAACTATTATTGAACAAAAAATAATAGGATAGCGTACAAGAACAGTTTAGCAACAGAAAGCTGGAGATTAATTAAATAATGTATAATTATTTGCAGTATTAATGAAATAAAATACTAATTATAAACTTATTTTAAATTATTTAAAAATAATATATTATATACATTGTTTGGATGTAACTCTCTTTGTACTTCTCTTGAAGTGTTAGTTTAAATTGGAATATTGATTATTCGTTTTAGTCTTTAGAATAGTCAGAATTAATTGCTAGTTTAATAATCGACTTATTCGGTTTTTTCACGTTAGCAGATCTAAGCCGCGTATGTTCCGGTAGAAAGCCAATAAAGAAAAATAAAACCGAATAATTAGTCGGATTTACATTTATCGAATTAGTAATTTTTTCTGAAAAATCGAATTAGTCATTCGTTATTATTCAATTATGCCCATCTTAGTCTAATATAACTAAATTCACTGACTTGAAATTTTTTATTCTAAAGCACATCGCACACTTTTCGAGGCATGACATACAAATGAAATCAAAAACATAAAATTTAATTACGCGGACAAAATAAAATTTTTATAAGATTTATAAAAATATGTAAATATTGTATATAAACGAAGATGAACATCTAATCAATAGCGCTTAAATTAATAAACAAATTTTTCTTAAATAAAATATTAGAAAACGACTGATTTAATCGATAATTTTAGAAAAACTGAATAAGTCGTCGGTTATGTCCATTCTTATATATATATATATGTGTGTGTGTGTGCGCGCGTGTATGTATGATCTACTTCAATTTATAGTTGGTGGATATTATTAACCCTTTCAGTCACACTATCAATTTCACATGTCAAATTATAAATTTTTGGTATATATAAATTAATTAAAGGTTATTAAATATTTTAATACGCGCCTCCTTTAAACAATTCTAGTTAATTTTTTAAATATGTTATATAAATATTTTTATAGTTGAACCATCGTGTGTCAACTAAATTCCCCTATATTATTAAAGTAATCATGTACCGTATAGAAGACATTATGACCGAAAGGTTAACATTAGATGTGTAAGAAGCACGTACTTTTATGTGAAGATAACTCCATGTACATAAGTCTGTTATCGCCTTTACTTCGTTTTCCTTCCATCATTACTTCAATTGAAGTTATCACGCATTTTATGTGTCACATCAGATGTTCGACCATTTTTATTTCTTCTGGTTTTCTGATCGTACTCTTGATTTCTCGTTATATTCATTTATTTTGTGCAAAACTTTTTCGTTAGTTTGTATTTTTTTTTAGCATCACGGATTGTATTTTATTAATATCGTCCCTGCCTCTGTTCCGTATATCACAACATCCATAAGAGTTTAAAAAAAATTTTCTACTATCTATTGATAAAGGTTTTTCTTTGATACGAAGGAAATTATTTTCGTGAAAGCTTTTTTCGCTTTTTATATAATTTGCATTTCAACTGTCTGATGATACTATATATTTTACTACTTTTCTATTGGCAGAAAGTTCGGTGGTAGCTGGAATACCGTTGAATGGGCAGAAGTTCGCCATTGTCTTAGGCGCCACTGTTGGCATAGTGGTATGCGTCGTATTAGTCACATCTACGAGCGTTTACTTGAAGTATCGCCGGTGTAAATATGCAAAGAATACTTCTACCAGACAATCACCATCTTTAGGCCATTTAACCGGAACGCATCGTAGTCAAGGTAATCATGACGTACCTGGTACGAATAAATATAATAATCGTTAATCGCCAATTTATCGTCTAAGATCGCTGTTGTGCAAGTGTTACCTTATATAGAAGTCACGCATTATTTATATATATTTTGTGTATATATATATATATATATATATACATTGGCGTAGCCAGGGTATTGGTTTTGGTGGTCTAAACCCCCCCTCCTTGAAATCATTCTGATAATAAGAAAATATATACTCGTTAAATTTGTTAAACCTATTTTTTTTTATTTTCATCTATTTTATTTAAATTTCGTTGTTTTTGAAGTAAATAAATAGTTTTGTAATGTAGGAGGTACTAGAAGAATTTTGTAGAAAAACGCGAAGAATAGATTTTAAATTTTAAATTTAGTTAAGTATGTATTATTCCTTCAAAAAATATAAAATCATTATTTATCGTTTATTTTTTATTGTACTTTGTAACCACCTCCCTCTGTCCTCAGTAACATACTATTAGTGTGTTCCAGTGACGTTAAATATTTCCGCCGTCTATGGCTTCTAATAGAATTACATATTCGACGTCTAATAAGCATAAAAATAGATGTGGATTGCTTGGGGCTTGTGGTTTAACCTACTTGAGTTTTGGTTATTTACTTAAAGTTCAATTTAACTCGTGTTTACTGTTATAATTTATTTTTTTGAACCCCCCCCCTCTTCAACAAAGTCTGGCTACGCCACTATATATATAATATTTTGTCATTTGGGAAAGAGCTTAAAAAATTTAATGTAATTTACATATAATATTTTTAAAATTACACGTGTAATTTTAAACTCTATTCATTTTTCCGTTGATTTATGTCTCATTTTTTTTTTAAATTTTTTCTTATGTCAAATTATCTCGTGTGCGTTTCTTAGGAGAATCTCGTGTTGGTTTTTTTTTTTAGCGATTAAGACTTCGATATTTCAATGATTTTCTAATAATTATTTTAACAATTTTGTTTAATGATGAATTCGAATAATTTATACATTGATTTGTTAATTCAAAAATTTATCCGTCATTAGTTACGGATATAAATTGTATAAAATAATTATTACTTTCACATTAGCTCGACTCGTAGTAAATATTACCCCATTATCAATTTTATTTCGACGATGCTATTTGCTCGAAATATCTTCGATTTTTTTTTGTTGTTTTATCACAACGTTCGAGTGTTTTTTATTCAATAAAGCGATGCCTGATCGTTGCGGCCATTGTGTCCTGTCGGATCCGAAATTCTTGATGTTTGCTTATATTCCAGCGATAATCTCGTATACATTATTGATTATAGATGTTCTTGGCTTTTCGCCTGTAACTTTATCCTTTGTTATATGTTTCATAAAATTATTACGTCTTAATGTCCTAACAGTTTTATTTTACGTTTCTCTATGCGATTTATTAAACTTTTTTTTTCACTAATTCTTCTAGGATCTCTCTTTTGTTTTTATTTCTTTCCAATACGTTTTTGTTGTTTTGCATCAGATATACATCTTCGTTGAATTCAGTTTATTCAGTTATCGCGCCGTTCAAATTTCGCAACCGTAATTCAGCGCATTACAAGCGTATGTTTTAGAAATTTTTTTTCAGCCGTCTATACTAACGTTCTTACTTTTCGATATTGATTTTTCATTATTAAATGTACATTTCGCTTATCCTGTTGGGTCTTTTAACATCTGTTATACCTCTATTACCATCCGTTATAACATTTACTACGTAACGTGTTTCTCCGACTAGTTCCAATTCCGCATTACCTAATTTTATGTTTATCTTTTTATTTAATGTGTTTTTTGTTTTACTGATCTTCGTCACCTTTGTTTTATTTTTATTAACATCTAGTTTCCATTTATTTAATTTTTCTGATAAAACTGTCTAGTTAATTTATAATAAATTGATGAAAAACGAATATATATATATTCACTTTATACCGAGAAATGAATAAAATAAAACTATAGGCTAATATAACTTCTCTCGACTTGAAAAATTATTACGCATTATTTTATTTCGAAATTCGTTAATTCGGCATATGTAACAGCTAGCGGTGGTTTGTGGAACTAAATGAGTGCAGTTACGAATATTACGTTGGAATTGTCAATAGAAAAATAAATGATTGATAAGTGTAGATCGTGACGGGAATAGATGAAAATTAAATCGTTTAAATGAGCCGAATAAACAAGACCCGTTTATGACGCCACCGTCATCAGTTTGATGACGTATGATTTTCGAATATTTTTAAAATGGCTACTGAAATTATATAAAAAAATGAGTAATTTAATTTTAAAAAATCGTCGTCAATATTGTAATCGTAATTTTATATGCGTATATAATTATTTTAGAATTACGAATAAAAAAAAAAAAAGGCTTAAATCTTTAATCGCCGAAATTAATGCGAATTTTAATTCGAATAAATTTATTAATCGAAAATGAAAGCTTAAAAATTACAATTTTTTCTAAATTATCGAAATACTTTTAAATTATAAACATACGGAATTTTTTAAAAATTAATGAAAGTCCTTTCAACATCCAATTATTATTAAAATTCATTTTATTATCGTTATTATTATTATTATTGTTAAGCATTAATTAAACCGTGGCACATAATCTTTACTATACTAAAATTCGTAATTGTTATTTCGATGTAAGCGAGTGAATGCAGTGTGAATATAAGCTAACGTAACTTCAGGCTGTATATAAGCTTCTAGTATTTATATTCTTTTCATCTCCTTAACAAGTAGAAGTCGTGATCGTCTCGTCCTACGCGTGATTCTTCATTATGGTCGACTTCTTATTAATAATATTTCCAGAATTGATATCACGATTGGATTTTGTGTTAGAGGAATGTTGTTTTGTTCGCGCTATTATTTATAACCAACCCTCCCGTCTGTCGCGCATAGAAAGAAAACAAAAACCTAACGTATTGTTATCAAGTTGTCCGTCTGAATAACACAAACCACGTGATGATAATAACTACGCGATTGAGAAGACACTTGGTTTCCGTACCGGATTAATGTCAATAAATACGTAAATCCTTCGTTATATTCTACTCGTGATTAACGATTGACAATTTCGTTGAAAGTAAAATTAAAAATAAATTGTTGAATTAAATAAATAAATAAGAATAATATCTTAATTAGGTACATGCCTACACATATATGCGTGTGCGTGTACATATGTACTGATTTATATGTATATATGAATTTACTCATTTTAAAAAAAAATGATTTTTTTTTTTACTTTTATAACTAAGTATAGTTTGTTGAAAACTTGTTAAAGCTCCGTCTATTTTTCAAAAATAAGCTCGTTCCCATGTAGACATTTTAAGTATTAGTGGAGTAATTTATTCTTATATTAATATATCCTAGTTTTATATAATTCGAAGGGATTATAGATTAATTTTTGTTTGCCTTTTTAATGTTTATACATATTTGTGTGTATATATATATATATATATATATATATATATATATATATATATATATATATATATTATGTTCTGATGTATAGACAGTTTATTGAAGATCTCTTTACCTCATACCACCTACGTGCACCGTAATTTTCCACTTATCGTAACTATTTCAACGGGTATATAATTTTTTTTTCTTCGTTAAAAATGCTCCGATTTCAAGTTGTGCTTCGAGAATTTTGTTCATTTTATTTTTACATATTTCGGCATTTTATTATTTACAGTTGTAGTTATATCGTAACCGGTCGGATAGTTCTTCGTTCAATATTTTAGAAAAATTAATGTTTCTTCGTCAATATTTTTTGTTCATCTTTATTCCATATTAGAATTTAATCACCGTGCCGCTATTCTTACAGACGTTCCAGGCTGGAAATATTTCGGTATTGCCTGGTTTCCTTAGCTCTTTAGTTGTCCTCAGAAAGCTGCGTATTGATTTTAGTCGCGGATCCAGCTGGTAGTGTCATTATGGTGGTGATAACGTGTTATACAGAATACTAAGAAACAATTTATATCTTAATCTGCGGATGATAATTTTAATTAAGTATAATTATTGAAATGTTGGGTGTTAAAAAATTGAATACAGAGAAAAAATTATTCAAATGAATACTAACGATTACAAGCTTGTGTTAACCGACGACGTTCGTGAGATAGTATTTTTTTTTTTTTGCCCGGCATTTAGCCAGTTTTCTTTGTTCTATAAATATTTTCATTAACTATTGATGAACATTAATTTATATCTTAATATCGTTCATCTTTATAAATCGATACAACAGCCACTCTTGCAGTCAGTTAGCTAATTATCTGACTAATATGTACTGGCAATGTATTGTATGTTCGAACAATTTCTTTTTCCAGTTCTTCTCTTCCTATATTTCTTATCACACAGTTCCAAATTATATGTTCAATGGATCCTTCCTCTTTCGTGCATTTACATAAATCTGAGTTTATTATTTTTATTTGTTTTAGTTTTTTTGAAGTTAAATTATGTTCCGTCCGCAATCTTGTCATTGTTTTAATGTAATCTCTATGCATGTTATTCGAAGACCAGATATCTTTACGTATTTCCTTTTGGATGATGTAATATTTTCCACAATGTGTATGAAGATTTCTATGATTCCAAGTCGATTAAACTTTGCGGTTTTAATTTACTTCTAAATTCCTTCCAAGGATATTTTATATTAATCTGACGCTGATTTGCTGGTACATTCTTTGTAAGTTGATCCACAATGCAGTTTCCCTGTATTTCTCTATACCCCAAAATCCACTTAAATACTACTGTCTTTAATAGTATAGTTGTTTTTTATGTGTATATTGCATTAATGTATGCGTAACAAAAATTTCGCGAAATTACAGATAGCGACGATAATGAACGAGCGGAATTTTTAAAACAACTTGGTTTTCTAAAGCCAGATGCTCCGATTTTTCTGGCAATGTTGAACGAAACCCGCAGACAAGTCAGAGAATCTCGTCGATCTGTCAGACAGAATAATACTTTACAAGCTTACAGGTATGATATATATTTTTATTTATACATGTATATATTCAAGCTCGCCACATAAACTTGTGGGGTCGGTATAAAAATACGATTGGGCCCTCAAAAATATTTTACTAAAAAAAAAACATCTGTGTCTCGGAGCGCAGGAAAAAAGTGAAACTTAAAGACATATTCGATACAGAGGTTTTCATTTTAAAATTTTTCACGCGTGTATATAAACACGCACATATATATATATTTATTTATTTTTTATATTCGATTTTGGCCATCTATGGACCACGGAAAAGCTATTCACAGGACGGTAATCTTGAGTAAATTCTGTTCTTTCTTCCATTGTCCAGTATTCTTTCATTTCGAATGAGTCTTTTTTCTTTCTTCCGTCTTCTTTATCACCGACTCGTGTACTGTCTTTTCTTTTCGTTTTTTTTGTTAACCAATATTCTTTCATCATTTTTGAATGTGTCTTCTTCCTTTCTTCTGTCCACGTTCGCCCTGTCTTTTTAGTTGCAGGCTCATGGAATCCTTGAAAAGATTGGATCCTATGTCTAAACTTGTTTCTATCTTTGATTTCTTCATCAGTTATTGCCATATATTCCACATCCCTTTTGACTTGTATGAACCATGACACTCTAGTTTTCAGATTGTTAGTCAAACACCTTCTTGGTAAGACGGTGTTGTCCATTTTTTTTATGTACCCATAAAAGGTGACTCTTCTTTTCCCTATTGTGTCGCTAACCTTTTCTATTGTTTCATATATTTCTCTGTTGCTTCTTAATTTTCAATATTCTTCACCCTCTCTAGGGCCCAATATTTTTCGTATTATTTTTCTTTCCTTGACTTCTAATTGCTGTATTTCCTTGTTAGAGGTTAAATTTAGACATTCGGCTGCATACAGGTACTGTGATTTAATGACTGTGTTATAGTGTCTTATTTTGGCATTTCTGGATATTGACTTTTTATTACATGTGTCCCTTGTTAGTTGGAAATACATTTCCAATGTATGATTTTGTTCGAGCATTGATTTTTTATCTGCCGCTTTCACTTGAATCATTTCCCCAAGATATTTACATTTTTCTACTCTTTTGATTATTTCATTCTTAACTTTTATAATGTTGGGAGCATTTTTATCATTGGGCATAAATTTTGTTTTCTCAAAAGATATTTCCAGTCCGACCTTTGCTGCCATAATGCTTAATATTTCAACTTGGCGTCTGGCTTCTTCTATATTTTCTGACAACAATGCTAGATCCTCTGTAAACGCGAGGCAGTCAACCTGTAGGTTATTTTTCTTCCTTCCAGACTATTTTCTTGATTCCTTCCTGTTCTGAATACTTCCTCCATTCCCGTATTACCTTTTTCAAAACGCAGTTAAATAATACTGGTGACAGTCCGTCCCCTTGTCGCACTCCAGTTCCTACTTTAAACGATTCGGAGACTTCATTTAAAAATTTAATTTGGATCTTGTATCCATTAATATTTCTTTAATTAGAGATTGTAACTTTTCATCGACTCGAAATTCTTCCAGGATGTTCAGGAGAGACGTTCTATCAACTGAATCGTATGCCTTCTTAAAATCCACAAACATAACTACTATGCTGCCTGCCCTTGATTTTTTGTAGTTCAATAATAATTTAAGATTCAAGATCTGCTCCACACAGCATTCCTTTACGGAAACCAGCTTGATACTCGCCCAGTTGTTTTTCCATCTGTTCTTCGAGCCTTCAGAGCATAGCTTCCGAGAAGATTTTATACATTATTGGCAGAAGCGAAATTTCTCCATAATTATTCATGTCTGTTTTTTCTTCTTTTTTATGCATTGGGCATATCAAGGCCGTTTTCCAGTCATCCGGTATCTTTTCTTTTTCCCAGAACCCTTGTATTATTCCCTGTAATTTCTTCAGAATCTCAACCATTGCTAGTTTCCAATTGCCGCATGTTTTGTTATTCTTGAGCTCTTGAATATGTTCTTTAATCTCATCGAGATCTGGAGTTCTGGAATTTTCTCTTGTTTTTAGTTGACTCCATCGTTCAAATCTCATATCTGGCTCTTTGCAATTTAAAAGATCCTTAAAATACTCTGCTATTATTTTACAGTTTTCCTTATTGTTTAATGCTAGTTTGCCTGTATTATCTCTAAAACACGGTGAGGGTGGTTTATATTTTTCCAAATTTTGTTGAAAAGTTCTGTAAAAGGATCTGATTTTATTTTTCTTGAAATCATTCTCTATCTGATCCAGTCGTTCCTTGTCCTCCTGAAGCTTTTCATTTGTGGAATTAATTTCAATTTTATCGTTGTTACATAGTGATCCGATTTTATCTCAGCCTCTTTTTTACTTTGATATTCATAATTTCTTTCTGGTTTTTATATGAAATCGCTACATGATCTATTTGAAATTCATCCAGATTATTGTTAGGAGACTTCCAGGTTTTTTGTTTCCTCGGCAACTTTTTGAATGTTGTGGACATTAGTTTTAGGTTGAATCCTTCACATACGTTTAAGATCTGCATCCTTATCAAGTTCACTAATTCATTATCCACACAAAATGGCTCACTTTGGCAAGCAAATAGGAAACTCCTCTCTTGTCCAAATGTGAAAGCTCCAATCCTTCAAGATGATGGTAACTGGGTAATTACCGACCAAAAAAATCAGAAGGGTTTGCAAAACACCTTGCAGCTACCTTCCAAGCACACAACGATATTGTCGACTACAGCCATGTAAATAGGGTCCTTCAATATTTGAATTGCCCACTACCTGTATCCAAAGCACCTAAACATATTTCCCCTGCTGAAACAAAAAGAATAATAATGGAATTGCCTAAAAAAAAGCACCAGGATTTGACCTTATTACATCAGAGATCCTGCAACTTTTACCAATTGCTCACTTATATATTTAATGCAATGCTTCATTTGAATTATTATCCCATATTATGGAAATTTTCGATTATTAAAATGGTATTAAAACCTAATAAACCATCTCACCTATGTACTTCATATAGGTCTATCGGCCTACTTCTCATTGCTAGTAAAATTTTTGAAAAAATTCTACTAAGTAAGATATATCCATCATTGTAAAAGGAGGGGATAATTCCGTCTCATCAATTTAGATTCCGGGCATAATCATTTAACTATAGAACAATGCCACCGTGTTGTTGACAATATCACTTGGCCCCCTTTTCAAATTGAGGGATATCATTCATCATTCATACTATTTAACTATAAAATTGTATCTACAAGACAGATTTTTCTGTGTCAAATATGGCAAAACCAGCTTGCAAATCTATGCTATTCAAGCAGGAGTTCCACAATGAAGTGTTATGGGTCCTTCCTTGTATACTATTTACACTGCATATATACTGGTTAATAAAAATACTGTGTTATGTACTTTACTGATGACACATGCATTCTTTCATCTGATTCTGATCTGGTCATGGTCTCTAATAAACTTCAAAACCATTTAGCTCTGATTTACCCTTGGTTAACTGCATGGAGAATCAAGATTAATCAAACTAAAAGCAGTCACATTACTTTTAATCTGTGTAAAGGGCTGATGTCATCGGTTCATCTAGATGGGGCATCCATCCCTCAAGTTAACCATGTTAAATACCTTGATATGTGTCTTGATAAAAAACTTACCTGGAGTCAACACATTAGTAATAAAATTAAGGATGTGCATAGGCGATATGGTCTACTCAATTGCCTTTTTTTGTTCATTTTAATGGTTTGATTTCTGTCGAGTTATCCAGCAGAGCAACAGCTAAAGTATTATACAGTTTATCGCCATATTCACTAGCTATTTCTTGTATTTTATTTTTCATGGGTGTAACACCTAGGTCCGTGTGCAATCTAAGATTGCTTACATACCAGAGTGCATCTGTGATAGTTTTTAATGCTTTATTTTGGAAGCGTTGTATTATCATTATATTACTCTGCTTAGCACAGCCCAAAAGTTGACTTCCATAAGCCCATATAGGCTTTAGAATTTGATTATTCTTCACCAGTGATAATTTGAATTTTCTTCCAATAAGCCAAAGCATGTTCCTATTACATTTTGCTATTATGTGGCTTTTCCAGGTTAATTGTTTATCCAAATGGACTCCTAGATATTTCACTAATTTTTTAATTGAAATTATCACATTGTTGATATTAGATTTTTTTTTATTTATAAATAATATACGAATTGATTTTTTCCATTGATTTCTATACGCCACCGCTTGAACCACATTAAAAGTGTATTAACTGCTAATTGTGAATTAATTTCAACATTTTCTAAAGACGAGTCAGAACAAATAATAGCTGTATCATTTGCGAAAGTAGCGATTTCTGTGTTATTTGATACAGGTATATCTGCTGTATAAATTAGGTAAAGCATTGGACCCAATACACTACCCTGCGATACACTAACTTTTATTGGATGCAATCAAGATTCTTCATCTCCATATTTTACAACAAAATATCGTTCGACAAGGTACGATTTAAATAATTCAAAAAACTGATATGGAAGGTGGCACCGGATTTTATAAAGCAATCCTTCATGCCACACTCTATCAAACGCCTGTTTAACATCAAGTAAAACTGTGTCACATATTTTCTTAGACTCCAAGGATTCTTCAATAATTCTGACTATACGGTGGACTTGTTCCACAGTTCCATTACCAACTCTAAAACCAAATTGGTGTTCCGGTATTAGGTTTTTACTTTCTAAGAAAAGTATCATTCTTTTTAGTATTAATTGTTTTAAAATCCTGACTATAATTAAACCATATCCAGAGACTTTATTCAGATTCATAGTTTGAATTATTATTTTGATTTCTCCAAGGGATGTAAATTTAATAGTATTCTTCTGATCTACTTTATCCAGCAGTTTTGGTAGGGATTCTGTTCCAGGATTTGTCTGGAAGACATTGGCTAAATAATTCCCAAATTCTTCGGCCTTTTCTTGATCACTACGAGCCCATTTTCCATATAAATTTTTAATTGGGTGTACTTTTTCAACCAGTCTTTTTAATAGTTTAGTTGCTTTCTAAAGGGAATAATCGCATTGAGAAGTGGGTGACAAATTATATAAATAATCACTAAATGTTTTATTCTTATGATTTTGCAACAGTTGCTTTACGCGCTTAGTTTAGTTATTTAATTTAGTTTTATCCACCAGATTTCTATTGTTTTGCCATAACTTCCATAGTTTTCTCTTTAACAACTTCTCTACATATTTCTGATGGATAATATTTGAATGACTTGTATTTCTTGTGATCTGGTGCAGCTGCCCAAGCTGATTCTTGGACAATTTTTATAAAGTTCTCTACAGCTATTTCTACGTCTTGTGTTGTTTTTAGTGGAATTTTTAAGTTAATTTTGTTACCCAACGTTTCGTGAAATATATCCCAGTCAGTTTGTCTACTGCATAATTTTTGTATAATTTTTCCACTAATAAAGAGTATCACTGGTGTATGATCAGATGAAAAAGTATAATCATAATAAACATCAATGTAGTTTGTTGATAACCATTTTACTATGAACAAGTCCAATAAGTCTGGAATTTTCAGTGGATCTGTAGGCCAATAAATTGGAGTTCCTGATGAATGTACAGTATACAAGTTCAGGGTACAGTAATTCTTGATCCAAAGTATATATTATTTTCAGTACAAATAAAGGACAATAATTTTGAATAAGAACCTATTGAAGTAAAACAAGCGATTGTCAAACTAAAAAATGGAAAAGCTGAAGGCGAGGACCAAATTCCTGTCGAAATAATTAAAATATCTGGAGTCACTTTTGAGTTCCTATACAAATTATGCTGTAAAATATGGAATACATGTGAATGACCGTGCCAGTGGACCACATCAATTTTAATACCGATGCATAAAGAAGGGTCTACAAAAAGTTGTGATAACTATTGTACAATCGCCCTCATTCCACATTCTTCTAAGATACTATTACACGTAATAAATGAGCGTTTAAAGTCTTATCTTAACTGGCAAATTCCTAGACAACAAGCCGGCTTTGTCATAGGAAAAGGCACACGGAATCAGATTTTTAAAGTGAAACAAATTATTTAAAAAGCCAGAGAATATTACATGCCTGTATATATAGCATTTATAGATTATAAGAAGGCTTTTGACAGCGTGATATGGAACAAGCTATGGATAATTTTGTCCGAAATGGGTGTTCCAAACCATTTCATAATGCTAGTGAAATCACTTTATGAAAATAATTATAATACAGCATGAGCAGATAATTATTTCTCTAAACCTTTCAAAATATCAAAAGATGTTAGAACTTTTATATAACATATACTCCGAATATATAATGCGACGTACTCTTCCCGCAGAGGAAGGAGATATTCCAATTGGTGGCGTCAAAATTAATAATTTGAGATATGCCGATGACACGGCAATTTTTGCATCATCTATGGAAGAATGAAGGACAACTTTAAATAAAATGACGATAGTAGATTGTGTATAAACAAAAATAAAACAAAAATTATGAGTGGATCATAATAATGAAAACATATCTAATAGTTCACAACAATTAGACAGATATGAAATCGTCAACGAATTTGAATATTTAGGTGTCCGGATCAACAATAAAGGAGGCTCAAGCAAAGAAATAAAGAAACGATCTGCGATAAGTCTAAATGCTATGAATAAGTTGCAAAATATCAATAATTGTACAAAAATACAACTTGTTCGCTCCCTGGTATTCTTCATCTTTAGCTATGGTTCCGAAACATGGGTATAAACTCTATGGATCAGCAACATGTTGTTGCATTTGAAATGAAATGCTGGCAATAAATTGGTACGATAAACAAACTAACGTTTCGATCATTAAGCAACTTAATATAGATAAATGACTGTCACAAGACATACGCGATAAAATGCACTAATTTTTCAGTCATATAATGCGTGCATGGGACTTAGACAGGACAGTTACACTAGGCAGAATGAACGGATATAGAAGAAAAGGTTGGCCAATGACCCGATGGACGAAACAAATATGCTGATGTGTTAATTTGTCAATATCAGATTTGGTACACTCGGCGTATGATCGACAACTGTGGAGGAATTTGATTTTAAAACTTTAATTATTGTAATTTCTGTTCTATTGTGATATCAATTTGAAACAAAGCTTAGAAGGAATCCGATAATATATACTATAGCTATGCGAATTTCATCATTATTGCTTTAATAGTTTTTGAGTTAAATCGGAACAGAGAGACAGACAAACATTTTTAAAAATAGATTTTCTGTTTGTGGATAAAAATAGCCCAATGCAGTTATTATAATGAAATATATATATATGTGTGTGTGTGTGTAGTTTTTGCAACAGTTTCAGAAAACTCATTATGAAAGTAATTTCTAAAAAATTTAAAACACTTACATAATATACAATATAACCGTTCATGTTCGTCTACTGGTGGTTCTTCGACACGCATTGGTTAATCCGATCAACCTCGAGCCTAACTTCGTTGACTCATCGCCCGTTCACCCTAACACCAAAAATAAATGTAGGAATATTACATATAAGTTTAGGATTTCACTCGCTAAATAAAAAATCTATAACTGACTTTTTACTTTACTACATATATAAATTCGTACAGTATTTCTCTCTATTTTTCAATAGTAATTTTGCCGGGATTTATTGTAACAATACAATAATTTTGGACCCGAGAAAATTTATTTTATTGTAAATCTGGTTTTTTGTTTTTTATATTTTTCGATCATAATCCAACCTTTTTTTCTACGTCCCCATCATGTCTTTTGCTGCTATTGTGGCCCCAGCTATCCACAACTGTTGTCCATATTCTCTACGAGTGCCCTGCCCTGCAATGTTATCACATAGCCCGGCCTTCTTCATTTTCATCCACTATCTACGATAATCCTAACATGATCTATCACACCTTAAAATTTCTAAAATGCACTAAACTCTTTCCGCCTAATATAAATATCACAAACAGTGTTTCTGACCACAGTAGCAGTACATGACACCTTTAAAAACAAAAAATAAAAATCTAAAGGTAACGAATTGGAGAGGTTCTACCGTGATGATATATTTGTCTAATTATGTTCGATAATTAACTAGTAAAGATAAAAAGAAAAGTTTCTGCTCTTGGAGCGTTATTTTTTGGTTCGTTTGTTCTCTAATCTGAACAAATCGTTAGTATTTGTGTACAGAATAACGTAGAATACAGTCGATTTTTATCGAAAAGTCGAATAAAGTAAACTCGCGTTACACCCGAAATAATTTTTATTTTACGATGGCTGAATCCGAATACGGATTATAAATTAATACTTTATTTCGTTAATAATTAATATTTTATTCGCAGGCCTGTGCTAAAAGACTTATCCCGTATATTGATATTACTGAATAGGCCGGAGGAAAGGATAGGCACACCTCCAGGTGATTGGGAAACGCTTCTTGCTTGGGGCGAACGAATTCTTCGAAGATATAAAAAACAAAATCCGGACCAGGTAAGTTGTTCGTATGTGTATAACTTGTTATTCGTTGTCGTTCATTAGTTATTGTTTTGGCTTCTCTTCCACTGCTTTCAGTTAAGATTCTTTGTCTTACACATAGAATTTATTCGTCGGCGAAAGAATATTATATTCATTGTGCCTGTATTCGAAGCTGTATTATCTCCTTATAATATATATATATATATATATATATATATATATAAACTGGTTATTCAATAGGGGCGTATTTTTGAATTAATGATGAGAGCTTTAACAGATCATTTAACATCTCTATAGCCTAATAAATAATAAGGCGAGTTAAATCGGTTTTTTGAACTTATATTCCGCGAATCTTAAATTTCATCGTGCACGAACTGGTAATATTAACAAGATAATGGTAATTATTGAAATAATAACAATGTTGATAACATAGTAGTAACGATAATAATAGGACGCGTGCAAATGTACAATTAACACGTTATTTCTCATATTATTACTATTATTATTATTATTAATGTCTAAAACCTATTTATGAAAAATTTTCGCAATTATTTATTTATTTGTCAGTTTTTGGGTTCACACTACATCTGACACCAATTACAGTGTAAAACCAAATAAAAACAACTACAACACTGTGCAGTGTTTAAAAATAAAAAAGTTAAAAGGAAAAACTGGCAAAATTAAAAAATTAGACAAAATAAATGAAAGAACAATAAATTATTTATACGTGTAGGTATGTACAAATGTTTGTAGACATATATACCCGTGCATTTTATAATCTACTTATACAAAAAAAGAAACTGTTAACAACTTAAATAAAGAAATAAAATTATTAATTAGAATATTTTATTCAACTAATTTAAATTTAATAAATGAAACAATCATCGACGTTTACAACTCATATAAGACACGAGCTACCAACGAGATGCTATACGTCTATTTTGGGAAACGCACAGTTGACACCGAATATCTTCATTGCTAACATGTACAGCGCATTTCTTTTTTCTGCGAATAGTTGCTATTCTCACGCAAATTTTGTCAACACTCCTTTGATCGTGAGTTGTATTTTTCTATCGACCTATCTTGGACTGAATACCGATCTTTTAAGATCCACAGACGCTGCCTGTTTATGTCGTAATAGTAGTCAAAAGAGTGCTGCAATCATTTTCTCTATAACACCATATATCTTTATTTTTGGTATACGTTCTGGATTTGTGCGCAGTACATTTCAAATATTTCTTAGCGAGCCCATTGATCTATAGAATGAGTGTTGATGCTCTTATCGGTACTTCTACGTTCGATATATGGTTTATCCGTTTTATCCGAAGAATTATTCGAAGAAGACTGTGATGACAATCTAATCTGTTATAGGCGTGTTTCTCCGCCATGCAATAATACCGTCAGAATTGATTTATATACCGACATTTTATTTGGACGATTAGGTCCATATTATTGAACACTCCTTTAGTCTTCATTACGAATCGTTCACATTATCTGAATGAGATTTTATCGTCGCGAGTTGCAGCCTTATATAAAATATTGCTTAATTTACTGTAAATTAATCCGGTTTAGTTTAATATTACTTCCATCGTTGTTAATTTTAAGCATTTCCGTTTTATTTAAATTTATGATGAGACCAAAATCTTTATATGCAGTTTCTGAACATTCCGTAACATCTTGTACATTATTTGGAATTTTCCATCTTGCATAATAACGAATTTTATTCATATACATTCTTTAAAAATCCGAAGTATCATACTCGTGTAATTCCGGATGCCCTGCAGTTTTTTAAAACTTTGATCGTTATGTTTAACTCCTTGGCTGTGAATAGATTCTAGAAATTATTCATCTAATTTAATGGTTCGCGTATGAACAATCATCGGCTTAACAGTAATATAGCCCTATGCTACATTTTTGATGTGGAAATCGTCACTTCTTTTGCGTCGATTTTGATGCAACTATCATATTATATCCTATTCTCCGTTATACACCTTGCACTTGTAAAAGTAGCAAATTATTCTACATAGTGAATCAGCATCGATTTATTCATCATGGTTCAGTCTATAAGTCTCTCTCCATAATTTCTGTGCTATGACCATTAAAATTCTCAATCTCTAATTGTCTTACTTTAAAATTTAGGGACTCGTGAAACTAAGAATTGACTCGTTGATAATTTTCAACAAGATCCGCTGTTATAATTTCTACATCATCTTTATACGTTACATACATTGGCTCGGTATTTACTTCTGTCTTAGTAAATAATAAAGTTTAGATTGTGGAATGTAGTGATTTTCTTGATTACAAAAAACAGTTAAAATCACTAAACTTTATTTATTAAGAAAAGATTTTCGGCAACTATGCCATTATCAAGCTACATATAACAAAAAATTAAATATATAAAACTTAATAAATAAAGTTAGGTGATTTAAACTGTTTTTTGTAATTTAGTAAATAATGCACTTCTGTACCTTAAATATCGTCTGACTATCAATCGCATTATATTTACATTCGGTTGTTTACCTGTCTTATCACAATGAATTTACTGAACACAGTGTGTCGGATCTAGAGTAGATTTGCTAGTAGTATCTCCTTTTCTGGGATTAATTGAGATTGTTATCAACAATGGTCAGGAAAGAACTTTTTTCTGCTAATTCGATTTTTTTTTAAAGTGAAACTTCTATTGGCACGTTATATATGGGAAGTTAAACCACAAAACGAACAAGCAAATGGAAATAACAGACATATGTATTATATATATATATATATATATATATATATATATATATATATATATATATATATATCCGCCTATCAAACCACGTTTTGCTGCGTTAGGTATGTCAACAATTTAAAAAAAAAAAAACTATCGAATTTAGTTAAAATGCCTTTAAGTTTCACTTCTTCCCTGCGCTCCGCGGCACAGATATTTTTTCCAATAAACATTGTACCAGCTTTAAGTACAGTAAACAATGCATATATGAATAAAAGAACTGGTGTTAATCTAATGCCTCCATTGAAGCACAAGATTGTGAGAAAAGAAGTATAACGATGGGAATGAAGTTGAAGAGGAATTATAGTAATAAGAATGACCAAGTACGGTAGTTAATAAAAAGACACGCTATCGTCTGAGTTGAGGGGAGTAAAACTGGAGTTCGTTAGGTGATTGGAATAGTAGCACGGCACCACTTTCTTATTAGACGTCTTGGCACATTGTCTGGAAGACTTGTTTTATGCATCTTGCTGATGATGGGATTGTTGCTATCTTCAAACTTGTCAAATAATATCTTGTATTGTTGAGTGTATATGTCAATGGCATATGGAATCTTAAGATCATTATGTAATGTCATATTGGAGACATAGACTTGAGCTGACGTGATAGTTCGAAGTATCTTCGATTGTTGCTGTTGTATTCTTCGAAGATTACTTTTACAAGTACTTCCATACAGCTCTATTCCATATCGCCAAATGGGAGTGATCATTGAAAGGTAGATGGTCCGTTTAGTAGCTAAATTTAAAATAAATTTCCTCCCTAACAAATATACTGGCCATGTAAGCCTCTTGTTAATAATCATACCTAGGTAACGTCCTGAATCTGCTTGGATAATTTCATCCCGCAATGATAACGACATTAAAAACTCTTTATATATGAGTCAAGGATTTTTCAAAATACTAAGCTTAAATGTAGAAGTGTATCCCAGAGCAAAACAGATTGTATTGCACGGATAATTCAAGAACACAATATACATATAATTACGCTACAAGAAACTCATACCATCTCTGATGAAGGTTTAACGCGAAGAGGAAATTTGGTCGGTTTTAAAATAGCTGCACATATCCCACATAGAAAATATGGTATAGCAACATACATCCGTAATGATCTTCAATCAATCACGAGGATAATTCAAATATCAGATCGGAATAACATATTTTTCATAGTAATTAAAATATCGAACACGACTATAACGAATGTTTATAAACCCCCTAATGTTAAGTGGAAAACCAAAATACTTCCAATATTTAAACATTCTTCGATCTGTATTGGTGATTACAATAGCCACTCAACAAACTTGGGATACGCCGATCAAGATGAAAACGGAAAGATGCTTAATAATTGGATAGAGTTAAACAATATGGAACTGATCTATAATGCAAAAGACAATGGAACTTTTAGATCCACAAGATGGAACAAGACATATACACCAGATTTGTGTATTGTTTCTACAAACGACACGGTAGACTATTGATAAACCTCAAAGGATAACACTGAATGCTTTTAAAAGCCGGGAAAAAATGGGAACGACCCGGCGGAATGTTGACTGATATCTCTACTATCTATCCCGTATAAAATTTTTGAACGAATTATATACAACAATATCCACAGAAATCGAAAAATACCTACCTGTCGAGCAAGCTGGTTTTCGTACTAACAGATCTTGTGTTGATCAAGTAGCTGCATTAACACAATTTATCGAAAATGGTTTCCAGAAAAACCTAAAAACAGCGGTTGTTTTCCTAGACCTTACAGCCGCATACGATACAGTTTTGAGGCATATTTTGTTGATTAAGTTGTCAAAATTAATACCTTGTTCCAAAATTATAAATTTACTAAACAGAATGTTGGCTGATCGGTTTTTTTCGCGTATTCCTCGGGGATAAAAGTAGCAGATGGCAAAGAATAAACAATGGTTTACCTCAAGGTTCCATTTTGGCACCACTGCTTTTTAATGTATATCTTCAAGATTTTCCAAACATACTGAATAGTACCGTATTTCAATACGCTGATGATATTGCAATTGCAGTGCAAGATAACAATATTGCCGAATGTCGAAGGAAGTTACAGACGGAATTAAACATAATAAGTGCATATATGGGAAAATGTAATTTACGACCAAATCCGAACAAAACTGAAGTTGCCCTATTCCACCTTAATAATAGGCTAGTAAATACACAATAACGCAACTTAATAACACGAAGAATCCAAAATATCTAGGAATAACGTTAGATCGTTCGCTCACGTACAAAACACACCTAACTAACCTAAGCCAGAAAATTAGAACACGCGTAAATATCATAAGAAGATTAGCTTTTACGTCGTGGGCATCAACAGCTAAGATTTGCGCATATCCGCTTTATCATTAGTTTATACAGCCGCGGAATTTTGCTCGCTGGTGTGGATGAACAATTGTCATGTGCGGAAAGTGGACGTTCAGCTTAACGAAGTAATGCGTATTATCTCAGCAACGATACGCAGCACACCGACTGCATGGCTTCCAGTTCTTACGAACATTCAACCGCCTCATATTCGAAGAACCGACTCGTTGAAAAAGAACTTAGCAAAATTCAAAGAAAATGAAAATTTACTAATTACAAAATTTATAAGAGAAGCTCCTAAAGTTAGATTAAAATCTAGGAAATCCCCATGGACAACTTCGTATCAAGCACGATTTGCATTCGATTGGAAAGAACAATGGACCAAGGAATAGAATTCGGTGTGTCGGAGCAACCTCTAGGAATGGAACTTCGACGAAAGGAGTGGTGACTCTTGAACAGAATCCGAACTGGTCATGGTAGATGCGGTCACCTTCTGCAGAAGTGGAGTATTTCTGACTCGGCTAGTTGCTGTTGCGGACATCACATGCAAACAGTAAAACACATCGTCGAAGAATGCGAAGTATACTCGGAAAATGGGATTACGGTTGAAGATGTACATCATCTGCGCGGCAGGAGTTTAGTCTGGCTTTCCCGTTTAGAGCTCGATCTATAAATCAACATCATACGATACGATACGATTTCATCATTATTTATTTTCAGAGCTGGACACCTGACTTTTCTATTTGTAAATGTAACATGTCGGCATTTACTCTTAAATAGCAAGCGCCAACTGTGTTCTCATTGAACCGACCGATTTAAGTGATTTGGACTGCTGTATCTGCATACAGTGCATCTGAGTTGACGCGAGGATAGCAATATCATTGGCAAATGTTGCTAAAATAGTCTGACTGATGGTCGGCATGTATTCTGTATAGGTTGTGTATAACAACGCCTTAGCAAGCTACCTTGCAGAACGGACGATAGATTTTTTTATTAT
Source organism: Coronaproctus castanopsis (assembly GCA_032883995.1). NCBI lineage: Eukaryota > Metazoa > Arthropoda > Insecta > Hemiptera > Monophlebidae > Coronaproctus > Coronaproctus castanopsis. Next base: position 161,033,291 of record CM065053.1, on the reverse strand, counting down.
TCAGAGAAACAATCATTAATTTTAACGACAAATATTCAATCGGATAATAAGGAGTGAAAAAATTGTTTTGGCTTACAAAGTAGCCCAGCTAAACATACTTCCTTCTCCCCCCTAACGTTGAGGAGATAGCGTCAACCAGTCGATGACACTGTTGCACTGTAGAGTGTTTTGTGTGAAACCTAAACTGATAGTATTCCATGACTATTTAAAATAGGCTTAATACGATTCGAGATTAGATATTGTAGAATTTTTGATAACGAATAAAGCAAGCTAATAGGCATTTGTAGTGATTTTTGTTTTTATTTCTTTTTTTTTTTTCCTATTCTTATAGTATATACGTTAGCCGACATAAAAAGTAAAATTCGAGCGAAAATTAAGGAATGTTTGTATTTTTATTTTAATCGAATCGTTTACAGGTGACATCCCTGTCTTGTCAGCTGTATATTATACCAGTATTGATTTTATTTTAATATTATCTGTTAAATTATTAACATTTTTTTCATTTGTACACTTGCATTAAAGATAAAAGTAAATTAATTTATGTAACGCGTTTGTAAGCTTTAGATCGCATAATTCTCATTTTAGGTAGCCCAGTTACTTGGATTCTCACAGTTACCTCTAGAAGAGCCAGAATCTCCTATTCTAGGTCACTCGCCTTATCCTACGCAATTGACTACCTTTCACACTGGCGTCAATAATCCTACCCATAGCAGTAGTAAGCATTTGTCACCCTCTACATCTGCTACGCATTTACAGCAGTTAGCTATATCGGCTTTTGACGCTGCTTATAATAACAGAAATAGGTATGTACTTTTCGCCTATATTCATTCATTTAAATGCATTAATACGTTTACTAATTTTAACGGCTAATACGGCATTTTTTATCGTGGAGCATATTTGTTATAGGCTTGCAAAACTAGAATTATTAAATTACATAAATATTTAAAATATTTTTTGTTATTGTAAATCAGCTGAAAATTATCATTCCATTTAATCAGCTTTAGATTTTTTTTTTTAAACTGTAGGTTTTACATTTCGCAAATAAAATTTTTTTAATAATTAAAAAAAAACTTTTGTACGCGTTGTTATAAACTATTTTTTTCGTTAATTAAGACGTGATGTTAACGAGATACGTAATATAATATAAACGAATTTTTGAATATGATGAAAGTTTAATTTGCTGATATAATTATTTTTATAAATTTTGTGAATATTGCCGAAATTTCTCATTGACACCAAAATTTTTCTGACTGAGCTAACGCAACGAAACTTCATTGGGACTGAAATATGACAAATTTTAATCGTTTAAATTGTTCATTAGGTCTAAGTTTTTTATGACCTAGGTGTAAATGTTTTACTCTATTGACGATCATCCTGTACATGGTACATGATTTTTCAACTTTACATTTTATTATTGTATATTACGACTGTCGCTTTCCTACTTACAAGCTTTCGGAATAATATTTCCAAACAACGTACGGATATGCTAAATCGTCGTCTATCCGATACGGGCGGGAGTTCTACAACTGCCGTTAGACCATTATATTCGAAAGACCTACGATTAGCCAAATATATATTTGTTCAATATGTGACTGATAACCAAGTAGATGTGAATTTTCACTTAAGGCACGCATTCAACAAAGTTATACTTTAAAGACTTTTCGATTGTTCGCCAAAAGAGTATTCATCGACACACCAACTATCAAACTTCCGGACACTGGCAAAGTTACACACATCGCTTAAAGCGATTGAAAACGCCTGACACTGTAGTTGTTTAAGAAGATTTTGGTTATTAGTTCAAATAATCTCACTCGTGTTTTCCTCTTAGATGTTTCCTGCATTTGTAATTGGCAACTCGTTAGTTAAGCATAAAATAGTGGAAAAAATTATTTTCGACATTTATTAATAAATTGTAAATTCATTTGATATCGTTTCCTGAAGGTAGCGATTTAGTTCAATTTCAAACAGGACTTATGTTATTGTCGTGACGCATTTCCACGAGATAGATTTTTTCCGTTCTGTTGTCTTCAGTTCAATGTAGCGCTTGACGTTCGCTTCTTTCTCGATTAAGTTCATCAATGAATGCCTTGGTCTTTCTTTCTGTCTGTACATGGCTATTTTTCCTTCTATAATATATTTCAATAGTGCATTATGTTTTAACCTATCCACTTCATTCTCGTTTTTCTGATCGCTATGAACCTTTCACGCAGTTAAAAGTTTCTCGATTTGGAATTTTATCAATCCATGAAATATAACATGCATCGCTAGCACCACTTTTGAAAAGGCTCAATTTTCTGTAAATATTTGTCGTTTAAAGTCCACGATTTGACAATACATTTTCGTAATCCTATAGATAGCGTCTTTTTCGATATTACGTGTCTTTTCGTCTTTTAAACATCTCTTTAACCGTTATAATTCTTCGTCGAATTTCTTTGTTACAATAATTATATGTCCTAAATATATTACAAGTAATCGACTTGTTCTAGCTTTTTTCAATTGATTGATTTATTCTGACGGTTTACTAATGTACATTACATTTGTTTTTTCAATATTTATTTTCATTTATATTGGCCTGCTTCGCATACCATTGTTAATAATCCTTTCTCGTTGTCTGCAATTAATACTTGGTCGTCTGTGAAATTTATATATATATATATATATATATATATGAAATGTATGAACTATAGCTGAATTATTTGTCGATTTTAAGCAGTACAGACTGTTCGGTGTGGAAAGCAGCAAATTATTTAATGAAAAAATCTATTACACCCTATCACATCAAAAAACCTGACGGAAGTTAGTTAAAGACAGAAAACGAAAAGTGGACTTTTGCAGAATACCTTGAAAATGTATTTCAACCTCACAGCATATCTGGAGCATACTTTGAAAATTATGAAGCATAACTCCAGTGTAATACAATATTGCTCCAATTACAAATGTCACATTACATCGTGTAAGCTTCAGTCGTGTATTAAAACGCTAAAAAGCAACAAAGCACCGGGAGAAAATGACATAACACACAATATTCTCAAACATCTTCCCAAGAAGGGGCTTCTTCTACTTTTGTACATATATAATTCCATGTTGAGACTCCCTTATTTCCCAGAAAGATGGAAAATATCTATAATTAAAATGATCCGCAAACACGGGAAACCTCTTACTGACCCCGCATCATACATATCGATTAACCTACTTGACTCATTTGTAAAAATATTCGAAAAGCTATTACAACCGATTATTTATACAATAAAGAATGAAGAATATCATTTGGTTCCAAATCATCAGTTTAGTTTCCAGCATAGCCACTCAGCGATTCAACAATGTCATCGTGTAGCAGATGCTTTTGAATCTGTCCTACAATGTGACTGTTCCGCATTTTTCTTAGATGTGACCAAAGCGTTTGACCGAGTTTAGCATGAAGGATTACTATATAAGCTCTATGAAATATTACCTATAGAATTATACCACCTTCTTAAATAATATCTAAGTAACAGACGATTACAAGTAAAAGTAGGTAGCTCTACGTCAAGCATACGGATTGTAAAAGCGTTGGTTCCTCAGGGCGTATTGGGTCCATTACTTTATAATACTTATACTGCGGACATTCCAACCACTCTGGTTACTATGCACGCTACTTTTACAAATGACATCTTAATTTTACCAAGTCACGAAGATCCTCGAGAAGCATCCAGATTTATACAGCACCATCTTAATAGCATTCAGCTGTGGACGGTTAAGTGGAAAATTGAAATCAACAATCAAAAGTCGGTTCATGTTACTTTCACAAAACGACGTCAAAATTTCTCACCAATATTTTATAATGGTCACGCTATACCACAAGTATGCCAAGTAAAATATTTAGGGCCCATTTTAGACCGGGGTTTAACATGTTACACTCACGTTATTAATACAAGGAAAAAACTGGCATTGTTAATGCAACAAATGTACTCACTTCTAGGTCGAACCTAAGCCTTGCAAATAAAGTACTATTATATAACACTCTTATTGCTCCTGTTTGGAAGTATAGATTTGAATTATATGGATCAACTGCTAAATCACATTTCCGCAAGATACAACAATTTCAGTCCAAGACGCTATGAGCAATCGTAAATGCGCCCTATTATGTTCGCAATAGCATCACACACAATGATCTGGATATACCTACGGTTGCGACTATATACAAACATCAGTATAAGAAAATGAATGAAAAATTTGGTCACAGTTCAAATCCGCTTATAACACGGATGTCGACATTCACTTTGCCAGATAAGCCTTCAAGACGACTGAAAAGAACAGTGCCAAGATGCCCTTGGAGTTGATTAAGATTAAACAGTGCCTGGCCTAAGCTGACACGAAGACAGCAAAACAATCTACTCCATTGGGACAAGTTGTTCTGAAAGAAGAAGAATTTAAATTTAGATGTTGTGTTTATGATCTCTTGGTCGGTACACGGGAAAAAATAAATAAAAAAAGTTCTAATGGAGAATTAGGAATTATACAAAAGAATTGAAAAACAAATTTGTAAAGAAATATAAATGATATGCCGATTCCTTTTAATTGTAAATTTTTTGAACTTGATAAAAAATTATATTTAATTCAGCTAATAAGTTCTTATTAATTCTGGGGCGATACGAAGTTCGCCGTTAAGGAATGCTAAATCGTATTTTTTATATATATATATATTTATATTACCTAACGCCTAGTGTGTATTCAAGATATATCACATCCACATGCTAAAAGCATTGCAGAATCGGTCTATCAAAATCGCTCGAAAACTTTTTCAAAATCGAAAATCAAATTTTAAACTCGCGATTTCTCGTTACCGGTTAATTTTGGTAAAATTTATGTTATTACATAAATGATAGATTTCCACGTCTACTTTCGTCTAATGTTAATCCGAACGTCCTATCTAAAACCCCAATTTTCTCGATGGGTATTTGGTGTAAAAATACGATTGTACTATCGTTAGACGCATATTTCAATGCCACATAACTTTCGTTTAAACTATTTTCTCCGATTTCGAATCGTTTGCTAATGAAATTTGACCTGTTTGAAATTTTTTTCGCGGGTTTTTCCGATTTACACGATAGATCTTATATAGAAACCGCTATTTCAAGAGGCTCAATCGTTTAAAAATATTTACATCGTGCGCTATGCCCTGCCAAAAGTTCGTAGCAATAAACAATTTAAATTGGAACGAATTGTAAACCTAAAGTATTCTCGAGTCCACCTGAAGACACACAAAAAATTTCATTAAAATCGGCCCAGCTGTTTAGGAGTTCAGTGACATACACGCTCGCAGAAAAAATATATATGACGTAGGTTTTCCTCAATTTCTTTTATTCTTTCCGACATTGTCTTTCTAGCGGCTTAGCAGTCTCCGTTTCATCAGCTTTCTGTCCAAAATAAAACAATTCTAGAATACGCTTTGTTCAACCATATGACCGACTGAACATCATTCTAGCGTGGTCATTTGTTTTACTGAATCATTCAGTTTGGTTTCCTCTTCTAACTGTATATTATGCATTCGATCTATATGTATGATATTCGGAATTCGACGCTACCTAACGTTTTTATTATTTTCTCCAAGTTGGTTTTTGTAAATGACCAAGTTTAAGGTCATTGCGTTACATCCCATTTCCCTATATAGTACATGACCTTTTAAATTTTTTTAAATCTATTTTTAATAGTACGATCTTATACTTATGTATAAATTAGTACTAGAGATAAAGTTATATTCATGTAGAGAACGAAAGATGTATATATTTACACAACCGTCGAGGATTATATATAAACTAAGGTGCTTGTTTAATTAGCCAATTGATACGGTTTCGTACGCTTAAGGCGACTAATGTCGTTTTCGGTGCATAATAATGATGGCGCTTCATAATTTGGATCAAGATATTGTTGTCTTTGATGCTTGTTAGCCAAGTGCTGTATTGTTTCGTCGATGGATAGGATTTCCAAATCCGAATGTATATCAACGTTACGCTGGTACCATTGAGCACCACCGGTTATGACTCGAAGACATTTATTTTGCACTCGTTGGACAATTAACCGATTTGATTTTTTCGCCCAGCCCCAGAGCTGGATGCCATATATCCAGATTGGTCTAACTGTCTGCATATATATAAGCCGTTTATTACACAGGCTAAGTTAGGTCCAATCAGCCAATACATTTGTCTCATTTTATGGGTAATTCTGTATATGCTTTTTCCAATTCATTCGAGAGTCCAGATGCATACCCAGATATTTTACACTCTTCTTTCGAGAAATAGGCAGCTGGTCAAGGTATATTGGTTGATAGGAATAGCGTCGCAGAGTGAATACAACATGACCAGATTTTTTCTGGTTAATCATAATTCTCCAGTCTCGCGTCTATTCGCTAATTTTGTTAATAGCATGTTGTATTTTTTTATTCGCTTTTTCAAGAGCGTCGCTGGTAGATAAAATTGCTGTATCATCCGCAAATGTAGCAATGCTCGTTCTAACTGATGTTGGAATATCAACAGAATACAGAAGCTATAGAATTGGTCCGAGGGCGCTGCCTTGTGGAACACCCGCCTGTATCGAGGGTAATAATTAGATTTGCTTGCTCCATGAGAGACCGGAAGGTTCGTTCCGAAAGATATGATGCTAATAATTGACACATATTATTTGGCAGCTGATTACTTATTTTATGAATTAGCCCATCGTGCCAGACACGATCAAACGCCTGTGCAATATCTAAAAAAAACTGCTGAGCAGAATTTTTTTCTTCCAAAGCTAATTCTATTTTTCTGATTATTCGCTGTACTTGATCGACCGTTGAGTGCTTGTTGCGGAACCCAAATTAATGTTCTAGAATATTCACAAATGGCTTTAATCGTTTGAGAAGAAGCTTTTCAAATATTTTAGATATCGAAGGTAATAACGAAATCGGACGATATGAATTCACTGTTTGAGCAGGTTTTCCCGGTTTAAGCAGCATAATAATTTGAGCCATCTTGAAGCATTTTGGTACATGTTTCAAACGGAGCATGCATTAAATAGGTATGTAAGCATAATGATAGCCTTATGTGGTAATTCTTTTAATATCGCTACAGTGACTTCGTCAGCTCCCGGTGCTTTTTTAGGATTGCTGTTGGAAATTTCTTTTGCTACCTCTCGGAGTGTAACATGTTTAATAATTTATAGAGTTTGATAATTGATTGTTGTATTAACACGAGAATTCATGGGGTTGAAAGACTGAAGTGACGAGCAAATAGTTCAGCTTTTGCTTTATCCCTACGAACCCACTGTCCTTGTTCGTCTTTAATTGGTGGAATTTGTATTAGAGGTCTTTTAAATTTTTTAGTAGCCTTCCACAACGAGTATTCTCGATCAGCTTCAGGACTGAGATTTTCAGTATAATTTTCAAAGCTGCTTTGTTTAATATTATTTAATGGTAACAAAATTGTTTATATCTCAAGTTTAATAATATTTATACAAATCAGGTTGAAAACATCTAGAATCATCTGGAAGCCGTATTGTTTATAGAATTTATAATTTTTTTCTTAAAAATTGGCAATATGTGGCTGAAAGGGTTAGTCGGTATTTCTCGGTTTTTGAACTAACGTTACTTAATTTTTCAAATGTCGCCAACGTTAAAGATATTATTATTTTCTTTATTTTTGCGTGCCTTACAAGTTGCTGGTTCTAGATAATTTTTCGCTTTAATTTACTTCATCGTTATGTTGCGCTGGTATAGTTACTAAAGCACTTGATTCGAGAGTTTCATCCTAGCTTGTAGTATAAAGTTGTTTCATTATTGTGTAACTCAGGCAAACACTCCATTCATCATCCTCCGTATAATATATGCGCGCATGTGCATTGCTTATCATTATATTAAAAAGTCATAATAATATTTAATAAATGTACTGGAACAAATGCCCTCTCCATTTATGAAAGTAAAAATTCTAATAATATAAACTGGTAAATAATAAATATACAAGATAAAAATAGTATTGTTGGAAAAATCAGACAAAAAATCATCACAAATGAAAAGTGGTAATTTAAAAAATAATAAATATAAGTTTAATTATATAACAAATATGTAATATCATTTATAAGTAATGGAAACGAAAGCAAACAAATTATAACGTTATGAGAATAATACATTATGTTTAATGCGTCGATGCTTATACTTAGTATATCTAATACTTAGTTACCTGGAATCGTAATTTCCTATTGTTGGAAGTAAATTATTACGGTGCGCACTACAATTGAGAAAATTTTTTTGGGATAGTTTGAGGATATAGTCTTTTACATATGGTATCTGCAGAGCACTATGCATATATGAAATTTTAGTGTATACGGGGACATTGAGAATACATCTAAGACATCGATTTTGGACTCAGTCTATTAAAAGTAGCATTTGAGACTGAAGACCAAACTGGACAAGAATATGTTAAAATATGCCTAATAATTGACTTGTAGATTATTAGTTTATTATTAATATTTAAGTGAGATTTACGTTTGAAAATGGGGTAAATTGAACAAATTGCTCTGTTTGTCTTCAATGATGCATGGTCAATATGCTTGGGAAAGGTTAGTCTCTTGTCTAAAATGACACCAAGATAGCGTATCTGGTCAGACCATTCTATATCACCGCCACTGACGTGAAGTCTGGTCGGTAAAAACGGTCTTCGACGAGTGAAGAAAATTGCTTTCGTTTTGGAAGGATTAAGAGCAATTTTCCATTTAGAAAAATACTTAATTACACGATCAACACCGGATTTGGTCTGTAGGAACTGCGGTACAACGCTGTGTCATCAGAGTATAAGGAAACCTCAATGTTATTTATATGCGGGAAATCATGCATGAAAAATGTAAATAAGAATGTCCCCTGTCTTGAATGTTATCCCATTTTATACGAAAAAATAACGTACAATGAACTAGTCACGATGTTCGGCGTACAAATTAAAAATAATATCTATAATCTGGTCATTAGCGTTATTTTAATTTTAAAAACTTTTTAAACAAAAAGAAAAATAGATAAATTTCTATACTTTGATGCTGATGTTAAATTTATACGCACATTATTATGTTAACGGATGCGTTGAATTTTAAAAATGTTAGTTACTTATAAATTTGAATTTAAGCTTTTTTTTTATATATCATTTTTAAATCGTCAACTTGTCTTAATGAAATGTATGTAAATTGTAGCGCTAATATATTTTAATATAATAATATTGAATATTAAATTATCTATTCTTTGTACTATGTTCGCGTATTTGTGCAGACGTACCACCGTTGAGGATGAAGATGAGCTCGCGGTATTGCGTAACGACGAAATATGTGCTATGTTTAACCATTCGACAAATTACGATGTTAATGTCGGCAATGGTATCAATTCGTCCAAGAAAAAGGATGTTCAATCTATGATCGCGATGGCACATGCAGAATGGGCTACGCTAAGAAATAGCAGAGCAACTGGTATGGGTAGTAAACACTATTACATGGCTCCGGCCGACGAAGATGACTTTTATACATTAGGTTTCCGACCTCAAGATAAGATTACCACCGAATTATGACAATTATCGTATATCCACATTTTCTGATTAAGCGGAAGTCTATGCGTACGTGATCGGTGTTTACAATATTTATTCGGAGATATTGTCGATGAAGAGAAAAAGTAAAACAAATTATTTACGAAATAATCGTAAAATATATAAAATATATATTTTACGAATCGTTAAAAAAAACGTAATAATAATTTAATTATGTGGCAGATTGTTAAAATCACATTTAAGTTTATTTTCGGACTAGTTTTGATTAAAAAAATACCCAAGGTTGTTAAAAGGAGTAGTACTATAAGTTATCGTGTTGGCGATTATATGCGTATGGAACCACTTCTGTTCAGTTACGGAGGTTTTGGCACCATGACATAATTTTGAGTCCGATTCCACACACCTACCTACTTATATGGTATTAATCAGAACGCAATAAATATTCGTCTCTACGTACAATACATCCCAGATAATTAACTTCTAGCTTCTTGATATTGGAAAAAAGCTGTTGTCTCTAGATAGTGGCCATTTAGAGGATCGTTAAATTTCTCAACGTACGCGATTGTAGCACCTTCAACATTCGACGAATGATTTACATATTAAACGTTTGCAGACGGTTTATTGACCGAGTTTTCATTATATCCTAACAACGAAGAGAAGAAGATACATAGCACTTGGATATTGGTCACATAATGGTCGTTTATATTTCGCGAAAGACCTTGTTCAGTTCTGACCTTTATTTCCAGATATTCCATTTTCCGTTTATACACAAGTATCGAAATAAGTGAAGCGCTCTTTTTACGGCTCATAATTAGTTGTGCATCTTTTCGTAAAACGACGAACAACTTCGTTTTATCTGTATTTTCCGTCGTGTATCGCATCTAGAACTTATTAGGCGTTGCCCGCTTATTGAATATTATTTATTATTCTTAAATTTACTATTGCTAAAAAAAATTAATACATTGACGTATCTACTTCTATTTTAATCGTAAATTCGTTCGTTACCTGTTCACGATTCTTCAGTCTTGTCCGTCAGGTCGGTCGTTCTTTAGGCACTTCATAACTGTCCAAGTTTAACGATTTCTGATAGTCAACGAAGCATGTATCTTGTTGCTGATCGTAACAATTCTGCGCTATTTAACAGTAAAATCGTATAATCACACTTTATGCAATATTATCTAAAATCGAAAGTTCGATAGCATACTGCCTCCGAACACTATAGCGTAACCTAGAAAAGACGGACGGTTTGTTTTTTAAATAGCCCGCTACAACGCAAACTGCGTGCTCCACATTTAGTGTACACGCGAGAGATTCGTTTTTATCCAGTTATCATAGCGCCCTATAACGAGATGGAGCGCGTGTTTTACGCTAAACGTTATTTTCAACGTGAATCGATCATGACAGTGCGAAGAGTTTCAAAAAGAATTCATACCTAAAGAGCCGCGTTTATAAAACACGTCCACGGGATCTCCTGAAAACTCGCATTTCTGAAATTTCAAAAATTCAGCGACCAATGCTCGAAAAAGTCTTTGAAAATTTGGTAAAGACCGAATGAATGTATTGTTGCAAATGGCGAGCATATGAACGATATTATGTTCCGCATATGATTGTAAGCTAATCTGTCGTTTTCCTATTTTTAAATAAAATTTCATTAAAAAACAACAAAACCGTCCGTCTTCTCTGGGTCACCTTATACTTTTTCTTAATTTTCAGAATTATTGCGTATGAAATTTTGAGATAAAATTAGTTGTAGAAATGCAATTAATTTCGGATGTCTGAATTTTATTCAAATTTAGCTTCGCTCTTTTCAACGTGTGTTTATTATTCATGCTCGTGTCATTTTTTTGACATACAACTCTAAATAATACTTCTTGACTGTTTTAAGTTAATAAACTAAGTATATTTTTTTTTCGATAGTACTCTAAAAAATAAGAAACATGTAATTAATTCGACATTAATAAGCTGTAAATTTTATTTTTCATGTTTTTTTTTTTAAATTTTCGACTGTCATTTGTCTCGTTTACTTGCTGAACGAAATAACGATCGATTCCTATAGAATGAATAATCATTTAATTATGCCAGGCGCAGTTTTTGACGAAAAATAACGAATACAGTATAATTACTTGTTATTTATCTAGTTACGTACAGTACGTAGTTTTTATCTGATAAAAAAGTTATTTCGAGAAAGTATTAATTAAACGTTATAATAACGCGAAAGAAAAGATGGCAAGAAAATTATGTAACTGACTAAAAAAAAATTTACTGTGATCGATTGGAAATTTAATCGTTAATAATTCGGTGACGGTTACGTTATAAATTCAATTTTAAAAGATGTCGTCAGGAGTTACTTTGAACTACATTAAACAATTTCACGAATAATTAATAAAAATCTCTGGAAAATTATTTGCTTGTAACAAATGAACATTCATATTACTGATTAGAAGTTTGGTAATATTAATTAATCTTTCTGTCGTCTATTTGTATGATGCTGTGTATATAATAATAATCAACGAACTGAAATTGATGTCTTAAAATTGCATGTTTCAAATTTATAACGTGTTCCATATATATATATATATATATATATATATATATATATATATATATATATATATATATATATATATATATATATATATATATATAGTATGTGTGCGCATTTGAATTTTATATTTATTGACGACAGTATAATAATTATTACGTTTTCAGTATTGTGTTATAAATTGCCTAGTCATTTTTTTTTGTATTTCCATATTATTTTTTATAATCTCGTTTATATGTGTACGCGTATGTATTTGTAACATATGTAATCTCGATCAAATTTTCAACACGAATATTATATACAACATTTTGTTCCTTTATTCGGAATCTGTATCGATATCTTCATAATTAAACAACTTAAATATTAATTTAGCACGGTTAAATTAACAGCTACTGAAAATTACGTTATCATTCTTTTTTTTCCATTTATAATGAAAATGATTAAATCTAAATTACAAGAATCTGTTTAGCGTGAATCGTCGTCCAATATATAAATAAGTAAAATGCGTTTGCACGTGTTACAATTAGTTTCGTGTAAGAATTTTGCTCACTTTTACAAGATACAGTCGAATCCGCTTATAAGGGACACATCGGGCGGAAGACATTTGTCCCTTATAAGCGAATTTTTTAAAATCTCTTATTGAAGCGAGTATATATACAATTTAGTAAACAATTAACATACTTATAATCTTATTAATGCTTAATATTTATATGGAAATTAAGAGAAAAATTCAGGAGGCATACATAAGGTAAAAGAACCTGACTGCCCTTTTCAATACTATTCCATTTTTTACGTAAGTTCTGTTCATTTGTTTTTAAACGGGAGACGGTGTTTTTGGAGACGCCCATGATTTTTGCTAACTCCCGAATAGGCATAATATTGGGAGGTTGAATTTCGATTTTGTCTGAAATAGAAATGTTTTCCTTTAATGATAAACATTTATGCGACATTTTATTCATACAAAAATTCACCAGAACTAAAAAAAGAAAAGAAAATTTTCGTAAGAAAAAAAATAAACCGCACGACGCACTACAATTTTTGCAGAACTAAACTAAGAACATAATAAGCTATCGGAGAGTGCATAATTATTAATAAACGTACAAAGCAAAAAACAGTATAGCGTCAATAAAAAAATGTCAACACAAGGACATCTCAAACAAAAGAAAGAAAAAACAAAAATGTTCACTTAAACAAAAACGAATTGTAAAAATGACTAAAACATTTTTATACAATTTTTGTTTATGTGAATATTTTCGTTTTACGACCGGAAGTGTCATTTTATATCGGCTGGCTTATCGCCCCTCTCACTATTTATTGCCTTGAAAGTCTATTTGTCCCTTATAACCGAGGCGTTGTCCCTCTAAAGCGAACTAAAACAATCTTCATTTCATACGTTTGATTCGGGGTTTTGCTGATTGTCCCTTCTAAACGGATGTCCCTTATAAGCGAATTCGACTGTAACTGTAAACGTTTATAATGTATATCGTTGAATTTTAAGTTTTATTAACGCTTAAAGAACAAAAAAGGAGTTAAAATTACTAAAAAAAAAATATTTATGAAAAATCACAAAGCTTTTCGGCTGTTAAGTCATTATCAAGTGAATATAACAATACGAATAATAAAATCATTTAAAAATATATAAAATGTAAAAATATTACTTAGATACACAATTTACAAAAATTATCAAAGTGATAAAACAGTATTTTCAAATAATCTTGTAATGAATGTCAACACAACAAGTAATGTAAAATTTATATATAAACAATAATACAACAGCAAGCAAAATAAAAATAAATGAAAACATCTATAATATAAAATTATTTTAAAATAGTTGTCTAATATAAGAATGAAATTTATAATGTACTTCTTAGAACTAATTTTTCATCAAAATTTAATTTTTATATTGAACAACTATTTTAAACTAATTTTTTATTATTTTTATTTTACTGTAACTGGTTTTATTCTTGTTGAAATATATAAAATTCGGAGTGAATTCTATCAACGTAACCTTACGTGGGAAATCTGATTTATGTCCTATTTTCTATAAATTAATTAATTTCTTTTTTTATATATTATTTTATGGTTTTCCTATTTATTTAATTGCGAGCAATAATAAATAATGTTCTCCAAATGGAATAAAATAAAAAGCACATATTTTACTCGGCACTAATATGTGTAATCATATTTGAGATTTAAAAAATTACGATATATTTATTTAACATTTATGACAACGAATAATAAGTAAGTTCACCGTTTCGGCGAAGATAGCATTCCTGGTACTCTGCAATCGGCAGATAAGGTGTTATTATATGTAAAAAAAGGAAATCTAGTAAAAAAAAAGTCGCTATACTTCAAATATAAACATATGCTCTCAATTATTTCGCAAGATGAAGTAATGATAAATTTGGAGCTGCGGTAACAGTAATATGTGTTTTTTTTTTTAAGTGGACGCCATTACGGTCTATTCAACGTGATACTGTAGGGATTATTTATATTTCAATCAAACATGCTGACTTCTCCAGAAATATTGCTCATCATAATTCATTCCTCAATCCTATATTAAGATTGGTAGACATAAGTTATCTTTCAGAATTCTCTGTAGATCGCCATTTTCTTCGTGTTTCCGTAGCATGTTGTTTTTATATATTTTTGTATCTGTTTAGTATAATTCTACTTCGACCTTCCTCTTGTTCTTTTCCCTTCCAGCGATCCTCTCATTATGCCTGAGTACATGACCGATCCATTTGTTTCTTCTTTCTCTTAGCTTCATCACATTTCTTTCTTCATTAAAGAAATATTGCTATATGGGGAATAATAATAGATTATCCAAATGGAGGAGGGACGATATATTGTACAGAGGTGTAGTAATACATGGAGAACGTAGCAATATTATTTTCCTTTCTAGAGGTCCTCTCACTATGCCTGAGTACATGACCGATCCACTCGTTTCTTCTTTCTCTTAGCTTCATCAGTTTTCTTTCTTCATTAAAGAAATATTTCTATATGGGGGAATAATAGTAGATTATCCAAATGGAGGAGGGACGATACATTGTACAGAGGTGTAGTAATACATGGAGAACGTAGCAATATAATGTAAAGTTCAGAACGTAACGGTGTCACAGCAGAGTATTAAAAAAAAAAAAAAAAAAAAACGAGATTGCAGACTGCTTGTTCAAAATGTAGGGGACAAAGGGACTTTCTCTAAGCTGCATAAGGAAAATACGGCCAGATAACAAATGATGTCCAAATCGTAATCTACTGATGAGTACAATTCCTCTGCGATTAATCTTCTTAAAGAAATAGAACCACGAAAGTTTAAGGGGAGACGGTTGAAGTTGATATTAATAATTAATATGTGATTGACTACTGCTCTCAGTGTACATCAGTTCCCATGATCCGTACGTTCTAGCCGAATGAGTAAACGATATCTTTATAAGACACTAGGGATAGTTCTACACCATTAGATGATGCGTCTTTAGCGAATGAGTCAACAAATTCATTGTTTGGAATACCTTTTATGACCCGGCACCTACAAGAAGGACACAAAATATTCTCACACGTTCCAAATAATTAAGCTTTAGCAAAACTAATCAAATTAATGTATCTGACACATTCCATTTATTGTCAATAGCTGTCACTATTTTCGAATCGGTAATAATAAGATAATTTCCGCGAAGATGTAAGTCCATTAAAATTGACAAGGTTTTTAGTACTGCTGCACATTCCGCAGTAAATAATGAACATTGTTGGTATAATTTGTACATGTTACTAATATTGAAAGGTTGAAATGAACACTGCTGCTTCCGTTCCTCGAACTGACTTTGATCTTTAAGGGTGTGTAATAAAACCTTTCGAAGATAATATTATTGAAAGCAGCAAGGATTGATGTAGGAGACAGATTATAGTTTTCAGGGAAAAAGAAATTCTGTTTGTTGAAGAGGTAAAAATATGGCATCATAAATTGAAGAGGAGTTTACGTGCACGCGAAGAGATACGCGAAATTCCTCCAATATTGTTATAACAGAACAGAACATGAGCATTTTGCTATTTGAAAAACGCCAGTTGGAATTTGACTGAACGTATTAAATAAAGGGAAGTGATCATTATTCATCTTACAGTTTCAGGGCTAAATAACTTCGTCTAAGCTGTAAGGGGGAACCTTGCACTCTGCTATTAGTGTTGGTACAGGAGTGCTTTTAATACCACTAATACACAGTCTAATGCATTCATTTTGTACGCGATCCAACTTACTTAACAATATTGTTGACGCAGTTCAATGAAATATGGAACCATATTACAGTTTAGTTCGGATTAGTAATTTGTAGAGTAGTAATAAAATGAATGGGTCACCGGGTAAACAATAATAAAAAAAAGTGTGTACCATATATTACATTGCTAATTATTTTCTGTGCATGATGAAATCATACATATTTTATCACTGTCAAATACTTTGTTGTCCGCCAAGCACTTTTAAGGTTTTTAATTTAAACTTGTTGAAATATGCACTCATTCCTGGATTTGTTTTCATTATTAATACCTTTGTATCTAAAAGATTAGTTTATTCTGCGTACTAACTATTTTTATGCTCTTGTACGCCTGTTGTTTTATATACTTACCGATTTACGATCTCATTGCGTCGATTGTTTGATCCATTGGTGGAAAATAAATGGCAAGGTACTGCCATGGAGGTAGATTATCAATGAATTAACAAGCAACGTACGAAATAATATCCATTCAAGATGAAATCGTCATAATGTGTTGCGGAACAAACTATCTGTGAAAGGATTAATTATTTAGATGAACTATTACAAAGACAAAAAAAATAATAGTTTCTGGATAGACAGTGTTTTGTCGTGTTATGTTATATCGTTTCGCATATTAGTCGACAAAATTTCTTGGCTCGTTTCGGGTGATAGTTTTGCCATCACGCATGCGTATGGGCACACACACAGCGTTTCAACACACAGACTTGAAAAATTTCTGTTAGTGACACTGAGATTATGTATATTTTATCAAAGGAAGAAGGAAATATAAGTAATAATAATAAAACCGATGCAGGTTATTAATAACCATAATAGTAATTATGACAATGATAGTGTTACTGACGATATGCAACAATGGCAATCGCAAAGCAATAGGAAGGGCAAAAGTTAAGTTAAAAGAGATGGTATTGTAGATATTCAATTTGTCACAAATAATTCCCACTTAAACATTGACGATGATATAATAAATTCTGTATTACACAATGATATTAGTCCTAATTCAAGTCAGTATTTTTACGATAAATTAAAAAAAAATATATATATCATAAGGTTCGTTCTTATACGTATGGAGAAGTACGTAAAGAACGATCCAGTAATGCAGCGCTATCGGTGTCAAGGATTTAATCGCGCGGCATATAACTGCAACGTGCAAAAATAATGTATGAAGCGGGGTGAAAAACATTAAAACCAACGATTGTCATGACAACAACAGAATATTACACGGAAACTGTAATGGTTAACATTACGCTAATTCCAAATAGTGCCCTATTTATTAAAAATAGCGCAAATACGTTAAATATAAATAAACCTTATAATCCTAACAATTTAATAATAAATAAAGCCCTAAACGTGCAGTGCAGTAATCAATCAGTGTATGTGACAATCGTTATGATATTAATATAGAGACATAAATACAACCACATTTTAATGAATAACAAAATCAGAAATCAACGCGGAATGGACAAACAAGAGATAGCAGCGGTCAAAATTCAAAATTAACATTTCATTGTAATATAAGTATGTTAATTAAAGACTGAAACTTTCTCAATGCATTTAATGACGTAAATAACATATTTTGTTTTCAATAACTGAATAAGTTTTAAGTTAACATCTGAAAATTAATAAAAATTTTCATAAAAAATATATTCTCGATGTTTCTGCTTTAATGATAAAATAATCTGACGAAATTGTTAAATTTGTCATCCACCCAAAAGAATATTATGTTATGCACATACCGCTTAATGACTTGTGAGATGATCAAGCTTCTTCCCGTTAATCATTTTGTACAACTTAACTTAGGTGAATACTTCAACACTACCACCAATATTGGGGCGCAATGATTACAACTCAACCCATAGAATTCAGCAATACGTCAAAACATCATTTTTCTCTCGCCTGGAGAGCCTATCTATACGCTCATGGATTTAAATGAAAAACATGTTGATTTTTTACATACTTCGAACGCCATCCAAAAATGAAATATCTCTACAATCAAACTACGGTTTGTACTCCCGGTCATTCATGTGTTATTGCCACAAATACTCGTAACACATTAATATAGAATAAATCCGCAGACTGGGATTGGTATAGGCATCTCTTGAATGAAAGAATATCCTTAAGCAAAATATTTGTAACACCAAATGAAATAGATTTCATAATAACAAAACTAATTCAAATAGCAACGGTAAACTCTACTTCTACCGCATTTAACACTGATCCATATAATATCAAGAATTATCGAAACTATATACATGACTGTTTCAGAAAAAAAGAGAATAAGGAAAATTTGACAGCGTTGCAGATATCTCGAGGACAAAAAAAAAACTAAATAAGCTAATCAGAAAAATAAAAATCCTATTTACAGAATTAAAAAACAAAACAATTAAGGATTATTTCCTGTTGAAGATAATGAATACAGTCTTTAGAAGATTAAGGGTAATTGAATGAGAAGCAACTTTCAGTTTCAGAAACAACCATTCAATGTGCATCTTATATTATAGAAGAAACGTTGATACAAGGACCTTACAACGAGAACGGATTTAATAAAATCTGACACGAAGAGCTCTTTGAGCCGTTCGTTATCAACGAATTACTTTTTATTGCCAAAGTCGTATTTAAACAATGGATTCTTTCAAGTGGTGTAAATTTCTGCTAAGGACTGAGGTGCTTCGGGGAAGCATCATGGGGACCTTCTTATACAACATGCAGATATCCCTAAAGAAAAAAAAGTTGAAGTAGCAATCTTTATCCACGATGTATTACTCACATCTTCGGACAATACTGATAACGTAACTATTAACAAACTTCAAGAAAACATTAATGAAACTTATGTATGGGGTAAAACGCAGTGCATGGAAATAATTTCTGAGAAATCAGCGCACGTTTAGATATATCCAAACGAAAATAATTTTGTCGATAGATGAGCAAATACATAAAACAGATACTATTAAGTATCTGTGAGTCCACTGGGACAAAACACTGACTTATAGAACTCATATAAAAAAAAAGAGCTCAATCCAAAATACAGAAAGAGGTACTAGCACCTCGGATATATACCTGAGCTATCCTTAAAAAACAGGATGCTCTTTAGCTTTATTAAGGCCAATTTTTACTTTGCTCCTCAATTCCGACGATATCAAAAAATGAGATCATCGTACTACAACATTCCAGAAAAAAAACCTTACGACTAATTTACCTCAGATGCCGTGGTATGTTAGTAGTAATGACGCAATACATACGGAGCTGAAAACAGATACGGTTGGGGAGACGATTAAGAAACTTGGTACGAATCATGCATCACGCGTTTCAGGTCGCGAAAATGAACTTGTCTGAAAAAAAAGTTTGGAATTATTTTCAATATCGTATGCGCACTTATAGAAGATCTCCCCCGTATTACCAAAAAATGTTCTCAACAAAACTTACACGTAGTATTGATGCATTATATATTTCAAGGTTCTAAGTAGCAAAGAGAATAAAATTTTACTGCGAAAACACCTAATAAATTACTATCGCAGGATTGTATTAATATTATTATTACTATTATTATTATTATTACTGTTAAGGATATCATCGGTATTATTATTGATATAGACGTACGTTTAAATTATAAATTTCGGGTAAAATTCATTAATTTATGTAATAGCAATTCGAAAAGGATCACGGTAAAAGCCGTCAACACTCGTATATATATATATATATATATATATATATATATATATATATATATATATAAAATAGTTACCTATCATCTTATACACTTATTAACATTTTTCCTATTATCCATAAATAGGATATCATTAATTCTAGAAGACACACCCTTTTATTTATATACTTTACGCTCGAGGTACCATCGCAACGGCTTATGTGTAAAGCAAGTAATAATCTAACAACTTCGCGTGTTCTTCAAATGAATGTACATTTTTTTTCTGGTTGGTTTCCATTTTGTATAATTTATTACCACGCGTACAACTATTTTTTCACATATAATTTTTGCCTCGAATATACTTCTGTTTTAAAATTAAAATCAACTATATGTTTTTATCTTAAAAATGAACAATTTTTTAAAAATTAAATGAAAAAAAAAAACTAACATTAAAGTTCATATATTTTCATGTTTTACTATCTCGCAATAATATTGTTGAAACCGACTTATAAACTTTGAAATAAGTAAGTAAGCATTTACTTTACCGTATAATCAATTCATACAAATCAGTAAATCACGGAAACATAAAATTTCGATTAATATTCCTTTTTTTCCACGTGTCATATACTGCTACAAAGGCTAAAAGCACAGTCTATTATTCCGTATAGTTTGGTCAGAATAATGAATAAGTGCATTTTCATTTTTAGGCGTAAAAGTATTTTATTAAGCGCGATAGGAAAACATAATGAAGAGCGAATGGAGTTATAGAGAACAGTGGGCATGATATGAGCTATAGTGATTTGAATATTACAGGTTGTGCAAGTGGTTCGATTTGGGATAGCATATAAGAGCGAGTCAAACGAGTGTGACCTGTCCGATCACAGAGCAACATGACTTCTTCCCGTCTTGTGCGATGAATACGCTGAATAAGCCAGATACCACTTTGTTGAGGTAAACCGGAAAATCTTGCTTATTCCTAGAATTTATGAAACATGCAAGGATGCACATTGGAACACGTTGTTGGAAGTAATTCTATAGGAGACGCAAAGGCGGCTTCTTTCACAGCTCTATCTGCTTCTTCATTCCTTCCATATACTCAATGTCCAGAATTTTTTTCAACAGTACACGGGTATTGTAGACTTTGTTGATAATGTAGGCGAGTAAAAATTTATTAACGAATTTTCATATTTTTATATTAGTCAATACTAATTCTTAATACGGATTAATGTGTTTCTTTCTAAACTAACATCGCCGTTACTAGGGAGTAGTTCCGTTACAAAAATATCTTTTGAAGTTGTCCGAAAGGTTATCACTTAGTTACATCGTACGCAGCTTATGTATATTTTGATTATATAAAAAATTTAATGCGTTACATTTTATTTATAATTATAATTACAAAGTTCCAGTGTTGGACATAATAATTTATACTTTCCGAGTAGAAAAAGCCTGTTTAGTCTGACTCTTTACAACTGACTTATATTAAATAACGCCGACAATTTTAAAATACATTTGCACGTAAAACTAGTTTATTAAAATGATTTGATTTTAACTAAAATACCTCATTTTTTGTTTGTTTGGTATTTTTCTTAGTAGTGTAAAAACGCCTGTTTTTTGTCATATGTATTAAATATCTTCGAACAATGGCAACGATAATTAAATTCTTTACATTCCGTGGATGATATGAACGACAAAATTGTCATTGTAACGGTTAAACGATTATTAGTAGCCGAAGCAGACGAGCTTAATAGATATGCACACAATTCTGCACGCAGAATAGAAGACATAGGATTCGGCTTGACTGCGTGAGTACTAAATTCATTATAATGAGTTAATTAATATTTTATTAGGACAACATTTTGAAAAAAATGCATATTATTCGTTTTTTTCTGTACAGTTGCATCTACAACTTCGAATAGGGGCGAAGGTACAAATTTTACAATGCTGAACCGCATATTGTTTTAAAATTATTCGAATATGTTTTTATATTAATTATATATATATATATATATATATATATATATATATATATATATATATATATATATATAGCGATCGTCGTATGTTCACCTCGAAATAAATAAATTTAGGAAATAAAAATTATATAGATATTTTAACAGATTTACTTGTACATATATATATATCTTCATTTATATACGTTTCATAAAGATCGCTCGATACAAACGCTATTAACAATATATGAAATAGGGAATAATATTTAACATTAATATCGATATAATGGCAAATAAAATACTTAATTTATTAATTTCTTTAGTTTCATCAATAGGGCAAGATTTAATTCAACGCTCGCTATCGTAGAAGTCACAAACGTTACGTACATAATAGCTACGGTTATTGTTATAATTAATATTATTATATATTTTCAAAACATGGCTTGAGATCAGCGAGCTATTATCACAGAACAATAATAATGATAATACGAAAGCGAGCAAGAGAAGGAGAATAATGAGAATATTTAGAAAACGAGGGAGAAGAGAAAAAAGATAAACAAAAATTCAGAAAATATTAATAGAGAAACATAGAGGTACATATAGCAAGCGAGAGAATACTCAGAGACAAGACAATGTAAGAAAATTATATGAAATTCTACTGTACTAGTATAATAAGAAATAAGATCGATATACATATCCGGTAGGTACGCATTGGAGTCCTCGTTATATATATACATATACATATATATATATGCATGCTTATGTATATATATCTTCAATATTCCATGTTTCAATCTCCTCTCTCTAATGCATACATATACACGTGCCATGCATATATTTTTATTTAACCAGAAATTCTTGAATATATATACGGGAATATCTTAGAAACCGTTAACGGTTCTAGTGATTTCAGTGAAATTTTGTACATACCTATAATTTATTAAATAATTAAAAATGGCCTGTACGGAAATTACGAATTATGGAATTTCAGGCCAACACCCCGAGTACATCTCATAAAATTTTAGCAATTTAGACTTTTTTGGTCTTATTTTATCTTGATATTCATCTAAAAGTACGTTGAATACTTCAGCTCAATCGCATTAACCGTTCGAATTTGTTAAGCTTAGAAATTTGATTTTTACCGTAAAATATAATTAAAATTTTAGATTTCGGTTATTTCGATTTAAGGTATCTGATATTTCGGAAACAATTATGACCTATGAAAGAATTATTTTAAAGAAAAAAATCCCATCGAAATGTTCCGAAATTTATTCTAAAAAAAAAAAAACCACACATTTCCTTTTGATATTTATAAAATAAACTGGCATTTTTGGTTATAATTCCGGGAATTTATGAAACGAAATTCTACACGATTAAAGTAATAACAATTATATATGTAATGATTTTTAACAGTATGCGATTCATATCTAAACATATTTTCCGAAAATAACCCTAATTAAATCATCCGTTTGAAACTGTCCAAACCATGATATAATAGGTGCTCATCGTTAAGAATATAGTATGATCGATTTTCACGGATAACGATAACAAGAAGAACCATCTCAAAAGAATCGAGAAAACCTGAATAAGGTATATCAACGATTTATACTCATGTAATATACAACACAGTGTAAAGTTGTTTGTAGAAACAAAGTTTCACGTATTACATGTCGCAATAATTGAAATACGAACGGGGAAAAACAAGGCGGTTGACACAATCCGAATTCTGGTATAATCAATTAGTTATTTTGTATACGATATATCGGACCAGAGGAATACCGAAATACTGAAGAGTTGCTGCAAGTGTTAACATTTATACATATTTTAAAAAGGAAATATTCAGATTTTCACACAATTAGTTAATGAGCTGCATCATAAACCGAAGAATCGGAAAGAAAAATGATGGACGATTGAAAATGAATAAAAAAACACGTGGCGACATGGTATACTCGGGCCGCGGGTAAGAAGTAAAACTTAAAGACGTTTTCCCAAAAATACGCATATTTAATAAACTCACGATTTCGTACAAATTTCGCAAAGAAAACCAACGCATTGTCCGCTATGCTTAACTTTAGGTGGCGATGACTCAAATGTTATCGTTCTCAAATCTACACCGCACATCCTTTGTGCAGCGAAGATTTGAACAAAATAACTAACGAGAAAGGCATATCGTTATATCGTGATCGTGATATATATATATATATATATATATATATATATATATATATATAATATGTGTATATTTAATTCCTTATATAGTGACCACAGAAAAAATTTTATAAAAAAAATTATTACAATTTTATATGACTATTCGCCATCAAGCCATTCTACATCGTTTAATTAGTCATTTGAATTAGTTTATATTTTATATGATTATTTTATTATATCTTATGTATTAATATACGACGTAAGCCAGTTCTTAACATGGTTTATGTACAATCTGTAATAAGGTTATTAGCATAGTCATATAAAATTGTAATAATTTTTTTATAAAATTTTTTCTGTGGTCACTATATATTTCACATTGCCAGATAATATGTTCAATTGAGCCAATTTCAATCAGCATGAGAGAGAGAGAGAAATATGCAGATGTATACACGCACTTACGCATGTTTGTCATAATTTCTGTACGTGTGTATATAAGCTGAATATACACGTATATGAGTACAGTATGCAGGAAAGAGAGGAGGAACTCGACTATACTGTGAGAATAGGCTTGTCTATGTGCCTATGTGTATAAGCCTTTGGCTCACTCGTTTTATGGGTTAACACCTCATATACAACGCCCCAATAGAAGTTTCACTTCAAAAGCGTCTGATAAAGTTAATCATGAGAAAATAATTCGCGTCCTTTGCAAATACTATGTCGACAAAGAGGACATTCGATTTTTCAATAAACTTATGTCTGCGATAAAAATCATATCTAACAATAAGGTTGTCCATAACAAAAGAAACACGTAATATACAAACAGGCAAGAATGACGCTTATTTTAATGACATGATAAAGCACCACATATTATAACAAACACTAGTTGCAAAATAAATGCTAAGAAAGTTAGTAATATCGGTTACGCAGATTATACTAATTGTTGGAACATCCAGTTTAAAGAATAACTATATAATGGCTATACTAGCTAAGAGCAGAAAGTGCGAAATAAAAAAGGTTAATTTCGACTAAAACAAAAGTTACGTAGATAGCAAGGGTTAAACTAAACAGCGCGTTGCGTAAAGTCAGTAAATACAGGTATCTAGAAGTTCTTGTAACAAACAATTTAGGACTACGAAAAAATAAGATCACGAACAGGTGGATATCCAGTGATAAATTTGTTCCGAACTAGTTTTAGACCGACGTAGGACTGCCAGCATGTTACCAATTTTCGATAACGAACAGGGCACTATAATAATAATAATAATAATGCATTTAGACACAAAAAGACGAATACAAATCCACGACTAAAAATACTAAAACGCCACGTCCGATCCATAGTGCATTATTCTTTGGAGATGTGGATAATGACGGAATTCACATAAAATACACAATTTCGACGTGTAGTATGGATAGAGAAGATTACCACTGATGAAGTACTTCAACGGACCGAGAGTCCTAGAAAAAATTCTACCTACCGCCAACATTATTATAAAGAAAAAAGGTTATTTAGGATAGCAATATATAGAAAACGAAGGTTCCAAACAGACAATGCAGACTAACAATAATGGTAAAAAATTTTGAATATATATATATATTATTCGATGGGACATCTCATAAAAAATTCCTTAATCACGTGTAGTAATAATAAAGAATCATCGAAGACTATTGAAAAGTATTACACTAACTCATAAACAACAAGGTTGAAGTTGAAACCACTAAACGTAAATATTAGAAAACAAAATAGTGATTCAATGATAGATCTCCATTATAGCTGATATGTATATGAACAAATTAAGGAATAATATTAAAAATAATAATATATTTTAAAATATTGTTAAATTATGGAAAAGTTATCTTGATATTTTAATAAAGCGAAATAATAATGATAGTGATAATAATAATCTTTTGAACAATTTTGTATCTAATCTAAATAACTATGATAAAAACATTCAATTTACATTAGAAAGAGGAAGCAAGATGATTTAAAAATTAGCATGGTTAACCAAAAAATTCATATATATATATATATATATATATATAAAATCTACACAGACACATTAATAATCTAGATTCATTCCACTCAAATAGCACAAATTTACCAGTTTAAGGAGTCTTATCAATAGAATTTTAACAAATGATGATAAAGTAAATAAAGAAAACAAATAGCAATCGATAATGAATATAACCATACTATAGGCGATAAAATATGGAAAAAAAAATCTTACAGAAAAAGATAAAAATAATTATTTAGTTTCAATAAATTATATAGAAAGTCATACATGTAAAATAAAAATATTTGACAAATATAACGTCGATTTAGCGATAAGAAATAAATAACACATTTTGAAATAAATTAATAACAACAAAATAAGAGATATAAATATATTTAAAAAAATCATGGGTATATAAATTAAATTGTAATCGATGTGAAAAAAATACATACGAACAAAAGGCAGATAATTTACAGTACAATTTAAAGAATATTTAAATTCATATATAAACAACGATGAAAAATCATTCTTTGGAAAACATTGTAAAGAATTAAAACACAAAATCAATGACATTTATAAAATCTAAAATTTTGCATATAAGAAAAGAATTATAAAAAAAAGAAAACTACTTAAAAAAATGAAAATAATAAAAGAACGAGATAAAAATAATTTTATTAAATTCGATGATAAATTTTTTGATGAAGAATTAGTTCTAAAACGTATATTATAAAATTCGTCCATTTTTATATTAGACCGGAGTTCTTATTTATTTTTATTTTATGCGCTTTTGTGTTACGTTTATGTTAAATTTTGTATTGCTGATTGTAGATTGTGTTGTTTATCACGTTCACTATCGGGCTACTTTATAAATATGTACTATTTTTCATTTTGCTTATCTAAATCTAAATAGTATTTTTACATATTATATTCTAATATATTGTATATTTTTATGAGCGCTTGATAATGGCTTAATAGCTGAAAGGTTTGTGATTTTAACTTCTTTTTTGTTGTTTATTTTCAAAAATCACTACATTCTACTCTTTTTAAAAATAGTTTATATTACTTAAGAATAATAGCAAACGGTTAATTCACGATAAAGTATAACAAATATTTAATAAGACCGTTATCGGAAATATTTTATTAATTTACATTATAAATCGTCGACAACTGATATAAATTAAAGTATTAAAATATTAGGGCAAGATGCACGTATTACGCGTTGCATATAGTTAACGCCTAGGTGGAATCTAATACCCCTCCTCTTCACATCCGCAGAAACCTCTTAGCAGACCAGTTTGTTGTAAAAAGTTTCACAACTACATATCAGTCAGCATATAATAACTTCTTATTTATTTATAACAAATGGAGGTTCTCACCATATAAACTTCCTATTCTCTGTAAATCTTCTAAACGATTCTCCAATTATCGCAACTTAATTATTCCTTTGTCACCCTCTCCTTATTTTTCCGATCCATTCTCTATTAATAATATAAAATTAGAAATAAATTTAGAAACCTTTCATAGGTCTAAATATCCTCCTACTGGTTTTAATACTTCTATTTTAAATAATTTACTGACAACTCACTGGACGGGCTTCCTTCCGATTTATACAGATGGTTCCAAGGCTAATAATAAAGTTGGTGCAGCATTCGTAGTTCCTTCTTTAAACATTATTAAGAAATTCGTTTTATTACGTTTTTCTTCGATTTTTACAGCTGAAGCTATGGCAATATACCAAGCGTTAAGATACGTTTATCAACAACGTCCAGCTTCATCAGTTCTTATTCTTACCGATTCGAAAACCTGTTTAACCGCTCTAAAATCTCTCTCATTTAATCCCCGTGCATCGCCTTATTTATATAAAATCCGAATTTTGGTTTCCTCACTGTTAGAATCTGGTATTTCTGTTTAGGTTCTCCTGGATTCCTGGACATTCTGGCATATTTGGCAATACTGTTGCTGATGCGGAAGCCAAGTCCGCTTCGAATAGCGGTGTGCTTATTCCTTATACACCTTTAACAGATCTTTTGTGTCTCATTAAATTTGCTCATAAAGAATATTGGAATAATATTTGGTCCAATCCTTATCTAGCTCCATATTACAGATCGATTCAACCTCTAATACCCATAAAATCATGGTTTACTGATATAAAAGTACCAAGTAACATACTTCGATGTTTCATTACTACTTTATGTAGATTACGTTTTGGAAAAAATCGTCTTCCATCGTCCCTATACCGATGCAATCTTATAAATTCTCCTTTTTGCCCTCATCCTTCCGATGACAACAAAATAGCAGATGCGGATCATGTATTTTTTGAATGTTCTTACTACAGCTCTCAACAATCTTTATTATATAATCAAATTATATCTCTCAAAGTACCATTGCCAATAAATATGTCTTACTTACTATTAATCGCATTCATGTATATTTAGCTATTTATAATTATATTACATCAACTAATATTAATGTTTAACATATCCATTTTAATAATTTTATATCAATCTGGGTGAAAAATCCTGTGCCCATTAAAAAAAAAAAAAAAAAAAACCGCCTTGAAAACTAGCCCATTTTTTTTACACACACCCACAAAAAACCAAAAAGTAAAATGGACTAGTCACCATGTTCGACAACGAACAATACAACGATAATAATGAAAATATTTAAGACAAACTTTACAAAAAATATTGAATTTGTTATTTTGAATAAAAATCTGTAAATTATTGAAAAGTAAGCCGAGAAATTCGAAATAATTGTGTGACCGGAAAAACAGAGGTAATTTATTAAGAACAATTATAATGAGAAACAAAAAATTAATAACTACCTATTATTGTCATAATTTTGGGTGATAATGATTATTGTTATTTTTGAATATTTTTTATAGGATAGTTTATTTTTTTAGTACTGATGTCTAGCGTGATAACGTTTGTCCACGTGATTTTAAACGTCCTTGTGCAAAATGTAAATTGCTCGAACCGGTTTCCCGTTTATCTAAAAATTATTTGCCAACTTCTTGTTTTTCCTTCTTGTCTAATATTTTAAAATAATTAAATAATAAGGATAATAATTTTATTTACGTATCGCTAATTTGATGTTGTTTCTTCCGTCTAGTGCTTCTGTTCTACAGATATCATTGGAACTACTTGTATCTTTTTTTTCTAACACAGGCTATTTTATTTTCGACATTATTACTATTACGTTTCCTCTTATCAACGATATTATTATATTCTCTCCCTAGACACAACATTATTTCGCTTGGAATATTGTTCGTTTTAAACATAAATAAGCAGACTAATTGAAATTTTGAAATTAAACAAGTGAACGCGAGGATTTTACCGAAATTCTAGGAATTCATAAATACAAATAGAGTGTAGATCTCATGTTATAACAAAAAAAAAGATCCCGTGTTTTTCTTTTAGAAACACTAAAATGCAAAATGAACAGAAACCGGTAGGAACGCCAAAATACAGTAGTTTTCAAAAATTTATTCGATCATCCGCCAATCTGGAAATATGGAATTAAAATATACGGAACTACATGTAAAATGAACTTATTGAAAATACAACAGCAACAATCGAATACTTCGTATTATCACATGTGTACCAAAATATGTGTATCTAATTTAATTGTACATAATGATCTAAAAATACCGTATCTAAATGAACTACATGCAAATCGATATACAGAAGGTTCTTCGATAAATTCAATTCTGTATAATCACGAATTTTCCAGGAATGTCTACACTTCCTGTCAATTCTACAAAACGATTAAAAAAGAGGAGATTGTGCAGAGATATTTATTATTTATTTATATTATAAAAATTGTGCTTAGGTACGAATTAGAATAACAAAAAGGATACAAGAAAAAAAAATCAGAGATTAATCTTACAAACACATAGATGGCTAGAACTGGGATAATATTGTTGTTATTCAGGGCCAATAAGTACGAAATCGATGAGGGGGATAAATATTTAATTATAAAATTTTATTTATAAAGGCATTTGTACCTCTGCTATACAAGTCAGAACGAAAATCGCATGATTAGCGTCAGCTATAGCTCCCGCATGCACAGGACGGTATACAGAAGGAGTAAGATTGATGATGTACAAATGGCTAGGAAGGCAATTGTTGTTGGAATGAAATCTGACCAGGATGGAAAAGAAAAGCCAAGCTGGGAGGTTCTTAGGAGTAAGTGCAAGAATGGATGTGGTAGGGAGATTATTATTTTTTTAAATAATAGGCACGGGATTTTATCACGATTGGTGAGATTAGGTTGGATAGATTTATAAAAGTTTGTCTTTTATACAACATAGACTTCCATCGATGAAGATCTGCACGAACAAATGCAACTAAACAGGAAGAAGGAATTCTCGGAATGAGAATGTCTTGCGATGCCCCAAATTTCTCTGGATATCATCATGGGCTGGAACCCAAACGAAAGAGCTATCGTATAAATAAAATAAATTTTCTACAATGGCTAACAGAGTATAATCCTTATGGTCAGGTAGCCCAGGTGCTTTAAGAACACTAAGAAAGTCCCTTGCGATTAATAATTTCCCCTTGAACCCATTAGATCGGATATACTGAATGGCTTTGAGAATGTCGAAAACCTCTGATACAAACATACTACAAAATTTCAGGATCGGGCCACAAACTAGCGGTCATTGATAAAAATATACTATTCAATTGACAGTGACTTCCGGTTGAGGTAGAGAAGAAAACCATGTAGTGTTAATATCGATCTTTAAAAAAATGCACTTGTAGGGAATAGAAGAATATTTGAGGGGAAAGTTAGGTATAACAAGATCAGTACAGAGTAGTCAGGTTCTATCTGTTAAGAGGTGGATTTTTTTCGGATAAATCTCCAATTCTGTTAATGCGACTGACGAGATTAAAAATAGATGCTCTAGAATTATCAACTTGTTTAAGTAAGAATCGATCTGACAGCAAGGTATATCTTAATTGCAAGGGATGAAGAAAAGTTTCTGCATCGAGTAGAAAAGTAGGAGTTAATACGAAAGCTCCTATTATTATTCTCAAACAAGTATTTTGAACGACTGTCAACTTCTTTAAATGGAATTTACGGGCTCCACTGAAGAGAAAACAGCCATATTCTAAACGGAAGTGAATGGCAGTAGTATAAATGGTACGAAGTATGCTTAGATCATCCCCCCATGTTTCTGTCAGGTAAAAGTGAATGATTCGCAATTTAGTGTAACTGTGAGGTGAGCTGGATTTAAATGTTTGAGAGCGAAAACCATGCACGTTGACTTACTTGTTGATAAAGGTAAGTGGGAATTATGCATGAAAGAATTAATAAAATCTAAGGTCTGTTGCATCCGCATAGGAAATACAATATATCTTATCAGGTATCAGATCGAAGAGGGGAGAAACATACAAGTTAAACAATAAAGGGTTTAGCACGGACCCCTGAGGGAGACCAGTGTGGGCTGTTCCGAGTAAACCAATTAGAGTGATATAAAGGGGGAAAACAACTTAACCAACAGATTATGAAGATAAACCGCAGAAGGTTTAGAAATACCGATCTGAATAATTCGATTAAAAAGAATCGTAATATGGACATTATCGTAAGCTGAGTAAATATCTAGAAAGCAGGCAGTAGGTTCTGTTGATAAAGGAATCATTATAAAGTATGCTGGGCGAAAACCATACACAGATTTTGGGAATTTGCAATTACACTCCACCCACCATCTCAAACGATTCTTTAGTATCGTTTCCATGATCTTTCTTAGACAAGAGCGGGCAACTGGTGTGTATGAGTTAAAGTCATAGGCTGTCTTATCTGTTTGTTTTTTATAGTTATTACAAGGAATTTGCGCCAATTTTCAAGGACAATATTATTAGTCCATATACATCATATGGAAAGAGAGAAATTAGAACACTGTTTAATGGCAAAGTACGGGATTAAATCTAAACGGGGAGAAGTGTCTGTTTTACTACATACGGCAATTGATCGTTCTGTATACTAATTTCTGCTGTTAATATCTGAGATTGTTGGGAAGAACAAACAGGATCTAATTGTTTTACATACATTTCCTCTCGTGTGACTGTACACGATTGACAAATTTTATCGATACACTGATGAAAGCTTGAAGAATTATTATAGAGCATTCAATTTTGTTATTATAAAATTTTTTCAAAATATCATGGAGTTGTGTTCCGATTGAGGAATGTGCAGAATTTGTGCCATGCTAGTCGCTTTAACTAATCGTCTTGTCTCAGCATCGGATTTAATTTGGATATTGAAGTAGTTACGACGCGTATACACGCTTCAGACCGATGTTTCTCACGTTTTTAAATTAATTAACACGATAAAGGCGGCTCGCGTCAAATTTCGTATCATCTGCACAATTTTGTCCGGTTACTCTTTCATCAGATTTTATTTACTTTTAACCTGGTAACGAACTATCGAATGTTCAATTTTTCTAACGAAACATTTTCACCTTTATTACAACGCATATTTTTCTCATAAATCAATCTATCGAGTTCTTCCGAAATCTATATTCCAGACGAATTTAACTAATTGCACCTTTCCGATATGTGATTAAATTTTAATCCTATTTCGAACTGACGTCTTAATATTTTAAAAATATAATTAAGTTGTTTATTTAAAAATCGTCAACATCAGAATCAGTAAGTTGACGTTGATTGGAAGACTGAAAAATATTCGTGTAATATATATATATATATATATATATATATATATATATATATAATTATATATATATATAATTATATTTATATATATATATATATATATATATATAATTATATATATTTTTAATATAATATTAATTATTTAATAGATAATTTTTATCACGATAAAACGAATACGATCGATTAAATATTTGCTCGCAATTCGATTTAAGTAAATGTAACCTATAATGTGTTTCTGTGTTGTTGTTTATCGCGTTGTAAAGCAACATTCCCAGATGATCCAAAAATTGGGTTGTTATTTTTAACTACGTCATAACACGCACGTTTTGTAATCCGTTATTTGCGAGCATATAGTAATAGTAACAGTCTATTAATAATAGTAGTAATAGTCGTCATCGTAATGTAAGAGTAACTATGTTAAATTGTGTTTGTCAGTACGAACAAGTTAATTTTGCTACTATAAAATATGGAAAAAAATTTTATTCGTTTACGTGGTCTACCTATTGACAGTAATCTTGTTGTTCGGTTCCTTTAACTTGCCATAATTTCTTTAATTTCTTATTTATTTATATTTTTTAAATTTATTACGAACACATTTTTTGGGATTACTAATCTATTCAGTATACTACTATTATTACTGCTGTTACTACAACAAATAAGATATGGTGTCGAATGAAAACAATTAACATGAACGAATGTTTCTCGATTTCCTTTGACGATCGGAAGAAAATGTTGCGTCAAAGTTGCATTTCCCGTTTTAATCTTCAGTTAAATCGCCGAAAAAGGTTTGAATACTTTCCGTTAAATTTTTTTTAATAACATTTTACTCGGATATTCCCGTTTTAAAATTATCACAAGTGCGAAATGTCTATTTTCAAAATTAAAATTAATTACATCATTGCAATTCGTTAATTTTTTACAAATAAATCTATTGTATTGCTTTTTTTTTTACTGTCGTTATTTTTAAACCGAGCTATATATTCTTAAGATGGTAACGATGCAACGCTGAGATAATCACAGGACAATGACGAAAGACATGTGATATAGAAAAACAAAAAGTTCCCAATTTGAAAAGTTGATTTTTGCGTACCATATATATATATACATATATATATGAAACGAAAGCTATTTCAAAATTCATAATCGAAATTTTAATTTTTGCTTCCAGCTATAAAGTGAACAAAATTCATTCTGCTGTTACCTGAATGTTGATCAACTACCCAACAATTTCCTTCTTGTCACCCCAGGGAAGTTTTTAACAATATTAAAGCCATCAAGGTAAAGGGTTCACTGAGAGATGACAATATTTCTACTACTGTTATTAAGAAATTGCCACTAAAAGTTCCAATTGAATCTATTCCTACAAATATAATAAGTGCCATTTTTAGATTCGGGTATTATCCAAACAGTTGAAAGATAGCTAAAATTATTTTTATACTATCCCGTTTAAGACTTCATACAGAAAACCAAAAAATCATTCCTAACATACAGTTTGGTTTTGTTCGGGATATTCCACCACCCAACAAATAGTACGAATTACGAAATTAATTACGCATAACGTTAATCGTAATAAACATACTGGTATGGTTCTCCTGGATGGTAGTAAAACCTTTCGATACAACTTATCATAAAGGTATTATTAACAAAATGATACAATGCCAATTTCCAATTTATGTAATTAATGTTGTTCACAGCTATTTAGCAGATTATTTTACGTTACCATCAATGAGTTAAGGTTTACTATGAAAACATACTAATGGGGGGCTGTCTTCAAGATAGTACTTTGGGTCTATTTCTGTTTACTTTGTTCTTATCTGATTTCCCTAATTTGCCTAATGTTCAGATTGCTCTTTCGCGGACGACACCCTGCGTTATTATAAAAAAGGCAAATTGATTTAAAATGCAATAAAATTGAAGCTATATTTTTCACCCGCAGGCGTCCCACATTACCTGCTGAAATTAAAGCGAGCTGGTCAAAACATGTTCGTTACCTTCGGGTAATCATATGGATAACAGATTAGATTTTTCCGAACATGTCAATCATTGTACCGTAAAAGCTAACAAGAACATATCTGTCATATGTCCACTAATTAACATAAAATCATTTCTTAATGTTCATAATAAATTAATTCTGTGTATATAAAACACTTATTCGTACCATAATCACGTACTGTTGTCCCCAGCTTGCAGTTTTGTTTCAAATACAAATTTTAACAAATTACAATTATTACAAAACAGGTGTCTCAGATGTGTACTAAATGTATCTAGATACTACAGAATTGTTGGCATGCATACTATCTTAAATATGCCTTATATTAAGAACCGTATACTAAATTGAACGCGTAAGTTCTGCGATGACAGCTTAGTTCACGATAACCATTCAATTTCTACCATAGGTAATTATAATACTAGGCAACTTCACTTTATGTATAGTAAATATAAACAGGAGGCTCAAACATAACTTCTTGTAAAGTTATATGCCACTTATTCTACGATTTATTATTTCTTCTATATTTCCTTATTGTGTAACGTGTCATTCTTTTGTTTTATTCATTTTTTATATTTACTCTCATTACATTATAAGTATAAATTTTTCTTTTCTAAATTACGCGTCTTTATATTAACTATGTTGTACATTGGGCCATCTTTGGCATTACGTAATTATTATTTAAAATTTTTGTTTTTATTATTTTTGGTAAATTATGTTGATATATATATATATAAAACATAAACTTCATATGCAGTGATGTATTTTCTTTTAACCTCGTAAAACCCGGATATAGAGAGACAATATTTTAAGATTCTAAGAACTTAAAGGTTTGCCAAATTTAAATGGTATTTAAACGTAAAAAGGATATTTCCTTAATATTTCAAACATAAATATGTTATTGTTAAATTTTTAAACGAAACATTTCTCATATTTGCTTTTCAAACACGCCGCATTTATCTTTTTAATATTACGAAGTGCTAATATAAAGCTAATTCATTTACACACAAATAGAAAAAAAAATTCAATTTACATTCCGTACGTCAACATAAAAAAAACTTACAAATTATGTCATCTTTGTTTTGTGTTTACCGCTGAATGTCTAACGGTATTTTAAGCTTTTATCAAAAGTATCAAGACTGTACGTAATAACTGAAATTCGATGGATATATTGATTGCACTAATCACGATATGGACCCTTTGATTATATTTGTGTCTTTCTTATAAGCACCGGGCAACAAAGGGTCCTTAGATAATTAGATTGTAGATTCGTTAATTAAAGCTGATTCAATATTGTCGCGTTCATTTTAATCCTCGTCAATGATTTAATATATTTTGTGTAGCTGGAACATTAAAAAGAAATGCGAATAGATGTATGTTCAGAATATTGTTCACCTCTTGCTCGATGCTATTAATTATAACCATCCTTCTCTATTTTTTAAATTGATTAAGCGTGAACGAATAGTACTGATTAGTAGATTGCGGTTTTAGACACAACCTGTTGCTGATCATCTTACCGTCCGCTCTACACAAAACGTGTAATCTACCGCCCCTTTTCGCGTGTTATATTTAAAGCAATTTAGTATCTTCTCTTTTTCGTCTATAATAATTTCTAGTGTTATTGTCTGGTCCACTTGCTTTATTTTTAATTTTCTTTATTGCATAGGTCTACTTTCTTGAACACTTCAGAACATTATTACGCTCTATTATTTCTTTAATCATCTTCGTATTATGCTAACGTTATCTCTACTCATTTGTTTTTTTATGAGTTTATTCAGTTCTATACATTCAACTTAATTTCTATCTGTATCAACCTTTAATTTCCATACTTTTTTCCATTAGGTGTTTTGTGACCTAGCTTATTTTCTCTCTTTTCCCTTTTTTGTCCGTTGCACAACTTTAGCCGCAGCTTCTTTCACAACATTAATAATCTATTCATTAATCTAGTTTATTTGTTTCTTCTTAATTTGTCAGCGTTAACTATGTTTACTTTATTTTTTTATAGTGTAATTTATTCCCGTTATAGATATCTATAAGCACTGTGCTTCTTAGCAATCTATGATCGTTTCCAGTGTTAATTCGTTTTATCACTGTTACATCTTGCACTGTTTTGCATTTACTGACAACGACAAAATCGTTTGTTTTATAATTGGAATTGGGGCTTCTCCACGTCCATCTTATTCTAAGGTTAAAGTATTTATTAGGCTTAATCCATTACTTTCAAGGAATTTTAAGATTATTTCTCCTCTTTCGTTTTTTCCCTTCGAACCGTAACCAGCAACTGCTATTTCATACTGATTTTATTTAATAAGTCTTCGGTGATCATCAAGAAGTTTGTGGGGTATTGTTGCGTAGTTTCAAATACGTAGATTATCATAAAATGCTTTAAGTTCTCATTAACTGTCGGAACGTATACTTCACTTATTCTATCTGAAATTGCCACTCGTCGACTTGCTCTTAGATACATCTTTCTATTGACCATGAATATGTGTTAGGTAGTCCAAACTAGTATAATATATTACCAGATTCTAATTTTAAAGCTCATTTTCAATTTTTCTCATCTCACTTGACCCTAATATATCGAATTTTATTTATTTTACAGTTCTCCTAATTTGTCCTCCGTAGAGATTGTTCTTACATTATATGTAGCAACGCTGAATTTTAACTTCTCGCTTTCCATAGGTTTTGTAGCTTTACTATTATTATATTTGACACGAGTTCGGTGATAAGCAGTGTTTTTATCGCGTTCAACTTATATTTACTGGTGTGGTTTTTATTTGATGTAAAAATGCATGATAAATTTTTCCGTAAATTTAACGAATTGTGTGCAAGTATCGAATTTATCAAATCGACATGTGATAGAACAAATAAAACGTTAGATGGTATAATAGCGGAAATAGCGGAATTGAAGAAGGAAAATAAGTCGTTTAATGAAAGGGTAAATATTTTAGAAGAAGAAAATAAACATTTAAAGGCAGAAATAAATTCAATTAATGAATATTCGAGAAGGGATAACGTGATAATTCACGGTATTCCATACAAGGAAGGGATGTTAAATTAGAAGACTACGATATTAAAGCGGTACATAGACTACGTAAAACTAATAATACCGCAGCGATTATAATGAAGTTAAATAATAGGGATAAAAGAAAACAGATGATTATAAACGCAAGAAGGAAAAATACATCGTCAAAGGATATTGGTATAGAAGCGGCATCAAGTATTTTCGCAAATGAAGACACTACGCGACACGTGTATGTAAGCATGTAAACAAGTATGGAATAGAGAAGATAAAATATTTATAAAGGTATCCGGAAAAGAAAAATTGATCGTCATAACCAGCAGCGAACAACTTGATCAACTAATAGACGAAGAGGGTAGAAGTGGATTACAAGATGTTCTCAAAGTGAAGATAAAGGCGGCGCAACTTCGGAATAACAATTTAGGCAGCAAGGACAGATAAGACAAACGTCGATAAATAGTTATACCAGTAATATTTATTTATTTATTTATTTAATGAGGCCACACAACAGCTAACAGCCAATTATAGTGTAGGCTTATAAATAAAATAATACAATGAATAATTTTTTCTTAATTATAAAATTAAAAGTAAAAAAAATAAAATACAAAAAAAAAAAATATTAAACACATTCACCAGCATCACACTCATTAAACACGCCAGAAAAACTACACGCATTCACAAGTCTCTCACTCATTAAAACATACATCATTCACACACCATTCACACGATCTTACTCGAAATAAACGGACGAATAATCTTCAAAAAAATTAATAAATACAATATAAACCTTAACATACATACTACATGTACATTAGTAAAGGAACACATATACCAAACACACACCACATAATAACAATCTAGAACCATTGGAATAGACAACAGCGAAACTCCTGTTCTCATCGCAAAATATGTTCGGGAAGCAACTTATTAAAGAAATATCTGTTATCAAAGTATATATCCATACAGGGAAATATGTTCAAAAGAGAATTATATAAGCGGAAAACTGACGGAAACGGAGAACTTAAACCGAGGTTGTACAACGTAGGAGACGGTTGATGTTAGATACTCACTATTAACTCTACCGTTGCATACATCATGAAGAAACCTTAATTTGGCTATTTTCCTTCTGTAGTGTAAAGACCTCACATCCATTATATTTCTTAATATATCGTAATTCATATATTTAGTGTAAATACCTGATATACGGTAATATAGATATTTTAAAAATTTACACTGAACTTTGTCAATTAACCTAATGTATTTATTATAATACGGATCCCAAATAATTGAACAGTATTCTAAAGGACTACGCACTAATGCATTATAAAGCGACAGTAGCGTCCATGGATCTCTAAACACGTATGAATTTCTTATAATGAAACCTAGCTTTTTATAAGAGCGATTAACAGCATCGCTTACATGTATTGAAAATTTTAAATTGTCATCAATATTAACTTCGAGATCCCGCACCACAGATTTTTTAATTATCTGCTTACCATTCATCGTGTAAGTGAACGAGTACCTATTTCTATTTCTACAGAAACTCATGTGGACGCATTTATCATAATTGAAAGGTAAATGATTTTCTTTACTGCACAGAACCAGCGGTCAGATATATTAGGTATAGCCGAGATTAGAAGATCGGGAGAACATATTCTTCAGTTAAAATCCGGAAAACTGTTATGTTGGAAAGGAAGTGAAAAAAGAATGAAAGGTGTTGGTTCTATAATATAATAAGTAAAAATTGGAGGTTTAACTTATTGGAAATTGTAGGTTACACGGACAGATTAGCAACGGCTAAATTTAAAATTAGTGACGCTCAAATATTATTAATAGTTCAGGTCTACTTTCCTACGGCGGTTTCAGAGGAATCGGAGTGTGAGGAAGTGTATAAACATATTAATAAAATTTAAAGAGACAAAAAATGTAATTGCAATCACCAAATTATATTAATAGGCGATTTTAATAGCCAAAGGAAGCCGGTTGAAAATATGATAATGGGTCCATATAATTACGGAAATAGAAATAGAAGAGGCGAATCAGGCGGCGTACTGTTAATACCTCACGCCATGTGGAAACACTACCTAAATCGAAACAGCTCTTTTAAGAGCTACCAAACCCGGATTAAATCAAAAGATGTTATATGCATCCTACAACTCAATGTGGGAAGGAATGCCCTTAGCAAAAGGTGACATAATAAGCAGAATGTCAATAGAAGAAAATATAGACGTAATACTAATTCAAGTGTCCCATGCTGCCAACAGCTAACAGTTAAAAACTGAGAAAATACCGAGTTACGATATAGCTGGTGCAATTTGCACCAAACGGTACGGAATAACAACATATGTCAAGAAAGGTATGGATTTGCAACTGATCGACGCAGCAGAAAAAGAAGATATATTCAAAATAACGATAAAAGTGAATAATCTACATATATATAATATATATAAACCAGGCCCCCGAAGTGATTGGCATTATATGTCCGACAGAGAAATAACTTTTGTGCTATTTGAAATAAGAAAAAAGGAGTTTGTAATAACTAAGTGAGCAGTTGCAGGGTTTTAAAAAGAACTATTTGTTTGAAAATTGACATTTATTTATTTAAAAGTAATAACAAAAATTACTTTAATAATTTCAATAATAATATTCATAAATATTTATTTACTTTTTAGAGTAAAATGGCATCGAACAATAGCATAAAAGGAAAAGTTGATTTCGAGAACAGATTTTTTGAAGATAGATGGAAGTTGCAATATTTTTTTCGGAACATATTAGAAAACTGTTGTTTAATTTGCAATGAAACTATTGCTGTAAAAAAAGAATTTAATATAAAGAGACACTACCAAATGAAACATGCAAGTTATGACAAATATAAAGGTATTGAAAGAACCAAGAAATTTGAGAACTTAGAAAAGTCTTTAAAATGTCAACAAGATCTCATTGTGGGTGTTAACAGAGAAAACGAAAATAATACTAAAGCTAGTTGTACTGTTGCATTACAAATAGCAAAAAAATTAAAACCTTACTCAGATGGAGAGATTCTTAAAGAATATATGTCTGAAGTTGTGGGTTTACTCATGCCAGAAAAGAAGACAATTATGGATTCAATTTCTTTATCGTGGCGAACTATAATGAGACGTATCGATGATCTGTCGATGAATGTG
The DNA here is from genome assembly GCA_032883995.1 of Coronaproctus castanopsis. Classification (NCBI taxonomy): domain Eukaryota; kingdom Metazoa; phylum Arthropoda; class Insecta; order Hemiptera; family Monophlebidae; genus Coronaproctus; species Coronaproctus castanopsis. Next base: position 160,992,376 of record CM065053.1, on the reverse strand, counting down.
AAGAATACATAAAAATTCCAAATATCGCAACTTGAATATTATTCAATAGCTTTAGACGAGAGCACCGATATTACTGACTTGTCTCAATTGTCAATGTTTATTCGAGGAGTTGATTCAAATATGAATGTTTGTGAAGAACTGTTGTCAATAAATATAATAAAAAGCGCTACTACCGGAGCAGACATTTTTGAACAGGTAGAAATTTCAATGCAAAAGTTTGATCTACAAAATAAATTATCTGGGATAACAACAGACGGAGCGCCAGCAATGATAGGAAAAATAAGGGAGTTATTTATTTATTTAAATAAAAAAAATGGGAAACAGTTTTTCTAAATTATTTGTATCTCATTGCATCATCCATCAAGAAAATCTATGTGCAAAAGCTATGCAGTTAGAAAGTGTAATATCTGTTGTAATCTAACTGCATAAACAAAAAAAAAAGTCAGTGCTAAATCATCAAGAATTTCGAAAATTGTTAATTGATCTTGAAAGTGAATATACAGATGTTCAACGTTATTGCCCAATCCGATGGTTCTAGAGAGCATATAATATATATAAACCAGGGCCCCCGAAGTGATTGGCAGAATAAATGAACCGACGGTAGTAGCTGGCGACTTTAACAGTCAGCACACCTTGTAGGGTTATAAACAGAATCATTCTTCCGGAGAAGCTATTATTGACTGGATGGATCAAGAAACCCTATTTTTAGTGTGTAATCCAAAACAAACCGGAACTTTTCTATCGACAAGGTGGAAACATTTACAACTCAAGATTTATGGTTCGTAACTTTGGACAGTCAACAGCGTCCAATACCTACAAGTCGTACAATATTACATGCTTTCCCACATAGCCAACATCGCCCGATTATTATAGAAATTGACTTCCAGTTGAACCCAATAATTTCAAAGCTGCTAGCACGATGGAATTTTAACAAAGTTAACTGGGAAGCTTTCACAAACTCTCTCGGAGGTCATATACGCTTTATTACCCCTTGCTAATAAACTATGCGCGTTTCTGCGGTTTAGTAATTGAAACAGCTAAAAAGTATATCGCACGTGGATTTTGGAAAGTCTACATTCCAAGATGGAATACAACTTGCGACCATCTGTAAAACGCATATAGAATGTCAGGCGATGCAAATGTTACCAACAAGCTAGTTGAAGAACTTGACAAAGCTCGTATCGCAAAATGGACTCAACTTGTAGCTGACAGAAATTTCACGCATTCGAGTAGGAAAGCGTGGCGTTTGTTGAGCAGGTTGGCAAGAAGTTAATAAAAAAGCTAAAATATCGCCAGATTCTATAGTGAACCGTATAGTTGACATAACTCGCGCTCAGAATGACAAGCTATTCAGTATGCAGATCAAGAAAGAACTATCAAAGATTAAGAAAACAGCTCAGGTGCGGTCTGATATGGAAAAACCATTTACTCCCGAGGAATTCACTTCTGGGATAAAAGCATTGACGCCAAGGGAAGCAGCTGGTAAAGACGGGTTATACTCAGAATTCATAGTCCACTTTGGCTCAAGAGTTAAAAACTGGCTGTTAGCCTTACTCAATGAAATTATAAGTAACGGGAAAGATCGTTAGTTATCGTAATTCTAAAGCCAGGAAAGGATAGATCAAAAGCAGATGCTTACAGACCGATCTCCTTATTAAGCACCTGTTACAAACTGTTAAAGAATGCTTTACAATCGATTAGCTCCTGCTATTGAAGAATGTATACCGGCTGACAAAGCAGGGTTCAGGCCTGGTCGCAGCAGTACAGTTTTGAGAAAAGGCTTAAAACAGGCACGATCTTCATAGATTTATCCTCTGCTTACGACTCAGTTTGGCGTCATGGTCTACTGGAAGTTCATACAAGTGTTCCATGTAGGACCCTTTCACAGTAGTAAACGAAATGCTATCAAATCGTTCGTTCACAGTTCGGCTCGCCGACAAAGGAAGCAAACCGCGTCGTCGACTTAATAACGTCCCACAAGGATCCGTGTTAGCCCCCCTTTCATTTAATCTATATATATATATATGACCTTCGGCAAGTTTATTTACGCCGACGACACCGCGCTAGCAGCGCAAAGCAGGGACATGTCCACCCTAGAGGGAGAACTAGAAGATCTTAGAAATATTTCACTTGGCGGCTTCAATTGAATAAGTCTAAAACAGTTACGTCTTGTTTCCACCTAACATCTCAACTTGCTAACACAGAACTTAACATCCGATGCAATGAAATACCGAAATGTGAGCCTTGCCCCAAGTATCTTGGCATAACCCTGGATAGACAATTGACGTTCCGTAAGCATATCGAAAATACGGTAGCGAAAGTTAAATCTAGAAATAACATTATTCAGAAGCTGACTGGTTCATCATGGGGTGCCTCAGTTTCTACACTTAGAACAGCAGCATTAGCTCTCGTTTACTCCACTGCAGAATACGGGACTCAAATATGGTTGAACAGTTGTCACACTAAAACACAGGATGCACAACTCAACATAACAATGAGACTCATCACGGGTACAGTAAAATCAACACCTACTGCTTGGCTCCCGGTACTTAGCAATATTAAACTGCAGCCTTACGAGAATGGTCAAAATATGAAGCAAATCAGTCTCCAAATAAATGGATACATGGTTGAAGTTAAGGAAACCAGCGTTTATAACAGTCGACAAGCTTATTGCAGAGAACTTTGACGGTAAAAATACATGGCGTCAACAATGGAACACATTGAACCCAGATAAACACGCGCTTATTACATATCCGACCGCGCAGTGAAAAGTTACGACTTAGCCAGCAAAGAATGGGTACAACTGAATCGAATTCGTACTGGACAAGGACGTTGTATGCTAACGTGGTGGAACATAAAAAATGACGCTGCCTGTGATTGCGGCTACCAACATCAAACCATCGATCACATTGTTCGCAGTTGTCCATGCAGAGCTTTTGATGAGACACTTCAGGAGATCCATAAAGTGTCAACGGCAGCATTAACTTGGCTACAAAACTTAAATATTATATTATAGTGTCTTCCTGCATAATGCCATACGATAAGAAGAAGAACATAAATAAAGAACCTGTAGAAAATTCGAAATTCACCCTTTCTCATGATTGACTAAAAAAGGAAAAAAACACCAACACCTAAAGAAGAGTCAATAAAACAATCTCAGAAACACTATCATGAGATGGGTACAAATACAAGTCAAAATAGCACTAGCACATGCGTTCTAACTAAATATTCAATTAAGAAACTTCTTCAATCAATCGAGCAAATAATTACTACAAAATTTCAAGCCAAAGAATATCCGTTGAACTTTACTCATTATTGTTTTCTAATGGACGTGACTAGTGGGCTAAATGTCCCACTACCAACAGTCAACAGTAGATACTGTTCGGATGTTGAAACAAAATTACCATACACTAAAAGTCGATGAAGGTTAAATTCACAATGTTGAAGAAGTGCATAAATCTTGCTTTGTCACCTAATCATGAATCCAATGCACACCATCAATCGTCGGACTCCACTGATGTTTATTAAAATGACAAATCTTATTTCCTGGAATCGCGCAGATGTCTTCTTTCACTTTGAGGATTTACAGCTGCTCATTTCTACATATAACCCCTTAACCATATGTTTACAAGAAACCCACCAAAAATGTTCTAAAATTTGCAACTAATTCTTATAATATTCTTCAAAGCGAGCCGACCCCACCTCACCTATATGCGCGAGGTAGCATCCTGCTTGCAATCGGGTCAGATATTGATTTTGAAAAAATTACCATGGTGTCACCCATACTATTCCTTGCAGCAAAAATACTTATTCCATACAAAATTACAATATGTAACATTTACTCTGCCCTAACAACAGTTTTACATTTACTGAACTATTTTTATCGATCAAGACTCTTGAACCTTTATTACAACGAGCGACTTCATCGCTCACCTTCCATCCTGGAATATCAAATTATAAAACAAAAAAGGTTACATTCTTGAAGATTTAATCACTCACTTTAACCTAATTCTTCACAACTGAAACAAACCATTAAAGCTTTGATCATAAGACATGGTTAACGTTAAATTTAATTTTATTCTCTCCTTCTTTAACTACTGTCTTGAGTATGTTTAATCACACTGATCTAGCTGGAAAAGATAATGTTCCACTTATTTCCATCATTTCCTGCTTCTATAAGCTCGACTAATAGATGGAATTATCACAAAACAGACTGGGCTAGGTATTGTTTAACTGCTTTCCTGTCGGAAGGCAATAACATGATGACAGATTCTGAGCAAAGAGTAGCACATTTTAGTAACACATTGTTACATTTTGCACATTTATGATCGCCTCCAGTCACTAAGAGTACCTTTCATAATAAACCGTTTCCATGGTTGAATACTGATTGTAAGTCAACAATACGCAGTCGTCGGAAAACACAAAAATAATTAAAAGCTTCGCATACAATAGCAAATTATATACAGTTCAAACGATTTCGTGCAAAACCCAAATACATACTAAAAAACGCAAAGAAATCTGCCTGGTACATCTCAACTATAACTCCATCCAGCTCTTCTAGAACAATCTGGAACAAAGAGCTATGAAAGGGAAGTCATATCATTCACTCCCTCATATATCAGTCTTAAATAAAGTTATTATTAATCATTATCAGATTACAAAATATTTTGTAGATTATTTCGCGGGTAATTCAAGTAATTCTAATTTATCGTATATTTCGTCAGCAGAAGAGCTCCATCGAATTGGAACTAATCAGCTACTCATGTGATAAAAATAAACAATACAACCAGATAAACTATGGATGAATTGAATATAGTAATTTTGTGCATAAGGACAATACCTATGAACTAGACGGTTTTCACATTCAGCTGTTTTCCCATATTATGCAAGAAGGTGTTAGTAATGCCAATTCTTAAACCAGACAAAAATCCAGCTTGCATCGATTCATATAGGTCAATTTCCATCACTTCAGTCCTTGTTAAAGTTTTTGAAAAAAAAAAATTGTAGCAACGCGGTTGGTCTGGCAATTAGAACTGGGAAATTACCTTTCCAAAATACAATGGGATTTCTGACATGGCCAGTCAACAATTGACCAGGCATTTTACCTCCAATGTGAAATTTCTTCGGTCATAACTCGACATATGCATCTTTTAACAGTCTTTCTAGACATAAATAAAGGATTCAACTGTACATGGAAATATAAAATTATCCAGACTCTCCATCAATGGGACTTTCATAGAAGTCTCCTAAATATTATACTAAGTTTTATGGAAAATAAATTATGCCAAGTACGTCTTCGTGACACTGTTTCATCGTCTCATCTTCTAGAAAATAGTGTCCCTCAGGGATTTATTCTTAGTCCAGTACTTTTTAATATTGTAAGTCATCGACAAAGTCGTAGCTCCTGTCAAAGTTATTCTATTTTCTGATGATCTGGTATTACTTCGACCATGTTCTGATATTTCCTTAGGCTTAATGGTATTACAGCAAACCGGTTTTCAATTCTCGGTACTCAAGTCTACTGCTGTCCATTTTTGCTGTAAGTGGGACCGTCAACATACTATCGAGGTTAAATGAACCATGTAATTCCTACAGCAGAAATGGTTAAATGTTTAGGGCTCATGCTTGACAACAGACTACTATGGAAACATCATATTCATGCTAGAAAAAAAGTCACACAAAAACTGAACTTGCTACGTGAATTAGCTCATTCAAGTTATGGTGCAGACATACGATCCTTATTATCTATATACAACCTCACCATCCTTTATAGAACCGAATATGGAGCTGTAGTTTACGCTAGTGTGCTAAGCCATTTCAAAATCTTTAGAGACTATAAATATTATTGCATTAAGAATATGTTGTGGTGCATTTTGTACCACTTTAACAGCCAGTCCCATTAACGATCTTGATCTCACGAGTCTAAAATTTCGTCGTCTCTTACTCTCCTCTTAATTCTATATTCACCTGAGGATCTTGTCTAATCTGCCGATCAGCAATTTTCAGACAAACACTTCTTTATCTGCCAATCAAAATTGGAACTTTTTCATCGTGTCAACGCACTTCTACACGACCTTGCCATTCACTTACCTGCAATTTATTTCAGTTATATCACCGCGATACGACCATGGGATTCGGTCCAATTAGACGTAAACCTGCGTCCACTTGCACATTTATCAGACATGTCACATCTTCGTTAGTATAAAAAAACATGCTAATATACTATAGTGATAATTCTAAATTGCTGAACAGGATTGACTATGCTGTTTTTACTGCTAGCAAAATCCTCATACGGTACTCACTGCCGCCGTATTTTTCAATGCGATTAAGCTAGTAATTATGTATATCGATGAAAATCTTACTATGTATTCTCAGTAGTCTGCAATATTTTCCGACTTGAGGGCAGCCTTAACTTCAATCGCTAAATATTGGAACAATAATCAACATCCAATTGCTAAAGCAATTATTTATTTATTGGGATCAATGGAATCCTCGACCAATGTTTGTCTGGATTCCAATTTCCTGGAAATGAATTAGCTGACCAAGTAGCAAAAAAGGCATCCTATATGTAACCTTACCTCGGTTTATCCATCTCTCATGAATATGTATACAATATCATCGTCACTAAACTAGAAATCAAATGGAAATATATATATGGATGTCCACACCTAACTCGAACAAGTTAAGAAGCATAAAATCGGACACAACCCGCTGGAAAACACCTCCTAAAGTATATATAACTTTGAGACGGCTTCGATTCGGCCACACATTAATAACACATGGACATTGGTTAAGACGTGAAACACCTGTAAGTTATTCCTGTAGACATCGGGAAATTATTGTCAAACATCTTCTACTAGAGTACACTACTTTCATCTCTCAGCGTTGATCATTACCAACTACAATTAGAGGTCTGATAAATTCAAAATGGTCTGAGCTCTTCTGAATTGTGCCACCAGCCTAGCAGCAGTACGTGGCAAATTAATTGGAAAATCAATCAATCAATTAAAAATGTATAAAAATAATATAGTAAAGTAAGTTATAATATGATCGTTTATACATATAAAACCGTATGTGGGTAGTTGCCAAAAAGATTTACGAGGATTGAAATGGAATAAAATAAATTATATACAAATTTGTGAGGTAAGCCTATAAAAAAAAACTTGCTTACCATCCCGTAACAGTTGAAAGTTTAATACGGAACAAATATAATTAGATATATGTAAACAGGTAAAAACTGAAAATCTAATTTGGCGAACCTGTTGCTCACAGCAAATTATATTTTTGTTACACACACACACGCGCGCGTGCGCGTAGATATATACACACGCATGTACATACATCATCTGTGCGGTATATTTCATCACATTTTTAATTTAATTTTTATCAGTATGAACATTCGACCTTTTGGTTTTTATGTGAGCTAATCGATTTATCTAGAATTAAATTAATAAATATTGAATGAGTATTTGCTTAATATTAATAAATAATTACGATTAAATTGCAAGAAAAATATTTTTTTAAAATTTGCTGAATTTCTAACCTCACAATGTTTTTATATTTTCAATACACGTTATAATTTCTGTTCACTTTTCTGTTCTTAATGATGCTTCACAATCTTTGAAAATGCAAATTTTGTTTATTTTTTTATATATTTCTTTTTAATTCGTTTTTATAACAGTGACGAAAAAGTTTTATATTCCTCTTTCTAATCAGTCGCAAAACCTCTAATCAGGATATCTGTAAATAGTAGTTTGCATAATACTGACGATGTTTGTTGATTACGTAAGAATTTGTCACATTCATACGGACACACTTTTCGTTGATGGAGACAACGCGATAACTTCGCATATAAATTTCTTAGACGTCCGTTGAAAAGGTGGAAATTTATCGAATAATTATCAATTTGAAAAACACCTTCATTTATGCAAATACGGTCGTGTTTAATTAATTTTAATCATTAAAACAGCAACACGTGTTTAATTAAATGGTTTTAATTATTTACAATGTATACTCACATTTTCGAATTGAAAAAAAAAAAGAAAGAAAACATACACGTGTCGTTTCTTAACCTTCCGCAAGAAACACTATTTAAATAACGTAGAATTATAAAAAAGTATACCCCGTCGTTTTATACGTTTTAGGAATTATACATATCACAATAACGTTTGTGGATTTAAGATTGTTTCGTTCAGTAAGAAAACATGTCTCCTTTGTAATGTAATTTCACACTTCGAATGGACATCGTCACTTATCATCAGAACTGAATTAAATCTCAAAGCTTTTTTTATAAGAACTTAATGAAAACTTTATATTTCCATAGCTGTGATTGTTTATTCTACTACCAATTTCTTCTGTGCTATCATTTGTCATATCATCAGGAGGTACATCTTTTGCATTGAGATTGGTTGTGTGCTATAAGGCAATACATCTTCCATCAGTTGATGGTAGGACAACCGATCATAGTTATGTAAATATAAAGTTTCGATTAAGAAGTTCGTTTAAAAGGAATTAACACAAAGAGGCTTGAAAAATAGTTCAATTCTGATTGTGATTGGAGTATAATGTCCTTTTTAATGTTAAATAACGTAATAAATGAGATGTAACTTTTTACTGAAAGAAAATTTTTAAATATTTAAAACAACTACGAAAGTTTTAAAAAATATATGCTTGTAGATTTTAAGAAAGCTTACGATTCAGCAGATAGAATAATATTGTTTAATGTCCTCATAGAATTTGATCAGCATGATAAAATCACAAACTTAATAAGAAAAACTTCAACAAAATTTTGGGATGGTATAGTTAGAAAATTTGAAAAATAAAACAGGAGTTAGACAAGGTGATGGCTTTCACATGTACATTTTATTTAACTGTATACCTTTTTTTTTTTTTGAAAGAAAGGAAGAAAAGTATATTTACACATTATTAAGCAATACAAGAACAATAATTATGATACTGCGTACCGTTTAGGATAAACTTACCGCAGTAACTCTAGACATAACAGCAGAAACTTAATTTTTAACAATATATGTTCAACATATACATATACAAAATGCAGGAAAAATGAAAAAGCTGTAAGAGAATAGAAAGAAGTTATGGATGAAAAAAGTATTATTAGTAAAATTAGATTAGGATACAAGAAGGATAATTAATTTATTAATAAATTTCTTAGCTTTTGCAGGTAATCTGGCAATAAAAGCAAAATGTTTGTGGATACAGCAAAGTAGAAGATAAAATTATTGAAAGAACAAGCAGATAAAGCTCGAGATAAAAATCTACTTTAAAAACAATATGACAAATATTGCAACTGCACCAAATAAAATAAAAAATTGAGTTTGGTCAACTAATTAAAAACATGAATTGCTCAACATACTTCAAATTAAAAGCTGCAGCATATTAAGGATCGAATGTAGGAACGGAACTAAATGGTTCAAATATAATGATGAATATATATATATATATATATATATATATAAAACTCCTTCATAATCTAAGAAAGTATATATATATATAAAATGATGAAAAATTATATATATCCATTAATTTTATCCTCAAGTAACAGTTTTTGTATAGTATATGGTTTGGAAGTACAATTTTCCCCGAGTATGCTTCATAAATATGACGTTAGACTTGTTCAATGTTTTCATGTCTTATTTTGATTGCGTATATAATTGGCTTCTTTGAAAATACAATTGCTTTTGTTTTGGATGTATTCAGTTTCAATCCACATTCAGAACTTTTTTCTACATGTACAACTTTCTCCTAAGACACATCGGTATTTCTTTATTTCGCGATATGTTATTTAATTTTTCAAATAGTAACCCAGGATAACGATTTCTTGTAATTTATTTCCCCTTTCATTGATACCAGCTAATTATCTGTGATGCTTTGTCCCGGATATGAGTGCGCGCGTGTGTGAATGTTAGTGTGAGCGAGTAACTTTACCCTTGGATCGGAAAATGTTAGAATTATAAATGGTTATGTCACAATCAATACTATCGATCACTGAATTTGGTATACAAATTTTCCGGGAAATTTAGAATCTTATTCAGCTAGACAAAACATTTTGATACTTGCGTAAACAAACAAACAATTATAATTGTCCCATATTCCAGCACAACTCTAAAATTTTTGAATTTTCTTTTTTCTCATTTCTCATTTTGTTCAAATTTGAACAAAAGAGTGCATATATATATATATATATATATATATATATATATATATATATATATATATATATATATATATATAAATAAAGGAGAGAGAGAATTATGAGGGTATGATATTATATTACGTTTGAATGAAAAATAAATTGGCTAACATTAGCATATTCTAACTAAAGAGAATGTATGTCATCGTGTTCATGAATAACGTTCATCAAATTCGAATTTATTGCTACTTGTTCGCCTCTGTAAAGTAACGTTTACCTTAATTGAATACGAATTTGCATGTTATCAGAGTTAATGGATTTTTTAATGCAGATAAAAAGTTACTCTCCCTTACCCTCAGCTAATACATCGGTCAATATTAATTGCGAACATAGCTTATAGATCGCATTTAAGCACTTTGTGTATAATAAAATCCTATTCTGATCGATTATCTCAATAGAACGACATGAGGAATACGATCGTTACGCAGGTAGTTTTATTGTGCTCATTGATTATAGTTAGACGAATATTCGGTTTTTATTCTCCAAAAAATTATTACAAGTTCGATAATACGTCAGAAAATGAAAATGACGCCTATAAGTTATCCTGTAACAGGTTCGTATAATCCTAATTTCTTATAGATCGAACAGAATTTCTTAAATACAAAATGTTTATATATACATATAAATAATTATTAACCTTTTTAGTCATCTTTTTCTTTCTTGCCATGTCCGAAACTGTTAAAAAGTTCCCGATTTCTCGGTCAATTTCCTTATTTCTTTAGATTATCTATCCATCCAATTCTTGGTCTACCGCGTCTCCTTTTCCCTTATATTCTTCCATATTATTTCAATTGTAGTAATTCATATTCATCGTCTCAAGATTCCCTTATTATTTATTTTATCTACCCAGCTAATTTTTAATATTCAAAAGCAGTAATTTTCTTTAAATCGGCTTTGCCCATATTTCTATCACATACGATGTTTTCCAGATGTAACATCTGACAAGGTGCGGTTTTACTTTCTTGTTTATATCATTACAGCATAGAATACTTCTAAAAAACGATGTTACTATTCTGAATCTGACCTCGTTGTCCGCATCGGCCATACATGATCAAATTTTGACAAAAAATTATAAATTTTATACAGATGTTTCATTATTTATACAATAAAACCAATGTATTTGTATAAATCTATTTAAAATTGAAACGTTTCATATGAACTAGAAAATGTACAATTTTTGGTTTGCAATAAAATTTCATGTACCATATAAGGAAAACCGTGACTGAAAGGGTTAATATTAATTTAAACACGTATTACGAAACAAATTGAAACCTTAAATATTGTACGGAATCTGATAGTTTACCATCATTCTTATTTAAAGCCTGTTCGTCAATATATTATGTACTTTTTATATAATTTAATTATACAAGTCAACAGTGTTTCGGTAGCATGCATAAAATAGTATTATACATTTCCTAGAACGTCCCACTTTTTTAGTTATCGCCAAAAGAAATTTTCTTATTATGTAGATACGGACCTAATTGTACAATAATATATTATTTTATCTGGTCACCTGACAGTGATCGCGTGTCACGTGTTCAACATCATAAGTTTTTGGGACGTCAAAGAAACATTAGGCTAAGATAGCGTACCCGAATATTCCATCAGCCATTCGACTAGTTCCTTATAGTGAAACCTTACTTGTACAGAAGTCGCCTTCTTCATGACTGAATCTCTTAAGTTCTGATGAGAATTCTGAAGGGGAAACACAGGATTCGGGAGCTTCACATTCGTCGTATACACCAGAAGTGAATATCGAGCTTCATCTTATTGAGCCAGAATTAACTGAATGATTAAGTTAGGGACCTTGGTTTACCAAAAAAGAAAGCGGAACTGCTTTCATGAAGATTGCAACAGTGGAATTTATTGGCTAAACGGACAAAAATTACGCTATTTCGAAAAAGGAATGAAGTTCTTTCTACCTTTTTTACAATGGATGGGCCATTATGTTACTGTAACGATATCCATGGAATCATGAAAGAAATTGGGATCGAATACAAACCGAGAGAATGCTATTTGTTCATAGAATCGTCAACATTTAGTTTAAAGCCAGTACTTTTACACAACGGGAATACAAACCAATCTGTTCTATTGGCTCATTCCGTTAGCCTCAAAGAATCGTATGAAAATATACAAAAAATCCTCGATAACATTAAGTATGAGGAACATAAGTAGTTAGTGTGGAAATTTAAAAGTAATATCGTTAGTTTTAAGGTTGCAAGGTGGATTTATCAAATTTTGTTGTTTTCTTTGTTTGTGGAATAGCAGAGGAACATCCAAGCAGTATAATACAAAGTTTTGGCCACACTTTCACCTAACGAACTCCTAGCATGAAAATCATCTATTTCTGTGGTCAACGGATTCGTGGGAAAATATGAAGCTGACAACTACAAAGACTTGGTGGAAGATCTACTGCAAAACTTTAAGAACTTAAGTTGCAGAATGCCTCTAAAAATTCACTTCCACCATTTCCACTTAGACTTTATTCCTAAGAATTTGGGAGATGTGAGCGATGAGGGAACGGTTCCACCAAGACATCCGAATCATGGAAGAACATTACCAGGGCAAGTGGGATTCTTCTATGATGGATAATTACTGCTGGTTTGCAAGCGCATAGCACACCTCGTATAAGAAAAAAGAAGTAGATAGACAAGTAAGTACCTTTGTTTTTAAAAACATTAGTAAGAAAATTTTTATATTAGTATATTTTGAATGCTAATTTTTGACTCGTCTTATCTAAATGTGATTTAATTCGATATTATGGTTGAAAATTATTGTTATGTCAAGAAATATCTTAATAACGATTTAGGGGACAAGTAGAAAGGAAAATTTAAATAACAAAAAACTTGGACGTGCTAGGACTTTTCGGAGGCCAGATCTGAATTCAGCGTTCTAGAATTAATAAGAAAAACTGCAAGTGGTTCATGTTACCACAAAAAAAAGTATAATTTTGTTGCCTAGTGTTATTAACCACTGACGAAATAGAATAACCTACATTCTTAAAATTCGGGAATAAAGAAATTTATTGTTTTGTCCGAGTCTCAATCGAACTATAACAGTATTAATAAAGTCTTGCAAGTTTTCATTTTGATATTACGGATTCATGGGATAACGCCGAGTGGAATAAATTTATAATGCTTTGATAAAAAATTGACTAAATCGCAGATTAATTTAATGTCAGCTAAAACGTTAAGAGAAGAAATATGAGCTACGAATGTATCTAGTACGATAGTTAAACTAACTAAATTATAATACGGTGAGTTACCAAAAAATACTGCCACGCCCCACAATCCACCCAAACTTAATTGAGATCCTGTCCGAGTTTAACTGGAGCACGTAATCGGACACTCGGTAAATAATATACATTAGAGTTCAGAAAAAATTAATTACGTAATAATTTTTTATTGGGATAAATTTCTTGTAGGTATTAAGTTCGGAATAATTAACGTAACTCCTACTGAAAAAAATTATTTTAGATAATAACTAAACAAAGAAACCAGTTAGCATCGATCCGATAAGTAAAAACTAGACCAAATATGATTTCGGTATTTTGTATGAACAAATGTTAAATGTGTTAGAAGCGTTAAGAAATGATCACACCATTATTATTCGTAGTAAAGTTCCCGAACTTAATACGTCTGTGATAAGCAACATTTTAACCGGGCATAGTAACGTAGCAACAACTCATTCAAATTTTTTTCGTTATATAACTTTACTTCGAATACTACAGGGTGGACAAGAATTTTTGACGGCAAAAAGTTCATAAAGTTCATTAGCTAAGCACACAATTGGTCACTAGGAAGTGACGGAAAACCTGGGAAAGCAACGGTGAACTCATTAATATTAATTTGTTTGAGAACGTCGCTTAATCAAAGTTCCTTAAATTAATCTTTCAGTTTACGAGAATTGTTGGTGCAATGTCTTGTACCAGCATTTAGTCGTATTTAATTCTAACCAACAATTAGTTCTAAAGGAATACAAAAACTTTCCTAAAATTGTATAAACTTCAGTAAAAGTACTTTTAGTATATACTTCAGTAAAAGTACTTTGAGTATATACTTCAGTAAAAATACTTTTCAACTGACATATATCAGCTGAAAACCGGTAACTCTTAAATCCATGTTGCATGGTCTGGTGAAATAATGTTATAAACCAGATGTGCCCATTTATCCTGTTGTATAAAAAATAGCAAATTGAGTTAAACTGCGATAAAATTGGGACTATATTTTTTAACCGCAGCCGTCCCACATTACCTACTAAAATTAGAGTTAATTCCACCGTAATGAGCTGGTTAAAACATATTCGTCACCTTGGGGTAATCTTGGAAAACAGATTAAATTTTTCCAAACATGTCAATCATGCTACCGTGAAAGCTAACAAAAGCATATCCGACATAAATCCATTAATTAACAGAAAATCATTTCTTATTGTTAATAATAAATTAATTCTGTATAAAACACTTATGCGTCCCATAATCACATACTGTTGTCCAGCTTGGAGTTTTGTTTCAAATAACAATTTTAACAAATTACAATTATTACAAAACAGATGTCTCAGGTGTGTACTAGATGTGCCTAAATAGTACAGAATCATTGACAACCTTAAACATACCTTATATGACTAAATTTAACTCATAAGTTTTAGTCCACGAAAATCATTTAATTTCTACCATAGGTAATTCTAATTCTAGGCAACTTCAATTTATGTATAGTAAATAAAAACATAGACTTAAACATAACCAATTGTAACGTTGTATGACACTTATTTTACAATTTATTTATCTCTTCTATATAACTATTTGACAAAAAAAAATTAATCGTAGATTTCGTAATATTCCCGACAAATAAAATGATTTTCGAATGTACACGACGTAATAAGTGACACTTTATTGTGTAATGTAATTATAATAAACAAAATATATCATATTAAATAATAATCGATTTTTCTTCGAGCGCTGTTGCACAATTAATTTAATAAATTTAATATAACTTCATCGCCGTCGATTTATTGATAGTTTTTACACTATATCCGACCTAAATTTTTAATCATTTCAGTCAGGGTGTCCACCGTATGGTACATGAAATTTTAATGCTAAAGAAATTTTTCGGTTGATGCGAAATGTTTCGATTTTTAAAAAAAATTATATAAATACTTTGAAAATTATCTACACTTCACCTAACAATTGGTATTGTATAATAAACACCCGCCGTATAAAATTGTTTTGCTGTCGATGGAATTCATCTCCAACACTATGTTTCAAAACTGTCGAACCTTTTTCTGTGGATAATTTTTAATGTTCACGTCTCCGCTGCATATAATGCGATAGAAAACACAAGCTTTTTAATCAGCTTAATTTTAACATTTTCCCTAATGGAATTGTACTTCTAAATTTTGTTCATTTCTATCGTGGCGCTTAATTTGGATTCTGAGTCTTATTTCACCTTCAGAGTTCCCTTTATTCTCTAGAAGTGATCCTAGGGTTTCATAGCAGATGAATACCTTTTCACGAGGTAATATTACTCGTATATTTCCTTGATCGATTATCATTATTTTTTATTTATTTATTTATATTTAATGCATGGAGAGAATTCATCATCGCAGCCGATATATTTCGTATTCATAAGGGTTCAAACCATTTTTTAGATTTTTGTTGTTGTATTTTTTATTTATTTAAGTTTAACAAAACGAGATAGAAATAGCTAGGTAAATAGATAGTTTGATGGATAAATGTGAACACGTCGATCTAGGTTTCCTCGACACTTGTTGAAATATTTTATACTATATTTAAAAACAGTACGTTATAACGGTCAATAGATTAAATTTGAATTGAACAATTGCACAATTTTCAGTGTTATATTTTAAAAAAAAAAAAAAGAAGCAAAAAAACCACGCAGACCTGATGTGGTAGTTTAGAAAGTGCATAAAAAATGTTCCATATACTAATAACACCAAATTTTATGTTACCAGTGAAATATTTTAGCGTGAAATTAATTATTTACTCGGATAACATAAACACACATATAATTATTCTTTTTATCGCATAATCGTCGGTTATACAAAAATGTGATAAATAATGACATATTTTTATTTTCCGCATCGGCACGCAGATGGACAATACCACCCATGCATTAAATATCCACATCTTCTCTGTGTGATTCTAATTCTATACGGTTTTCTAGATAAGTTAACTCTGGGAACTTCTTTACTCGGAATCAATCATTAAACTGGATTTTTTGTATATTCTAGGCCTCTTTTCTATCTCGTTTTTATCGCATAACATACACACAGATATAGTTATATCGCATAATCGTCGGTTATACAAAACATGTGATAAATAATAACATATTTGATTTTTCCGCATTGGCATGCAGTTGGTCAATACCACCCCTGCATTAAATATCCACATCTTCTCTATTTGATTCTAATTCTATAGGGTTTTCTAGAAAAGTTCACTCTGGGAACTTCTTTTCTCGGGTTCAACCATTAAACTGGATTTTTTTGTATATTCTAGGCTTCTTTCCCATCTCGTTTTCATTAAAATCTTTCATGTGTTTCGATAACAATTTTTCTGATGTCCGGCTTGATTTTTGGGATTTAAGTCTTGGTGTTGATTCAGATCTTTTCTGTTCGGAGATTGGCGCAGTTTAGGTTAAATCCTAAAATTCAATTTTTTCTCATGTGCTGTCCAATTGCAGATGGAACTATTTTGCCTGCAGCAATTAAAACATGCAATTTTTTCTATGGTACTTACGATTAGGTTCGATCCAATATATACGCTCAGGTATTTTGGGTATTTTATGTTTGACAGTTCTACTCTTTCAAATACCGATTCAATTTTTCCACATAGTTAAATTTCACTATTATTATCATTACCTAAGTTATTGGAAAAATTACTCCTTAAAAGATTGTGACCGATTGTTGGTGAAGATCATCCCACACATCAGTTCGGCTTCAGGAATCAACGGAAAACAAAAGATATTGTACGGCAATATTTCTAGATATTGTCCAGGCGTTCCATAAAGTGTAGCACGAGGGCCTTAAATACAAGCTCAGTTGACTACTGCCGGGAAACTTTTGTTGCCTACTGGAATCGTATATTAGTGATCGTCGCTTCAAAGTTTCCCATGAAAATGCTGTATCACCATACTACATTATACAAGCAGGGATCCTACGGGGCAGCGTGTTGAGACCGATCTTATACTTATTGTATATAAAAGATCTATCAACCGATGACTATACTACAACCGCGACGTTTGCCGATGATACTGCAATTCTTGGAGTGGATAACAATCAGATTGATGCCATAACAAAACTCCAACTTGTATTTCATCGAATTAGCTATTGGGAAATGAATTGGAGGACCAAGGTAAATGAATTGAAGTCGGTTCGTATTACAGTTACTAACCGAAATCGTTGATCCAAATTATAGAGTATATTTAAGAAACCTGACGGTTTGTAAAGTACCTTGGAATGTACTTAGACAAAAGACTCACTTGGGAAGTCCATGTTAGGATGAAACAAAAACAAATAAAGAATGAAACTAAAGAACTATAGCGGCTCATTGGTTTAGACTCGCCATTATATATGAACCATAAGCTGCTAGTTTACAAGCGAATTATTACATCGATTTGGAAATACGGTGATGCATTATGAGGATGTACAAGCAATTAGAATTTTTTAAAAATTCAAGCTAGACAAAATATCATTCTGCATATAATAGTTAACGAGTATCGATATTCGCGCAATGACGACATACATCGCGATCTTCAGATGCCATCCATAAGAAATGTCATAAAGGATATGGCAACTAAACACGAAGGGAGACTACGACAGCACACTAATGAGGAAGCTGTACAGTTGCTCAATACGGAACAGGACAATCGACGTCTTAAGCGAGGGCATCCAGCTGAACTAGTCTTATAATTCTTAAAGGACCTAGTCATTGGACTCGTGTGTCGCAATAATTATATTTAATATTTATGTACATACTAAGTATCATGTATTAACTTAGTTACTAAATTAATTGTAAAATTAAGATTGTAACAATTAGTAGCCCAAAAACTGTTATTAAAAAAAAAATTGTATATAAATTTATAAAATCGAAAATTATCACATTTTCATTTAATTTTATTTCTCATTTACAGTAGCATATATTGCGAAAGCGATCTGTTGCATGATATACAATTAGCGGCTATTTACCCGGATTCAAAAACTTTCGTAGATAAGAAACTAAAATACTCGAGTTCCGATATATTGAAAAGCTATTCGAAGATAAAGAAAGATTCGGGTAATCGGTTAACGATGACGGATTTAAAAAAGTTCATCGATGATCATTTCGAAGATGGAGACGAGCTAGAAAATTGGGAACCGACCGACTTTACGAAATATCCGAGCATAATAGATAAAATTTTCGATTCGGAATACAAGAATTGGGCTTTAAATTTGAACGAAATCTGGAAAAGTTTATCCAGGAAGATTAAAGATGATGTAAGAGTACATCAAGAGTTGTACTCGTTAATTTGGGTACCGAACGGTTTCTGTATACCCGGTGGTAGATTTAGAGAGCTGTATTATTGGGATACGTATTGGATAGTGAATGGATTACTGTTATGCGATATGCAGCACACGGCCAAAGGCGTAATCGAAAATATTATATCGATGGTAAATCGATTCGGTTTTATGCCAAACGGAAATCGAGTATATTATTTAAACAGGTCTCAACCGCCTCTTTTAATACTGATGGCCTTCAGCTACTATCAAAGCAGCAAAGATTTCGATTTTATCAAACGAAATATCGACGTAAGTGAATTGGCGTGTAACCGAAAATGGTATTTTCAAAGTTTTCCTCTTTTTTATTTTTGTAATACTATATCACAGCGCTATCTATTGTCGCAGCAACGAGAGTAATTCGAATAAAATTTTAAACGGAATACGTAAATTAGATACTTAAGTATATTTATAAATTAAGTTTAAAAATTAACAATAAACTATTTATATAAAACGAAACTATTCTAAACATAATGAATAATAATGGTAAATAACATCCGACATATCAAATCTGAATGTACCAAAACTAGAATAAGTAAAATAATTATAACAATTACCGATAAAGACATTTATTGTATATATCCCAGTTTTTAATTCAAAACTTTTCTTTGATGTTAAGTTTTCAACTACTTAATTATCTATTGACTTTCGACGGAGTGGTGGTATAAATTAAGTATTTTTAAAATGGTAGTTATATACTCTTACGTAATTAAATACGATACTTCGTACACAAATTTCAAGAAAAGGTCTAAACAATACACATATATACATATTGTTAATTACATTAATGTTGATGTATTGGAGAGTAGTTATTTTATGAACTAACAAAACAAAATAAAAACCAAGTTAATCATTATTTTATTAACGCAAAGCTTTTCGGCAATCACATCATTTTCAAGTATATACAAAAAAGTTACATCGTTTATATACAAAAAACTTTACATGGTTTTAAAGTTTTTTGTATACGCTTGAAAATGACGTGATTAGTCGAAAAGCTTTGCGTTAATGAAATAATGTTTATAGTGATAAACTTGTGTTTTTATTTTGTTTTGTTAATGGTTAATTACAGGTTAATTTATTTCTCACTTTCAAAACAATTATTGTTAGTTGATTTAATTTTGTTTTACAAAAATATATTTTTTGTTGTTGCTTTTAGCTCGAATCCGAAAAATCAACAGCACGTTGCGTTTATTGAAAAATTAAATAAAATATCACATGACTCGCATTTTGAATTTAAATATAACAATCATCGTCGCAATGAAAATTATTGTACAATCAATAGAAAAATTACGTCTAACCATTACTTATCAAATAAATAAAATGAACCAATTCGACTTGTAATGAAATTTCCGAAAAGTTAATTACGCTGTGTAAATCTTCTTAGTATGGTAAGTTTAAAAAATTAACAATAAAATTTAAAACTGTAAGTTAATTACCCATCATCGTTTGGTGAAAAAAAAAAATAGACCCGTATACGACAAAATCTAAAATATTATTAATCTGAGAAAAATCATGCATAATTGGTATATAAAACATTCTCTAATAGAATATCAGTTAATAAACTAATTAATAAAACAGATTAATATTTTACGCTATTTTATAAATTCTACGAACTAGGCGTTTACCGCAGAATTTGAATTTTGGATGGAAAATAAAATGGTTAGCTTTGAAAAAGATGGTAAAATATATCGTATGGCAAGATATTATGCGCCTTCTAATGGTCCAAGGCCGGAATCGTATAAGTAACGATATTATTTTCCATTGAGTACTATAATATTGTTTATTATAAAACCGTTTAAAATTTTACGAAGATGTAATAGAACAAATCTACACAACATTTGATTAATGTTTTTCTTTTTGTAATAAGTAATTAAATATACACCGATATAATTAATTAAACGTTTGATACATTCTATACATTAATGTAGTTTTAAATTAACTACTTATTGGTACGGCTAATTGAGGAATTACATACTTTATCCTTTTTATTTGTAGTAATAATGTATTGTCTTTAAACTATCGGACGTCGTTGGAATTCAAACACCGCTTATAATATTTTCATAATCTCGTGGTTCTATTTTAATTTAGTAATGATTACGTTAACCTAAATTAAATGAATATACAAACTACTCGTTTTAATAAGTAACATATTAGACAAATACTACTTTAATTAAAAAGTATATTTTCGATGATTTGTCTGTCTGCCATACATATCGAACAAAAACAATAAAATATTCTATTGTAAACGGTGTGTAACAATTCACTCTTTATATAATAACGCAATTATATTTATAAGCACAGTCGACTAGTTATGACTAAAGTGCGAATTATGCGGCACTAAATTTTTTGGAAAAGTTATTTTCGTCATTTAAAAAGTCATTTTCGGTATTTAAAAAGTCATTTTCAATATTTAAAAACACATTTTCGGCATTCATAAAAGAGGCTTATATTTCCTATAAAAAGTTGTTAATATAATAAATTACGAGTACTGAAACCTAAATAAAGATAGTAAAACACTACAATATAAACGCGGCGACATGCGATATTAAAATATTTAAATTACCATTAATATTTTACCTAATTTAAACTGGACCTATTTAATATGGCTAAAAAATAAGAATAAAATTACAAAATAAGTACTCACCGATCATGCAATATGAATCCACATTGTTCATTTTACAGCAAACCAAATTTTTCATGCATGCCAAACACGTAACATTTTCGCTATCGCTATCAGTAAATACTTCCATATTCTTATTATATGGTTCATTCCAAATAAAACACTTCTTACATATGTCAATTTTATCATTTTAAGAGAAAAAAACACACTTAATAAAAGATCACCTATCTTCGGAAATAAAGTAAATAAAAACTAAAATATCTAACGAATAAAGAAAATTCAAATTTAAAATATAAAGATAACATACCTTTATTTAGAAAAAACAAAAATAGGTAACAAAAGTGTTTTAACAATTTAGAAACTAGATGTAAAAAATAAAATGCACGGTTGCACGGTAAAAGTAAAATAGCGGTTCATATTTCACATAATTTGTCATAGTCACAGACACAAAATATGACATAGAACGACCTTAAACTTTTCGACTTCTACAAGTCTAAAAATCAAAAATAATTTTTAAAAATTAATTTCATTAGTGGTTTTTTTATGATGTGAAAAAGAGTTAAAAAAGTACAAATCATCATTTTTGGCATTTATTACAATTTCAGTTTTTATTTTGTTTTTGGTACTTTTCGGCAAAATAAAATTTAGTTTGCAGAATTAGTGAACTGCAATTCGAATTAGTTGTGGTCAGATCTTTTGTAGCGTGTACCAAAATGGTTCGGCAATGCCGAGAAGTTCGCGGTAATTATGACGCTGTATGTGCCAAACTAGTCGGCTGCGTTTATAAAAATAATTATGATATTATATAAGTATACAATGAAAAAGTAGTTAAAAGTCACAAAATTTTTATAATTAAAAATACAACAAAGTTTTTCAGCTATTAAGACATAAATAAAACAAAATTATATAAAATTTATAAAAATATAAAAGGAAACCCCCCCCAAAAAAAACAATTTAAATGTACAATATTACAAAAAGAACAAAATGAAAAACAGTTAGATATTTATAAAATAATCTGATAGTCAATCAATATAATTTTATTTTATAAATAATTGGTATTTTGCTTTGCATTTTTTTTGTAATATTGTATACCTATCTGAATGAAGTATTTTTTCTATTTTTTCAATTTATATTTATATAAATCGTATACATATTTCTTAATTTCATTTTTTTATGTCCACTTGATAATGGCTTACTAGGCACAAAGCTTTGTGGTTTTTTACATATAAAAATGTAGTAATTTTTACTACTTTCTTTGCTATTTGTTTATTTTTTAAAAATTACTACATTCCACATTGTTCAAATTATATAATTAGTTCTTTTGTTTCATTTATTTTTTTTACTACTCTGATCGGTTGATGAATTTATGAACGTTCATTATTTAATAAAATTAGCTCATTTTTTATTATTTTACGAAATTTAAAAAGAGAAGATTACGAATTATCGAAACAGTTTACGAACGTAAAAGAACAGAACGCGCTTTATATGAAACTCAAATCGGCGGCGGAATCGGGCTGGGATTTTTCTAGCAGATGGTTTATCAAGAACGGACATTCCAATGGTATATTTCGATATTTGTTATGATAATTTATTTTAAAAAGTAAAAATTTAATGAAACAAAGAACAAGATTTGTGATCTTAAAGCATCATTTCATGCGATACTGCTGCAGGTACACAACATGTAAGTAGTTAGAATTTAAATTTGAAAAAAAATTAAAATCATAAATATGGTACTAAGTTACTGTAATCAATTAGTCAATATTCTCTCTCTCTCTCTCTCTTATATATATCATAATCAGGGGCGTAGCGTCAATGGAAGTGATAGAAGCACCGCTTCCCCTAAACAAATTATGGATGTGGAATTGTTCTTTACTATCTATGAAAAACACATTAGTCACACAAAATAAAGTAACTTGTTCAATAATTTTAAATAACAAAATTAAAAAGTACTGGAAAAAACCCTGCTAGATAAAAATCACCCACAAGTGGGTGATCGGAATAACTACAAGTTTAATTTCACTTTATTACTTGCTATAGTTGTCTTCGAACGATCTGCATATATTAGTGATAACTAAAAAAGGCTGCGCGCAATTGGAAGCACTATGCTCTGCCGCATTCGAGGTAACATACACAGTTATATTTGCGCGAATTTTTATCTATGCGATCGCAATTGTTGTGTTTATTGAGAGTGAAGGAAAGACGCGTGTATGTCGATCTGGAAGCGGTAAGCGCTTTTCTGGTCACATGTGACCTGGTCAACAACGTGATTTTTATACACGCCCATCAGTATGTTGCCTATGTTCACATGGTATTATTGTAATTGTGACACGTTTTAGTTCGATCGCTTTTCTATACTATGCCATTTATTAATAGTGGAACTGGAAGCGATGATCGGCCGCGCGTCTCGGTCTGTGATACCACTACAAAAGAAACTGCACCGTCTCGTTCGTCGCCATTTACGGCAACTAGCAATGCACCAGTCTGGTCAAATGCAATCTCTTCCGAAATTAAAGCTGTATGCAATTGCGTTATTGAAAAACTTCTACTGGTTAGTTTTAGTGCATTAAATTTTCAAGAAAAAATTAAAATTATTCAAAATGATAGACCAATGCCTGGTTTAGAAAACTAGATTACAAAATCAAGAGGACATCATTTAATCGCCATTTTTAAACAAATTGGTGCACAAAAATCTCATGGTTATGCGGTTGTAAGAAAATAAAAAAAAAAACTGTTTTGTTGGGCTTGCCTTTTATTTAACCAAGAAAGAAATATATGGAATGCAAGTGGCTTTGATGATCTCAATAATCTGCATAAAGCACAGAAGCGACATAAACTGTTCGAATTTTACATATATCTATTTTTATACACGTAAAAAAAATGTTTCATTATAGCGCTTCCTCTTTTTTTTTCGAAATTCACTCTAGGCCACTGATACATATATATATATATATCGATCACGATAGCCTTTGTCTATCCATTCTGGGATGAAAGGTTTCCCCAACGTCTTCCTCCCAATACTGCTCTGCGCGTTCCTAGACCAATTTTTCCCAGCTACTTTCCTACATCAATGTGCCACCGCGTGATTGGCCTTCCCTGTTTCGTTTTTCTGTCTATCGGCCAACACTGTAAGATCCGCTTTGACCATCCATTATCTTCTTTTCGATCCACGAGGCCAGCCCTACTCCATTTTTTTATAGCCATCCGCTCCATTGCATCATCCAACCGTGTTTGTTCACGTATCCATACATTCTTTTAATGATCTGATGATCATATATCCAACATAATTCTCTCATGTGTGTAGTCTGAGCTTTTCTTATCCTTTTTTTTTTCATTGTACCTACAAAAATTTGCCATAAACAACGGTGATCGCGTGGGAGAAGAGAAAGAAAACAAAAAAAGAAGAGAAAAAAGAAAAAAGAAAAGAAGGAAATAAATCTAACAATTCCAACAAGTATCCTAGATTCTTATATGAAAGAAAAACATCGGATGATATATTTTCCTCAGGTCGTTAAATCGGAATGTCTAGCCTAGAGTTACATAAATCATCTTTCTTCAAGTGATTGAAAGCGTGTCGCGGCACCATTTCCTTCTTTTCAATCTCCTATTGGATTTAGTTGGACCGTAGACATATTGTACACTAATGGATTAGCGTTAACTCGCATTCTGTCGAAGAAGCTTTTGAACCGCTGAACATAGTAATCCTCCACAAACGGAACCTTCAAGTCTGCATGCAGCGTGTAACTACGGTACAGATGTTATTGTCCGTTAAATACAATATTTCCAAACCATATATGAGAATCGGAAGTACACACTGGTTACACAGTTTACGTTTCAGATTAATCGGTATCTGTTTATTGCGAAACCCACAGTAGTAATATTCTACACTTCTGTTTTAATTATCATGTCTGGATGTAAGCAGTTTACATTTTTTTCACTCGTTTCAATAGCAGACTTCGTTCATTTATTTCACTGTGGTGAACTTTCGTATATTACCCTGCAACTGAGTATACGGCCGTCCGTGAATCCTAGTGTTTTTTCTTGGTATCCATCGAGTTACATTTTTTGTATTCGTTCTTCTTGCCACATGATCGGCTGGTCGCCATTTACATGTTCCAATACATCCCCGTCAGTCTGGTCTATTATCTTATCCAGCTGTTGCACCTTCGATCCAAAAACTTAATGGCAAGAATTGTTACTTCTTGGTCTCTTTAAGTCACTGCAAGTTTCTTAACGACATACTTTGTAAGGTTCTAAATTTCCGCTCCGTATGTGAGGCGGATGCATTGTTCATACACATTATTTTTTAAACAATCAATTGTATTCTTATTTTGTAATACATTCCTCAGCTTGCCTCTAAAGCTACCCACGAAAATGCGTTTAGTTCTTTGAACATTATAATAACCTGTCCTAAATATATGTATTCACTAATTTTTACTCGTCTGTTTTTCTTTCTAATCGACGGTGTGTATTTGTCACGATTTTTGTTTTATCGATATTTATTATTAATCATCCTGCTTTAGAGCACTTGTGAAGGCCAGTTATCATGCCCTGCAAGTTGTCGGTAATATTACTAATCAACCCAATATTATCGGCAAAACGCAAGTGACTAATCCGTTAATATTAATACCTTTGAATCACAATTTAAAGTTTTCACACATGTTTCCAAGAATGTTGTAAAAAACTTCGGAGGTATTGTGTCCTCTTGCATGACCCCTTATTAATGATATTTTATATGTTTCTTCTATAAGTTTTACTTCCGTAATTGACGAGTTGTAAAAGTTTGTTACCGTATTGATATATTCATCATCAATACCAAATTGTTTAAGCACTTTTATTACTGTACATGTCTCCACAGTATCCTGATAATCTATAAACACCATGTGCAATTCCAGATTATATTCCTTACGCTTAAAAATGAAAATCCTCATTGTGTGAATGTGATTACGCATGCTAAAAATTGGTCTAAAACCCGTATATATATATATATATATATATATATATATTCTTATTTTTTTACGTGTGCCATGTCCTCAAAGAACGTCAGCGATCATGAAACTTAATTTTAACAAAAAGAAAATGGGGACCTTAAAAATCGTATTTTTTATTTGATTGAAAAAGGATATATGAAAACAACGACCGGAAATGCGAAATAATAATAATAGCGATTTAATATTTTTAATCATAGGAAGTCTTAAAGATGTTAATACTCCGGCCATAATTCCAGTCGATCTGAACGCGTTTATGCACACAAACGCAATTGCTTTGAGAAGTTGGTGGTACAGACTAGGCGACCAGGAAAAAGGGGCTCGATATAAAGACATCGCGGATAACTTTTTGAACGCTTTGCACGAGGTACAAAGTTATACTTTTTTTACTGTAAGATTTTTCACAAATTAAACTTTTCACGCAACCAGTCTGTTCATAAAATTTATTAATGTCGAAGATCAACGATATAATATAGTGTGTCTTGTGTATCTCAAATTAATGGTCGACAGTGGGCTGAGACGCGATAGTGGTTTTACTTTCACCGATAGCGAAATACATCATAGTAAACTAACATTTGTTATTGTATAAAAAGTTCGATACGCTTCAAAAATTTTATATAAAAATAGTAACAATTATATTTCAAGGAATGCGCGTTATTTAAACTGGCCGTTTTTTTATTTATGATCTTACGTATGTATTTTTTTATGCATATTAGGTTTGCTGGAGAGACGACTTGGGTTCCTGGTTCGACTGGGACTTTATAAATAAAAAGCATCGCGAATACTTCTTCGTATCTAACGTAGTCCCGTTATGGACTGGAAGTTACTTTATGAGCAAAAAATACGCGGCCAAGAAAGTGTTACAATATTTAATTTCGGAACGAATAATAGAAAATGACTATACAATTAAATTCAACGGTATCACTTTTTAAATTTGAAAGATGTATAACGTAGTGACTTAAAAAAAATAGACAACGAAAAATGAGTTGAAATCACTAAACTTTTTAATGAAAAAGCACCAAGCTTTTCGGGTTAAATATAAACATAAAATATAAAAATACATAAATATACACGATTTATAAAAAAAAAATATGAAATGAAAAAATATTAATTTAATTTACAAAAATTAGCTAAATGAAAAAAACAGTATTTATAAAATAATGTGATAGTGAATATGGTAAACGGAATCAATAAAAAAATTACACATAAACAATAACAGAAATAGCCAGAAAAATAAATAAAAAATAAATTGATCAAATGTATAATATACTTCCTCAAATTAATTCTTCATCATAATTTACTATTGAATTCGATAGATTATTTTTATCCCTTTTTTTATTATTTCTATTTTTTCTAATAGTTTCCTATGGCTTAACAGCCGAAAAGCTTTGAAACTTTTTATTAAAAAGTTTAGTGACTTTTAACTCTTTTTTTGTTGTTTATCTCTTTTTTACCTTTTTATTTATTTATTTATTTATTTATATTATTAAACCTTTCAGTCACGCATTATAAATTTTTGAAACAATATTATAAATTTCGGTGTACGAACTAGTTAAAGGGCTCCTAATACGGTTGACCATCCTTTAATAGGTGTTTTGCATTTTCGGATGCAAGATATACCACAAACGCTACAGAATGACTTAAGGAAATTAAAAATTTCGGTGTACGAACTAGTTAAAGGGCTCCTAATACAGTTGACTATCCTTTAATAGGTGTTTTGCATTTCGGATGCAAGATATACCACAAACGCTACAGAATGACTTAAGGAAATTAAAACAATAAATAATATTTTATGTTCACAATAATTTCTGATATATTATATGTAAATATTTGTAGAATGAGGACAGGCTATCTTAATCGAATGTCATTTATTATGAAATCAAATGTGGCAACATTAAAAATTCCGTGCAATAAATATCGTGACTGAGAGTATTATTATTATTATTATTATTATTATTATTAATAAAAGTGTATTTTGATTAACGTTTTTACGAATTCCATGAGTTGCAATTTTGTTCCATATGCGTCGAACTGATGATTCTATAAGGAATCGTACGCGGATTGAAACCCGAAACAATAAATTATTAATAAATAAATCGAAATTTATATTTTACATATTCACGACTTTTACTGATCGCGAAATAAACGATCATATGTTTATAGTTTAAACGTGATTTTATTTAAAGCGACCGTATATACAATTTTCTTAGGTACTCCAACGTCGATGCAGATGACCGGTGAACAATGGGATTATCCTAACGCGTGGCCTCCGTTACAGGCGTTCATAATACAAGGATTAGATCGGACAAATCAGCGATTAGCGCAAAACGTAGCATTCCGTTTGGCTCGTGTATGGTTGTACAGTAATTACAAAGGCTATGCCGATAATAATATGATGTTTGAAAAGGTTAGAAATTAATTATATTTTTACACGTATTAATTTTCAAGGAAAAAGGTGTACAAACGAACATTGAGAAATTAATATTTCAATACACATCGCTCAACCGAAATAAATTAAAAATTATACTGTTTTCATTAAATTATAAACGAGAATTTATTTTTAAATTATTTTTTTTTTTTGTGTATATACGAACATACCTTATCTAAAGTTCGATTGTATTGTGTCTTATTTTACTACTCAATATTTCGCAACTTAATCATATATTAAAGTTGTTTTCGGAGATTGACAGGCGGTGTTTCCGGTCATATATGTTCGAACTTCAAAGTTGCGTGAAACATTTACACGGATTTTTTTTTTTAAACGCGTCTAATTTGACCGAAAAACTGTAATATAAAACAACAACAAAAAACTATCCGCTGTTACAAAGAAAAGATTATCATTCTATGAACATACCAGACTAACTAAAATAATCTGTTAACAGTTTGATAGATTGAAAAGTATTTTTCAAACACGAAACAAAACCTTGATGAAACACAAATAGAAAAATCGAGTGTGCAGATTAGAAATAGAATAGAAAAATTATCGTCCTTAAAAGAATCGATAGTTTAAAAATCTGACAAAAATAAGAAAAAATAATGAAGGAATGTTGGAAGAAATGAAAAAAAAAAGTGTTTGGCTTCCGTATTGTTGATAGATGGCCAAATTCAAAGAAAAATGGAATGATATAAATTATGACGTTTATTTATTGATAGATATGTTCTGTATCATGGATAATTAGTTCCACATATATTTACGCTTCCAAGTCGAATTTGAGGGAAAAAATTAATCGCCGTATTAGTTTCATTCCGTCTGAATAAAATGAAAGATTAAAGAGCTTTTTTTAATAATTTAGATGTGTCATAGTACAAAATATTTTTCACCTACCACAGTTCAGAATGGAAACGAATGAGATATTCGTTTAAAAACAAAATGTAACAATGACTCTTGAAGTCCGTGCTCCAATGTTGTATCGCGTTTTCGTTCGTTAGCATTAGAATCTGAGGTGTTTTTTAATATTCGCGCGTGAGGTTTCTCATACGATCTAAATGGAAAATTATAGGTAGATTCTACATCGTAGTCCTTACATAATTATTAATTGATTTTTGAAAACATTACTACAAACATCGTTCGCAGCAGACGTGATATATTGTAATGACCAATAAGTAACGATCAATTATTGCCTATAGTTCAAATATTAGGTATTCTCAGTTTATAGACCCGCGACGACGGTATATTTCATCAGTATCAACAGGAATAACGTTCGTAAATATTCTTCTTTGGAAATAATCATTAACGGTATTTAAAATGGATCCGGATTTGGTCTTCGGTAACCGCCACATGAGGAAGACAACTGGGATAAATTGCCTCGGGCATCAGATGAAAGAAAAAGTTAAAATCACCGTATCCTACGTTTTTAGTCAGGGACCCAAATATAAATACATTGTTTATCTTAAATTTTGTTATATGCACATGCGTTGTAAACAAGGTATACCGCCAAGCTATGCACCTAGTCGGCAGGGTCCTACAAATTGATACATGCATCTACTGTTTGTTATTGAAAAATACAACACTATATAACTAACGGATTCGAGACGTATATAGTTATCGCGAATCTTTCAAACAACAATAATAAGTTAAAAATCACGATACCAGATCACATTAATCGGCAATAAAAATACAAAAAAAAAAAAACAAAAATATGCTTATTTACAGGGGGTAAATTTCACATTGTCTCTCAGGTCCAATTCACGCCATATACTTCATTTAATTATAATTACATTTGTATTATTTAGTATATAGACTAAAATCTACGATTTAAAATCCAAACAGGGGTTGATGCGAGTATTTTACTTTTGATTTTATTATTATTTAATTATTTTTAAAAGTACTGTGCCAGTAGATTTTCAAAAATATTCATTTTAATAAAATATTTTTCATCATTTTAAATTCATATTTTTGTCCCAAGACCCAAAGGTAACCTCGTCGACAAATTTCTTTCTATATAGTACAGCATCATTACGTGAACTTGGAAGTAAAATCCAACGTATAACAAAAGTTTGTACATAAGAAAATAGGTTTTCACATCCGCACTTAATGAAAATTAAATCATAATACACGAATGTCATCGCTATTTACTGCTTAAAATGCACTGATCATCTGCTAGCATTAAAAACAGCTTCCAGTCAACGTAATCTACGTCATCACAAGTTTTTAATCTGTAATAGGTCGAATAATTTTCGATTGAATCTACAACATTTCAAAAATAATCCTATCGTATTCGCACGTAAAGGAAAATTTCTTTATATTATACTCGAACGTGTCGTTAAATCTCATAGATGAGTAAATTAAGACTCATATCATCATCAAGTTGCATCTCCTTCAAAGGAGGTTGCGCATCGAGGCGTTGTCCTTTTCATATTTTCCTGAGTCTGGCTGCATCTATTTCTTACCTTGGCTCTGTTGAATTCAGTGTGTGATGTTACATATTTTAATCTTTTCCTTCCTCGTGTTGCTTTTCCAAGTACTTTTCCTTGTACTGCCGACATAAACAGCTCTCTTATCGAAGCTTGCGACCTATATATTTCAATTTTCTTTTCGTAATATCTTCTACAATGGTCAGCCTGTCTATGTTGTACGGCTTCCACACACCCTTGTTAGAGATGAGATCTGTCCATGATATCCTTAACAATCGTCGAGAAGTCCACATTTCAAATGCGTCCAACATCCTTTTGTATTTGTCGTTAATAACCCACGCTTCGGCCGCATATTTTAACAACGTAACATTGTACAATTCTTTTCCTTAGCTTTATCGACAATTTACTCTTCTTCAGCTTGTTTTGCAATTGCAATTCTTGCTCTTATTTCTTTCGTGTCTCTTCGATCATTTGTAATTATTGCTCCCAGATATTTAAATTCGGTTACATTTTCTATCCGTTCGTTGTCAATTTTTATTTTTGCATCGCTACTACTTGAAACTAAAACTAGTCACGACGATAATATTTTATAATGTTGACACGTAGCAGTCAATATTTTATCGTACTATATACGCAAATTATGATAAAAAATTTCGGAATTTTTTCATTTTAGTATTCCTGTTTAAAAGCCGGCGAAAGCGGAGGAGGTGGTGAATACATACCGCAAGAAGGATTTGGATTTACAAATGGTCTCGTTTTGGAATTATTGCAGAGATGGGGAAAACAGGTTTCACCTTTCGGCAAAGGTAACTTTAACGATAGAAAATATGATTATTTAAATAATGCCCTACTTACCTTTTTTTGTCTTTTCAACGGCCAACACGATGATTATACGGCGGCAGTCAGTGATAAAATTCCTATTTAAATTAAAGAAAACAAAAAATATACAAAATTAATGTTCAGATGGAAAGTTAAATAAAAAAATGCGGTAAATGCACAATTCGTATAAATTAAAATCTTATCATATTAATTATCGAACTTCGTCGAACAAAAATCATCGGGAAATGAAGTAAATATTAATTCGATAGTAATTATATTATTAATGTTTTGTATTCGATGTTAATTTCAATCAATCTTAGAATTTTAACAGCGACGTAATTTGCAACATGTTACTTTTTTTTATATATGAACTTACTCGGTGGGATACGTTTATTGATAAAATTGTATTTATAAAGGTACAGTTAGCTATTATAAATTAATACGTGTAAGTAAAGATAGAGTTGAAAAAAATTAACACAAAGAAACTATAAGCAACAAGAGATATACGTATGCAGCAGTGTATGACAAAAGTATAAGATGGTAAAGATATGTCTAACGTAATACCTTTACACATCCAGAATGTCTTTAAAATGAGTTTGTGACTTAGCGTAAAGATAAATTACATAATAGTAAAAACGTATAAACAGAAGGAAAAATATAATATAATTAATTTGCAATATGTAAATAAAATACAATAAATATGACAGAGAATATATACACAAAAATATATAAATGTAATAGAGCGATATATATATATATATACACTTTACAAAAGATAGGGGAAGTACTCCTCACTGCGGTCAAAGATGAGGACTAATGTTTTAACTAAACAATTTTTTAACTAAAAATACAAAATTCAAAATTATATTCTATTCTCCTTGAATTTCCTATACATAGCCGCTTCCATATACCCATATAGTAATTGATAGAAATTATTTTTATTGAGAAACGAAGACTGGTCATTAGTCATATTAAACTTAACACGTAAATCGGAAAACATTGGGCCAATAAACATGAAATTTCAATGTAATCAACAGCACCAGAGACATTAGTGTTGCAGAAAAAATACAATAAAGATGGAACCTACATAAATAGACATAAAATTTGCCATCGTCAGAGAGCGCTTGAGCATTATAGAAATTAATTTTATTATTAAAATTATGATCATTTACTATCTCGTATAACGAATTGAATAATTTTATCGCTTTAAAAAATATATTTCGTTCAATGATTACCAAATTAATCGTAAATAACGCATATAAATATTTTTACACTGGTACATACGCTTTCAGTAAAATAAACATACGGGAAAACCAAGTTAGACCTGTGTTTGGGGCGCGTGTAAAAAAATAAAACAATATTTTAAAAGCGTCAAGGATCAACTCCCCAAAGGACATGATGTTGGCGTTTATAAAATTCCGGGCTTAGCTACATTGGACAAACTGGTAGAAGCATTAATCAAAGAGACTAAAAGAATACAAGGCAGATTGTAAGCATAAGAAGAACGACTCGTCTGCAGTGGCTTCGCATCAGTGTCCAGCAGGGAATCGCAAAATACAATTTGACAATTTTGAAATTTTATCAAAAGTGGATAAATATAGGTCCAGAATTGTTCGCGAAGCAATTGAAATTTTTAAACATCCAAATTTCAATAATGAAGATGGACACCGGCTTAATTCAACGTGGTTACCGGTCATTGCCCCCAATGGGGAAAAAACAAGTTACTATAAAAACAACTGTTTGTCGAATAAGCAACTCCGTTCTCACTCATAATACTAGAAACACTGATAAATTTTCGAAAAATTTGGACAACATTAAGTTACGATTGCTCTCTTCTAAACACAATCCTATAAATATACCTACACTTTCATAACCGCTCTCAGTTTGATAATGAAGACTGCAAGTGTTTTCGAAACGTCACAAGAAGAAAATACGAACATGGTTTTCACCGAAAAAAATTATAGACGAATTACCGATGATAATAATATCAGTCTAAAGTATTTATCCAAGTTCGAGAAATGGATTTATTTTTTTTTAGATTTTTTGAAATCGATTGAACTAACAGCTTACATTTAGCATTTTTCAGAGTTAATCGATATAAATACCGTTACGATAAGAACAAACGGGTAGATTAATTTTAGAAAACGCGTAGACTAATGAACATTATCTTTAGAAATCTACGTAATACGCAAATAGCTCGAGTGGCTAGTTGTTTTTATTATTAGCGTACATGTGCGTATGTATTATTTTCGTATGTCGCTTCTGTTATTTTCGAATCATCTTTTATTATGTGGCTAATATTTTCAGAGTGTCCACAGTCTGATGTTACCTGTTCACTGAAAAAAATAAAAGAACATATCCTTAACATGTTGGTAACGAATCCTCAACTCTTATACCATCGAACATATTTAGATAATTTGCACGCGCCATTTTTTTATATTTTCATTTCACCGCTAATATTCGAACGTTTTATTTCACGCAACACATTCCGTGATTTTATTTTCGTTAATCTTCGTAACAAAATTTTTTACCTTATTTTAGAGTGAAATATCAAGCGAAATATATATATATGTATATATAATTTTGAAATAATATCATACAACGAAAACCAAAGTCAGAATACCTAGAAAAAAATATATATATTTTTTATATATTTTTTTCGCAAGAAAGATACCTTAAAACATTTGATCGCACACACGTATTCACACGCATACACACGGTTGTACAAATATTTATTGAATATTTATTCCATATTATCTCGTATGGTCGCAGAAACATTATTTACCGAGGTTTTATGTAATATTCGTACGTTAAGGATGAAGAGTAAGTAAAACATTTCTCACGGAAATACCTTAAAGCATTATGATCACACACGCACGGTTGTGTACGTAAATATTTATACGATATTTTTAAAAGTTTCGAAAAAAACAACAAATTTTCGTCGTCTCCCAGAAACATTATTTCCTGATTTTAATAACAATATTCGTATATTAATGACGAAGAATGAGTAAATAGTTTTCGCAAGAAGGCACCACCTTAAACGAACACATGACCTATACATACAATATTTTTAAAGGTATCTAAAATGAATATTATTTCATCGTAGAACAAAAAGTCGAACTTTCATTGTGGCACAAAATATTATTTCTCGGGATTTTGAATAATAATCAGGAGTCTGATGTTTTATGATTTTGAATTGTTTAAAAGAGTTCGGGTTTAGTGTTCCAGGCTTGCAAGTTAACAAAGCATTTTACGAGCTAGACAGGTTTTCTGCTTTTATTATTATATTAGCATTTAAATATAGAATCAGTTCAAATCTGTTAATATACGTTTTCGCAAAATTATTTCTGATACATAAATAATTCTCGTTTATAAGTTTTGATTACATTACAATTTCTAGCGAACGACGTTATTTAACGTTGAGTTGTTTATAAAACTAAAATAATTTTAAACGATTCAGCAGCGACGATTGCAAGTGCTGCTTGTATCGTCCGGTATATATTTAAGTTTGATAGTTTCCATTTTTGAATAATTACACTTAGAAATACTTCGAAATTAAGCAACACGCGATCGAACAATATAATTTTTTTTTAATTATCTGTTTTTTCAGACGTAACAAATTTTCCACCATTCGGAAAATCGAATAAACAGACGTTAGTGGAAGAAATCATAAACGAAAATACCGTACGGATGACCGAAATTTATTAGAACGTCGTAAAATCGACATTAGTAAATAATAAATAACGTTATTCCTAAATTGGTCCGGTGTTCTTTTTTCTAAATTCCGCTCGCGATAATTTATCCAATACGAAAAACAAATATCAGACGATAATCCGGATTGGATATGTTCGATATGCTAATAGAATTAACTCTTTCGATCGTACATTAATTTCCGATACAAGATTATAAATTTTAATTTATAACATAACACCGACTCCTAAATAAAATTTCGGTAGTCCTACGAATTATGACGTAGATGTCCACTATATGATACATGATGAAATTTTAACGTTAACAACATTTATTATTTACTGGTTGACGTGAAATGTCTCAATTTTACAAATAAGTATAAAAATACATCGAAAACCATCTACAATATACCTAAAAAGCTTACTGGTCGACCAAATAACCTTTACTATGAAAATAAATGAAATTTAAAAGTCGGTGTAAGTAGGAACACTGTGTGACTAAAAGGGTTAACATATTCTATAGCGATTACACGTTTATTTGTAACTTTATATCTAATTAAATATTATTCTCAATCGCGTTCGACAAGTTTTTTTCGGCTTTCACGCGTGAAAATGATGAACAAAATTATTATAAGAAGCAAATGTGCAAATAATGGAAATTGTACAAGTAGGCAGGCGAAACACGTCATATAAGATGGTGCAATTGAATCGATAAATAAAAATAAACCTCGACCGAGAAACACCTATGTATGATCTTCGTCCAATTACAGTTCGACGTTATTGATAAAAAAAATCGAATGGAACTATGGAAAGATAGATTAAGTCGGCGTTTGAGCAATAAAATCCCATCATTTTGATTGGTAATTTCGAGTGTTAATATATCGGTGAAGGGAGTGACGATGTTATGGAGCAGCAGCGTCTGTTACAGTTCTCCATGTTAATCTGCCTTGAAATGCTGCTGTAGGTTTGAAACGGTTAATAATTTTAATTAATCGACTGGACGTATTCTCGATATACCGTGTGTTCTCTTCCCGCTAATTTTTTCAATTATTATCTGATAGAGAATTTACGCTTCGTTTTACGGTCGATCCACGATAAGGAATTTCCTATACACGCCTTCTAACACCTTCAACAGTAAGAGATTACGTTTCACCCGCAAATGTGGTGATTTTAATCCCAACAGACAATCGTACAGTTATCTTTATATTTGCTGATGACACATCAATTCTAGCTACAGATTAGATTCAACAGTGTGCTACTGAAAATCTACAGCTAACAATAAATAAATTAAGTGCTTGGCTGAAAATTAAAGCAAAAATGAGAAGTATTTATTGGCTAATAGGAAAGAACTGAACGCTGTCTATTGAAAATAAACGACTTTTGTATATGGCCATTGTTAAACCTATTTGGATTTATGGAATACATTTATGGGATTGTGTTTCCAATATAGATTCCATACAAAGATGCCAAAACGTTGCACTTCATACGATCATATAGGCAATCGACTTAAAAATTCCAATGGTCATCTATGAAATTACCAGGTTCGCTTGCGGATACGCAAAAAGATTGGAAAAGCACACCAATGCTGAAGTCATACAGCTCCTAGACAACTCTGAAGATTTAAGACGACATGAAAACCATATGATTTAGTGAAGTAATGAATTAATTCGAAGTCACTTCATTGGAAGTCTTCACACGAGCTTGCAACTTCATCATCGTTATTGTCAAAGACTACACAATAATCTTAATGAAATAGCAAATTCAACTTTGTAGTGCGTGAAGGTTCAAAACTTTATCAGTCTACTGATCGTATTAAGAAGCGTAGCGAGTCGTCGCTTTATATCTGATATGTAGTTTCGTCATTTGTTAATACAGAATCAAGATATCTAAGGTTGTCTACAATACCGAGTACTCATATATTATCATGTTTCATACCTATCATCATAACTTCAGTTGTAGATTTATTTATAAGTAGACTACAATAATTTCTATATTGATGTAATATTTTTTATTTTTTTTAATATTTTCCGTAAACAGCAAATTACTCGATATAGACCAGTGTTCGAATTATTAAAATAACTGATATGTGTGTGTGTGTATGTATATATAAATATATATAGGGTGACCCAGAGACGACGAACGGTTTTATTTTTTGAATAGTATAGTTGGTAACACTGCTACAACGCAAAATGCGTGCTTCACGTTTAGTGTACACACGAGAGATTTATTTTTGTCCAGTTTTAGTTATCATGGCATACTATAACAAGAAGGAGCGCGCGTTTTGCATGGAACGTTATTTTTGCGGTGAATCGTTCACGATAGTGCATAGTTTTGAAAAGAATTCAAAATTACACCTTTTTTTTTTTTCTGTAGAGATACCTTAAGAGTCGCGTTAACGAAACACGTCCACGAGATCTGGAAGACTTGAAAACTCGGATTTCTGAAAAAAAAAAATAACAAATTAAACGACCTATGCTCGGAAAAGTCTTCGAAAATTTTGTAAAAACGGAATGAATATATTGTTGCAAATGGCGGTCATCTGAACGATATTTTGTTCCATAAATGATTGTAAGCTAATCTCTCGTTTTCTATTTTTAAGTAAAATTTCATTCAAAAATTTTGGTCGAGTAGTTTTCAGTTATTCAAAAAACAACAAACCGTGTCTTATATATATATAAAGAGAGAGAGAGAGAGAGCGAGAGGGATCAATTCTTAATTCATTAAGAAATAAAATTTTAAGCTTTCGAGACAAACTCCCGAAATTAAATTTCTTATATCGTTTAAATTATCGTGGGAAAAGAAATTCGTTTTATTTAATAATCTATCAACCAGCGCTAATAATTCATTTGTCTAGATCTATAACGAGTCCATCGAGACTACAGGTACTCTTTCAATGATAAGGAGTTGAATAATAAAGAGATCAAAGACCTTCTTGATGGCCGTTTAGATGTTCTCGAGTCTTCGATACCGCGTAACAGGTATTTAAGATTCCGACCATTTGTGACGCGTCCTTGGCTATCACCTAAGTAGAAAGACCTAGTAACCTCGAATCTATAGAGAGCCACTTTTCACTTGGCAGGTATATCATTTCACGTCGACAGTGTACATCGGTCGTCGTCGTCATCGTCGTAACCACATTCAATCGCTATTATACACGTATGTCCACAACCACAACGGAGTTCACGTTTTTCTATTCTTACGTGTTCGTTTACGTTTATTCGTCTCTTTCCTTCTCAATAAGCAAATTATAGTTTCTCCTTCTAATAATTTAAGAAAAAGAAAAAAGACAGAAAAAAAATCAAAACTCGTCCATCGTATCGAGCGAACAAAAACTTTCACAATTTCTCATTCTAATCACGAGCATAATTCTTCAATTTATAGTTTCTGCATTTGAAATTATCCGTTATAGAAAAGCGCCTATTAATTCGATCGTATGATTTTTAATACTATATACGTTTATTGTTACTATTCGTATAGTAGTTAACGAGTTTTACACGACGATGTAAAATGAAAACAATAAATTCGCAAACAGGGAATTTAAGAAAAAGTAGAAACTCCATTTTTAGAAATATTCGGACATTTCACCTGCGTGCACATACGAGGAATTTCGATAACCCGAGTAGTGTCTAAAAAATGATGTTATTATATATATATATATATATATATATATATATATATATATATATATATATATACCGATTTATTTGCTTAACTAGCATAACTGGAATGTAAGAACTAACATTATACACATCCAACTTGCAGGTACTTCACTCCATTCTCGAAAGCTACATGTGCAGTTGCCTCGAATATTAATTTTCGTGCTAACTGTAAAATTTGTCTTAATCCGTAAAATAATTCTGAAAACTATTTAATAAATACGGGTTAATTTCTTGTGCCAATTACCGTTACAAACCTTGTCTTCAAAATCCATTTTTCAAAATACCTAAAGAAGTTGTGAGTGATTCTACTGTGTCTTTTTTCATTCGTAAATACAGTTTTTCCGTGTTTTACTATCAGGGTTACTGCTGAGTAGATGACGACCGACCTTCCTTTAGGTTATAGACAATCAGCTTTATCTTCTTCTTCTTAGTTCAGAAAAATGATATGCGTTATACGGTGTTTGCCCAGTACTCTGCAAACGCGACGCTGTTTCCATTCAGTTGTAGTAGATCATTGAAACCGTACCTACGTGGGCAACTACTGCATGTGAAGGATAGATTGCTCCTCGCCATATGTACAGGAAGATCTGTCAGAGATTCTCCACTTCTTCATCTAGTCTCCTGTTCGACCAATCATTATTCTTAATCTGTTTAGTGAACGACAGGTTTCGTATTTTAGTTCG
Organism: Coronaproctus castanopsis; assembly: GCA_032883995.1. Taxonomy (NCBI): domain Eukaryota; kingdom Metazoa; phylum Arthropoda; class Insecta; order Hemiptera; family Monophlebidae; genus Coronaproctus; species Coronaproctus castanopsis. The sequence continues at coordinate 160,952,310 of CM065053.1, read as the reverse complement.
GCTTCTGGAAGAAGGTTTAGATTCAATGTTCAATCCATGGTTCGCGATTTTTCTTCGTCCATTCTTCGTTCCAGGCACTATGTCGAGTTTACTATTAATAGCTTAATAACTACTGTTGCGAAGCTTCGATCTTCGTTCAACCGGTTTGTCCAAATATCATTTATCGGCTATTCGTTTCCTGATTGCTCTTTTCAGTACTGACAGCTATCTACCGCCTAATTGCAGGTGGAGCAATACCGAAATGTAAGAAACCTCCACGTGGTGTCTCCGGTAACAACGACTTTTATTTACAAATTTCGTCGGCTAATTATTATAACGCAGGAAAAGAACCCGAGATTTAAAATATCTAGAAATAGTGGTGGATGAAAACATTACTTTTTAGGAGTCGATTTTCAGGTAACGATGCACGTAAAAAAAAAACAAGAAAAAAACAATATTCAAAACTATGAATAAAATGTTCGAAAAACTTGTGGAACACCATATAAATCTTGAAGTCATCTGAAAAATCTTGTCTAGAATTACAAATAATGGCAAAGTCGTTGATAAATAACAACAGAAACTCAAGGGGTTGATAATTTATTTTATTAATGATTAAACTCTTTTAATATTTACTAGAATCTCGCTGTGGTACAGTCATAAAATTCAATTGCAACTTTTCAATTACATCTTATTATTATTATTATTATTATTATTAGCTTTGTTAATTTACGATAATTTCTAATACTTAATACAACATACATTATATTCATACATGCACATATACTCATATGCACCTTTTTCTTTTTATTGTGCCGATAGTTCCCTTTCATTAACAATAGGGATCATGAACAGGAAGGAATGAAGGAAAGAGGACAGAAGATTGGAGTGAACTAGGAATGAAAACGTAGATTAATCAGACAAGTCCAACGAATTTCATAATTTGGGTCTTCAAGAAGAAAATTTACCTTTTTTTTTTTTTTCTAGCAGTACATAAGAATTTCCTGAGAACAGCTCAGCCTACTCAGGTAATTGGAACTGCATCGCGACAGCATTTCTTCTTTTTCAGCCGTCTGCTAGGTCCCGCTGCAAAATCGATAGTGAACATTCGATCATCAATGGTGAACACTCGGTATACCAGCGGATTTAGGGTGAACTGAAGTTTCTCATTGAACCTTCTGTACTATTCCATATAGACATCCTTTACATATGAAACGTTCAAGTCCGCATGCAATGTGTCGTTCTATATATAATAAGGTGCAGATACCATTGTACGCATAATTCTGTGTTGCTGTATCCTTCGAAGATTACTTCGGCTCGTTATTCCATATAATTCTAATCCATATCTCCATACTGGAATGATAACCGATAAATAGACATTCCACTTGATTTTCGTCCTAACAACAGTTATAGCCGTCTAGCCCTAAAATCATTATAGATCCTCTCGTATTTTCCACATGAACATCCCACGTTAATTTATCCATAAGCATTCCGAAGTAGCGAACGGAATCTACTCGTGGAATTTGCAAGTTACCAAGTGTCAAATTTGAACTTGGACACTCTACTCATTTGTAGGCGAATAAAATACGTCGACATTTAGTTGAGTTGAACGGCGTGCACCAAAGGCCTGGCTTGTTTTTCTAGTCGATTAAGGTGGTTTTGAGCAGCACCATTTGCATATGCAGCATGGACCCAGCAAACTGCCTTGCGGTATCGACGACCTGGTTAGAGAAACCTTATCAAATACCCGTGTGACATCATGGAACATCCTGGAACAAACCTCATCTTTCTAAAAAATTAATGAAATTGCATCAACTATTCGGTGGCACTGTTGAATCGTAGAATGCGGTGTGCAAAAACTAAATTCATGATTCGGCAGGACATCTCAGTTTTTTATAATTGGGTCGACACGATTTAAGATTAGCTTCTCTCATACTTTCTATGCTGATTGGTGAAATCTCAGTCCGCGATTTCCTATTTCGTGAACATGACTACTAACTAGCGACTTGTTCCACATTTTGGGAAAGTATTACATCCTTAGAATTGCATTAAAGATATAGCAAAGAAGAACAGCCGCTCTTAGTGGTAACCGCGAAATTATTTCTCCAGTAATTTTATAAAAGACAGGAGTTTTACATAACAGCGCATTACGAAGGCGTAAGAGAACTTCTCTTGTATAAAATACAGAAGTAGCGTATTCACACTGGCACCTTGTCGCGATCAGAGAATGAAATGAAAAGATGGTCTGCAAACGCATATTCGCCTTTTCATGTTCTGTTTTAATCCAGTTGTTATCTAATCTAATATTGTACGGTTCTTCCGGGGGGGGGTGATTTAATAATTTTATAGTCGCGATCATTGCGACGCGTTTTGTACTTTATTTTATTTTATTAATTGCATTGCGTGATAAAACCCAAGTCTGATGGAAAGACAGAGATGTTCGTTACTTTACTTTTTAATCTGTTACTGTATTTTTCTTTGAAAGCATGTTTCAAAGACCTCCTCCAAGTTTCTTTCCTTGTACAGTTTTTTTTAACGATATTAGATGATCTAAATAAATAATATTATCTAGTTTTTATATTTCCTCGTTATTTAATTTTAGTATTTCAGCTTCGGAACCAAATGATAACATTTTCATCTTATCCTAAATTTATACTTAATTCCGTTTCCTCCCCCGCTTCGTCCATCTGTTATAACATAATCTGTAATACACGTGATTCCTGTGATATGAAGTGCAATATCGTTCGCAAGTCCGAGATTATTTTAAAATGTACTAAAAATTGATCCCCCCCCTTTAACTCCTCTCTCTACCTCAAAATAACGACCAATTTTATTAACGGATAGATCAATTTTTGATCCTTCGTATCTAATTCCGGTAATATATGTCTGAGTTGTTATAAGGAAGGGGAGAGTAATATTAACTGCAAATTTCTCGCCGTTTATATTTATTCTCTTACGATTCCTAATTCTATTTCTTAAAAATTCTCTTTAACGTACAATTAAATATGATCGGAGAACGTGGATTTCTTTGCTTAACTTCTTGATTTATTTTTAAAAAATTCCGTTATTATTCCAGCTCTTCACACATTTCTTGAATTAACCTTATAAAAATTTCCGGAGATCATCTATTCATGTGATTTTTTTTAAAATTGTGATGCCTTTACAGCTTGCCTAAAGTGATACTGTGCGTATAAACTCTTATTTCTTTGAACATAGACAATTTCTGCACAAGCTAACTTATATTTTTATAAACATGGACCAATTCTCTATGTATTAAATATGTATCAATGTTTTAAGGAGTCGTTTTTTTTTTATTATCGTAATTAATTAGAGCTACATGTATGCTTCTTTCTATACATTGCTTTCTATATATATAATATATATTTATACATTGCTTTCTATATATATATATATATATATATATATATATAAAAGAGATAGATAATAAGTAGACAGATTAGATACATATAGATATGTATGTTGTAGATATATATTTACTTTCCGTTATTTAAAAACTATCAGAAGCAAGAAAGATAACTATTTCCAAAATCGATTATGATTATTACGGTTTTATATAATGCCAGTAATATTTGAAAAATTGATTCCTACTCAAAATTTAATAAACTATTTTTAATAAACCTCGTACGCGTACTGATAGGGGCGGTATATGTAGTCACTATATCGAAAGAGAAATCAATCTGGATAAATCTGGATATACACTGTTATTTACCGATGCAAATTTGTGTATACAGACTTACACGCTCGTTTCTTACGACATCGAGTTCCCATACATAGGAGAATGACTAGTTTTTCGATTAATTTATCGCTAACGATATGTATACAGCAGCGGCGTAATTACAACGCGCAGGTACGGATATCTAACGGCCGTTTAAACTTTTCCTTATTCTCTCATCTGAGCCGCAACAAAAATCACAACACACAAACGTATCTGACATCTCTACTGCCGATGCTAGATCTAGATTCGAGCGACATTTTTAACGGATTCATGTCTCGCTTAAATAGTCTTCAACTCGTTTAAGTTCATTTGTTAGACACGTAAACGCGGACGTAGTCGGTTGTTCAATTTGAAAACTCTTTTCAAACGAAACAGTTCGATTAAAAGTAGAAGAGGCGTGAGACTGTTATGTCCTGTTAGAGAAAAAAAAAAAAATAATAAATAAAAGAGGAGACCCGATTCTTCCAAGAAGGTACTATTTTACACGTCCATAATTATTATTATTATTATTATTATTTTGTTTTGGCGACTACAAACTGTTTTTTTTTTTTTTTTAACATACTATTAACGAGAAGTTATATCAACATTAACATTATCATTAACGTTAAACGTTAACCGGTATATTTGAAGAACCTATATTTCGCGCAAACCGCGTACCATAGCTGTACGCTACCTTCTCCAGCCGTTTTCACACATAGTACCCAAGCGACGACTAATAAATAATAAAACCACCCGATATAACTGGCTTCGCTAGTGTCGCGTTCCAACACGATTTCCGCGGTATCGGTATCAGTGTCAGTGTCACGAATAACTAACACACATTTTAGGGAGAAATCGTGTCTCGGTGACCAATTGCTCGCGATTTTCGCATTCTCACGTTAGTATATTTCGCGTACGAAAAGTTCAAATTATCGCGTTCGTACTTTATATATTTTTTTTAATCGAATTTCGACGCGAATTTCGTTCGTATTAAGGACGTTCAGCTCGTTACTGAAGTTTTCATTACGGTAAGTTAAATTATTATTTATTTATTTATTTATATATATAGATAGATAGATAGATAGACATATAAATAAATAAATAAATAGGTAGATAGATAAATAAATAGATAGATACAGAGATAGATAGGTAGATAAATAAATGGATAGATACAGAGAAAGATAAATAGATAAACAAATGGATAAATAGATAAATAGATAGACAGATAAATAAATAAACAGGTGGATAGATAAATAGATAGAAAATATATAGATAGGTAGATAAATAAATTGATAGATAGATACAGAGATAGATAAATAAATGGATAGATAGATAGACAGATAGATAGATAGATAAATAAATAAATAAATAGAAAGATAAATCAATAGATAGAAACGATTTTGCTTCTCGATTTCAATATAAAGTATTTGACAATTTAATCGGACAATTTTTCTAATTAGTCTTATTTTAGCATGACGACATTTTTAACGTATAGTAGAAACGATGTGAATTTTACTAGACGAAAGAAGAAATTTATGAGATTCGCATTATTTGTAGAAAACGTAATAATAATTCGTAGTATTAAAACAAAAAAAAAACACGAGAAATTAATTAATTATCAGTTAAAAACGATTTAGTGTCTACATGTCTGGGAGTAATTTTTTTTCTTATTACTAACTTTTGTTTTGTTCCTGGGGCATAGAATCAGTATCTATCTATAGGTTCAGCCTTGCTGAATTAGTCATTCCCCAGAATTAAGATCCTTTAACGCGGTCCAACGTCTTTTGCATACGAAGAATATACTCTGTGACTACATGGTCGATAGTCTGACATTCTGCATTGCAGCCGCATTACTGGGTTTTGGATTTAAATTTTTTCGCTTAATAACGTGCCGGGTAATAATTACGATTTCAATTCTTAAGCAGTTGTATGAAACGTGCCTATTTTCTGTTTACACTTTACGGTTGATTATTAACACCGTGTAACATTGAAGCGAATATATTTAAAAAATAAACAAAATGAGTTAAACTCACAAAACTTCCCGGCTGTTAAATCGAGTGAATATAAATATATATATATATATATATATATATATATATATATATATATATAAAAATGTCAAAAATATTACTTAGATACTCATGACAAAACAGTACTTTTAAATAATCTGATAGTGTTAAAAACACTGTTTTATCACTATAACTTTTGTAAATTACGTACTTAAGTAATATTTTTTAGTTTTATGTATATTTTTATAATTTACTTTTTTTATATCCACTCGATAATGGCTTAAAAACCGAAAAGTGATGTAATTTTCCATAAAGAAAACAAATTTAACGATTTTTAACTCCTTGTTTATTTATTTTTTTTTAAATCACTACATTCCAAACTTTTCAAAATATCGTGAAAGTTTCAAAAATGTATATATTCAATTATTTTTCTTATATGGAAAAAATCATTAGATCACATACTCCTCGTACGGGTGATGTAACAGATTTGTGATGAAAAACACATTTCCTCGAACGCTTTAATATAAAAAACAAAAATCAAACATCACATGGTGTCGAGTGACGCATAAAAATGGTTTCACTCGGCGTTTAAATATTATAAGTTTGAAATATTTCAAGTACCGAAGTTTATAATGAAATTAAGATTTATTTCGTCAATATTTACTTCAAGTTTAATCATCCATCCCGGTCTAAGTATTTATTTGATCTCAAAAATTAAACGCTTCGAAGTATATCATTTGTATTTTTCTCGAGAATTATATCAGGAAACTCTCTCTCTCTCCTTATATATATAAATATATATATATAACTGCAGCTGAAAAATAGGTGGTTTTCATCGGCAATCTGATCTGCATCGCAGGGATGGGTACAGAATGGCGAAGATGCTAATTTGTGTGTAAATAGAACGTATGAAATGTTGTTGACGTTAAGCCTCAGGGGACATTTAATACGAATAAACGAAATTCCGTTTTCTATGTTGGCAGGAAGATTGAAGAACCAGGGAATTTTACAGAATGTATCAATCGAAATTCCTATCACGTATTATAAGCCAAGATAATCCTCTCCCAATTAGTCTCAGACGTCTGCTCAGCTCATAGAATAATAGCGTATACATTCTTATATTTGATTAAATATTAGCCTGTAATATAAATATTTAGTAAGACATATCGTCCGTTCGTTACAGCCCTGGGTGGAATCACAAAAGCTCATTTAAAAATAAAATTATATATATATATATATATATATATATATATATATATATATATATATATATATATATATTAGGATGTTTTTTAAAAAGCGCATTCTATCTTTGGGTTGTTACTGAGGTAAATTTTGAAATCATTAAGTTGTTTTTTCGTTTTTATCGTACTATAATTTTGAATTCAATTCCGTTGGAGTTCGATTTATTTCAGTTGATTCTAGATTTTCAATCTTTTATAGCGAACGCAGTACATTTGAAGATCTGATTTTATAATTATCGAATATAACTCGTGAATTTAAAACTTTCACTAGGTTTTTCTGTACTTATTATTTTAATAACGCGCGCGATCAAATTAAATACAAAGCAATTCGCATTCCGTTAATATAATACTTCGATTTGTAAAACTTTGATATCGATAGTATGAAAAACAATCTATTACCGGTTAAATATATATTTGTTTCACGTTGTTAAGTCGAGGATTGATCGTGTAAAACAATTTAATCTACCCCGCAGTAGTCTAATTTTCGATTTATACGGACACACAATTAAAATACGCATCCTTGAGACAAGGATGCGTTTTGTCACCCATGTTATTCAATGTTTACATAGAAGAAGCGATGAAAAAAAATTAAAGGACAAGTTCAAGGAATACCGCGATACATGGGGAAAATGTCAGTATGCTTAGATTTGCCGATGATATCGTTGTATTAGCTGAATCGGAAACAGAACTGAATAAAAGCTTAAACGTGATGGAAAAAACATGCTGCAAGAATATAATTTGAAAATAAACAAAAGTAAGACCAAAATCTTAGTATGTAATAAATATAATAAGTAATCAATTTAATCTCGATATTAAGGGAGAAAAGGTAGAACAAGTAAACGAATTTTGTTATTTGGGAAGCGTAATAACAAAAAATGGTAGGATGATAGGGCATGTACTGCGATACGAAGGACTAATCTAATAGAAGTTATGCATCCGGGAAGGAATGTAATTGGAAGACCGCGAATAGATTATATTTCACAGATACTCGAAGATGTGACGGCGTCATCGTACGAAGAACTGAAATGGATGGCGCAGAATCGATAGAGATAGAAATCAATGACAAGTCAAACTTAGGATTGAGCACAATATGATGATGACAATTATAAAAAGACTCGATTAACATTTATTTCGTTTTTTCAAATAAATTTTACAACATAAACAACAAAATTTTAAAATTTTGTTGTTTATTTTAAAATAAAAAAAATCACTAGGCATTCTTCAAATTTTATAACATTTCGGATTAATAATTATTTACATGAAATTTTAACGTTAACGAAATATTTTATTTTCTGTTTGACGTGAAATGTCTCAATTTTGAACATATTTACATAGATACATTGAAAATTATCTACAGTTCCCTCGAAGAAGCGGTATTGTATAATTAACACCCTTATAATTAAATTTATAATTTTGTGTCGAAATTCGATATAATCTGTGACTGTAAAGAAAAATAAATTACAAACTTATTGTACGTACAAATATAAGTTAAAAAGTATAAATACAAAAAATAAAAGATTTAACTTTGAAAATAACGTCAATTCGTATATAAATTTTTTTTTTTTTTTTTAGAAAATCTGTACTTAACATTAGATATTCAACTCCGAATAAAAGTATTCGGTGACAATGATATTACGTCAATTTTGCAATCGTTTGTGTTATCAATTTGTTGCCGTATTCGACTTTATCCGTCGTAAGTACTGTCGTAAACAAAACAGAATGAATCATTTAAAACAAAAACTTCGAATTCGCATTTGGTCTTCAGAAAAATCGAAAATTTACTTATTTATTTATAAATCGGAAAGATGCCGAGCCATATTTACACGGTATCGTTATGCTAAATCAGATTTCACACACACAAAAACTGACCTACAAGCTACCGGAATATTATTTTTAAACTTAATTCAACGAACACTTTTAAAAATGAGAATTATAATATACGCATCAATCATCAGTTATTACATAGATGATAAAATTTTACATTTCCGTCGGGTCAAATCTAAAAAGGTCACGAGCGTTATAATCTTATTTAAACCTAAATTATGAATTTTCACAAAATTATGTACTTTACGAGATATACATACAAAAAATAAAAACTCAGTTTAATCACTGTAAAAAAAATTTATTCGCGCGAAGATTTTCGACAATTACGTCATTATCGAGAACGTTACAAATAAAAACGTTTTTTTGTGTACGCTTGATAATGACGTAATTATCGAAAAACTTGGAGCAAATAATTTTTTTTTTATAGTGATTAAATAGTGTTTTTATTTGGTTTTATTTATAATTCATAAAATCACCACTCTCATACATATCAAGATATAATTGAACCTTTATTTCGTACGTTTTATATTACAGATGTCAACATGGACTCTGTTAATATGCGTAACTATGTGTTGTGTACTGGTCGCCGTAAACTGTTCTCCAATTTCTAGCAGCGACGACAGTCAAACACATGTAGTTAACGCTGTATCATCACCGGTATTAACATCGGCATCAGCCCTAGCAACAGAAAATTCTGAAGGTCGTCAAACGGTAAATGATCCTGCAGCTACCGTTAACCAAGCTGCGGTAGCTCCTGTTTCTCCCGCGGCAGGACCACCCAGTCCTGCTGGGGGAGGATCGGATGACGATGATGACGATGACGATGACGACGATGATTTAGATATAGGAGATGACGACGACGACGACGATGAGGACGATGAAGGAGGGGCAGCGGCTGACGACGACGAAGACGACGATGAAGATTACGATTTTGAGCGAATATTAGACGACATACTTGGAGGTAAGAAAAGTTTTCGTCATTATTCCGATACGTAAATATGAATAATAATTTCCGTCGCTAATATGTCGGCCATATATAGGGCGACCCGGAGAAGACGGATGGTTTTATTTTTTTAAATAGCTCAGTTGGTAACACTACTAGAACTCAAACCGCGTGCTCCACGTTTAGCGTACACACGAGAGATTCGTTTTTGTATGATTTTAGTAATATAAAAGAGAAGGAGCGCGCGTTTTGCGTAGAACGTCATTTTCGACGCGAATCGATCACGACAGTGCAAAGAGAGCTTCGAAAAGAATTTAAAGTTACGCGATTTTTTTGTGGGGATACCTTAAGAGCCACGTTTACGAAACACGACCACGACTTGAAAACTCGGATTTCTGAAGAAATTTTAAAAATTAAGCAACCTGTGCTCGAAAAAGTCTTCGAAAATTTTGTAAAGACGGAATGAATATATTGTTGCAAATGGCGGTCATCTGAACGATATTTTGTTCCATAAATGACTGTAAGCTAATCTCTCGTTTTCCTATTTTGAAATAAAATTTCATTCAAAAATTTTGGGGTCGGATAGTTTTTGAGTTATTCAAAAAACAAAAAAACCGTTCGTCTTCTTCCTTATATGAATAAGAATTTTCTAAATCACTCTGAAAATTTCTCATAATTTAGAGATTTTAAATTAATCTCTGAATTCAGTGTATAATAAAGGTGTACGATTATTCTCATATTATACTAGAAGGTATAAATGTTCCGTACTTTAGATAAAATTTTAACTAAATATATTTAATATATATCCTATTGGATATAATAATAAATAATATCTCGTAGAAAAATAGATAAGTGATATTCCATAAAATAATAATTAGTAATAAAAGATAAAAAAATAAGACATATCTAAAAAAAAATGACTACCGAAGAATGAAGAATACTTATAATTTAGTACTATTCAGATGAATACGAATAAATAAAAACATAATTTAAATCAGGATTAATAGTTAACTCATAATTGTCAATAAATTAACAATAAAATATATAAAATAACCTTTAAAGTAGCAAAAATTTCCATTTCCCTGAAGGGTTTATAGTTGAAATCTTTCGCGAGATAAAGAATATATTTATACGGTTCCCCAATAAAATCATTTAGAAAATTTGATCATATACGCATACATATATTAGTTGTTAGAGCGTTTGACTGCAAAACTGAAAGTGTGAGGTCCGATTCCAGCTCGCAGCATAAAATTTTTCATCATCCTTCAACTTTTAATTATCACAAAAAAACTAGTGGAGTCCGTATAATATCGTCTACACGCGTAACTTTTTTGAATAGTGCTTTGAATGCTAGCTCAAAATAATGTAAAATGGGCTAGCTTCGATGATGCGATATAAGGCCACAAAGAAAACGTCTTCTGTAATGACCCTTATTTATAGAGTATAGTAATAATGATGGGCAATTCATACTGTGAATGAAAAATATAGTTAAAATAAAAATCGTATCTTAGAGGAAACAATCAACAAATCAAAACAAACTATCAGAGAAATGTATTAAACACATTTGAATAAGATACAAATAATACAAATTCGGAATTATTTTTTGTTTTCAGATAGGTAAAATTTTTAACATTGCAAACCTCCTGGTCTGTTATTAGTTAGGCGAAATCGCTATAAAAAAACACCAGAATTAATTATCAACAACTATTGAATTATTTCGTGCCTTTTTCCAAGCAACATTTTATTTAATAGGATTAAATTTATAAAACCCGTTTACCTTTAATGAAAATACGATAAAATTTACATAAGCATTAGCTAATCAATCTGATTTCTAAAGCAGATATTTTTTATTCCTAAAATCAAAAGAACATAAAAAAAGCAAAACTGATACATCGAAATATTTAATGATTTTAATTTCATCGTGATATAGAATACAAAAATTATTGAATACTTATATACAAAGAATTGTACTTTTTCAAATATGTTTTATCAGATACTATCACTATTATTACTATTATATTGAATTGAATTATTATATGATTATTATTATTACTTTCCTTATATGTATATGTTATTTTATTATTACATGTCGTTATATTACGTAGGTTTACAGTGGTTTTAATTAAATAACAGGAAAACTTTAATCATCCTATTTTAAAAGATATATATAAATTATTTATTACGTTGAATAAAGAAACTTAATTAATAGTAATCACTGTATTAAAAGCCGGATTAAAAAGCAGTTACATAATTTTTTTACAAAATAGTTGTAAAAAATTAGTCTTCATTTTTCTAAAAAAAATTAAATAAAAACAATGTTAATCACTATAAAATTTATTTTAGTGATTAACATTATTTTTATTTAGTTTTGTTAATTCGTAAAATCACTACTCTCCGATACATCAACACTAATTTTTCTAATATAAATAATTTTCTGCCTCAAATTAACTTCGTGAAAGATAATTATTTTTTCATAAATCACATAATATACAACATACATTATTATTATCATTTTTATTACAACGATCCAGAAGACATACATCTAACTGCTACGTTTAAAAATTTTCATACTTAAATTTTCTAGAGTAAAATAAGCGAAATCACGTTAAATCGTGTAAAGAATTAGTGTTTTTAAATTTTTAATCGTGTGGATATAAACATAAATTCGCGTACAGACATCAACACACAAATTGTGTATACATAACGTTGACTAAATGACAACACATTAAAAGTGAAATGTATTAAATCGCAACAAGCAATTCTTCGTTTCTGTTAGAAAATAAAATGGTGATGGTAAATGTTACTTTATATCTTACATATTTACTTTGTGCATGGCTTTCTATATGTGATGACCACATCAATGTGTTTGGTTTTTGTTTTTTTTTTTTTAATATTATGCTGGTGTGATTCAGATATACCCTATAATGTTATTAGCGATTTTAATTGATGTTAGATTAACCCATTCAGTCACACATTATTAAGCAGATTGTTTCATATATGGTATAAAAAATTACTAAAAAAAGATTAAAATAGAAAGTAAATTGCTTTTTAGATAATTCTATACTTATATATATATATATATATATATATTAGAATATTCATTTTAAAGTACTTTGTGCACAATTAGAATATAAATACTCTGAACGCCCTAAATTTACACTTGTACAATTAAAATAACTTTATTTTCTAGCAAATTTTTCTACTTTAACTTATAGGAATGATTTTCAAAAATTAACCTAACTCAGATTCATATTGTACAATCATTCTAATCTATAAATAAAACACAAGCTGATATCAAACGAAAAATTCATAAATAAAAAATATAATTCTAAAAATTTATTTTACGCGCAGCTTCTTTATTGATCACACGCCAAATGGTGCATGTGTAATAAAAATATAGCTAATTGTTTGGTCCGATATATCAAATATGATAATACAGAACAATATGAAGATAATCAACTAAAAGATGTCACTTTCTGAAACTAAATTATAGAAATGAAGATATAATCGAATTGCGACGAAATACTAAAAGCAGAAAGCCGAAAAAAAAAGTTTTCTTTTTATTATAAACAAAAGTTTTCTTAAAAAAATCGCGCAATAATTTTTCTTTTGAAATAGATCCAACTATTAAAAAATAAGGTAGATTCGAAGAATACTTGTACACTCCCGATTTTCGTCTAACCTAACCTAGGTATGTTTATAAACATACTTATAAGTAAAATTTAAAAGGTTGTAATTTACAATTAAAAATTTTTTCCGCGTTTTTTTTTATTTATTTATCCAAGCCCCAATCGATTCTGAGTTGTACAAGTATGCCTCGAATGAGCCAAAAAGGGTAATCATTCGTATTAAATAATTTTTTGTTTGGTTTTTTTTGCGATTAAAACTTTGAATACGATAAATCTCGATAAAATTTTAATTTTAGTTCTGTAAACAAGCAACCGAAAATTCTTATTTAAGTACTGTAAATAAGGAACTGAGGAATTCATCTAACTTTAATTATATCAATTCGCCTAAATTAATCTAGATCATTTTTCTAAATTACCTGCCTCCTATCGTTCTCCCTATTATATATAATTTAAAGAAGTCGTATACCGATGCAAGATGTTTATTTTATCGTTCGTAAACCACAAATATCGAAAACATAAAATCAACATAATTCGTCCTAATAAAAAATTAAAGATCCGCTTTATTTTTACACCCCCTTTTTTTTATCGATTTATTAAATAATCTTTCGAATAAATTATATATTATTTATTACAAAAATTATCAATATTTATTTTCTACCGTATCGCGATAATCATAATTATTATATCGACAACCGGAAAATTATTTTAAGTTTCCAGTTTTCGAAATTTGGTTTAAAACGAGCCAATTTCAATATTATTACTATTTATAAGATCGAAATCTAAATAAGTTTTATTAAAAACCGTATACTTTCTAATCAGATTTTTCACAATACTCGATAAAATTTTTGGTTGATTTCTAAAACACTTATATTCGATAATATCGATTACCTTTAAAAGCAGATTTATTATTTCGCGCGAAAAATTGATAAAACAAATCGCGTTGTAAGATAATACACAAAATTAGAAAACAATAGTTCTGATTTCGAGATCAGTCGAATATTCCGCTTGTTTGATACTCTGTTACAACAGATAACGAATGCAAGTGTACGGTAAAAATTCGACCGTTACCATTCTTACAGCCAATCAATATCTGCGGTTGTTAACGATGAATGATTAACGTAAGTTCATTTTTGTACCTAGCCGGTGACACGCCTTGTTCATGATGTAATAAACTAGCAAAATACATTTATTACAATAACGAAAAAAAAAAACGAAAAAAACCTGGCTATATGATTTTAAATAATATTAGTAAAACTTCTAAAACAAAAACGTCTTTGTTGGAAACTAAGTAACGCTGTGGCGCAGTCCACATCGATGCGTAAATGAGAGAAAGGTATATATTTTTTTTTTATTATAGCTAACTAAAAGTTAAATAATTGCTAATTTTTATCAAGTAAAATACGTGTGAGATCATTTAGTCCGATAACCAAAGCATCTATAAACAGCATCAGCTACAATGCAAGGATGTACGATGTAGAACGATTTAAACGACGTACATGTTTCGCCGGTGTTCAGAAGTTTAAGAGTTTCAACGTTGATACATTGACGAAGTCTCTTCTGACGTGCAATTGAATAGTCCCTAATCATCTGATTAATCACTTTTACTCCCAGGTCTCGATGAATTTCGTCATTACGAGTATGCAACAACAATAGTTCGGACTACGATGCTTTGTTGCGTCTGTATCTCGTTGCGATTGGATTTTTTTTTTTAATATAATCAACCGATAAAATAATAAAAACGTTAGTAAATGAAATTACCGAAAAGGCATTTTAGTAATCCGTAAAGGATAGAATATAAATGAATATCATCATCACGAGAGTAGCGATATGTGTCACAATAGTTCGGAGTATGATGCTTTGTTGTGCCTTTATCTCGTTGCGATTGGACTTTTTGGAAAAAGTATAATCAACGAATAAAATAATAAAAACGTCAGTAAGTAAAATGATCAAGAAGAGATTTTAGCAATCCTTTCAAAAGCGTAAAGCTATTTTATCGTCAATTGGAAAGAATAAAGATTTTTATAGAATAACAAAATTATTACTATTATTATTATTGAGAAAAGTTTTTCAACCGGAATATTCAGCAGATAGTCCTTAACGATATTTGTAGAAAAATGGAATATTTCAACTGGATGAAGAGAGGCCAAATTTATTTATATATATATATATATATATTAGTTGTAACGATATTTGTAAAAAAATGTAATATTTCAACTGGATAAAGAGAGACCAAATTTATTTATACATATATATTAGTTGCAGAATGTAGATTAAAATAATATACGATATCACTGTGTATTTTGTCCTGGCGTTTTTAATAATGGCTTAATTTAACAGCTTTCTCTGGCGATATACTAAACAAATATTCACCTATCGACACACACACACAGACATACGTATTATTTAAGGTATATTTACATTACGCTACGATCGCTTTTTTGTACACCGCTATTAAAAACATTCACTTGCATGCGTACGTTGATTGTTGAAATAAAATAAACAAATATTTTCTTTTTTTTTTAGTTTTTTTACACGGGTTTTTGCTATATGTTTGTTACATGTCTCTTCTTTTACGTTTCTTTTTTTTTAGCTTGATTCCAGGAGGCTAGCGCATGAATCACAATCAATTCACGGATGGGCATGGAACGCGTATCATATCGACGTATAATATTGTATACAATCGATGTATATACATAAATAATTAATATAATTAACATAACCGGAATTGATGAAAAACATCTTACATACCATTAAATATACTGACACTATATTATATATATATATATATATATATATATATATATATATATATATATATATATATATATATATATATATATATATATAAATAAATAAAAAACACGAAAATAACAGAAAGATGAAAATACAGCTTTCATAACGATACATTTTTGGCGATATAACTTTTCCTAACTATCAGATTTATATCACGTTCCAGTATTAGTAACTTTCATTAATTATATACGGTACACGTTATTATTATTATCACTTATTAATTCATACGAATGTAGGTTTGTTAGCAAATAAGTTTTATTTATTCTTTAATTATTTATACGGTTATTTATTTTTCGGATAATTATTTTATTTACGCGCATCCGTTATTTATTTACACGCGTTCATATTTTAACACTTTATTTTATGAAACTATTAATTATCCTATTAAAACTAAACGGATTAAAAAAAAAAAAAATGTATAGAACAAACGACATTTATCGAATATTTTTTATTGTCGCCGTACGTCACTTTTTTTTTTTTAATAACTAAACGATCTAATTAATATTTGAAATTCCAATTTCGAAATAACGAAAAGTTAAAAAATATTTTTTCGCGGTTCGAAATTTAATACTAAATACATGACGACAGTTGGAGAATATGTAGACGTAATTGACGGTTAAAAATTTACGTAAAAACAAAAGCCGGTATTTTCGATTGTTATTTCGAATTAATTAATTAGTTCTTATAGAAAATAACTTTAAAATAGTAATTTAACAATGACGATGATTAAATAGCCGCAATATATCGATTACTAAATCGAGTATAGAAATTAAATAATCGATAAATTGCTTTATTCGACGAATAATTTTTACGACGACCGACCAAGTTACGTTAAAAAAAACATTTTAAAATATTTACTACTAAACACACACACGACGACAGTTCGAGAATATTCGATACAGACGTAATAGGCGAATTATATTCTACTTGGAATTTTATTTCCGCACTTTTTTAATAAACGAATTAATTAATGTAAAAGGACAATGCTTACAGAAAAACGAATTAAAATCGATCACTAATAATGGTATTTCAAATAAATATTTTAACGCTGTCTCGTACGTTGAATGTGCTTATTTCAAACGAGTATTTCTATTATTTAAATTCTACTTCTAACGTTTTATACACTTTGTGTAATTACTTCTCGATAATTAAGAATACGATTCGTAACATTATGTAACATTTTCTTTTGGTGCCTTCATCGTATTATATTATTTATACTTACATAACATATATACGAGTAACGTTAATATAAATAATTTATTATATATATATATATATATACTTTTTTTTCAAATAGAGAATTATTTTAACAATATTTCATTCACCTTCTCGCATTGAAATGTTTTAGTTAAATAAAATATTCTATAGTGTGGAAAAACGATAGATTCGACATTCATGTCAAAGCCGATATCGATATTTAACGAACATCGATACTCATCAAAACCTGCCCTTAGACAGTCACGAACAATCATCGCCGATTTCAATCGTTTAATTCGCCAATTTTATGATTGCAGTCATTTCTTTTAGAGTGGATTAAAACTATTCACCTTGTAATCACGACGTACGATCAGTTTCCATTTGTTCGGATTTGTTCTATTCCATTAATCTTCCGCTTGTTTTTACGTTCCAAGTTTTGTCACAATAAGGGCATCCATAATTCAGAGCGATTTTCTTGAATTGAAACGGATTACTTAGAACACGTGTCGATGGGTTGATCGGGTTTTGTATTTCAATCGCGCTGAATAGCGACACGTGAACAATTACATAAAATTCCGCAGCAAGTCCAATCGTCAAACTATATCATCTATTGTTTTTGAAGTGAAACTTCTATTGACGCGTTGTATATGGGGAGTTTCCTCGTAAAACGAGCTAAGAGCTTCATAGACGCGTAGGCAGGCCTATTCCGACATTATAGTGGGGCTCTTCGTCTCTTTCCCGAATACTGTACTCATATACGTGCATATTCAGTTTACATACATACATACAAACACGTACAGAAATTATGACAGACATGCGTGCATATAATATATGTATGTATGTATAATTGTTTGCGCGTTTGCATTCTTTCCTTTGCGCATGCGCGCACGGCTAACATTTAAGTCAAAGGTAAGCATAGCGGACAGTGCTGCATTCGTTTTCTTTGTGAAATTTGTACGAAATCGTGAATTTTATTAAATAATCGTCTTTTTGGGAAAAAGTTTAAGTTTCACTTCTTCCTGCGCCCCGAGGAACGGATGTTATTTTTTTTCATAGAAAATCCTTCAAATAAATGTAATTAACCTGTTCCATATAAAGTTAAAACTGGGTCTAAACCCGGCTTGATCTACCGGTATATATTTTCGAGGACAAGAGCTAGTGGATTGTATTTTTGTTGTTTGTATTATAGTATACACTCGATAAATGACTATGTCTCCCATTGATGATTCGTTTGCTAAATATTGCAATTACAACATAAAATGTTCAGGAAATTTTCTATTCGTCGTTATCACGCTGAAAATAAAAACATTAATAGTAAGTTTCGGTTCAAAATTTTACAAATTCAGAGATTCGATCAGTACAGCTTTCCTCGACTTCATTGACTTATAGCAAGTGATTTTGCCACTTCAGAACTTTTCTTTAGATATGCCAGTTCTTTGTTGATCCGGATACTGAAAATAATATGGTCGTGTGTAATATCGTTCATGAAGTTTTTGTATCTGATGTACTATGCTTTCATCATTGGGTCTTCTTTCTCACTAAAGGGTCTAAACATCAGCCGCCATACTTTTCAATGCAGATAAAATTCATATTAGTGGAGAGAACTTTGTCCGTTTTTTGTTATATGCTTTATTCAGTCCTTCAATTAGTTTATTAGTAGAGTTAATCTCACCTACTGTTTTGTATGTTTCATACAACTGACTTATAATAAATAATAAATGTGAAGTAAAAAATAGTGTAAAAGTTTAGTAAAAAAAACATATTCTTAAAAGATAGTAAAAATCAATATTTAATGAAGTTTTATATCATTATGAACGATAATATGTTTAATTCGAGTAAACGAATTGTATAACTCGCTAATTTTTATAATATACGACTAGACAATTTTTAGAAACTAGTCAGAGTAAAAGAAAAATCACTATGTATTCATTATTCATGAATAAAAATGATCAGTTTATAATATAATAATTATTTAAATCTACTAACATATTTATGGCAGATAATATAGAATTATAAGCAAGGCAAATTACCAATAGTAATAATTTTAAATATTATAAAATGGGTAAAAAAGTTTTAATTTCATAAATCAGACTTACTAAAATTAATATGAAAACATATGTATATGTATACATGTATATATGTGTGTGTGTTTAGTTTTATTAATGCATTATTGAAACAATAATTCAAACATATTAAAATTGAAGAATGCGAAACACTTTTAGAATTTGCTAACTGTGTACAAATTACTATTTCAAAAAACAAACGTTCGGCTGATGTTTAGTCATCCATATTACTTCATTACTATATTGAAAAATCGTTCTTCCTATTTTAAACGTAATCTAAATCGTTTCCCTAACACGTTTAGAGAGCGTGCTTTCTGGTGAGATCGATGTATTTTTGTTTTCTTTGGTTACTTCAACATTTCTATTCGGAACCATTAAATTTTTGCTTCTGTAAAAAAAATTTGTGGCTTCTACAAAATTTAATAAGACGTTACTTCTTGTTTCTAAATGAAAATTTTCAATTATCACCTCTTCTTCCGGTTTTCAAACTTTCGCCTTTCAATTGTATACTACAGTATAATCAGCTGATCATGATATTTTACTTTCATCGGTGCTTCCGTTTATACATCTTTCTACTTCATGGACATGTATACAGAATTATAATTAATTCTCTTCATCCAGCTTAAATGCAATTAAAATTATTATTTCTTTAAATGATCAATGTTTTTAATTATTACAAATATTTTCTTATTATGAATAAATCCTATTCCTACATGACCATTTCTTCATCCGGTGTGATTAACTTTAAAATTTATATTTCTGAGGTTACCTCCTTCTAACTGTATTGATATCACATTTCACGTTGTCGATTTATATATATTTAGCTTGCTTTTTCACTACATCCTGTTGGCTATTTTCTACTCGAATAACTTTTACTTCCAAAAATGCTCCAGAGTACGCATCACCATTTGAATGACTTCTCCTTTAGAAATTTAATGGAGTGTGTTTTCTTTGTTGGGGTTCCTCTATATGGCAAACAGTGCTCAATCTATAACTGTTCTAATCTACCTGATTCACATGTTTAGTTGATACTGAAAGAGCCTCTTCCCTTATTAAATAGAGGAACAACACTCCATGTTGAAGTGATCTAAATTTAAAATAAATGTTTTATTATTTACCTTATATAACATATTTTTATTGTTGATTATTTGCACTTAACCCACACGTCTGTAGTACATACAGCTAAAGGTGGTATGCAACATCCCCGTATATACATTATTTACATTAATTATATTAACGGACATAATGAAAGATACGGAGTGAGCGCATTTGAAAAAGTGAATAATATATTGAATATGAAGCAGCTGATATAGCCTAGAAAGGAAAGAGTGTAAAACCGCGTACGAAAATAGTTCTTTTCAGAACCGTATTAACAAAGACGTTAAATTTGTTCAACATAATGCTCGTGAACATCGAAGGAGTAACATCAACGAAAGAAATTTTATCAACCAATTTGGTAAAGGAAGAAAGATATACTAGTTATCCAAGAAGCCAGCTGTGCAATAATTGGTCCTAAGTCCAAAATAGGTGGAAATGGCAGTTGACAAACCAAAGAGTAAATATGGGAACGCAATTCTTGCTATATATGATATTGACATAGAAAATGTCAAAAACAATATACGGGTACTATCAATTCATGTTGCAAGGGACAAAACCTAAATCATCATCAAAAATTGTTCAGATTATGAAAATTGAAGTTATATTGTATTAAAATGAGACATAGTTGAAGTATGAGCCGAGAGAACTAAATTGAAACCGATATTAGACGTAAAACTTTCTGCATTATTTAATAGTGGATGATGTAACGAGGTTATAATCTAAACAATTTGACACAGAAAATATCACGCGAATGTGTGTTAAGTGGATTTCACATCCGATTCCTAATACGCAGCACAGACATATTCTCTGCTCAAAAAAGCACCTATAAAACCTACTGTAGCTAGGGACACAGGAATACAATATAATTTGAAATGAATTTGCTACGATTCAGTAATAAGCTAGATTTAGCCGTTACTTCAGCAACGGAAAACTACGACAGGTTTCTCAAAGTCGTAAGAATCACATCTAGAAATAGCATACCACGAGGTGTTTGAGAATCCGTTTGAAAATGTGAAACAGTGTATCTATATATTGCAGATGGATAGAAGAAATGCGGGAAAACGAATAGCATGTAAAAAGAAGTGAAAAGTGAAGTCTATCGGGATTCCAAAGGTAACCAAAAATCAAGTAGCCCATGTACTATTGTTCAATGGAAAGGTTGAATTCAAAGTTAAAAATAAATTAAAGTTTCTAATCTATTACACACGAAAGGGAATATAAATCAACCGGACAAAATACATTAATATAATAACAGACATAATGAAGGAGTGTATGCATAAAAACTATAAAATTCGTATATATATATATATATATATATATATATATATATATATATATATATATATATATATAAGATAATGATTATTGATCGAAACAACTCTGACAACATACAGTAATGGCATGACTTTCAGGTAGTTGATAAATTTGTATACTTAGGCTCAGTAATTACCAAAGATGGAAGATCGACCGATGAAATTAAATGAAGAAAGGAACTGCAAAAAATGCATTGGCTCAATTAACAAAAATATGGAAGATCCATGACATAACGAAGAATACAAAAACTCGCCTCATGGGTACCTTAGTCTTCTCGGTTTTTCTGTATGCATCGGAATGCTGGCCTTTAAAAAAAATGGATGTTCGGCGAATAGATGCTTTTGAAATGTTCTGTTGGAGAAGGGTGCTGCGGATTCCCTGGACCGAAAAGAGAACAAACTTGTCGATGTTAAATGAAATCTGTCCAAAAATACGACTGCGAGATGTAGTAAGGCAGCGAATAGTAACTTACTTCGGTCATATCATAAAAACTAATTTTGGAGGGTATGGTTGAAGGCCGGCGAAAACAAGGAAGAGTACCTACACGATATACGGATGGAATCAAAGAACACTACATCACTCCAACAAGCGGTTCGATATGCAGAGGACCGAAACATATGGCGAACGCACTTATGTAGAATCAAGGTTTCATAATTTCACGATGCTCGGATCGAGCTTACGATGAAGAAGAAGAATAATATATATATAATCTGTATGTTTACACGTGAAAATCCGTTTCAATAAAACACCGCACACAACCATGACGATCCATTAAATCATACGCGTATTTTTTTTATTTCAAAATTATAAATGCAGTTTAAAAAACACAATCTGACTACTAAATACATTACACATCTATTTAGTTTAACAACTGTGTAAATAAATAGAAAAAATTTACCTAGAGGTGTGTGAACAAATGTATGCGTGTTCGACCTCAGTGTTTCAAAACGAACACATGTACTTTTTTTATTGAAATTAACCATACACACGTCCATTTTTTTAAATTCGAAATACTGAACGGAAATTACTGTTAAAATGAGCTAAGAGAAAACTTCGGCTGATACGTCAAATTGTACTTCATTAAATATATTTACTTTGATGAACGTAGCATTACACTGCACTACAAAGCATATTAAGATAAACGAAATGTTATTCAACAACATGAAGGCCAGATAAGAAGGAATGCCTATCGCTGCTAGAATAGGTGTTTATAGCTCATATTACGTATAGACTCAGTCAGATATTGAATTTGTAAAATTATTAGATCTCGTTCGTGAATGACCCCATGTTTCAATATGGCGAGTCCGTTGAATCAAATACTAAAGCATATAGTTAACAGACCGAACACATCTGATGTGATATAAAGTAACTGATATATATATATATATATATATATATATATATATATATATATATATATATATTGTTTTACTTTTAATATATAATCAATTCAACGAAGCATTCTCTCTCTCTCTCTCTCTCTCTCTCTCTATATATATATATATATATATATATATATATATATATATATATATATATATATGTGTGTGTGTGTGTGTGTGTGTGTGATGAATTCGACAAAGTATACAGAATGAGCCAAAACATAGTTCACATATTAGTGAATTAGGGGTATAAAACTAGTAGTTTTAAAATGAAGAGGGCATACATGTGAACTGACTTTTGGGTCTCTTTCTCATATATATATAATATGTTGCGGTGGCATAGTTGCTAGAGTGCTCGACTGTCAACTCGACGGTCGGAGGTTTGAAACCTACACGTGACATAGAAAGTTTTCATCACTATTTAATTTTTAATTATCACGGAGAAGGCAGTGGCACCCCACTCCGTATAACATCATATGCACACGCATCTGCGTCGCATATAAATAGTGCCTTGAATGCTAGCTCAATTTGTACCTCAAAATAAACGTACAATAGCTAGTCATGACGTTCGACAAAGAACAATACGACGACGATGATGATGATGATGATATATTTGATTTACATTCCCTTTCGTGTGCAATAGATTAGAAACTTTAATTTATTTTTAACTTTGAATTCGGTCTTTCCATTGAACAATAGTTGATGGGCTACTTGATTTTTATTTACACAGTTGAAAAAAAAAATATATATATATATATACGTATGTATGTATGTATGTAAAAACATATTTCAAGTACATACAATTTAATCAATATTATCACCTCAGATAGAGAAGGCGTTAGAGATTACTGAAAAATATTTGAAATATCTTTCGAGAAAATAATTATCAGTAATAAGTAGATGTAGAAAATATTATAATGCAGTTCAATAACGCCCACATTCCACAAGTTTGAAAACTTATTCAATTAAAAAAAGAAAAGTATCAAAGCTAATGAAATTGTAAGTTTTATATTTCAATGATCATTAAGAGGTAGGCATACCTTTTGAGAATCGCAGTACATATCTTTTAACACTCATCACTATTTCTAAAGAGAGGACTGTACAAAACTAATCATTAAAGTGTTTCCGATTATTTAAATACGGTGTTTATCAAGTGTACAGTTAGTTCGCCGAGTTAATAATTGTGACTTATATGTGACGCGTGCGTAAATACTTAAATTGCTTAAAATTCATAATATTAGACTATCGTGAAAATAAAGTACAGTTATTAGACTTTAAAAGCTTCATAGGAAAGATAATGTTAATATATTTTATCGTTTGAAAATATTGGAATAATATCAAATAAAAGAAAACAAACATTTTATTTATTGGTAATAAACAAATAACGTAATTGAGATAAAATTTAATAAGCGATAATTATGCTTCTTCTGAAATCTTTGATTCCTCTAGAATCGTTTCAATAATTGTGTGCATTTAGTAGTAAATTAAACATTTCGTAAAACTTACAATAAAATAAAAATGAAGAAAGTAAAATAAAAAGTTGTTAAAATTATTATCATCATCATAGTCGTTTGTTCGTTTGCCGAACACCGTGACTAACCATTGTACGTTTAATGTTATATATAAAATGAACTAGCACTCAAGGCACTAATTTTATGCAACGCCATAAGCTGGGATTGAACCCTCAATGGCCAAGTTGACAGTTGAGTGCTCTAACAATTATGCCACCGCGATATTTTTAATTTATGGGGCTGTCTAAATATAACGCAATGGCATTGACTAATTTAGACGAGGTAATATTATATATTTTAAAAATAATAATCTAAAATATAATAGACCATAAAAAAACGTTGTGTACGGATATTTGTTTTTAACATATGCAAACGTTGGATTATACTTTCTGCACTCTAGATGACGACTTGATATTGCGAAGTTAACGTCTTAACTATAGTTCTCCAGGTCACTATATTTTAGGCATTTAATGCCGTCCGTGTCCTTAACTGATCGAGCCATGTGTTTGTGATGTGCCTTTTCGCTATTTTCCATTCATTTTCCCATTTTTAATGACGAATTCACGAACTAGAAACATTTCTCTTATTTCCTCCAGTAAACGTATATTAATGCCTAATTTATTAAGTATATAATTAACCGAAGTCCAGAATACTCTCAGCATTCTTTTATACGCTTACATTTCAAACGCATTTATTATGCTGAGTTTCGTTACAGTAAGTAATCAAGTTTCATCTGTATAAGTCGTTATCGAGAAGACTAAACAGCTCGTCAGATTTAATTCCGTATTCGTTGATAAACTTATACATTTCGAAAATCCGATTACTCTGTTAGCTGCACTATGCGTCACGACTAAATCTATCAAGCAACTTCCATGATTAGCAATCATAGACCAATATAAACGAAATTACCAACTACTTTAAAGCCAACAAATTCTTTGTTTATTATCATTGCCTTTATTTTACTTTTATTTATGCTTAATTCATATTATCGGCATACTTCTACGTTTCAAACTGCTTATTACAACGGTATCATCTGCGTGTCTAAATTTGTTATTTACGTTTACTCCTACGAAAATTTCATCTTCTCAACCGTTTAATATTTTTCTCGAAATAAATTGCGTACATATATATTAAACAGTAAGAGTAAGAGTATACATCCCTGTCTCGCGCTTTTTCCCACCTTGAATTCGTAGGATGTTACATAATCAGATAAGCTACGGAGTATCAAAGCAGGCACAACTCTCTGGAAAACGTCGATACAACCATCGCGCCGTGAAGAAGTAGTTCTTATCCGGCTCCGCATCGGGCATACAGCGTTTACACACAAGCATATCCTCGATCGAAGAGTTGCCCCATCGTGCTGCCAGCAATCCACAGTTGCTGTCCATGTTTTCTCTGAGTGCCCTGCCCTCTAATCTTATCACATAACTCGACCTTCATTTTCATCCACTATCGCTGATAATCCTAACATGTTCGATCACACCTTCCAGTTTCTGTAACGCACTAAACTATTTCCTCAAATATAAATATCACAAGCGGTGTCTCTGGTCGCAGTAGCAGTACATGGCACCACTTAAAAAAAAAGTTCGTACTACGATTGAGCTCTCTTCTAATTAACGAGACATAAAAGATGTTTAGGTGTTCCCGTACTTTCTAAAATTTCCCGCACGTTTTATCCATTTAACCCTTTCAGTCATACATTATAAAATTTTGATATAAAATTATAAATTTTATACAGGTGTTTATTACACAATACTATTTCTGAGGTGAACTGTAATATAAATATTTTTAAAATTGAGATATTTCACATCAACTAGAAAATAAAAATTTTTGTTAGCATTAAAATCCCATGTACCATATAGTGGACATTTTAACTAAAAGGGTTAATGGAATCGAACGCTTTATGAAAATTTACGAAGCACGTATACATCGTTATACTAAATTCACTTGTAATAAACATTATTTGCTACAAATAAAACAAAATAAGAACGCAGTTAAATCGATGTAAACTTTTATATTTCAGTGAAGCTTTTAGACAATTCAATGGTTTATCTGTGACATTCATAGTGTACACTTGATAATATCGCTACTCTTCCATAATATCAACTAATTTGGCTTCTAATTACAAAAGCTCTAACGAAACGACGACGGTAAAATATATTTGTCGAGAGTATAGAACGTACCATACGAAATTAAAGGTTAATCAATTAACGAGTTCTTCTAAATCAAGATGTAGCAAACTGAATCCCTTCCTTGCGAAACATAATAAATCTAGGTTATTGGTAAACAATAACAAGTATTCGTCACACTACATGACCTGTACACGTATTAACATCCTTCTAATAATTATTAGCTTATATTTAGAGTATATTCAGATTTTCTCAGTTAATTGTAATGAACTTTGTATAAAAAATTATAATTTATTTCGTGCGCATTATAAAAATAATATCTATTCTTTTTTTTTTCTTTTAAAAATGGCAATCTATGTTTCGACTACTCTTATTACATCCCTACTTAATATGCTTTTTATATTTTCTTTCAATAACTAAACGTAAAATAATTAGTACAAACCGTACGGTAATTTTATTTTTATATAAATAAAATTTGTCTCAGTGCTTACAACTTAGAGACTCTGAGATGATAACCCGATTAAAGACTGCCTACAACATCACGTCCGGATTACGTATCCATGTCAGCGCTAGAGTTGACACTTCGTGAATATCATTGAAAGTACCGTTAAAAGCTCGACTTGCGCATCCACGAACAATGTGTTCAATGGTTTGCCGAGGGTATAAGCATTAGCGGGCAGCGCCACTTTTAATTTTCCATCGCCCGACCAATTCATTACATCGCCCAATCTCAGTCCGAATGCCATTTAGTTGCACATCTTCGGGTTAGGTTAAAATCGTTCACCTTATGATCAAGGTATGTGACCAGTTTCCGTTTGTCCGGATTTCTTCGAGCCCATTTTTATCGCCACTCCTTCTTACCATTGAAGTTCTTTATAATAAGGGCGTTTGCCATAATACACACTGGTTTCCTTGGCTTTAGCCTGGTTGTTTCAAACGTATGTCTATTTATAAGAAGTCGCTGATCGGCTTTGTACTTCTGCCACTTTGTGATGGTTACTATTTTCCTGCGTATATTGGGTGGCGTAATGTTACTACATTCAGTAGGCGTAGATTTAACTACTCCTGTGATTAGCCTCATTATGGTATTCAACTCTACATCAAGCGTTGCGGTATGGCGACTGTTAAGTCAAACAGGTGCTCCATATTTCTCAGCTTAGTACACGCTAGGGCTGTCGTTTTGAGCGTTGATACAGAAGCGCCTCAAGAAACACCGATTAATCTCTGGATGATCTTATTTCTAGATTTTGTTTTTGCAGTAGCATTTTTTATATGCTTCCGATACGTTAGCTGTCTATCCAATAAATACTAAAAGCATCAAACGGTAATAAATACGTATATTAAAAATGAAAAATATATCATTAACGTCATTTTATTTCTGAGAGTTAAATTAGACGCTTTTATTGACAAATTCTTAAATTAGAATTAGACTAATATAAAAAAAAACACTAAGGAAAAGTTGCTTATTTATTAATTTAGTTACAGCAATTTACATTAACCAAATTCGGATTTAATCATAACATTGTCTAGTCATTTTTGTTTGTCAATTTTTAAATTGCCTAAATCTTATTTTTGAAATTTCGATTACTTTTGTTCTAATAAATAGACAATAAAAAAATCGTGTTTATTAAAATTGCCTTTTAGAAGACGACGAAGATGAAGATGATGAAGAAGAAACTGCAAGTGCTCAACCAGCAGCTCAACAAGCGGCACCAGCGTCTGTCGCTCAATCATCTAATAATAATAATGTGGCTGTTATAGAAGGCCAGGCGGCTAGCGGAAATAGTGAAGAGGCATCCGAAACAAATGAATCTTCGGTCAGTGAAGACGAAGAAACAGTTGAAGAAACTGGACAACACACCGTTACTTTATTAACAAATTCGCAACCGGAAGAATCCGACGAAGCTCAAGAACAAGCTATCAATACGAACGATATAGGCTCGTCAAACGTATCGCCTACACCGTTATCTTCAACAGGAGCAGCATCGCCACAATCGGCTACAGCAAATTCCGGCAGTAATACTAGCAACGCTGATGACGATGATGATGACGATGACGACGACGACGATGAAGATCTTATTGTTGAAGACGATGACGACGATGAAGATGAAGATGATGAAGATGAAACTAGAAAAGCTAGTAAGTACTTACATATATGTGTAAATATTTTTTTTTCGGTTTTTCCATCTAATTAAACATAATAGAATTAATCATGTAAACACCAACTATTGATATAAGAGGAGAAAATCATTATTTTGCTAAATTCTATGTTTTGTAGTTTTATCGAGACACACTGAAAATGAGTTACGTGATTTATTTCTTTTAATAAACAGATGTGTAAAAGCAATGGCGTGTAAACGAATGAAAATCAGCAACAAGAAAAAAGCGTATAAATTATAAATTTGTCTCACAATTTTATCTAATAAATTCAAGAATAAATAAAAACAAGATATTTATAATAACTGTCGAATAGGTAAAGAATTATACTTGATAAAATCTCCATTAAACTGAAATATGATACGATTATATAAGTTTCGAAAAACAAAAAATCGTTTTAAAGTGTTACTAAGTTCGCATTTTAGCAGGAAATCTGCTTTAACCTTGACCTTACTAACCCAAGCGCAACGCGTTTCTCATAGTACATTAATTTATGTAGGTGACCATGAAACATACAGTTGCTAATAGTTCACAAGCATTAAAGGTCGACAATAAGAAGACAATAAAATTGCAAAATTGCATTATACAATGACAAGTCTAAAGATAAAACTGTACAAAAAACAAAAATTATCCAATAATATAATAAGTTGAAAATAATTCGTGTAGGATTTCATAAAGTCACAATATGTGTTTTATTTAAAAATTCACTGTTCTTAAAAAAAATTAAACATTAAATTATTCCCGATGATTGTTGACAACAAATCGAGTAATTCGTAAAATTCGAAATTTGATGTTGTTCACTACCCTCAAAAATCTAAACATATAATGTAGTTCTCCAAAGATTGGGTAACGAGGATGAACTAAATAGTGAAAATGAATCATAGTGGAACATTTAAGTTTCAAAAATTAAGTAATGCGCTAACAATGTTACACAACAGATATAAAAATAATATTTCGTTTTCTATTTATCGGAATTCTTATTTTCCATTTGATCTTACAACTGTTTGATTCTGAATATATATGCATATGTGTAGATGTGTATATATATATATATATATATATATATATATATATATATCACTACTTGAGCTACCGAACTTAACCTGGTATTTTTTTGGTGGGGAAAATCGTAATTTTTCTGAAAATATATCTAGGTACGAATTATATAAAATAAACCACTTTACTCGTGCGGAACTTCGTTTCATAAATTTCCGAAATTATAAACAAAAATGTTAACTTTGACAAATGTAAAAATGGGACGCACTCTTAATGTTATGTTAAAAATAAGTAAACATGATTTTTTCATTTCCAAAAAACATTAGGGGTGCGGCCCCTTTCTGATTCGTATCTAAATATATATAAAAAGAATACCGAGCAGATAATGTTGCGCATATATAAACTGAAATAAGTTTATTCTTACCGATTTATTCCTGCTGCTAGAAAAAATGGCGAATTATATAAGCAAAACATATTATCACGTTCACTATACGGACGACAATTCACCGCGGATTATTTATAAAGACAAAACGTATCGAAGAAAGAACACACAAGCGTTTTCTAGTTTGTACGAAGCGAATTATGACGCGAAATCGTACGCGTTTTTTTCAGACTATGTAAAGGAAAAATGGCGCGAAATGTATTGCGCGCGTTTTTTTCGTACTAGTAAAACGAAATTATAACCAAAAATGTCAGGTAGGACAAATATCAAAAGTAGGTGGTATACCATTAATTTTTAATTTTAGAATTTTACGATCGGGTTTTTTACTTATAATAATTCTTTAATAGATTAAAAAATAATTTCCCGAAACAATAACCGAGATATAAAATTTTCATTATGCAGTAAAAAGTTAATTTCCAACCTTATAATATTCAAACGATTAATGTGATCGATCCTAAATTTTCAACGTATATTTAGATAAGTATTAAGAATAAAAATCGAAATTTCCAACATTTTACGGAGGGGATGTACTAGGAGTTCGAGGCCCCAAATTTCAATATTCGTCGTTTCCATACAGGCCCCATTTTTAATTACTTCACGAATTACACCGTATTTACAAAAATTTCGTCGAAATAGTTAGAGCCGGAATTGCTCGTTTAATAACATAAGATATATGTTCTCTTCTTTGCCTATATTACATCATTGTATTGATATTAACTCCCTTAATAATTTCCATCCTATTGTATTTTGTGTTTTCCAAAGCCACTAAGTTCCCGCAGTATTGATAATATCGTCAGTCCATCTCCTGTTTGGTCTCCCTTGGCTTCGTTTCCCGCCATCCGGTCTCCATAACACCGGCTCTTTTGTCTATCTCCCATCACATTGTCTACCAATATGTCCAGCTCATGCCCATTTATCCTTCGCTATTCTTTCCCCGATATCTTCGAACATTGTTTTCCTCTGATTTTTTCTGATTTTATTTTATCTTGGAGTCGAATTCCTAGTAGCGCACATTCCGTTTTTCTTTCAGTCTTCCTCATTCAACCAATTATTTGTTCTATTAATAGCTATGTTTTACGTCATTACTGGTTAAATAGTTTTGCGCTGTTATCTTTACTAATTTTACTTTTGAGCATCCTCTTTATTCTGTGATATGCGACCCATCCATGTGTTATTTGTCTGGGTAGATCTGGGCTTGTTTGTTCTTTCTGTGTTGTAAAAACTTTACCTAAATATACAAATTCGTCTACCTTTTCCAACTCGCCGTTTTGTAATTTTATTTTATACATTGGTTGTTGTCGATTTTGTTCGTATTTCATATATTCATTTTTTGTGTATTTATTTTTAACCCTACAATTTTTACAGCTCTTTCCAGTTCCTGTAACATGTCTTGTAACTCATCTATATCTTGAGCTATGACCACTATATCGTCCGCAAAACGTAAATAGTGTAGGTATTTTCCGTTGATGTTTACACCGTTTGAACTACAGTTTAATGATTTTAGAGCATATTCTAATACTGCTGTAAACAATTTTGCTGAGATTATCTCCTTGTCTGGCGTCTTTTAATTTATCTATACCATTAGTTTCAAGCGCCTTTAACTATTGCCTGCCTATATACCGAATCAAAATGGAAACGAAAATTTGCGGACGAAACAATAAATCTTTTAGAACGTCTCGAAAGGAAATAATACAAAAGACAGGAAGACAATCTGTGCAGCATGTTGAAATAAACAAATTAATAAGAAAATGTATAAAACAGGATTTAAGAATAAATCAACATAAAAAAATACAAGAGTTTGTGGAAGCAAATAAAGAACCGAAAATATTGAAGCGTAAATTATCGCGAGGTAGAAAAGAAATCGTGTCAATATACAATGAATCTCGAGAAGAAATAAGGGATAAAGATGAAATAATCCGAACTATATATAAATTTTATAAATCATTGTACATTGATGACATGAATACATAAATAGGGCATTGTTCTAACACAAAATATCCTGTTGATATATGTGATATTCCGGAAATATTGGACTGACAGCAATTAGTCATTAAGTAAGGTGTATAAAAGATACAATCAGCGTTCTAACAGATTCCGCGGTTAATTTAAAGGTAATATACTTCGGTCGTGCTAACTCATTTAATTCGCGTAAACAATTATAAAGCTGACCATCGACAAATCATTCATTTCACTCGGACAGACAGATAAAACCAACCTCTTTCAGCGCCGCCTGGTCAACTTTCACAAAAATATCGAATTATTAGCGTATGTTTTCTTCTTTGAATACGTTAATTGATTACTAAATATACGATAACTGATCTACAGCCAAATTTCCGTTATAGGTTATTTAAAAGTCAAATCATTTAATAACAAAATGAAAATTATTTTCCGATAATAAAAACACAAATCTCCCAATTTCTCGGTAATATCGATTGTACCTAATGATACACAAATTCCGTTCACATTGCAAATTAATAAAATCAATTATTATGGCTGCATTTAAAAAACAAAAGTAATCAAATTTAACGGAAAAAAATACATTGATTATCTCACGCTTACGGAACAATATTGAAGTTCGTTCAATGTCACTACGTAAAGGCAAAACTTTTATAATAAATCTAGCGAGAAAATTTAAATCACCTAAACGCTCGGAAAACTTCATTTCATTTGAACTGCGTAATTTCGTCAATTTTAATATTATATAGTAAAATAAAGTAAACTCGAGCCAGCGATGTAGTAAATTTAATAAAATTAATTTTTGTATATTAATCATTTCCACGGTTTTAAATCAGTTGCACACTTTATCTATCCACCACGATGTTTTGACAGTACCACAGTCTATGCACATAATGAGAGTCGTAGCATTAACAATTGAAATATAACATACAATAGCAATAATAATTAAAGTTAACGCATTTAAAGGTTTCGTTGAGAATGTAAGGAAGAAGAACACCGGTGTGGTGACGTTTGGACGGAGGAAAGAAAAGTATATGTAAGAATACTGGAGGAGAAAAAGGAAAATTCCGTGATTATTGTCTTCAATAATAATAATAATAATAAATAATAATAATAATAATAATAATAACAATAATAACATATTCCTTAGGAGCATAAAATCCACCATAAGAGTGCACAAGCAGAAAAGAATATGGTACCCTAAACCGTCTACGTGTGGGTCTACAGCCATATCACACAATTATCTTTATACCAAAAGCCCTCCACCAACAAACTGCCCCCTATGCGGACATTTAACAGAACCCAACAGTCACACACTTAATCTACAATTGCCAAACACTCACACCACACAGGTTAAAACACAAAATACAGCGCCCGATACACAAAATACTCTCAACAACCCTCAAACAATAGGTAACATTCTAGCTTTTGTAAGAGAAAGCGGACTCCTAGCATACATATAAACTAGACACATTATGCCGTAATAGCCCTGGTAGTTACAAACGGCATATGGAGATTTACACAATATTAAAAAATAATAATAATAATAGTAACTAACGTTTTCCGGCCCCAATAGATCCATCATTACAAAAAAATTTTATTTACACCTGAATAATTTTCATAGGTTAAAGATTTAATGTTTTTTTCGCAGGATATACGTTATTTTGCCGTATCAAGAGAGTTAGAGCATGTAGGACAAAAGTGTACCGTGAAAGATTGTCAAAATTTAATTAACCCTTTCAATCATACATGAAATTTTGACAGAAAATTATAAATATTATATAGGCTGTTATAACGTTGCTTTTTATTAGATCACTCTAGATGATTTTCAATGTTATTACATAAATATAATTAGAATTGAAATGTTTTATGGTCAACCAGAAAATATATAATTTTTTTTAGTATTAAAATTTCATGTACCATATAGTGGACACAGTGATTGAAAGGATCGTTAGCGATATATAGCAATTTGAAAATAATTTCGGAAAACTGTTTTAATTTTTGTTCGCTTAATTCAGATCAATGTTGAACGCGGTAAATCTTTTTAATTTCCATGTTGCTTCCAAAATCACCGACCATGATTATCCTTAATCTATTACACACGTGCTAAGTAACGTTATATAATAATTACAATTATTCGCTTAAATCAATAATGATGATAATAATAATATTATCGACTGGGATTTTTTTTATAAGTAACGTTCGTATCACTTTCGTTAAGTATTATCCAAAGGATATGTATATATACATTCATACATATATGTATATGTATATATAAATATACTTTCTCTCATACAAATAGTGACTACGCAGAAGGTCACATATGACGAATGATGTGTCCATCTAAATATAAGGATAATTTTATGTAGGTTAAGTTAGCGTTGTATAGTACATTTCTAACCGGAAGTAAAATGTGTATATACGGATAGAAGAAATACGGAGAAATCATGTATATATATATAATATATGTATGTTTTGCATATGTGTGCATGTGCACCGCGTGTTTTATGTATATATCTCTCCGTAGAAATCAAAAGGTGTAACTATAACTCCGCCCCAAAAAATATATCTATATATTATATATTTTTCCACACCACTAAAACGGAATCGCCAAGTTTTAATAGTTCACTTTTACCTGAAGAGAGAAGTTTAGAAGAGTTTATACAGTACGCGCACAATTATTTTCATCTGAGAACCGTGACGATTATAAAGAATTTATTACCGGTGACCTGCATTTCTCAATGGCAATAGCCTTGACTCGTTTTACCCGAATCAAGTTGACGGACCATCCTAGGTATGGAAACGAGCAGGATACACCGATAAATCGCGTTCAAAACTAATCGAGAGAAAGCTATACCACCACAATTAACGCGATCATAAGAATAACTTATTAATACGTTTATTTGTGTTATTCGTAATTATTATGCGAGGCAGCGTATCATCATAATATAACCAGCCCGACAAGTAATCGAGTACGCTTATGTATAGATCTGATTTATAAACGACTTTATAATTACAGTTACACTATATAACCGCTATTAGTAATCATTACTATCGGTATCGGTTGCTTTACATTAATTTACCCCGTTTATATACAGTTAACGAAGGCTACCTTGAAAAAGAAATTTCTACTAGTCTTCATAAATATAAAACGAAAATATGTAATCAAAAGAGGAAATCTCGGAATTCTCCTATTTCCTACAAAACCTATTACAATAATTATTTGACTCTTTAAACAAACCCATATATATATATATATATATATATATATATATATATATATATATATATAAGATATTTTTAAGGATTCATTTAAAAGCTAATGATAAATGAGTAACACTTTCACGTCTTTTGGGTTTCCTTTTTATTCGTTTTACTATATTTTTTTTTCTCTCTCAGAAATTATCATTCTACATCTCCGGGACGGGTCGTCTCGAAAAATCAGCTTCTCTCTGGACAGAGCTGACTTACTTTCAACAAGACTAGAGTAGTAATAACAAAAATAATAATTTAATCCTAAATACATTTTTAGATGATTATCGTACATTTGAGAACGAAACTGTGTTAACTTTTTCACACGTGTCATTTCGTAAATAATTGCGATTTTTTATTCGCGAAAACAATTCATTTTGAGAATAGAAATTATGTAGAATTATTTACGAAGCGCTGACTCAATGAACACGTCGGTATCATCCGAATTATAATAGTTACAAGAAAAAAATCTCCCCATATTTACATAATGCTAACTCGAAAATTGAAATAAGAATTTTTATTGAATTATTCGCGAGAGTTTTTCTTCTTTTTAATCGCGAAATATTGAACGTATTTTTAAATATTATTTCAATTCGAAATATTTATTTTAGTTTTTTTTTTTGTTTTTATTTTTATTTATAATCGATTTCGTTCTTCGTCGCGCTTCTTTATTAAAAAAATGAATACATACGCATTATAATTAAAGATGGAAAACAATTCTCGCCAATTTTCTAAACAAATAAATATAATTTTCACAATATTATTTATCGATCATTTGATGGATAATGTCGCGTAATTGATATCGCATTAAAAGCTTAAATCATTTTGTAAACACCATTATTTATTAACGATATAAAGAAAGAATTATCGCGTACCACGTACGAATTTTTTAACGATATTCATCATTAAAAAGAGAAATTAATTTAAATAAATAAAAAAAAAGTGGATGGAAAAAAGTCAAATTTCGTATATATTATATAGAAGTTATTGATGTTGAGATATATATATATACATATAAAATATATATATGATATATTATATACACATAATATACATATAAAAAATATATATGTGATATATTATATACACATAATATACATATATAAACAACAAAAAAGTAGTTACTAAATTTTTATAAAAAGATCACAAATCATTTCGTCTATTATAGTCGAAAAGCTTCGTGGTCTTTTTATATAAAAATTTAGCGATTTAAACAACATTTTTGTTGTTTATTTATTTTTTTAAAATCATTGCATTTCACGCTGTTCAATATTTCAGAGACCCGGAGCTATCAGGGGACCTGTACAAGGGAAAAATCACAAACCCCCAAAGACTGTAAACCCCAAGACGTTAAACCCGCATAACTCGACTTAGGCATATATTGTAGATTATTAATAAATAAATATTTTTACTACGTAATGCATCTATGTAGTACCTTCTAATAATTTATGCATTATTTTAATTCATTATACGATGTTAATGTTCAGCGATTCGCAATGTTTTCTCTAGTTCAACGATGCCCAGATATGTCGGTCTCTCTTAATTTGTTTTTTTTTTTCGTGACACTTTCTTGTCTAGAAAACCCGGTTTATAGATTTCGCTATAAACAACTAGTCTTATAATATTTAGAATTTTATGTACCTTCAACCTTTTCAAATACGTCGCTACAGCTAAATGAATAACACGTAAAATATCACATTTGTATATATATATATATATATATATATATATATATATATATATATATAAATAGCTTTGACCTTTTCAAAAACTATCTCACTTTCCATTCCCACATTTAGAGAAACATAGAAAAGTCGATTTTTCAATAGCATTGAGATAACTTTTGTAAGTGTTTAGTTATTTTACACACGTTATATTCTATAGAAAGCTATAGCAACAGTGTCGGTAACTTTCCAATTTCGAAATACGTTTTCGTTTTCTCTGTGCAAAGTAACCCAAAACAGTATTTCCTTAGCCCAGTGTTAAACCTTCAGTTTAGAGACATAATTAATGACCCTAACAAGAGCCTTTTCTCAGAAAGGCACAGATTTCGAGAATAAGATTTGTCAATACCGTTGATCGCATGGCGGCGCTTGTGAAATATTCATAATCTACGATTTTGATCACACTGTACAGCGTACGTAGAAATACACGCCTCTAAAGAAAAAAGTTTTGATGTACAATTTCTTCAAGTCCAAATAATAATAATTTATAATCAT
Organism: Coronaproctus castanopsis; assembly: GCA_032883995.1. Lineage (NCBI taxonomy): Eukaryota > Metazoa > Arthropoda > Insecta > Hemiptera > Monophlebidae > Coronaproctus > Coronaproctus castanopsis. The sequence goes on along the minus strand of CM065053.1, from coordinate 160,914,461 downwards.
TACAGGAGCCGTAACAGCTGTGAATAAACCGATTAATATACCGCCCGCTTACATCAAGAAATACAACAGATACGTAGACAGCGTGTTTAATCGGATCAATAAAGTATTGAAAAAAAATTACGATCCGGTTAACGTCAGACTAGAAACAGCGCCTCCTACTAAAAAGAAGAAACCATCATCCGCAGGTAATAAAAACACAAACAACAAAAAAAAGAAGAAACCTGCATCCGCAGCGAAACAAGAATCATCCTTCGAAGGGTTAGTAATATTTATTTCAGAAATTAAATCACTTAAAGTTAATTAAACGAGTTTAACGTTCTTAATTGATTAAACGTGTAGCGTTCGCGTTTATTTAAGAAACGTATTGAAAAGGCAGTGCCCTTTTCCTTGGCCCATCTATTAATCTTCTACTCTCTTCTTCTCTTCATTGTGCCATCTCCGTTAACGAAGGTTGGCTGCAGCGGCGTAGACAGACTTGGTTGAAGAGGGGGGTTCAAACAAAACTAAATTACAACAGTAAACCCGAAGTTAAATTGAACTTTAAGTAAATAACCAAAACTCAAGTAGGTTTAAGCACTAAGCCAAACTCACCAGAGCTATTTTTATACTTATTAGACGTCGAATATGTAATTCTATGCAGAAATATTTAACGTCACTGGAACACACTAATAGTATGTTATTGAGGACAGATGGTTACAATAAATTCCGCGAAAAAATAAACGATAATTAATGATTTTATATTTTTTGAAGGAATAATACATAGTAATACTTGACTAAATTTAAAATTTAAAATCTATTCATCGCGTTTTTCTACAAAATTCTTCTAGTACTTCCTATATTACAAAACTATTTATTTACTTCAAAAACAGTGAAATTTAAATAAAATAAATGAAAATAAAAAAAAAAAAAAAATATGTTTAACAAATGCAAAACGTCATTTAACGAGTATATATTTTCTTATTATCAGATGTTCAGACCCCAAAACCACCCCCTGGCTACGTCACTGGTCGGCTGCAATGAGTGCAAAACGGGTCCTGTTTCTGGCCGAATGTATTATAGTTCGTTGGTTGACCAGACTGTCCAATTTTCAACATTTTTCATCCACGACATTGTTCTGCGTCCTTTTCGTCTACGTCTTTTTAGTTGGCCTTGTATAATTAACTGTATCAACTGATACCTATCGTGCCTTATAATGTGGCCAAAAAATACGCTAATTTCTTTTTTGATGGTTAATTAGCTCTTTAGTTTGCACTATTCTTTCTATCACATTTCGAATATTTCTAGATTTTTCATCGTTGTGCTTTTCAACGTCCACGCCTCCACTCCGTATAATAAAACCGAATATACATAAGGCGTGTAAAATAATATAGGTATATTGCTTTATTTTCCTGTTTTTTTTTTTTTTTTGCTTTGTTCTTTTGATTCTTCGTGCTATCTATATTCCGTAGGGTTTCGTTTTTCTGCATTATTATTTATTGTCGTGAAACTAGAGTATTATTATATTCGCTATGGTTTCTAAGGTTAAACATTTTGTGTGATACAGTTCGAATAATTAATCTAAATGAATATTTTTGTCTGGTCTCGTATCTCAATGTAGTATGAAATTTAGTCTTTTCGAAAATATACAAACAAACACGTACATTTCAAACATCGAGGAATTGATTACTCATTTTGATTACATTATTTATAAGTTGTATCGTCCGTCGTGTACGATACATATTTATTGATTGAATTTATTTATTAACGATAATACAACTTAGAAAGTATGGAACAAAAAAAAACCTTTAATGTACGTACTCGATCGTATATTTTCGAAACAAGCAAATTCTGTACCGTACCCAAGGATGAGATATGAAATGCTATACACAAAACAGATAACCCGAAAATTATATTTCCCGCTATATTCCGCATATTTTCTCGTCTACTCAAAAATTACTGTATATGATGAAGTAATTATTCAAGATACACCTCAGCAATTTTATATGATAAAGTAATTATTCAGGATACAGCAAAGTTAATACGTTTCAAATATATTTTTAATTTATTTTTCCTCATTCATAAATTCATCTAACCGATTTATTCATATTCCAGAAATCATATCTAATGGTGGGTTCTTAATTCATTCTGTGCGTGATATCGCGAACCGATTTAATCAAAAAGCAATAATCATTCTCAAGTATCATCTAACTTAACAAAAGATCAACTATTAGCGACATAGATTCAGTAATCCGTTCAGGCCATATTCTGTTTTCGGACGTTCTTAATATATGACAAACATCAGAAAACCATCTCGAGTAGTCTGTTTCGCTGAAATCGGTTTGATTTCGATCAGGTAAACCGTACGCTATAGGTTTGTCTACTACCTACTCATATAATCTAAAAACGAACCTACTAAATCGTTTATATGGAATTGTCGAATAATGCCGAGAACAACTAACCAGTTGAAATAAATTAATTATATAAAAAAAAAAAATTAATAATAATCCGTTTAAATGCATACAAGTTCTATATTTATTTAGGTGTAACCTTAAGAACTGTTATTAAAGAAATCTACAATTTTGTTTAAAAATAATCAACATTCGCTAAATATAATATTATTATTATGATTTGTATTTTTAGGATTAAAACAAACCTAACAACAGTAATAAATTCAACTGATCAACCGCAGCCAGAGGCAAAGATTATACTGAATGATAATATTGCGGATCGACGAAAAAGAAATCGACGAGCAAGAAAACAAACTAAGGTTCATTATTTTTATATATATTTAAATTATATATATATATTATATGTATGTGTGTGTGTATGTAAACATAACCTTAGTAATGCTTTCATTCAAAATACTGAATAAAGAAATTCATTGATACAATTCAGCCAGATTAACTTATTTTACCTAAGCGGAGTATTTTTCTTCTCAGTTTGGAATTATACTTAAATCATATATATTATTTATTGTCACAAATTGGGTTTAGGTTATAAAGCCATTACTACCCATTGTGCATACAAATTAAAATAAACTAAACGCTAACACTAACAAATGAGTTATAAAACAGAGAGGTAAATAACTAAACTAAGACATATAAGGATAATACGCTGTACACGAATGTAAAAATTACAAAATAATATTAGATTTATATATATAAGAGGCCAGTGCTATTAACACACAAGGATTATTTAAGCATAGGAGGTATGCAATAGAGTACGGAGAGGGAAGATACCTAACTGCAATATCTTGATTAAGGTTTCTCTGTGTGCACTACATAGATTGCATGAAAAAATGGCATGATTTATGTCTGCTGTCGAACCACAGTCCAACGTGGACTGGGAAGTACTGGAACTAACCAGCCCTATCCGGTGGAGGTGGCTGGGCAGCAGATTATGTCCTGACCCAATACGAATTAAAATGGAAAAACATTTACGGATCGGTATTGAATGTGGAGGCTTAATTAGAAAGAGGGACTGTTTGGATAAACTTGTTTGAATTTGTTTATACAAACTGTTCCAAATCATACAGTGACATTCCCGCCGAAGATTAAATAACTCCCTTCTTCTATATGATGTAGTAAATAATATGCATTTTACGAATATTATTTTTATTTTATTTATAACTAAATATTATAAATATTGATAGTTGCTATCGACTATCAATAAAACGGTCGAAGGTTCGAAACCAACTCGCGGCATAAAAAATTTTTCATCATTACGTGACTTTATCACAGATAAGGCAGTGGCGCCTTATTCCGTATAACATCATATTGCGTTGCATAAAATAATTAATGCCTTTAATATTAGCCCATTTTGTACGTAAAAATAAACGTACAATGGCTAATCACAATGTTCGGCTAACGAGCAATATGACAATGATGATATATAATTGAAAACGCACACAGTGTACTCTGTGAACATATACATTACGTAAACGTTTGAGAGTTACAAATATTGTTTTTTTTTTTTTAATCTATAAAAATATATCATATATCGTGTGCCTAATTTTAAAAATTATTATGTACTCGATTAAACTCGATTATAATTTTGTTTATATGTAAAATTTACTTTGTAGCAAAGTTCCAAGCCTAATAGTAACACCGGAAATAAAATAATTCGAGCTAAAGCAACGCTGTATGGTTTATCAACCTTAAGGAGAGACGGAGATGTCACCGTAAATGTATTAAGCACGCATACTACAGTTAAGTCGAAATTTCTAGTCGGACCATTAACGCTGAAAGTTGAAAAGGAGGTCGGTGGTATGCCACAAAATTATAATATTAATAGAATAAATAATAAAATTTACTATTAAACATATAAAACGAATTTTAAGAAAAAGTGACGACGATTTTTTTTCTTTTTATATATACCCGAATTAAAATGTTAAAATTACAAGAAGTCAATTAATTCTGAAATCGTTCACTATTGTACCATAAGCACTAGTGTGACTGTACAAGTGTACACGGTTGTGAAACTTCTTTAATAACCCATCGTATTAAATTAAATCATAAAATTGTTATCATTCATGAGCTTTGTAAACATAACCAGAACTAATAATATACGATAACGTATAAGCAAAACTGTACATGAAATAAAATCACACTAATACACTTCGAACAAAATAGTTCAAATAATACTAATTTTAAAATCAACATTTTACAAATTTAGACGCGTTTAATTCGTCTATTATCACTAAAAGCAGATCCGTAAAATTACCGCGATATTAATTTTTATCAACGACGCGAGAATGATTTAATAACATCTTGAACAGACGACTTCTTTCGGTAGAGGGTTTCGATTTTAGGTTACACTTACCACACGAAGTAATTTAATGTACAATTAAACTCAATAATGAATCTAATTACTGAAACAAACGATAACAACAACTACTCCCCTTTGACTAGTTGTATTAAATAACATTGCGCTTAATGAAAAAATTGTTCGAGTATAATAAAAATAACTCAAGTCTCCCAACAAATAATCGATCTGTTCGGAACAAAGCGATTAAAGTCGAGAAAACCGACATTTACCACAGCAAAAAATTTAATAAGAGTATATACAAGAACGTCAGAAACACGGAATCTGGTGGGTTATCTTGACTGTCGTGTAAAAGATTTTCAACTTCTTCGGAAAGATTGAATACGGTTAAATCGTATTCGGACAGAAAAAAATTTCCGTGGTATAAATTTAAAAAAAAAAAAACACTACTCGCGACTGTGATAAAATACAACAATCTGTCAAACATATTGTCCCCACAACTAGAACATTCAGCGGGTCCTTTTAAGATACACAGAATATAAAAACACTACTCGCGACTGTGATAAAACACAACAATCTGTCAAACATATTGTCCCCACAACTGCCCAACTAGAGCATTCAGCGGGTCCTTTTAAGATACACAGACCAAGTCTCGGAAGTAGCCTTAAACTGGTTGGACGACACAGATATAGTTTTGTAATGCCGCATCACAGAAAAATTTACCCTTTGATATGTTTACGTTTAGTGTATTCCTTTTTTTTTATATTTAATACCGATTACCAATAATTTTTATATATACTTAATAACGACCGTTGCTCGTAAATCGCTAAATAATCTTTTCAACATTGTATTTACAGTTCGGTCGCGGGGCAAAAAAAGAAGTACGCAGCGCAACAGCTACGACAGCAGAAATGTTAGGAAAGTTGAATCTGAAGGTATTGCACGGTGGAGACGCTTCGTTAAATTCAATCAAAGTAATGCAACCCAAACAGGTAACATAATAATAAATTTATAAACGTTTGAAATTAAAACATTATAATTAACGGGTTATATATAATATATAATATATATATATATATATATATATATAATATATATATATATATATATATATATATTATATATATATATATATATATATATATATCATTTAACTATACATATTTCGTTGTATAGTGTAAGTAGCGTATAAAACAATTATAATATAGCGCTAACGCAATTAAATACACATACACACCCCCGGGAGAACTGACTATAATCGCTTTGTTGTCACGACACAATGCAGCTCCGCATGTTCTTGTAGTGTAGTATATTATTGCTAGCACGCATATGGTGTTCTGTGTGGCGGTTTGCAATTGCCTACCGAGCGAGAATATTATAATTATTTATATTTTTATTTTCTAATGATGATTTTTTTCGTCATCGATCGTATTCGAACCCGATACCTTCCGTATAGAAAAGTCCGTGCTCTTAACTACTCGGCTATTCCAACTATATATATATAGGTATATATATATGATATAATACAGTAAAACTTCTTTTATTCGTCACTTTCCGTTCTCCGTCACTGTAGAAGCAGCTCGTCGGTACAGAAGAAGTTTCACTGAATGTTTGCTGTCATCTCTACAACAGTTACAAATTTTTAAGGGCAATTTTTTATGTGGCCAGTGGACAGGTCGACCTCAAAATGTTAAATATAAAGAATGAGTGTAATAAACTATGGCCCGAATCTGCACTGCCCACTAGCGAAACAACGGGAATGGTTAGTGTTGACGAAATCAATAGTGTGATAAAAAAGATGGTTTTAAAATTTTGATTAGTGAAGTATCTACTGTTCAGCAGTCCAATAATGATGAAATTGACGACGATGGAGAATCAAAATGCAAACATTGGTTCGAAAGACAAGAGTAGACAAACTTTATACGGATCTTACTTATTAAAAAAATAATACGGAACATTGCCGTAAAGAAAGCTCGAGCTGCAAAGGAAGGGAAGATAATTAGCGATTCTTTTAAGAGGAAACAATTTAACATACAGTTTTTCCAGGTAATCGTACTTATATTACACTATGTTATACTAAATTTCTAAATAAAAATACAATAATTTATCCAATTAAACATACTTTTCTTTTAAATTTCTTTCCTAAATGATTTACAATGTGGTATAGTACTATATATATATATGTAATTTGTTTGTAATGTAATTTGTAATTTATATTATTAGTCACAGGCCCGGGTCCCGAGGGTGACGGATAAAATAAGTTCTACTCCCCCCTCTCTCTCTCTCTATATATATTACATAATATATAAGAGAACAAACTGATATTTATGTGGGTTTTTTTAGTAAAATTGTATGTATCAAGGTGTAGAGGACCGTATAACATGAAAATTATGTATTCGTTAATCTACACATATATTGCTTATATATTCATACATATATAAATATTTCAATCTTGTGTGCGAGGTCCTTTGCTAGTGTACTTATATTTAAGGGCAACAGTCAGGAAGACGTAACATAGTCTCAACCATTACCGTGTAATATACAGTATGTACATACTTAAAACAAAAAAAAATAAAATAAAATAATTTTTAATAAGTAAATTAAAAATATCTCTATTAATAATGACAATATTTGCCGGTAACTTATTATTATAGTGTTTCTATCATTACTATTATTCACAAAATATATATACATATACACACACATACACATGTATACACACATACATATACATACACACATATATAATATTTTAATACCAATAATTATGCTATTTCTTCACACAATTTGAAATATTTTCTAATGTTGCAGAAGTTAACCATTTTTCCCCCACTAAGGTCAGATGGAAGTTTTAATTCATAGTTGAAAATGTATGTCGCATTGCACTCTCTGCGAATTTAAGAAAGGCATGTAGGTTTTTATTGTTCAGGTGGAGGGAATTCATCTTACTGATCTTAAATTTTGCTCGTTGAGAAGCAAAAGCTAGACATTTAAATAAAAACGTGTTCTAGGTTATCTATTCGGTTACTAGAACAACAGGTGATCGTTGGAGTACTCACAATATGAAACCTGTATAAGTAGGCTGAAAATTTGTCATGACCTGACAAGACTTGTGAGTGAAGTTGATATTTGGTTTTTTAATCTTCATTCTCTCAGTAATACTTGGTTAGAAATGGCGTGTTTTTTTTCCTGTGGTTTCAGAATCTCACCTCCTCTGCCACTATGATAATAATAATTTAGAAATGTGTTTTCAAAATATATTAATTGGTATGTTACTGTTGAGTGTATGATGTAAGTTATTATTTATAAACTTACGGGTTGTAAGCGAATTCAAATCCCCAAGTATGCGAAATTCACTAGTGATTGCTTTTCCATTGGAAGTAGACCTCTAATGACACAAGCTGCTGATGATGGTGCAGTTCGATAAAGAGATGAGATACTCAAGAGAAATTTCCTCTGATGTTTGTTTACAGTTTTTAAAATGTTGGGGTGACATAGGTATTGATAGAATGTATGAATTCTTTATAAATTATAAGATATTTATGTGTTTGTCAGATTAGATATCTTTATTATGAATAGTAATCGATCGAAATACGTTATATTTATTGAAGCAACATGAAAAACTAACTATATAAATATTGCACTCTCACTACTACTGACCAACATTATATAAATTTTCTAATCTAATAACGCCTGAAAATATAATTAAAATAAAAATAGACATTTATGATTTAATTTCCATAAGTGAATATCGGACATTATTCAACTTTTAAAATTTGTAATCATTATCAGCAGCTAATATAATAAATTAATCAATACACACGTTTATCATATTACAAAGGTTGTTAAAAACTGTCGTTTAACTGTTTCTGGGAGATTTCTGTTAGAACAATTTTTTAAAAACGTTCGCAATAAACGCTGTTTAATTTTTATTACTGATTGTTCACTAAAACGGTTTATTGAATTTTAAGTAGTTTAACATTTTACTACTAAAAAAATGCAAACGATATAAATAAACTTTAGCGCTGCCTCTATATGAAAACTTACACTAAACACTATCGTTTTTTTTTTGTTTTTTTTTTTTTTATTAACGCTGGTAGTAAAACGGCGTATTTTTCTTATGAGATTACTTGTAATATCATTTGTTAACAAGCGATTAAGAAAAAAAGTTCTTTGCAATGAACTTATACCGTAACAACTAAAAAAATCGACTATAATTTTACCTCTTATAATTCAAAAAATCCGGTTGAAAATTAAATGTAATTTCATAAAATATACAAGCAAACTTTTAATGAAGAAAACATTTTAAACGTATTAATGATTTTTTTCTTTCTAGATGAGGGTGGAAGCTCCTGATGACAATGACCGAACAAGAGAATTTTTATGGCGTCGATCGAGTAATATAGCTTATTTGGTATCGCAAAAATTAACAGCTGCTAGTAAGTCCATTCTAGATACAAAACAGTCCGCTAAATCGTTAAAGCATTAATTTATTTTAATTTATATATTTATTTATATATTTATCGACATTTATTTATATGTAAAATGTATTTATTATAAATTTTAAATACAGATATTAAACAAGTCGACCCAATTTATTTCGGTAAACGATAACTGAAAAATCATACTTCATAACTCGTACATAGGCACGCGCAAATTAATATAATCCCACAAGTGTTGTGTGATGATGAACGTGAATCACAAATGACGGTACGAATAAATAATGTAAATTGGTGTAAAACGACATAAATCGTTTTATATAAACACACATCGTTCTGGTGAAATGAAGAATTAAAAATTAAAAGGGGACAGTTTCAAAATATTGAAATATGGAAACCGAAATGATTATATAGGGTGAGCCAGAGCAGACGGACGAGCTTGTTTTTTCAAATAGAGCAATTTTTAACACTGCTACGACTCAAACCGCATGCTTCACGTTTAGTGTACACACGAGAGATTCTTACGTGGAACGTTATTTCCGGCGTGAATTGATCACGACAATGCAGAGTTTCGAAAAAATTCAAAGTTACGCGATTGTTGTGATTTACGAAACACGTCCACGAGATCTGGTAGACCTGAAAACTCAGATTTTTGAAGAAATTTCAAAAATTCAGCGACATACACTCGAAAATTTTGTAAAGACTGAATAAATGTATTGCGTTGCAAATGACGGTCAACTGAACGATATTGTGTTCCACAAATGATTATAAGCTAATCTCTAGTTTTCCTAGTTTTAAATAAAATTTCATTCAAACATTTTTGAGTTATTAAAAAAAAAGCATCCGTCTTCTCTGGACCATCATATTATCAGTGTGATTACTGTCTGAATAAATTATTACGACAAAGAAGAAAATTAGCTGCGATTCATCAACCGATTAATAATCGATTTAAAACGTGAAATAACTTTAAATTGACGAAAATTTAAGATGCAAGATATCGAAACGAACTGAAGCAGCAAATCTCATATTATAAGCTTTCCAGAGGGGACGGAAAAACAGAAATAAAAAATGGGCTAGTCACGATGTTCGATGATAAACAATGCGACTCTGATAATTATGATATATTAATAATTAATATTTAATCTCTTTGTCGTCGTCTAAGCCACACAAAAATATATTATATTCACTTCCACACATGCTGCTAGAAAGTATACACGGCTAGATAGAAACGCAAGTATTTTTGTTTATAAGAAAACCCTCAATATTATTAAAGAGGTAAGACAGGGTTAAATACTGTCATCCCTCTTATGTAACACACATATAGAGAAGTTATTATAGCTAGAACCACAGAAAAACAAATTCGAAATAAAAGTAAATAGGAAAAGAATCACTTAAGATACGCAAACGATTCAACTGAAAATCTTCAGGAGTTACAACGTATGTCAGACCAACTCTCTTGAATATGCTATTTGAATTAATGCATCAAATACTAAATTCATGATGGTTAAAAGAGATGATCAAAACGTTATCAGTCATTTAAATCTAAACAACAATTTAATTGAGTGATCAATAATAAAAGATAAAATTAGAGACAATCATGAAGAAATAAGAATAAGATGTGGAATAGCAAAGGAAACATTTCCAAAAATAAAAAAAAAACGTTATGCTCGCTAATGTCACTCCAGCTAAAATTTATATAGTCCTTTGCGTTATTTCAGTACTTTTGTATGGAGTGGAATCGTGGACCTTGAATGTCACAAAAATAAAAATTCCATAGACCGAAAAATTTTCAAATAATAATGTACTGAAAGGAACTGGCGTACAAAGAAAAGTTATAAAAAATATGAAAAAAAAAAGAAAGAAAAATGGAATATTTAGATCATATTATAACAGGAGAAAAGTATGATATTTTGCACCTAATACTACAACGAAGAATTCATGGTAAAAAACTAGTTGGTAGAAGCAGAAATTTATGGATAAAAAATATCAGGAGTAACAGTAATGATATCGGTAGACCCTATAAGGTAGCAAGGAAGATAAATTATTGGGAAAAACTTGCGGACTGCATAGTGTATGGTGTTAAAAGAAGATTATGCAATTAAGATCGGTCCACTGAAAACACGGAATGGATTTTGAGTTCTGAAAATTGATTAAAGACTAAGTAAATAGAAAAAATGTTATGTAATTATTTATATGCATATATATATATTTAAAAATATATTAATAAACAACGCCACAAACATATTGAATATGAATAAATTCAAAAATGATAAACTGGTGAAGAAAACATTTAATCGAAAATAGATAATATAATCCGATTTCTCATATTGTAAACCGATAAAACATTAACGATAATCCGGAACATATCAAAAAGTAAACGCAATATACAGCGGAAAAACACATGAGTAGAGAAAACAAATGCATTAAGACTCGGATAAAAAACAACAAATTCCGAATTTAATGGAACTAATAAGACGACTAAAGTAAGAATAAAAAAGAGTAACATAAAAAAATACGAGGCGAGAAGTGTGCAAGAGGTGAATTGTGTCGAAGCGCAAAGTAATAATTCTAAAAATGAGAATATATTTTAAGTCTTTAAATAAATTAAAAATCAACTCGTAAATCAAAGCAAACGTCGAGTAATGTAAAATTAATGCCGATAAAAAACAGGTCAGGTGAAAAAATTATATATCGATAATAAATACATTTTTTTTTTTCAAAAGAATATATTTGTTTTAAAAGATTACATTTTATAATACGGAATTTAAAGCGAAATCCAATTAAGTCTTATATGCCACTTCAAACTCCACTTACATTAATGATAACAATAATACAATAATATTGAAATTTAAATATTGTAATAGAAAATTTTAATCTAAATTTGACAACTTACTTCCCAATATACCATAATTGTATCTTAAATTTAATATTGTCATTAAAGTTATAAACAAATGCTATTTTTATTACTAATATAACAATTATATTTTTTTCTGTTGTTTATTTCTTCTATAGCTAAATTACTGAACTCGTTAAATTTACCTCCTACTAAATCTTCCATACTCTAATCTAACACTGTTCCATTGACATTACACCCTTTTAATACATGAAAATAGGTGTCCGCAAAATTACATGTTACAATTTTCTGTTTCAGCTATGTCAAATCTTTTTAAATATGTTTTAAAGCTACCAGGCCCAGTGGTAAATTGTACATTATAGTAATTAGGGGCGAACTGTTTGTTTTTAAATTTTACACTTAAATCTGGAAAATATTTGTAAGCTAATCCATTATATTGGTTCCACATTTTTTGATATTGTAATATATAATATTGATTTAGTATAGTCTTAAACTGTTTAACATTGATTTGTTTACCTTCATATATACATTTATAATAAATACATTCAATTCAATAACGATAAATATATATTATATATAACTTTAGAAATAATATAATACTACTTGTATCCCCTTTAAAATTTAGCTAAATAAATTTATTTTTGTGTGCGTAAAAAAAGAGAAGTATTAAAAAATCTGCAATAATAAGTACGAAAGAATTAAATTAAAGTGAACGAAATGGGTAAACTGCGCGAAATATGTATTTGTTGCTTAGAATATAATTATTTATAATAATCTACGTTTCAAGTGCACGATTGCCATTCTTAGTGTAACGTGTGCGAAATAGCGCAAAATCATATAGAGATGCCAATAGCTTGAATTTATTTGGATACGCTTCGCAATTATCGAAAAATCCTCGCGCGCGAAATGTTTTTATAAACGTAACGATATACTAAGGGAGGTGTAAAATGAGATATTTAGAGATCCGGCAGCGCCGATTCCGTACTACCTTTATAGTTGTTTATAAGTACTGTCGAACAGTGAAACCATACGGGGACAAACAGTATTTCAAAACAGCGAAACGGTGGTAGGTCGAAATATTTTAAGAGACTTATTCGGTAAAGTTTCGGAAGAATTACAACCAAATACGATGCCATAAGAAACGATAGAAAATCTGGGAACATGAAGGATTTAACGGACAGAACTACAAGTACGCGAATTTCGACGAATGGAAGGAGAGAAGAATAAGACAGGCTGCAAACGACGTTGATTTGCTTACTTTTCGAAATAATTTCTTGAATACGTGAAAATTATTCGTTAAAATTTATATTTGGAACGTTTGATCAGTCCTGAATTATTTTGAAATTTTAATTACGGTGCCACAAGAAAAATAATGAAAATATCTTGAACGAAGAAAATCGCAAATAGAAAACTGCTTCAAAGAATACGGTAAGAACTGAGAATAATGACAATAATAAAAAAAAAAATCAATTGAAAATTAGTTAAATCACTAATATTTATTTTCTTATAGAAAACACAAAGCTTTTCGGCATTTACGCCATTATCAAGTGAAACATTTTTAACAAATCATAATTTTAAAAATATAAATTATTTCAAATTATATTTAATTTATATTTTTAAAATTACGATTTGTTAAAAATGTTTCACTTGATAATGGCGTAAATGCCGAAAAGCTTTGTGTTTTCTATAAGAAAATAAATATTAGTGATTTAACTAATTTTCAATTGATTTTTTGTAAAAAATCACTACATTCCACATTATATAAAAAATTAAATAAAAAAAAAACAACTGTGTATCATGGCGCAGAGAAGTGAAATTTAAATACGTTTTCCCAAAAAGACACTAAAGTAAATACATCCTTTGTGCAGCGAAGATTTGAAAACACCCTAAAAATTATATATATATATATATATATATATATATATATATATATATATATAGAGAGAGAGAGAGAGAGAGAGAGAGAGAGAGAGATGTATAGACGCACTAACGCACGTCTGCCATAATTTTCGTACATATTTCTACGTATGTATGCAAACTGAATATACTCTTACATGAGTACAGCACGCAGAAAAGAGAGTAAGGTCTGACTATGTGTATAAGCTCTTGGCTCGCTCGCTCGTTTTATATACAACGTTCCAATATATGTTTCACTTAAAAAAAATCAAGTAGGAGTCATTTAATCACTCTACCATAAGGAAAATTAAATGGCAAAAGACAAAAATAAAGAATCAAATTTATGGAAGCATAATGAACAAACAAAGCTACACTGAAGTACACAGACACACACATTATATATATATATATATATATATATATATAATAAAATAGTTATAAAGAAATAGCTTTTGGTTATAGGCCATATATATAAAAAAAAAACGAAATATTAATATATATATATATATATATATATATATATATATATATATATATATATATATATATATAATAAAATAGTTATAAAGAAATAGCTTTTGGTTATAGGCCATATATATAAAAAAACGAAATATTAATATATATATATATATATATATATATATATATATATTTCGTTTTTTTAAACGAATATTTCGGCTAGTTTTGTAGAACGAGAATAAATTAAAAAAATAAATAAATAAGAGAATATGTAAGTAAATAAGGTAATTCAAAAGTTGTTTCCGCATTATTCTAAGACATAAATTATGAAAATTTAGCCTCATTAAACAAACCTAAAATAAATATACTGTATATATAGTTTTATTTATTCGTCTGTGAGAAAAAATTTTATATATACATAAGAATTTATAGAATATTATTAGCGGATATTTCAACAATTAAAGAGAAAAGAATTTGTTCTGTCTCCGCTTCTCTGTACACTTATGCTTAGAAAATCAGGAAAGGATCGAATTAAATTTTCACTTTCCCTATATATTTTGAAATAGGTTAACTACTGGTAAAAGTAAAGAAAAAATAATAATAATAATAATAATAGAGAACTGTAATAGTGCGATTAAAATTTAGTGGTAAAGAACAAATCATATTTCGGCCATTTTAAATTATATATATATATATATATATATATATATCAGACAACAAAGACATACGATACCAAGATAAATTAGGAAACTAAAACTGCATTAGCCGGCTCATTAATCTACAAAGAGCATCGTATTACTGAAGAAATAAAACGAACGTAATGCATGTCTCGTTTTTTTTCTACTCCAATTCTAACAGCGCGTCCTGGATCATAAATAACGCAGATTACTAATTAATAAAAATAGCGTCTACGGTAGAATATTCGTTAATAGCAAAAGGAAGCAACGCATCGATTATGAAATAGTTCAACATCAATGATCGCGAACAGTTCCGTCGGGAATACACAAAAAGTACATACACTTTTCAGTAATACGACGAGATCCAGATGGATCGAAACACCGATCAAAACGAAATATTACTATATATAAAATATTTTACTTTGCAGCTCCTTCAAAAGTTGATCACTATTGTCCCTGAATTGTTGTGTGGTTTAACCGTCACTTTAACATATCTAATAAGATCGATAAAAGAATATCAACTTGGGAATGATACGACAAATCACCCCGTATTTTTATTGTATTCACGACATTGTTATCGAGGCGAATGCATTTCATAGACGAATTTATAAAGGTGCGGAAGGATTAAAATAATTGAAAACAAATATAAGGGAACGGTAGCTGTGAACAAGAATTAGGAAATTAACGTTAAAGTGTGTAAGATAGTGCTGTGCGAGTGTACATAGTATATATAAAGATCGTGCTAATAGATTTAGAACTGGAACCACGCAATGCAAAGTTAACCTCAGAAAATGGGGCATAGAGAAAAACGGTAGGTGCAATTGCGGAGAAGCACAAACTTTTGATCAATTGCTACAATGTTTACTGATGGATCAGAACTATCTAACTGCAGCAAACGTTAAAGCCCGTGTACGTCGCTATATATTGGACTGTAGCATAAAGTATCCGGACACGGAAATATATAATATAGAATGGTGGCGGGTGTACTTTCAACCATCAAATAGTGTAATAAGTAATCTGTAACCGTACGCAAAAACAACGAATGTACTTACTTACCTTAATCAATAATAAGTAAAAAATAATATTTATTAGATAATTCATGTCAAACCACTTCGTATTATTAGCTTCATTAAGAAGCGTCGTTTAAGGTTCTCTATCAATCATTGGTTTGCCGAGAATCGTGTAGGCGATAACCCTTATAAATTACTCAGTTGATGGAACATTCATTATATACACACACACACACATTATATATATAAAAAATTTCTTGTTGAAATAGATATTTATACTTAACGCTTTGAAATTTAATCAAAATAATACTTAACAAATTTCATCATTCATATACCGAAGATGAGCGTATTCAATAAATCAGATTTTATTTCAATTGTAGGAGTTATGTACGACACTTAATTAAATACTTATACTAGGAAATGTATACTAGCAAAGTTTTTAAAATCGTTTATTAAGCAAACATGGCGTATATCGGCAAAAATTAATAATAAGTAAAAAGGAGAAAACAATTAATACGATAGATATTTTAAGTTAATTTTTTTTTTTCGAAAGAATAATAAACATTGTTATTACATGAGTACGATCGTACCAATTACAATTATGTTTTTTTTATTATTATTCCCAAACAATATTAAAAAATAAAAATAAATAAATAACATTATCCGTGTATTTTCAATTTTATACGATTTAAACGTGAACAATTATAACGTGTAATAGTTAAATAATTAATAATTTTATACTTATTTTATTGACTAAAAGTAAACGAAAATCTGTGTATGTAAGTGTGCGTTTGAGAGAGTTGTTACACTAATAACCAAGCTTAGTCCAAATTATATAATAATATTCGACGGCCGATAACATTTTTAATTATTCGAGAATAATAAATCACGAAATATGAAGAATTCACACATATATAGAATGCGTTTCATGTTGTAGAAAATATATAATATATTGAAGCTTTCTCTTATTCATACCCGCAGTTCAACCTGAATTCGAAAAAAATAAAAAAAAAACACGAAATTGTTTTCCACGATAAATGAACATTTGTCCTTTTAATAAATAATAACGAACGTTATTGTAAAAGATTCGATATTTTCTATCAGAGTAAGGAGGTTTAAACCGCATCGGATAACAAAGTGGCGTTTATTCACACATCAAAATCGAACGAACCACATCATTACGAAATGAATGAAGATTTATAAAATTCACCGTTTAACAGACAAATATGTAAATGTTTAATTTAACGGAATTAATTATTAGAGAAAACCTCCTGTTAACACGGTTTAGTCTCAACCGTTCTCAAAACTTAAATAATAAACAATAATAATAATCGACGTAACGTGTACAAAAAAAAAAAAAAAAAAAAAAAGGAAAGGTAACACGAAAGGAATAGAAATGTATAGTAAACATAAGAAAAATTGGTCCAAAGAAATTTATTGGACGCATAAAACATTTTTCGTCAGAATCGAACAATACGAAAATATTCTAAAATGCTCATTCCACTGTGTATCGAATTTAAAATTCGAACGCACGCGCAAAACAAAGTTGCGTAGTGAAACAAATCGCGTGATGAGATGAGAAAAATGAGCGACAATCGACTTAAAATTAGAACCACGTTACTTTTTCGAAAAATACGAATTTTAAAAATCAATTAAATCTTTAAAAAATAATAATAAATCCGGGATGGATTCGAACATAACGACGGATGATCAAATATCGCCGTAAATATAAAATCCGTTTATAAATTCGAAAACATATTGACGAGATTTATTTACGTGAACTTCGATTAGTTTTTAAGAATACCCACAAATCGTCAGCTATCAAACCGAATTAGAAATCGGAAACGCCGTTGGATGAGCTACGCGCTTCGACGCGGAGAAGTGCTATGGGATATACAACTGAAGGACACATCCCTAGAAGACGAGAGAGGTAGGCTCCGATTAAGCAGAGTTCTTAAGTGGAAAAAGAATTCCTAATTGAATTACTCGGAGATGTAAAGAACGGCTAACAATCGATAGGAATGAAAACAATTAAGCGTAGACACGAACCAGAATTGCACTAGATAACGACGATTACAATTATCGATTAGCACCGTATAATTTAAAACATTCGATAATTTTGTCGAGCCGGATAATTTATTACATTATTTTATAATTATTTTTCACGAAAGTTTGCATTCTCGCTAGTTGTATTACTCCTTAGCGAGTATAATAGAAAACATAACGAATAAATCTACTTTCACTCGGTGAATTAGCTTGCGTTTGTTCGTCTATGATCTATTAAGTTAAATAGCGCGTACTGTAATTATAATAATATTTCGAATTAATTCGTCGAAAAAATAAATAAATAAATAAAAAACTTACATTTTTAATCAATTACGAAAAACGATGATCCAATTTTAACAGGTGACGAGAATAGAAAATAACCGTGAAAATTATTCTTTACGTCGCGTTTAGTTAAATCTAAATTATCTGAAAATATTGAAGTTTTTATTTTTAAATAATTATTTATCGTCGTCTTATCAATATAAATTAATTTCGATATTAAACAAAAACATTTGTTTAAAAAAAAAAAAAAAAACGAAAATATATAAACGAATAAAAATTTGAGATTCATCGCGGAATGATTAATTCGAAAAATAAAATATATTATTAAATTGATACCGGTAATCGATAAATTTTATATATATATATATATATATATATATATATATATATATATATATATATATATAAAATTTAACGCCAAAATATTATGTCGAATACTTTTTTCATAAACTGAAAAACGTTAAAAAAAAAAACGCAACTAATTTTAAATATTCGTACAAAGCGCAAAACTGATAATAAAACGACCAAAGACGATAATAACTTAAATCGCATTAATGCACGTATTCCTATTACAAAGGGTGTATATTATGCAAGTTAAAGACATAGATCATAGTGTTCTCAAATGGAACATGCTACTTTAACCGTTTCAGACATGATGCCCACTATGTAGTATATGAAATTTTAATTCAAACCAAGTGTTTTCTTTTCTGGTTGACGTGAAATATCACAATTTTATAAATATTTATATAAATACATCGAAAATTATCTACAGTTTAAATAAAAATGGAGTATTTTATAATAAACAACTATATAAAATTTATAGTTTTGTTTCGACATTTTATAATGTATGACTGAAAAGGTTAAAGACTTCATTTGAATAACGGAAAGATTTACACGAATGTCAAATCGTATTGTAAAAATAAAACGAAAAAATGTTTACTTTAATTCAAATCTACCCTATTACATAATTAAAACAAAGTGAGATAATGTTCATATTTATTAACACAAATTTACAAGTGAACGAAACCGTAAAATACAATTAAAAGAAAATAACGCAAATTAATCGTCGTTCGAAAACATATAAAACACAACAAATATAATAATAATAATAATAATTTTCTGTCATACTATTATTTTAAATTCTTTTTTATAATTCTAACCTTGTTTATCGATACGGATTAAAATATCGGTATATCTTTAATTAGTTTTTTTTTTTAATGTTCCCTAAAATGTTTAAATATAAGAATATATATAATATAATATAACTTTTCTTATTTTATTTATTGCCAAGGTAAATTTTGTGTACTTGGCATTAATAGTTGTATAATGTAAATAATTGTATAATAAAGATCTTCTTTTATATATATATATATATGTATGTATATATATACTTATATACTCCTTAAGGTGCTACAGAAGCAACTTCTTCCAAATCATTAACCCAATACCACAAAACAATATTTGTGGATTAAGAAAAAGCAACAAACAACGTATGATTTTCTTCGTGAACACAATGATACAACATCTGATGTATAGAATAAATCGTGGATAAGCAAATGCATTATCGACGAGATAACAATTACGAATACATATGTAAATCTAAACATAATAATGGTGTAGATATATCGTCGAAACTTTGTTAAAAGTTATTCGAAACTTATCATAACCTTAATTACCATATAATAACATATGTATTATTATTACAAATATATATATATATATATATACATATATATATATATATATATATATATATATATATATATATATATATATATATATATATATAATAAGTAGCTTGTAACAATTAAAATGCCGCTAAAAAATACTATCTTGTAAGCTTTACCTCGTACGGAATTATGACCGAAAACCGTTTTATTTAACTCTATCGACGAAGAAAAAGATTAAAAGATGTAAATAATGTTTCTATAACTAGAAGAATTAAAAGAAATAATAATAATTGCTAGAATTTACTTTTAGTTTCAAGTTGTTGGATTAATACGATTATTTTATGGTACGTTATTGTATATTTTAGAGTATAATACACTTTCGTTTAGGTTTCACCGGCAGTACAGGACATAAAACTGCTCTGATAGCTTCATCGAAAACCGTTTTCAAACCTTTCTGAGTTAAAGCGCTACATTCCAAATATTTAACAGAACCAATTTCTTTAGCCATAGATAAACCCTGTAAAATTATCAGGTTCCTTCATAAAACAAAACGTCTTATTTACGTTATCCTCGAATTAAAATATTAGCGAAAAAAAATCGTTTTTAAACTTTTCCGTTTTAAAACGTCACATTTAAACACATAACTAAATCTTTTAGTCGCGGATTAACGCCGTAAATTTTAAACAAGTTTGTAGTAAAGTGTTACACGTAATAATTTACGTTATCGTTATAGTCAATTAAATTATTAGTGGCAAAAAAGTAATTTGAAAAAAAAAACAATTATTTGAAATAATTTTCTCCCGAATTTTTATACCATATGAATTAGATTTTTACGCGTAAAAAAATATGAACAATATCAACGTCAATTTACCGAAAATTTTGAAAAAATCGTGTAAAAATTACCGCCATTAAAACGCTTAAATCACCGAGAAAATCACAAATAAACCATGAAAACTCGAAACAAATAACAAGAACTGTGTGTATGAAATATATATATACACATGTAATAAATAAATAAATAAATAAATAAATAAATATATATATATATAAATTGAAGAGAATAATAGATGTGTATGAAGTTAACAACCATCTATACAGTATGAAGTAAATTATGGTTAATTATGGAATAACTTGCGACTCCTCAGTAATTTTTATCATTGAAAACATGCGATAATTAACGGCCATTTTAATCAATTATTTAACATTAAAATTATCGTAACCTATAATAATTTACGATGAAAAATCAAACAACTTGAGGACCAGTTCGGCGAGAAAGAAAACACTACACAAATCATATATTAAAAAATATGATATTAAGGTATGTAAACACAATGAATTTAAAAACTTAAATGAATTAAGGATGGAAAAAAGTGAACATGACAAAAGAAAAATATAAGCAAATCACAAAAACGACCATATATATATTGAACTATTAATGGTGTTTTGATGCCACATTTTTCCAATATCCGAGTATCTGAAATAGTTTCTCATATACAACATTTGAACATAGTGATATGTAGAGATTTTTTCTAAAAAATAAAGAAAAAAGTCACTAATTTTATATAAAAGCACCACAAAGATTTTCGGCTATTAAGTCATTATCAAGTAGACATAAACAAAAATAAATAAAATATAAAAATACTTTGTTTATAAAAATATTTAGTGTAATTGTTTATGTATAAATTTTATCTTAGTGATTTGTAGATTGTGTTGCTTGCCACATTCACTATTACATTATTTTATGAATAACTGTTATTTAACTTCACTATTTTTTTAAATACTGTAGATCTGAATGAAGTATTTTCTGAATTTTTTTATTTTTCGTTTGATATTTTTATATTTTATTTTTTCATGTCTACTTGATGCTTGATTGCCGTAAAACTTTGTATTTTTTTATATAAATTTAATTTATTTTTTGTTTATATATATATATATATATATATATATATATATATATATATATATATATATATATATATATATAAATAAATGTTCCTTTGTTGCTATCGCTAATCTCGGAATGTCCTTCACACATTGCTTTGAAGTTCTGAGTTAACGTTGCATTCGGATATAAGCTTACTGTTACGTATATACTGTGTCGAATTATAAATATCACATATGTGACATTTGAGCGCTATCTATTGAACGTAACAATAACATCGCATAAAGGATTTCTATTCAAAAATTATATTGAACGTAATCCGTTTATTACTGTTCTGATATTGACCGGAAAAAGTAATTAATCGACATAATTTTGTATATATATTCATTCTTTTTAATTATTTCGTATAATATTGTTTTAATCAAGATTTATCGGCGAAACGCAACTGCGTCAATTTATTTAAACTTAAATAAAAATTATGCGATGAAACTAAAATCTTAGTATTTGTTTAAGTAGAATAACGTATTTTTAAGTTCTCACTGAGTTTGAATGCGGCTATGTTAACTGATTTACATTCTGGAAAGTGGGGCTACTTTGACCGATTTGAGTTTGAATTTAAATCTTATTCGTTTTATTTTTTTCAATTTTGTATATGTGAATATAAATATTTATATTCATTTTACATTCATCCTCAAGTTAAGTTATTGTTTTCTCTGATTTCAAAAAGGTGCCTTGTTTTATTATGCACCCCTATTTTAATCCGCGTTATTAGTGTTTTTAAACACGAATAAATCTAATCATAAAAAAAAAATTATGATTGAAAATAAGTTAAATGTGTATATAAATCTAAAAAACAATTAATTAGTCAGATAGAAAATATTTTTCCTATTCAACTCGAAAAATCGTAAAAACTACGCAGGATTCGACTTATGCTAAAGATAAAATTGATTTCGTAGTTAATATTTTTTCTCTAATGTCAAAATTTATACGATAATTATAAATTTTGATCATTACGAACAATCCGTATTTCGCTTATTAACAAAAAATTCAAAAAATGATGATTTTAATACGATATTACAAACTGAAGCACTAATTTACAACTCAATATTAAAAAAACACCCGGCGAATATAATTTCCAATTGGTTAAACAAAGCTCATCGCAAAAAAATCAAATCCGAATATCATCAGAAATAAACAAATAAATGAAAATTACAATTCTGCACATACAAGCATATCAAGCGCTCTACAAAAATTAAAGAAATGCCTCAAATATTAATATAACAAATTAACACGAAATAAACTAATACCATTTAAAAAATTACCAATAGCTTCCGAAAACTGTGAATTATTTCATTAACTATTCTTTATAACAAACAGTTTAGAAACATAACTGATCCGAAAAATCTAAATAATAATTAAAAAACTAATGAACACAAAATAAAGTCACTACTAGACAATAGTTTAACACAATATTAAGTTTGTTGAATATTAGAATGTATAAAAATAAAATCATATTTGCTAACCTGTGGATATGTAATAGGTGCCAATTTTTTCTCTTTTAATTTTTCCACAGTTTCTTTATCTTCCCTCAAATCCAACTTAGTACCAACTAGTATAATAGGAGTACTAGGGCAATGGTGACGTACTTCAGGGTACCACTATTTATTTAAAAAAAAATAAAACATTTTTATATTAATAATTTAAATATAAAAAATTAAACCTTTGAATTAATAACTTTAAAAAAAAAATGAAATTCTTGAATATATTAAAATATACCTTCGCTCTAACATTTTCAAAAGATGCCGGGTTGACTAACGAAAAACATATCAAGAATACGTCCTATAATATAAACAAAAATATTTTTTATTGCTAAAAAATTCTTAGACTGTTCAAAAATTTGATCAAATACTAGCATACAAATATTTAGGATTCATTTACCGTTTGTGGATAAGATAAAGGACGTAACCTATCGTAATCTTCTTGCCCGGCTGTATCCCATAACCCTAAATTTATTGGTTTCCCATCAACCATGACATTAGCCGAATAATTGTCAAAACTATAATATAAATATGATTAGTTAGTTAACAGTAACTGATTGAAAATATTTAAAATGTGTTGAATCAGGCTCATAATTATTCGGGGTACGCCACTTTATAATTACAGATAGAATCGGGTTCTCAAAGAAAAATGTATCCATAACAACAACATACATACTTATATTGTTTTTAAAATATTATTATTTTAAAAACAATCGGACACTTGGTTAAGAAAAAATTAAAAATAAGAAATTTTATTTACACTTTACCGAGAATACATTATGATATTACATTTCTAATTTTATTTACATATTATTTTCAAAGCATTTTTTCCTTCTAGCATGAATAATAGAAAGTAAGAAATGGAAACAAGTATTCTA
Organism: Coronaproctus castanopsis; assembly: GCA_032883995.1. NCBI lineage: Eukaryota > Metazoa > Arthropoda > Insecta > Hemiptera > Monophlebidae > Coronaproctus > Coronaproctus castanopsis. The sequence continues at coordinate 160,890,087 of CM065053.1, read as the reverse complement.
ACAAGTTCATTGTAACTATAACAAAAAAAAAATCTAGGAATAAAATACAAATACTTTAATGTACTTCTTTACAAAATTACATTACGAAATTACACATATATAGATGAACAATAACTCCCAAGGATCTTTTTTGTGTGATATATCTATTTTTAACATTATATATCACACTATCTTTTTAAAGTAAATAAACTTACACTGTCGGTATGTATTCACCAGGAAAAGCATTCGTTGTATAACTAATTAACAAGCATGTTTTACCAACCGCACTGAAAAATAACGATCATTTAATAATTGTATACATGTACAATACAATAAGATTCATTTTAATTTTTAAAAATCAGCATAACTGAAACTCGATAATAATCATATAGACTCACTGATAAACTTCTATAATATAGATAACAAAAATTATAACACATTAAAATGATTTCACTAAAAACTTACACGATGAAACTAAAAAAGTACTCACCCGTCGCCAACTACAACACATTTTATAGCCTGCATCTTTTAATTACAAAAACACAAATTTTAGTATTTGTAGCAACAACGGATAAAATATTAATAACTTCGCATGATATAAACAAATAAAAACAACACCCAAACCGACCTACGGACTGCTAAGTTAATAGGTGAACAAATTTTTACATTTTGAAAAAATATAAATAATCATATATGATTAATCGATATAAAATTATTTTTTGTATCTTAAAAAGAAATGAGCAAAAACGTCAGAGAATTCTGCGAAATCGAGTTAACAGGTTACCTTGCGCAAATCAAGTTCGTTTAAAAACCGGAAATCAAGTTATTTGCGATCATTTAGTCATTATAAATACGTGAAGAAAATGATTAAAATAATTTATTTTTACTTTATTATTTCTCAGAGCTTCGTTACTTGATTTATTCCATTGCAAAAGTTATATAATATATGTATATATATATATATATATATATATATATAATAATCTGATACTTTTTTAATTTATTAAAAAAATTATTATAAAATTTAAAATACACTAATTGCAAAAATTTATAATTGAAAGAATGTTCTTTATTGTAGTTAGTCTTTAATTTAGTTATATATATTATTCCATCTGTCACACTGCGTGCGACAAAAAATTAATCTAAACTTGCAATAAAGGCTAATAATAAATTAAATATTTGAAAAAAGTGAAATTTTAAAAACGAAAAGTTTTAACGAAATCAGGTAATCTCTGATTCTATTTTGAATATTAATGACGTACGTTTTTTATTTAATATTAGAGTTAATTTACGGATCAAGATATTTTTATGAACAAATGAATTTGATCTAACATGATCTTTAACGCTATGTGGTTACAAAAATGTGAAACGGAAATGGTAACATTTCTGACATTTTAATTTTAGTTTATTCTATATAAAATAGTTTTTGTAGTGGGTTAAAAATTAAAAATTATTTTTAAAAAGTGAATTCATTCTCTTAAAAAGCTAGTTACCTATTGATTTTCAGATAACAATTCTTAAAATAAAAACTTATTTAAAAACTAAATTGACTTAAAATTTATACGAAAATATTAGAATTTCTGTAATCACTATTATAACAAGGCGTAACCCAATGGCAATCTTATTATGTGTAATAAATAGCGTATACTTTTTCATCACAGCGGTGCGGATTTATAAAATTTGATAGTTTTAATAATGCAAATTACACGCAAAAAACTATCGGTATGAATTCTTTATGCAATTTTAAAAATTTAATAAATAAATATTTAAAATTTTTGCAAAGAAAATCCGACAATATTCTTGCAAAAAAATAACAGCGTACTATGAAAATCAGTTGTACTCGTGAATGGGATCCTATTTTTTTTTTAAGTTCATAGGATCTAGTAATAAACAGAATAATTATAGCTTAAATCAAAATTATGAATTTCATTGTAATAAATATTTACCAATTGCCCAATACGCAATGTCCGTTGGCAGTTATAAATTATTGGAGATATTGCACCGAACTTAACGGCGAACACCCAATATAAAAGTAAAAATAAAGTAATAAACTTGGAATGAAACCAATGCACCGTTTTTTTACGCCACGTGAAATTAAAAAAAAAAAAAAACACGAACGAAACCTATGTATGATAAATTAACCTCGTATAGGCGTTTTTTAAAATTCATGATCTGTAGTAAGAATACATTTTTAAACATTTTTCAAAATTTATGTTCCAGGTTTGAAAAAAAAAAAATAACATATATCAAAACCGCAATACGTCTTTGACAGTCCACTAACGGTTAACGAAACATTTGGAAGGATACAAAATTCTAATAAACAAACAATGAATATAAGAAAACCTCACAGATAAAAAAATTATAACCTATCAAAATATAAAAATCATTCGAAATGAAACAGTTACACTAATTGCTATGAACTTCCGCAAGCGTGTTAAGATTCATCGCACTTTAATTAATGTTTTTTCTGTTATGGTCTACACCTAGCCTGTCTAGGCCATCAGTAGATGTTATCAAAGAAAATTCAAGTTCATCACTTGTAGCCTCATCCATTGATGGTGCAGCTAATTAGTGTGCTTATTCATTGCGTACCATTAACTAGAGTAAGTCTAGTGGTTTCGTCGTTATAGCCGGCGAACCTCGTTCAGATTATCCAGTAGGATAATTACTGTCCAGTTGGTATGTCTATCCAACCTATCAGTATGCTTCTTTGCTGTTTTCTGAATGACCTCTTGCACATATGGTACATTTAGATCACGGTGTAGTATCTCATTGTTTACGTACCAAGGGGTATCTGCAAGTATTCTCAGTTTTATTCTGAAATATCTGTATTATTTTTACATTACTTTTCACACTGCATCCCCACAACTGGCATAAGTATTTGCTTATAGAGCAGCACCTTGTTATTTAGGCTGTTTCGATTTTCTTCCTAATAGCCAATACATTCTCCTTACTTTTATAGTAAGTTCTGTTCTTTTAGTTGTGATTTGCTTCCGCCACGTGATCCTGCTGTCCAGATATAATCCAAGGTATTTCACTTCATTTTTAAGCGGTACGGTGTTGTTGTTCACAATAATATCTTTTGTAACAATTTTCCTGTTTGTAAATATAACATGCGTTAGTTTCATTTACTTTGATTTTCCATTTCTCACACCAAGAAGTAATGAGATTTACACTTGTTTGTAATATTTTATTCGCTTCATTAGGACAACTGCTTGAACATAAGACGGCTGTATCGTCAGCAAATGTAGCAATTAGTGTATTTTCCGGTATGAAGGTACAGTATAGTATCCAAAACACTTCCTTGAGACTTTCCAGCATTAGCAGGATATATTTCAGATACTTCATCGTCGTACTTTACTTGGAAGTACCTTTCGCTCAGGTAGCAGCAATAATGGTAAGGGAATATTTTCCCAATTTTATGTAACAATCTCGTGTGCCAAACTTTATCGAATGCTTGGCTTATGTACAGGAAATCCGAGTCATACATTCTTTTTTCCTCGAGGTCATTTTATATTTTGTGCGTTATTCTATGCACCTGCTGTATAGTGGAGTGTTTTAATCTAAACCCGTATTGGTGATCCGTAATAACTTTAGTCTTCTATTATTGATATTATGCATCTATGAATTAGTTTCTCATATAGCTTGGACAGAACACAGATCGATCTGTATGACGTTCCTTCTGTAGGTGGTTAACCAGTTTTATTAATCATTATCTGTGAGAATTTTAATTGTGCTGGGTAGTAATTGAGTTAGAATAAGAGTACACTGATTTCTATAGTTACACAGAAGTGGTTTAAATAAATTAAATGCAATAACATAACAGAACTTTTACTAAATCCTCAGCTACTTTCATCAGCTTCTGTTCGGTTTATAATAATGTTGATCGTACTGAGATATTTACTAAATGTTGTTAAAATAATTACTTGTATAAAATTGTAAACAATGGTTACCAGCTGGAAAATAAAAACAAAGTAGAAAACAAGTTGTGAATAACAAATTCATATTGGTATCGACGTTTTTTGTTTTTTGTCTGTTTAATATATTTCTAGCTTACTACAAACGTATTCACAAATGATATAATCCTGATAACATAAATCTAATAATGCCCATAATACATGAAAAGGCAATATGTGGACATAATTTATTGAAGAAATTACTTAAATATATCATAAATACTGTTAGAAATTAGAAAATGGATTATGTAAATTAACCAGGATATATAGAAGTAACATCGTATCTACAGAAAACGTGAGAAAATACAGCAACTAATGTTTGCATTTAATATAATTCATAACCAAATTTGTAACGACACTGTGAAGTTCGGCTTTAGCATTTGTTTTTATCATATACCTTATGGTGGTTCAAAACCCTTGTGAAGATTGATATGTTACTGAATGTTACATTACATAGTGTCACAAGAACAATCTAGTTAACCTTTGTAGATTGTCTCCGCATTATAAGAAAGTGCCTCGCAATCAAGAAATGGTAAAAGTGTAAGAAAAATATAGATCAACCTGTAATGACACCATAGACATAACTATATTTATAATAAAATTGTCACGAAGTTCAAGTTGCGTGATTTCTCCAGCGATAAAACGGAGAAAAAAATTCGAGAAAAACACGGTTTTACCGGGTATCCTAATTTCTGACTATAGAAATATGTCCGACTATAAAAAATATGGTTGCGACTGAACCAGATTTATACAAATCATAGGTTATGATTAAATACTGGTTATGAAACATATAAACTAACGAAATGCACGTCAGAACCACAATACAATCAATTGATTGATTATTCTGAGTTCTTAAAGACGACATAAATTAAATTAAATACCTAACAAACACGGCAAATATATATGGCTTCTTAGAATGGACAGTTTTTTAATTGAAAGTTGCAATGAGTTTTCTAGTATATACTCTTTTATAAAATTTAATTAAGAATGTAGATTTTAATAGTTGCACAACTTTACAAGCTTGTATACTCACGTCTGTGTATCACAACATTAGTTATTGAGCATATGCCGTCATTGCGTTCACAATTATTTACTTTTTTAAAAGGTACTTATGAATTTATTATAACCTCAATAGTAACTAGTTCCCATGACGTGCACCTGAAGATTTGTTATTTCGCTATTCTTTACATCATTATTAAATCAACAATCTCAGTTGGTGAGTTAATCATTTTCATATTTATATTTACCACTCAATACGTACAATTCACGAATGTATTTTTATATAACAATGGTTGATAATTTTTTCAATGGAATACATTTCAAAATATTTGATTACTTATATATTTATGCGAGAACATTTTAATTAATTTACGAGAAATTGAGTTACAATTTGAATCTTAAAAATTAAGTTCTAATACGTGCAAAAAAATTGTAAATTGATTGTACATAATTTCGTGATACCTTTACTAGCTGATAAGAACAACGAATCCAATCTCCTACAAATTCCTTCAACCTTAATTGCAAAATGCATACAACTGTTATATACTGTGTATTCAATTATATAGATCACGCAATGTGACTCTCTTAAGAAAGTTTACAAGGATCTAAATCATTCCCTGTTTACACATAATGAAACTAAATTGTAAGCTTACAACATTAAACCTGCAAAATGTATTGAATTTTAAATACATAAACAAAAAAAAATAATTAAAAGATATATCGCAATTTTGATACTCAAGTATATTAAGTAAATACAAGCAAGCTTTCGTTTTAGTTGATAACAGATATTTAAAATTAAATTACACATGGGCGTTATATATATATATATAAATAAATAAAAATAAAAAATATTAAAATTTGTCTTCAATGCGTTCGTTGTTAAAATTATTGATACTCCATGTTGATTCTATTTTATATTAAATAAAAATGAAAGTTGCTTCAGTAATATATGTGAAATGGTTACAATAAAGAGTTTGAAATTTAGATGCTAATTTGAAGTTCCATAAAATTATAGAAAAGCAATATTTGTGTGAAAATGAAACACTACACGACGAAACAAACAACGCGTTTTCTAATCTTCCACCAATCATTAAGCGAGTACAATGGTGCATGTTATTATGCAATGATGAAACAGCTACTTATAAATCAATAGATACTCTTTTAATTAAAAACATAAATCAGCCTATCAGCAACTAAATCAATGTTAAACAATACATAGAACAAACTGAAACGAAATACACTTGTAACAGTCATGTCAGTGATTTCAGTAGATACCAGCTATTCAATTCGAACAATAATGATAAACAAATAAATACAACATGAACATCGTAAAACGTTGCTATTGAATTCATTCAAATTTATTTAATTTAGATAAAATGAATATATCAGATTTGTTTCTTTTCACGTGATATCCATAGAACGCTAAAATTATACGACCATTTAATAATTTTTTAAGTATTTCACACGTAACAAGTAATTTATCAAGTATAAAACACCCATACAAAAAATTTCCTTTCGAATCACCACATAAAAAAGTTAACAAACAATATATTAAATTTTGGATTTTCGTGATAACGTATTATTTAAAAAGTTGTTTAAAAAAAAACAGCGCGTACAACAAACCAATAATAGAAGAAAAAATTAATATAACATATCACATAAAATTCAATAAATTAATATTAACCTTTGATCGCATTTATTTATTTACTACGTGGGTTACTAGTACATTATGAAAATGAAATCTGTCTTAAAACTGCGTTTTCTATTTTGTATATTTTAGTAATATCCTCATTTTCCGTAACTTATTCTATCAATTATGTATATTGCACATACTTCATAATTCTAATTTTTTGCAATTTTTTATGTTGATTTTTGTGATCTAGTCTCACAATTTCATATACCTGTTTAATGTTAATTCTATGGCTTCGATCTTGTTAAACATCTAATCGTCTCATTATTATGTTCACAACATGCGCACACATTAAAATATATTTTTAAATAATTAAGCGTATATTTTTAAAATATTTAATTCCTGAACTTTTCTATTTCGTTCAATTTGTCAATTAATTCTTCTTACTTTTTGTTCAGCTGTTAAAATGTTTTTATTTTATTTTTTCCTTTTTAATAAATATTTTATTTTATTCAGTATTTTATAAAGTTTATTCTATTTCTGAAAAAAATGCTAAGTACGTAAATTTTAACTTTTGATATATTCATTCACTGGTTTACCAACATATCTTTCATTCTCGAAATGAAACAAATTCAATAATTCTTATTTCGTCTAATTCGTGGATTAATTTTATATCCACTTTTAAATCTCCTATTATCTTAACTTTTGGAAAACCTTTGTATCTTTATTAATAAAGTTTTTTAACAATATAATTTCATAATCTAAAAAAATTTAACAATTCAGATGTGATTAGAGAATAAAAATCTAAACAAAGATAAAGTTTTTGTCGACAATTTTTTTTTTAGTTTCATCGTTTCGTCAGTCAAGCTGTCAATTGTTATTTCACTTACAATTAGTGGACATCCGGACAAGTGTTTATGGTCTTGATTCGTATCTCGAATCAATATCTAATTCATATTTTTTTTTTAAATTTTTCTTTGTACGGCCACATCTTGTTCGTAATCTATTTAGGGTTTTTAATTTTTTCCAGTTCTTCGTATCGTGCGCCAATATGCCCTCGTTGCCAACTACGTCCAGTTGCTACCATACTTCCTTGCGATATTTTGCTGGCTCGTGTTCATTTAGTCATAATGTACTAATAGTACTATGGAAAGTATTTTGTCTAGACAAATTTTTTAAAGTTAAGACTTGGACTTTCAAATTTTACTTTAAAATTTAAAAAATAAAATATAGTAAAATAGCGCTGTTTTTTTTTTATGTGGTCATAATATACTAGTTCAATGGATGTTGTCACATCAATGATTATACAAGTAAAATATTCCAATAGATGACTAAGAAGCTTATACGTACAAAGCCTATCATAACATAAAGATAATTCAAAATCGAATTTCTTATTTATTATTCTCGAAAGTAAATACCAATATTTCAATATAAATATCAAACAAAAGCAGTTAAATTATAACCATGCGAGATGAATTTGTAATTTTTGAAAATACAATTTCATTTTGATTCAGTCAAATCTGGAAACAAAATTACAGAGAAGATAAAGTAATACTTTTTATTTAAAATCAATATCACAATCAAAGATAATTAAATATAAGTAAACGTATTCAACTTATTATACTTTCTAGTATTCTTAATGTATATTTAATAATTTTATTCATGAAGTACACTTTAGAAAGTACAATTTTTTCCAAAACATCAACTCCATATAAGATAATTTGTATATTTGTCACACATTTATAGTAATCAAACACTAAAGTATTTTCTGAGTTAATAACTAAATTTCAATTATTTGTTTTTGATAAAGAAATTCCATGGTTACTAAAGTTTTTTACTGCCGCTTTTAATAAAACTTTTCAGCATAAAATAAAATTATATGTATAGGCTAAACAGAATTTGTATGAAATTTCTGCGAAATAATGCTTTAGTATGTTTAATTGATTAAACGTGCAACTACTATATGTACACATAGGATATATATATATGCATCATATATAGATAATTCTCACATTTATGCATCTAGTACAAATTATATAGAATAAATATTACCTCATACATTCGATAACTGGGAGTGAAACTGACGCACAGCCCGCGAATAAGCGTACAAGTGGTTCTTATATTATTATATGTTATAAAATATTTTAAAAGGGAGTAGTACACTGATTAAACCTCAACTGTGGTACAACGTATTGCATCTTTGTAAATGAAACAAACTGTAAAACATTAATTCGAATAATAAAGTATTAATAAAAAAAAAAATCATCAACAGAAATAGGAATCGGTCATGTTTTCGAAAATGTGTTAAAGTAATATGAAATCAAGAATAGAAAACAGCCGAATGGCAACATATCGGATTACAAGTTTAATAAGCATTTAAAATATTTAACTGAACTAAATGATACGAATTAATGAAGTTCGTTCATTTATTAATACTACATGGCCATGGTTTTAAAAGAGCGATCATTTTTAATTTCTCAATGTAATATTTCTTTTACGTTAACGAATTTTCCTTCAATATCTCTTCATTATGTATTGCGATTAATTTTTAAATAGACCAGTGGCCAAAGATGTACCGAACATAATTTTCAATCTGTGTACAATTATCACGAACAATCACAAGAGTTCAAAAGAATTATTGAAAAAAATAAAATCGGATCTATAGGTTATCAAACACGGTACGAATAGTTTAATATAATCTTATTAGCAATTTAATTAAGAAACACATAAATAGTATCACACATAAAATTGATTGCAATTACCGAAAAACAAATTGGGATGCATACTCTCATTTATGCAAAAACCCGCTACTGATAATACAAGTCCACACTTAGCAATTCTAACTTGCTTACCGCTGTACAACCAACTTTTCCCACCAAAGATCTTAAAAAGAACCCGAGTGGAACAAAAATTGTTCTGAGGTAATAACGACTGAAAGAAGGACACTTAAGCAGCTCAAAGCCCACCTACAATGGAAAATCGTATTAGCTTCCAGAAAGAACGAGCGGAGGCTAGATTTGTCATGAAACAATCAAAATTGCAAACCTGTTAAGAGTTCACTTTAACTATTACACACAAAACTCATTCATCAGTGATACGGAATAAAATTAATTCACTCGGATAAAAACATAACCCTTATAAACCATCGTTAATTATTGTTTACCACGTTAAAATCACTAGCATTAACCAAACAGCCACAGCATTTGCCAATCAGTTTGCAGCCGCTTCAAATAAGCCTTTGCAACACTCACTGACACAGTCCTCACGAACCTTATAACAAAGTAATAGCATTACAAGAGTTACACCAGCAGCTCCAAAAAATTCATATTAACATGTTCAAATTTGGTCTAAACCAAGTAAATCTACTCGTTACTGGAAGTTTTCAACTAATTTTGACTGATGTTTATTTGCCAGACTCATGACGCATTGCAGAAGTGAGTCTAATCTTAAAATCAAATAAAAACCCAACTCACCTGGAGAGCTATAGGCCAATTTTATATCCGTTCTTGTAAGGTATTGGAAGAAAACATAATATCCGACTACAATGAGTCTACACAAGCAAAAACTTATCTAAAAAAATCAATGTGGATTCCAAGTTTCGCGATCAACAAACGACTTTCAATACCATCTTTAAAATATAATCAAGAAGAATTTTCAAGAAAGCATCAGATTTTCCACAACAATTATTCTCTCTGGATTCCGCGACATAACGACGTTTGGCTTTCCTTCATTTATCCAACTTGTTAATATAAATTCCTCCCGTGCCTCTGGCCTTAGTAGCGGTACACGACACGGTTACCAACGAAAAAAGAAGAATGGCAAAAGTTTCAGAAATAAATAAAAAAAAATGTATATAGGAAAAATCAAAATTATAAAATAGTATTTGAAAAAAAAAAAATTAAATGTACGTCAAATAATATACATATCAAATGTGCAATAAAATCAACGCACATAAAAGCATATGTAAATATACATGTACGTCCCAGAAATAGTATACACAGAGACACACGGTTTTATTATCTTGAAAATTGTTTTCAATCAACACGTTACTGCACAGTAATATTGCGAAAATAATCTTTGAACAAAAATATTTTCACCTTCATATAAGTTTACTTTCCACAGGTACACATGCATTAAACTTTACCTGATATAATAAATATTTATGTTACACTTACATATCATCTTAATTATATACACAGATTCGTTGGTTAATACATATATAAAATTAAACTAAGAAAACATAAATTACTCACATTCAAAAGAATATTAGAATATAGAGATTTTCAACAATCTAAAAAGTTTGCTGCCATGAGTAATTCAAGAGCAATCTGAGGTACTATCACGAATTCTGGAATTTCTGTTGCGCTGTTGGAGTAGGCTGATTTATACTGCAAATAAGTACAGACTTTTCCCAAAACATGCGATCTGAAAAATAAACCAAATGTAAAACAATTTTCAATTTGCTATATTTCATTCTACGTCAATTTCTGAAATTGTGTCGTCTCGTTTAATCCAATAGTTTTTGAAAATCAAACCCATGACCAATTACAATAACTGATCGATTAGGCGATTAAAATATTTTGTAAAGGATGTATTCGTACAATAAATCATCTTAGTATTAATTTTTAGTATTCACTTCTTTTTAAAAAATTCGCTTTTATTGGAGATTTAAAATAAATTTTATAAAATGCATATCGGCTCTTGATCGTTATTTTCGGCTATTCGATTATGTCAACATTTGCCTATCCCGAAAGCACCATTTTTATTCATAAATACAATTAAAATTTAACATAATTTTAAAGAATAAATAGTAATAAATATTCATTCCCTCCTTATCTGGAAACATGTATGTTAAATGCCAGACATGAAGTTATGTAATACTTTGTCTAACTAATATTATATTTACTTCTCAAGTTGATAAGTGTTTTGAATTATTTGTAATTTATTGTAAGATTAATACATTTACAAACTAAAACGAATAAAAATTCCATGGTTTGCTAATTAGTTTTAAAAAAAAATAAACGCCTAAGCGCGAAACACTGTATTCTATGGAATGAAAGTAAGTAAAACACATTTAAATCGTGTTTGAAGCTTATTCCCATAATACGAAAAACTATATGATAACATTAAGAAAACTGATTTCAAAATTATAATTGTACGAATAAAACGATTTTTTAATTAACTTCAGATGTACAAACTGAAATTATCTCTTGACATTTCGTTGCTTTGAAGAAAACAAACATATTTTACATTAAAGTATCTTAAATTAAAAATAAACACTCCAAATCCTGTGTGCTTTATGCTTAGAATATATTTATAAAATGTAGCTAACAAGATATAATATTTTTGTACGATACCACACAGCGGTTTTTGTTATTACGAGATGCATTCTAACATATTTCAAATTAATTCCAGTATATATATATATATAGTGAGAAGAGAGGGGGAGAGAGGAGAGAGAGAGGGAGAGAGAGAACAAAAAAATTACAGTTTCTAGTAGCCGGAATATATTTTATTATGATTAAGATCAGAACCTAAATGGCAAGATTACTATCCGCATCATTTAATATATAAATAATAGTTATGCTAACAAGAATCTTGACCATCAAATGAGTTAATTCAATATAAAAGTCTGAATAACATAAAAACAAATAAATTAAATCGAAAGTTATTTGATGAGTAGACCATCAAATTTCCTAGTAACGCATATATTTTAGAATTTTTCATGAAACTGATCGAAAAGGGAAAATCGGAATAATGTTCACAGTATTTATTAATCGTGAATCTTAAATATTAAACGCTAATTAATTAAAATAATTAACGACTAACATTTAAATCACTTTATCAATTTTGTACGTTTGTATATTTACTTTACTTTAATTAATGATTATAATTTCATTAAACAGAACCCTCAACGTCAAACGGTAATCATGACACAAATAATACGAACTTAATCTAGTATTTCTTTAAACACAACATAATACAACATCAAGGCAGAAAACAATAATTGTTGGCGGTCCATAAATGAAGAAAAAAATAATTATAACTTCAAGTACGTACGGTATCTGTTTTAAGTGGATTTCATTTGTTTCGTTTTCAGCGTACGAACCAGGACCATTTAGCATCGCCTTGAGGGTACCCGACATTAAAGCGTATTCACGTTTTATTATAAACTCGTGATAATCACTAGAAATGAGTTTAATATACATCGAATTCGGACCATGTAAACCTCCGAACTACAAGAGCATATTTAATAGATTATATTATACTTTTTCTCCATTTTATGCTTACATTTTAAATATATATACCCATTATACGAATTGTGAGAACTGCACAAAATATTTCGTATAAATTGATTATGAAAAAAAAATTATCCAAACTACAAAATAGTATATGCACACATACATATACATAGAATGTGTTGCCTATGTTCGTAAAAATATAGAAGACATATTAGTCTCTATAAAAGAAGACTTACTTCTGTTTCATCGCTGTTATCATCGGCCATTTTTATCAGCGTATTAGTTAACTAAGATTATTAAAACATATAAAACAGACACCAGAAATACATTTAAATAAAATAAACATCCCACACGTTTCCACTGATAAAGGGCATAAAACTAAAAAATTATTTAGGCCGTTTTCAAACGATTAAAACCGATTCTAAATTCTAACGCTAGTAACTACACAATTCGAGGTATAAAATAACCTAATAATTTATTTTAAAAATCTGGTTTTATACTTTTATTTGTTGAATATTATCAATTTTTTTCAAAGAAACATAGTAATTTTTTGTAGCAATTCTACTTTATTACATGAATTAAAAAATAAATAGATTATAAAACGTGTTCAAATTATTAGTTAATTTTATTATAAAATATACTTTTTTTAGTGTTCAATACAATATAAATGAAAACAAATATAGATATAAAAATAGTCATACATTTTACTTCATATATTGAAAAAAAAAGAATGAAATCAGTATAATGTGTATCGTGTATATCATACATACTGTTCATTTCTTATGCCACTACACATATTTATCTACTATACTCATGCATTGTCAAAATTTACCAATGCAATGAAGCACACCTAACGTTATCATCAAACAGCTCATCTCATTAAAAAATAAAATAAATAAATCTGTTGCTAATTGATTATAAGGTACAAATCACAAAATAGTTTGCTAACAATTCCACATATGGCTTTTTAAATTGTTGTAATTCAATATTATTATAATAATTACTAGCAACACATCTACTTTTTGAAATATAAATTCTCTAGTTTGAGCTGTTTTTTTTTAAGGTATAAACTTTTAGCAACACTGTTAAACTACTAAAATTACTGTCTCACTAGTTATGTTCTCAATCTTATCTTAGTTGAAGGTTGAACAGGAAACAAAAGTTGTTTTTATCGTTTATGAATATTTGGCTTATTTTTTTCTATGTATATGGATATTCACTTCATATATTAATTATATATTTTGATTCTGATTGAAACATACGTTCGCGTGATTTGTGCATGTTTTTAAAGTGCTCAATTTTTAAATGTAATCGGTTATATAACAATAAATGCATATTTTTTATTCCATTTTATACTCACATAATAAACATTTATTCCTAATTCACTATTATCAAATTTGTAATTATTCATTTTGTTCAATGTTAAAAGATTTGTAATTTAATATTGTTTTAATACTTCATAGGTTCTTTAAGTATAAACATTATTTTATTTACATAAATATCGGCATCATTGCTCTCTCTGAAACAAAACTATTAAATATCATTTTCCATAAATGATTTCATTTGTCCTAACAGAGGTGTTACTTTATTTATCAATGAAAAGTAAGTTACTTTCCTTTAAATTGTTTACAATTACAGGATTCAAAAATATTTTTATATACCATCCTTTTCCCGACAAATAATTGCACATTTCTAACGCTATGTATGTTTATATATATATATACTTTATAAATCCTCAAAACTAATAACATGACTTATCCAAGATTTTCTATCAGTGGTAAAAATGACAGTTACCTAAATTTGTAATTTTCATTCATAACATACATACTACCGTGCATGAAACTGCAAATTCTTCAACTTTTAAAATTGTATTCAGCCCTATTATCTGACCACAATCCAATGTTGTTTTTTTACTAGGAAATATTCTTGTTCACAAACCATAATTATAGGGCCAAGTAAAAATACGTTCAATAACTTGACCATCATAAACATAAATAGCATTGATTCACGTTCACAAGTCAAACAAATAGTCAAGTTTTGTTAAATAACAGTATGACTAACAGTCTCATATTTATCCATTTCAAAACTACTAAAGAATAAAATACGTAACGAATATTATACATATTCACTTAAAATTATTTTAACTGTTTATGTACGTGCGCGATCGCTTTTAGTAAGCATAAAAATGAGTTTTAAGTGTCACTCAACCCAAAAAGTCGTAAAATAGCAAAATATGTACTTCATTACTACTTTGTGAAGTTATCAATTTCAGATTTCATGATCAAATTCCATATCATTCATGTATCAAATTAAAAACGTAAAATCTTCATTAACAAAACACCTGTTTCTTACCTATCAACAGGTTAAACTTTTCAAAATATGTAAAATATTTAAAATTACGTCTAAGAACATTAGCATTATAATTTGCCATCAAATTACATAATTAAAAATCACTTGTTTAATCGTTATGCTCCATATATATATAAAAAATTCAAAATTATTTAATCTCTCCAGTCAGATTCTTACGTTCAAAATGTACAGTTCAAGCCTGTTTAACAATCTAAAGTGAAGTTATGACGTAGGCCCATCTCAAATTGTTACATTCTGCTATCCTGATATTCACGTACCCATGTATGGTCATCAGCTTGTTCTACTATGTGATCTGACCATCTTGAGGGTTTTTCTTGTTTGCATTTACTGTATATGATCGCCAATTCAATACTTTCTTGTTCATCTTATGTCTGTAAGCTGTGATACATGTCCTGCTCAATTCCATTAGCATGCTCTAATTATGTGTTTATCCGTATAGTACTTCTGGATTCTATTGTTTCTCAGTAGAACACATTCCATTCGTCTTTGCAATCCTCATCAATTCTTTGTTGAATATCACGCTTCATAGCTTAACAAAGGTGTGTGCACTGATTAAACAGTTTAGCTCTACTAGATTGATTTTACTTTATAGGATCTTCTTCACGCTACCAAACGTTATCTATTCGAGTTATATTTTTAACTTCCTTTATATGGCTGTTTCCCCCAAAATTTCTTTCGTAAGTATATGAAGGTGCCTATTGTTTTTAGGGAGCCTAATTGTAAACATATTTGTTTTTCGTAATCGCTTCATATTTAATAAACTTTATTCTCCATTTTTTTTTTGCAATTATTCCAATTAACGCATCATTTTATATTATTTGTATGATATCGTCTGCAAAATGAACATTAACGTATTTTCAAATTTATATTTACTCCGTTAGTTTGCTACACATCGAATCCAAAAATAATATGAAATAACTTCAAAGGAAAAATCGGTTACGTTATGTATGTGTGATGTAGATATTTTGTAATGCACAATTTATTTTTCTTAATGTTCCTTTCAGAATTCTTCAAAATTGAACTGAGTTGAGCTTTTTTTCCTAAATATGATGGTATACTTTACATTTTTCCATTAGCGTTATTAAACGTTTGTATATGATGTGTAGTTCTGAATTTAATAATACAGTGATTAAATAATAAAAATAATTTAAATATTTATTAAAATTATTAAATGATAGGTATTTATTAAGATCATTGAAGTTGTTCGTTAGTTTTTAAATAACGGTTATAATAAATAAAAATTATCACTTAAAATACAAAATTACAACACACACACACATAAACGATATCATGTATATTTAGAATGTTGGATCATACATTCGTTTTCTTTTATATACTCAAGCTTCGAACTGTACGTAATTATCGTGCTAATTTTCATATTCTCATATTTGTTGCTGTTTCATATATTACATTAAAAACAACATCAGTAAAAATAAGACTTTTTTTATAAATTGTTTCGCACAAATGCTATAAACCACCGTATTGAATATTTTTTGATAATTGACGAACCAGGACCTACGAAAAAAATAACCCATATATACTATAAAATCATATAAAATTAAATATTTATACAAAATAGGGGCGTGTCTAAATTATATAATTTTAACCCATAAAAACCACCTTAGTTTTTATTTATATGTAGGAAAATAAAAATTATAACTCCAAATATCGAAATCAATGTAGGTTACACTCAAATGTTCCACTTAAAGTGAAATATAGGTCGATATTATTTCTTCTGATTCACCCGCTACCATAGAATAAAACACGAACAATAAAAAGTCAAATTGCATTTCACAAAATTACACATCTATCTTTCCAATAGTTTTTCTAAAACAAAGATTGTGCTTGGTAATTCACACTTTTGTTCGCCTATACATCTGAAATATTATAAATTATCTTTTAATTAGTTGCTTTCATAGATTTATATAATATGTTATTCCGTTGATCTAGACGTAATTTTTGACCAAGCCCATAATTTTTATACCCGGTTTTTATTTTACCGAATGCGTTTTATTACTCGCTATTTGTGTTTTGTTAATCATGTTCCATTTTCACATGTGAGAACACAGTTTCCGAATAATTCGAATGTTAAGGATTTTAAGGTTTTTGAAGGATATCCATAGTAAAGTTATATATAGAACAAAAATACAGATTGAGACTCGTGTAACGAACGTGAGCGACTAATCTTATCCATTATATAGCAATTTGAAAATGTCAGATTTGGACCCCCCTCCAAAAAAAAAACACATTTCGCTTGAAAATATACTGATATCCAGTTTATAAATTATTTTGCGATTCCAAAGTGACAGAATTAGAGTTAGGTACGAAGTCACGTGATACGATTTGTAAAGCATTCAGCCGACTGTTTATTTTAAAACAAATTCTATTAAACATTTTGAGATAGATGTTGTACATTTATTATATTAGGTATTTACTAAGCTACAATAAATCATTCCAATTATTTGTTTAACATAATATAATCTACCAAACTATGCGAATTTTACACATATTGGAGACATGATTTATATCATTCACAAGTTGTGTAAGTGTAGTTTATGTAAAACAAAAATCACAAAAATGGGATCGTGTTTAAAATATTTTAATTTTTAAAAAAATTGGTATTGCACTCGTTTAAAAAATGTTCCTTCGTTTTTATAATCTTTATCAAAATCACACACACACTCACCACTGCATAATTTGAAACAATGATTTTTTAAGTTTGTACCTGTATTTTTCTTATTTTATTTAAATTATTTTAAGAAAAATTTACCCTTACCTTTTCATCCATGAATAAAGACAAATTCCTGTTCTACCGGTTATGCGTTTGAGAATTTATTTTAAATTGTGTACATTTTCCCCGTAGTACAGTCGTTTGAACACTACGCCCAATTACCTGTAATAATGTAATAAGACGAGAACAAATAAATTTTATCATAAAATTCGACTATGTGAAACTTAAAATCCAACAATATTTCTACATACCAACTATTATAGTTTATAACCACTAACTTCCAATTCCAAACGAAACAATTTTTTTCGATTTTTGTCATTTATTTCTAGACGGCAGTTTCCTTCCGTCCATGAGCAATTTATAATTCCAAAAATTACAAACTATTCGTGCCTGTTAAACAAAAATTACGAGAGCAGTACACGGTTGCGCTAAAATATAAAAATGGTCATTGAAATTTAACATATTCATTTCAGCAGTGAAAAAATCTCATTTTACATACACCATTCACTATAAAGGATACAAAGGACTATAATTTAAAATTTATTTCACTCGTTAATAGTTAAAGAAATTGAATAGAAAACCATCTAAGCTACACACACACACACACACACACACACACATATATATATATATATATATATATATATACAAAATAAACGGTAAGAAAAAGTTCAATAATTAAAGAGAATACTCATAAAACTACTTGCACGATGATTAATATGAAAGACCACGAGGAATTAAAGTTCATAATCAGTAACTTCCAATTCCGAATGAAACAATTTTTCCTGATTTTTGTCATTTACTTCCATACGGTCGCTTCTTTTCACCCATGAGAAATTTATAGTTTGAAAAATTATAAACTATTCGTACCTGTTATAGAAAAATTACGAAAGCGGTATACGGTTGCGCTTAAATATAAAAATGTCACCCAAAATTCAACATATTCTAGAATTGAAAAAATTTCACTTTACATACATTTTTAACTATAAAACATACGTTTTATATATAAATAAACGCGATTGACAAAAAAAAGTTCAATAATTAAAAATATTCATAAAGCTTCATGCACGATAATTAATAAGAAAAATCTAATAGTAACACCACATACAGATTTGTTGAAGTATTCAATATTATTTGCGTATGATAGGACGGTGTATGCGAATAGGCAAAGTAATATTGATAGCGATAAAACAAATGGACCGAAATAACAGATTAAAGGAAGAATTTTTTAAAAGAAAAACCAAATATATTAAATGCGTAAGTCATTTATGTGGAAAAACCCCAGTAAATAACGATAAGTTCGTGCAAAACGTTAACACAAAATAATTGCAAAAAGAAAACAATGATTAGCAATGAGAGAAGGGCGAGGACAAAGGATGGAGATGAAATGCAATGATATAAATTTAAGTCAAAATGAAAAAGGAAGTTAAATACGATGATCAAATTAAGATGGAATTTAAGTTGGAGTAAAGGAGGATTTTTAACGACCGAAAATAGTAATAGTGACAGCGAAGAAATAGCATAAATAAATGAGACAATATTTTTCGAATCGACATGCAAATAAAATAATATATATACACACACGCATACATATATATACATACATAAACGATAATAAAAATAACAGGTAATAATAAGAATACACACATTTATGAAGCATCAAACACCTACAACATTGGATAATTCAGACAGCTTAATAAGGATAACAATGCCGCTGAGTAGGACCACAGACTTCGATGATCTTACGGGTATCGGTCTCATCAACAGGTCCATACTCTATCCGATCGAAGTTCCGTATTTAATAACAAGACGTTGATATCGGAACGCGTTTTATTTCATATATATATATATATATGTTTTTTTTTTAAAAAAAAAGGAAATTAATATATATATCCTAGAATTTTAACGCGCATATATATACCAGAACGTTGTACAATATACTGCAGTAAGAGTACCATGTACAGCGATCATTAGCTAAGGCACAGAAAATACGTAACCACATATTACGGAAGCAATATTTGAAGGATCTTATACGCAGACGGTTGTCAAATCGTGAAACGATATATGTACAGACTTCGATGATCTTACGGGTATCGGTCTCATCAGCGGATATAAATATTCTATTTGATTCAAGTTCTGTATTTGATAAAAAGGAACAGCGTTTTCTGAGTAAGAAAAGAAAAATATTATATACATACATTCGCATTAAGTCTCAGAACCTTAATGCATGCACACATACACACAACCAACAGAATACTATAGTACCCAGTACCATGCTGACCGTTTATCGAAACGGCGAATTCTTTGTATAAGATACGAACAATACATAATCAATATTACCACTTCGATCTTTGGATCGAAAAACTATTTATCCGGAAAATCTGATGATCTTACGAGCATCGGTCCCGTAAACTAATATATAATTTATGTAGTTAAAGTTTCGTACTTAATCAAGGAACGTGTTTAATGTTTAAAAATAAAAATAACACGATCAATGTTAAATAGTTGATATTATATAGGAATTTACATATCCGCAACCAACCTAAAGTGA
The DNA here is from genome assembly GCA_032883995.1 of Coronaproctus castanopsis. Taxonomy (NCBI): domain Eukaryota; kingdom Metazoa; phylum Arthropoda; class Insecta; order Hemiptera; family Monophlebidae; genus Coronaproctus; species Coronaproctus castanopsis. The sequence continues at coordinate 160,869,629 of CM065053.1, read as the reverse complement.
CATAATTAGAACATAAATAAGTGACTATAGCATCAACTATCGAATCTTATTTACATTGTACGGAAAAGTACGTTATCATATGTACATCGACTTCGATGATCTTACGGATTCCATAATTCTGACTGACTTTTCGTATTTATTTAATAACAAGAAAGGTAATTCTACGCTTAAAAAAAAATATTAAGTTATATATATATATATATATATAAATAAAATCCATTCTTTGAACTCCTTACAACACCAACGTTGTAAAATACAACGCAAAGCGACCCTCGAGCGGCGATTTCCGTATACACAAAATACGTGATGATATATATTACGGAAGGCGTTGTGATAATTGATACGTACAATTCACGATATCAATATAATAAAGACTTCGATGATCTTACGGGTATCGGTCTCGTTAACGGGTCTACACTCTAGCGGTATACGGAATAAACGAGCTGTTAGATGAATAAGTATTCGTTGAAGCCAGTGAACAAAAAACATTGCATAACCTGCGCAATTGGAAGACACAGGCTACATCGGTAAAACAGGATATATAGGACCAAGGACTGCAAATATAAATAAATAATATCAGAAAGTAATTTCTGTAATTTTTTCCCGCTATTACACATTTTTAATACGAAATCAAAAATACTTTTTTCATACCGTGTATATATATATATATATATGCCGACGGCATAGCACGTTGAGTACGGCGGCTTGCCATTTAATCGCCGAAGTTAAGCAACTGGCTTGGATGGGTGACCGCCGGCTCAGTGTGTTTTTGGTATGTCCGGAAGATTAGGCTATTTTCTCCCAAATTTATTGATTGGGGATACTTACGTCCAGCAGTGGACCGATATAGGTAAATATATATATATATATATATAATTAGAACAGTTTACTAGTTTGACTGGTTACAGCATCATCATCAAGACTGAATGAAAAACGAAAAAAAAAGAACAAGTAATAAACTTAACCTTTAGTAAATAAAAGACCCGGTTTAGAATTTGAAATCTGGTACACTGTTTTCATTATATACATACATATCACTATTAATGACCGAATTTAATATATTATGGGAGAAATGAAACGACCAAATACCATCAAATTAGGCGACTTATCAGATAAATTCTATTCAAAGTAAGGCTCAATTCTAAATAACACAATTATCCATGAAATATTTTCATTTTATATATATATATATATATATATATATATACATATACATACATATATGTATATATATACATACATACATATCTACATAAGTAATTTCTTATAAAATAAACGTTTAAGTTTAAACCAAATGCCTTCCCGATAAGTTATTATATACATTAATAAAATTATTTTGAAATTTTCAAGGATAGTTTTATACCGACGATTCCGAAATAAAATTAATCTCATCTAAAAAACTCCCACAAACATTATTATTTTAATGATAGTATAAAGCAAGTTAGGAAAGAGAAAAATGCACAGATTTAAATATTAAACTATACGTTAGCGGAATATCGTCAAGCATGTTTAAAAAAAAAAAAAGAGTTGAAAAACTTTCTCCGTATAATTGTATTACACATTAAAGGTCGATTAAGGAACGTGAAGATGAAGATGCGACAAAATAATACACACGTAATCATCGACTAAAACCAGCCTGTCGGTATGTTCGTGGTACTTAATGTACGGGTGGAAAACGCGGACAAAAGTATTCTTTTCCAGAAATCTGGCGTAAGTATCTTCGATACGCGTCTATACCGGTGTAATATATAAAAACCAATTAATTATATTTTGTCGTGTTATTCCGCATAGTGTGAATCGACCTTAATACCGTGAAAAAATGTAAATGATTAATGATAGAAGATATATTCATAATTCTTACTTGTCAATACATAATTAATTTTATCACTCGGTTATTAAACGGTCACGTTAATATCGAACGTATGTGCGATTTTAAATTTAATCGTAATACCGTAAAAACGAAAAAGAGTATAAATTTCGTACTTCGCTAACATGCAATTGACGCGATGAAATTAAAATCGGTATATATTCAAGCAAAACACACCTACGAAGTTTTTCAGCTACTAAATGGGCAATCATTTTTTTAATATAATTGTTTGTAGTTTATACCAAAAATCTCGTTTACTCCGTTTATTCGCAAGCTAAGACAAAAATTTCGTTTTTCCACGGGAAAACCAAAAATGTAGACAATTTCCTTCGGGAAACACATTTAGAATAATGTCAAGAAGACACAACGATGTCGATATTAAAATAAGTAATATTTCGCCTGTTACCACCTCGATACAATGGAGTTCCGTTTATTTGGCAGTACCGGCTACTAACGTTTAGTATATTTAAGCGAATGGTTCGCATTATGAAAAAACAAGATATATATGCGATATCTTCAGTCGAGTATTATAAAATTTTTCTTCCTTGGCGCCGAGTTTACGAAATAACAAATGACCACAGAATAAAATTATAGTTTACTTCATTTCGACAGTCCGGTATCGATTATCGATAGAAAATTATCTAAGTAGAATACAGCTAATCTTGTCAATGTAGATACTTTCATTTTTCGGACATGCAGGGTGGTTTTAACAAGATAGTCCCGTCTCGGAAATTATTCATAGTTGTACTTCGAGATAGTGTCGGAACGATTAAACGCGGGTATACATAAAGCAACATTGTATTACTTGCAACTAGTCTGAAAGAATTTAAAAAAAAAAAATGATACAATCAATGGTAAAAGCGCAAAAATGAATCAAAATAAATAAATACACGTGCAATTAATTTGCGAAAGATAAACTTATACGCAAAAAGTAGAAAGGGACGACAAATTAATTTATTTAGAATAATTAATGGGAGTAAATAACGATCTAGAAGATGAAGTATCCTGAAGGAACATAAATTAGTGTTGAACCAACAAGTCAATTGTAACATGTTAGTGAAACATGGCCGTTAACTAATAATAATGAAAAATGGAAAGTTTACGCTGTGAGAAACATTCTGAAGGACAACTAAACGAAACAGCGTATAAGCAATAGAGTGACAGAATAAGTATTATTAAAAATTGTACATGGGATGAAGCAGCCAGTCGTCTAGAGGCGAATATCATTGTATAAATGCGTTGACATCATGGAAACCTAATAGTAACGAGCCTTTAAGAAAAGATATGATGGATAGATGGAATTCGAAAATTCAGAACAAATTTGTTTGGCGGCATTCGCAAAAAATTACGAGTCTTCGTCCAGCAGTGGACTGATAATAGCTGATGAAGAAATACATATTGCTTTTTAGACGAAATCCAAACTTTCAGTTGCGTAAAACGAAAATACCGAAAATATTAAAAATTGTTGGTTTAAATTCGACAGAATTCATTTCATCGATCGTGTTACGATGTAATCTTGATATAGTACTGAGAAGTACGTTATCATATGTACACCGTCGACTTCAATAATTCCAGACTTCGACTCAAGTTTCGTATTTAACGACAAAAAAGACGTTCTACGTAAAAAAACAAACAAAGTAATATAATCTACATACAGATATAATCTTAATTAGAAAAGTGTGAAATATAGTTATTAAAAAAAATACCGACAAAAAGAGTTAAACTCACTAAACTATTAAAATAAATCACAAAGATTTTACGCTGTTAAGCCATTATCAAGCGAATATAAAAATATATAACTATATACAACCTGAAAAATATAAAAAATACTAATTTAAATATACAATCTACAAAAATTAGCAAAATGAAAATTTTATATTACCGATTGTAACATTCACAATCAGATTATTTTACGATTTCTTTCATTTTACTAATTTTTTAAAATTATATATCTAAATTAGTACCTTTTACATTTTATATACTTTTCTATTTTTACGTTTATTTGACAATGGTTCAACAGCCGAGAAGCTTTATTAAAAAAGTTTATTGACTTTAACTCATTTTTTTGTTAGTTACATATATCATTGCTTACACTCTTTACGACACGAACGTTGTAAAGTAGCGTAAGCAAAACGACCATTGAGCGACGATTTCCGTATATATACAGTCCGCAAAATACGTGACGATGTATATAACGGAAAAGAAATTGATACATATATAGCAAATCGATACGTGAAATGACGGTATCAACATGTATATATATGGAGACTTCGATGATCTAACGGGTATCGGTCTCATTAAAGGTTTTACACTCGGAATAAATAAGCTGTTAGATGAAATACATTCGTTGAAGCCAGTTAACAAAAACATTCGACAACTTGCGCAATTGCAGGGCATTCGGTGGAACAGGTAGGACAAAGAACTGTAAATAAATAAATAATAATTTCTGTAGTGCTTCTTCGGCGATACATATTTTAATTTAAAATTAAATAAAATAAAAATACTTTTTATTTTTTTTATTTTTTATACCGTATGGCTACAATTTAATCAAAATCAGTCTACCACCTGTCGTGACCAGTGAAACAAGTAGACTGATTTGATTACATATATATACATATTGTATAAAAATAACTTTTTATTTTATTTAATTTAAAATCTTTATCCGCAAAATACTTTTCATTATCGAATTATTAAATTAAGTAAATATTTTTCAGATTTCCAATCGAATATAATATAATTTATATTTAGAATCCTTAACTACAACTCATACAGAAGTGCGAAAACGTAAAATTTTATTTACCTTTATCACGTATATATACATACATACATACATACATATATATATATATATATATATATATATATATATATATATATATATACATATATGAATCATTTTTATAAAATAAACATTACTAAATTTTTAAGCGGAATTCAAATTCCTTGTATATTAGTAAAATGAAAGAAATTTTCAAGGATAGCTTTAAACCGACCACTTCAAAATTAACTTAGTCCAAGCTCAAAAAATTTAAATTCATCTACGATTGGAAGCAATAAATTACGAACATTTACTTACGCTTTACGAATTATTTTTATTAATTCCCATCCTTTGATGAAAGAATTTCAAAATCCAACTATTGCGCGCACGATATTTATTCGGTTCTCGTTTACAAAAATATACCGGTCATTGTAGAAACATGAGTAGGTTTACTTCATCCGGATATCACCCGATTTGTTAGAACAAATTGGATTTTTATTGTAATAAGCCCGAATGTATAATGTAAAACGATTAATACGGAAAAATTGAAAATAACAAGCATTCGGTATAATTCCTTTTAAAACATCCGAGCGATAAAAATCACTCCGTCGATTCCACCTATACAATTTAAATGTTATACACGATTTTCGAATAAAACTCAGAATAAATCTATACGCTAATAATACTGGCTAAATATACATCAAATCGGAATTATATAGTTGAAATAAAGTTCATTGTTTTCGGTCGAAAATTTGAATTAGTAACAAAAACATCCAACACACTAACCGCGATACATGTGTATTACTACGGCTAAACGAAAAATTATACGCGCCAGAAGAAAAATAAAATTACGATCAGAGTAATACGCGAACGTTTAGAAATGTTGATGAATTTATTTTTATTATCCATTATATTACATACCTTATTTAGCTGATTCGCGTTAATGTCACTAATTACCCTTATAAAATGAGTTCAATCGTTTTAAAGTTGACAATATTCAATCGATCTGTTCTTGCAAACGATAAAGAAATTACACAATACTTTTATATTAAAATATAGGTACATCGTTTCTTTAATCAATATACAAAAAGTGACATTCACACCCCAGATTACAGAATGGAACACATTTTGTCACGAGCAAAGATTTTATTCAATGACAATGTTATTTAAACCCCGTACCTATGAATTACTAACAGCGGTAAGTATTTTACACGAAACGTGTAAATAATTTATAAAATTAAAACGATAATAAAATTTATTTTTGGGACATTGGAAATGTGAATAACGACACAAACAAAAATTTATAGAATGTAGAAATTGTTTTTTTTTTTTTTTTTAAAAAAACTTACCCGATATTTTTTTCGCAATTAAACAGGAAGCTCTGCACGTGTTTCTCATTGATGTTTAAATTTTAAAACCTACAACGAATTCTAAAAAACCGAAAGCAGCAGAGAAAACTGACGCGAATATACTAACATGCAACATATATCAAAAAAATCAAATTACTTTGAATCAGAATAATATTTGAAGGTTTATATAACACATCCTTTTGAATGAGAAACATAAATGAAGTACAAACTGTATTTTCCGATCACATTTTTTTTCGTTTTATTGCTATCGCGTTAACTTACACCTAGTTAATGCTATTTGGTAATTTTTGTAATTTATATGCATACTATATCATGAGTAGCATTCCATCCAGTGATGGATGCTAAAACTTAACAATATATATTAATACGCTTAGTTTATATTTAGTCCAGAGGTTTCGTGCGATCCAGTCGACGGCATTCAAACGAGTTATCCATTAGGGAGTTTTTTCAGATGGGTAACATATTTTTTGGCAACGATCGCGATTTCACCTTAAGATCTTCGCGAAGTGTAATATTAGTTACATACCATGGAGCACTAGCAATATTTTGGAGGATTTTGTTCTGCATTCGCTGTAGAATAGCAATATTGTTGTTTTTTTTTCGCGCAACCCCATAATTGACAACCGTATAGCCAAATCGGCTTCAAGACCTCGTTGTATAATAATAGCTTATTTTCGTTTCCGATCACATATCTTGAAAAATTTATATGTACACCGACAAACAGTTGAAACACCACTTCATTATACATTCATCTAAACACAATGAATAATAAAACATGACATAGGAAACAGTGCATTGTTAATTATGAATTGTTACGTGATTCAATTTTATTTGTAAACCAAAATAATAAAAACAAAACACGTTTATTACCACGTTTAACTAAATTTGCTACACAATGCAGAAATCTTCAACGACTGGTAAATATATAAATATTCTATTTGAATAATGTTCGTTTACGCAGAAAACTTGCCTGTAATATACTTGTCATGGTACATTAAAAAACTGAATACAAAATAACACCACGACGATAAGCTGTAAAATTTGAATCAGCTAGACAAAGAAACCTAATACAAAAACGTTCGATATATATATATAATAAAACACAAATATTCATTAAAATATTAAAAGATATATCGAATATTTACAAATATTGCTATATAAGTAACAAGCGAAAATATAAAACAATTTAATGAGACAAAATCAAATCCAATTAATTTTCGACGAATTTATCGAGAATTAAAGAACACAATATATTGTGTCGAATGAAGACACCAAACGAGTAATAATTTATTGTCCCATAAAATTATTTCATAAAATACAATTAAAATCAATAGGAATTTAGCATTAAATGCTGTCAACATAAGTTCTGGTAATCTAATTTAATTTTAGATATTTTCTTACTCAAAGGAACGAAGTTATTTTCAAATGATTCCAAATTCTGATATACGTACCAACTGTCGGTTTATTTATATAGTACAGAAAATTATAATATGTATGTACACCGATTTTACGGATTCCATATCTGATCGCATGTCGTTGTAAAGTAGCTCAAGTAGAACCCAAAGTAACCATTTAGCGACGACTTCCGTATACACAAAGTACCTGACGATATATATTACGGAAGGAAAGGCTCTGATACATATATAGCAAATCGATACGTAAAATTCACGATATCAACAAGTATATATGGAGACTTCGATGATCTTACGGGTATCGGTCTCGTTAACGGGTCTACACTCGACCGGTATACGGAATAAACGAGTTGTTAGATGAATTATTCGTTGGAGCTAGTTAACAAAAAACATTGCATAACCTGCGCAATTGGAAGACAGGCTACATTGATAAAGCAGGATTATAGGACCAAGGACTGCAAATAAGTAAATAATATCAGAAAGTATTTTCTGTAGTATCTTAGTGATACATATTTTTAATTAAAAATTAAATAAAATGAAAATACTTTTTTTATATACCGTATCATTACATCTATCTAGACCTATATATATATATAGATGTAATGATACAGTATAAAAATGCATTTTCATTTTATTTAATTAACAGTGTACTAATTTCATTAGTTACAGCTTCATCAAAATGATAAAATCTAAAATAACGTAGATTGTTTTTTATTAAATATATATATATATATATATATATATATATATATATATATATATAAATTGCGATATAGGAAACAAGTATTATTTTAATTTGGAATTAAACAAATGTTTATATATGTATATCACCTCAGTTTACTGTCTCCATAAGGACGCGGTGACACCATTTATGAAATGTACATTACAATTCTTCTCAATCATTCTCTATTATTGACCATCTGTAAAGCCTACGACATTATATCCTGTTAGCGCTTTAATTTGATCAATCCAACGTGTTAAACATCTTCCTTGTGACCGTTTATCATCTATCGTTCCTTGGTATTATTTTCGTTCCGCCGAATAATTTCTGGCTATGTGCCCAAAATATCTTGTCATATATCAAAATACTTATATTTACTTTCGGTTGCTCGATTTAGACTTATTCGTTCGATGCGCTGTTCATGGTACTCGAAAAAGTTTTCGATATATTTTCATCTCGAATGCACACTTAGAAACCCGTCGAATGGCAGCAGATTCAACATTGTCAGGTATGAGCACACAAATCAATTTTCAATTCAAACTGCCGTTATGTGCTGGACACCTGTGGACGCTGTAACCAGATACGGCCGCAGGACTGCGATAAGGAACGCAAACGTAAAACCGTCTAAATATTCTTTCGGAAAACATATTTACATACATGCATAAACAAACAATTCAAATTCGAATAAAAAGTACACAATGATGATAATAACGAAAAATGCCAAATAAACATGTGTACACACATACACACATATATACATAATACGAGTTTTTCACGTTCGAATTTAACTGTATATATCGCGCGAGAAGTGAAACGACCGAATATCACCAAATTAGGCAATTTATATAATAAATTCTTTTCCAACTCTCGACTTCAAATAACACATTTTCAGTGAAATATTTTCAATTATAATATTATCAAATTAATTGCATATTTTCAAAAGCCAAAAAAAAAAAAGAATAAATAAATATTTTTAATCGAATATAATATTATTTGTATTTAGAATTGTTAACTGCAACTCAAAAAGAACTTCGAAAACGGAAAATTTTATTTACCTCTATCGCATATGCATATACATATACTATTTTGGTCATATTACCAGACGAAACGCTCTGCAAATAAAAAAACTAATATTAATTCATATGTTCTTGGGGAACAGTCATGGCGAGTGTGATTTCTGGGTTCTTTGTGCAGTCTACAGATGGTAATATCAAATTTACACTGGTCACGGTGAAAGAAATTTTGAAATGTAAAAGTTGTTCAAATGATAGAGTTTATGGAAAAGCTGGTATTGCATACTTGAAAAGAGAATTTGATATTGGAGGGTTTAAGATCGATCGATTCTCTAAGGTCATTAACCTAAGTGGGTCCGGCGATGGCTGGCTCCTTCCAGATAGTGAAATTATTTTGAACTTGGATACTTTGCCCACTAGCATGATCAAAGGTCGAACTGGAAAAATAATGAAACAGTGAGGATTTGAAACGAAGATAAAATTAATTAATTCGAGTACTGATCCTGTACCAGTTTTCTTTTCTAATAAAGAGGCCTTTCATTCAGACTTCGAACTTTATAAAATTTGATTTGGATGCTATTTCTGGATTAACTATAACAGGTGAAAAGCAGAATAAAACGCATAGATTGACAAAAGATGTTGATAAGAAAAGTAGATCAATGCTTAGTGTTGAGAGTAGTTCAGATGATCGTAATGATGGTATTTCGCGACGTCAACGACAAAATGCTCAAGTAAAAAAGGTTGATCAAATGCAAGCTGATAATTCTGACAGCGTGGGTGAGGATAAAGCTGAAGAGTCGGAGTACGAAAGCTATGATGACGATTGCTTAGACTCCATTGATTTTAATTAATATCAAAAAATGTTTAAGAAAGGAATATTTAAGGGGGGAAACATTAATGAGTTAATTGGATTATCATGATCACGACAATTTTCACACACACACACACACACACACACACATATATATATATATATATATATATATATATATATATATATATAAGAAAAGCAAATAAGGGTATTAGCATAAATCTGGGGAAAATAATTATAACCTTATTTGTTTGAAACACGGAAATGTATGAATGTGAAACATGGGCGATTAGTAAAGTGGAAGAACCAAAGCATTCGAAATGTGGTGTTACAGGATGCTGAAAATACGGTGGGCAGATAAACTAATGAAGAAGCCCTAAAGACAATTGGAGAAGAAAGAATATTATTGAAAGCGCACGTACGTTCGATTTAATTTTAAATGCCGTAAAAGGAAAATACTCAAACTTTAAAGAATATATTTACCAGAGCAAAATTAATTCCAACTTTAGAGTAAGTAAAACTATCATATTAATTGATAATATTCCGATTACCGATTTCAGGGACGGTTGGTTTTTAAATAAATATATTAATTTTTCGATATCCACAGATAGTAAATTATGTTTCAAAAATACAACAAATCATAAAAAATAAGAAAAAGCTCCAGAACAAAATATCCCATATGAAACAGAAATTAACAAGTGAAAATATATAAATTTTCATATACAGGTTTCACACGAATTCTGATGAAAACATAAAAGTTTGTTCGAATGAAAATCCGAAGTCGTCTCTTAAAAAAAAAAAAAAAAGAACAGAAATATATTTCTCTTTTCTAAAAACAAAAGAACAAGTTTATTGAATTAATTAAATATAAGAGAAATTATAAATTACAAATATTTACTTACGTTTTACGAATATTTAATAATTTCCATCCTTAGACGAGTGAATTTCAAAAAGTGACTATTGCGTGCACGATATTTACTCGGTTCACATTTAGACAAATATACCGGTCATTGTAGAAGCATTAGTAAATTCACTTCATCCGGATGACCTTTCGGACAAATTTGCGTTTTTTTTGTACTTCGAACGATAATAATACACAAGCCCGAATGTATAATGTAAAACGATTAATACATAAAAGTTGAAAATGACAAGCATTCGATAAAATTCCCTTTAAAACATCCGAGAGATAAAAATTACTTTTTGTCCAATTAACTTATTTTAAGGGTTCCGATTATCATAATTATAAGATTTTTCTTAAATGATCGAGTTCAGAAAATATTTGTAAATAAATTACAACAAAAATTTTTATAACATTTATCGTTAAATAAATAAATTCGGGATTGTATTATCTCGAATTGGAATTCGTCACTCTTTTTGAAATAGCCAAATGACACGTGAAGATACACTAAAAAACACCGGCATAAAAATCCACTGGTATTATGTTCGTAACACTGCACCCTAAGTCGTTCGTTGAAGTAAAATTCATCTACAGTTTTCGATCCAAAATTCGAATTTGAACTGATAATAAAAATGTCCAATACACTATCAAAGTTATACTTGAAGTATAAACGGAAAATTTACGTCTCAGAAGAAAAACAGTATGGAAAAATAAAATTACGATCGGAGTATAATAGTTGAAATGGTTAAACCCTTAGGAATTTTTAATATCTTTCATTTACTAAAATCAGTCATTGACGATCCGACCTATTTCAAAACTTCCGATTATGACAATTTAAACATTATACACATCGCGCTATGTACTCTAATATTTTTCTCAAACGATAAATCTCGGGGAAATATAACAAAATGAATTACAAACAAAATCATAGCACCAATAATAATATAAATTTGAGTGATCCCATGCCCGGTGACGTACGCAAAAGTAAAGTAAGTATATAAATTTGTTTGTTTTACCTTGATCGTTGCCCTGTTCGAAATAACGAACATGTGATCATGTATTATGGTATCAACCGTTATCATGCGTACGATTTCCGGATTCCATACTTTGACTGGTTTTGTAGATAATAATCAGGAAGGCGTTCTATGTTAAAACAAAAATTGAAGTAACCCATTCCTCAAACTCGTTCACAACAACGTCGTAAAGTAGCCCAAACAAAACGTAAAGCAACCATTTCTGTATTTCTGTGTATAGGATACATTATTACGGATGAAAGAGTTGTGTATAATAATATTGATGCATAGGACCACGGTATCAGTATGCATATATGGAGACTTCGATGATCTTTAACTTCAGCAGTACACGGAATACATAGCTGTTAGGTGAACAAGTATTCTAAAAAAAAAAAAAAAAAAAAAACATTCGACAACCTGGAAACCACACTACACCTGTGGAACAGAATATATAGGACCAAATACTGTAAACAAACAAATAAATCAGGAAATATTTCTGTATTGTTTCCTTGGCGATATATTTTTGATTTTAAAAAAATTAGACTATAAATACTTTTTATACCGTATCGTTATATACATTAAAACAGTCCATTAGCTGGGTCATTAAACAAATGTCTACTTCATTCAAATCTCCATATCGACCAATCGTTTTTTTCCGTACTTCGAACGATAATTATCCACAAGCCCGATTATATACTGTACAACATTTAACACAGACAAATTGAGAATGATATTTTAAAACACTCGAGATATAAAAATCACTCTGTCGAATCTACCTATTTTAGAAGTACCAATAATTATAATTTAAATATTATACACGATATTTTGTAAATGTTACAATTCAGAACATGTACAATCAAAATCCATTCGCTAATAATACAATTTTTCGTCAAATAAATAAATTCGGGATTGTATTACCTTGACTTCGAATTCATTACTCTGTTCTAGCGAGATGACACGCAAGGATACACTAAAAACCGAGCCAGCATAAAAATCCTATTATTGACAAAATATGATCGGTATTATGCTCGTAACATCACACATAAGTCGTTCGTTGAAGTAAAATTCATCCAGTTTTCGGTCCAGAATTTGAATTCATACACTAACCACACTGTCCTTGCATTACGGCAAAGATAAACGAAAAATTGTACGTGCCAAAAGAAAAACAAAGTAATAAAAAAATTTAAAAAAATAAAATGACAATCAGAGTAATAATTATAATACTGAAACGTATAGGTTTTTCCCATTATATTACATACCCTATTAGCTAATTCACATCAACATCGCTCGGTAATTTGACCCTTATAAAATGAGTACAACCGTTTCAAAGTTAACAATATCCGGTCGAGCTGTAACAACTTTCTTTGCAAACGATAAAGAAATAACACGATAATACGTTTATATTAAAATACATATTGTTTACTTGATCAAAAATACAAAAAGTGACTGTCAGTGGAATTTATACAACTAACCACACTGTACTTGCGTTACGGCAAAGATAAACGAAAAATTATATGTGCCAGAAGAAAAACAAAGTAATAAAAAAATACAATGATAATCAGAGTAATAATTATAATACTGAAACGTATAGTTTTTTTTCTATTATATTACATACCCTATTAGCTAATTCACATTAACGTCACTCGGTAATTTGACCCTTATAAAATGAGTTCAACCGTTTCAAAGTTGACAATGTCCGGTCGAGCTGTAACAACTTTCCTTGCAAAACGATAAAACGTTTATATAAAATACATATTGTTTACTTAATCAAAAATACAAAAAGTGACCGTCAGTGGAATTTATACAACTAACCACACTGTACTTGCATTACGGCAAATATAAACGAAAAATTATACGTGCCAGAAGAAAAACAAAGTAATAAAAAAATACAATGATAATCAGAGTAATAATTATAATACTGAAACGTATAGTTTTTTTTCTATTATATTACATACCCTATTAGCTAATTCACATTAACGTCACTCGGTAATTTGACCCTTATAAAATGAGTTCAACCGTTTCAAAGTTGACAATGTCCGGTCGAGCTGTAACAACTTTCCTTGCAAAACGATAAAACGTTTATATAAAATACATATTGTTTACTTAATCAAAAATACAAAAAGTGACCGTCAGTGGAATTTATAAAGTGACATTCACAACCAGACGCAGATATATTTTTAAAATCAACATATATTGCCACGAGCTTTATTCAATGTCAATGTTATTTAAATCGTATCTATAAATTACTAACAGCGGTAAATATTTAATCCACAGGAAACGTTTAATTTACGAAATTAAAATAATTTCGGAACACTGGAAACGTGGATAATTTACGGAAAGTACAAATCGCTTTATTAAATTTATCATTAGAAATTTTTTTAAAAACTTACCCGATATCCTTATCGCAATTAAACGCTCAAATTTTAAAGAATCGAAAGCAGAAATCAGACGTAAATCATATCTTTAAATGGAAATTTCTGATGAAAAAACTCGAATTCGTACGGAAATTTTTAACTAAGTTAAAAAAAAATTAATTAATCGATAGGAAACATTTTTCTGTTCTAAAATCCAACGCTGTATACGTAAATTACGAAGATTTACTTACGTTTTACGAATATTTAATTTCCATCCTTAGACGAGCGAACTTCAAAAACTAACTATTGCGCGTACAATATTTATTCGGTTCTCGTTTAGAAGAATATACCGGTCATTGTAAAAACATTAGTAGATTTACTTCATCCGGATGACCCGATTCGTTCGGACATTTTTTCATATTTCGAATGATAATTATAGACAAGCTCGAATGTATAATGTAAAACGATTAATTCAGAAAAAATTGAAAATTACAAGCATTCGGTATAATTCGATTTAAAACATCCGACAGACGTCGATTCCACCTATATAACTGAAATGTTATACACGATTTTTCTCAAATGATAAAACTCAGAAAATATCTCGAAATAAATCTCTATAAGCTAATAATAGTCGTTAAATAAATAAACTCGAGTTTGCCTCGTTGGAGTAAAATTCATCCAGTTCTCGGTCGAGAATCCATATTTGAATTAATAACAAAGACATCCAACTCACTAACTACACTAATGTCTAAATAATTTATGAAATTAAAACGATAATAAAATTTATTTCTGGGACATTGGAAACTTGAATAACAACATAATTTACGGAATGTAAAAATAATACATTTATAATTCGAATATATTTTAAAAAAACTTACCGGATATTCTTATCACAATTAAACGTCACAACAGAGGCTTTGCACGTATATAAATTCATGAAGTATAAGTAAATAATTATCGAGTTGCGGGTTATTTTATATATATATATATATATATATATATACTATTTGAAAATGGCTTAGGTTTGTATAGAATTAAATTAATAGCATATTTCATAGAAATATAAATTAACACAAAGAGCATTCAGTTCGACACACGTCTTGGAAAATTTATATTCCCAACGACAAACAGTTGAAACACAATTTTATAATGACACAGAAAACTATAAAACGTCAATTATAAATTGTTACTCTTAGAAATGTTACTTGATTCAATTTTATTTGTATACTAAAACAATAAAGACAAACCATGTATATTATCTCGTTTAACTAAATTTGCTACACAATGCTGAAATCTTCAACGGCTGGTAAATATATAAATATTCTGTTTGAGTAATGTTCATTTTTAAGATATCCGTCTTATGTAATTCCAAACAACCTAAAAATATTAAATGAAACAACGCAACGAAGTTTTCAAAATTGATAAATATACCTACTTATTACACATGCTTTGTACCGTTGTGTGTTATTAGATTGAATGCAGTAACACTGAAACACGTTCAGGATATACGAATTAGTTTCCCTGTAATATACCCGTCACTAATGACACGACGACGATAAGCAATAAATATATTCGAACCCGGTAGAAAGGAACCTACTGTGCAAACGTTTGCCTATATAGATTGAGATCATATGTATATATAAAATATATTTTACAATAATAATAAGTCGTAAATCTTCAGTAAAATATTAAGATATATCAAATATTACCATATATATATAGGTAACAAACGAATATATAAGACAGTTTGATGAGTTAAAATCAAATCAAATTAATTTCTGAGAACTAAATTGAAGACGCCGAACGAGTAACGATTTAATAAAAGTAAATTAAAAAAACACCATTAAATAAAACAAACGAAAAATCGCACGCTTTAAAATTTACAGGAATTTAGCGTTAAACGCTGCCAACACAAACTCCAGTAAACTTTATTTTTAACCAACGGAACTAAGTTACTACATGTGTTCATCAAACTACATAGTAGAAATGATTCCAATCGCTGACATACGGTAACATGGACATTTCTTAAACGAAATAAAATTAAAAAAAAAAAAATAAAAATCGATAGTATAAGAAATTTTATCATAATTCAAAACGCAGGATAAATATTATTTCATGCTCTTTATCGAAATACATACATAGATCGCAATTTTTGTAATTCGATTCTTCTTATTTAATGGGGGAATACAAATCCAAAGATGTCCGACGATAATAATTCTTTCGGACCACCGGTTAATCACAACATTATTTCGACGTTTAAGAAGAAAAATTCGTAATAAAGCAACTTCAACAGTCAACTTGCATCCTACATCGTTAACATTAAATGCAATCGATTTCAACAGTCAACCTACATGCTACATCGTTAACAAATCCTATAACGGTGATAATGAAGAAATACCTACTAAAACAATATGTATAAATAAAGTCAATTTTATACAAAACTAATTATGTTTTAAGAAGTAATCTGGAAAATGCAAAATACAAAATTGTGATTAATACAGGTAAAAGAGACATATCGAATCCATTTAATAAGTTGACTAGACGTTTACTTACGAATAATAATAATAATAATAATTTTATGTCTCGCACAAATAATAATGTTGTAAATATAAATTACGGCAATACAGAATTCTTCAATTATCGTCGTCGTATTCATAATCTTTATTATCGTATATTTTTAATAAAATGATAATTTCACCCCAGTCATTTGGTAAGATAACACATCATACAGCGCACGTTATACACGAAAGTCCGGAAAATTGATTGTAATCGAAATATCATCTGTAACAAATTCGGCCCTAACGTGAGAAATATAGCCCTTGAATTATGTTCGGAGTTAATAACTGACGAACATAATAATCGATTCATAAACATAACACAAAATGATAAATACAATTTTCGAAGTTGTATACATGTTACTTTTAAAAATAAGGATACCGAGGAGTTACAGTTACATCGATGACCGCGTTGAAATACGAAAATAGATTCAGAGAACGGCCTCGTTTTCAACAGGTTGCCCTGTTCGATGTAATCTCTAGGATGGAATGTGCAAATATTTCAAATATAAAATAACAATACGAATCAATTCCAACGCCGAAAACAATTATCTACAACAAATATATCAGCACAAAACACGCGCGATTAAATTCACATAAACATTAAGAACATTTTACACTTGGTATATAATTTAACTCTTTCAGCAGCCGAACTAGTTAGGCAGGAATACTAATCGATCGGAAAGTCTGATAATACAAACGTTATATTTAAGTTTGAATCGTTAATTGAGAATTGAAATCCGACAAATTATAAAAATATTAACGTAAAAATTTATCATTTCACGATCATAATATTACATGGTTGGGGAATGGTACGAAAAAATTAATCAGTTAAGAAAAAAAAATTACGATCGACTTCGGTCGAAATAAGTAAAATTACTTTTTAAGGTTGTGTATCAAAATAACGATGAAAAATAAGCCGAATGTTAGTTAAAGTTACGTTGTAGGCAAAATGTAATAAAATTGGCGAATCCCGTGATGAAATCGTCTAATGATTTAATTTAAACGTTGTAAAAAAAAAAACACCAAATTTAAAGACCTGTTGTGTGTAATACTTATCGCATGCCGAACAGACGAGTTTTAACCGCGATTAACAAATGTCTAACATGGTTTAGTGCAACCGACATTACTGGAAACGCCGTTTAATAGATCTAACAAAACTGAATAATTACAAAAATCGCGCGAACACGACATATCGGTAACCTTAAAAGATAAAAAAATAAATAAAAATAAAATAATCTATCTAGATCGGGTTTCCTTAAAAATTAGTACATTAAAGAATCGGTTTTTAAAATAATTAATCGGAAAATTATGTAGTAAACGCGTTAAATAACGTATACTTTCAATAGCATTCTAAAATATTTAAGACGTGTACATATAAAAATTTACAGCGCAATTCCGTCAAACAGACTCCATCATAATCACGGGAGCAGTTCTGAACAACTAAATGACCGGGTACTACTTCCGTTTTATAATAAACGAAAAAACCTGCGTTGTAAGTATTAAATATATCGGAACAATGGCGAAACATTTTCAAACTTTTTAATTAAATAATAATAATAATAATGCATTACCTCATTCCTCAACGATATGCCGTAATTTGAGCAGCCTACTTTCGACGTAGAGTAAAACACGCCTGTCGTTATAATGTAACTATTCGCGAATATGATTACGTCTGAAAAGCCGATTACTGGAAACGTCATTCAATAGATCTAACAATACACGATCCCGTTCCTCAACGATATGCTATAATTTGAGCAGCCTATTTTCGACGTAGAGTAAAACGCGCCTGTCGTCATAATGTAACTATTCGCGAACATGATTGTAACCTCTGAAATGCCGTGATTACTGAAAACGCCATTTAATAGATCTAAAGTACAGCCCAAATTGTTTTTAAGTTGATGACAACTAAAATTGGAAAAAATAGACCCTGCAACAAATATAGCTAAAAAAAAAGGGGGCATCACCTTCAGCTGACTGTAATTTTCGTAATACAATTTGTTTTTCATTTCTTTATTATAATTATTATAAATACATCGATTAAGCTTAAACCTGTATACATACCGCATAGAAGTCGCCAGACGTGTACCGAGAAAAGAAATGACCGAATCGTCGCAGAACTTATTTAATATCAACAACGTCCTTTATGCATGCAATCAGTTATTGCAAAACAGTAATATGAAATATAACATTACACAAACCAACGAGAAAGTTACCAGGGAAGAAAAAGTTTTAATATTATGTATAAAAGAAGGAAGACCGGTACGTAGAAATATGTCTTACAACGACACAGTTTTTATCCGCTAGGTCGAACTATTTCCTTATATATGTATATAAAAAAAAACAACGAGAAAACATATAAATAAGCAAATGAATCATGCCATTAAGAATTACACTATAAATAATCCAGGTAGTGAATATATATATATATATATATATATATATATATATATAAAAAAGCGCGACAGCAAGCTCAATAATAATAACAATAATAGTATCGTTAGTAATAGAGTTAATAAGGCTAAATTCAATACGAAACAATGTGAAGACGATTTCACGTCATTTATTTTACCACCAATTATTGAATGGACGATGTTTTTTCTCTTTTATTACATAGACAAAAAATATTTTTTATTTTTAATTTTGAAACTATCCAGTATTTTTTTCCCTTTTTAAACTAATCGGTTACGTCGAATTTTATATTACCCTCGCGAACGAACCATAAAAGTATGTAGTTTCACGATTAAAAGAATTCAATTCGAAATAAAGAAAAATAAATGTCGACAAACATATCGACGGTGTAAATAAAATTTATATTTTTAAATTTAAATTAAAAACATTCGTAACCATATTTTTCGATCGCCTTAAAATATAATTTAGGAGCGACCGGTTGTATTTTCTTTTTTTTTTTTTTTAAATTAAACGAAAATAATTGTTGATCAGTGTTGTCGATACCGGAAAACCGAATAATAAATTTGTCGACATTTAAAAACGTATATTTTCGTAAAATTATATTAATAATTCAGCTTCTTCAAAACTCGCAACTAAGAACGTATTTTTTGGAATATTATCGACGGATCGAAAAATTAACATTTTTCATACTACACTAATCTTTTATGTTTAGAGAAGTATACGTTTTTATAAATTATTTTTCAACGAGTCGAACGTAAATAATGAAATAATTATTCTAACCCGGAATTTAGGAAATTTACACACCGCTTATGAGAATTTAAATTACCAATTTATTCGTAAATATCTACCACGAATAAATTCGGGCGGTTTGTTTTTAAATTTACTTTTGGCTGTGTAATAATTACCTATCGTTTATGACTAAAATAAATACGTTAAAGCTTGAAAATTTATTTTTTCGTACGTAAAGAGGGAGAAAACAAACCCAAACAAAAAGAATAGTGTGATGTATGAAATATTAATAAGGTGCGTAAATAATACGTATTAGCCGCGATTATTTGTTAAATGTACATTTAATAAAGATATATATTATGTATATATATCTAATTTAAGCGACAGACGAAGCTTGAGAAATTGGTGAGGAGGCGTGAGGTGGTAAGTGGGAACAGCCCGATGACTTCGATGATCTTACGGGTATCGGTCTCTACTGGACATGTTCCCACGAAATGCAACTGGGTTTTCATATATATCGGAGCTTGGTAATTCTGTAATGGCCAAATATGCGATGAGTATAGTATTTATTTATATATATATATATATATATATATATTATATATATATATATATATATAAAAATATGTAATATAAAATTATACAATAGTATCATAAGTATATTTATATATAATATATTCGCTGCACCTAATTATTAAACAATATATCATCGACAAGCCCTGTACAGCACCAATTTACCACATATTGTTAGAGTAATTAAAGTATTAAAAAAAAAAAAAATTAAAAAAGTGGCACAAAGTGTGATCAAAAATATCCGAAATCTAAGCCAAATGCGCGTCGATTCATTAAATTTAAATTAACGGGGTAAATGTACGAATCGTGTACGTTTAAATGTATGTAAGTGTATACGAGTTAATGCGAAAACAGTAGTAGTTACACAGTATTGCATTATTTTTTTTAATTGCTTTTAAATTTAAGAAAAAAAAATGAACTTTATCACATATTTACAGCCAATGTAAAAAGACCAAAAAAGCTTCTATTAATAATTATACCTGCGTATTATAAAACATGTGAATGATTAAAATCCAAACTACCTACTACGCTAAATATACCTCCTTTAAAAGTAATAAAAACCCCAAAACCTGCAGCAGCTCACCGTATTAAACGCCTAATATTAAAAAAAAAAAAAATGGACCTACTATTTTTCAGTTACAAAAAAAAAAAAATAAAAAAAAAATAAAAAACAAAAAACGACACAAAGCCAAAATCGCTGGGTATTATTATTTTTCAAAATTAATAATACACGCTTAAGAAAATATTGAATTCGTGTTTCAAGCTACGACAAAAAATTTACAAATACTAACGCGCGCGACAAAATACGATACACAAGAAATTTAATTATTTTGTAGATTGATGAGAAAAGGAAAAACTTGATTCAAAATCTTAAATAGTTTATTATTAAGTTTATCATCGCGAAAATTAAATTATCGTTTTCGAATCAATTATTAGCGGTACCGATAATTTAATATTTAGCGCTTTAGAGAACTGTATAAATTTTCTGAATTATCCAGAAATACACATATTACACATACATACATATATATAAGTATACAAATATAGGTAAAGTTTGGAAAAAACCTTTCGAGAATTAGAATTATTTGGCGTACCACGAGTTTTAAGTCAAACTTTACACACGAATAGATTCCAATTTTCCCCATATATTATATTTTATTATTCCATATAGAATGAACGCAACAAATATAACATTCTAATACATTATTACGAAGAAACTAGTAAAGATGAAAATATTTTAAGGAACACGTAGTAATATCCTTTTTAATAATCTCATTCTGTTGAAAACATTCGAATAACATTACTACGATGAAAATACATTCAACCGTACCGGCCTTCCTATTGAGAAATTTAATTCTTACTTACTACCAAAAATGATATAACTAGTAACACGTGCAAGAAATTTATTCTGTTATAAAGCGAACGCACGCAAATAAAAATAAGCGCAATTTTTATAATTTTAAACTAAAATACAAATTCTATTTCGACCTAACTATAAAAATAACGTTGATAGAATTCGATAGCGAGATTTTTTATAATTAAAAAAAAAATGGCTGGACTACGTGAGAAATATAGAACTCGCGAATAAAAACGTATACAGAAAATGATGAACGTTTCAAAGAAAATAATAAGTAGGCCGTAATAAAATAAGAAAAAAATTAAATCGAATACTTTAAGTAATCCTCTCGGTCATATAAAGTTTAAATTATAAATTTCGGAATGCCTCGAGGGGGTGAAAATTTAAAATAATATTTAATGTATAATGCTAGTTTGTGAATCTGTATAATGTTTAACGTACTATATAAATATTTTCAAATTTAAAAATTTTACGTAAATACCTCTTTATAAAATTGGATATTTTTTCTTTTCTTTTGATAACATTAAAAGTTTATCTACTTAATAATGTGGACACTATGACTGAAAAGGTTAACGTTGTTTTCAGATGGCGGAATCGTTATTATTTTCCTTTCAACGTATAATTGAAATTTCGACAAATTTAAGTAATATTACCATTTATTTAAAATAAAATCTGTAGGTCCTGTCGAAATAAGACTGTTTTTTCAGGCGCGACGATATAATTAATAAACGAACGCATTAACTGAATTACATTTAGCTCGTTACGACGAATTGTATCCGACGTGTGATTTCCACAGACGAAAATTAATTGTCGAATCTAATCATTATTATATCGAAACCTAAAAGCTATAACAGAAGATACGATATACAAAATATCCCTCCAAAATAATGACAACAAATGATATCCTCGAATCTCCTAGAAATTTAATCGATTTAAAATATCGCTGATTTTAACTACAACAGGGGAATGTGTTAATTACATTAAAATCCGCGCGTATCGTCTTTAATCGACAATAATAGAAAATATGAAATTTTCAATAAACATAATCGATGCAATATTATAAATTGGAATACTAGGATTTATTATAGTCGCAATTGGATATTGATACACAAGCATATTTCGCGAAATCAACACAATAAATATTGAAATTCAACAATAATTAAAATTTTCAGATGAATTATATTCATAAACAAATATATACTTTCGATCAATAGGATTTATTACAATGTTTTAAATTGGAGAGATAACGGGAATTTTTTTTTATCAAATTCATCGGGTTATATTAATTTACACAACTCGTATTATGCAGTAGCTCATTTTCACTACGTATTATCAGTATAATATGAATTATTCTAACAATAATTTTTGAATATCCGTAATAAGTAACATATCGATCAATAATAAAAAACGACTTGCAACTTTGTTAATGTCCCATAGAACTGACTGGAGATTATTAGTTAGTTTTTGTTTTTTTTTTTTATTTCCGTTTATTTTTAAGTATGACTCATCATCGATCGCTTATCGTTATCTCAATTTTTCTCTAAATATTTTAAAAATTACGATCGTTATTATAAATGATCAATTTTCTAATAATTTCAAATAACGGACGTTTTATATATATATATATATACGCGTTAAATCTAATCTTTCTGTAACTACTACTTTGGAGATTTTATGAGGCGATCTTTATTATCATCTATCATCATCATTATTATTATTATCTATACGTACAACATACCAACGGCGCATCCTATTTTTTCGTCGATATCGTAATATTGTTTTCTTTAAGAAAAAACAACTAACATTTACAATCTTACACTCGAAGGTAAACGCGGATGATAATTTACTTCCCTTCGATTAATCTTCGATATTCCACTTACGTATTCGCATAGCATATTTCGCCGTGTCTTTTTCATTTCTATTATTTTCCGTTAATTTTGTAACACCGCAGACTTCGATGATCTAACGGGTATCGGTCTTTGAACGGCGCACAAATTCAGCTATAAAATCACGAGAACTTCACGCGAGTTGACAACACGCCTATTTTCAAGGGAGACGGTGATGTTAAAATCTGATCTACGCAAAATAAATTTTGTAATTATACACATTTCTAATAATGAGGAAAAATCTGTACGAATAAATAAATCGTTCGTCTAAATAATTACTATGAACGATATTATACGGAAAATAAAATATCCGGTGTTTTCAAAATCTTGTTTTAGTAAATATTTCTCTCATTGGCTAATTCTTGTTTTTACTTATAAACATAAATTATTTTAATCGAATAAGAAAAAAGGGTAATTTCACATCAAGTGGCGGTTGTATCCACGTAGTGCTTTTATAAATTTCGTTGTTTTTTTTTTTTTATTTCGTAACACCGTCGACTTCGATGATCTCACGGGTATCGGTCTCTGAACAGTGCACAAAAATTTCATTTTCTTTTACTAGAACATAATATACAATAGCAAACTATGAAATAATTTATTCTAATCAATAGTATTTACTTCTCTAATATAATTTGATTTATCGATAAAGTTGTTTTATTTACTGCTCTAAATTAAATTATATAATATACAAAAAACACAGATATATATATATATATATATATATATATATATATATATATATATATATATTACTATAAATATAACTCTAAAATACACGTATATTTACCGCAAAATGTACCTAAAGGATTCAATCGATATACATCGGAAAATAGAAAGGAATTTACACAAAATATAGCAGGGCGAAAGTTAAGGAAAAACTGTAAGTACTAAGGAATCAAATCGACACATTCGATAACCATTATTACCTATAAGTTAAAAAGGTATTTAGAATACTGAATTGGAAAAAACAATAAAAATATACAGTGAATTTTTAATAATCGACGTTTCGAAAATTATTTAGGGAGAAACTTGTACGAGTTAAAAAGCATGATAATTATATCTGACAATGAGAAAAAAATATTAACGAGAAAGTATGAACATATAGGCGAATTATTTAAAACGAATAGAATTTCACAACTAGAAATTAAGAATGAAAACAACTCGCAAAAATTGTTGATTTCTAATATATATATATTTAAAAATCCGCTCGGAATCTAAAATAAATGCAACGTACCTCGAGTTGTGCTGTTTCATCTTTTAATAACTGAGAGTTTTGGATCTATATTAAATATTCGGGGAACCGAAGGGTTTAATAACAAATTATTAAAAGACAATTAAGAGATAATATACATCTTGCTAATAAAAGTAAAACGAAAAACTGAACATACAGCGAAATTTACGAAAAAATAAGGTATGAAAAGCTGGAAAGTTGTTTTCGAGGAAGGAAGATAAGAATAATAAAAAGTAGAAAAGTAGAAAATATGTAAGTTGTCGGAACCGCAGTGTAACGCTGAGAAATGCGTTTTTACTATTTTACTTTTATTCGAATTTAAACAACAAATCAGCGTAACTTTATTTTAATAATCATTCATCCATATCGCCATAAATACTTAATTTTTCACTATATTCACACAAACACACACGCGTACTATTTTATATATATATATATAAACTTAAAAACGAGTAACCTAGTTATTCTAAGATTTATTGTTTTAGAACTTAATTATCTGCTTAATTTAACGTTAACCGGTTTAATCGACTCCGATGATCTAACGGGTATCGGTCTGTAATAGACACTAATCGGAAAAGCAGTCGATATTAACATTTCAGACTGTACGAATAATTACAAATTAATGAAAAATGTGTAAAAATCATCACCGTATACTTCAATTCGAGGATTTATTCTTTCGAAATACTCACTCGCGACATAACGAATTTTAGTTATTTATATATACAAACGATCGGTTCTAAAGACGAGTAAATGTATAGAGATCGTTGCACATTATAACGAAATTGGTAAACATATTTTCACATATAAACCTGATCATATATACTTACATATTCGTAACTAATTCGACTTGGGAAGAATCATGATACAAATAAAAATGCGCCAGGTTCAACACTATTAACACCGCAAATGTTTATTAGTCTGCCATGTATGCTGATCTGATTTAATATATCACAGACAACGAAAAGAAAATTCCTGAAATTGCTTAACAAACGGTATCAAACAGCTGGCATAAACTGCTGCATCAGAATGTCAGATAAAATTAATTCATAATTTTACTCATTTTACAACATCTGGTAATAGAGATTTTAATATTACAAGACGATATCAAATAACGAAACGCGTTTAATAATGTGGTTAATTACGTCTACGCACAAAAAAAAAAAATTATTTATTGAAAATAGATTGCACAAGTTTACTATCATGGATAAGAAAATTATACTTAAAAACACGTTATCTAGTACAATACTATTTTCCGATTTATATGAATGCAATTCCTCTCCTAATTTAACATTAAATAATTTGTCTGTGACGATCAAACGAATATCGATCAATAATACACACTAGTCGGAAAACAAGTCAACACTAACATTTAATATTCTCACTATATGAAGAATTACAGATTACTGAAAAATATATCAAATACTATATTAATCATACATACACATCGCATCAATGAAATAAACTTCGATCTTTAATTATAAATACTCACTCACGACGTACGGGTTTCATTTGCTATATATGAAGATAACGCGTGTCGATATTAAATGTATTAAGCAAAAAACATGATTTTACGTACAAATCTAATTACATATACTTACATATCGGCAACTAATCAGACTTACCGAGGATCGTAATATAAACTGAATAACAATGCGCTAGGATAAAATCAATGCTTCTGACACACCGCTAACGTTAGTCTACCATGTAAGCCGGTATTAATTAATTTTCCACAAAGAGCAAAACCATTTCTTCTCAATAATTATTGTCTAAAAAAACTGTACCAAATAGCTGACACAAATTGCTATGCATTTTAGGTTAATTCAGAAACTTAATCACTTCCCAGCGTTTGCTAACGGGTAAAAAATCTCAATAATGCAAAAACTAAATTGAACAATTAAACGCGTGCATTTGCATGGTTTTAATTTAAAACGTATAACGAATTATTTAATAAATATCGTCGGTACTGATTAAATAACATTTTAAGATGAACGATATACATTACGCCCATCGGTATATATGAAATATAAGAACAGCAACCTACGAAGAAATACATATGACGATTTTTAGACTGCGGTTTTCAAAATATTTACGAAACAACGTTACACTAATTTTAAAGCGTACATTGTAATTACACAATTAATATAAGTAAATTATACTTATTAAGTTACTCAGTATAACATTATCGCCTTCCGATTCATATTTTTTAGAACCTAATTCCCTACACAATTTAATATTAACTCATGTATTTAATTGACTTCGATGATCTAACGGGTATCGGTCAATGATGACGAGACACTAGTCGGAAATGCGGGTAACATTAACATTTTATATTTTCACTATACGAATCAATTACAAATTATTGAAAAATAAGCTAAATTTTATCCTCACCCGACGTATACATCACATCAATAAATAAACTTTAATCTTAAATTATGAAGATTTCTTTCGAAGTATTTGCTCGCGAATGTGTCGATTTCATTTCATATATGTATACCAAAATAACGCGTGTCGCTTCGTAATGAAAAAATTAAAGTACGTAAATCGATAGTGATTATTCCGTATTGTATATATTAAAACAAAACTAGTATATTTTTACATACAAACCTAATTATATATACTTACATATCAGTAACTAATCTGACTTACGAAGAATCGCAATACAAAATAAACAAAAACGCGTCAGATTCAATGTTTTCAACGCGGCTAATATTAATTAGTCTACTGTGTAAGCCGGTGCTACTTACATTCTTCACAAGAGGCAAAAACATTTCTTTTGATTACTATTGCCTAAAAAACTGTATCAAACGTCAAGACTAACAAATTTACACATAAATAACACTTTAAAATGGACAATGTACATTAAGTCCATCAAAATAAAAAAAAATAAAAGCAGCAACGTATACGCAGCGATTTTCAGATTATGTTGGTACTAATTCTTAAAGTATAGAACGTAATTATGTGAATTATCTAAGTCAACTGTACTTATGGAGTTACCCGGTAGATCGTTATCGCTTTGCGATTCATATTTTTTAGAACCTTCCCTTCCCAATTTAATATTAACCCATTTAATTGACTTCGATGATCTAACGGGTATCGGTCAATAATAGACACTAACGGAAAAGCAATCAATATTAACATTCCGTATTCTCAAAAAATGAGCAATTATCTTCACTATACATACATATTACATCATATACAAAAATAAACATGTTAACAACACGCTTTGTTTCAACGATAAAATATTTAAAATATAATGTAACTCGACAGTAATTATTCAATGTTATAAATATTAAAATAAAAGTGGTGAACATATTTAATTATCTTATATAATCTGAAGGGCAAATATTTCTACTCCAGTAAATGTTTAAATAACAATATTAGTTGCTAATGGCATAGTAATCCTGCGTGCAGACAGAAGAACAAGTAGTGGCATGATTTAAAATGTAGAAAATAAATGTCAATGAAGATAAATCAGAGTAATATTAAAGAAATTATAACAAAACCAGTAATTATGAATGGTATTGTGAAGTAAAATACCTCGGATCAAACTTAAACAAAAATGAATTTGACTCAAGAAATACATCAACATTAAACAAAGGTTAAAATAACATACTTTACTACGTGCACTGAGATATTTATTTCTACGCCAATTACGCGCGGAAATATTTCTTCTGCAAAAACTTGCATGTAAAACACCTTAAAATTACTGCCGAAATACAATTTTTATGAGCTAATTTATTCCGTATGCATATTTACACATGCACACACACACACATTATATATATATATATAATCGTACCAACTTGCAAACCAATAAGTCATTAAACCGTACCAACACGACCAATAGAGCTGCTAGTCAACACAGGAGACCATCCCAAATAGACTTCGATGATCTTACGGGTATCGGTCTCTTCCATGGTCTTTGACGAAAAAATCAATAATATCTGCTCTTGTTCACCATCTATGAATTGGTTTTCATTTCCAACAGTTATTTTAATTCGCTTTGTACAATATACTGTCTACATACCGTAATATTTAAAAATCTATATCCGAGAACAGCAAATTAAGTAAACAAAAATCATACGCAAATAAGGACATTAAACTCCGTAAACAAAAATGACTTATGTAGATCCACTGATAATTAATTTAAAATGAATTGATGTATATATATATATATGCGCGTATATTTAGAAAAGGTACAAATACGGTATTCAACATCTAATAGTACATATCAACGGCGAAGTGTGCACGTTACATAAAAATGTCCATACGTAAAAGTAAGCTCAAATCTAGAATTCAAAGTAAAAAGTTATATATATATATATATATAGATATGTACGTATGCAAATATTTTATATATAAATATAATATGTATATTTCATATATATAATATTATATATATATATATATATATATATATATATATATATATATATATATATATATATACAAGATATGTGAAAATACTCCCATTTTAAATATGTATATGCGTATACTTATGTTTTTCAGGAACAGGCGCGCTGTAAATGCTTCTCATTAACAGGGAAGGACTAAATGACTTCGATGATCTTACGAGTATCGGTCTTTGTTTAGCCCTCCCCCCTGCACAAAACAATAAAAACGCACGACTGATTAACACTAGTCGCCTGCATTATATACACACAACATATAACAAAGATTACACAAATAACATATCGCACTGCGAAATACATTAACGATATCAACTAAAAAAATATCCGTTAACTTTTTAACATTTACCGTACATACAATGTAAATCGCGAACATTTGCAAGATAGCAGGCGACTTACTACAGGTTCTTACGAAAAATGAAAGTAGAACACTAAACTTCACTTTGCAATACTAAGCCTGTCATATAACACAAATTGAAATTAATTTTTTTACAATCAATTCACTTAAATAATATGAACTATAATTACAAAGCACCGAATAAGTAATTCCACTGCACATATCAACACGTATCATTTTATCCAACACACACACATGTACATGTGTGTGTGTGTGTAAACATATCACAGAACTTGAATCCGTAAAATAACTTTGTTTTGAAAAATTGAAACACGAATATATCAAATATCAAAGCATGATTAATATTTTACGGAATTTTAACGAAACAACGCGAGCAAAAAATAAAAAATCTCATGCAATTAATTAACACCTTCGGCCGTAAAAAGAAAAACATCACCACGAGTTTGCACAATTTACTTCTAAAACACAAAATTACGTGTTACTGTTAACAGAAGTCAATAAATGTAATTACTAGCAATTGGATTTGACACATGATATATACACATATCTGATTCAAACGCTGTTTCCATGTAGTAGAATAGAAAATCCAATCTATGAAATTATATAATACAAATAATATACGTTTATTCATCTATTCCACGCAAATCAGAATTGTTTTCACCACAGTACATACATATATATATATATAAATAAATCAAATTTACGTATGGGTAAACCCCATCAAATATTTCTTAATAATAATACATCAATTTCAAATATGACCGAATTAATTAGGACTAGAAGACTTCGATGATCTTACGGGTATCGGTCTATTGAATGGTCTTACTCCATAAATGTTTAAAGACGTCAACAATACCGATCGACATACTGGATTAAACTAAGAATTAATATAAAGAAATATAAAATTATTTTAACTATTAATTAACTAATATTATATTACATATCGCATTAAATAAATAAAATTATAACAACAGGAATTGAATCTAACATGCATAATGTTATTAATTTTTTGTATACTATAGACGTACCTATTTGTTTTCGCCATGCGTGTTAATGTCTCCGAGTATTTAAAAACGATACCAAATAACACTTCTAAATGCGATAATAGTACCTTCAAAGAATAATTAGTTAATACGCTAGGAGCTGCATAGCTAACAGTAATCTGAGTACAACACGCATATAAGAACATCGCCGTAACTGTAAATGCATGGTAAAAGCGTTAAAATTTTACGTACATTACTACATTTATTTATAATGTGCCTTATAGTACCAGTGTTATAAATACATTTTGAGGTTATAAATTGCAACATATTTTGTTCAACTTACTGAAGTGAAAATATGCTTAGCAACAATGTAAAGAAAATTATAAAAATATAACAATGCAAACTGTAAGTAAAATTGTAATCACAACAAAGTTTAAACTTGCCTCTGAGATAAATTATAAGTAAAAGATCAACAGCTTAATTACAATTCTAATTATTAAAGACCAAAAAACCATGGTAACGTATAAAATTTGAAATTGCGGACTCAGTTAAGGAGGGCCAAATGACTTCGATGATCTTACGAGTATCGGTCTTTGGTTGGCCCAACCTTCACATAAACAAATCAACACATGCGTGTGCTATATTAACGGATTATTGCAAAACAAATTATCTACAATTTGAAATAATAAACGTACTATTATTTTATGTCAAATAAAGCGCTCATATTACAAAAACTGGCGACTAATAATAACGATATCTTCCATAAATCAAATCTAGCTACCAACGCTTTTAAGCTAAACTGTGTTGTACACCGTATCATACACAATTCGCACTTAAGAATAAATAAAACGCATATATAACATATATGCAGAATAACTCCCAAACACCGGTAAAGCATTATAAAATTATACATCACTCAAATTTAACGTAGTTTTTAAAACCACAGATGAACACATTTAATAATACCAAAATCATAATTTCAATGATTCTAAGAACAAAATAATCAATGACCAATATTTTATACAATAAATTTGACTCAATACTACAGAAACGTATTTTCGTACTAACCAAAACATTTTGAAAAGTAGACAATGCACGCAGTGGTAAAGAAAGCGCTAATTATGGATTCAAAAATGTCCCATGACAAAAAATATTTATTTCTGCGCAAATTTGCATTTTTCAAATTAGGATATACGATTATTGTAATACTGTAACTTACTAGTTTTCTGTGATTGCACAGAATTAACAATTTTCAAAATTACTTGAAGCTTACGGCGCATTCTTTTTATGATTTCTTCAGACTTGGAAAGGCTAAACGACTCCGATGATCTCACGGGAATCGGTCGTTAACAGCCAAACCATTCTATACTTATATATGAGATAACTTTACATATATTAGAATATATTTTATCTGTAATTAGTAAGAGCCAGGAATATTTCATAAACATTACCCGCTTAATACTTTTTGATATTAAAAATATATCTCACAATACTAGTTACCTAAAATGGACCAAATATAAGTAAGATGAACAATTTGACAATAACAAAAAACTGTTATATAAAACAAGCCATCCACAAAAACTAAACATAAGAATCAATAAGGAATATACACCAAATAAAAACAAAGGCATACATTCACAATTCTTTACTATTAAAATTATAATTCACTTCAAAGCATTCAAACAAATTTATAAACATGTAAGACGACAAACATTTAACAACTGTGTAACAGGAGATAAACTAACGCCACAAGGTCAGAACTCTTACAACGCAATTAGCGATGACGTGTCAGTATGGACGACTGAAATACGTAACAATATCGTACGCATACACAAAATATATATTTTTCAGGAAAAATATTCACATCGAATTGCTATTAATAAACAATTATTTTTTAAAACACAAATAAATATAATTGATTAAATTTTCAGTTTTAAAACATTCATATTTTTTATCTGTGCTATGATTATGTAACAAAGAATATATAACGAATAAAAAATAAAAATAACATTTCTGCATGGGTTGTGAAAAAAAATAAATATCGACATATTGTAAGCAAAAGTAATTGAAAGGTTCACATGGAATAAGCGCAAATGAAATGTTTTCAATATTTTATACGCAATAATTAAAATTCTCTACACAAAATTACTGATAAATTAGCTTTAAACACAACTTGGTAGACCAATCAAACAAGATTATGTACACTCGAGCTTATCCTTAATATATTAGTACATTTGTCAACAAATTATGTTTTATTATTAAAATAATTATATATATAAAAAAACAAATATCACAGCACGCAACATATTAAGAAAAAACAAGATGATAACTTGTTAAGTGTGGTACGTAAATTCAGTCCCTTGAACCAATGACAGAAAATATGTTATCTGCCCAATCACAGAACCCAAAGAAAAACCACTTTTCACCACTTTATACAGAATTTACATTACTTACATACTAAATGATTTCGATACAGAATTTTCATTTCTTACATGCTAAATGATTTCGAAAACTAGATGTCTAATGTAAACACGGGGATAAATACAGAAATACTTCATAACCTTACGATAAATTCTATAAATCTATAAATATATCCGTGAATAAAAATTTTCAAATGCTGGCCACTCAAAACTTAACAAGCACAATGGTAAATAATCCACTTTTGGGGAGTACCGCAAACATTTAACAATTTATTACAAAAAAACATAAACTGATACATTTTTAATAAACTTACATGTTTAAAATAAGATTCCTAAATTACTAATTAATTCAGCAGTCGATACTTGTATTTGTACATTGATACTTCATGTATACCTCAAAATTAATTCCCATCTAATTAAAATCTGGTGAAAAATTACAAGTGCTTTTATAGAACTTCGTAAACTGTGCTCTAAGCTACAATTCAATATAACGACACCGCTCATTTTCAAAATATAATTCACGCTTTAATTAATAGCAGGTTAAATTAATAACAACTACAGATAATTAAATTAGCCCCATTTCTTTTTTACTGAAATAGAATAAATAAAACAAAAGTAATCTGACTTATAGATTTGTTATTGCATATGAACTTTTTGTTGATGAAGGTGAAATAATTAATGCATATTAATAACGGCATTAAAAATGATGCGAGTAAAATATGCATTCAATATGAGATAATATTGTAGGAAATTGCGTACAATATGTTAATTTTTCAAAAACCTAATAATTGAATCTAACAAGTTTATGAATATTAACAAATTTCCAACCTACACTTGAAGTTGCAACTAATATAACAATATTTATATTTCATAAGATAAAAATTGCTTGAATACAAACTAAAGGGACAGCAACTTTTCGTTTATGGTATTTTTAATAAATATGATTACTAAAAATACTTCATTTCGCGATATTAGTTTAATAAATATTAAAAAATGAAATCTCTTAAGTAGCCATTAAATAAAGAAAACTATCATATCTAAATCACATTCAATCTATATTTATGAATTAGTGTTAGCCCAATCAGAAACTTTGAAAAAGATTCTGAATATATACATAGATCAATGAAATTTTACAAAACATTTATACTAGACCGTCTCATATAAATATATATAAATTAAGAAAAAAAGCAAACATAAAAACAAGAGGAAAAATTTCTCATACTTAAAACACACAATATAAACTTTAAAATAAATAATATAATAACAACAGTTAGTGCCACTATAATTTTTCATTCATACACGTGTTAAAAGTACATAATTTAATTAACGTCATACAAGTTTTATAAGAATATGCTTAGAAATAACTTTTTAGATGTCTTTTACTGTAACATACTATCAGCTTAGCTGTCTATAACATATAAGTGCATTACACTTACTTAAATACATAGTTATTACAATAATAAATTGACCATTACACATATGTAAAAAAAGAATCGCATTTTTCAATTGTTAAAATTATTCATGTTTAAATGCAATGTAAAAAAACATATTGTAGGTGTGTTTTCTTTTGCATAACATAACAGAGATTTGTAATATTACATTGACACGTCCATACATAATGTTATATATATCCGATTTATTTATAAGAATACCCAATTTTACAAAGTTTTTGTCTTGTTACTTATCAATTTGTCGTAAGGTAGTCATGGTAGTTAAAATTTTAAAACTCAAACGCGGGTAAATACAACGAACTAAATCAGCAACGAAACTAAATACCCATCGTATCGAAAACATTTATTAAAAGAAGCTAGCTAAAAAATAAACTTTAAAAAAGCCAATAGAATAATAAATTGTTAGAAATTATTTTCATACCTTCTCTTTTTTTTTCTTTATCCCAAAATGGCTTGTAAATACGTACGAGGTTTAGTGTGAAGTATACAAAGGTTTCCAAATTAGAATCTGATTACTTCACAGGCACTATACTTTTTAAAAATCCATTTAAGCAGTATTCTTGTCTTTTTAAATTCTTCTTTTTTTTTTACGAAGTTATGTGTATATAGCAACAATAATCGTCCTGTTTCTGAAAACAGGAAACACATTCATTATGTAGATTACAAGCTCGAATGAAAGTATTCTTATAAATTAAACGCCCACACTTTCATATATATCTAGGAAAATTAACTTTATCAATGCTGAAAATTCAGTACAACAGCAAAACTACAATCTACTAAATAAAGAAAAAATAGTCTATCTGGATCAATGCGTGAAAATTTAATTTAAAACATTATCCGTTCAATCGAAATGCAGAAAAGGTCGTGTATGGTTCCGCTTGATTTGTTTCAATTCTTATTCTAGGCGGACTTCCCTGAACAAACAGCGCCAACTGTTCGCCAATTTCTAAACGATAAAGGACACTATTTGATCCACATCCAAATGGAGTAGCTATTACAGCAGACCAAAATGATGTTTTAATGTCTCTTTTTTTTAGTACCATTCTGAAAGTAATAAAATAGTGTAAAATTAAAATTTCATTTTAAAACAATTTATTCTATTAACAACATATAAACTAATAAAATTGAAATTTAAAATATATATTGCTAATAACCCGTCACAAAATTTAAATTCATCAAGTGTATTGTAATAATTGGGATTGCACCAGTTTGAATAACCACTAAATAATAAAATTAAATGCTCCATATCACGTTTCATAATAATTAAATGCATTTAATATCAAATGCTCCGTACCAGGTTTTACTAACACATCTCATTACGTATTTTTCTTCACTTTTACTTGTGATTGAAATTTGCATTTTGAAAGAATCATACGAGTAGGCAAACCTTTTTAACCTAAATGAATGTTGCATAGCATTTTTTTTTCGTATTTTGTCTACATTCAACTTATTCATCCAATTTGTTTAATTTTTTGCAACAGTATCAAGTTCTAATTTTTTATAAGTTTTATTTAACTTTCAGGTTTCATGAAGACTATAATTTCTATTAAAACCAATTATGATAATTTGGACGGCGCTGCATCTCCTAATCTTAATGTTCTACTAACAGCTAACAGGAAAAATACATTTTGTTATTACCCATGCATAATATTTAAACTGTTAAACACACACACACACACACATCTATATATAGATAGATAGATAGTTTACATTATTTGAATATTTATTAAATTACTGATATACAAAGTCAAAAATCAGGTTGCAGTTTATAAATAATGAATTTGAACATTTAGATTAATAATGAGAAAATAATTTTAATTTAAGAAAAAATGTAATTTGTGTGACCGTTAAAGATATAATATCTAAAGAATTTGAAGTTTTAATGAAATCATGAAATTTATTCATAAAGTTTTGATTGTGGAATGTAGTAATTTTATTTATACTTGATTACTAAAAATAGTTGAAATCACTAAATTTATTTAATTATGCGAAGCTTTTCGGCAATTACGCCATTTTCAAGCTATATACAATTAAAATTAATTAATATAAAATCATAAAATATTAATTTAAAACTAAGTTTACAATTTTACACAAAAATGAATTATGAATACTTAAGACTATCTGACAATGACTGTGGTACACAACACAATCAATTGTCAGTAATATAAAATTTACAGAACAGTAGCCAGAAAATAATTATTTTATAAAAATATGTGTTTGAACAATGAAAAAATATATATTTATGTGATTAAAAAATTAATAGTTAGGAATAATATTTTTACAATACACTTTTTAAAATTAATTCTTCCTCAAACTTTATCATTGAATTTAATAAATTATTTTTATCCCTTTCTTTTATTATTTCCATTTTTTCGAGTAGTTTTCTTTTTTTAAAATGCTTTTCTGTATGTAAAATTTTATAATTTTGATTAATATTATTTATTTTGTGTTTTAATTCTATACAATGTTTTCCAAATAATGATTTTTCATCATTATTTGTGTATGAGTTTAAATGTGTTCTTTAAATCTTGTTATGAATTGTCTGCCTGTTTCTCCCTACTGTTCTGTAAATTTTATATTACTGACAATTGATTGTGTTGTGTACCACAGTCATTGTCAGATAGTCTTAAGTATTCATAATTCATTTTTGTGTAAAATTGTAAACTTAGTTTTAAATTAATATTTTATGATTTTATATTAATTAATTTTAATTGTATATAGCTTGAAAATGGCGTAATTGCCGAAAAGCTTCGCATAATTAAATAAATTTAGTGATTTCAACTATTTTTAGTAATCGTATAAATTTATTCATACGCAATTTATAAATGAATGCTGAGGAAACCGTAATCCATTGTTTATTAAAACTAAATTAATTAGCTTGATGGACGCGATAACAAATACAATACACTTACACTGTCCATTATTAATTATAATTGCAATCAATATTACTTCCAAAATTTTTCCTGATGTGAAATTCAATATTTATTTATTATAACCATATATATCAATGAGGAAACTGTGTTAATTTATGAACTTATTTTGAATACGTTTCAGGGATTAGATGTGTACAGTTCTTATAAGAATCTGAACGAAAGAAATAAGTAAATTTATTTATTTTATTACCAATGCATCCACGTAATTGAAGTTAATTTAACACCACTTATATTAAATATATTATTCAATTATATAATATACATACATTTAATTAAGTAACTTTACCCTTAAAATTAATTGTTTGTTTCATTAACCGTTTTTTAATTATAATTATTTTGATAAAGAAAAATTACAAGTACTGCATGTTTCTGTAACAGCTTTCCAACTAACCTGGAATTGGCTTCACACACTGCTGAAAATGTAACATGATATATTCCTGGACACTGACATGTAAAAGCACCTACTTCATTTACAAAACTGTTTTCATAATTCAAAAATGTAGCTTTAAAACTTAATATCCCTGTGTCTCGAATTGCTAAGGCGCCAGCGGCACTAAATCCAACCACTCCTCTACAATCCGGAAATTTAGCAACATCAGGCTTTGATTTTACATATTGTATCTGAGTAAGTAAGTATATAATCAATACAGAATTGATCATCCATAGAAAACACCTGAAAGCATAAACATTTTTATTGTTTAAATGTTGCACATAATTAAATACAATATATTTTAAAAAATAAAATAATTATACAAGACCAGTTACACAAGGTTCTGTCACAAGACCAACACTGAAATATTAACTTAATTCTTACATTCCCTCCTATCATATGCTAGCTTAGAGCTGGGTGATCAGGGAATTGTACACAAAATAAAAACACTTAACTTCTTATCTAAACGATCTATTTCCCATACTAGGCAGCTTAAATACAGGCATGATTACGGAAAACTGATTATAATTTTTAACACACGTAACTATATACATAGGAAAGCGACAAAATTTATAACAAATTTAGGAAACGTCAGCCAAATATTTTTGGTTTGATATAAGGGTCTCATTCAGTCCCTCTGTAGGTATAGTTTACATGTCTCGAAGAATGGTAACTTTGGTTTCTACTTGCATAGCTTCCATCTTTCCAATGACCCATTTGCATTGTACAAGCGTCGATAATTTTAGAACCAAGTATAGCATTGATAACACCCAACCATTAACGATTACGAAAACCATTCTTCTCATTCATTGTAAATGCAGCCTGCGAGGCATAGGAAATTCAAGCGTGGTATCTAAGCCCACTGATTTCTAAGTCGAACGTGAAACCAGATCGGTAGAATGTTCCATTGTAGTCAAGAATTTACAAGAAAAAATAACTTTGATAATGAATAATCACAGATTAAAATTAATCTATAAAACGGAGAAAATATAAAACCAGCCGATTCTGACAGTACTGTGGCAGCAGTGATAATATAGGCATACAAAATTTACGAATAAACAGTGATAAACTTGCAAAGAGCCACTCAATCACCACCGAGAGGTATTCTAAATAATGTTACCGACGACTTACATAAAAGATCATAGATACTACGTATCAAACTTTTTAAAATTAAATTTGATATTTACTTAACCTCACCACCAAATTATTTACCACCAAATTATTTAGAACATACAAATCAAATAATTGAAACATTAGCTTTACTAATTTAAAGTTATATGATAAGGGTAAAAATTTAGCAATTCAACTTAAATAAGTAATTGTAATATATGAAAAAATGTTAAAATGAACAAACGTATCTAAAGTTTAATTAATTTTAACGAACACTTCATATTTCATCTATTATATCGCCTAAATAATTAAAACCTATGACTATAGAAATATTTTATGTGACTGTATATTAACAAAATTATTTTTTTGTTTTGTACACGATTATACTTACATAATATTACGCAATAATACGACTATAAACCAAAAATAAATAATTAACGTATTGTAGGATTTTAATGTTATTATAATTAACGCAAAAACAACAGATTAATTATAAACAAACATAACACATTTCTACGGAATATAATAGTGGTTAGTGATGTAAAAAATACTATTCATACGGACAATATTATACATGTTATCACTCGATACACCAAGGTCGTATAAATAAATCTGTAAAACACTACACGTACTTACATAACAGACATCACATAAGTAATTAACGATTTACCACTGTTATACCTTAACTGTTAACAATTACGTTTCACTAGCGAAAATTTAATCTCGTAATATACAAAGAGAATTCTGAAGGTCTTATCAGGCTTTAATGAATTTGAAATCTAAGTTAAATCACTAATGTTTCTAAAATCTATTATAAGCTTACAGAATTCGGCGATAAAATAAATATATTAATTTGGTCGAAAATAATACCGTTATTAATACAGTATGAAATTATATGTAATCAATTTGATATTTTACATAAACAAATTGGCGTTACTCACTCGTTTTATTGAACTGCGTATGTGTTGCAATACAATTAAAATTTTTAAAATACTAGAAAATATACACATTTTAAAAAACGTTTGATTATATTTGTCTAAATAGTAACAAATTTAATATTACAACCATTATTATTATGTCCAGCGTTCTATGAAATAATCAGAAACACAATAAGATTCATCAAAATAAAAATAACACAAATGAGCATATGTTACACAATAAACACAACAACTTAAAACAACGTTATTTATAAAGTATAAAGAAAAAGAAATAAAGAACTAACGTAATGCAAGAACATGCGACACACGTATCATATATATCTTTGTCACTCGGCATATATACATATACATAAAAACTAAATACGTCCGACATGCATATATATACTCCAAAAAGCCAATCGTAAACAAGATCGATCAGCTTATTCGTTACACAACGAACACGAACATCCTGTTTACACAGAGCGCAAGCGCAGTAATTTCGACAAATTTCTGAATACATACTTCACATAAAACTCGTACAAAATTACACACACCAATTAACTCCCACCTACATACGATAGATACGCATTAATAGCGCTGGCCATAAGTTCCTTAAAGGGAACGCCCATATAACACGTCTTGTGAAATCTCAAATTAACAAAAAAAAAAAAAGCCTAGCCATAAACCCTTAATAAATTATTTCTTTATAAACTAATCCATATGACATATATATTTACTGGTAGATCTGTTAATTTGTCCAATTTTGCTTCATGTCGCGAAGTACGCGTAATAGCTTGTTGATAGAAATATCAACAATTTAATTTATTGGTTTAAATGGTTTTTTTTCAACAAACTATAATATTACTTGTTTCATTACTAAATAAAATGATACAATTTATCTTTCTTGTACAGTAATTTGCAAACATAATAACTCGTATATTTCTGAATATCTCGTAGCACGCATGTTTGAAACTTGAAAAATTAAATAATTAAATGTGAATTAAAAAAATTTTTAATCTTATATTTGTAGATGGATTAATAACACAATAAAATAAATTTAATTGGACCTTTTCACCAATATAAATTAAATTTTAAAATAAACTTATAACAGATACGCGTAAAATTGATGAGAAACTAAAGATGTAAAGCGATAGGGGGATTACGTACTGAAAGATTAAGACACAAATCACGACGTACACACAAGCTTACAAATTTATTTATTTAAAAAAAGTACCAAATTTTCTTTGAATTAATAAAAGAAATTATATATGGAATACAGTCAGTTACTTTTAATTAAAGTTCTATAATTACCTTCAAGTGAAGTGTACGCCTTCAGGAATGGCAATTAATGTTTTTTCGAAAGACTATCAATTATTAAGAGGAAGTACAATAATTTAGTACATTTGAGATTAGTTTTCAATACAACATGATTTAATTATATTTTCAAAATAGTTTAAGATGTTGATTAACCTTTATTCTCTTGATTGTTGTGAACGCAGGCAACAATTATTTAACGGATAATATCAGTTAACAAGGTAATAAAAAGTTTAGATAAAATTCGACAAACATAAAGAAATAATCGATACTTGTGATTATATATATATATATATATATATATATATATATATATATATATATATATAGAGAGAGAGAGAGAGAGAGAGAGAGAGACAACACACAAAAAAAGAATGCTTAAAAATTTACACCCACATCTTTTAAGTATAAAAAATTATAAAATACTGTCTCATTTTAATTCTAATAAAAAAAAATATGTAAATCTATAAATTATTTTCTGTAAATGAAATAAATAATCTAGGTAATTTGGTGACATCTCTCACAGCATATTCGAAGTATGTTTTTATTTATAAGTTTTATTTTTAATTGTTTTATTAACAGCAATTACTTTAAACAAATCCTCACCAACTTTTAACTAGTGTCCAATCGTTAACGCACTTTTTTTCTAAAACTTTTTGTGTCATTAATTTTTTTACAATAAAAATAAAGATTATTGAAAAACGAATAATTAAAGATACGTTATTCATAATTTAAATACGTATATTTTAAATCCGACAATGTGCTGCATAGTGAACATATAGTACATATATTATAAAAATATCTTTGCAACCAAATTAAGCAAAATAATATGCAAACATGAATCATATCATCTGGTATCAGCATAATTTTTTACAGATATTTCGAACGAAGGCTCAACTTAACGTTTTACTCCGCTTCTGTTATAATAAGTACGATGCGTAACGTTGCCAATTATTCTTACTGTCTACTATATAACCTACATTTCAGCACAGGGAAACTGATCTGACCGGTTTTAAGAGAAAGAGAATGTGATCGTTGTCATTAAAGAAACATCTGAACGAATCACACATTACATTAATTACAACTTCATATTGGGAAAGCTACGTTCAATTTCAGAAAGAGAAAGTACTCCGTCATTTTACAACCAACGAATTCTATATATAACCACAGATAGATATAGGCTAAATTTAAAAATAAAACACAGTTTACTATCACATAGCGCCCACATCAATAACACAAGATGTATGTATTTAAGATATTAAAATGACACCGAATATTAACACAACAAAGTTGATGTAAATTATATGTTATACTGACATATTAATATAAAACAATTATAAAGTGCTTGCGGTTTTCATTTTTAGCAGACCATCAAGACCTTGCTGTAAATAAAAACCATTTTAATGAATTTTCTCGATCTCTGAATGAGGTGTATTAAACTTCACGAATTACCTTCTAATTCCAGCACTCTATCACAACTCTTTACTATCGTTTTATCGTATTGGTTCATTTTCGTTGTCATATATAGTTTCATTTTTTAAATAGTGGAACATTACTCATTAGTAATTAAACATCATCCGAGCACTACGCCAAGTGAATTTTACAATTATGAATAATACTATCAAATTGAAAAGGATTTACATGCATGTAATTAAATGAAAACAAAAAATACTAGACCTGATAGCAAACAGAATCAAAAATTAATAATCCATTAATGAACAAGAAAATAATATGTTATGAGTTATGTAATATATTATACTCAACGATCAACTGTATTTCGATATCATTATTTCGTAATCAGTCATGCTTTAACATAATTTTAAGATTCTTCTGTTCAGTTTTATAAATACGCAATATACATAAATAAAATAAAAACTTTATAAGACAATTTTTCAGTTTACTTCGATAAAAAAATATATATATGAACACAACTGAACGTTACGCAAATTACACTGTAATTTAATATGCGCAGTTATTGTGTGAATATTTAGGTACTAATTATACTGTTAGACGTAGACGTTTATTATTGCACAACATATATCAAGGTATGCCAACCTAAAATAAACATTTGAACATATATCTAATTTTTACATTTTATGTTAAACATGTTTTTTTTAAAAATAGTTTAACGAACAAAAATATTCAAGGAAACAACAAGACATGTCATGTCATGTGATGCGTACTATCAGATAATCATAATGAATGTAAATATAGAAAGAAATTAGATACATGACGTTTCATGTTAAGACTATCTTAAAATCTACGAATTACTCGGATTACGAACAACTTTTATATAACTACTAAACAACGTCAATTTAAGAAACGTTCTTATCAAACGACCTTCAACTACGAAAATGAAAAGTTCGCAGTTATGTGAGTAAACAATTTAAAATACATTCAATAAATAAGCCAGAAACAAAGTAAATTTTACTAACGGGCATCAACTTAATATATTTCAAAATTAAAATAATTTAATTTTAAGTATTTTAATAATAATGTATATTTTATACTCTTG
Organism: Coronaproctus castanopsis; assembly: GCA_032883995.1. Classification (NCBI taxonomy): domain Eukaryota; kingdom Metazoa; phylum Arthropoda; class Insecta; order Hemiptera; family Monophlebidae; genus Coronaproctus; species Coronaproctus castanopsis. The sequence continues at coordinate 160,825,829 of CM065053.1, read as the reverse complement.
AATTCGATAGTAACAAATTATGTAGGTGTATGAAGAGATATGTTTGAAACCTGCATGCCTACCCGAAAGAAATAACACAGTTTGTGTATCGAATAAAAAAATAGGATTATATTTTATCTTCTAGAATTAATAATAATGGCAATGTGTTTATCTTAACTTAGCCTTAAAATTAGAACCTCTAATACATGTCAAATACGTGTTCAAACATTTTTATACAATTATATAGAAGTATAATACTTCAAAATTAACTTAATTGAACTCACCTATGCAGAATAAATTATTCATAAATGAATTTATTGAAAAAAACATATGTACTCCAACAACGCATACGCAATCAACATACAAACGTTAAATATAAAATGAAAATGATGCAACCTATTTTTCAGTCATGAATAATACTGTTTGATAGCAGACCAGACCACCAAATCAGCTGATTACAAATTACTATAGAGTATAGATAAAATATTTTACTAACGACTCCTGGAAATAAAAAGTAAAAATTTTAATGATTGCAATCATTATATTTTAAAAACATAAAAATATGTAATGATAAATGCTAAATCTTGTTTATGTTACATATTTCCCCACTAGGATTTTATTTCTGAAAATCATATATTCAAATTTGAAATAAGGAATTTCATAAACTTGGAAAATAGGCATATATTATATATATTGATTAATAAAATCAGATATCTAGCACATTGTTTATTTCATTTATAATTTGATTGTATATATTTATTTTCGTATAAAATCCACTTCCAGTTTACTCATATTTAACATTTCGAACAAAATTACCCAATTCATCATAGGAGCTATCAAATACATTTTTCCGTAGAGTAATATAAGCTCTCTAAAAGCTATAATTTAATCTCATAAACAACCATAAACGTTTTACAACACAAATATATTTAAATTCCTTACTTAAAATTAAATCATTTTAAAACAAGGATAGTTGCTGTGGATGTTTCATGAAATCATTTACAAATTTTTCTTATAATTTAGCAAAGGAGCACAACGGACACAATATTCCCTATGCGACAGTTAATGGAAAAAGCGAGGTGAACACACATCTATACATCGCCTTTATCGATGTTAAAAAACATTCGACTCCGTAAACGGGGAAGCACTATGGATATGCCAGAAAAATGTAGAATGCCCTCCAAAAATTTTAAATCTAATACGACAATTACATGATAGAATAGAAGCAGCTGTTATTTGCGATGCTGTAATCACGGATCCGTTTAATGTTACAACAGTAGTTAGGCAAGGTTGCGTACTTGCACCAATTCTTTTCCACTTTTACATGAGCATAGTCTCCTACGCCTTCAAAAAAAAAATGAACAAAACGCAGTCGTACAAGTAAATTCCCGTTTTGATGGCGGCTTATACAATATTACTAAGTATAAATCTAAACGTGCAACTAAATCTTTTCAAAAATATATTCATTTGTTTGCAGAATATTTACCTGATACAAATGTTAATGATGCGATAAATAACGAAATGATAGAACTGTTGGGTTAGATGAAGTTAGACAAACTAGAGACGTTCAACAAGCACCCAGTTTGAATGCCATGATCACACTATATAAAACAGTATCTGCAGCCAACAATTCACCCCAGATACGTGTTGATACAACAAAATGCATGTTAATATTTCCAGTAACAACAGAATAGTAAATGAAATAGCTTGAAAAATAAAAACTCCATTTTTAAGTTACAAAATAGAAAACCTCCACAAAATTTACAAGTTGAAGATTTTACGAAGCGACATATTACTACAGATCTTCAAAATTTGAAGATATTCGAATTTGTTACTTTTTTCCAAACTGTTTTAATTATCCACATTATGGAGCAAATCAGTCTACGTGGTCATCAACTAAATATACCATTACTGTAAACACAGTGATATACGTAAATATGTTGGTATACTAATTATGTCTTCTGTTGTTACATGTCATAATTTTCGTTATCGTTGAAGTTCTCGTGTAGGAAATTAAACGATTATACCAACTTGAAGCTATTTGAGTGTTATCCCGTTTAAGCACCAAGATTAGAAAAACTGGTTAAAATTAGACCTATCATCGAGACAATTCAAAAACGTCTCTTATCTTTATCATTTTCTGAAAATTTAAATGTAGAAAAACACATGCCAGATAAGCCCAATAAGTGGTGTTTAACTTCTTCGTTTTATGAAGTTCAATTGAATACTGCTACGACTTCGAAATATATTCTGAGAAGGAAGCTCTGGCCTCATTTATAATGCAAAAAAAATTTTGGAGAAAGCAGCAATGTTATTCGATTATCTAGAACAATACCATCAATCTGCGACATAAATTATTGTTTGACAACTATTACATGTCAATTCCATTAATGATTTATTTTAAAAAGAGAAATATACACTCTTGTGGCACTGTAAGGCAAAATCGTATACAGACCTGTCAACTGTCCATTATCAGAAGAAAAAGTTATTACAAAAGAAAGGACGTGAGTATTCGGAAGAATATGTAGCTCCAAATATGTAACTTCTCTGAATGAGAAATTATAGAAGGATAACAGATATGTGAGTATGGCGAGTACATCTCCAAGCTCCTCAGGTATAAAAACAAAAAAAAAAATAAAAACATAGGAAATATTTAATGTTCAAAAATTATACGTGAGTATAATAAACATATGGATGACGTTGACCATTTGGATTAATGATTGGCCAATATCGTACACGAATGAATATCAGGAAAATTTAGTACCAACGTCTATTCTGCCGTATTTTGGACATATTGTTATTAATATCAGAAAAATTAACCATATTAAAGTTTCGTATACAATCGCTAGTTACTTTATGTTTTAGGAAAAGTATTACCAACTGTATGTACAAGACGACCATCTCATCTTGTACAAAAATAATTACAGCGCCTTCAAGGAAGATTTTAAAACGGACGAAAGTGTTGACAGATGTTAGGTACTATCAAAAATATTACTGGCTTGAGAAATGTCCAAGAATTTGAAAGCTTATTTGCTATTATGTTTCAGATATATATAAAAAAATATTTTTTCACACATCATAACGTTAGTTAGAAAGTAATATTATACGTACATACGCTATTTTGATACTTTACAATATATACATATCATTATTATTATATTATTCAAAAATTGTGGAATGTTGTGATTAAAAAAAATAAATAAACAAATAAGAAAAGAGTTAAAAATCACTAAACGTTTCATAAAAATCACAGATTTTCAGCTATTCAGCCATTGTTTACTCAAATGATCGTATAATGAAAGAGAATATATCGAAAATTTCATTTTGTTTTACTTAGTTCTTTGAGATTTTTATATTTTTTAAACATTGATAAAAATATAAATGATACTCCACTAAAGAAACCCACATTATTCTAAATCAAATTAAGTTATTCAGACATAACATAATTTATCCTTATAAAATTAAAATTACGTACACTTATTATCTTGTCACACATATGTTTAAATTAGTTTAGTTATTGTTTCACCACGACTTCAGGTGATTTTTTTATTTTTATTTTTAAGAATTGATACGATCTCCTAAATAAGTATTAGAGTTATTACGACGGTATATATGCTTAGAACTAGTGTTTTAAACATGAAGACGGGTGCGAAGACACTTGCTCCCCCAGCAAAGCTTCTTACTAACTTACATATATCATATGTAAATTAGCACTTAAAATGCTGGATCAATTCGTGCGGTTTCAGACATTTCAAACAGCGAGTATCGAGTTCGTTGTTAAGCAGCTTTTTCGTTTGAAGGTTGGGATGTTTATGCAATCGTCGTTCGTACGTCTCTTTGCAATACAATATCCTGTACTACTTCGCTTACACTTTTTGCTGCGAGAGGTAGTGGTGTATGCCATCGTTACGGAAAAAACGATAAGCATCTACGATTATTCGTAGGATTACGTTTTTCCCAGTTTGAACGAGCTGCTGATTGGCCTTCTTAGCACAGCTCCAAGTAGCCTTCCATATGTCCATAGGTTTTATAATTTGCAAGTATATCAGGTGTTTGCAATAAATAGTGATTGTTAAACGCCGTCCGATTAGCTAGTATAGTGATGACATGGTTTTCTTGATTTGCCTGCACTTCACCTTTATATGCAGCAAGTAATTAGAGATGACTCCAGAAAAAATTATAATACAAGAAGAATGGACTGCAGAAGGAGAATAGGACGTAACCTAAACCGATACGTGGACCAAATAAAGATATGGACTGGGTTATCTTTCGGGGATCCAATGCGGGTCGGCAGAAAATCGAGAGGTTTGGAGACGTACTGTATATAACATGATAATAGGTCACAATGCTCGGAATCGAGCAAAAACCATGGATGGATATAATTTTTGTGTTGTTACAAGCACACTATCGAATATATATATAATCACACGATCTTATGTATTTTCCATCCCATTACTAACGAAGGCTAGCCCATTTTCTGCATTTCCTGAACCAGTAGTAGTACTTTCTATAGAATTTTCTTCGACCGCTGTCTTATGTTCAAGCAACATTTCCAGCCCAACAACAGTTGCGTTCAGCGATATGTTCTACAACAACCATTACTTATGTTCATTGTCTAATCTAAGTGAGACTGTTCGACTTTAAGCCCAATATTCAACATTGAAGTGTTTTGTAATATTTGCACTTATTTGATTTTCTTTATAATATTGCTTGTAAACACTCAATCGACAAAACCGATATATACCTGACGTAATTAACCAAATTTAAGTTCTAACAAATGATGCAATGAATGTTTTCATTGTTTTATTTCCACGATAAAATTGTTATGGTGTCTATATGTCACATTTTAAAAATCTGAAACACATTTTTAGCGATGAAAGTATTATTTACGAAAAGATGGTGTGCACTTTTCACGCTAAAATAACGTTTAATCGTACAAAAATTTGATCTTTACATTTATCTTCACTTATACGTCCAATATAGATGGCGGAACATGTATATTTTGATATTGCATAATAACAGGTTGCACATGCTCTTCGATAAACGCGGTTACCTGATTAAAATAAAAACATTTTGTACATTTATTTTTTTATCATGACGTTATTAATAATTCGTAGAAAATTAATCAACATTTATTTAGTTTGTCAACACTATGCGTAAATCGACTGAATAATATTCAGAATTATGCGAAACGTCTGTGTAAAAAATAAGAGAGGAAATGTACAGGAACTGTAAACGACTATGTGTATATATTATAGTCTCTAATTTGAGATATGCAGATGATACTACATTATTGTTGAAATCAGAAAATGAATGACGGGATTAATTACACGTTTCAAACACGTTAACGAGAGACATGGATTGCTAATTAATACATCTACAACCAAGATTATGATAATAGACCCCTAAGATCGTCCTTAATGACACCAATCTTCTGCCAGAGTATGAAAGAATGGATTCTTTTGTTTATTTAAGGTCTTTGATTAGTGTCAATGAAAGATGCTTAGATGAAATAAAAAGACGAATTGCTTTAAACAAGAGCGCGACGATACAATTGAGACATATAATTTGTAATAAAAAGTTGATATTCATATTACGGAAGAAGCTAATAAAAATATTAATTCTCTCAATTTTCTTATATGTAGCCGAGACGTAGGAGATTAAAGCAGTAAATAAGCAGTACATTGATGCATTTGTAGATATGGCGACGAATGTTACGTGTATCATGAACTGAAAGAACAAATCCCTCAATACGGATTAACGAATTTTTTGGACATATTGTAAGAGGAGAAAATCTAGAACAAATATTACCGCTTGATAAAGCACGGTGGAAGCAGAGTGCCTACTCGTTGCACTGACAAATAATTTCGAAATTTCAAAACTGTATAGAACATTATGTAGTACGACTTGTACGTGAACTAAAGATGATTATATAATTTTCGTTATTAAAGCGTTATAAAATTTGAAATAATTGTCATTTAAAAATAGTACACGGAATTTTGTAAATTATAATGTGAACGCAATTAATTTTTGACATATCTTGTCGATATAAAACTCTTTAAAATAATTAATTATGACCGTCATGATTACATAATTCCACATTTAATTTTAATTCCACGTTCAGATAAATTTTTATCGGGTTTTACAAAATTATTTATAAAAATTTAATGATAACTAAAACATCAAATGAGTTGTGCAGGCAATAAGCAACGTAGGAGACAGTGTGAATCAAACAGAATTTTTAAAAATTTTATCAGAAATTACTAGAATCCCTGTAATCTTAAATCACCGCGTTATATAAAAAAAATAATCCGATTAGAATTGGAGAACACTAAGAGAATTATCGAAGATCGAAAAATAATAAATCGCAGACTGATATATAAAAAAGGGACACAGTGATGAATTATAAGCGGTGAATACGAAAGAAATATGTGGGAGGATTAATCTTTTATGACCGAACGAATAATAAAAGTGACTGCAACACGATAGAATAACCAGTAGCGAAAATGAAAACAAATATCATCTGTCTAAAATATGCGCGTCAAAGATTTTGACTATCAATAATGGAGTCGTATCGAATATTTATATGACAAACCTGTTGCGGGGCACAACCAATAAATGATCGCGCGTCTAGAATTGTCGACAATTCATTTATTATTGGTTGAAAGTACGGATCCGACTTCACCTTCTCTAACAAATTGTTTTCTTTACCCGATAACTTCATCTCCTTAGCAGTTTCCACCGATAAAATTCTAATTTTTTCGTGGCATTCCTATTTAAGAAATAATTTAGTACTATATGATTACAAAAGTAAACTTAAGCGCTATACATTAAGCTGTACAACATAAAAATTACGATTTGCACGTAACAGACGTTATTCGGAGCATTAGAGCGTTACCGAAATAAACAAATAAACCTTTCTTCAGGACACTGCGCTGTACAATCGCATAGCTAGAAGTGAAGCCCAATTATCGAATAATAATCAGTAGTAGTGTAGACCCAGACAGACACCAAAAAGAACCAGTGTATTCTCGTATAATAAATAAAATACGTACGACTGACAAATATCGTGAATTGATAAATATCAAAAACAATAAACGATTCGTTTCTGGCAAACTTACAAGCGAGCGAAAAATATTTGTCTAATAAACAATTCATAAATTAGAAATTATAACCAGGTAATTTTTTCAGAAGATGACATTGAACAGAACAATAATTTATTGTATAGTTTTATACTGTAATAACAAAGTCGTGACGCTTAACCCTTTCGCTCCAGTGGTTTCACTGTGAAACCATCTTTATATAATTGCTGCAGACCTATCTGTACACTAATAGAAAAAAAATCATTTTTCTAATACGAAATTTAGCGTTATTTAAGTTGTTTACATTGAAATGTACAGTGCAAAATATTGGTATTTTTCTGATTTTCATGTGTTTTGTAGTAAGGCAAATAAAAATTTGAAATTTAACGTAAAAATTAAGACAAATAGAAATTCACATACTTCCTATATACTAGTAGTATTAAATATAGCGCAATGAATAACTTAGCTAAAATGGGAATAGATCATTATACACATACCCTCAAAATGGGCACTAAAATGTGTACCGTTACATGTTATAATTAGAGAAGAAATCGAATCTCAAATTAAGATTGATGATATTAAACAGTTTACAAAGAAAAATTCTGAAAACTAGATAATGAAACTACCTATTTTTACTGTTACATTCCCAGCTAACGCAAATATTAGAGACATAATAAATATATAACAGCTGTGTTATTGTTTAATATCATGGGAAAATATAAACTCAGTAATAAAGTTATCCAATCTTTTCGGTATCAGGCCTACGGACAAGTATCTTATAATTGTTTCAACAAAATAAAATGTTTATTTTGTTAAAGAATGCGCCGAAAATAATCAGATAAAACGTGCCAATTGTGAAAATAAACATACAGCAAACTAAAAAAGCTGCCCAGTCTATAACCGAATTTTTAAAACAGTATCAAATAATATATTACATAAGAATTCTATAACTAACACTAACAACCGTGTCAGAAATAGTAATAACAATAATAAAAATAATATAAATAATAGTAGTTATAGAAATAATAAGTTCAATGTTAATATTAATAAAAATAGTAATAACAATAGTGATGATGGTAATAGTAATAATAATAATGATAATAATAATTTAAGAAATGCAGGTGATAATCCAAAGTGCACTTATGCACAGGTTCTTAATAGAAATAAACATATAGGCAGAAGTCGCGACGACGAGAATAATTGCGATTTATCTTAATGTCATAACAGCGTTTAAATAATTAGGTTTAAGCAACATCGTACATTATATAAAAAATATGATAACTAAACTGAGATCAAGTCGTTGAGTTTATATTTATACCATAAATTATTACAATTATTGAATATGTAATCGAAACGTTCATGTAAACGTATATACTTGTATATGAGCGAAAAGGGAGTACATGTAAGAATGCTAATGAAATTTGAAATAAAATATTAAAACTAGAACAGTTTATGCTGAGCAATAGTATACACATTGATGAACTCTCAAGAGACAAAAATTAATGTAAATTTTAAATTTAAACTACCAAAATTATCAAATATTCCGAAATGATCGAATAAATAAAATGGGAAGAGCAGTTTTAATAGTTCAGAGTAGCTTGCACTGCACGCTACTGTCTATGCTACGTAGTAGGCAGGTACAGACAGTGGGAGCAAATTAAACTTACGTGAATTGGATATATTATATATATATATATTTTAATTTTTTATATAATGTGGAATGTAGTGATTTTTTATATATATATTGTAACGACAGTTTCCTGTCATAAACAATATGGATCATAAAAAAGGAAAAGAGTATGAATTGGAGATTTGGATGCAAATAATAAAATTTGGAATTGTCATAATATTAATAAAGCATGTAACATAACCTTAAGCATGTGTAAAAGACTATATTTTCAGATAAAAACACTACATACTTCTTCGGAAGCTTATACTCTTTACCTAGCGTCATTGACATTATCATTGTAAAAAATTATTATGAATTAAAAGCCCTATATTTGTAAGTAAATTATCATATGATCATAATCTAATAATATTTACTATATCCAGTACGTTTAAGTAAAATAAATTATTCCAAGGAAAATTAGAACATATATAATAATTACACCCAGAAAAATATTAATATACCAACAATTTTACTCAACCCGCAATCTGTAGATCATTATATTGCATACTTAAACTCCGCCATAATGCAGGCTGCACACTATTCCATGTGTTGTTTGAAATGAGAACGTGAGATCGATTATTAAAAGTACAAAAATAATTATAAAACTTAAAAATTACGTTCGTAAATGTTATTAAAGATTTACTGATCTAAATACGCGTAATTAAAGAAGCTGTACAAGAAATAGAAGTCAAAACAAGACTAATAAATGAAAGAAATTTGCAGTATGATAACTTTATTAATAACCTCTCTCCAATCGACAACAGCTTATGGAAAATCAATAAATATTTCTGTAGAAGTCAAACCGAACTACCACCTATTAGAGACACAAAACACAAAGGTAAGATGGTTTATTCAGCTGAAGATAAAGAGGAAATACTAGTTGACATTTCAACACAGTTCATAGTCAAAATCATTCCATGTCAACGTGGTACCAAAAACGAAATATGAAACAAACGATAAATAATTTTTCACTTCACATCACGGTTATGATTTCGCCCGTAAATCTCACAACACTAAAAGATGCTAAAAGCCTTATCTCCACCTTCAAACAGAAAAATTCAGTTGGCCATGATCAAATCAGCATAAAAAAGGATAAAAAATCTGTCAACTAAAGCAATAGTCGCCCTGGAAATTCCATTTAATTCATGCATACATTTGTGCTATTATCTTGTGTCGAGGAGAGTATCAGTCACGGATCTTTAGAAAAACCTGGAAAGGATACTTCCTTGGTTTAAAATGCTAGACTAGTGTGTCTACTCAGTAATATAAGTAAGATTTTTGAAAAAATAATAACTAATGGCTTACAGCGAGAAGAAGTCTATCATATCTGACTCGCAATTTGATTTTCGACTAAAACTAATTACAAAGCTGGTTAAAGTATATAACAAAATTACTGATAACTTTAATCAGAATAAATATTCTGCAAGTAGTCTTGATGGACATAGAAAAAGCGTTTGACGCAACATGGCATGGTGGAGTTATATATAAGTTAATTAAATATAATTTTCTTTCATATATTTACTATTAAATCTTACTTAATGACTAGAAAATTCCATGTGAAAACTACAATTCTCCCTTTTTATTATATATATATATATATATATATATTAATGATATACCGACAATACCGTGAGTAGATATAAATCTTTATGCCGATAGATAAAATATTTAATTTTTTCTATAAATGGAAAATCAAAATTAATGAAAACTGAGTTAATAATGTTTACTAGGCGTATCATTTCGTTAAAATTAAAAACGTTCATCCCGACTGAAAACAACATGTAAAGAGCATCTATGTGTCATTATGGATAGAATTAATCATTCTGTTTTTGCCGTATTCATATCAATTTGCCATTTATCGGATGGCAGTTATTTTATAAAATGACCTAAAGTAAAATAACGAATGAAAAAATCTTACTTGTCGATTTCCACCGTTATTAACCATTGCTATTATGATATTTTCGGTTGCCATAAATGGTAAAACGTGATCTATATTGCGTTTTATAACTTGCGGATATACGGATAACCCTTCGAATATATTTTGTAGAGTTCTGACAACACTGTCTGCAGCTAGAAACGCTTCTGATAAAGTTATTCGACTATAAAGGAAATTATAAACATGACGATTTCATTGAAGATAAATTAATGAATAATAAATTTAATATATACGTTTTTGATAAAATATTCGCATTTAGCTTGCATTTAAATCGCAACGATATCATTAACCTTAAACTTTTAAATGAATAGAGTACGGTCCAAATGATTCTTGAAACGCTACATTAAGTTTGAATGAAAAATTATCGCAAGTGGAGAAGCAAATTTCAGGTTACTTCAAACATTGTTTATTTCATATTGAACGAAACTGGGAATATTTTAATAATAATACTGATTACAAAATTACTAATACTAAAGAACGATTGAAAAGTGAAATTATCAACTGAATTGATTTTGTTTCAATAATTATTATCAACTTCGACTCATCGAATTACTAATAGTCGTGTTTTCAAATACTGCTGTGGTAAATTACTTATTCACTTCTCGTTGAAAAATATTTAAAAAGAATAATTATAAAAATTCTATAATTACATAAACAAAAAGAAATTAAACGAATTATCAATACCGAATTGCGCTATCATCTAAAGTTCTTTCGAGCCACTGTACGGCGGCTGTGTTTGTTGCATTATTAGATAAATTCATAAGATGTCGAGCTATAGAACAACATCGTTCATTTCGCATTGGATTCTGTTTATATGCCATTGCACTAGACCCAATTTGAGTTTCCTCGAATCGTTCTCCAATTTCATTCATATGAGCAAGCAATCTTAGATCTGTACATATCTATCAGATAATAATGTACAAAATTACGAAACACTTCAATCACGTATTATATACACACACACACCATTATTTTAATTAAATGATCGAATGGCATTTTTAATTGAATACACACACATTCACACAGATATAAGTATGTAAAATAAGGAAAAAGTTGATAGAGTGCTTAAAATTGTTTAATTTATAATGAATTCATACAAGTCAAAATACAAAATTTTGCGCCCAGGTTCTAACATAGTTAATAAAATATAGAATAACATTTTGAAGATATTTTTGATTTCTTTAGACGAGAAAACTTTTCTCGTGAAAAAATTTTCCATTCCTTTGGAAATTGACACAGAATGCTAACAGTAGACTGGTGAATACTAACTTTATGTACTGCAGTTCCGAACAAGCTAAGTGATGATAAAATTTCAGCATCTACTAATCGGGGATAAGTTTGACCTGTGATAGGATAGGAAGATTCAAAACCAGCTAAATGTGTTACCAGCTTATCAAGCTGCTTTACTTTTTCATAATCACCTGAAAAAAAAAAGTATAATTTAATAATAATAGTAACAAATTTATATATACATATATATTAATGTGTATTGCATTTATTATCTGAATAGAACGTGAAAGAGATAAAAGACTTTCGATTTTTATGCGCATACATCCCTTAACCATAAACCGCATCCCACCAGAAATGTTCAGAACAGCATAAAAATTAATGATGTAATAAAATAGTTAAAAGTACTAATTATTTTATGGAGATTACAGAAAATAAGTGAATTTTAATTATATTTTTTATAGAGTATATTGTCAAAAGTAAAAAATTTTTTAAAAAGTGCTTTGAAATGCGTACTTACAACGGTTGATGGTTGTACACTTGATGTAACCTGAAGAAGGCATCAGTAAGTCAAAACTCGTTTCCGTTATTGAGAGATTATAATGAATACCAAGAGATTTCGCACGCCGCTAATAACTATAATTTATAAAATATTCCAGCATATAAACTTACACCTATTTCTAAAAAACCAGACTTTTTGATGAAAAATAGCTTGGTCCAAAGGAAGACTATCTTTTAAAAATATCAATCTCATGGGATGAAGAGAAAATGAGTATAAAACACAAATGAATTTATCAAAAACATCTTTTCAAAATATTAGATCGCCTTATATAAATGTTCAAATCCAAAATAGAAGTTTTTCCGCTCACTCACCCGGGTAGTCTAGACATTTTAAAAACAAATTGAAAAAATACAAGTTTCTATTAACCTTCAACATTAATACATAAATAGTATTTGATCAAGAATGTTGAAATCGAAAAGCAACGGGTTTCAGATCCGGATTAATCGGATTAACGCACATATAGTCTCAAAAAGGAACAGCTCATTGTCTGAATAATTGTAGATTCTATAATTGTAGACGGAGTTTCGAAAAACCATGCACCGTATTTAACAAAAACGAGGAAAATTGATCAATCGATGTTGATTTTTGTCATCACACATAACCGAACGGACGGACAAAGTTAATACGTAATACAAACCGTTAAATAATTGCAAAAACGACGCTTGAGTGCCAGTGGTTCCTTTTATACCGCGAAACTGTAATTGTTCTTTTTGCAAAGAAATCGATCTTTCAGATATCAATAAATCTTGCAACCACAAACACGCTCTTTTACCCACAGTGGTCAGTTGAGCAGGTCTATAAAAATATTCAGAATTTGTCTGAAATTATTACGAAAAAAATCAATAGTAGAAATAACATCGATAAGCATTTTGTATATATTATATATATATGGGCATACAAAAATAAAATCATATTCATTGTTGTTTTATAAGTATAATCAACTTTTATATATGTTTCGGTTATTAAAAAAATGAGCGATCTCAACTAAAATACACAAGTGTTAAGTTTCGCAACAAATCGCGTTTAACTAGATCGCATTAAACCAAAAACAATTGAACAAATAGATTACAAACAATAGAACTTCAAATATGCCGTTTCGCCGAGTGTAAAACTTCGTAGTCTGTAAAGCGATTTTCAAATTTCTATTCATTTACTAATTGTGTACATAAAGAAAATTTTTATTTTAAATAATTTTTTCAGATGTTGCGAAACTGGTGATCTCTGATTATTCTGACTGATCTACTATGACATAGTGTGGTTAAGAAATTCGAACGAATAAATGTCGCATATGTTGATTTCTTCATTCTCTCATTTTTCTGTTCCGTGGAACCAAGAATTATCAATTATTCAACAATTTGTAGAATAAAGCACACACACACACACATATATATATATAATGAGAGAAAAATATATTATAAACTCCAACACATAAATTTTTGTGTACATAAAATTTTATGTAGCATTCGACAGTTTTTAACATTAATGCATTTAGTAGCGTAACATAAACACCGTATCACTTAATAGTTAACATATCGATATACTAAACATAGAGTTGAATACCATGAGGAGCCCAATTTCGAGGACAGTTAAGTTATGCCTACAGTTTGACATCTTATGCTTGTAAAATTTGGTGTCACACAGTACCTTATGAAAAATGGCAACAATTAGAGAGTGGCGAAAGTATAAAGCCGTTCAACACTTTTTAACTAGACACGTGCTTTAGGCAACTCGTTTGAGATTAGGAAAATGACCAATGCTTTTATTGTGAAAACTTTGACTGAAGAAACAAATAACGGAATGAAGGAAGTATACTGTAAGACCGTCGGACAAACGAAAATCGCTACATATACTGATTATAATCTGATGGTTAGAGAACTTGTGCATATCCTAAATAAAAATTGACAACATAACAAGTTGCTAACGCTATGGAAAATTTAAAATAACGATGCTTTTGATCCTATACGATAACGCCAAACTATTTAATACTTCGTAGCTGTCCAAGTGTAGTTGATTGAACTTTTACTGATATTCATGAAGTGTCAACAATCGTGTTGACATGTATTATAAAATCTAAACTTTATGTAAGCGTTTTTTTTAATCAGGCCGCACAATAATAATAAGAGCTATTAATAATACACAACAGTGTACGATATAATATACAAACAAGTACACCTTTGAATGACTACGGTCGGTGTTAATTTTATAATAGTAGATAGTTTAACAAAATGAAATGAAACAACGAAATAAGTAACACCAAACAAAAATCTGAAAACTTAAAAAAAAAAAAAACAAAAAAAAAACCGTAAAAATTATAAATTAAAAAACACGATTTAGATATTAATAAAATTCGGTTATTTTTTAAAAGAAAAAGATTTCCTTGATGTAGTTGAAAATTATCTTAATAACTGCTTCTATATATTTTAAAATCAAATTTATATTCAAAGCATACGCGAGAATCGAAATGTTTATTTTGTATACTACGATGTACGTTGAAACTACTAAAATTTAAACTTATATTTCACATGTCCACCCAAAAACAATATTCAGCAATTCCAATTTGAAAAATACTTCAAAAGTTTAGGAAACAGATTCATGCTAGGTGCGGATTAGAATGATAATACACCTCACTTGGTTCACGTTTAATAACTACAAGAGGAAAACAGCTATATATGTGCACACAGAAAAATAATGATTAAATCTTATCTGATGTGGTTCCATCAGATAAAAAAATCCCTGATCTCCTGGATTATTTTGTTATATTTGAAATTAATATCAACCAAACTCTTGTCGTATCTTGTTTGGACAACAGGTCGATCACACTCCTAAAATTCTAAATGTAAGTACTGCGTAAGTACTTGTGCAGTACTTACAGACACAAAGCCCTGTATTATCAAACAGAAACACAAACTGGAATCTATTTAAAGTGTTACTTGAAAGCAAACTAGAATTCAAGGTATCTTTAAAAGCGCAGAAAGATATAGAAACAACTATAGAGAACTTTACTACATGCATTAAGGATCTGCGTATTTAGCCACAAAGAAAATGCACAAGTAAAAGTCATCTTAAAGTGATAAAAAATATGGTTTCTGAAAAGAGAAGGTTACGCAGAATATAGAAAAATGACAGAAATCCTAACAATAAAACTTTATTAAACAGATCGATCAAACAATTGAAACGAGAACTTACGGAAATTAAAAATAATGAACTGCAAAATTATATACTTAACTCCAGCTAACTTTTAACTATGCTCTGTGGACGGCTGCTAAAAGTATAAAAAAAAATCATATATTACCAAATCCCCCTACTAGTACAGACGATAATAATTGGCACGCAGCGATTAAAATAAGGCTAGGGACCTAGCTAAAATCTTCCAACTTTGTAGTAATAACACAATTACCTACGAAGAACAAATTATTCAAAAATATCTTACACCGTTTCAAATGTCTCCTCCCACGACACATTTTATTCCTATGGATGTTAATAAATAGATTCAAAAACACTTAAATCTTAATAAAGCGTCTGGATATGACCTAATAACTGCTATAATTCTCAAAAAGTTATCAAAAAATGTCATACTTCTATTAATATGTGTTCAATGCGATAATTCATACAGACTATTATCGAATACAATGGAAATTTGATTGCATTATCATTATTCCTAAGCCAAGAAAACCGCAGTCAGAATCTACTTCCTACAGACTCATCCGTCAGTTACCGATTGCGTCCAAACTAGTTGAAAAACTTATATTTAAAAGGTTGAAACCTATTCCAGAAGAAAATAATGTAATGCCTAACCTGCAATTTGGCTTTAGAAACCATTATAGGACAATAGAACAGATACACATAGTTGTAGATATTATAAATAAAAGCTATGAAGATAAAAAATATTGCTTTGCTCTTTTTCTAGACATAGAAAAGGATTTTGATAAAATCTGACACACTGGCCTATTCTATAAAACATAAATTGCCCCATAAATACTTCACGTTGCTTAAATCTTACCTTACAAATCGTCACTTCCACAGTAACGTAAACAGTGCTCATTCTAACAGTCATGTAATACAATCAGGAGTACCTCAAGACACCGTACTAGGACCGATGTTATATCAGATTTATATGTTAGACTTACCAGAAAAGATTAACACTACTACACCTATGTTTTGCAGATGACACCGCCATACTAGAAATTGATAAATACCTAACAACAGCATTAAATAAAGTACATCATATAACAGATTTAGGAAGGTGGTGTAATTTATGAAAAATCGATGAAACAAAATCCACACGAGCCCTATTCACATTAAATTTAAGTAATAAATTAGTTCCAGTATCGCACCAGGCAACATACTTGGGATTACACCTTCAACAACGGCGTATATAGAAAGATCATATAAGAGTCAAATGCAAACATTTCATTTAAAGTACAGAGTTAAATTGGCTATTTGGAAAATGCTCGAAATTGTCCAATGAAAATGAATTATTAATATCCAAATTAATCCTCAAGCCAATATGGACATACGGCTTGCAGAACTGGGGGAATAATCAGCAATTCTAATATTAACATTATTCAGCGATTCTAGGTCAAATTGCTACGTAGCATCTCCATTGCCACCCGATAACTTACACAAGGATCTTAGAATATACACTGTTAAGGAGGTGATTAGACAATACAGCGATAGTTACATTCAGCGAATAACGAGTCATGTGAATCAGTGAATCACTGGTAGTTGGTCTTGTGGATAATAGCACACGATTCAAACGTCTTGGACGACATAATTAGCTTGAACTTAAGAACCGAATTTAGCTCGTTATGTTGCGCGCACACATACTAGCTTCTTCTGGATAGATCGTATGCAAAAAATCACATTTACAATAAATTTCAAATTTTGTACACGTCAAGTGTAATTTTGATCGTCGACTATAACTATTTATTTTAAAAGTGTTGGATTCTTGAACACTGTTCAGGCATTTTTTATATTTCTCATACGTATTTTTTCAAATTCGCTGTTAGAATGTAACCTTGACAAAATTTCGTATCAAATTTCCATGCTAAGCCTATTTTATTTTGTGATGATAATGAAAATTGTTGATAGCATTGAACACATTAAAAAAAAGTTATATAAGAACATAATTATGTAATCAGTCCCATTAATAAATCATTGAAAAAAAATTAAACGTTGTAAATCGATAATATCACAGAAGACATATAAATAAATAATTTAATCAAGATTACGATAAAAAAGCCATTTCATACAAACCATGATTGGTTAATTTAGATAACGAAGTTATAACTTTCAGTGATAATCATAATAATTAGTTTTCTGTATACTGGACGAATCTGAGTGATGTAAAATCGTGGAACACACACACGCACACACACACATACATACATATATATGAATTCAGATAATTTACATAAACAGTCAACATCAAACACAAAACATAAGTTGAATTATAAAAATCATAAATGTGCGATAACATTTTTAAAAATAAACTTACTGCAAATGTGTGAATCCTAAAGTTGGTAACGTTTTATACAAATCGGCAAACTGCGCTAGTATACTTATACATTTTGAAATTTTCGGTAACAGAATATTGAATGCATCTTTTATGATAATTAGATCCTACAAGAAAAAATTCACATAGTTAAAAGACCTTTAATTAACACTATACAAAAGCTATGAACGACTTACCTGAATCATTAATTATTTTAATAAAATGTATTGACCAATATTTTAAACTCAGAATCCATTAACTTTTAACTTTTGAATAACATTATATAATTTTTTTTCGCGGTCGATATTCAAAATTAGATACAATTGTTCCAGAACAACCGTGTACAAAAAAGAAAAAAAATATGATGTATTAACAAAAATAAAAGAATATATTAATAAACCCGAGTTTACGTCTCAAGAAATATGCTGTGCTCATCATCAGAACTAATCTAAACGAATTCTGACATAACAACATTAACTATATTGACAATACTACATCCTGATTGGTTCTCAATTTGCCAATCACAGTTCTAAAAAATGTTCCGTCCGATATTTTTGATATTGTTAGACAAGACTGTAGTCGGATTATGCGTAAATCAAAATTACCAAGCCTAATATATCTGAGACAGAAATTCGTTCGTTGATGGAATTACACAATAACCGGTTATTGCAGTGCTTAGAGCTGACAAGGCAATACGGCTGTAGTTATGAATTCAACAGAGTGTAAACAAAAAATGATGGAGATTATAAAACAGGATCCTTATATAGAGATGAAAATTAAATCAATTAAAGCAAATGGTAGCGTTAGTAGATTCTGACTTAAATTAAGGAAAAGTTAGTTCATTTCAGAAAAATTCTTAGTTTCACATGTACCAACTTTACTTCGACTATATGGATTACTGAAGATACATAAAGAAGGTGTCCCATTAAGACCTTGTACCCTCAATTAATAGTCCGACATATTTTTTGGAAGACTACATTACAAAGCACCTAAAACCATTAGTAGGAGGTAATAAAGCATGCATAAAAAATTGTAAACAATTCGTTGGAAAGTTGGGGAGGGACCTAAGAATTGATGATAATGATATCATGGAAGTTTTGATGTGGTCTCGTTGTTTATTAATGTGCCGATTAAACATACTCTTAAGATTATATATATATATATAAAAAAAAGTGGTGTGTAGATAAAAAATAGCTACGTTTTTGAACACGACTCTTAAAGCCAACGCATTTGTGTTTGATGGTAAACACTATAGACAAAGAGATGGCATGGCGATGGGATCGATGTTTCAGCAACTTGAAATATTCTAGGTAATATTCTGTATTAAAAAGAAGAGAAATGATCGTTTGAATAGATAATAGTTGATTAATTTAAATCTCTTATTTAAATGAAAGCTAACACAATATGACAAAAACATTTCTTAAAATAATAGTTTTAATTATTAATTGAAATCACTAGTTCCGGAAAGGAAATTTAAATTAAATATCGGAAAAACGAAACAAAGAATAAACAAATGAAAATATCAGATTTTAAAATTACAAATAAAGTATAAACATTTATTAATCAGAAACAATGAAACGAGCATTTATGTACAGAATATTTAAATTCGGCCAAAATAAATAATCTTATTAAATTAAATCAATTAAAATTAAACTAACATTATATTCGCGTATTTAATAAAATACTTGGTAAATTTATTTTCTAAGATTTAAAGTTCGTTTACATCTAGTAAAACAAAAAGAATGTTCGTTATTTTAAATGTGAAGTCGTGATTAACAAAATTAAAACTTGAAATATTAGTTTGGGAACGGAATGATGTTTTTCCCTTTTTTTTTTTTTTTTTTAATTCTTAAATCGAATTCAGTTTATCGATAGAGAATACATATATATATTTTTTTAATTTTTAACAAAATTATACGTTATAAAAAAGAATACAGCATTAATTTCGGTTTTTGGTAGATTCCAGTCCAGTCTAAAGTTTTCAATTACGTCGTTTTCTTTCTTTCAGACACTATTTGACATTTTCTATTTTACTGAATTATTAATTA
This sequence comes from Coronaproctus castanopsis, assembly GCA_032883995.1. NCBI lineage: Eukaryota > Metazoa > Arthropoda > Insecta > Hemiptera > Monophlebidae > Coronaproctus > Coronaproctus castanopsis. The sequence goes on along the minus strand of CM065053.1, from coordinate 160,805,832 downwards.
CAGTAATTCAGACTTGATTCCCCTAAATTATGTGTTCGAAATAACATATACGTTTCTTTGATATTTTTTTTGTTTGTACCGGATGCCTTTCGATATGCTAAAATAACCAATCACTGTAAAATGAATTTCATTTTTCATTATTAAAATATACATAATTGAACGTAATGTTTACAATTGAAATAAAATAGTCAAAATTCTGTACTCGATCCTGAATGTATAAATAAAGTATTACTAATATATACCGTATTATCGCCAATATCACAAGAAGTAGCTCCTAAATGAATAATCGGAGCTGCCAACGGACACTGACTAGCAAATACGTGTACATGAGCCATTATGTCGTGCCTAGTTAATTTCTCTTCTTCGGCTGCTCTAGCTAGATCCACGTTATCAATGTTATCTTCCAATTCCTTTATTTGTTCATTGGTTATATTCAGACCTAAAGTCTGAAAAAATAATATCTATATTACAAATTTAAATAATTTATTTATATTTCGTATTAAAACTCTATACCGGTGAAATTAAAATTCTCGCAATAAAATTTACATAACAAATAAACAAATAGATTATGAATTTCGACAATATGATAAATTGGTATCAATCGTTTGTCTTATTTTATTTCTGTTGCCGAGTCCGCATAAGTTGTTGGATACGGCCTAACGGAAGGGTGGTAAAACTATATGAGTTTTATGCTTCTTTTAGTAATACCGGGGGAATTATATGGGCCCACATGAAGTTGTAACGTTAAATTACACGCAAAAAATCTGAAAGAATTTACATTCTTGTGGGGATTTACTTTCTTTCAACATTATATACATATATAATTTAAAAACATGTTCTCTCTCTTGCAATTTTGATGGAATTATGTATTCTTAATTTATGACAATATAAATATATTCTTTGTACTGAAATATATGAGAATATAAATATATTCTTTGTACTGAAATATATACATCATCACTCTTATTATTCAGCTTATATAGTTTTACTCATCTCATAAATTAAATATGGCTTCACCAATAAATGAGATGTACGTCTCATAATTGTCGTCGTATTATTTTCGTAGTAGAACATGATGACTAACCCGTTGTACGTTATTTTTACGTACAAAGAATACAGAGCGGGAAGTCACTGGTTTCTCCGTGATAATTAAGAGTTATATGATAATAAAAATTTTGCGCTGCAAGCTGGGATCGAAACCCTCCTACCATTTAGTTTACAGTCGAGTGCTCTAGCAACTACGACACCGTATTTTTACTCGTTTTATAGATATTTTTCATAATTAAATATATATTTATAGTTTGTAGAAATTTAGAAAGTTACATAAATATAATATTTTCAATATTAAATATATCAATCGTGATGATCATGTTAGCACTAAGTTGATTATAATTTTTACGATGCGACAGTCAATTGAAAAATGCTGAGAACAATCAATCGACATATATATGACATTTATTAATGTAAAAAAACTGACGAACGATGCTGTTTAAAGAACAAGTCTACGATGAAAGTATAAATAATGCGCAATACATGATTGATAAAATTAGTCGATATGAACATCAGAGTAAAACAAGATGCATTCTATTCCCTAAGCCGTTTAATTTGTATAGGAGTTCGGATTTTTAAACATGTCTCAAGGATGGGACACGACAATAAAGTTACGACATGTTACAGGTTTATCTGGGTAAATATAAAGCGAGACAACTAATTCAATCATTTTTTGGTCACAAGCCTGTAATAAGAGTAAAAAAATGTAAGTGATTTACAAATTGCTTTGAAATGTTTGTAAATTATATATATGCATATGCATAAATATATATATATATATATATATATAATGTGTATGTATATATCATTATAAATTTAAATAAAACTTCAAATCATTTGTTGTGATATTGACGTAAATATTCAGATAAGCAGAGCCAATGTATGGACTTAGAGCTTTATAAGTAAGATGCAATAGTCAATGACAAAATCTGTCTAGATTAAAAACGGCATACGATACGTACTCTAAGCTATTTAAACGAGTATTCGGTAACAAACGGTTAATTGTACAGATTAAAATACAGTGATAATTAGGAGAAAATCAGGAGACTAGATGTCATGAGTGGTCGTCTCGAAAAAAATTGTTCAGATAAAATGGACGGATCACGTATCGAATAAAGGATTATTGAAAAGAGCACCCATCGTCCGTCTGCAGACCACTTTTTTTTATTAAAAAGGAAACGTATGCACGGATATAGACTACGCACAAACGTAGAACTCATAAAAAAATACGGTATACGTAGTTACAGCAGTTAAGTAGAGGCCGCCTAAAAAACGAAGGTTACGGTATAAAGATGTTGTAGTTGCAGATTTTAACAGGATCCGTATTAAATCAAAGACGAACATGTGAGGAAACCTAATACAAGATCAAGAGTATGTCAAAAAGTGGCTACTATATAAAACCAACAGTTCACGCAATAAAAAAATTAATGCGCAGCAAATATCGAGAGAGATGTCATACAATAGCAGTTTTATGATTTTTCAATCTGTTACATCGCATAGGGTGCTGTTACACATATGCTACAAACATAATTATCCGGCCGTTCTTATAATATGATACAGTGAACTCCCGATTATCCGTGTGCGGATTACCCGTACTCATTCCGGAATTGTAAAAAAACATTCATTCTGCTGCTCACAAACTGCAGAAACTTTGTTAGATTATTTGGGACAAACAGGATTTAATTACGGTGACACCACTGCGGTTCATAAAATATGTGTCGATATACGATAAAAAATGAACAACCAGAAGAAAAGACACATTACGGAATTTTTTAAGCAGTAGATGTTAAAATGAAAATTACTAGTTTGATGTTATATACAGAGGCAAATGAAGTTATTTTTATATTTTTGTACTGGTGTTAATTAATAGAAAGCAATTTTCGGATTATTCGTGTTTTCCTAGATAATCGGAAGTTCAGTGTATGTATATACATACATATATATATATGCATGTATATGTGTATGTATAAAAAATATACTGTTCTCAAATTATAAAAGATAAGATATTTCAAACTTGTACTGTCATTAAACCACGAAAAAACATTGACAATACCTTAAAATAAGTAAGAAAACTGAGTATAAAATAAAAAACAAAAAACAGATATAAACGCTCACACAATATATATATATATATATATATATATATATATATATAAAAATATATATATATAGAGAGAGAGAGATAGATTATTGTTCAGAATGAGACATTCCAGCTTTAAATATAGGTATTCAACACACACATTAGCTTAATAAATTACACACACACAAAAAAAAACACATATATATACATACACGGACACATACTTCATTTAAAGGAAATGTATACCGATAATTTGTAATCTAATCTAGAATTTGTTTATTTTGACTGTACTCTTAATAACGCGTACAGCGGAAATAATTACGAAATTAACAAGTGTGTCATTTTGTTGTACTTATTTTACGATATTACTATTGAACAGGTTTTGTTTTTCACTACGAATTTTTTAAACCAGTGCAAGTGTAATATTTAGGAAAATACACTATCAATCGAAAATTGTATCGCGAATATGAACTTGGCCTTTTTGTCTTTTTAGAACGCATCGTTGTTATATATATATATATATACTATTCTTTTTTGTTTTTAACGAAGTACTTATAAAATGGTTAACGTAGCTAGTGTTGCAACGATTGTCATTAAAATCGTCAAATTGGTATGTATCTTTTTTTTTAAGTTAAAAATAATTATTTATAATTTAATAGAGATAAAATTGTCTTCCATTGTCTTCAAATGAATGACTTTTTTTTTTTTTTTTAAATTTCTTACTTTCATTTTAACCAACTCACGTGTTTATTTTCAAACGAACTTGTTATTGGTAATGACAAGTTCATATAAAGTTTTCTATCTAAAAACGTAACGAGGAGGTCTTCCTACTTTTATTTTCCACCTCATTTTTACAATATGTTAAAAAACAAATCCTCGACTCACTTTAGAAAAAAACACTTTTCTAAACATTTTTTCTAATCTTTTTTATGAAATACTCGTTAAAAAATATTATTATGATTTACATGGTTTGATCTTTTATGGTTAAATTTAGTTTAATTATACTATAAACCGCAAAACTAGTCGCCTATTGTTATAATTGTTTAACGGTACTATATATAAATTGTTGATTTTTTTTTTTTATTCAGGATATTCATTTAAATAAATTATCTGTCTATACGCAAACGAAATTTCAAAAATAACCACATTCTAACAGTCAAATCAACTTTTTTAAATAACCAAGCAACGAACAAATGTAATAATTTAAGATAAGATAAATTTAAACAAAAAATTATGTGTGCGGGAAGAAGTGAAACTTAAAGACGTATTCCCAAAACGACACTTGTTTAATAAACTCGCGATTTCATACAAATTTCACAAAGAAATGGAACGCACTATATGAGCTATACTTCACTTGACGTGGCAATGATTCAAATGTTTTCGTTCTCAAAACTACGTCGCACATACATCCTTTGTGCAGCGAAGATTTGAACGAAATAACGCATAGCCGTGAAGAGAAAGAATACAAACAGACAAAAAATTTTTTACGCGTGTATATATATATATATATATATATATATATATACATACACACACACACACATATATATATACTTATGTCTGTCATAATTTATGTACTTGTTTGTATGTATGTATGTAAACTGAATAAACAGGTATATATGAGTACAGCGTAGGGAGAGGAGGAGCCCGACTACACTGTGAGAATAGGCCTGCCTGCATGCCTTTGTATAAGGTTTTGACTCGCTCGCTCGTTGTACGGGTTAACTTCCCATATACAACGCGCCCATATAGAAATAAAAACAAAAGAAAAAAAAATGTTTAAAAATAATTTTTCCCACGCATTATCAGTGTTAAAAAGAAATAGTTTGATGTGGCAAATTTTAAAGAACATTCTCAAATGTGGAATTTTAGATTGTACATATTAAAATGTGATCAACACACAGATAATTCGTCATATGGAAACAATTTACATATTATAAATTGATTTCATTAACAGTGCCGCTTATTGTCTTTAACTAGACAGATTGTGTGCAAAAATTTATATATAAAAAAAATTGAAACAAAATACAGTTTACTTTGAAGTATAAAATATTATAATATATATATGAACTAAAATCGTTATATAACATTTCCTTTCATAAACATTATAAATTCCCCAAAATTTGAAAAATATGAATGAGTTATTTGAATAATAACTTGCAGGTGCTGAATTTGATCATCATAGTATTATATAGAACTGGATATGGAGGTGAATTTTTGGGAGTGGGTGGAACATGGAATTTAAACGAGGAAAAAAATCCGGACGCAGAAATTGTAGCCTCGGGAGTATTCGTAGGATTTTTCATTTACACAGCTGTCATACTAACATCTTATGGATTCGGGTCAACTCAACAGAAAAAAACGCTTGTTGTAAGTATATATATAATAATAATTGTCGAAATACTTTTGAGATACTGTTTATTAAAAATATCATATTTCCTCTTCAGTTTGACCTCATCATTCAGATTTTTACCTTATTTCTAATGTCGACTGTATTTATGGAACGCTTAATAAATATTTTCAATGTAATCGATTAATTTCATTACACACATTTCACACTTATTTATTATTAAAGTAACGGTCGTGAAATTTTAAATATTTAACAGTCTAGTAAGAGACAAATCGATATGAAAATTCAAATGAAAAAAGTTACTTAAAAGTTTACGAGAGATTAACAATGATAAATCGTGATTCGTTTGGAAACAATGTTTTCAACAATAGTAAAATAGGAAACAAAACAAAACAAAATGTTTTTCTCCTTGTTGCCTTATTCACAACGCTTATAACAGTTTTAGAAAATTCGTTTAGAAATTTACACTGGGAATCGAAGGAAGTAAATATAGAAGGTAAACAAAAGTTGATGGTAACATTGAAAGACTTTAAAGTATACAATAGTAGAGCAAATTATAAACAATACATGAAACCATTGTAACCTATCGACCAATAAAAGAATGGATAAACAACGAAATATGTTGACGAGTTTTTCTTCTATCATGTTGCTCGCTTCCGATCGTCATGCACCATCGGTGTTACAGCGATGGAATGTATACGCGCCATCTGTCTCAGTAAGCATTCTTTCAGTTTTCTTTTTGCGATTTCAAGAATTGTATTAATGTATTAATTTCCCGGTCGGCTTCGACGAATACGTTGTCCTGTATAACTATTTTTTCGATCGATTCTAATCCACGATACACAATGTTTTCGAAGAACCTTAAAATACGGCATTGGATTTTCCTTACGCTAGTCTAGACTATTCACGTTCATATTATTCTATCTTCATCTTAGCGAGTGATAATTGCGTATAAATAAGGTAATAAGAAAAAATAATTAAACGCAGATAATGGAGTATCCCTCGAAACCCAAAACGAGACGACCAAAAATAAATATACATTTATATATATTGGTCATGTTTAAACTAAAGATCTAGCTCAGAATGGAAACGTAGAACCTTACTAAGTATATATTTAAAGAACTCGGTATACCATAAAAAGTTTAAGAACGACAACGTTGCGAACTAATAAATTGGACGCTCACAAGAAATACGTAAATGAGAGGAACTGGCCAAAATTGGCCGATAGATTTAACAGGTCATGCAGCTAGAAGAAAGGACAACAGCTGGATATAAATAAAAAATAAACGGAGGAGTTACGGATAAATTAATTTTATAGATTTAAAAATGTTATGGGCGAAAAAATGATGTCGTTAGGCATTCGTAGTTGTAGATAGGAGCATGCGAATCGTAATATATACATACTTTTAATTTTTACTTTTCAGGGTCATTATTTTCGATAGATTGAATAGACTCCTAACTTTTTTGTTTTATCTTCGTTAGGATATAATCATGAACTTTGTTGGAACGGTCATGTTTATAGCTGTTGGCGGAATAGCTTTGCATTATTGGATCGGTTATCAACCAGAACATAAATATAAACAAGTCACATCGGAGAAAGGTATAGGAGTTACAGTCGGAATTTTATGCGTACTATCCGGAGCCATTTATCTGATCGACACAGTTTTATCATTTATTCATTTCGTTCGAGATATGGATTATAAATAAAATTATGAATTATTATAGAGAAAAAGTGTACTTATTTAAAATAATTAAACATAATTTTCTACATATTAAAACGTCCTCTTTTTCTAAGGTCAAATTAATAGTCATTAATGCAACATATTAATCTCAACTTGATCCAAAAGGTAAAAAGACATAAGGAAAAAGGGGGTACGTATATTTTTTAAAATTATATATTCAGGTCGCGATTAATATTTTGCATTAATAATGATTAACTTAACTTTATAAAACAAAAGATACGAACGTTGAAATATCTAGAAAATTATGGTTAATTATTTGAAAATAGGTAATGTATATTAAAAAATATATACCGCTATTTAAATTTTTAATATTTTAATAAACAAAAAATTATTTTTAGCGTAATATTAAGAACATATTTAAGGTAACGAACGGTTTTTTTTTAATTACGTAATTTGTACTTGAAATATATTATAACGCACATAGGTCGTTCATTATATACAATAGAAACTATAATATAAAGGATTTGCTTTCTTATCCACGTAAACACATTTTATCACGCAGAACGCATCATTTAATGTAGAATTTTTATTTGTAAGTTGGTTTAATAGAAGAATTAAAATTTTTGTATAATAAAAAATTAAGGAGATAATTATCAAGGGTTGAGCTTTTTGAAGTCTTCGTAATTAATGTATTATTTTACCAGGCGTTGAAACAGGCATCCATACGAAATTTTAAATAATTTACATGTCAAAAATATAATTATTACATTTCCAAAAGCACACTATAATTAATTAACTAATTAATTAAGATGCTTTTTAATTGTTTGAATATTTCAATACATTAATAACATATGCGTTATTTCTAGCCATTAATTATAAATTAAATTGTTTGTTCTTAAAAGTATATTCTTCATAACAGTGAAAATTCAATAATTAATAGAGCAAAAGTAGCATTTGTTTTGAGTAATAACGTGAACAGAATATTCATATCTCAATCGAATTCACTGCCTGATTACATAATATAATGAATGATACGTCAATATGTTTGTACACCGTTAAAATAACTTTTTAATTTATTATTCTTCTCCTTCTTCATTTATATTTATATTCTGGAATTGTAAATTTCAAATTATCAAATTCCGTCATGTACAGTTGTTTATTAGATAGTTTTTAAATATTATTAAAAAATTTACTCTTTTATGAATTTTTATTTTTTGTTTGTTTGTTAATAACATATTTCTCGATAAAATTAATTACTTGATACTGGAAGTCATTTTTCTTATTTAAAATATCATCGCCTCGTTATTCATTTTCAAATCGTATTGAGTTGAAGTCTTTTATAAAATACTTTAATCTGTGTAAATTTTGTATGCATTTTTGAACAGATTACTGGGGCCTTTTATTACTGATATGTCTCTCTTAAATGCTTCCATTATTTGTAATGGTGCGATGATTCAACGTGTCAAATTGCTGTACTTACTAATTTTATTTTAGTACTTCTTTAATTTCGATTTGTACCTTTATTTCATTCAATGCTATAATCGTCGATGTAGTAATTTTTATTTTCATATATGCTAATTATTATTTTTTTAATTATAGTATGTTATAAAATTATATATTATTTCCGTAATCAAAAAACAGTTTCTTTTAAAATTATATTTTGTTGAAGGACAACATTATACTAGTTATCTCATAAAAAAATTACTTAGTTTGTTGAAAGAAAATATTTAGCGCAAAAGTAATAGATTAGTGGGGTATAGCAAAGAAAGTAGCATAAGCATTAGTGAAATCTATAATAGGCTACGCGTATAAATTGATTTGTTACACCTCGAAAAATAACCTAACCATATATATATATTGCCGATACAACATAATCGTAAACAGTTAGAAGGGGCATTCATCTGGCAGCAATCTAAAAATTACAAACAAAATATATACCACAAAAAACACTACTACAGGAAAGCGAATGAATGAATGAAGATTCTTCTTTAGTTCTCAGTATGTTGTAACTTAACTCGTGCGAAATGATCTACACAAAATCGTTATAACAATTATATTCAATTTATTTGACATTATTACGTACAACCAGAAGTAACAGTTTCAATGATATATCATCTTTCTTGTTACTTTAAATATTCACTTGAAAATTATTTTTGACGAATCATTTTAATAAAATGGACAACGATAAAGGTTTAAAGGAAACTTTATTGGCCGCGTCACCATTCTTTTTAAAAATATTTGAAATAGTAAGTATTTAACTTATATTTGTACATAAATTTAATCATTAAGTAATTTTATCAAAAGCAAAAAACTACATACTGACATAAATTCAAATTGTGATGAATCTCTTCATATTTATTACATTTATGTAATATCTCACTGGTTGAAATTAATAATTTAATATTGAAATAAATGATAAGAAAGTTATTATTACATTTTCCGACAACGTTCAACCTTTAATTTTCAGTCAATTAATAATTTTCTAGAGAATTAGAAAAAATTGACAAACTTATTATTAATGATCCAGGATGAAATAATAAGATTGTGTGTAATTTACTGTAGCTCAAACATTTTCGAAATTAAAATCTATATTTTATAATTTTTTGGGCAACCTCTATTCGAAGCCGATTTAAAACAATGTATTATTAAAGTTTGATAACTATATATTTTGTACACTTGCACAAGACGAAACCGAAGAACAAATTCGTTTTGATACATTTACTAAATTTTAGTTTATATTACGAATCGCGATGAAATTTACTTGATCGATGATTAAATTCAACAATGTTTACACTAACGGAAAAACAGGTAATTTAAAAAATAATGAAATGTATGATAGAAATCTAACAATTTTTTGATTAAATTAATTCGACATCGACGAATGTATATATTCCGTTTTGAAATAAATTAAATAATTAGGTCGTTTTCATGTAATGAAAGTGCAAAGAAACAGATATAGAAAACGAATTAGTGGTCCGATTATGAAATAAATTTGTGAAAGTATTAGTCGCAAAAAGGACAATCAACTGGCAAACAGTATGTTGTTTTATAAAACTTATAAAAGGGTACAAGTCATTAAAAAAAAAAAAACGGATTATTTCCATAATATTAAATTATTTTCCAATTATTTTATTATATACAAAACCAGTTATTAAATATACTTGTATCTCGATAAAACATTTATATAACATCAACAAAAGTAACAAATGAATATTTTCTTTTATTATATCTTGAAGGTAAAAATGCAACTGAATAATACGTAACGTTTGTCATTCATAACTAATACACTAGCGGCTTAATTAAGCGAAACTAGTCAATAGTAATTTTTTCACCCGTCATCTATTCATTAGTTGTGATTTTATTAATTGAAACAAATTAGTAAATGCATATTCCATATTCACTTCTTAATTCGAAGATATGATTTAGATTTATTACACATAAATAAGCATAAAAATGCCTATGTATTAATAATTGTATAATTTGTAGATCTTAGTAATCATCAGCCTTGGTTTAATTATAAAACCATTTGGAAGTAAATTACAGTCAAATGTAAATCGAGCGGGATTTATTTATTCTACTTATGCGTGTGCAATACTCATTGATTGTTTAATAATAACGAGTCATTTTTTGAAAGAACGTATACAGAAAAAGACAGTACGTATAATAATAACATAGCTATTTGCATATTTTATATTAAAATAACTTTATATTGTTTATTATACTTATCTAAAACTTTAAAAATAACTTATTAATTTTGTTAGTCATTAATAGCGACTGCATTTCTGGGACTCTCTTTATTCACAACTGGAATAATGATTATTCAAGATTGGAGACGCATACAAACGACACCGCATGTTAAACCGTCCAAATATCAGATGGACATGTTGATAGCTTCAGGAGTATTTTCAATATTTTCGAGCGTAACCTTTCTTGTTGACTTATGTCTCACTATAAGATATAATTAATTTATTATAAATTCATGTATTCCTTGTATATAACACTAATTCTTATAATAAACCTTTACATGAATGGTTTTTGACGTTTACTGTATGTGCAAATGTTTGGAATATAATAACATACAAATTTAACATGATTAAGGAAAAAACGTATAAACTATTTTAAAGTAACTTACTTTCTCACTGATAGCCAAATATAGCCATATTTTTCTCCATGTTGTAAACTTTTTTTGATCACTGAAGTTAAATTTCATTTCAGATGATGCATATCGTGTTGAGAACGGTGAAACATAAGTTCCACTTGAATCACCCATCTTAAGACGAATTAAATACAAAATTTATCAATTGAATAAGTAAATTATTAATTTGTGACTTGGTCAATGGCGATATTATTTTTATTGCCGGAGCGAAAAAAGAGATAGCCAAAGTCGATTTAATCGTCGTATTTAAAACGATTATTATAATTAATTTATGAAATTGTGTAATTATTTTAAATTGCAAAACAGTATAAATTATTAATCAAATTATAATTTAAAAAAATTAAAATACGAATACATAATGTATTATATTGAAACTATACCATGTTATAAAATAATTGTATGTATGTTGTCAAATATACTGTAGATATTTATTCGGTTTCAGATTTTTAGTTTATTCATAAGTATTAATATTTTTGTTTTTCTTGGTGATATCCACGCTAGCAGTGGCAGTTCGATAATTTTTTCACACGTATTCGCTAAAATTATTGACTCCCTATACACATAAAATAAATAAAAGTATCCATCATAACAGGTCAGTAATCAAAGTTTTCAATTCGAAAACTTACATATAACTGAATTCGGCATTATGATAGATAAAATAACAGTAAATAATTAGATTATGTAGGTTCTAATTTAGAAAGTTATCGATAAAAAAATCCGTTCTTCTGCTCTTTTTAAGAAATTAATTTATAACATGACCGTGTAATGTTATGTCGTAATTATTCAGAATATTTTTAATGAAAACAGCAGCTAATACAAAAAAACTTTTCTTCTCTTTGAGTGCATTACATTTATTTTTTTTTTAAGACGGATAGATCCGTTCAGTAGTTGCTGCTTCTGATCAATCAAAGCTAAATATTTTAGTTGTCAAATCTGTGAGAACCTTAACATAATTTTCATTGTAATATTGTAGGTTTTCATTAAAAAACGTCGGTGTCCAGTAACCAAGACTTTATTATTTTAAGAATTTTCAGTTCGTCATCTCTACACATGATATCTGAGGGTCATTCATTCCAAATCTAATCATAAATTATTTTAAATTGATTTCGCGGATTATTAAAAAAAAAGTTTTCAGTATCTGTACTTCTTTAGATGCTAAACTGAATATCGAATATTTTTTCTGTGGGATGTCAACAAGTTTGTGTCATGTGAAATTATCTTTTAAAAAGTTTTCAGCGTAAAATTTAATTCAAAATTTTAAAGGTAAAACCATACTCTAGTTTCGTTACCCCTCATATCAGATTCGCTCATAATATTTTTGAATGTCTTGTTTTACTTCCGAAATTACTACAACTAACTTGTTAGAATTCTATATAAGAAGGTAATATTTATTTCATTAGCTCGTTTAAAGAATGACATTTAAATGAATTTGAAAAAACCCACCAAGAAACCATCCAGCGTTTAAAAAAAAAAACCTATTGATTCACGAGCAGAATTGACGCTCCGCTTTAACACTGAATTTACTTGTGATAGCGTAGCAATTCACAAATTGATCTTGTTCATATTTATCTGTCACCTGTTTCTATAAATCCATCATGTTATCCAGCCGTAACAACAACTCCATTATAAGTTCATGCAAATAATTTTAGTCCACATTCTTAGAGTTGCTAACTTCTGAAAAATCTATACATTTTTCAACCGTTTGCAGTTCATTTGAAATATATCTTACCTTAGTAAAGATAAAAAAAAAAAATTGTCAACAGTTTCATCAAATATAATAGATACGAAGGTAGCCTTATTAATTTTGTTTTTTATTTCATTTTTAACAACCATACTAATATACTCAACTTCGCTGAGTATAACGATTAGGTAAGCGGCCACTGAAATACTTAAGCGCATTTTTTCAAATTTGTAAACTGTAATCAAAGTAAATAAAAAGATCAATAGAATATTATGTTTTATAACCATAAGAAACCATCAAATTTACAGTCCATCGAAATAATTTATATCCACTATTCCTCTAAATTCACGTTCAGCATCAATCTTTTAAGTATCAAAACTTTCCGTGTCCAATTTCAAGGAAGACAGATTATTGATCGTAGATGTAACTGTCATGTTGGATACAATAAATGTTTCTTGAACCATGTTGGACAAAGATAGTCGATAAAGTATAAAATTCGCAAAGAATAGTATAACACATTGTAATTAATATTTGTTGATTATACTATTACTGAACAAAACCCAACGAGTATCCTGTCACAGCGCACTTTACCTAACTAATTCTTTAGAGATTAATGTTATAGTTCTGGAAAGGACAAAGAAATTTTAACAAAAAATTGTTTTCCAAATATCATATTTTGCGAGAACTTGAATGGTCTTCATCCCAATATAATTTTTATCAATTGTTGGGCTTAACGTTTTTGCGTGATATTATTTTAATGTTACATAGATGCTTTTCAAGGTTCAGAACATTTTGAAAATGTTCAAAATATGAAACAAATAAACCAATAAACCGTATTTTTTTTATTGTAAGCCTTAATATAACAATAAAATTAATCAAAAATATGCTATAATTGATCACGTAAAATTTGATTGAAAAATAAAACAAGTGTCAGTTTTGCCAGCATGAATTAAATTGCTCTAAAACCGCACATAAACAGCTTTTCGAAGTGAAGGGTGAAATTTTATACGCCTATGTAAAGTCGCGTGTGAAATCGGCTGACTAAATTTTGTATACACTGTACGTGAGCCGGAATATAGAATACAAAATCTTGGTGTTTGGTCAGAGTGAAAGTGTTCACAACTCAATAAATTGCGGACGTTCCTAATCATTAAATGCAAAATGCCGCTTATGTAGGGGGGATAATTCGAGAGATACGAAATTGATCTAAAAATGGAAAATTTTGGATGTGAGATATTTTTCTGATACTATTATTTGGCTGTTATTGATTCGACAAGTTTTTCTATAAACTATATTGTGGTAAATTTTGCCGATATGAATAAAATTCGGGGAGATAAATTTTGGTTTTGATCACATTCAGAATTAAGGACAATCAAGTGACAAACAGTATGTTATTTGTTTATAGCATTTTTAAATTTATACAAGTATAAGTCATTAAAAAATTAATTGTTTCCAGGATACCCTCATTTATCTCCCAATTCTTTTATTAAATATGAAACCAGTATTAAATATAAATGTATATACATTGACCCGCCCTATAACACTTAGTATATTTTTCCTGATTGCCCTATAGGTCGTCTGCTTTAGCGTACATCTTTCGTGTGCACTCAAAAAAGCCAAAAAATTTTCAAAACCGAATCCAGATATGACCACAAGGGTCCTTCATTAAAACTATATTTTTTATGTAGTTCCACACAAAACTAGATTAAAAGTGTATGTGGAAAAAAAGAGTTCAAATGAAACCAGTTTGGACTTTCTTTAGCTAATAGCGGCTAATGTGGAATGTAATCATTTTTAAAAAATAACCAACAAAAAAGGATATAAATTCACTAAAATTTTCTTTATGAAAAATCACAAAGCTTTTCAGCTGTTAAACCATTATCAAGTGAGCATGAAAAATAAAATATAAAAATATAAAAAATTTATAAATTTTTTATATTTTTATATTTTATTTTTTATATTCACTTGATAATGGCTTAACAGCCCAAAAGCTTTGTAACTTTTTATTAGGGAAATTTTATTCGTGATTTTAACTCCTTTTTTGTTGTTTATTTAATATATGTACACTGGCTGCATCATTTTGGCAAGTTCTTTATCTTTATTATTAATAGTGAACAATCAAAATACAATGAGTAAAAAATCTGTGTATATTATATCGATTTAACATTAAAACTAAGAAGAAATTTGTCAAAGGCAATGTGATAAAAAATCTGTCCATATTTACGTTTCGGCCCGATCCTTTGTATGCAACAGCCAATTCTTTGACTATTCCTTCGCCTTCATTTACACAAAGGAGTATTTCCGACTTTACCTGTGTAGATTATTCCTTTGAGTGAATAACCATTTTGTGCATCACATAGGCACCATACATTTATACCATATTTGGCAGGTTTTGTGGGCATATATTGAATACATTAAAAGGAAAGAGCTGTTCGTTAATAGTCACACAACCTGTTTGCTTATTAGCAGATACTAAATTGGTATTCAATATATTCCAGACACCAGAGTTCGGAGCGGTTTTATCATTGGTTGTTCGAACACGAAGTGTAGATTGTCGAATCGAATGAATCGCAGAAGAGATTGAAATTGTAATCTACCCTTCGTGGTATGATACAGAGGAAATATTGTTTTTTTCACATTTCCGTTACGTGATTATTATGAGAATTGTGAGCACCGCACATAATAAAATGGCTAAGAATGAATATATTAAATCAATATCCATAAATACATAAACTTATTTTGAAGTATAATAAATTTTGACCGCCGAATGTCTATTTGGGTACTCTGGGTAATCATTAGCGTAGTATTTTGGGGTGGTAACACAAGGGTTAAGAACTAAACTATATAAATATTGTAATCTTCAAACGAAAACAAATTCTTCTCTTAAAGCTGTGTATATACTAATTACATTAAAATCATTTTTTATGGGTATCTATACTGTATCATAGAAAAAACTTAATTATATTTGAATAGTTTCATCAGTTATAATTATCCATGAAAATAATCATTTTATATAATTATAATAAACTTTTTTTTGGACAATTTTTAACTATATTTTCCTCAACAGTATAATACTATACTACTTTCGCGTGAAGAAATGTTGCAGTATTCGCATCAAAAATAAACACTTATGTAATATTTATATTTTATTATAGATAATTACAGTACAATTTTTTTTTTTTTTAATAAGTGTTCATGTAGTTCAGAGGACCCGAAATTGTTATTTATTGTCGTTGTCAGATAAATTTACCAAATTCAATATCCAAGTTCTTTTCAGTTTTTCATCATAAATTTTTAATTTGATGAATATACAGTTGTAGTATTGGCAAATCGTTGAATGATGTTGAACATAAAATATATAGTCGGAATCACGCATTAAACTATTACAATCATTACAACCTGCACCAAAAGAGGTTTGTTTTGGATAACTCATTATTATATTAACAGAATAACTTGGGAAAGTAGTCAGAACATTTTCTCGTTTCTACATGTACACAGTTAAATATCCGTCGATGAGGTAAAAATCGACTACGATACTAAACTGTGATTTATTGATGTTAATGTGATATTTAGATCGTAACCTTAAAATTATAAAGCGTTTTATTTCGGCAAAACTCGTTACAGTAATATTAATCTTTATACAAATTACACTTAGCAAAACCTAAAACTATCTTGAGCAAAGATCCCCCTCAACCTAGTCCATTTTCTACAGTTCTTTGCAACTTTCTCGCATTTTTTATCGTGTAAAAAATGTTATTATTTAATTTTCCTATCTAAAAAAGAAACCGTCTGCCTCCTCTTTTTTTATATATACATAAACTATATATAAAATATAGGACCTTTATCCGCCTCTACCCATTGTCCGTTAATCTCGCTGGCGTAGACTTTTTTTGTTTTATATTCCTTAACAAATTTTATCGCGTTTTTTAAATTTTCCTCCGATAAAAGTGTTTTTAAATCTATCCCCGTCGTCTAATGTTTAACATAGACGTAAACATCCCGTTTTGACATTTCTGTTTTTTTTTTTATCTATTTTTTTGCCGACCATATCGTTAATATTAAAAAGAAAAAAATATGAAATACATTCCGGTTTTAAACGCAACATCAAAGCTTATTGATATTTATATAAGTTTTTGTCTTCGAAAATGATGGTATTTTAAGATCTATATGTATTTTTGAAAGTTAAATTTGATGATCGTAATGTTTGACTTACAATAAACTCAAAATGATACAGTTCCATCAAACCTTGTTTTTAAATACTACCATTACACGACATGATAATTATAAGACGTCACGTAAAACTAATAAAATTAGTAGTCGTATAAGATATAGTATAGAATAACAACGATGAATTCACATTAGTTTTACATTTAACAAAAAAACCTGAACCTACATTATACATGTAACATGTATATGTATATATATATATACAAACACACACACATATATATACAAAGGAGGACGAAGTATGTCGAGTTAAAGAACCTACCTACGAAAAATGGAATATGTGTGTTGCGTTCGTCTTAATTGTCGGTCGAAGGTGGGAATTTGTTATAGGTTGTACGCATAACGATGTATTTCATAATCCCTTTTATTTATTTTTTAAAAACAAAGTGGAAAAGGCGCAGTTCTTAGTAGTTCGTGTCATTGGTTAGCTCATTAAAAATACAACCGATCTGAAGTCTTCTATGACCTTGCATTGTTTCGTCGTTTAAGTTAAACGTTATGCTCGCACCATCTTAATCATTTTTCATAGATGTAAAATAGCTGAGGAAAATTAAAAAACAAAAACATTTTTTATCGTGAGAATATTTCATAAAAATAAAATACCGAAAACGGTATAATAAACACAATATAACTTTTGCGGTCGACTTGAAGAAAAAAATTAACTGCAGGCATCTAGTGTATCGACTGTGTGGTTTTAAAATAATATAGTTGAAAACCGCGAGGAAATGGTCGCTAATAAATTTACGGCGGTGATCAGCTAGCCTTCTCATGGACTTAATGGTGATCTAATTATTCGTAGTTTATTTCATGTCCTTTACTTTTTCTGTTCCGATCGATATAAACATTTGAATGTACGCCTTAAGATGTATATAGGGTGATGTAAGCTTTAAAACGTGTAGTGCTTGAAGAAGGTCATCGTCCTACGTATTTTTTTTTGTTTTTTAATATTATTATATCAGCGCTAATCACTCAGATACGCCCGTAACAAGTTCGATCAACGTTATAGGTCAAACGTTTGAAATTTCTAGGATGATTAGAATTACACAAGGTTTCGAACAATGATTAAAGATTCGTACATTAAGATTTTAAACTATGTTTTAAAAACCGGAAATATACTTGTTGATGATTACACTTTCAGTAAAATCTTGTTTAAAATGTTATTTTTTATTAGGTATTTTCTTCAAAAAAAAAAAAAAAAAAAAAAAAACTTTGTTAATATATAAAATATTTATTTTTATTTTTTTCAATAATTAGGCTTAAGTTATAAAATATTTACAATTAGTTTAATAAGCCTAGTAACAATTCGCCCGTTCTTTAAATTATTATTTTTTTAACGTTTTGTAAAATTTTAAATCTTACGCGTGTGTTATATTAACTCGAATGTATGAATTTAGCCGTATAAAATATTATATTTTTCTATATTTACAATACCGCTGTGCCAAATATTTATTTATTACACGACCGCGATGCCAATTTGGCTTAGTCACGGTACCCGTGGAGTATAATCTTAAATATAGATTACATTATTTCCAATACGTTTTATCATAATTCACATAATTAACGAACGACTTACAGCTAGATAAGCACCATTAATAATTAATTCATTATTAATACCATAACCATTTATAACATATATTTTAAACAATAGTATAAGGACATTCAAACGAGAAATGACAAACTGTATGGGGAACGTCTAATGTGCAGAATTTATAAATACTCGATGACGTAATTTTAAAACGCTCCAGATATGTCCCGAAGCTACGGTGACCAGTTAAGACTTGACTAATATAAAAATTCAACTTTAATAATTTCTTTAATTTAGTTATTTCCTTAATATCTTTTAATAATGTATAGGTTAATCTACCATTACCCTGACTGTGCTGACTTGCCATATATTTAAAATTATTGTTGCATCGAGACTTTTAAAATTCGTAATGTTAACAGTATTATCATATTTTAAATTTACGTCGAATTTTTCGTTAAATTAATCTAGAATACAATAGTGAGTTATAAACGATAAACTGAACATTTTAAATTTATATAACAATGCAGCTTGATACATACTTAAATCAGCCGGTAATATTCCAATAACAACTGGAGCTGCCGCTGTCGAAACAATTCTATATAGGGAACCGACACTCAGCAGCAATTGTCTTTGAACTTTCAGAATTTCATTCATAGCTGAAACATTTATATGATTAATATATACGTTGGAACGGTAATTGAAAACAACTCGTATAACTCCGTTATAAACAATAAATCTATTATTGAAATTAACACCGCCTACGTTATTTTCAATCGATAACAACATATAAAATATTTTATTTACTTTATCGATTGCGTAATCTATATTAAATCTAAGTTTATAGTCTAAGATTACTGCTAGGTATTTAAAGTATTTAACAATAGGATTTACCACAAAGTAATTTACTTAACTAAGCTTTTTTGTTACCTCGCTGGTTTGCTTATTGCTGCATATCATCGTGACTGTCTTATTGATTGAGAATTCGAGACCACATTGAAGAAACAAATTTTCAAGTTAATTCTAACGTTATCAATTTCGGTAACGCTATGCAGGTTAACTACAGCGCACAAGTAAAGCTGACAAATTCTGCACTGTAATCGTGACATGCACAAAAATTTTCAATATATATGAATACATACGGCACTCCGAAAAACTATTGCGCTTAATAATGCTGTTTTCGGATTTAATTACGGCAACTCTGTTAAATAATTGCAAATTAGTTCAACTAAATTAGAATTGACATTATAAGTTTGTAATATCTGAACTATCTTAGAATGTTGGCAATTATAAAATGCGCCTTTGATATCGAACGTGATTATAACACTAAATAGATTCTCGATTTTGGCAAGTTCAATTTTATCAATCAGTTTTTTAACAGCTATTTCTGTTGAACAAAATTGTCTAAAATCAAACTGATTTTCATGTAATATTTCAAGTGTTTTAAATCTAGTAATTTTGCATTAATAATAATATTTTCGAAGACTTTTCTCCATACAGTTTATCAATGCTATGGGCCGATAACAGTCTACATGTTGTAATATCTTTTTTTAGGGTTATCTAATAATTTAATTTCGGCAGTTTTTCATGCGTCGGGAAAAACGTTTAAACAGAGGAATTTTTTCGAAAAGAATTTTTAAAAAATATGAATATTTATCGTGTATAATTTTAACCACCATGTTAGAAATTTTATCTTATGTAGTTGCTTTT
The DNA here is from genome assembly GCA_032883995.1 of Coronaproctus castanopsis. NCBI lineage: Eukaryota > Metazoa > Arthropoda > Insecta > Hemiptera > Monophlebidae > Coronaproctus > Coronaproctus castanopsis. Next base: position 160,785,374 of record CM065053.1, on the reverse strand, counting down.
CGAGTATCGAGTGATTTAATTACTTGATCCAGACCCTCGGAATTGATTAACAAAAGAAGAAAACAAGTAAACAGCCCTTATCAGGGCTACTCGAGCTCGACTTCACTGAAAAATAATAATATTCGAATACTTTAGATTAATACGAAAGGACTTAGCCGTGCAAGGAGTCAAATATTACAAATCACGAGAATATGATATGTACGAGTAGCGAGGAGCAGTGTTTATAGCTCACTTGTTTTCGTATAAATCGTGTCCGGTTAAATATAATTTTGAAAACGTTTAGTTTTGGTTATTTACTTACAAGTTCAATTTAACTTGGGTTTACTGTTATAATTTAGTTTTGTTTGAACATTAAATCAAGTCTGGCTACGCCACTGCTTGTACGTGTATAGTTCCCTAACTCATCTATAAATGAATACTGTATATGAACAAAGAAAATTGTATTTTGTTTGACGACATAGCACACATATATGATAACTTCACTCCTTTGTACAAGTGTTCGATCCTTACACGGACTGCAAGTTTCAATTATTCTGCAGCACATATTTCGTAATCGTTTTAATGACTATATAGAACACGCGTTAAGCGTAACAATTTTAATTATAGAAAACGATAATTAAAACTGTTTTATAGATTAGTAATTCATTTGCCGAGTTAAAGTAACATCGTTTATGAAATATCGAATTAAATAGAAACTTTCGTGTTAAATTTTCAATAAACACATAATGGCTTGAACGTTTTCTTTCTGTTTAAATTTCGACAACAATATTATTGTTTGTTTATCCTTAGTTTCTAGGCCCACACAGTGAGACTGCTTATAAAATTACGTAGCGTTTTTAAATCGAACTATTCCTAGATTTATCTTTAAGAATATTTACCATAGTTTTATCTTTAAATATTTATTAAGCGGTCTTCAATCAACGATCTCCCGTAGGAATAATTTCCTTTCACATCGGGTGGGATGACTCGTTCCTAGGAAAGACTATTCTGGAACAGTTGATAACGAAATACAGATAAAGTTCCACACAACCTGATTATTAGTCTTGTTATAATTGTTTCTTCGAAAGAAGAACAACGCACGAGTTCCGAATACGGCAAAACCGTATTTATCTACGTACCAGGCGATGGAGAAGTTATTTTCACACGGCTAAAAATAAATAAAAAAACTAATATTATTAATTTCTCTCGCTCTAACATCATTCATTAGCGACTATCTCTTTTTATAAGTTTCCCTTTCTCATAAGTATTATTATTATTACTATACTATTATTATGTCGTAATTTTCTCGGTTCGTGAAAATAACCGCTTCACTTTTGTTTTAATAGAGTTTCGTACGTAATTTACTCATCTACCAGTACTAATATTCGTAAAAACAATTCCAAACTTTTATAAGACCCGTGGTCACCCGCTAATAACGTAAAAACTAACGTACGTATATGTATATATATATATATATATATATATATATATATATTTACTACATGCGAAAAGTCAGTGACAATGGCTTCTATCATTGTTTTTCCAAAGTTGATTGCCTTCATTACGTGTTTTCTTCGACCGGTCGTAATCACGCGTATACACCTTGTTATAATTGTTTTTATTTCGACAAGATCAATCGTCGATATTTACGTGACAAGTTAGACTTTCCGCGAATCCAACTGGTTTTCCTATCATTTAATTTTGTTCAAGATTTTTTTTTTCCATTAAAATTTATTTTTTTATTTGACTCTGTTTTTAATATTAAATTCATTACTTAGTCTAATTATTAGTAAGTACACTTCGTAACAACCTTGTCGTACCTACGAAACTATACAATTACGTCGTAAGTTAAGAAAATATTCGAAAATAGGTAAGTTGTAATTGATTTATTTTCTATACCGTTTAAGTCAAAGTATGAATAAGTGCGCGCAAATAAATTTACGATTAAAACATATTTTTTGTTACTCCTGTGACGTGGTAACCTAAAATCTTATATACATCTAACAGCGTTTTATTTCAAGTCAACTTATAATTGAATTTTATACGAATGTCGTCGAAAGAACACGTATTGAGTATACATATGTGAAAGTATATAATACAAATAATACACACACACATATATATATATATATACGTAAATATTCGGAGTATATCGGAACGTTTTTTAAATTGTAAATATTTTCGAATATTTGTATTCCGATTCATATGTATTTTTTTTTTCAAATTGCATTCAAATTTAAAATTTTAAAAGAAATGTATTCTAAAGGAATGAATAATATTTAATAAGATGATATGTAACCACGAAGATAATTAATTAATACAAAATTGACATCCGACGTAAATAATTCTTGTATGATGCCAACAATTTCGTCATCTGAATGTACTATTTATTGGTTCCATTTATTTCATTTTGCCACTCTATTCATTTAATCCATCTGGTTTATCCCATCCGCCCATCTAATTCATTTTTTTCATCCTGTTTATTCCTTCCATGGATGATATCTATACATTCTATCCATCTTATCTATGCATTCTATACATTTTGTTCATCCGACCATCACCCTCAACAACTGTCAATCATTCGCCAACTATCAGAATAATCGTTAGTTTTATTCACCTCTTCGTTTCTTTCTATGCATGTTGTGCATCCATTACTTTTATCTATTTCCTGTGCATTCTATCCATTTTATGTATTCCATCCAATACTATCTATCCTATGCGATAAATCCATTGGTATTTAAATTTTTACTTCTCCTTAACAATAGAACAGTTAAAAATAAATCAGCTTGTATATATATATATATATATATATATATATATATATATATATATATATATTTAATATATTAAGGCCTTCAGCTGCAATGGCTATGACCAAATCTTCCAGTCGATTATATTTTATTGCAATATCATGTCATCCGCGTATATAAAAACTTCATTATATTGAATAAAGATATACTATAATTTTTTATATAAAGATCAAATGTATAATGATTAAAAGTCATCCGGTAATTTTTAAGTATTTCCATAATAAATAAAAACTAAAAATGTATTTTAAAACTCACGTCAGCACATTTTTTTTCTAAAAATTAAATAACACGTCTTGATGCGATCTTAATTTTAAACCGTATTAATTTAGACGAATTTGTTTTTCATTCGCAGTGTTTTCTATACGCTGCACAAACTTTCAGCGCAAAAAATATGTATTTTCATAATAATATGGCGCATTTGGTTGACGTAGAATGTTTAAATTCTGAAAATATTTATGAACTGTTGATTAATTTTACCTTATTTTGTTTACTATGTGCAATGCTTTTCCAAATTTAGTTAATTTCGTTGTTGCATATTTTGCCAGTGCGAGGCATTTTTTTATATCTTCATACCTTTTGTATATTGTTAGGTTAAATGAAATAGATTAATTGCCAGTATTGAAACATTGCAGACTTCGTACACTGCAGGAGATTAGTAGAGTTATCTTTAAAGATGTAGAACTATTTATGTTATATTTGAACCTAAGGTCGGAGAAACTACCATAATGAAATATAAAATGTTCTATATTGTCTATCAGGGTCGCACATATTGCACCCAGAGTAGTTGACAACGTGAAACCTTTTACGTTGCTCATCGTTCTAGTAACTTTTCGATTAGGACCGATCATGTCGGAGTTCGGTAAGGAAACGTGTCGGTATCATACATTTATTCGAATTTTATTAATTTACATACTTAAGATTTCATTTATTAATATCGTTTTAAAAATTTCTGTATAAAACCATCATTCATTCAACACCAAAGCATACCCGATTTAGTTTTATAGTTTCCAACAGCGCTCACAGCAAAGTATAAAGTAATACAAAAATAGAATCTCATTAAATGCCACAAGATAAGTCTGAACTCGAGATATGCATTTTCAATTAAATCTAATATACCCGTTTATATACATAAAAAAAAACAACTTATAACAGCAAAATACATAATAAATTAATTCAAGATGTAGAATACATAGCTACTTAGTACCCGCTGCTATAAGCGTGACTAAAACATCGGTTTTTGATTTAAATATATAAAAATATATACGCGTAATATTTTATTTATAAGTTGCAAAGAATAAATTTACTGCGAACATAACTTTAACTTACTAGCTCTTATTTTTAATTTCTCCTTTGTAGTATTGTTACAGGGTTTTTGTTTTTTTTTTCCAAATTTTCTTGTAATATTTTTGAGAATAATGTAAAATAATCGCTGCGTTGGAGGAAAGACACATTGAAAGGATGATATTGTTTTGGAAACAAGAGGAAACAGGACGTCAGGACCAATTGATAATGCATTCTTTCATTCAGCGGTTAATTTAGAATAATAATATAGACTAATTATAAAATCGTACTGAAAAATTAGTCGTTAATTAATTAACAGGTTAGTATTTCAGAAGACACGATGATAACTAATATTTATTTTTCAATATTTTTGAGAATAATGTAAAAAAATCGCTGCGTTGGAGGAAAGACATAGCGAAAGGGTGATATTTGTTTGGAAACAAAGGAAACAGAACGACAGGACCAGCGGCGTAGCCAGACTTGGTTGAAGAGGGGAATTCAAATGAAACTAAATTATAAGAGTAAACCCAAGTAAAATTGAACTTTAAGTAAATAACCAAAACTCAAATAGGTTAAATCCCAGGCTCTAAGCAATCCAACTCACCAGAGTTATTTTTGTACTTATTGGACGTCGAATATGTAATTTTATTAGAAGCAATAGACGGCAGAAATATTTAACGTCACTGGAACACACTAATAGTATGTTATTGAGGACAGAGGGAGATGGCTACAATAAATTCCGCGAGAAAATAAACGATAAATGATTTTAAATTTTTTTGAAGGAATAATACATAGTAATACTTGATTAAATTTAAAATTTAAAATCTATTCGCGTTTTTCTACAAAATTCTTCTAGTGCCTCCTATATTACACAACTATTTATTTACTTCAAAATCAAATCAAAAAAATGAAAAAGAGGTTTAACAAATGCAAAATTGCATTTAACAACGAGTATATATTTTCTTATTATCAGATTGATTTCAAGGGGGGTTCAAACCCACCCCTGGCTACGACACTGGACAGGACCAATTGATAATGCATTCTTTCATTCAGCGGTTAATTTAGAATAATAATATAGACTAATTATAAAATCGTACTGAAAAATTAGTCGTTAATTAATTAACAGGTTAGTATTTCAGATGACACGATGGTAACCAATATTTAATGTTCTAGTAATGCGTTCAAATGATTCCCAAAGAATGATGTACCATTATAATCAAGCGAATAAACCAAAAACTCAAATATGGAACTTGTATAAAAATTTAACGAATTAAAAAAGCATACGCAGTTATAAAGTGTATTCAATTTTTCTCTTTCTTATACTCGGTTATTGTGTTTATCGTCAAATTTTATAATTTACAATACGATGTTCATTTAGAAGGAGAACTCTTAATATATTCGATTACCTATATGAAGTATACTAAGAATGCTGTCTGTATTACAAAACGAAAATTAATAAGTAATATAGAAATTTAATAGCGATTAAAATGTACGAACTTGACCAAATGTTATTTTTGTTTAAAAACTGAATTTACACAAATATTAAAAAATCGACGGTTAATATTCGACCTAATTTTCTTTCCATACAATTATCTTATTTAAACAAGAATTTATCAAATATATATAATTTTAATTTTTAATTTTCTATCATTTTCATTTAAAAAGCGAATGTGAATCATTGTACGAACATTGGTCGCGAATTATCACGGATACAATGTGGATAAGAAGGATACCTCATTTCTGGAATATTTACAAGAGATAAAGCATTCCCGTCCCGATATGTCTGGCTGTGATGAATGGTCTCTGTTTAAAGCACTAGAAGTGGTGAGATAAGTACCTTGTATAAACATGAACATATACTATATATACGAATTTTGTACACGCATAATACATATACATATATATATAACGCATAATACATATACATATATATATATAAGTTACGTGCAAAAAATGAAATTTCATAAACTACATTTACACATATTTGTATGTAGATATACACATGTGCGCTGTTCATGTTTCTTGGGTATATATTGTATCAGTGAAAAAATAAAAACAACTTCGAAATAATGATAACATTTATATGACCTAAAATGACGGCGTTTTTTATGTAGTGAAACGACGCTTTTTAGTGAACGGTGTATAAACAGTACCTCGGACAAAAAAAAAAAAAAAAAAAACGACTGACAAGAAAAAAACGATGCAGACAAAAGTACATAACGGAATGTCATTAGCATAAATAGCTTTCGAGAAATTATTTGAAAGGTAGAAAATACCAATATGTTTAAAGCGCAAACGACGTTCTGCCGGACAAATGTTAGAAGGAAAATAAGGGCACAAACAGTGCAGGAAAGATTAAATATAAGACGGTCTGACCGGAAGCGAAATACTTGGATATGGAAAAGGACCGGATTATGTAACGTGGTGGAGCAGATGATGGCCAAGAGGAAGTAGGCCTGGGCAAGGCACATGGGCACAGGGAAGGGTAATAAATGACAAAACTAGCGTTAAAATCGTGGCCGCTTCATAAAAGAAGAAACATTGTCAGACCTCTGACTCCTTCGTATGACGATATAACTCAGGCAGCGGAGAAGAACTGGACTCAGAAATCTCAGAACGTGGACGAAAGAGATTGGAGAATATACGCCCTGAAGTGGACCAATATAGGATTATATATATATAAAAAAACAGATTTGATAAAAAAATAAAGTAAAAGAATATTGTTTTACTTCGATCACAATCTATAGGATTTACGTTGTAAACACCACACACTCGATTAAATTATACAATTTTCTTGTTGAAAAAGATGATTAAACGACTGCAGAATAGAACGGATTGAAGTTAAAAGAAGACGAGTAAAATATCTTAACGTAATCTGCTAAATTAAAATATTAACAGCACTGTAGTGATTAACATTGTTGATTTTTTTTCTTTTATCATTTTCCTTCATATTGTTTCAATAAACGTTTAAAGCCGTTGATTAAGCGATTATTTTACAAAATTTAATTACCGCACGATCGAATGTGAGTTTTTTTGTTTTTAGTAACTAAAGTAAAAATCTATAACTTACAGTTTTTATGCGTCAGCTGTTTAATATTTAAATGGTGGACCGATTACGAAGCATCCAGATTGTTTTTCTTTTTAGAAAAACAGTCCCGGGAATGGCCGCTATTAAATAATGTAACTTGGAATCAGTCGGGTTCTTGGTTCGCAGATGTTACTTTCGGCGGTTACACTATCATCTGCATCGCTTTATTCGTAGCTCACCTCATCGGTGAATTAAAAAGCACCAGAAAAACCGTAGGTATAATTTATTTGTTGTAAAATGCAATTAATTTTTTCGATACAAACAAATTGGCACGTGATGCAATCTGAGTTTTTAATTTATTCGGGTATTATAACTTTAGAAGTATCTTCTATTTTTATTTTTAATGCCGCTGTTTGATATTTAAATCAGGTTGGCCTAGTTTTAGTATTTTTTTCTTCTCTGAATACGAGAAAGGATAAACTATGTGCGACAATGAAAACGTTATCGAGAGCATAAAAATAATTCGCAAAATTTCGTAAAGGAAAAAATTTCACAACAGCTTCCTTGTATTTCATTCAACGTAAACACGTAAGCAAGCACTAAGCACTAAGCACTTAGTAATAAGGAAATTAATGATTATTTTAGTGTTAGCGAAAAATAACCAACAGCGTATAATTTCAATACAATCCGCGAACGCGAATAGTCATTATTCAAACTGCTCCATCTAGCTTGTCTGATATATGCGCGCGCAGATGTTGGTATTATCTTTTGTAAAATCATCGTTTGAATGTTATGATCAATCCCAATAGTACGTACACTTTTTGAACGTCGTATATTACAACGAAACTAACTATACAGCAATCATCTGTATACATTATACGGCGGCTGATGAAATGGTTTTGGTAATCCTGGGAGCAGACTGAATAAGATAAACCTAATGTTTGAGTAGTAGTATTGCAGTTTAATTCTCCTAGTCGAAGACGATCACAGACCCATAGTAAACCGAGTAGTCACTTGTTAACTTATTATCTATACCAGAATAACGTTCTTCCGTTTAACACCGATTATTATTCTGTTAATCTCAAGTTCCACTATTTTGACATCTTTTTATGGAAGTACTCTTAACATTCGTTCGATTTGAAAAATTTAATTTTGGAAATGAATTTTCATATTTAAATTATTTATATATTTTAGGTTAGCTTTGAAGACGTGTTTGCACAAACACGTAATACCCCAGAAAACGTCCCTAGATAATAATAGTACGTATTTCAGGTCACTTTATTATTACATTACTGCCAAGTCTAGCTTTCTTATTACTATTAATTATTAAAAGACCGCGTACGGAGTATCGGGGTATATTGTGGTCAAATACTCATGCATAGCTGTGTATTATAAACCTCTTAAACCAAAAACATTATGTTCGTGTCGTGGTTTCAGGCTACACAGACCAGTAGTATAATGCATGTCTGATTCGTCGTGATTTCATTGCTGCCATTGTGTTTTGGAAAAATGACGTCTTTTATCAATTTCAAAAATGCGTTTTTCATTCTACTCTTACAGATATTTTATTACCGACGTTCGTTACACATTTCTTTTCCCGTAAATACCTTATTTTCTCCTAACTGCGTGTGGAATTTATCTTTTTATTGATTTTATTACTATATTAACAATTTCCAGAATTCAACTGATAGTTTTTATGCTTTTATTCAAAAATTTAATTCAATTCTAAAATATTTATCACGCGCAAATTGATGTAGAAACCCGATAACTAAATCAAATCAAATTTATTAAGGAATTTTCGCACACAAAAAAATTAAATAAATAAATAAATCGGTATAAACAAACGGTTCTGAATTGCGATTATCTGCCGAAATCGAATAATAATAATAATAATAGTACTACTACTAGTTACTCATTTTCCCTGATATCCTATGTAAAATCAGTTATAAAAATATACATAAAACTTTTTTTAATTCACAAATTTTAACTGGACATGGTGACTTCGGTGAATATATGAATAGACTCAATTTAACTAACACATCAAATTGTCAGTACTGTAAGAAAAATACACGTGATACAATTCACCATATTATATATCAGCGCTGTTACTTTAAAAAATATGGAGATAAATTTAAAATAGATATAAATTCTCCACTTGTCATAAATAAAAAGAATTACTCACATTGGCTTCGGTACTTTCACTTAATAATGCAGAAAAAATTGGTAATAAATTAAGTGCTCAATCCTCTCCAGTTAATATCAGCATAATACAAATGCCATTCCAATATCGCTTTCTATATGTTTAACCATATATGTGTATATAAGTATGTGCAGGAGTGCATACATGTATGTTTTTCTTTTAATAATAATAGTAATAATAATGCGTTTTTATCAATAGTTCAATAGCGATAATACTAATAGTAGTAACAATATAATAATAACTCACCGACCGGCAAGCGTTGTAATAGTTAATAAAGATATTTTTTTTCCTCTTTTTTATAATAATTTTAAGTTTTAAGTCTGTACATACGATATAATAAATGGCAATGACTGGGACTGTTTTGTCATCCTGGCTGTTGCCCTTAAATATAAGTACACTCTGCAAAGGACTTCCTACACCCGTTTGAAATATTTATTTATATATATTTATTAATATATAAACGATATATATGTAGATTAACTTAACTTATATATAATTTTCATAAAGTTATTGATTGTGGAATGTAGTGATTTTTATTTATACTTGATTACTAAAAATAGTTAAAATCACTAAATTTATTTTTAATTATGCGAAGCTTTTCGGCAATTACGCCATTGTCAAGCTATATACAGTTAAAATTAATTAATATAAAATCATAACATATTAATTTAAAACTAAGTTTACAATTTTACACAAAAATGAATTATGAATACTTTTTTTAACTGTATATAGCTTGACAATGGCGTAATTGCCGAAAAGCTTCGCATAATTAAAAATAAATTTAGTGATTTTAACTATTTTTAGTAATCAAGTATATATATAATTTTCCTATTAAATCATCTGCAATATATACTTTTTTTTTTTTTTTTTTAGTTATTAGCGGTCCTTTGCACCTTGCATACAGTTTTTGTTTCAAATATACGATTGTTAAAAAAAAAAAAACTACTAGTTAATAATTAAATCAAATTTTACTAGTATTCATTTCAATAATAAAGACAACGAAATTAATTAAAAGTTACATTAGAATACAAATAAAACCGGTTATAGTACCGGGTAAAATGCAATTTATGTCTTATATGTCTTATAATACAGGTTTATCCGAAATAGAGAGAAAAAAGAACGCAAAGCAGACGTAAAATACGAATTTTCTATAAACAAAAAAATTAATGATAAAAACAGCAAAAGGAAAATAATTTAATCAGCATATAACAAAACATATAAAATACAAATCTATAAATAAAATTGAACGGCAAATTAGCAATAACGGTATAGCGATTTAATAAAAAATCAAAAAATCACCGTCGAAAAAATTCAACAACACACCAAGTGAACGTAAAATATTAATCGTCTATATACAAAAAATTTATGATAAAAATATTAAAAACGGAAACAAACAACCGAAAAATTTTAAATAAATTAATTAATTAACGTGAATGGCGATTAGAAGTAATAATAATAATCAAAATCAAATATATTTCAGATATTTCAAACATTTTCACAATGTAAATGCTATAATGAACAAATCAATCAAAAGAATACACTCTGTAATCCAATAATAATCATAATAATATTTTCAGTGGCCCACCCACGGGGACCAACCGGGGGGCTTAGCCTCCAGGGAGCTTAGAAAAGAATAAAATAGATATCAAGAAGGCGCGTAACTTGTAAGCTCCATAAAATTTCGCAGCTAAAATGATAGTTGAAACAGAAGAGAATATTTGAAAGAGCTAATAAAACCTCATCTTGAAGAGGGTGCAAAACAGCGTAGATTGCAAAAAGTTCTGTTAGAAAATATTCCTTAAATTCTGTCTGCTAATGACATTGAAAATCCAGCTGACTGTGCACAACACCAAGAAAAAAAATGGCCGTTGATTGGACCATTCAGCATTCAAAACTGACTCAGATTGTGACCAATGCGTTTTTTGTTGTTATTAATTGTTTTCTTGTTGTTCGTGATCTTTTATAATTTGTTTTTGTCTGTGGAATTTAGTTACAAATTCGGCTGTGTATATTTTATTCATTTTTATTAGAAATTTTTTAATTTTTTTTGGGGGGGATATGTTTAAGCCCACCCCAGATACAAATTCTGGGTGCGCTACTGTTTATAACATTTACATAACATTTATAGTTAATGAATCCGTTATGCGCACTTCTAATAATAATAATAATAATAATAATAATAATAACATAATGATAATATTAATAAACTATTTTTTGCAAATTATGAGATTTACATATTTACCAGGAATGTGAAAAAAAATAGTAATTAAGAAACCTATCTTCGCAGAGCTAAAACAACAGAATGATGGCTGTCAAAACAGATGAACTGCGTTGTAGAGTTAATAATAAATTCAGGCGAAAAAACATCAAAGAAATGAAGAAATTATTTAATCGAATATTGATAGAAGGAATAACATTTACAAATACTGGGGAGTTGGCCGCTTCTACCATATCATTAATGGCGATAAGTACTGGGTTCAACACCAAGCTTTGAGGTGTACCATTCATTAAAGATTGTAAGGATGAAAACTTGTTTCCAATTCGAACGACAAAATTTCGGTCGATAGGAAATTTTGTATAAACGTGATTAGGTTTCCACTAAAACCCTCGCGATATAATTGTTCCATAATTTTATTAATCGGGATCTTATCAAGAACCTTGCATAAGTCAAATAGTACAGATAGCAGATGAAGATTATTTATTAACGCGTTTGTTATAGCAATTTGAATTGAAAAAAAGCTGATGAACTATTGAGCGGTTACGACGAAAGCTACATTGGGATAGGTGAATGAGATTCCTGTATTCAAATATCCAATTTAGCCGATAATATACGATACGTTCCAGCATTTTGCATAGAACTTATGTGTGATAGGGCGGTAACTCTCTGCATTTGAAAGGTTTTTAGATTACTTTAATACCGGAATTATAACGGCTATTTTCCAAGCCTTAGGATTTCTCATCCAGATTTGATTAATAATCTGGAGCAAAATATCTAATGATGGTAAAAGAGCAAGTTTTAACATGGCGATATGGAAGTTGTCGTGTGCCGGAGCTGTTTCTTTCGAGTATTTAACAGCAGCGGTCAATTCCCTGAGGCTGATCGGTTTATTATATGGTTCTGTACTCGAGTTTTCTGTAGAGAAATGTTGATACTGGGTATAGGTTGATCCGATAAAGCAACTGGCAGCTGATAGTGGTGCGCAAAAGTTGAAAGTATTTCCTCTAGGTTAAATACAGCACCTTATTGTATGTTCCGTACTGAAGGATTTAAAAAGGAGCGTAGTTGTTCGAGAGCACGAAATTTCGACCATATCATGTGTGAAGATGTCGATGGATCTTAGAAATTAATTCTTGCTACGACTTCCGCTTGGATTGTTTAATTGTCCAACTAGCCTTGGCGCGAGCTTTGTTGTATTCTAGATGATTACTACTGAACGGTGAACCTTTTAAATTTTCCAAAACTTTTCGAAGTTGCCTGATAGTATTAGCGCATTCTTTTTTTAATCAAGTAGCTAATTTACAATTTGTATTTTTGTGGGGAGGAGTAAAAGATTGAGCCTTTTTGACCAGTGTGGAGGTAATAGTATCGATGATATTATGTTCATTAGAACATCAATTGGGAGGTTTCTGCAGTCAATGGTATATCTTTCCCGGTTTGTTTTCTTGTAGTTCCAGCACAAACCTTTCGTATATTTTACTCGTTAGTAATATTGTGATGCATAGTTTTTTTTTGCGCTTTTCGTGCGTTCATTATATGTTTTAATTTGGTTATCCGCGTAAATGTAATCCATTAAATTAAAGCCAATCGATCGTGTACGTTATTATCAATTTCAGGCTGTCCGTACGAATTATATTTCAGTTATAACTCGAAAAGGTATAAACGAGATAATTTCACCCGAATGAAAAGTGTATCGTGTTATTCATCGCTACACAGCTTGTTTTACTTTTCAGGAATGTTTTCTACTCGGTATCGGTTCTCTTTTGTTCATCGGCGTAGGTTTGATGGTTTTGTCATCTTTCGACAGCGTACCCGACGATCTGTTCGATAACGCTTTAATATTAGGCGCGTTAGCGTTAATTACCGGATTTACGTTTTTGATAGACATCGGCTGTTTCGGTAAGAAACGCGGTCGTTCTAGTGTAAACGATGTCGTTAAACAATCGAAAGACGTGATTATTATCAACGAAAACGCGACCAAAAATACGATCGTCGATAATCACGATGTTCCGGAAAAACCGTCGTCCGCGTCTTTGCCGAGAAGAAAAAGAGACGAAGACGAACGAAAAATTGGCGGTCGAGATAGCACCGACGATTCCGGTAGAGGCGGCGGCGCTAAATTCGGCATAGTGGAAGAATTGAGATCGTCGTTTAAGAAAAAATCGGACGTCGTTAGTAAGAAATCGGAAATAGGCGAAAAAGCCGATAATAAATTGCAAACGAACGAAAACGTAACCGTCACCGGTCGACGATATATGGATAATAGAGGATTTAGTAAAGGTTCGTCGACGATTAAAGTTGGCGACGATTTCCCGATAGAAAATTACAATAATTACGATTACGAAAGACATTCTATGAGAAAATACGACAGACAAGAAGAACCGAAAAAAGAACATTACGACCGAACTGACGGAATTACGAAAATAATGTCGGACAGTCAGATACAAACGGAGGAAATAATTAGCAAGGGCGATATGACGTCGGGTGATCGTCATAGACGAACGGTTACTAACAAACGTGACGTTGAAACTAGTAGTACGACTAGAAATAATAATAATAATAATAATACGAAGGTAGAATACGCAACGTTAACTTTGCAATCGCCACGGATTACTTCGTCCGGTTTTCAACAGACGGTTTTGTCATCCGGTAATCCGTCTAGTTCGGACGAGACGTACGAACGACACACGGCCAGTGTTTCTTATTTATTATCGGAAAAAGGACGAAAAATAGCCCCAACTTTGTCGCCAGCTAGAATTCAGAAATTAACTCATTGTAATAATAACGACGAAAACGACGTAGATTACGTAATAACGACTAAGGTCCGATGCGGTTGCCGGTCGCAAGGCGGTAATTCGGAACCGACTAGTCCTCAAGACAAAGGTTACGTTTTACATACGGCGTCGAAATGGCCGAATCCGAATCCGTTACTGCCGGATTCGTATAAGAAACCGGATCGACAAAAAAACGGATCTATTATACATTCCGATGTTTAATAATTTTTCTTTTTTGACGTGGAGAACTAATAACACCTAATGTACGACATTCACACACATACATGCATATATATATATAAAATAATTACCATCTTTTCATTTTCTAATATAAAGTTTTGTTATCCTTATAATAAAAATTATATTTATTCAAACTCTTTTATTTACTATATATACATTGCATTACTTATATATATATATATATATATATATATATATATATATATATATATATATATATATATATATTTAATTTAAAAGAGCCCCACAGTAGTTTAAGAATGTCAACTACAATATAAGCTTGCATTATATAATGCAAAAAAAAACAACAAATAACAGACACACATTCCAAGTGAAGACAACTAATGATTATTAGGAACAATTATATTTCGAAAAATCTAAAACAAAATAAATTCAATAATATACTAATGGTAAAAATTATTCAGCATTGTGTATAAAATAAGATGAAAGACATGGCTTCGTTGAAGACGGACAAACTACTAGCATATAAAATACGATGTAAATAAGCTAATACAAAACACGTGAGCATTCACGATAAATATAAATAAAATTACTTTTTTAATGTTTTATTTTATTTACGATCTGGCTAAGAGTGCCCATTTAGCGATATTGTTTGTTATCTGTCATGAGGGAAAGAAGTAAGTGATGCTCACCCGATAGCTGTTACCCTAAACTAGGTTCAGTGGTTTACTGCGCTTTAATCTTTTCACGTCATTGGAAGCGTCTAACATGTGTCTAGCCAAGCTGTTAGAGATGGCCTTCCACTCTACCAGCATGTCTTCGGATAGTTGATTCTCGCTATTATGATATTATTATAAGACACGATATTTTGTACACTCGTTCGCTCGCTCGTCTCTCTATTAGATTCTCGTTGTCGATATTTGCGTCGTTGTAAAATACTTCTTGTTATTAGTCCGTTGAGAGAATATACGTTACGGAACCATGAAAGTATCAGAGTGAAAATAGAATCATGAAAGTATCAGAGTAAAAATAAGGAAAAACCCATTTTGTTTATATCATCGCGCCTTTTTGCGCAAAATGAACTTTATAAAAAATATAATAATAGGTAATATTACTTTAGTAAATTTCAAACACAAGAAATCTAGTCATTTACGAGTATGAAATATTATTTTGAGCTACATTTTCATATTACCATAATAATTACATTCGCCCCATCGGAAGTAATAAGAACTGAAACTAGGAAATCTGATGGTTTTGGAATACACAATAGAAAGGAGCATGCATAATTTCGACCAGTATCACATCTTACAATCGCCAGGGTTTTTTGAAATTTTCTATATATTTGATAATATTCGATAAGTTTATTAAAACGACAACGAGATCACGTACTCTTATCTATCTGTGATAAATAGACAGATGAGAATCACGACGGACATGATAGTGAATACATACAAACACACATACATACATATATATATATGTGTGTATATATATATATATATTAGTCAAAACACATAATTCATATAGCTGGTAGTTTTTATCAATTTGACATATACACGAAACGAAATCTTATATACGAGGCGTCGTCTACCAAGTATCGAGAAACATAAAAATTTTTAAAATTGTTGATTCTCATTTATACACGATAAAACAATTTACAATCCCGATCAAGTGAATATGAAATAAATAAATAATTCATATAAATACTATGAAAAGGGGACCACGAGGAATTAACTAATCCTCAAAATATATAATTAACGCGTTTTTCAAATTAATTGTAATAAATTGGCTCGGCACCACGGAATCGTTTAATTTTACACAAATTTATTCATAATCTTAAACGCACAACAAAATTTCTTAATAAATTTGACGTCCATTAATTTAGGATATAAATAAATAGTACCTCCCACCAAATATAATCCAATAATGCAAGCGAATGACGGCATTACAAATATATGTAAGTAACGTACTGTTATTAGGTCACATTCATGGACTTTTGTTATTTTTCAATAACTTTATAATACACTTCACCTCTTGAGGTGATGTAAATTTAGTAGGAAGATTTGATTGCAAGGATGAAGACGGTCGTGTTGCTAAATTTAAACTATTCACAACCAAAGCTGAAGTATTTGTATTAAGCATAATTTCTGACTTGAATATATTTTCTAAATGAGTAGCAAATACATTAGATTTTTCTTTCTCAGTCTTAGCCTGGTATCTTTTAACGACGGCACATTTTTTATAGTTTTTTAAATATTTTTGCAACACTTTAGACGAATAATTATTATTGACCTTCATTTTTAATTTTTGATAGTAATTTTTTAGTTGTTTTGTTTTATTATTTAGCAAAGTTTTATCATTCGGATCAAGCTCCTTAACTGACCTAGGACAATTATTATTAGATTTTTTTTTCGTACACTTAGGGTAGCTGCAGATTGTATTTCACGAATAAGGTACTGAACAGCTCTCTCGATATTCACGTTGCTCTTCGAATGAACTTTGAGATTTAAATTATAACTGTCGAAAATAGATTTGCTCTTCTGTTACAGAAAGATGATACGTTTTTGGATGACGATAATGATTAAATAAACAGGTTGATATTCCCAAACCAACACCGATACTTGTATAAGGGGTTGAAAATGTTCAAAAAGTGAAAGAAAAGATAGACCAAACTACTCACAACGCTAACTACCATGCGAAGGCACTCTCATACAAAGTAGTTAAAGTGTATGTACATGTACACCCACCAGAAGAATATAGAAAGTTTACGAAAGTATTTAGGGAATAGCAGGTGATTTTCCACACAAACCAAATGAAGCAAGATAGTATGTATAAAGTAATTGCGAGACACCTTAATTGTAGAGAAACTGACATTGCTAGGGTTTAACGTACATAATGTTCACAATACTCAACAACGTCATACCAAACTGCCTTTCATTTTGTTCTTCGTAGATTTAGAAATACTTTTTTTAAAAACACTCTGTAACACCATGATTAAGGTAGAATCACCTAAGAACAAATCCGTCTATTCCTATTCCTCAGTGTCACAAGTATTAGATGTGAATATACTAAACCTTATTGTACATAGCCATCAGTATGTTTAAAATGTGGGGCAGGGTATAAAACAATAAACTGTAAAGACCTGAAATTATCAGCAAAGTGTGGTTTATGTAGCGGATAACATCCAGCAGATTATAAAGGTTGTGAAATTTATGAGAAATTGGTTCAAGTTAAACAAGGGTCTACAAAAAATAGAAATAATTCAGTCTAGCTACCGCTGAAAAAAGCGTTAGATATATTTTTATCCATATTTTTTTATTTTACAATCTGCATATATTGCAATAAGTAAATGTGCTGAAGGAACAGGAAAGAATCAGATACTGTTGATGATCCATTGATCATAACTTAGGACATATCTATGAGGAATGAGAGGAGGAAGAGGAGATAGTTTTAAAACTGTCTCTTGCCCAGATTCCCCGACGCGATGAAGCGAGTGACATATCACGATTTGTTAGTTGCAGAATAGTTGAATTAGCGGCATTTCTTAGGAGTTTGTATCTTTTTTTTGGCTACTTCTGAAACAGTTGGTATCCGCAAGTCGGAATGTATAGATTGATTTGACACGAACCAAGGAGCGTTTATAATTTGACGTAAGATTTTTGATTCCATCGACTATAAGCACCGAATGTTAGCTGGCTTAACAGTGCCATATAGTTCAATGTCATAAGTCCAAATCGGTTTTATCCGATAGCTTTGACTGCTTTCTAAAAAGGCAATAGATCATATCGCTTCCGCACATCCTTAATTTCATTAGTAATGTGTTGACTCCAGGTTAGTTTTTTATCAAGACACAAACCAAGATATTTAAAATGATTAACTTGGGGGATGGATGTCCCAAAACGTGTGTATTTTATGCATTTTGTTAGAATACGAACATCTGTTTCCTTCTCATGCATATATGTTCAAAATTTGTTTGAATTTTTCTGAATACCTTTTTTCAACATTAACAATGCAACTCTAGTTTTTTTAAACTTACTTCAAAGTGGCAATTAATCTAATTTTAATTTGTAGTAGTAATTGTGCCACAATAATATGAATAATATAAAATAATTGTCCAGGTTACGTATTCTACTTCTTAATTATTATTATTATTATTATAAGAATAATGTTCATTAAAGACGTGGCATGTGAAAAAGGTTAAGTCTAGTGCTCGATCTGATAATCGAATTTTCCTATTTACGGTTATGCGGGTGGTCAATTATCATACTGATAAATTTACGCGGAAGCGAATAATCCCGTTAATTTAAAAGTAGAATAAAATAAAATGACTATCGTCATTATAAAACAAGAACAGCAGAATTCGTGATAAGGCAATAATAATAATAATAATAATAATAATAATAATAATAATAATAATAATAATAATAATAATAATAATAATAATAATAATAATAATAATATACTGACTAAAAAAAGTTAACTTCAAGGCAAACAAGATTTACAAGAGAAGAAAATTTGGATCACGCGAATGAGTCACTATTTCGTAATGAATTAATAATAACGAGGAGTCATTTATTTCTTTACAAGGATTAATAGTTCCTGGTCATAAAGATCGAAATTTACTGAAATTATCCAATATATAATTATTTTTTTGTAAGCAGTTGATTCACCGACTGTCGTAATAATTATTAGGAGTGCCAGGTAAATTTTATTTAAATGGAAACATACAACACACATATATATATATATATATGTGTGTATGTATGTATGTATGAGTAGTTTTAGAGAGGTTACATTGAAAGGTAATAATTTTGGATTAAAATGTGATTTATATATATATATATATATATATATATAAGATTTATCTCATCGTCTCCTGTCATTCAATCCCAATTTCAGGTTTTGATTAATATTATACAAATTTTTAATATTTAAATACGATTCAAACGAACTGTTATTTAGTTAATAATCGATATTCATTTTTCAATATTTAAAATTATTTTGACTTGACTAGTACAACGTAAACCGTGACCACATTTATTAATTTTCATTTATAATTTAATTTAATTTTTTTTTAAGTATCCGCTCGCTCGTTATTTAGTCGTAATGAAATAATGAACGTTAATTTGATCCGACTATTTTTAATTTTTATATTCGGCTACCTTTTGGTAATGTAACGGTGGTGTCGTGCCGTGGTGGTAGTCTCACCTTTCTCCTTCAAAAAGAAGAATTGAGGATATTTAATTTGTTTTACGACACGTTAGCAATTTTTTATTTATTATTATTATTTTAATGGTATAAAAATAAAATTAAAATTATACATTTTCGCAAAAACAATTTGACATTTTAAAAAAATCCATATTTTTCCTTTATCATTTAACCCTTTGAAAATGAAAATTGATTTTCGGGCTTATTGCGCGTAGCACAGGTAAATAATGAATATATATTATATACGTATGTATATATATATAACACGGGTAAATGTATAAATATATATATATATATATAAATAAGACATTATTATTATAAGAATATCACTATCGTGGGTTGCGCTTGGAAAATTACGCATAGTATTCCGCAATAAACAAATACCGATTAATCTGAAACGTAAATTATACAACAAATGTGTACTTCCGATTCTTGTATATGGTTCGGAAACATGGCCATATATAAAAACAAATTTAAAAAGGATAAGAAAAACTCAGACACACATGAGAGAATGATGCTGGATATAAGATTATCGGATCGTAAAAATAATACATGGATACGGGAGAACAAACACGGTTGCATGATGCAGTGGAGCAAATGGCTACAACAAAATGGAATTGGGCTGGCCACATTGCTCGAAGAGAAGATAATAGATGGTCAAAGCGGATTTAACAGTGGTGGCCGATGGACAAAAAAAGAAAACAGGGAAGGCCAATGATGCGGTGGCACAATGATATTGCAAAGATAGCTGGGAAAAATTGGTTGAGGAAAGCACAGGACAGAAGTGGTTGGAAGACGTTGGGGAAAGCCTTCATCCAGGAGTGGATAGATAAAGGCTTATCGTGATCGTGATATATAATATATGTCCGTCTGTTTTTATTTAGCATTTTTGTCCATTTGTTTATATAACTATTTATCTTTCATCAGACCAACATTCTAAGGCGCGTAAAGAACACTATATTTTTCACAACAAAAAAAAATGCACTTCGGTCATTAAATTTCACGGTCTTTGCTTATTTGCACAGTTTTACATGTTATTATTATTTTTTAAAAGTTCTGGTGTACACCCACATATATTCTAGTACTTAGTACTTGTAAATCATACGCGTGCTGATTTTCATTTATAACATTTTAAAGTAAAGGTTTTTTAATACGTAATATTAAATGCAATAAATGACTGACTTCTTTTACTTGAACTGACAGGACTGAATCTATATCAACGATTAAATAATAAATAATTCCGGTAATTTCTCACAGATGCGTGCGCAGTATTGCTCGGTCGTTTAATACTATTATCGTCATGTTTTCAAATACACCATGTAGCACTATTGTAACACTACTACCTACTACTTCAGTGCTCTATGTAGCACTATACTAGGCTAAAGTTTTACATAATGTTATCCATTCGATTTTAGACATGATACTCGTGATTCCCATACACAGCTGATGATACAAAAAGCGATAAATTAATTTAAAATATTTGGAGATAACTAATCATCGTTATATTGATAATGCGACAACAACTGTAGCATAAACAACGGCAGCGAAGCATCCGAGAAAAGATAAACATCAATCGTTGTTGGATCGTTTTACTAATTGCGTTAATACACGTTTCCGTAAGAATTCATAACATAAACAGCTGAGCTCAACTTGCCCGGAAACGACCGGTCAACGAGGGCAAGTACGACCTTAACCTCAACTCTCGTAAAAAACTACTCAAAAGGTTGGGATGGTAATATTACTGTTACTAATTGTAAAGTTAATAATATGCATCATATGAGCAGTAAAGTACGAAATAGAAGTAAGGGTATAAAAAGTAGGACAAAAGTTGATATTATTTGTCGGGAGTTTAAATGTTAGATCACTAAAAAGTAAGTAAAATTTAACTGAATTGGAAAATGCGTTCATAGGATCTAAAGTAGATATATTAGGGTTATCGGAATAAAGGAGAAAATGATGAAACAGAATAATTTATTATGTTATAATGGTAATGATCAAGAACGAAAAGGTGTAGGTTTTATCATAAAGGGAGATTGGAAGGATAATTTAATAGAGTTTACGGGAATTTCGGATAGGATAGCAGTGACAAAATTCGGTACGAATGAGGGAAATAAAAGTAAAACTTTAACTTGAATACAAATCTATGCTCCTATAACAACTTCAGAAGAAATAGACTGCGATGAGTTTTATAACGAAATCGATAATATTATATATAACACCAGAATTAATCCAAAACATCAATTATGGGTGATTTTAATAGTCAGGTTGGCCAAAGTAAGAAATGAAAGAGGATGGAGACTCGTTAATTTCTGTTCAGAACACGAGTTAAAAGTAGTAAATACTTTGTTTAAGAAGAGAATGGGAAGAAGATGTCCATGGATTTCATCTAACCAAAATCATAAAAATCAAATTGATTAGATATTAACAACGAGAACTGAGAACAGGATAATAAATTTTAATGTAATACAAAATTTTAGATTTTATTCGGATCATAAACCGATAGTGTGTGAAATTCAGTGGCAGCTCGTGCATAAGGGGGGCTGCAGGGCTGCAGCCCCACCTACAAAATTACCAGTATATTTTTTTTTTCATATTCAAAAATCAATTAAAATTATCCAAAATTTTGAAATTTCGTTTAAAAAAGTAATTTTTTCTCTTTGGATGCCCATTCTAGAACGTTGGTGAGGGCTATGTATGATGCAGCTCTTGTTGGCACGTTTAGGAAACAAAAAAAAGTGTGATTCCGCGAGAAAACTATGTTAAAGACGCATGCGCAGTGGTTTCTTTTTAACCGCGTTCGGGCTGCATAAAAACCAGCCCAATACAGCTCTCGTTTACGTTTAGGAAACATAAAGTGCGTGGAAACGGAACCGGACGATGGTAAAAGCGCATGCGCAATAGTTCTTTTTTTGCTCGCGTTCGGGCTGCATGAAAACCAGCCCAACCAGTAGACTTGTATTTCAAATTTTCAAGATTAATATTCCAACTGCAGAATGAAATGTTGACGCGCGCGTTCTTCTATTATTGTTGCTTATTTACTTATGTTTTATTGATTGAATAAATATATTTATTTATAAGGATTTTATTACTTCGATTGTTTTGGTAGAAAGGCTAACTTTAATTATGGCTGGAAATAGCATTTTTCGTGAAAGTGAATTGAATTCGGTTTCGTGTTTGCTGAATAACAAATTTTCGCGGTTATCGTTTGCAGAAAAGTGTAACGTTAAGGCTCGCGGGAGGCCGACTCCGCAATTGAATATTATACAAACGTCATCTAGCCGAAACAATACTTTTGAAAGAAAATTTAAAGTGGATATTTATTCAAAATGTGACTGGCTTTGCGGTTGTGAAATTAAAAACGCTTTCTTTTGTTTTCCTTGTCTACTTTTTGGCGGTGAAATTTCTTGGACTCAAACTGGTGTGGTAGACTTGAAACATTTGAATGAAAAAATCAAGAAACACGAAAATTCAGCACAACATATAAAAAATTCGATAGATTTTGGTATGCTCGGAAAAATTAATATCGCGACACAGGTAAGTGAAGCGTATAAAGTAAATATCAGAAAGTTCAATGAAAACATCAAAAAGAATAGGGATATTTTATCAAAAATCATCGACTGCATGATATTTTGCGGTAAATTTTTGAACTTCCGCTACGAGGACATAATGAAAAAGCGGATTCCGATAACCCTGGTATTTTTCGAGGACTGTTAAATTTCGCAAGGAAATTGGATGAAAATTTGAAAGTGTATTTTGAAAATTCTACAGTGTTTAAAGCTAACTCAAAAACAATTCAAAATTAATTGTTGGATTGTATGTTAGACATTTGTCGAACTGAAATTTCTAATGAAATTGAACAAGCTCAATTTTTGGCTGTTATGTCCGATGATACGACTGATATCTCTGAGAAAACACAGGAGGTAATTGTTTTTCGTTACAAATTCAATGGAACCATATACGAAAGATTCTAGGGATTTTATAACCCTGAGTAACAAGATGCAGAAGGATTATTGAAACAGATGTTGGAGCAGTTGAAAATTGTTTTAAAAGATAATACTGGGAAACTAATTGCTCAAACTTATGATGGCGCCGCAGTTATGAGCGGAGCGCGTGGCGGTGTTCAAAAAATAGTAAAAGAAACTTATGCAAATGCCCATTTCATTCATTGCTATGCTCATCAATTAAATTTAGTAATGAGTAAATCAGTTTCAACTAATAGAGAAGTACACATCTTTTTTAGTAGCTTGTCAGGAATTCCAGCATTTTTTTCGCGTTCTTCTCAGAGATTAGCTGAGCTTGAAAATTGTATATCAAGAAGAATTCCAAGTAGTTCCGATACAAGATGGAATTTCAATTCAAGAGTCGTAAATACAGTTTTTGAAAACATTGAACAGCTGAAAGAATGTTTCGAAAAATTGCAGAATTCAAATAATACCCAAACGGTCAATGAAGCATCCGGTCTTCTTCGTCTTCTCAATGACAACAACTTTATATTTTGACTTGGCGTCTTCCATCCTATTATGCCACACGTTGATTTACTATACGATGCATTTCAAAATCGCAACATTAATTCTTCGAGCGCTTTTTCATCACTGGAAAATTTTTATCGCGCAATTTCTTTAATCAGAGAAACGAATTTTGAAAACTTGGTGTCCACAAATACTGATTCTATTCCCGTATCTCGTAAGAGGAAATGTGATGAAAATCGAAACGCCGCTATCAAAGAAGTTTGTGACACAATATGTATGCAAGCTAGGGTTAGATTCGAATTTACTGGTCATCTATCTGCAGGAAAGTTGCTGTTACAAGAGAAATTTGAAACGTACTGCAGGCAATTTCCTTCTCAAGAATTTAACGAAACTTGCCAGGCATATCCCATGCTAAATAAAAATCGTTTGCAAACTGAACTTTTTGTTCTATACGAAAGAAATTCACAATTTTCTCTTGCATCGGGAGTTGCGCAACTCCACCAATTGTTTCGAAACATCGGTATATACAAAACACTCGGCGAAGTATATGTTTTGATGAAAATTTTGTTAACGTCTCCTATGACAACTGCTGAAGCGGAAAGGTGTTTTTCTTCTTTGAAAAGAATTAAAACATATTTACAGAGTACAAATGCTGGAAGACAGAGTTTCTGCGCTTGCCATGATAAGTATTGAGAAAACTCTTATCGATATAATTCCTAACTTCCACAGCAAGGTACAAGGTAACTGACCGGTTCGCGAAAGTGAAAAACCGTCGTATGGACTTCATATACAAATAAATTTTGAAGTAAGTGCTTTCAAATTACACATTTTTTAAAATTTTCTTAGAATGGCCGATTCTAAATTTTATTTTTGTTTAGAAAATTTAGAATTTTAAGTTTTTATGAAATGGTAGCCTAGCTGTATGTTTTTTATAAAAAAAAAATTCAACTAGGTAAAACTTTTTAGCCCCTCCGCTTCGAAAACCCACGAGCCGCCACTGGTGAAATTATTCTTACGAACTGTCGTTTCTTGATGACGAGAAAGGAGAAGGTTAATAATATAAATAAGGATAATTCCAAGATTTATGAGTTAGAATTAAATAAATTTCTAAGGGATAGTAATGTTCAAAATATAGTTAACATCCAAGTATTATGGGAGATAACTAACATAAGGAAGACAACAAAATATAAAGGAGGATGTGTCCTCGAGGATACCTGAAGGCATAAAATAATTAATAGATAAATGGGAAGATCTATGAAAACAGAAAATTAGAACAATTAAGGAAAAAGTTGAATCAAATGTCTTGTGTAAGTTAGTGAGAAGTAAGCTAAGAATATTAAACGAAGAGAAGGAAAAATCTTTTCCAATCAATACTAGAAAGTACAAAAGTACAAAATCAATAAAGAAAAATTTATCTTTAGGAAATAAATGGGTGAATTTCCTTGTTGATGAACGAGGTGATAAAATATACGATCGCAGAGGGATAATCGGATATGCCACGGCTTATTATATTAAACTATGTAATGAAGAGAATTTTAACTTGCTTAATGTAGAGTATTTGGAAACGGAACAGGAACCCCATATATTGGAATCTGAAGTAAGGGATGTATTATTGAAGTTAAACACAAATATAATTCCAGGTTTTGACAAAATAAGAAATTATCAAATAATAAAAAGTTTGGCTGTATTAATATGATTTTGAAAAGACAAAAAATCCCACATGGATGGGAAAAAACCAACATAATCCTACTTTATAAAAAAGGTCATAAAAATATGATAGAGAACTAGTAAGTTTAAGTCCTATAATTTCAAAAGTGTTTGCAAAAATAATAGTGAAAAGAATTCAAAATGTTATAAATGATCAGTTATCAATTGAGCAGACGTGTTTTAGGAAAGTTTTCTCTAATATGGATCACTTATTTGTTATAAATCAAGTTATAGAAAAATCTAGTGAATACTAGACAGTTGTATGTTTAGCATTTGTAGACTACTCTAAGGTGTTTGATTTGATTCCCTAAACATAAATTCATGTTAAGAGTACTTTGAAATCAGGGCATTCCGGGTATTTATCGAAAGATAATAGCAGAAATGTACACAAACATAGAAGCTTGAACACTCACAGAAAGAACAGGGAAGTACTTTTATATATGGAAAGGGGTAAAGCAAGGTGATCCACTATCAACATTATTACTTATCTCTGCTCTGGAAGAACTATTTAGGAAACTGGATTGGGAACAAAGGGACTGTGAATGGGGAATTTCTGAATAGTCTACATTTTGTGGATGATATAGTGTTGGCAGCGTAAAATTTATTTCAGATAAAAGAAATGATTGGGGAGCTAGATGCAGCGGGGAAAGAAGATGGTTTACATCTGGATATAGAAAAAAAAAACAAAAATCATTACGAACATAAGCGAAAAAATAATAATTAAAGTAGATGGACAAAAGCTGAATTGGATAGGTTATTTGGGACAAAGACTAGATTTGAGAAATATAACTGAAGGAGAAGTACATAGAAGAATATCATTAGCTTGGAATAAGCATTGGTCTGTAAAACATATATTTAAAGGTACATTTGGAAATAGAGTGAAAAGTTAGGTATTCAATAGTTGTGTGACATATGGCTCTCAAATATGGTCCACAGCTAAAATGGAAGATAAGAAAATAGAGAGTAGTAAGGATGGGATGTATAGGTCAATGTTAAGTGTTCAATGAAAGAGTAGAATCAGAAATACATTTATCAGAGGAGGTAAACTTTGTTCATGAATGTAAGAGGAAAAAGTGTGATTGGGTTGGTAATGTGATTGATGGATAATAGATGGACTTATAGGATTAAAAGTTGGTATATTGCACATAAAAGAAGAAGAGGTAGGCAATTTTTGAGATGGGGCGACGGCAAAACTAATTTTGTATATAATAAGCAATACGAGAGAATTACCCAGGACTGTAGAGAATGGACAAGGTTGAGTGGGCCTTTGCTCAGAATATAGGCTTTTAATTTTAGCTTTATTTATTGTAAACTTATATTTCCTAAGTATATAATAAAGGTTTTTGTTATTATTATTAATACAGAAAACCATTGAAAATAATAAAGGCCCAAAAAATTTTAAAAAGCATTGTCACGCAGGAATAAAATATTGGCAAAAATACAAAATGCTAAGGGAAAAATTATAACAAATAAATATAAAATAACAAATGTATAATACTATTTTACGAAGATAAATAATACAAAGATACAATCAGATATAATGGCAAACGTTTACAAGGGAACTCAAGAAGAAAACACCAAAGAGATTACTGAAATAATCACAGACGCGGTAACAAATATTAAAAAATAACAAAGCACCAGAATCAGATGGAATTCTAGTAGAGATGATTAGACATGGTGGAAGCCTGATAATAGGTACGATTTGTCAACTTTTCAATCAATGCTTAAGCAAGATAAAGTTAAAAATAAACCTCCAAAAAACAAAAATAACGGCTAACACAAGAAAAACAATAAAAATAACAATGAATTCAAAGGAAATATAATAGGTAGATAACTATATATATTTAGATTAAAAAATAACAACGAATACAGAAATGATGACGAAAACGGAAAAATCCAAAAAGAATATCTTTGTCTTGGATTACATCCGGTAAGTTAAGTGGAATATTTCAAAATAAGCAAATTCCAATTAATCTGAAAGGAAATTATATAACCAATGTGTACTCCCAGTTCTTATATATACTGCAGAAACATTGTCATATACAAAAACAAACACACAGAAGATAGAAAGACCCAAACCGCACATGAGAGAATTATGCTCAACATTAGGTTATCGGATCTATATAGAAATGCACAGATACGTGAACTAATGAAGTTAAATAACACAGTGGAACGAATTTCTAAAATAAATTGGAATCAGGGTGACTATGTAGCCTGAAGAGATGACATCAAAGCGGGGCATATAATGGTGGCCAATAAACAAAAAAATAAACCAGGGTAGACCAAGGACACAATGATATATAAAAAGTAGCCAAGAAGCAAAGGTTGCAAAATGCGCAGAATAAAGTTTGCAGACCACAAAATTGGTAAGAACTTACTTAAGTGACATCTGAAACTCTTTTTCTGAATTATAATCCCGATGAAAAAGAAATTCTGAATGCAGTATTAGTACATATACATGCAATAATGTTACTGTGTAATATAGGCAACAATAATGATCCGTCAGTTGAAATTACATAGTTTATTATTTATTTATTACAGTTGGCTGGTAAATAATATGATTTGATATAGTCGTTAAGTGGATTTTTTAGTATAACAAATCTTTTTTTTCTTTTTGTAAATAGTAAATGTCAATTAAACAAAAATGTTAAATATTAAGAATAGTCGATGTAATGAAATGGTATAAAACTAGTTATACATGACTATGAGTAATGATATATTCATTACAGGGCATTGGGATGTGGAGAGAAATTAGTTGGTTATATAAGGATTATTGAAAGTTTTAGTCCTCATTTCGAGAATGAGGACAAGATGTGGAATTTATAAGGTTCTATCGGTATAAAAATAATTTATTTCAAATCGCAATATGCATAATGCCAATGCATGTTATCTGGAATGTTTATATCATAGAACTATGGATGTACATGTATCAGAGGGGATTTGGACTAAATACTATTACAAAAAAAAAGCACAACATACAAAACAATTATCTCGGGAATTAACAGTAAAACTGATAACAAATCGACCGTCACATCAAGAAAAGGTAACAACTAATCATCTGCACATGCACACTCGACTTACCTATGCCCGTCTCCTATTGCATCTTCTTTCGTAATGTACAACCATATTTTTACATGCTAAAAGACTGCTTTTAAATCTCTCCATATTCCATGAATTCGTGTATTAGATTTTAATCATTCTTCATTCCATAGATAAAACAGTCACTTTCCTTAAATAAACCAAACTTTTCCATTTTATTTAATCATATATTCTTCTAACTGAAACGTATGAGAAGATCTTGGCATAGCTGTGTGGCTCATTAATCGAAATGAAAAAAAAATGAAATAGAATAAATGTTAATGAAACAAATCTAAAATAATCCGAATATTCACAAATATGTTTATAAACCAATATAATTTTATGTTTTAGACGGAAAGAAATCACTCGAATAAACTAGGATGGTTTAATGCGAATATTAATTTACCAAACATTTATGAAAATGCAGTTCCCGATAAAAAATTATAGTTCCGAAAAGTATTCCAATTAGCCTTTCTAAAGAGGTAAGTAGATGGTACATTACCCTTATCACAAGCTTTAGTTATTTTAAAAGTATGGGATTGTGATTTGAACTCAGTGACGGTATGGACACAGGTTTTTACTAATATGAAATCAATAATACTAGGATGAAGTTTATCATTATCTGGATAGAATGTAGGCTCATTGGGGTTAAAATTTGAAAGTTCTGTTGACATGTTTAGAATGCAGTTACCAGCCATATTATTGGAATAACAGTTCCAAGATGTATGTCTAGCGTTAAAATCAGCAATTATAATAACACTACTATATGATGATAATAATTGATAATAATTTTCTAGTATCCTAGTACAAGTTGTTATTCGTTATCTTAGGGGGACAATAAGCAGAATAAATAAGAATATTATTATTATTCATTTTTAACAAAATACCTGTAGATTCTATCTTATTTAGAGTGGGGATAGCAACCTGTGAATGAATTAGTTGTTCTTTGACAAATAGCGCTACACCGCCGCCATGCACGTTTCGATCTACTCGAAATACAACATACCCCGGACATCTTAGTTTATGTGTAGAGTCACGTTTCGTTTCGCTTATGCAAGCAATGTGAATATCATTAGTATACAGAAATTGTCCCAATTCCAAAAATTTATTTTTGATGGAATTAGAATTCCACTCCATTATGTTAATCTCAGAAAAAACGTTAGTCAGAATTCCAATATTCAATAAAAGTTTCTGTTACAATAGCTATTTTACTAAATGTATCACCTGCTTGACTAAGTCTATTTAAACCCAGTTTAACAAATTTACACATTTTATCAATATTAATATCTTTAAATAATTTAAGAATATCGGAAAAGATAATTCAGAATTATGATTATCAATAGTAGCTGATTCACCTTTAATGATTTGAGCATACGTTCTATTACCAATGTTATTGTGACTAGAATTATTAACACCTTTAATAATATTATTATTGTTCTTCTTATTATTATTATTACTATTATTATTAATATTACGAGGAGTATTGACAGTGTTTCTTGATAATGAGATTGATGCCGTGGTATTATTTCTTGATATGGATAATTGCCTACGATTTTTAAAATTGTAAGATATTATATTATAAATTGGACACTCACGGCTATTAGCTTGATGTGTACCATGACAATTTGCACATTTAAAATTTGTATCAGAGCAGCTATCATCTGCATGTGAACCACTGCATCTAGAACATATGGAATCTTTATGGCAATTGATACTAATATGGCCAAAAGACATACATTTGTAACATTGTAGAACTTTGTTATTGAAGTAACTATTGCGTTAACTTGTAAAAACCTGTAATTTAAGCAATCAATTAATGTATTCAAATATGGAATGTAAATATTATATTGAAAATACTCTTCCGTTGTTAAAGCTGGACAATTAGCATTATTTTGTTAGCGTAAAACAATATGTGGAATTTTTAGATGAACACGTAATGAATTACATATTTCTGTTATTTCTTTATAAACATGTTTAAATTGTGATTATGCATTCTCACGATGGAATTTTTACTCTACTAATGTGTTAGTGAGCCACTTGTGACATTTTTCATTAATGGGTTGAAGTGCAGTTGAAATTGGTTCTAATATAGGTGTTCAATTATGAATAAGGAAACAATAAATATTGGTACGATACATGTCGATAATAGCTGATTTGAAGTCTGCTTATTGGAATTAATCGACAAATATTTAAGTTTTTCAAATATGTCAGAAAAATGTTCTTTTAATAAACGAACACTTTTATATTTCTCAGTTCGTCTTGTTTCACACAGTAGAGGTGTATTTGGCAGTAAATTTTTTAATACTAGTTTTTATCTAAAATATCACTGATTTTATTGTCCCCCATTCAATTTTGCACAACTAGTTTATTTAAATTATTGACAACAAAACTTAATTTACGAGTTGAACGATGCACGAATAAAGTTTTGGGATACAATCATTGATTATTTTTTTAATTACTCACACCTTGCCAGCCATAACCGAACACCCATCGTAGTCTTGTCCAAAAGTGCATTCATATCTAAACCAAAGTCTCTACAGTTCCTTATAATTGAATGGACTTTGTTCTCTACATTATGATCATTTTCGCATTTTTTATTTCTTCTTTTATCTTAGTTTGAACAACATCGTGTACAAAAGAAATTAAATCATTCTAAATACTATTTGAAGTGCCGCAGAACGTTATAGAAGTCTCTATGTGCGTTTTCAGGATCATATCATATTTTGAAAGTAATTGTAGGTCTACATAATTCCCACGATTATCGGAATCGGCCTTTCCAGAGTGGCCAGATAAGGTAAGATACTGCATCAATTAATCTTTTTAAAATGTTTCTATTTTGTAGTACAATCTCATTATGTTCCATGACTTCAATTTGTACTTGATCATTTAATTGTAAATCTATGCACGACTTACCAAATTTCTTCAGTTTCGTGGGGGAAAAATATGACTCAGAACGTACATGATTTTTAATCGCATTGATCAAATTATTCAAGTTATCATATCCCTGAGTAAGATCATTCCACAAATTTATTTTTTTCACTGCCAAATAATAAACACGGCCAACGTTTTCCACTATCTTCACAACCAGTTAACCACAAAATGTTTTCATATTGAGATGCTTAAAATGTCTGGTTGTGCTTTCTTTTGTTCAGCTTTTAAAGATGGTAATTCTGATTTAGGCTTACCACAATTTATAATTTCTAGCTGTTCATTAAAATTAAATCGTTAGAACGGGTTTTCAATGAATTCCCGAACACGCATTTTGTTTACAAAAAAAAATCGACCATACAGCCTGCAGAAATCGTTGATTATACCACGTTAAACTCCAGTCGAAAGTGATATTACGGGCGCTTGCCATTTCCAGAGTCGCCTTCGTGTTTATAGGTGTAGTGAGTCTTTGTGTTAGTGAATTATGCGTATAGCCGGCTGAAAGCGATCTTACGGGCGCTTTACCAGTCTAGCGTGTTCTTGTCGAAGGTCACAACCTATAGTCCGTCATCTCTGTGCATGTATCCTAATAGAACGAATTCTTTTCTATGTAACCAGATAATACGACGCGCCTGTATAACACAATTCATACACTAAGTATAACACTTACTTGCATAGCCAAGTATCACATGCAGTTGTTGAAGTAATAAGCGCCAATATAATCGCTTTCTGTTTTCATATTCTATACCTTTATAAGTTAGGATAAAAAAATTATTTTTTCGGGATTTTTCAGAGTAAGCGGCGCTTACCTCGCTTACCTGGAATGCACGCCACTGTTGATTCCTATGAATCTTATCTTTATAAAAATTGTATGACTGAAATGGTTTCCAAAAGTTAGAAAAATAACAATTGTAACGAAACTTCTATCAACATGTTGTTACATGGATATTTCAAAAATTACTGTTTACAGATTCATTATTATAATAAAATTCTTATCTAAATTTAAATAGTCGGCTTTTTTTATCAACGTTTAATTTTTTAAATTTCCAAAATCTAAAATATTAAATAAATTTAATGCATTTAGCAAAATTATTTGTTCGATTTATGTGCAAGAGATGTTTACGTTCGAAATCAGTTTGTAAAAAAAGGAAAATATTTTAGTTAAGATAATACCAAATTATGAGAATTACTGTATTGTTTAGCAATTTTTGTAATTGAAAAAAACATCTGCGCCTCTGAGCGCAGTAATGAAACTTAAAGACGTTTATACAGAGTTTTTTTTTTTTAAATTTTTACTGGGGTGTATATATAAATACACACACACACATATAAATATATATAGATAGATATAAAAATAAACTTACATATGTGTATAAGTCAACATGCTTAACACTACAAAACGTGGTTTGAAACACGGTTGTTGGCAATGCGGTACATGCGAACGGTATATATAATACACATATATATCCAACCATTAATTCGGCTAGCTCGTTTTTCGGGTGAACTCCCCATATATACCAGTTTCACTTCAAAATTTCTCTCAAACTAACGAATATCGTGTACATATCTCGCTGAAGGAAGAAAAATTTAGTTACTCTAATAAAAAATAATAAATACCTAATGTATAAATTTATTTATGGTTGACAAAATATTTAAAAAAACAAATATATAAATTTAAAAGAAAATTAAATGTTTTAAGTTGTTAGATTACTTGGGGAAAACTAACTTTTTAATTCATTAAATTCGCTTATTTCATTTCAATGATAAAATATCTTCTATAAATTTATTTATGGTTGACAAAATATTTAAAAAAACAAGTATATAAATTTTAAAAAAAGTAAATGTTTTAAGTTGTTAGATTACTTGGGGAAAACTAACTTTTTAATTCATTAAATTCGCTTATTTCATTTCAATGATAAAATATCTTCTTTTAAAATACTGGTAAATTAATTGATTTTGGATTTAAAAACAACACTTTTCAAATTGTAAACTTTGAACTGGCAGATTCAAATTACAGAAAATGACATTTTTTAAAAAACAAAATGTAACCTCTTCCGACGCTATTATCACACTCCAAACTTTTCTTATATTCTTGACCGCAATGGTTTTCCGTGATTTTTTATAATATTGTCAGAAACATTTATATGCTAGAATATTTATTGCTCGCATTCTTTAGTGTTTTATAGAATCTTAGAATCCATTCACTCAGAAAAGACCTTACAGATGCATTTAGTGACGATTATAATGTACTGCTTTATTTTTAACAAGGGGATTCGGTCATTAATTGGTATTGTCTGAGTATTTTTAAGCTTTTTTTTTCTTAAAATTAGTCAATTCGTTTCTTACAGCTGCTAGTTAATACATATATTCTGTAATAGAGCAGGGACGGTTGATTCCGTAATTATTATAAGTACAAAAATGGAAAACGATTGAGTGACAAGGTTTCGGAATTGTTTTAAACAATTCGAAAATTGTATGAGAAATATCAAAATTAGTGGCACATTTTCGACATGTTACTTTACTCCTTTTTGACAAAATAAGTATATACATAATTTTCCATCTACTCTCACACACACGCACATGTTAACAATGAACGTTAATTGGACGCGTCTGTTTTTAATTATAACAAAAGGTTACAACTACCATGAAGAGTGTATTAGTAGCGGTGACAGGGGTTTTCACTTTCAAAAAAAAAAAATCGAGATTTAATTTATTTTACGACACGTGTAATATCTTCTTAATGAAATATAAAAACGGAGTTTGAGGAAGATATTTTTTGTAAACACAAACTTTTCATAATAAAAAACTGAGATTTATTCAACTCGCCACGATTCCTGTTTGTCTACATATTTGAAATGTATTTGAAAATTTCAAACTTAATCTTGGCGTTTATAATATTCAACGTAGGACAGGTAAAAACGTCAATGTAATACATGTTTATAGATTAGAGGATACACATGTGGAACCAAGCATATATTATTCTTATCGTTGTTATTAGTATTATATCGACATAATTATATATATAAATAAATAAATAACTATAAATGATTTGGATAGTTAATAATTTTGAACTTAACTATATATATTTAAGTATATTATGTGTAATTGAAGCTAAATGGCAGTATAACGTAAATAGAAAATATTTAACTTATTGAAATGTATATTCTTGAAAATCACACAATTTTGTATTCAAGATTCGAACGTAAGAATAATGATGGGCAGAATCGAATACTTCCAGAAATCAATTACTTTTAAGAATTGATTACTTTAACGAGTAATAAATAATTTACTGATAAATAGGTGTGAGTGCAAGTATACTGATGAATGCAAATGCAAATACTAAATATTGAGTATATTACGTGAAACACATGATATACATGCTTGTGAAACGACAATTTAAAGAATAAATATTTCCGATATACGTGCGCAATCATTTTAAAACTAAAAAAAATGTTGTTATCAATAATCCAAAAAAATTGAGTCCTGAAATAAAAAAGTACAGAAATAAAAACGTAAAACGTTACAAACATGATCAAAATATTCCATTAAAAAAGGGCTGCTCCGAGGAGAGAGGTACATTACACTAATGATGAATAAAAACTATTCAAGAAAATTGTTTGATCTAAATGATCGACGATAGAAGTTGGGTATCCTGGAATGTATTAAATATAAGTAAAATTTAAAATTTATATAAATATATAGATGATTTAAAATTTATATAATGATCAATTTTAATTTTAATGCACGTATATATATATACATATATCGTGGTGGCATAATTGCTGGAGTGCTCGACTGTCAACTCGACAGGTTCGAAACTAATTTAAGATAAAAAAGATAAAGTTTTCCATCGTCGTATAACTTCTAATTATCATGGAGAGTGGCACCCCATTCCTAATAACATTACACCCAATATTTATAAATGGTCTAACCAAGTTCTTGTAACTTGAGTTCATTACAGTTCCCGGTCGTTTCGTTACAGGAGCATTATTCATATCCTATTACTAAATTTTCAAATTATTTATATTCCCCATATATAATTCAATTTTCACTACCGAAAGTTGAAGCATTCTAAAATCTCTCCAATTCATATCTTAATCCTCATTCCTTCAAACATTCCTTAAACTTTCTTCTGTCATTAAAACAATTATGGATACATACCCTTGTCGGCGCGATAATTGACTTACTTACTTTTTGGTGTGCAATCATCACATAATAACAATGTTTGCCATGCTCTCGATAGAAAAACAATTTTTTATGGTTCATCATCATGCTTTTTGATTTTTAAGCGGTTCGAATAGGTTTAATGAGGTTGGAGAAAGATTGAGGATTACTTAACGTTTGAAACAATTTATGACATCGGCAACGTTAGAAAATCGTTGTTTTGATTTAAAATTATTTATTAAATACTCAAACAGTATTCGATATTATCAAAAGAAATAAAAGAATTTATTTGGCAGATTTTGAACGAAAATTGTTTAAAACAACTTTATATTACCCAAAGCGAAATAGCTACTGACAAGAACAAGATTTAAAACCGTTTGAAAATGTCTATTAATAAAATGAGAACAAAGCGAAACATTCGTATGTGAAACCATTTTTGAAGATAACGCCGAGATTTACTCAGTCTAATAGCAAAAATGTTTAATTAACGCTAGTTTTCAATTTTTTTTATTTAGTTCAAGAGCTGAGTGTATTGTGCTAAAATAAATGCAACTACCAAAACGGACAGACAGATGGATGAGCACTCTATACTTACATGTTGTACACATGTATACTGCCGATTAAAATTAACATACGAGTTCTGCTGTTTGATAACTTCCCACAGTCGCTCCGGTGCAGCGAGAGGTACTATGTATAGATCGCCGACAGATTCCCGTATTATTAGCGGTTTTATTACCAAAACGTGACCAGACGCACGATGAGAATGTAATATGGGCAGCGCCCAGTTCTCACAGTAATGACTTGGTATCATACACTAGCTGTAAACATCCATAATTGAAACAAATATTCGGAAACGACATAAGAAAAATAATAATGATATACATGTGAGTACCTTAAATTATCTTATCGTACACTTCATTAGTGAAAGAACGAATAGGTTGTAATTCGGAAATTTGTAAATTAGTTTAACGTATCACATATTTTTTTATATTGTAGGCGGTACCGGAAAGGAAAAATTTGCAGCAATTGGAAAAGGACATCGATTTACCCGATAGTTACGAAGATCCAATACCTGAGAAAAGTTTTTGGGAAATATCAAAACTGAAATTTAGACATAACTTTCCGAATACGTATAATTTTTGTAAAGTATTGAAAAAACGCGTTCAAGATTTAAATTCGTATTTACAAAATAAAGCGGAGGAAATAGAACAGGAACCTGATCCGCGTTACGAATGGTTAAAATCGTTGGTTCCTAAACGTGTGGCTGAATCAGTTTGGGGTAGTCGTAAAAAATTGTTAACAGCTTCCGATAATGCATCGATACGGAAATCAACATCTTCGTTGAAACCTTTTGCCAAAGAAACAACCGTAGCAGAAAAAACAAAGGCGCCTTTAGAATCGAACGTCAAACTAACTCCTGAAACGATTGAATCGGCCGATGAGCCACCTAAAACAGCCACGATTACAATTAAGGTCAATAATCCGGTTGCGAATAGATAAGAGAAAACTAATCAAATTTGTAATGTTATTACATTATTAATAAAATCTCGAACATTATCGGTAAAATTTATATTATTTTTGAATATGCGTGTGTTAATGTACAAAATATTTAAGATTATCCAGGTTTGTTTAATGAAAAAATTGGTCGCAATTCATTCATGTAAGTTATTATACTCATCGATAGGTGCGTAGTAATTATACTTATCGCTAAATTGACTATGGAAATAATGTTGGTTAATTTACATTAAAAACTGAAACAATAACAATATTTCCGATAGGTCCAACAATTGTTAATTTAAACGTTAGAAATTAAGTGTAAAGTAAAAAAAACACCATAAAGATTTAGGTTAAAAAAGAACATAAATTCATAAATTATTCGCAAAATTCGAATATAAATATTAAAATTTGTTCCACGCAGTTCGATGTTCTCTAACGTACTAAATAATTAACCCTTTCAGTCATGACGTCCTCTATGCAGTACACAAGCTTTTAATATATATATATTTCCATAATAAGGAATACTTTAAAGTCATCTAAACACAAGTTATCATCATGATAGTGCCACAATTCTTTCTTTCTTTTCCTACAAGCTCTATCTATAGAATTTTTAAAGGATCTATATTTAATTTTTCATTCTTCGCTGGTATCATTTTTATGTTTCCACTTTTCATCGACTAATTTCAATATTTGTTCTGTAATCCACTGTTTACATTTAGTTCTTCTTGTTTTGCCAAGAATTTTCTGCGCACAGTTTACTATTGTTGATTTAATGTCGTTCCATGCTTGGTCTATGTTATTATTATCATATAGTTCTGTTATAATTTTATCCGTTTCTACTGAGTCATTATTTGTTCATTGTTCAGATTATCAAGATTCCATTTTGCTACTGGTTTATTCCGAATTATCTTTTTAAATTTAAGGTCTGTCTTCATAATCACCATGAAATGGTCCGTATCAGCGTCCGCACCTGGATATGACATTGATTTTTTTACTTGATTTTATATCTATTTTACTAATGTGAAGTCGATTTGATATCTTTCTTTGTCGCCAGGTAACTTCCAAGTATATTTTCTTCTTAGTGGGGTATTAATGTACTGTTTTAGTTTGCAAAAATCAAAGAAATAATTACCACGATTATTTTTAATTCAAAGCTCATATTTAACAGTTATTCCTTTCCCCAACTATGACGTTCCAATCCCCCCATTATTAGTACGTTATCTCTTGCTTTTGTTTTTCCAGTAATTCTTCTAATTTTTCATATGCTTCATCTATTTCTGTTTCATCGTTATTGGATGTTGGCATATAGACTTGTAAAACTGTTAGATCTACTGAGGGTGTGCAGCGAAACATGCCAGAATAAATCTATTTTCGATTACTTTAACACCTAGCAATGCTTTTGCTGATGACCTATTTAGAATCAATGCTACACTTCTTAAGCTACCACCATGTATTATTCTATATTCTTCTGAAAAAAAATCTCCTTCATCGATCTAGCGCATTTCCGTTATCTATTTTGTTCTTTTCCATTTCTCTTTTAATTACGTCAAGTTTTCTAATTTGGACCATAGTTCGATATTCCACGTTGCTATTTTTAAACGAAGTTTTCGTTTGATGTCGACCGAAGAAGACCTGCCACTTCCCAAATCGGGCACAGTACCAATAAAACTGTCACTGTTACTAAGGTTGCCGGTACTAAAAACTATGTTTGTGCTTACCATTAACACTAGGGAAAAATAATGTGGTGGTTTTCCCTTTCTTTCACATGATTTTCTGTTAGGGTTTACTCCCTTAGCCTTTGAATAAAGACCCGAACCGCAAGGCAGCAGTTTGTTATTGAGGAAATAACAGTGTTGTAAGGTTTTTACGGCGACCTTAACCAGCCGAGGAAGAAGTCATTAAATTTATGCAGACTTTTATGGCCAGTTCCTCAAGCTGACCACCTGCATACTTGTGTCTCTTACCCTGTCACTACTGGAATCACCTGCCTGAAGCTTTCTACCAGTAGCCGCTCTTGGTCCGTAACTGCTTATTTGACTAATGTCTTATTCGCAGCTAATATACATATCTGCAGGCCGTTCCACTATCCGCCACCTATGGACGCGTTCCGTACCGGTTAGAGATCCGGTTCCCTGAGGGTACAAAGTACTCCCAGGCAGGAGATATATATATATATATATATATATATGATACTACTAAATGTCTAAACTTTCTAGAATCGACACAGATACTGAATCAGCGTGTACACAACCAACTTTAACAACAAGTCGTACGCAATAGAATGATTCAACCAATGCAACCCAACCGACTCAAATGAGTTACTCATAGATCCACTAAGAGAATTAGTACCAACCAACATTTCAAAGGAAATATGTTGACCTTCTACTTCATTTTAGAATTCCGACCAAACCAGACAGTCACCAACAAACGTAGACACGCAGATACGCTCAGCAACCTTTTTTTTTTTTGAAAGGAAGAGTGCCCTACATTCCGGTCAGATATTGCTAGGAACCAACAAATCATATATTCTATATATATATTATATATTATATATATAGTACATTGCATTTATAACGTAATATTTTATATATAACATGACTGTTGTGTCCTTATTACATATTCATTCTTCTTCAACAACTTTTTTTTAACTTTTCAAAATTTTATCCCAATCAACTCTATTAAGCTCAATTCTCTGTGTA
The DNA here is from genome assembly GCA_032883995.1 of Coronaproctus castanopsis. Classification (NCBI taxonomy): domain Eukaryota; kingdom Metazoa; phylum Arthropoda; class Insecta; order Hemiptera; family Monophlebidae; genus Coronaproctus; species Coronaproctus castanopsis. Next base: position 160,745,133 of record CM065053.1, on the reverse strand, counting down.
CACTTTCATTCGAATTCCTTTGTTATCCTCATCTTTGATGAAGAGAAATATGTAACAGCATGTGCTATTAAAATATTCCTTTTCGTATCATCGCTGCTTCTTTAGATTATACATAATCGTGGGACCGCCATTCGTGCGTGAAGACTGCTGGTGCTTGAATTTACAAATAGTGGGTCCTGAGTTAGTCAGTGTCTCTTCCTTATTAAAACAAATTCGGCGTGTATGTAATTTGTAATTTTAGTACGCATTATCATTGTTTTTTTTTGTAATAACGTTATAATATATTACAAAACCAGAAAACCCGGAAAATAAACAGAAATTTCTGAATAAACAAGCAATTACAACAAAACGTAAGAAATTACAAATCAGATGAAAAAAAAGGGAAAGTTATAAAATTGGAATTATAATCTATATTTTTTATTCTACACGACACAGACAATGGCTGAAATGTAATAAAACACTGCAAGTACGGTCGCCATATATTTTTTAACAATGAACAGATATGTAATAAAAAAATTTGGTTAGTTGAACGGCATGAAAATAACAATGTAATACTCTTATTTCTATTGTTTATTTATTAAACCATGTGATAAAGCTCATAATATTCAACTATATGTTGTTACGACTTCTAATAATATAAAACGAAAAACATGGCTAAAGAAGCATATTCAGTGCTAACAACAAAACTATGTGAATTACTCCAAAAATATTTGACATTTTATTTTAACTAATTTATCAAAACAATTCGCAGCCATTAGTGACGATATAAATTCACTGAAAAATATGTACACTATATTACCACGGCTGCAAATAGCGCGTATTGTAAACTCGATTAACATTTAAAAAAAAATCAAAAGCCCAATGTTAACTGCTGAAAAATAGAAAAGTAATTATTACATAAATATTGATCAATATCTGAAACTTATAATTTATTTTTGTTTCGGCGAACGCCTGCTTACTTTAGAAATATCCTTGCATTATAATCTGTCAAAATTGTTTTAATTTTATACAATAACAATCACTTATGGGTCGTAATACAGGTATCTAGAATTTTAGAGCAAATTGAAATAAACGTACATTTTTGAACAACCGCCATAAAATTTATTTCATGGCTTCGCACAAAAGCAACAAATTAATTTCTTCAGCTACATATATTAATAACAAATCTGTTTATGTCTCAATGTAATGAGTTTAAAGAAACATTTCAAGGTATTTTAAGGTATACCAACTAGCAAAATTAATACCTTCCTCATTAATGTTTTTTCCTAATATTAGAAATACCTTATTTTCAATTAAACTAGTCAGCTAAACAAACTAATGCTAAGTTTAAATTATGTTTTTAGAATTTAAATTGCGCCATTTAGGAGGACAATATTATTAATATTTTTTTACCTAGATAATTTATTACAAAACGTTGCGAAGAATGTTGCTAAGACAGTTTTTAAAATACCGCCGCCAGCAATTTATTTTTTAAATCCACACTATTTTCCAATGTGTTAGAAGATTTTCATTCCTCTGTACTCTCTAAGATAATGATAAAGAAAGAGTCTTTCGTGTTGTGTGGACATCTTAGACTTTGAATTAGGTATAACGCAAATCATAGTGTTTGCTGAGATCGCCTTTAGATTTAAGCCTAGACAGAAAAGAGATTTAAGCTTGGTGCGCCATCGGCAATATTTTTTGTGATAAAAAAGTTAATCAATACAAATAAAACGCCTAGGTATACAAAATCATCCATCACTACAAATATTAACATACCTTAGTATAGTACACGTATAATATATGATATATATAAAATTACATGTATTTCAAAGTAATTATTTTATTTCTCACGGTATCTGGTTCTTAATTCATTTACTAAGAATTAACGAGAGGACACTTGTTATAATATGGCATGGAACAGTTTTTTTTTATTAATATATATATATTTATTTATTTGTTTATAAATTATACATCTAACATATCAACATGAAGCACGTTATCATTTAATGCAAAAAAAAAACATTACAGATAGAGTGTTTACTTTGTATCATTTTAAAGTATCGATACATAATCGATCTACCAACACCACCCCTCAAAGTAAACTTGATATACAAAGTGTAAGTGTAAATATTACTTCAAATTCAATTCATTACAAAAAGATTTAAACGATTGAGCTGGTAATGCCTTTGTAAAAATATCAGAACTTGTTTTTCTGATCGAATATGAATTCTTTTAATTTCTTTCCTTTCAATATGTTCCTTGATGAAGTGAAGTTTCACATCAAAATGCTTTAACCTCTTTGGGTTATCAGTTGAATTTGCAATTCTTATAGAACTAACATTATCCTCATAAGTAGTAGTTGTTCCGCATTCAATTCCTAATTCTTCTAATATTGCTTTGATCCATATTAGCTCCTTTACTGTTTCCACGAGTGCTACATACTCTGCTTCAGTGATAAACAATGTGACACTGGTTTGCTTCTTCGTTTTCCAGACTACTAGTGTTCCAAATACTTTTATAATATATATAACCTGTTCTTGATCTTCGATACTTTTCTATTCCATCTAATTCAGCATATGACGCATCTGAATATGCCACAACCGGATCATCAGAACTGCCATCAAAGACCATTTTTGGTTTTCAAGATATTCAACAATTTGCAGTACATATTTATAAAGCTGATTATTGAGAACAATACTCCTTGATAATAGATTTGTTGCAAAACAGATGTCTGGTCTAGTTCCTTGTGCAAGAAAGAGTAATGATCCAAGAATTTCTTTTATATTACCAGTACTTTCTTTGCAATTTTCATTTGTTAATTGTAGGTTTTTCCATTGGTATGTTTCTATTTGTTTAGGTGCTGTAACTTATGTTCTAAGATTATTTTTTTAATTATATGTTCTTGGTCAATATATAATCTTGTTGTCTCTTATATCAATGTTTAATCCAAGAAATTTTTTTGGTGTTCCTAAATTTTTTATAACTTTATCACTGTCATCTCCTAAAATATCATCAACATACACATATATGCCATCTGATAGATACAGACATTCATCAGATAATGATTTTTTGAAACCAATATTTGTAAGAACTTCATTCAGTTTTTGATTCCAACAACATGGTGATTGTTTTAGATCATATAACACCTTTTTTAATTTTAATACATAGTTATTATCCAAATCAAAATTATCTGGTGGGTTCATATATATATCCTCATTTAATTCACCTTTAAGAAAAGCAGTTTCAACATTTAAGCGTGTAATTTTTAGTTTTCTTTTTTGTGCTATGCTTAAAAGAATATGTATTGATTCATTTTGTAAGGTTGGAGAATATGCTTCACAATGTTTATCAGTTTGAAACCCTTTCGCTACCAAACGAGCTCGATGTAATACCATCATTTTTTATTTTTAGTACCCATTTAGAATCAATACATTCTTCATTAGCCGGTTTTTTAACAATATCCCACACTTTATATATCTCCATGCATTCAATTTCATTTGTCATAGCTTTAATCCAAATAGGTTCAATATTTTTTTCCTTCTCTTTATTTAACTTTAAGCTCATAACATAATATTTTAGATGACTTGGTGGTTTAATTATTATTTTTGTTCTGCATTCTATTTGTTCACAATCTGTTTCTTCTTCACTAGTGTTGTCATTTTCATCACATGTTTCATATATATTATTTTTATTATGGTTATCACTATTTTAAAATGTGTATGTTCCATATCGTTTTTTATCAAATTTTCATTTAGAAATGGAAAAACATTCTCTATAAACTTTACATTACGAGAAACAATTATTTTTCTTTTAAAAATGCTCGACAACCGGTAGGCATTGTGAGTATAATTAAGAAAAACACATTTTTCACATAATTCATTTGGTTTGTTTGTTCTTTTTTGTTTTGGGATTATACTATATGCTAAACAGCCAAATGTTTTTAGATATTTATGTGATACATTTTTACACGTCCATCTTTCCAAAGGTATTTCATTAATTGCTTGCGACGGAATTCTATTTAAAGTAAATATTACATGAAATAAAGCTTTGTGTAATAAATTTTCTTGTACACCAGACTGAATTAATACGGCTCTTAATTTATCTAAAATTGTACGATTCATACGTTCTTCTAAGCCATTCTGGTGTGATGTATATGGCGCCGAAGGTTTAAGTAGTTCCATTTTTAGGCATTAAATTAATTACATTTTTATTTATGTATTCACCTAAACCATTATCACGTGTAAATATTTTTTCTTTACGATCAAATAGATTTTGTACTTCATTAAAATATTCTTCTGTTACTTTAAATGAATCATCTTTTGACTTTAAAAGGTATGCTTTTACATAGTGTGTATATTCGTCAATTAAGGTTATAAAATATTTGTATTCACATTCCTTTTTTATTTCACAAACATCAGAATGAATGTTATCAAGTGGTTTGGTTACTAATTTTACCGTTTCTTTATTAAAACTAGGTTTTGCAAAATTTTGCTTTGATGCATACTTCACATATTTTGTCCTTATTATAATTTTTATCGATTAAATTTTTTTCACATAAATGTTTTAGAATGTTATTTTCTGGATGATTTAGCCTGTTATGCCAGATCATGTCGACATTAGCTAATTTAGGTTTATTACTTTCTAATGTGTATTGCGATACAGAAATCACATTTTCACGCAATTGTGGTACATTCCATACATTTAGAAATGTTACATCTCTATCAAAAACAACATTACCATATCCATAGGCTAATAAAGACAAACCTTCTTGTGCCACATCGACCTGTGCAGGGTTTTCAAATTATTTATAGTTATTTAACAAACTCTTATTATTAACACAATGATGTGTTGCGCCAGAATCAATTACAAAATACATGTTCGTTTGTTGTTTATCCTTATGCTCAGTTACATTTAACACTTTAACTAACATCGCTGCTGATTTGTTTAGTTTTTATTGTATTTGATCTTTTACAAAATTTGGCAATATGGCTTTTAATCTTGCAATTTTCACATATTTTATCTTTAAAATAGCATGTAGCGTATTTATGTCCTAAACGACCACAACCATTACATTTAATAGTGAAGATGTTTTTATTTATCGACTTATTTTTAGTACTTTCTATTATTATTTGTGTTTTAATTTGTTCATAACTGATATCTTTTTCATTCTCAAGAACTGTAATTATTGTTTTATGTTCATCTCGTGACTCTAATGCTGCGAATAAGTTTATATAGATATCCCAAACTCTTGTTCCAAATTTAATTGTAAGTTTGAAGATTCTTTTAACCCTATACTTGGCAAATTTACAAATAAAGGTAAAAAATTTTTTTTTACAGTTTTTTATACCTACAATGAATTAATAAATGGCATTACATTTAAAAATTGTAATATTTTTTCACGGTGACTGAAATTTGTAAGTGTATAATATACTATACACTGCCAAATTATATGCACTTACAATGAATATGATGTATGTATAAAATAATATACATTGCCAAGTTATATGGAACCGTGATGAATAAAATGTATGTATAAAATGATATACATTGCTAAATTTAAGATAACTCCAACAATGTGTGTAAAAGTTGACCAACATATAAAAAAAATGTAAAAAATAGATGTACAATTTATAATAAATAAAACTTTATATTTGATAAATTATTTGAAATAGTAAAAATATACGCGTGTGCAAATATAATAATTGGTGAATATTTTATAGTAATAAAATTGTAAATAATTAATTGTGATACAATGTGAAACAATTTTGTTTCTTGGTGAAGCATAAATTTAGATTGCATTTATTGCAAAATACTTCGGTTTGTCCATTTCTGCAAAACTTACATCTTTGCATTTTTGTGTAAGTTGGAAAATGTCCAATTCCATCAAGCTGAACTTCATCTGGAGGTCTTGAAACTGCCGGTTTCTTAATCATCTTGGTGTTGTTATTCAATGATGGTCTTCCCCTTCGACCTTTATTATAAATAATATTTGATAATAATATCTTGAAATCTTTCAAACATAACTGCTTCTCTTTCACTTGTAACAGCATCCTATCTCTTCTGTATAATAACCACGCATTATTTACAGAAATATCTAGAAAATGAGAAAATATCGGCATATACCATTTTCTAGGCTTGTAGTGCTACAAGCATATCTGTCAGATCTACACCGCCCATGTTTTTATTATATTCTGATACAATTTTTGGGCAAACTACATCTATCCTTGTTTTATCTACTTTAGAATATCTTTTAACTATGTTTTTAGGAGTGGATCCAACAAAGGAACTCACCAATGTTACACATCTATTATCGGCCCACTTTGTTATAACTAACCTATTATTATTATATGTTTTTTCGTCATATGAACCACATTTTTTTAGTAGCTCTTTATCTGTTTTTAAATTTGGCACATTGTGAAGTCTATTAGAATGAATAGTTGCTGCACTAAGTATTCCAAATTCATTTCTCAAGTTATCTATTAATTCTAAAGAAGAAAAAAAATTGTCAAAATATACAGCAACAGGTTTCGAATGTTTTATAGTGTAACATAATGACACTATAACTTTTCCTCTGAGTCCAAACAGTGATTCTTCGATAGGAGAAATATTTTTTTCAAAAAATGTTTGATGGCCACCATACAGCAGGAAATCATAAACTATTCCACTAACTCCACTCCGAATGAAAACTTTAAATCCACATTTTTTAGGTTTTTTCGGAAGATACTGCTTCCTAGATCCTGCACGGGTCCTTTTATATGGAATCATCATTTCATCTATACTAAACATTGTTTCTTCTTCTATCTGTAAAAAATTCTGTCTTAGTTTCTCTAAAAAAGGATGTACTTTGAAATATCGGTCTTCATCACAATACAAATCATTATTACAGAAGTGAAGATATCTCAAAATCAGTTGAAATCTTTTTAGCGACATTTTATTTGATACGATATTGATATTTAGATCTCGGGACCAATAATCAGTATATTGCGGTAATTTTAAAATTCCCATTATCAGTAGGACTGAAATGAAATCCCATATATCTATATTTGTAACATTTATCGAACTGCCAGTTCTCTGTGTAGAATATAAATTTGTAAACTCAACAATATCCTCAATAATGTAATCATCAATCATTTTTCGAAAATAATATAGTGGAGAACCCACACTTATTGGCATATTAAACGATGGCTCTGGAATGTCGACAGAATAGTAGAATTCTGTGTTGGACCAATTATACTTCTTTTTAATTTTTTTTTTAAACGCAGGATTTTTTAAAGATTTTACTTTCCTTGTAAATCTAGGAGATGTTCGTTTTTTTTTAGATATTTGAGCATTGTTTGACTGTAAACTATCTGTCTGATGTTTATTTGCAGTATTATTAGAACCCAGGTTGAAGATGGGCATTTCATTATCAAAATTATTAATATTATTTTGGACATCTTCTAGAATATCATGTAAATCTGTCAATGAATGTGAAGAATCCACAGTCAACTGAAATTTAAAAAAATAATAATAATAATAATATTGTCGGACAAATTTTATGAAATACAACCGATAATTTCATGATATTAAATTATTGTTAGTATCACTTACTGCATTTTCATTACTGTACTCTTCATCACTTTTTATTTCATCTAATATGATACCGGATTCAGTATCTTCATTGAAGATCCGTTGTGAAATAATCAAATTTTCGTCATCATCAGATGACTCTGAGCTAGAATCCACTGGAGGCAACGCTACCAAGTGTAAAATTTTGTCAGCTCTAGATCCGAAAAATTTTCTTGACATTTAGAAAAATTACTAATATAATGTAATTCAAATATTATGTGAGTTTTAAGTAATATAAAATTTTCCATTTATTTGGCGATGTATAAAATACTATACATTATATCTTTAAAAATGAAATCAGTACAGTTGGCAATGTATATTATAATATACATAAACTTTAGTTCATCGTACACACTTATATGACTAATATGAAATATAAATTTTTTATTACTTACCTTATGCTGATATTGAAGAAACTAAATTATTTTTACAAAAGCAAAAAACACCACTAATAAACACAACAATTTATAAAATAAATACCACGTTTTCACTAAGCACAGAATTTTACGCAACTAACACGTGTCGATTGGAAAACAGATTCCGTATGATGGAATGATCACTCATACATAGATGGCAGCGCCTACAATGAATTTCTAGGTGTATACCATCGCATACAACACCAAAACATTCCGGTTTAATTTTTCTGCTAGACTACACGCTCATAAAAACAATGTATAATATATTATACATTGCCAAGTATAGAGTTAAAAGATCATCATAACGTTTAATAAATTTATTTACACTTTCAGACTGATCTATTTTAATATATCGAAACTTTTTATATATATTTCCTATTTTCCACATTTCAGATGCACATTTACATTTTGAATTTGCAATACTTCATATTCGACAGTACATATTATAAGATTTTTTACCTGAAGTTCATGTTTATCATCCGATTTTGTAATATCTCCTGTCCATCCTTTGGCATCAATATACGACGATATTCGTAATTACCATAATGTATAATTTCATTCAGGTTCAGTTTCGGAATCCATCCAAGCTGTTCCATATTTCAGTAATCTTAATAGACCCGTATTCCATTAAACACTTCAACGCGATAGTAAACCTTTTTTTTCTTTACTATTACTATTGCTACGAACCACGGACCTCTGCTACCATGTTATAATATGGCATGGAACAGTTTTTTTATTAATATATATATTTATTTATTTATTTATAAATTATACATTTAACATATCAACATGAAGCACGTTATCATGTAATGCAAAAAAAATATAACAGATAGAAAGTTTACTTTGTATCATTTTTAAGTATCGATACATAATCGATCTACCAACAAGAACAGTAGTGTAGAAGTGTAAATGATTTATTTGATCAACGTAGAAAGTGCCGGAACGCCTAAGATTTGGGAGTCAAAATCATCGTGGCAAGATTTTGATACAAAACAATGTATGCATATCTTTATATTCAAACAATACATAAAACGAGAGATTAATCTATTCAATTACCTGATATCTTCAGAAAAAATTTACTAATTATTCGTAAATTAATATACAACGTGAAACAACACAGGTAGCGTCAAATACAAATAAGAAATAGATATACAGCTCAGGACAGCACGAATGGCGCCAAATAAACGAATGACCTGAGGGATTTTATATGGGGATTTAAATCCGATTGCTAAAAGAACTAAATAAAAATTATAAAATTTTAATTGAAAAAATTAAATTAGAAAATTGGAAAAACTTTATTAATAATTCTAAATGTTGGGGGCAAGCCTTATAAAATTATTTAAACAGTTTGAATTTCTATCTTTTAAAATTGACTAATCAAGAAGAGAAATATGCAGCACTCCTCGATTACTTCTTTTCGATTAAGGAAGATAAATTAGATTTCAAGAACTTTGTATCATGTGCGAATGACTCATACAACTCTATCACCAATTCCGAGAATTTGGATAAGTAATTAAATCATTCAATACTCGAAAAGCAACTCCGTCAGATAAAATTTCTAACATGATGGCTAAAATTATACATGATAAATATTCATATTTTTAAAAAATTCTTTTTGAAAAACGACCGTTTAAAAGTTTTTCCTGACACATGGAAAACTGCCGAAATTAAATGATTAAATAAACCTAAAAAAGATATTACATGTAGTGGTTATCGCCCATAGTATTGCTAAACTGTATTGGAAAAGTCTTTGAAAAAATTACTGAATATACCTAAAACACTTCAAATATTAGAAAAAAATCAGTTTGGTTTTAAACGTTTTCGTTCAGCAGAAATGTCTGTAAAAAAAACTGGTTGATATAATTGAACTTGCTTTTCAATTATGGTTCCATCATATAAACTTTTCTGCTATGAATGAAATTATAAAAGTTTAAAGAAAATTGCTGCTGAGTGTTGGTTCTTAATATAGAACCGTGTCGATAGCGACAGCTCTAGTTGTTACTGGAATATTATCGACTGCTTTAAGTATGTATCACAAGTTGCGTTGTTAACAGAATTTAATGCGTTTGAGTTCGAATCCCATTGGAGAATGATAATTTTTCATTGTAAAAAGGCTCCTAGTCACATCAGCTATCCATCTAATACTATCTAACTTGCTAGGAAAGTAAAGACGGAAGCAACCGACTGGCTTGATTAGGACGTGTCGTTTGCTCGGCCCTCTTTTAATCCTCGGTTGACGATTACTTAGGTGATGCACTACTTTTTACTTGACTAAATGTTATATCTATCTGTACACAACGCGCAGGTGTAATAAACAACGTTAGTCTTTCACATAGTAATAATAATAATGAGAACACTGACAACATCGAACACGGATACAGTAGGACAATTGTTTAATTGCAAAATCCGCACAACATTAAGTCTAGATTGTGTTTTTCTACATGTAATTGTATAAACATACATCCACATATATAACCGTTCTGTTTGGAAATGAAAACTGCAAATGTTTTCGAAACGTCACAAAATAACATGAGAGTTTACACTCGTGAAAAATTGTGAACATATATATATATGCATACATATTATATTTCTTAATGACTAATTCAAATTAATAATTTATACAAAACCATTTTCCATTTCAGAATTATACCACTGTATGTATGCGCATAGAACCAAGAGATTTCGAAAGTCATTTAGTGAAACACGCTAGCGGTTATTTAGCATATGAACACGTAACGGATTTCATTAAAGCGAAAGTTTCAAAAAGGCTTTTGCCGATTGTTCGATTCGGTAAAGGCATTCGCCACGAAGGTATTCATAGACCGAGTCACTTCCGAGAACAAAACTATTATTATGGAAAGCCGCATAGATTTCACGGTGTGCATTATTAGATGGATTGAACTCTACGCTCATTGCTCAACACGACATATAGATTACATAAATGAAAAATTAAAATTATCCGCAAGTAGTACAATAACCGCGAAAAAATTAATTTTTGTAAATGTAAACAGTTTTCTCGATTAATTAAATTTAATTCATTTTTTGATATATTTGACAATTTTAAAATGTGTCTTCAAAGAAAATATGTCAAAAACAGTCGGATACTAAAAAATAATCCATATACATTAATAACTCGTTTCAGCAAAAAATGCCACCAGATACCTCCCGATTCCAAACATACCAGTTCCTTCATCGGACTTCTTAAAATTAATATCCCCGCTAAAGAAGAAATGGTCGAAAACATGGAATGAAGTTCCTACTAACAATAAATTTCGTTTAATATGGTCAAAAACTGGAATTTGAACTACTTCATCAAGATCTAGCCAACACGAAGAAGTTATACTATTACCGCTTACGCATTGGATATGCAAAATTTCTCATTCTTATTTACTAAATAATCCATATCCCATCTGTAATGTAAACTCTATTCCCTTATCCATTAACCTATCTTCTGGTACAATGCAAGAAATTTAGGGTCCCAAATACACTTTTTCAACTCTCTTTTCGAAATCATTGAGGACAACGAACAAAAGATCCAGCTTCTATTTCGATTCCTAAAACAACATCCTACATGATATCTAAACTAGATTTATTCGTGGCTGTGGTAAATGTTGCTGTACACTGTACGTTAATGGATGCAATACAATATTTTTTTTTTTTAATAATGTTATTGGAATATTTAAGGTATGCGTATAGAACTACAGAAATAGAACTTGGAAAATACCTTGTTTCTATTCAACATAATTATGAAACACAATGTAAAATTAAAAAAAAAAAATCTAAAAAAAAAACTAACGGTATTATATGCATAACTACTAGTTGGAAAACAGGTATTTTAATAATGATGAAATTGAAAGTCTTCATTTCCAATTATATTGACAGTGTGTGTGCATGTTAATTTAGAGGGCACGATTTTCGGTTAACTCAAATTAAACGTTACATAGAAGCGCTTGATGTTGAAAAATGAGACGTTTGTAAACAGAACATTAATCAACCTATAAATATACATTATTAAACAATACAACTGTTATGAAATCTACTGACGCGCAGAATAACAAGTACGAAAGTCGTCCCTTTTATTAAATGATTTTTAAAAATCGGTAAAAAGTAGTAAATAGTATTGACTAAAGACAGCAGCAAAATAGAACGTATAAATTACGTTTAACTATGTACTAAACTAGTATTAGCTATATATATATATATATATATATATAAAACCACACAAATTATCTCAGTCGTCACATTTTTAATATATAACAGGAAACGAGAGTTTTCTAAAAATTTATTAAATTAACTTCAAGCTCATTATAAATTAGAATTCGACGGTACGCAATGGTAAATAGTTTCAGTTTCTCATCAATAAGATTGATATTAAAGACCCCGCTTACAAAAAAAAATGTCCCAAATATAACTCGCTAATTTCAAGACAATGCAATATATTTCCAAATTGATATCCCGTATGTTAGAATGGTTTAAATCTACACGCCCTACACCCATCATAATTCAACACAGAAATTGTCGTCATACCTGAGAGGAAAACTGTATTAAAAGAAGGGAATCAATTTTTATTAACCACATTCGAATATCAATTTTCTCATTTTTTATTAAAAGCAAAAAAAAACTTTAATAATGTGTAACAGTCTCCTTAAATATATAATCTGGGTATTTTAACATTCTATAATTATCACACGCGTGACCTAATTTTGTTCTTTTCCAATTAATAAATATTATTGAAATGAATAAAATAATCAACGCTTATTAAAACAAAAAACCAACAATTGTGTAATAAATGTTCTTACACTATATATGATATACAAAATAGAGCAAAATTATACGGAATGATTTGATTGTGCTGGAATAATGAAATTACTTTAAAACAATAAAAAAATAATACTATTTAGAAATGCGCGTATTATAAGCATAAATATAATGTAAATGAAAAATATGATTTATTATATATATATATATATATTAATTATATACATTTATTATGCGTAAAGCTACGGGAGCTATTATTTTTATAAATGTAATTTTCTGTACAAAACTTGACGTAAAATGTAAAAACAGCCCATAATCGTGCGAAGTCTTGAAAAACACGACTTGAAGGATTGTTTTCGTTTTAACCGCAGATGGATATAACTAAAATGAATTTTTACCTGTCGCATTCGTCAGTATCTTAAAATGATATTGATTTATACGTATTTTTTGTTTTATAATTTTATGTCAACAATAATTTAATTATTACATTTCTCGAAACTTTACGTCGAAATTATTGTTTTAAAAATAATACGATATTATCGAGGGAATAGAAATAAGTATTCGTCCCTTAAAAGTTTAAAATGAAATATTATTAAGTTATATAAAATGATAAATTATGATTAATGTCAGTATATACACGATATCGCGTTTAATTATTTTATATAAAAGATTTATTTAAATTAATTCAACAACTTGTAAAGATAACATAGGATGAATATCCGTGGTTTGAAATATCGAAACCTTCTGACTGGTGTATAAATTTTTTATTTCTTTTTAAAATTATTACTCATTTTGCACTAAAATCATTTTTTAATATATTTTTCAATGTTAAAATAGCATTTTTCACGTTCGTATCATTTCGATAGCATATTTTTAAAATTATACGTCTTCTTCGAGGAAAAAAGTTTTAACAATCGATTTCGATTATCATGAAACATTATTATAAAAAATAATAATGAAATGGCGTGACATATTTCTAATCGTTACTAACCGTATATTAAAAAGTTCCTTGTTAAAATGACGCGATAATAATTCGTTTATCCGGAAAAATCTCTAAAATAATTATAGGAACTTTAAAATATTAAAAAAATAATAAAAATAAATAAATAAAAAGTAAAGCAGGTAAATAATTTTCTTTGTGTTTTCCAAAACCTCGTATAGTGTACTATTTTTCAAATTATTGTTATTAACAAATTGAAACATTTTTAAAATAATTAAAAAATATACCAACAGAACGATATAATGTCCGATTTTTTTTTTTTTATAGGCCGGATATCTTCTCCGCGTAGTACTTAATCGGCAATATTTTGAAAAGTTTTGTATAATTCCAATTGTCAAAAATAATTTACTAATCAACCGGTAATAATACTGATCGCACAAATTGTCATTCTGTTTTTAAACCGTTACTGATAATTCATAAAGTTAAAACTAAAATCGCAAAATGCTCTTCTAATACTTGAAAATAGGTTTATTAATAATTTAACAATCGTAAATAATATATATATTTTTTTCAAATTAATAAATAACAATTAATTTCATCGAAATTAAGACGTCATTAAAAATCTATTCCGATCAACCAAAGAAAAAACCATTACAAAATCGTCCAAAAGGTATTAAATCATGCCGAAAAAAAAGGTAAATTCCATTGAAAATAAACGACTAATTTGTAAATTACACATTTCGTCGCTTTCAGCCAATTTGTTGTTTGTCTAATTTATCTCATTCAATATCGAGCATACATCGACATAATTTATAATTTAAAGTCAAATATATCGAACGGGCATACAAACTGAAAGAAGCGATTAATAACAAATGTAATCATTATCAGTGCGAATTGTTATTAGCGTGTAGTACAGCACTTTCGAATTACTTATCGAAAAAACGAGACATTTTACACGGTATAAAAATTTTTTTAATGAAATAATGTTTAGTGAAGTAATAAAATTTAATTACGTGGCCATTTTAATATTATTCATAAAATCACCAGCAAGTATAAAAATGAGTCGACAACGACAGATTTTACGAACGCAGTGGTCGGGCATAATATTTAACCATTGAACGATGACAAGAACAAAAGGAAAATAATTTTTAGAATCTTTGAACAATTTTTTTATACATGTATGTGCGTAGACAAGAATGGAACCATCTATAAAGCTTGAAATAATAATGTTATCCTTATTATTAGATGAAACGACATAATACACCAATGGTTTTAAAACGTGATCATATGGTCGACACTACAAGAGATGCATGTTATATATATATATATATATATATATATATATAATATGCCTTTACCTACCTACTCCTGGATTTTCCCCAATTTCTTCCATCCAATTATGCCTTGCGCCCTTTCACAATCATTGTTTCTCGACTACTTTTGGTATGTCATTGTATCATCTTGTCATCGGTCTACTGTTTTCTTTTTTTGTTTATCGGTCATCATTGCATGACTCACTTTGACCAGCTGTTGTTAACTCTTCGAGCTATGGATTGTATTAAACCGCTCGTTAAAGTCCGACTGTTCATCAACAACCTGAACATATCCGTATCGTCTAATTTTACGCTTTATGCTCAAAACATACCATAACGAACGATCATTAAAAAGCAATTCAGGTCTAATTGATTAACCGATATTCTTTTGCTACAAATCTATGTGTCCTGATTTATTGAGAGGGCGCTAAATTAAATCAGGTGTTTCTGATTCGATCCGATTAAATCGTGTGCAGTTTAGGTCTTTCTTATCTTTTGCATGTCTGTTTTTGTATATGGTCATGTTCCTGCAACATATACATAAAGATTGGGAGTATATATTGATTGTATAATTTTCATTTCCGGACATTTGTTTGTTTCAAAATATTCCGCTTAATTCCCCAAACGCAGCCGAGACAAAGATATTTTCATTATTTTCGTTTTCGTCATCATTTTTTATTCGTTGTAATTTTCTGGCCTAAATATATTTAATTATATACTTGTTATATATATGTATGTTTGTGCGCGTGCATGTGTAATAAGGTGTAAAAATATCAAGAAAAAAATATACGATATAAATAAAACAATGTGTTCATTCAATACTCTGCAGATATGTGATTATTAAAAAATATTACATTTAAATGTTAGGGAGAAAACTTGTTATTCAAACTGATACAGTGAACGCGATGTTACTAATGTACAATCGATCGGTATGTCATCAAAATGCCACATCTTCGCATATATAACTGATAAACAGAAAATATATATGCAGTGTGTGATTTCTCACAGATAAAAACCGTAAAAGCATAATGTGAACGATACAAAATTTTATGTTTGTTATTGCACACCTATTGCATAAAAACTTATATAACAGGCCGATACTTTTAAAACTCCGAAACACGCATAACAGAACGCATAAAAGGAAAATTAATCAATTTAACCGAATAACAAACATATACAAACGAAAACGTTTTTTTTTCTAAATAATACGAACATTCAAACAAAATTTCGGTCAAATTCAATTCTTGGAAAAACGAATCGAACGCGCATCGGTGAAATTTAATTTATTAAACATTTAATATTGAGCACATAATTCTGTTAACGTATAAAAATTATATATATATATATATATTTAGTAGTTCATGAAACTAATCTTTCGATAGAAACTACATCTACGTCTGACAGCGAGAGTATTACACGTTCTTTCTAAACACTAAATGATTCTAACAAGACAAAATAACTAGCTGGTAAAAAAAATTATCGATAGTGTTATTTTATTTTTTTATTTCATTTACAGAACAAAATTGACTTCAATTTTTAATGAGAAATTTGTATAATTCTTTTTATCGCACCGAGACCTATGAAAATTTTAAAAATTTTAATGATCTGTAACAATCGATGCTAAATCATTACAAGCATAAAATATATTATGAACGTATACCTGGGTTAAGAGTATACAGATACACTACACACCAGAATTATTCGGAAGTATGTCGCTGGAATAGTTAAGAACGGAATTTTTTCTATTCGGCAACGTAACGGGTATTTCAACGACATTTCCATCGAAAACGTCAACATTGGACGATTCGTCGGTAACAGATGACGATAATAATGGTAGAGGCTGCTGTACGTGGTATCGATAAATATTCTCAGTCGAGGATATAACGCCTGCGTTTAAATCGAAGCTTCTACCCTTAATAACATCGTTTTCTTTCGGAATAGGTGACCACCAATTCACTAAATTTCCAAAAACTGGTACATGGCGTAATATACCTTCTTGCCACAGTTTATCCTCGTTTTCTTTTTGCAGATCTACCGTAGCTGTCTGGATACCTAAAACAAAAAAAAAAACAGAATTAAGACGATTATGTTTTTTTATAACTTTTGAAATCGCGTTTTAATAGCTTACAAATTACCGGTGTTTAATTAATTTAAGCGATTACCTTTTTTTACGACTTCGGCCATTGTATCGATAAAATTCCAAGAATCTTCTTCTTGCTTACCAATCGTCTCTACCAAACTCACCAAGTCAGAAACATCAGAATCTGAGTCGATCATACCCAAACGAATGCAGACTAATCCGTCATCACCCTCGCCTAAAATTTCACGAATGACATTTGTTTTTTATGTTAATTTTTCGTCGAATCGATTACACCTAATATACAGTTGTTATTGCAAACTTAATTTAGATTAATAAAAAAATTATATAGAAATTTACAAATTTAAAACCTGGTAATATCTCTCTCTCTCTCTCTCTCTCTCTCTCTATATATATATATATATATCCTTGGCAGGAATGTTCTAGCGTCATTTATTATATCTGCCACTTTCTTCTTTCCTGCAAAGCCGGTTGTTATCATCTCAAGGCGCTTCCTTCCTCTTCGTGCCTTTCCTTCTCTTTTTCGCTGTAACGCATTGTGTTCAAAATATTTACATTTTCGATGTATTATGTCCTGTACCAACATAGTTTTTTCCAGCCCATATCTGTTGGTCTCCCTTTCTGTCCAAGGAATTCACCATATTCTTCTGAGTATATTCATTTTAAAAGTTTCTAATCGTTTCAAGCTTTCCGCATTCAGTGCCCACGTCTCGCACGCATATTTCAACACGGACATGAGGTAGCACTGAGAGTTTTAATTTCATATTTAGTTTCCTATCCTTTAACACCGATGCTAGATTTCCGAACGCCCGTTTGGCCATGGCGATTCTTGATCTGATTTCCATTAAATCTTTTCCATCATTAGTCATATGTGCTCCTAAATAACGGAAGCGGTACACGTACAATTTTGTCTTTAATTTTCAAGATTGCGGCTTTGTTACTCAATCTCGTGAACTTCATAATCTTGGTTTTCTTTATATTTATGGTCATACCCAATTTCCCCCCTGGCCTGTTCAGCATTATTTATATATATATATATATATACACACACACAATTATAAATGAGATCGTGTATTGCAGGAACAAGAAAAAGTATAATTTATTCTCCGGATTTAATAATTTTTTAAATACCTTAATAGCCGAACGAATGTAGTGTCCACGAAAATTATTAACAATCGATGCTGCCAAAAAATAAACTAGACGAAGAAAACAATAAATACTATCTATCAAAAAATTCTATCAATTACAAGCAAATTCGGTTATATCCCGATCGATTTAAATTATAAAACATATCGAAACAATACAATACATAAATACAAATCGGTATGCGTATTTGAAGCAACTCATTGACACGAGTCTATTATTGCAGTCCTTTCTAAAAACCCTAGGTAACACATACATAATGAGGCGATTACAATACAAAAAACACATATTGAGCATCAAGATTAACAACATTTAAAGGAAAAGAATTATTGAAAGTTCTAGAAAGCAACAGATAAAAAAAAAAAACTTCCTGATTTACTTGATTTCTTTATAACTAAAGGACTAGCTACTTACTTGATTGAAACACAATCAGAGCACAGTTTATTTTCCGATCATACAGCTGTTACTTTAACATTGTAAGTACAAGAGTAATTAGGAAACAACCCAAGCCATAACTTCAGTACCTCCACAATCACCGGAATACACATTATGGAAAGCTACATGTACCCTAAAAAGACCGAACGAACCTGTACATCCAATAAGAAAGTCAGATAATTCATGGGTTCACAGTGATAAGGAAAAGGCTGATGAATTTGTTAAATATTTCGCTACAGTCTTCACCCCACATCCTGGTCATGAAAACCTACCAGTTAATTCATATAATATGTATGTAAGCTTAAAGCTTACAAATAAAGCTTTGCTCCCCAAAAGAAATTAAAGCAACTATTAAAAACCAAACCCTAAAAAGCCCCAGGCTATAACCTGATAACAGCCAAGACATTAAAAGAACTACCACATAAAGGACTAGTTATGCTGACGTACATATTTAATGCTATAATACGACTTACATACTATCCCGTGCAGCTCAAGTTTTCGCAAATAATAATTCGTTTTCTTTCGTTATTGACATCTTATTGATATTTTGGATCAACAGAAAATTTAATAAATCTATTCACTGAATACGATAAACGTTATTTGGGAAAAATATATTAATTATGTTTAAATAGAGGAAACACGCATGTAAAGAAGTAGTCGAAATATCAAATAATTAATAGTATTTAGGATGAAAAATGTGTGTAATACACAGTCAATCAAACCAAGTCATAAAATCACCTCTATAAACAAAAATCGGATGCATCTACATTTTGCTCAATATAATAATGGTACTTAAACATCAACTAAACCTAAAAATAAATTGTTACATAAAATACTGAAAATCAATTATATGAAAATAAAAATCTGTAAAGTTAACATATAAATACAAAACACATACAGAAAAAACAAACGATTTCGCATTGACGATTCCATGATCGACGATTTTCCTTAAACGACGACCAAGAAAAGTTAAAATAAAATTATGTTTGTTGTAATTATATTACAATTTGCCTGTGATGTAGGTTTCTGAAAGGAACTAGATTGCAATGATAGATTCGTATTTACTCGACACCTATTATTCAAATTTAATAAAACGAATAGGAGTAAAGGCTCGCAATAATGATTTACCAAAAGAAAATGCAGCATCGGTATTTCTCAGCTGATTAACAATCTGAATATTCAGGCGATTTAATTCGTTTTTAGCATGATCGGTAATTATCTGATCCCATCCTTGAGGAATATAACGTACACCGCCTAAACCAGCCCAATCTTGTAATTCGACAATTTTTAAATTAGACGATTCATCTAGTAAGCTATATAATACAGTTTTTTGAGCTACAGTAGATTTCAGTACATCCTAAAATTACAATTATCACACGGTTATCTATATTAAGGCACAAATTTAATACACGAAAATAATACCAAATAAAATAATATATCACAAATAAATGAATACGTGGATTTTTAAATGAATAACAAATAATCCGAAATAAATCAGTTAAAATGATAATGTACAATACAAATGTGCAAACATTTATACATACACACACACACACACATATATATATAAATAAAATTAATCAATTACTGAATATTATCAAAAACTTAGTTTATTAGAAAAGTCCAAATTAATTATCAATAAACGTATTTTGTTTTTAAACAGTTAATATTTAATCGCGTACCATACTGCTCTAAATAGGTAGTTTTTCATTTTATTCCTTTAAAATTCACTTCAAATATATATATAAATTTTAAATTTATTATTTGCTTAAAAGAAACGAAAGCTAAACGCATGTCGTAATAATTATTACCAAACACCTAGGATAAATTATCGAAGCTGGTTTAATTAAACATAAACTCAACTTATTCTTGGAATCCTAACGGATTCTTTATCTATTTTTATTAAGCCAAATCGATTGCAGCTATATTAAGATCGCTGAAAAATATTTTATTTCACTTGAAATAAAATTGAGAAACGATAATTTTTTTTCATTAAATATCCATCTTACCAACTGTTGTTCCAAACAAGAATAAAAATTATTCCACACAGCTTCGTCAGGTATAGAAGTGCTCTCAAATGGACAATACTGTAAAGCTAATCTTTCATTTTCCAAACGTACGACATTTGTACGAACTTCTGGTAACTCACGAGATAACACTTGGTTTAACTGTTAAATAATAATAATTTTATTAATCAAATACTGTAATAATTCACATTATCAATTATGAAATTACATTTTAAAAATCT
The DNA here is from genome assembly GCA_032883995.1 of Coronaproctus castanopsis. Taxonomy (NCBI): domain Eukaryota; kingdom Metazoa; phylum Arthropoda; class Insecta; order Hemiptera; family Monophlebidae; genus Coronaproctus; species Coronaproctus castanopsis. The sequence continues at coordinate 160,724,192 of CM065053.1, read as the reverse complement.
ATGAGAAAATTAATTTTCATATAATTATAAAATTTCTACACGTACTTTAAACTTTCTTGGTACCTCACATTTAAAACAGTATAAGTAAATATAAACATCAAAAAAACAATTTTAAAATGTAACTCACCCAAGAATTTAATTTATCACAATAATTTGAAGACCACATGTCCTCTCTATCGGGTACAAATTTGAAAGTAACCGAGGTAATTAAATGTTCCATTACGTCCTAGAATAGATGTAAAATGAAAAGATGAAACTCTACATGCTTGCATATAATTTAACATTTAGCAGTTCAAAAATTCTAAAATGGAATAGTATCGGCTCAATAAATATTTGGTCAATTAATGCTATTATCTACACACAATAATTATTATTAAATATTTCGTTAAATTATTAGCAAGTTTTGTTCAAATTACTTCATTATAAAAAAACCTTTTACTCATTAAAAAATGAATCATATTTAAAGAAATAGTATTTTTTTAAAAAGGTAAATATTAATATGATCCCATTTTTGCATTTAACATCACAAAGTTATTTTTTTGAAAAGATTTCATTTGTCACCTATGTTTATATTATTCATTTGTTTATTCAGTTTTTCTTTCACTTCTTCTTGATATCCTTTCATTACTTTATCTTCCTTTAGTTTCCGCAAATCCCATCGTATACAGTTGTTTGTTTTTCTGTTAAATTTTTTAAATTTTAGCTGTGTTTCCATTATTAACATGTTATGATCACTTCCGATATCTGCTGCTGGATATGTTTTGCATTGCTTGATTTGGTTCCTATATCTTCGTTTGACTAATACGTAGTCTATTTGGTATCGTTCCAAGTATATAATCTTCTCGGGTGATGTTTGAAAATTGTGTTCCCGATTATCTATTAATTTTCTTTACAAAAGTTTATTAATCTTCCTCCCCTTTTATTTTGAAAGCCTAAACAAAAGCTTCCAGCACATTCTCCTTCCTTTTCCTTTCCTACTACAGCATTCCAATCACCTAGTATTATGAAGTTTTCCTTTGGGTTACATATTTTAGAGTCTCATCTAATTATTCATATATTTCTTCCACCTTCATATTTACTCGTGGGTATATAAATTTGAATAATTGATGTAATTGTCGGATTTGTAACTATCTTTGTTAATATTATTGTCATTAACCTGTAAGTATGTTTTAACCTTATTACCCCATTTCCTGTTTAAGATAATGCCAACTCCATTTCTTCCATTCTCGTGTCCTGAACTCAGTATTCGAAAATTGTTACTCCAGATATCATTATTACTCCCATCTAGTTTCTGACATTCCTAATACGTCTACTTCGTTTCCTTTCATTTCCAGTTTCATGTTTTCTAATTTTCCAGATATCTTAATTAATCTCACGTTCCACATTCCTATTTTTAGCTTCTCTGCTGTTTGTCTCACTTTCGTTAATGTTTTTATTTTCCAGTCACATATTTCACACCAGAAGTCCCGCCATAACTTCGACGCCGGTTGCCAGTCGGGTAACTTAGCATATCCATTTCTTTATTTTGTACATTCATGGTTGTAGTCTTGGAAAATAATAATGAGGGAGCTTTCCTTTGATTTCCTCATCACAGTGTTAGAACCACTTCTGCAGCATTTGCACCGTGCTTACTATCTGATCAATGGCTGTACCGAACTCTGTTCCCCACCCATTGTCAGTACTGGTAACGAGATGCTTTCACTATCAGGAGTTTTGCTAATGAGGAATTAGCCGGTTATGACTTTATGGCGCCAAAACTACGCAAGGGTAGGGTAGTCAACTGGTGTTTGCAGAGATTTACCAAACAGTTCCTCAAGCTGTTTCTCTACACCCTCGTATCCCATTGCCTGTCATTACTGGAATCGTCTGCCTGAGACATCCGCCAGTAGACGCTCTTGGTCCGCGACTGCTTATTTAATTGATGTCTCATTTGTAGCTAACCTACATATCTGTAGGGTTTTCCACTATCCGCCAAACATAAAAATAGACGAAGGACAAAAAGTAAAACAACAAAACTGTGTGGGTAGTATTATTACAGAAGATAGAAGCAGTAAACAAGATATAAAGGAAAGTATTGAAATGGCAAAATTAGCGTTTAATAAAAAACGAAGATTATTAACATAAAAATGGAAACGAAGAAAAGATTTATTAAAATATTTATATAGGGTATACTGATGTATGGGTCAGAAACATGGAATTTGAATAAAATAATGATAAAAAAACTGGAAGCGTTCGAAATCTGGTGCTGGAGAAGAATGGAAAGGGTGTCTTGGACGGAAATGATAAGAAGTGAGAAAATATTAGAAAGAGTCAATGAAAAAAGAAGTCTAGTAAGAACACTTAAATTGGACATATATACAGAAACAATGAACACCTAGTACAAATAATAGAAGGAACCATGGAAGGGAGAAGACCAAGAAGAAGACCGACGCAAAAATACATAAAACAAATACAAGGAGATAACTATAGAAGTATGAAGAAAATGGCTCTATCTAGAAACTTTTAATCATGGTTGTCCACCAATTTATTAATAGACTGAGGAATTATGAACAAGGTCATAAAGTTATCGGTGTCAAATGGAAAATGAGCACCGATGACAAATGTGAATGCGGTGAAAAGCAAGATCACCGACGCACATATTAAGGCTATTGCGTATGACAGATTTATGGAGTACAACTTGTAATGACGATATGCTTAAATGCATGGACAACTCATATATAGAAATCGCATCTTGGATTCGACAACTAACATCATATAGTATAAATTATACGATTAAAAGTAATTTTTTTTCTTAATACAAAATTAATGTAGTTAGCTATAAAATCTTTTCATTACTAAAATATTGCGAATCAATACATTAAAAAATAACAATTAAACCAGTTTCAATAAATGTTACTTTAAAAACTGGATATTAAAATTACCATTTAAGAGCGCAACTAATAATTGCATTTTGAAGTCCGTTTTAATTAATATAATTTAAATAAACTGAATTTAGGAAGAAAAATTAATTTTATAATTAGAATTACAATGTATATCCCTAAATTTTTATTTGAACATTTACGTAAGTTTCCTTTTATACAGAATAGAACAAGAAGTTGTCGAATGCATATTTTTTTTCTTCATAAAATTAAAAATTATTACTTTATTTTTATAAACGCATATAATATAGACGATATACGAGATATACACGTAGGTAAATATATAAATAACTTACATCTGGTTTGTTTTCGGTCACTATACCGGTTACTGTCATATCACCACTTTCGTCAGCTGGTGGTTGGCTCTGTAAATAATGAATATTCTTAGTAAAATTAACTAGTTCCGACTGTTAAAACGAAACGTAACTAGGAAATTTTAAAATACTAATTTTTTAAATTGGAACTTAAATTTAGAAATTTCAATATACATTTTGCATCAAGTACTAACATTTATTTTGAAAAATATAATAAAGCATTGAGAAGCAATTCAAATCTGTTATCAAATACACTTAAATTTTAGCGTATGCTCAAAACTCTATGATTATATACATCCTAAAATTGCACTTAAAGCTAAGATGATATAAAACGACAAATATTAAAAACGATATAATATCGTGTAAATAAAAAATTCATCGAATTACTCACCAATAACTTCAGGCATTCAAATGTCCGTAATTTGAAGTAAAGTCGATAACAAGCATCAAATTTTAGTTCGAATCGATTTTTAAATTCGTCACTGCCTAAACACTAATAAAATATATTAATGACGGTACTCGTCATAAAAGCATGAAATCATATTCATGGAAATTACAATTAAGACAAAAAAAAATCTATTACATTTAAATAAAATCTTAAATTTGAAATAATACGTAAAAACCTGATTCGTTGAAGAAACAAAAGTAAATACTACTGTATGCTTGCATTTAATAAATAAACCAACGATAAAAGGATATACGTTTCTTAAAAAAAAAAAAAATGAAAAAACGATTAAAACTAACATAATAATTAAACATAATTTACAACAAGACTAAAATTATATTATTCATTATTTGTCGAAAATAAATTTTAAAAAAATATATATTTCAGATCTTACATTTTGCATACATACATATGAAGTTATTATACTCGTTCAAATTAGTAGTTATAAAAAACACGTATTTTCACATTATTTTTTAAATAAAAACAAACTATTCTTATATTTTATGTTGAACAATTTTTACATTTTTAAAACCAAAAAAGGGAATAATGAGCGCAATAGTTCGTTTAAACGTACATATAACTTTGCTTAATGCTGTACCTGTAATATCGTCCAAATAGGTAAGCTGTTAGCGATGTTTCTCGAAGGGATGAAAGTATCCCAATATTTATCGTCGTCAGTTTTAAATTTTCTGTATAATGTCTGCTAATATCTATTAAAGAATATAACTAATAATGAATGTGTGTTGATGTATTGGATAGTAGTGATTTTATGAATTAACAAAACAAAATAAAATCGAAGTTAATCACTAAAAATTTTTTTATTATATACGCAAAGCTTTTCGACTATAAAGTCATAGTTTGAAAATGACTTTATAGTCGAAAAGCTTTGTGTATATAATAAAAAATTTTTTAGTGATTAACTTCGATTTTATTTTGTTTTGTTAATAATGAATATGGTTTTAGGGATTAACAATTTATTCAATAAATTTCTTAAAATATCCTACATCTAAAACGTTACCTTCTATATTAAAACAGATCCCAACTTTTAGATACAGTTTTGTTTACATCGTATATATTTTATTATATCGTGGAAGATTCGGAATTAAAAATTTCACATTAAAACTTGAATTAATATATTACACACAGTTACGCACGCCTATATATACTACTACTAAATCTCCTTAGTATTTTTAAAATGCAAACTGTATATACTACTTACAAAGTGGGTAAACTTTTTTTTTGGCAAAAATATTCATAAATTTTACATTCACAGACGCTTTCAAAGTAAAATTATATTACAACTATTTATTTATAAATTAATAACGTCGTGCTACTATCAATAATATTTGCAAGAAATGTCTGTTTCAAATGCTAATAATAACAGATTCCTCACATTTTCACAATTGTAATAATATCTGTTAAATTTAAGAAATGCAAATAAAAGGTTTATGGTCAATAACTAGATTCAAGAACTTAAGATACAGTGTTATGTCGAATAAAATAATAGATTTTATAAAATTGCAACCTAAACGCATATTACAATTTTTAATGTGCGCGCGCACATACACATTATATATAATCACTGCTGCATTAAATTTTTTAAGATTATAACACAGACATATTATAGAGCATAAGTCGTGTTTTTATTTTTTCAATATTTAAACATGTTACTATATCCATTTGTACATCACTTAAATATATGGTTGAATAAAAATTTATTTAATACATTAAAAGGATACAGTTGTCTGAAGCGCTGGTATATTCAACCATGGCCCGAGTCTAACTGAAATACTATCAGCAATAAAGTCATCTTCATTACCCTGTAAGTCAAAAAATTTGTTATTATATGTAATCAAGTTGATTTGAATAAAAATTAATTAAAAATAAAGTTAAATTTCAAGAACCTAAGTATTTAACGAAGTTATTAGTTCACCAGAACAACTCATCACATTAGCATGAATTTTAGTTTTATAATCCATGAAATCTATAAATTATTCTAAATCGTGTATGAAGTATCTATTTTTATTAATAAGACATAGTTAGCGTATATCGAGACAATGCACTTATTGTTTCATTTGTTCATTTTAATTTTACGCGGATTTTATACACTTACAGAACTACTAAGAGAGCTTGATAAAAGTGGAATACTTTTCAAATTATCAAATTACCATCAATCTTGTCGAACAAAAGCAATATTATTTACACATAGGACACATTAAAATATATATTTTAATTATACAAAAATAATGGTTAAACCATTTACATTATTTAGAGATTGTTTTCGATGAGATTAGCTCAAAATTCTGACCATTTCAATAAGTACAACATTATTAGTGATATTTTACTTTAATCATCCTTAGGTCACAACGGTATAACCACATTAATTATTATTTGCAAAATTACAAATACACTAAACTAAACTTATCAGCAAATTAATAATAAATCTAAGTCAAAGCTACTTTCGAATTAAAAGATTACGTACAAAAATCAGAACATATTAATTCTACGAAAAAATATTCATTTTACATTTGTACATTTCGAATACCGATAAATTTTTTATTTTAGTATTATGTGAGTCTTCTTACTTCAAAATATATTTTTCCATGCTTAACAAACTTTTATTAACAGACAAATTTTGATATCAGTTTTCAACATAAAATTTACTTCTAAACAAGAGTATCATAGTACATTTAAATAAACCAAGAAGAAATATTACTAAACAGATAAAGTTATATAAAATCATAATTCAAATATTGTAAATTAATCTAGAAATATCAGATATCCTTATACTGTCATTAGTAGATATAATACAAATTGCTAAACAGGCGCTTTTTGATATTATTCAGTACATGTTTTTAGGAAATTAACTTAAAATTTATTTTAAAAAACATAGATGTAAAACGGTATATACATGTGGTACACACTTCATAAAATTATGACGTAGTGTTACTTACATGTTTTGGGTTTGGTAAAATCGGCAAGGAAGCTAACAAACTGCCATTTAAATGAAGCCATATTTTATTTTGCGCGCAGAATTTCTGAAAAGACTTTACGATTGTGTGGTTCGGAATAATTTTGGTTTCTATAAAAATTTATACATAACCTATGAAATGAATAATTTCAAGATCTCAGTAACGACTACACAATGTTTTACGAATAACCTTATAAAATAAATGGCTATTAGTATATTACAACAAGAAATATATGGTGCCACTTTCGTAAAAATGAGTTCATATAAAATATCAAGGAAACTAGAAATACGCCAAAATTTATGATCAGCGAAAATTATGATACAGGACACTTTTATCAGCAACTAGTTCCTAACGTAAGTTGGATATAAAAAAACAAAAGTACATCTGATTATACGATTAACGATATTATCTGACAAGTAGGTTTTCCTCAAATTTATATCAATATATTGTGTGATCTCCTAGGACAGTGTATTATTTGCTTGCTTGTTTCTACTTTTTATGTATCGTGTTAGGGGTTTACGCATCGGCATAGCTAAATATTTTCCCATTAACTTTGACATCACACAAGTCATTTATGTATATTAAAAATAGTTAGGGACCTAACACGCTTCCCTGTGGTACCCCGAAAGTTTGAGTTACACGTTCACTGTGAATATGTTTCACTTTTGTGATAACACCTATTTACTAGAAAGCAATTTCCTCAACAAAACATCATGATCTAAAGTGTCAAACGCTTTACAAAAGTCGAAATAAACAGCAATAGTAGAGTGGCCGTTCTCAACATTTTCAGTAATATACTTTACATGTTGAAAAATTGCGTCGTTAGTTCCCTTGTTGTGCAAAAACTCATATTGGTTTACACTAAAGTATTTTAACTTTTGCAGATAGTTTAGAATTATATTTTTAACGCATTTCTCAAATATGTTTGAAATCGTAGAAAGTATACAAATAGATCTATAATTTGCAACGTTACGTTTATCACCACTTTTATGAATTGGTGTGATAATACCTAATTTTAATACCTCTGGGAATTTTTCTGTTATTACTGATTGATTGAATAAAAATGTGAGCGGTTGTATGAAGAAATTTTTGTTCTCTTTAATTAAATGAATGGATATTTTATCAAACCCGAAGGAAGACTTATTTGGTAATGTTTGGATTGAGTGTAGTATGTCATCATTCGAGAATTCTACAAATACAGAGGAGCTAGTAGTTGTACGAATCGCTGATGTGATATTTGTAGGTTGTACTTCACTGATACGATTGCGGTTAATAGGTTTATTACAGTCATGAAAATATTCGTTAAATACTCCAGCGATTAATTTTTCATTCCCTTGTATTTTTACCACTCTGTCGTCCACCTTCACATGTTCCAAAGTTTCGTTTGTTCTACCACTTACACGGTTTATAATAGCTCAGTAATTTTTTGTTTATGTTTACAGGCATCTAACAGATTGTTGTAATATCCTTGCTTTGCTTTCCTTGCTGCTTTTTGTACATTTTTGGATGCTATTTTATATCTTCTGCCTATGTCTGGATGAGTTGGAGATGATTTTAACAATTTATATAACTTATGATTTTCTTGCGTTAAATGAATAATCTCATCGCTGATCTAATCTGATCTGCGAATTAATTGACCTTTCTTGGGTGATCTACATAAATCTATAACGTTGCTGATATTAAAAATAAACCATTCAAATTTTTCATCTACAGTAGCTTTACTCTTATACATGTATGTAAGATCCAACCATGACAAAAGTTCTTGAAACATTTTTTTATTTAAATGATAACCATTATTGCACAGAATTTGTTGTTTCAATGTAGCTATTATTGCGGTTAATATAGCACGATGATGAGAAAAATTTATTTCTAATAAATCACATTGCGACATAATATTTATGCCAGTATTCTCTATACCTCGAGCAAACACGTGATCTAAGCAAGATTCGTAACTATTGTTACGTATCACAAAGGTTCCTATATTCACGAGACTGGTAAAATCTCGCGAATACATAAGATTACAATAAATACTACTTTTATTTTTATCCAGTGTGTTAATGTTCATGTTCCCCGTAACAATCACTAAATGGTTACAAGTGTCCAATATTCCATGTAAATCCCCAGAAAATCTCGAAGTTTTGATTTGCAACATCGATATATAACAATTACCGATTATTATTATTATATCGTTTTCGATCATAACTCTTTCTGCGACCAATATACAAGAAATTTTACAGTTTCTTCATCAATATCGGAATGTAATTTATCTGCATTAAAGGTGCCGAATAGGTCGCACTTGAATAAATGTTCATTATTCTGCACCATGACGCATTCGCATCGGTTTTTATTCGTCATTTTCAATTTTTTCAAGTAGTACTTGGTTCGTACCACTACACTCCTTATTCTGCTGAAGGTGCGACATAGAGCAAAATTCAAATCGTTTCCTGTTGGAAGAGATTTCGTTACATTACTAGCGCTTTGAGTTCTCCAAGCTTCTAGTCTTCCAAACTTTGCAGAGTTTTTCAGCTCTTCGACTGTACCTAAAAGGCTACGTCTCCATTTTAATTTTCGGCTAGCAAGTCCTGTATAGCCATATAGTGGATTGCGAAGATAAACTTGTACTATTTCCTAAACATAACTGCACATGTATAATATTTCCAGTGGCAATTTTTAACTGTTTACGCTAAAATTTTGTTTAATGTAAGCTATAACACCACAAGATCTCTTACCCTCCCGGCACTTGGCTTCCAAGTATAACCAGGGATACGGTAACGAGGTATTTCATCATCGTACAGCCACGATTCGGTTAATAAAATTACCATCGTAATCTACTACGCTAGATCTAAGAAAAATTAAAAATTCATCGTAATGTTTAGGTAAACTGGTAATATTAAACGTTAATATATTCAAAGTACAGTACTTTACGCCAGCCATCGTGTAATAAAATTGACTATCAGGCTATGTATAAATCCTTCAATCTGTGATTTACATGTGATAAACAGGAGAATCGTCACACAAGGTACATATTCTCTCCATACAAATATATACACGTAATGCATGCAAATATTTTATTCAAATATATTTATATAAACATAATCACAACCTACAAATATATCGAAAATAGGTAGAACAAAACTTAAACAGTGAACATACATACCATACAACCACACATACACAAAAGTTCTAATATGACAATATTTTATTCTTAATTTTCGAAATATTTCTCTGATACTTATATTATTTCTAAATCGTTTAAAAGACAAACTCTATAATTTGTTTATTGCTGAAAGAATGAAATTTATAAAACCTTAATAGACAATACTATTATATGAAAAACTCGAATCACTATGAAAAATTACAAACTAATATTCATAATTTTAACATACCTGCTTCAATAATTGCCATGATAGGTATCTTTCCATTATTTACATCATTCTCAAACATCCTCTGTAGTAGATTCAAAGAGTCCTGGCTGGAATCATGCAAAACAACTTTACGAGCACAACATAATGGTAGACCGCACTAAAAATAATTACATATTTATAAATCGCTATATAGATAACTTTATTTTGATTTTAAAATATTAATACGGTTTATTAATACATTGAAACTTACTTACATTACGGCATATGTAATTTGCAAACAACATGGACGAATCATCAGCGTATATAACAGGTTCTTTTATAAAAGAACGGTAACCTTCATCAGAATAAGAAGGATACTTCCGTGACAAGATAACGCGAAAGATCATTGCAATACTGTCTCGTACATTGTCATCAATCACGGCATCGTATTCTTTAAATCTAATTTTAAAACATAACGTATAACCATATAATTAAGTAAAAAATATTTATTCTCAATTAATGTACAAATTACGTAACTTTTGAAGAAAATAATTTTGATATCTCTATCTTTACAGCATTATTCATTTAGTAATTAAAATATAGTTTATTATAGAAGTAAAATCTTAAAATTACCTAAACAAATCTGATAACCAAGTAATTGTTTCATTATACATCCACTTAAATATATAATTTGAATGTATTGTGTCCAAACACAGTATATAATGAACAATTGACTGCGATGTAATACACAGTTTTTCAATATTATCCAAAGCAGGTAGAATAGCAAGATTTGGTTCTTCATCGTCTTTCGATAAATTCAAATTCACCATAACATCCTATAATACATTTAATACATAAATTTCAAAGTTTAAGATTTCTAACAACTTGCATATAAAATAAATTATCACTGAACAGTATGAATTACAAATTTAAAATATAACCGATTTACCTGAATTATTTGTAATACTTCGTATGGCGTTTTAGAATCTGCAGATATAGGACTAGTTTGTATATTTTGAACTATACATTTTCCATCAAATTTTTCTACCGCTTCTTCAAATTGATGAAGCACTTGCGACACCTATATAACATATTTTTTTAGTAACTACGGATATGGAACATTCACAACTGAAACAGGAAATATACTTTTACTAAAATACCTCATTTATTGTATTATCCATTTATATCACTCGAAATAAACTAAATTCATATAAAACCAACAACACATCAAGTTAATCATACTTAAAATAAGGACTAACGTAACAGCCACGCACTATTTACAAAATTAAACAAACCTTATCATCGCATACACATTAAGAAAACTGTGTATCCATCCAAATGTTGCCGAAAATTTTTTTTTTAAAGTGAACGCTGACTGCCCTAAATTATTGTTTTCCAATAACTAAAATTATTATGTCTCATAAATAATTATATCAATTATTTTAACATATCTTTTTATTAAAGTGTAAAATATTTAGTTAGTACGGATATTCTTATTGATAATTAATTTATCGCAATCCCGTTATTGTAAATTATAAAGAAAACACTGTTTCTCAATTCATGATGTGCGAACATTTTATTTCTTATACATGATTGCGCTGCTACTAATTCAATATTGGAATTTTTCGGTATTTCGATAGCGGCTTAACTACTTCAACAATTTTAATTATTTAGAAAATTAAAGAAAAAAGTTATTGTTATAACCTTAAAATGTAAATTTGTTAATTTTACGATGTCCTCCAACTTAATTTTACATATATTAATTTGCGGTTACTGTAGTGTTATTATCTTCTTATATGCATTCTTCCCAATAACGTATAGTTCTGATCATAGTTCCTCAGACATTCCAGAAGGTATAGTAATGCATGAAACTTTTATGAAATTTGACCCAATGCATGAATTTAACACTATAGATAATATTGCTTTAGTAATCATTGATGCGCTGCATTACGATTTCGTTACGAAAGAACGTTACTTAAATTATTTTCCTTATCTTTCTGGTTTAATACATAAAAATGACGCTTGTGTATATCGTTGTCATGTAAATGTTCCCACCGTTACAATGCCCAGAATTAAGTCTATTACAACGGGCACTGTTTCTAGTTTTATCGATATATTATTAAATTTTGGTAACGTTAGCCTTAAACATGATAATATTATAAAACAAGCTAAAAAGAACAATAAAACAATGATTTTTTACGGCGACGATACGTGGTTAAAACTGTTCCCTAATGAATTTAGTAGGTACGAGGGTACCAATTCATTTTACGTTATGGACTTCAAGGAAGTTGATGATAATGTCACACGAAATGTTTTACATGAAACGAAGAACTTTGATTGGCAAATGATGATTCTCCATTATTTAGGCTTAGATCATATAGGTCATGTAGAAGGTCCTAATAGTCCGAAAATACCGAAAAAATTATTAGAACTGGATTCTGTTATACAGTTACTACATAAATATTTTATCGAACGAGAAAAAATTACTAAACAAAAATATACGATAATCATATGTGGAGATCATGGAATGAAAGACACAGGTGGTCATGGTGGGTCATCATTTTCTGAAGTGACAACGCCATTTATAACGTTAGGTATTCCTTGCACATCAGAAAGGACTGATATTTTGCAGATTGATATTGCTGCTACAATTTCACTTTTATGGGGAATACCAATACCGTATGCTAGTATTGGCAGATTAATTACCGGGATTACCGATTATCTCCCGAAGTCTCAACAGCTATTCGGTTACTACTATTGCATATATCAAGTCGTCCAACACGCTTCTTATGATTCAAATTTAATGAATAATGAAGAAACAGATGAATTAACGAAATTGATCGGTTTGCATTTAAAATGGATCCATAATCGAAATGATGACGAATTTGAAAAAATAAAAAATGACTATAAAACGTTATTAACTGAAATAAGTAATCGATTGCTTAACTCGTTCACCAAATTTGATATGACTTTATTATGGGCAGCTTTCATTTTAATGTTACAAACAACTGTTTTTTCTTTACTTCACTTTTATATAGAAGTTGATTATAATATGATAACGCTGATAGATGTAGCTCTTATATTCGTTAACATAATTATTGTAAAAGTATCACTGTTTCCATTGTACGAAGCAATCGCTTATTCGCTTGTATTTACCTTTATTTTATCGAATATAATTATTGTACTATTTCTATATCGTAAAAAAAAGGCTTACCAAAACTGGTTTCATGATGATTACGTGGATAAATTTTTATTATTTGGAACGTTATTTCAAATGAGTAGTACATTTTCCAGTAGCTTTGTAGAAGAGGAACATTTAATATGGTATTATTTATGGACAACCTGTTCTTTATTATTACTAATGCCACTAACATCTTACACACGAAAAAACTTAATATCTTGGATTGCGATATTATGCGCACATAGATTTGCGAAAAAATTAAATAATACCGGTGTGAAATGGGTGTACGAACCTGATTTTGGAGATTGGTTCCAAAGTGAAGAAAATACGCATTTCTTATCTGCTTTTACAGCGATTTCATTGTGTTTTGTATTTGTCGTGAATCATCATATTGAACGTGTGAATACATATTTACGCCTTGGATACTTTTTTATAATTGAAAAGTTATGCTTAATTATTTTAGTTGGTCTAATATATTTATACAAAGTAGCTACTCGTAGTGTTTCCCCATTGTTCAATTTAAATAATTCTTACCGCGGTCAAACAGAATTCATGTGTTTTGTATATTTTATGTTGATATACATATTAATAAGACTAGGAAAACTTCTATATATTAAATGCTATACTAATCGAAAACTATATGTTAAGATCGAAGTGGTAAAAATATTCATTAATGTATGGATTTTGTGGTGTTCTATGCTATTTAGACCGTTTAATATTTTTCTTTTAATTTGTCTTTATTTTACGAGTTTCTTAACTTGCAGGTTAATAAAAAATCAAATGAATATTGTTTTCAAATGCGTGTTAATTCACTACTGGTTATCATATATATTTTTTTATTACCAAGGAAATTCGAATAATTTTGCAACTATTGATGTAACACCCGGTTATGTAGGACAAACCAATTATAATTTTTTAAATGCATCTACGTTTATATTTTGCAATACATATGCTGCTTGTATACTTTCATTTCTTCTTTTAAGCCTGCATATACTAAATTTTAAAGAAAACTTTAATTTAGTCACACAGAATATTGTATATTATTTATTATTTTTCATAAATATTTATGTGTCAATTTATATGTTCGTAATAATAATGCATAGAAATCATTTATTTATTTGGTCGGTATTTGCGCCTAAATTAATTTATATAGCTGTTTATACGCTTTCCGTGATTTATGGTTATTGTATCTTACATCAATTGTTTATCGAAATATACTAAAGTTGTAAGAAATGTTGAATTCTATGTTGTTCTTAATGAGAAAATTTAGATTATTTCATCGAAATAATTGTGAATTTTCCTTTCTGAGTGTGGAAATAATTTTAAGCATATAATTATTTTTCATTTATTACGTGTACCTCGCCAAACGAGCGGTCAGCGTACGATCTTATCCTCAACTCTCGTAAGAAACCACTCAAAAGAAAAGAATGGTAATATTATTGTTATTAATTGTAAAGTTACTAATATGCATCATATGAGTAGTAAAGTAAGAAATAGAAGTAAATGTATAAAAGGGAGGACAAAAGTTTATAAAAAAAATACTATTTGTTGGGAGTTTAAATGTTAGATCACTAAAAAGTGAGGAGAATTTAACTGAATTGGAGAATGCGTTCATAGGATCTAAGTAGATATATTAGGATTATAGGAGATAAGGAGAAATGGTATCGATATGATAATGATGAAAGAGAATAATTTATTGTGTTATGATCAAGGGCAAAAAAGAGTAGGTTTTATTATTAAGGGAGATTGGAAGGATAATTTAATAAGAGTTTAAGGGAATTTCGGATAGGATAGCAGTGACAAAATTCGGTACGAATGAGTGAAATAAAAGTAAATCTATAACTTCAATACAAGTCTATGCTCTTACAACAACTTCAGAAGAAAAAGAATGCGATGAGTTGTATAACGAAATCGAAAATATTATATATAATTCCAGAATTAATCCAAAATATCAATTATGGGTGATTTTAATAGTCAGGTTGGCCAAAGAAGGGCCGTATAACTATGGTATAAGAAATGAAAGAGGATGGAGACTCGTTAATTTCTGTTCAGGACACGAGTTAAAAGTAGTAAATACTTCGTTTAAGAAGAGAATGGGAAGAAGATGTCCATGGATTTCACCTAACCAAAATCATAAAAATCAAATTGATTAGATATTAACAACGAGAACTGAGAACAGGATAATAGATTTTAATGTAATACAAAATTTTAGGTTTTATTCGGATCATAAACCGATAGTGTGTGAAATTATTCTTACGAACTGTCGTTTCCTGATGACGAGAAAGGAGAAGATTAATAATATAAATAAGGATAATTCCAAGATTTATGAGTTAGAATTAAATAAATTTCTAAGGGATAGTAATGTTCAAAATATAGTTAACACCCAAGTATTATGGGAGATAACTAACATAAGGAAGGCAACAAAATATAAAGGAGGATGTGTCCTCGAGGATACCTGAAGGCATAAAATAATTAATAGATAAATGGGAATATCTAAGAAAACAGAAAATTAGAACAATTAAGGAAAAAGTTGAATCAAATGTCTTGTGTAAGTTAATGAGAAGTAAGCTAAGAATATTAAACGAAGCAAAAGGAAAAAAATCTTGTCCAATCAATACTAGAAAGTTCAAAAGTACACAATCAATAAAGAAAAATTTAGCTTTAGGAAGTAAATGGATGAATTTCCTTGTTGTTGAACGAGGTGATAAAATACACGATCGCAGAGGGATAATCGGATATGCCACGGCTTATTATGTTAAACTATGTAATGAAGAGAATTTTAACTTGCTTACGGTAGAGGATTTGGAAACAGAACAGGAATCCTGTATATTGGAATTTGAAGTAAGGGATGTATTATCGAAGTTAAAAACAAATATAGTTTCAGGTTTTAACTAAATAAAAAATTATCAAATAAATTTGGGTGGTTCAAATCTAATACAAAGTTTGTATTATTTAATATGATGACAAAAAATCCAGCATGAATGGAAAAACCTAACGTAATAATTACTTTATAAAAAATGTAATATGATAAAGAATGTAATATGATAAAGAACTATAATATGATAAAGAACTATAGGCCAGTGAGTTTAAGTCCTATAATTTCAAAAGTTTTTGCAAAAATAATAGTGAAAAGAATTCAAAATGTTATAAATAATCAGTTATCAATTGAGCAGGCGGGTTTTAGAAATGATTTCTCTACTACGGATCACTTATTTGTTATAAATCAAGTTATAAAATAATCTAGTGAATACCAGACAGTTGTATGTTTAGCTTTTGTAGACTACTATAAGGCGTTTGATTCCCTAAAACGTAAATTCATGTTAAGAGCACTTCAAAATCAGGGGGTTCCGGGTATTTATCGAAAGATAATAGCAGAAATGTACACAAACGTAGAAGCTTGAACATTCACAGAATGAACAGGGAAGTACTTTTATATCAGAAAAGGGGTAAAGACTATCACCGTTATTATTTATCTGTGCTCTGGAAGAAGTATTTAGGAAACTGGATTGGGAACAAAGGGACTGTGAATGGGGAATTTCTGAATAATCTACGTTTTGCGGATGATGTAGTGTTGGTAGGGAAAAATTTATTTCAGATAAAAGAAATGATTGCGGAGCTAGATGCAGCGGGGAAAGAAGCTGGTTTACATCTGGATATAGAAAAAAAATCATTACGAACATAAGCGAAAAAATAATAATTGAAGTAGACGGCCAAAAAGTACATGGATGAAATAGTTTATTTGGGACAAAGACTAGATTTGAGAAATATAATTAAAGGAGAGTACGTAGAAGAATATCATTAGCTTGGAAAAAGCATTGGTCTGTAAAACATATACTTAAAGGTTCATTTGTAATTAGAGTGAAAAGTGAAGTATTCAATAGTTGTGTGGTTCTAACGCTGACATATGGCTCTCAAACGTGGTAGAGAGTAGTAAGGATGGGAAGTATAGGTCGATGTTAAGTATTCGACGAAAGAGTAGAATCAGAAATACATTTATCAGAGGACAATTAAAAATGTGGTAAACTTTGTTCATGAATGTAAGAGGAAAAAGTGGGATTGGGCTGGACATGTTGTGATTGACGGATAATAGTTGGATTTATAATATTAAAAGTTGGTATATTGCAAATAAAAAAGAAGAGGTAGGCAATTTCTATGATATACTTTGATGTTTAAATTTAAATAGTATTGTAGCATTATTTTAAAATTTTGTTGTTATTTTCTGTAGTAAACAGACGCACTTAAAATACAACATTGTTATATAATCGCGAACCAGCACAAAACACGAATTAGTTTAAAATCTTATAATTTTGCATTACCGTTTTTGTTCTAAAAACTGAGTATTTTTATACGTTATTTAAATTCGCGCCTGAAATAGTATCATATTTTAAGCTTATTTCAAAACGAATTTTAAACGACTATCATATATTTAATTTATGAATTTTAGTAACTAAGTCTCAAATACATAAAATTAATTTGGTTGACATCTTTATTATTCTTAAATCATGCGGTTCATAAGAATAGATTACAACAAATTTGAAAAGTATAAAATATCACATGGGAAATATCTATATAATATATCCCGAAACTTATTTTATTTATTATATATACGTAACATATCTTCAATAAGATGTTTGAAGACTGATCTGAAGACGCGAAAACTAAAACAAAAATAATACGAGGTGTGCAGATAACACGGTAACGCTTGATAGGAACGAACAAGATTTATTTAAATCAAATTGTAATGAATAAGTGCGATGAATATGCAGATAACTAAACACTATTTAGGAGCACGAATAAATTGTGACAACGGTATAAGTAAAGGTTAAAAATATGAACCGTTACAGATTATGTTAGTAATATATATAAAATTATAAGACAGTGATTTATATCGCCCACTTATTTTAATACTTCATTTTTATTTATTAGCTTATTAGTCACTGTTATTCGATCCCTTACCGATCGTTATTAACGAGATTACGTTTACGGCATATTTTCGGTTTGTAGTTCTATAGTTTTGTATTGATCGTTCCATTTTAGAATTGTTTGTTTCGATGTTTAATTTTATTTAAAATTAATTAAATTTGCTTTTTGAGGATATAAAGAAACCTGAACTATTTTAACACCGATATTGTCGAAATATTTTTGTGCGTCCGTGTTTGTGTGTATGAATATTTGCTAGTCAGGCAGAACACGTCGACAGTGCATATATATTTATTCAGATACTTCGGAAAATTCTAATGACAGCTATTTTAAGTATCTGACTAAGTAAGAAAAACACGGCGAGATAATGTCAAAACCATAGCGTAATTTAGGTTTCGACATTATTTTTTACACGATGAAATGATATATTTAATTTACAAACGATATATTAAATTTGAAGTAGCTAATTTAATTTATGAAATAAAAATTGTGTCCCTATAACAAAATGATTTTTTTGACTTTATTAGGAACTCTTAATCTTGGAATTAAATGTTGAAGTAATTTTAATTTTACAATTGCGAATGAAATAAATGTGTAAATTATTGATTTTGAACATATGGTAGAAAAATAAATGCAAGATAAAACCACTCTATTAATTATAAAACACAGCAAATGTTGTTATTGCGCGCTTGAAGCGAACTGAAATTTTTTAAAATAAAAGCAATGGAGAGGTAAGGGTGATCATTTCTTTTTATATAAAACTTTTGAAGTCTATGGAAGTGATTTGATAACTTACAGTTATTCGAATATTTACCAAACTGTTAAGACAATTATTTTTGAATGCTTTTTGCTTATATTCTTAATTGTGTGACTTTGAATCAGTGTTTAAGGACTTCTTTTGAAGTTACGGTCTTATATTTGAGTCTCGTATAAACTTTTAATTTAGATGCATAAAAAGAAAAGGAATTTAACTTATATATTATTTAAACAAGAGGAATTGAAAAAAAGTCCAGTTACTATAAATATTCTACTTAACATATTTAATATTGCATTAAAAAGTGATATATACCATTTTATTATTATTTACTAAGATTTTATTTATTTCGAAAATACAGTTATTGTTTAATTTTAATGCATATCCGAGAGATAAAAAGAAACAACCATTATGATGGAAGTTTTACTTACTGTTACAATTACTTTTCTATTTCTACGTCTGATTATTTCGCATATTTATTAATTTTCGTTGATTCATCGCTGGTTAATGTTTAAAAAATACTCAAATTGATCAAATTTGATTACATATATTTTTTAATAATCGTTTATGTGTAAATAATTTATTTTTTCATTTATAAAGAATATCTGAATTCTAAATACAATGGCTTGATTTGCGATATTGAAATTTTTATGATTTTCCAATATGGAAGATCGCGTGGTCTGAAATATATACGTTGGTTTTGTGTATTTTGAATAACAAATCTTCACAGATTGAGTAAATTTTATCTGTTTCTTAAATCTAATGATAGAATTTTTTATATTAGAAAGAAATCAAAGAATAAAACTCGGCGAGAATTTATATATCTTTCTATACCTAATGTGAAAATTATTATATATATATATATATATATATATATATATGTGTGTGTGTGTGTGACAATTTTATTTTGTTTTGTAAATTACAAATAATATTTTATAGTATTTAATATAAATTGCTGATAATTTAAACAGATGACTGATAATAATAGAAGTAGCATATAAGTGGACTTGATTTGATCGAATTTTAAGCTAAGTTAAATCAGAGAAATGGATTCGAAAATTTTAAGTACTACTGCTGGTATTATATTTTGCGCTATTATCGCTATCTGCTTCATGAAAACATTTTACGGTGACACGAATGAATGCCAAATGACTTACATGTATTACTATCCGCGATTTGTGGTAAGAAACAATGTTTTTGTATTCAGTTTATAATTGTTTTTTTTCTTATTTTACTTTTAATGCGTACCTGCACTTGATTTTAAATTAAATACTCGTGTATTTTGATATCATATATTGTTTGTTTTAGTATTAGGAAGACAGTACAATCTTTGGTTTCGTTAGAATTTCTACAGTTGTCCTTGGATTTTAAATTTCACAATTATAAAATTATTACCAAATTAACACAATCTTTTCGCCTAAACATCTTTATGGTACATTCAATTTTTTCTTCTTCGTGGGTCGGAACATTTTATGCAATTTTGGACCTTTGATACGGTTATTAAAATAAAGAGGATCAGAAATGATGACCTAAGGGTTATCGCAAACACCCAATAAGGGAAAACTGAATTGTCGCCAAAAGATAATTTTACTAACATATCTACTATATATTTTTAAATACGGTCTTAATTGGATTGGGCTTTAATTTTAATGGTCTTGACGTATGTATGTTGATATTTGTATATACTTATTTATTTTGCACAATATATTTATATGAAAAAATGAAATACAAATAAATAAAAAAATAAACATATACGCTATATACACACACATACACATAATTGCGTACATTAGATACATACCATTTTACATCAATAAAATTTACAGTACATAACGAAGTACGCAATTTACAAAAAAATGAATTCTTACATATGCATAGATAACCGTACGTAACGATTTAAATAATGTAGGACAATAAATAAATAAACTCACATTCGCATCATATATTCTAATGCATGAACGTATTATTACTCCAAGGGCAAACTCACATTTATCATTGGAAAATTTTCCGAATAATATGTAAAAATTCCCCGAAATTATCAATAATATTGAAGTCGCTGTAATTCCTAAGCTAATAATTAAGGAAAATGTGGACGTGAAAGCTGTTCACTTTTGGTCAAATTTAACGCGAAAACTTTTCGTCGACGGAACTCTTTATGTTCTTTAAAAGTGATGAACAACATAACTTACCATGCATTAATTTTCACGAGAAAGAAAATCCTTGCTTCCTTTCTGCGTCTTTCGATATTTCTAATCATTAAGTTAGTTCAGTCAAAAAACAGATTTCATGGTTGAAATTTGGCCCATTCGTGTTTTAAAAAACTATCAAGTATAAAGAGTAACTCCTGAAAATACCTCTCGAAAGGTTTTATTTGTCTAAATTCGATTGGACGTTACATTGTTTTACATCGTTTATTATCCTCTTCGAGCGTATTAATATCTATTACATTCTTTTAACATCCGGTTCACATAAATTTTACATTCTAAAGCGATGTATTCATTATGTCAACTTTTTCTCAAAATATATTTATTAAACTTTTTCGAGCCCCTCAGAAAATTATTAATTGCGGATGTAGTAGAGTTGAAACCAAATTTTATAACTCATATATCAACGAAAAATGTTTCAACTCTGTGGTTTTTTTCAAAATAATGCGAAGATCTGAAGGCAGTGTGGTTTCAACTCAATCTGGCTTTACGTTAAAAGAAAATTATAGTCGTATATATACATATATGTTCAAATACGTATTATTTCGATTATATATAGAAATTTCGGTTTCGCGAATGTTAATTTTTAGAAAATAGTTTTTATTAACATTATTTTTTCGGACGACTCGTAAATTTTAATTTAAATTATTCTCGACGGGAGTTTATTACGCTTTAATAATATAAAACCGTTCGATTCGCCAATTTATAATAAATAAATATAATATTTTTGTTGTATTTTTACTGTATCATCTTTAAACAATTTGAAGTCTACCGACTTTACAGAAACTGAATGTATCACTCGAGGCTTCATTCAAAAATTATGGATTGTACGCGTACGCCGAAGGAAGTCGTTACGACAACGCGATGTCGAATACCTTTACAGGAATTCCGATATTATTTATTCCAGGCCACAGCGGATCGTATCGACAAAGTACGTTTTAAATATATTTCAAGTTTTAATTAATAAAAACTATAACTATTATAATTATTATTCATTTATATATATATATATATATATATATATATATATATATATATATATTTATATTGATAAGTTTGTAGAATTTGTACTTTTTATTCATTTACTCTGCTCGCACAGTGTATAGTCGGTATTATGTAATATATATATATATATATATATGTATGTATCTTTAATGGAATTTGTTAATAAATTGATTTGAATTGAAAATTAAAATTGAATTTATATTGCAAAGTACTTTTCTTCCTTGGTCATATAAAAAAAAACCATTAAACATTTTTTTAAATACAGTATAGGAATTATTTTTATTCAAAGATATGGTTTACTAATTTCGCTGATTATATATAAATTACATTTTTTTTGTCAATAACTGACAAAAAGAACAGATAAAAAAATCTTCGTTTTATTTCTGAAATTTGAAATGACTTGATTGATTATTGAAAATGTTTAAAAATCAGAGCTAATGCGAGCGTTCGTTACATATAAGGCTGCCGAAAAAATTTGAGGTTTATCCGTAATACTGTAAATCCGATATTAAAATTAAAAGTTTTTTTTTTCTCATGTACATATACGAATAAGTTTATGCACATCGCTATTATTAATTAATTATTACTATTATTAATACTAAGTTTTCGATGAAGTAAACTTTTACATAAATTGTTCACGTTAAGAAAAAGGTTATAATTGTATTTTTTTTTAATATTAACAATTTTATAACTGATACTATCGAAAAGAATAACTTTCTGGACTTTATAGAAATAAACAATGTCTTTTCTAGCTACTCCTACTCCCTGATTATAATTGATTCTTTTGTTTACTTCATAAGGTCGAGCTTTTGCAATCGTATATCACTTAGTCAACCTAAGTAGTCGATTGGGTTTTTTAAATGTATATAATTTTTGGGATACTGTAAATTTAATTGGTTCCGATTAATAATTTATTTCGATTGAATTTTGGAAAATGCGGAAAAAAATATCAAAATGAAAATTTACTTATTAATTTATAACAGGTCGTTTCGAAGAATACGAATTAAAAATGTTTACATTCAAGCCTTTCGCCATTATTTTTCTTGTTCACCGATGTATTTTCTTTTTTTCTTTTTTCATTTTAAAAAAAAATCAATGATTATACACTTATGATTTTATTTATCTAGATACAAAATTATATAAAAATATAGCACATTTTTAATCCGTTGGCATATTGTAACTTACTTCTTTAAAATGGTATTTAATTTGAAGATTTTAATATGGAAATCGGCATGTTTAATCGTAATTTTCGGTCGTGGCACAGTTTATTATTATGTTTTTTTTTCGGTTATTTATGACGATAAACGAAGTGAAATTTTAATTTGAAATTCAGTAGTGATATAATTGAAATACTGTATAAGCTTCGTAAACGTGTCAACTATCTTTTGGATAAAGTAAACCAAAAAAATTTACACGTTTCTTAAATTTCAACCGAATATCGGAGGAACTAGATATAAGCGACGCGTAATTATATATAAAGGAGTACTAGAATCCTCGTTTAATTACAGTTCTAATACATATATGTGCACAAGTTGAATTCTGTCGCTTTCGCCAAGATATTGGCTAAGCAAAGGAAACTTGTGCTTTAGTATCATTGGTTCTTTACACAGTACAGTTTCTATACTTCGGCAGCTCCAGTTATTACTGGGATTCTGCCTGTTGATTTGAAGCTTTTCAAATCGGATTTTATGTTTAACGGTAAATTTATTTTAAAAAAAAATACTAACTTAATCGATTCGTTGAATTCTCAATGTGTCGAGTCAGACTATAATATAATCGTGAAAATGCTTTTGTTAAGAAAATTAATGTGATTATAAAGGATATTTGACAAAATAGATGGACTAACGGTGGAGAATAACGTAAAAGTTCTTTATCCTTGAAATTTCGGATTGTATTTGAAACGTTTAACTATAACACTATCGGATACGTAATTCGGATGGATTCGTTTGAATATTATTTTCCATTCGAATGTTCATTTACTGCTGGTGCTCTCAGACAAACTTAGTGATTCGATTAATAATAATCAATTTGTAATTAATAAACTCGTAGAATTTAACGTTCACAATGTTAAGTGTTTTAATCGATATGTCGATATGCGTATAAATAATTAAATTAAATTTACTAATATTTATTTCGAAGCTAATGATTGATTAATATAGTTTCATTGCATGTATGTTTCAAGTTCGTTCATTGGCGTCCATAAGTATGCGTAAGGTAACGGACATTTTCGACTACTTTGCAATAGATCCAAACGGTGAATTATCCGCTTTCAACGGCGACCTGTTAATAAAACAAACGAATTTTGTGGCGCTTTGTATAAAACGTATTCTGTCTTTTTACAAAAATAATCATTCGTCCGTTATTATTGTTGGTCATTCCATGGTAAGTTAAACGCGAGCCGGAATATAAATGCGAGGATGGGTAAAATTTAAGTTAGATTTAAACGACTAATAAATTAGCAAGTTCGGATTGGTATTAATGAAAAGAACGCTGTTATTTTAATCGGACCTTTAAAACAATGCGCTGTAAATATTTTTTTTTTAGAAGAAAACGAAATTTCGAAAGGTTATATTCGTTCTATGTAATGACTGACAGGTTTAAATTTTTAAATTTTAAACGATTACGGTAAAAATCGTATTCGTGTGAAAAAGGTTTTGACGATTACAGAAGAGTAAATAATGAAATTTCGTTTTTGTGTCATTTAACGAGATGAAATAAATGTATTATGTGCTGTCTAATTACATAACAAGTATTTATATAGTTTTAACGAAAAATAAAATTAATTTGTATATAATTGAA
The DNA here is from genome assembly GCA_032883995.1 of Coronaproctus castanopsis. Classification (NCBI taxonomy): domain Eukaryota; kingdom Metazoa; phylum Arthropoda; class Insecta; order Hemiptera; family Monophlebidae; genus Coronaproctus; species Coronaproctus castanopsis. Next base: position 160,699,336 of record CM065053.1, on the reverse strand, counting down.
ATGTACTCGTATAGAAATAATATAAATTTACAAATACCGAGAAGTTTTAGTGGTTACTAAATTTACGTTACGACTTAACGATAATCATTGTACCTACTAGAATAATTAAAACGTATTTTATTAATAAAATGTTTATGTATGTATGTAAAATAATAATAGTGAAGCTTTTATTTAATTTAAATACTTCTACATATATAAATAATTCCAAAATAATTAAATATTAACGAATGAAGCCTAACACTGAATAAATGACTGTTTCTTTGTTTCTAAATTGTTCTACCTCTAAAAGAAAATCCGCAGTCAGTCAAAATATTAATAAACGATGTTGAATAATATACTTTTCGATGAATTATTCATTTTGTTTTAATATTATCTATTGCATTCCTATAATGTAATGACGTTTGAATTTTGATTTAAAGGGCGGTATTATAGCTAGAGGATTATTCATGTCACCGATATTCAATTCGTCGGAGGTGAACTTAATAGTCACACTGGCAACCCCGCATGCGCCAGTTCTTCTAACCGATTGGAAATCGTATTATTACTATAACCGTTTATACGAATATTGGAAGATCGATGCAGCCAGGAGCGACTGGAACATTACGTTAGTATCGATAGGCGGTGGCTTTCGAGATTTACAAGTTCGACCGGGTTTATTTTACAACAGATTCGCCGACTTAAATGTGGTTGTAAGTTAATCAATATAACCTTAATTAAGTGAACAAGGACAACTTTTTTTTTTTACTCATTACTAGAATATTAAAACCATGTCAAAATTGATCGGGACTTGGATGAATCGATATATCTTGCTTTCCTAAACACAACAAACAAATATATAGAAATATGCAGAAAAAATTTGTCATATAAATTACAACTTTTTAAATTTTAATTATTGGTATGTAGAACTTGATCAAAGTTTCACTGTTCTAGTGGTAGCGTCGATTAGGTACTTATGTTATTGTTTTACTCAAAAAAATGTTTTAGTATGAAAATCTTTTTTTTTTTTTATTATTTTTTAATAATATTTTTATAATAATAAATAGTTAGGTTGTTTTCGTTGTTTTATTTAAAAAATCGTTATTCGAATTTTTATTATTTTGTTTCGTTCTTTAATTTTTCCGCTGTAAATTTATTTATTATTTTAGCTACTTTAAAATTTATTTATTAATTTATTATTTTAGCTACTTTAAAATTTATTTATTAATTTAGTCGTTTAAAATATCCGTATCATTAATATATCGTTCCTAGAGGATAAGCCATGCTCATTGGTTAGGTTAGTTTGGATTTGAAGAAATACGTTAAAACCAACATTAGAAGCATCATTATTTGAAAAAGGGAGAATAACACACTACTCTACCATGTTAAAAAACAGCAAACATCATATTTTGATAGAAGTATCAGCTGATCTACTATTCTCCCGATATGGCTAATTTAATTACTCAATTATATCAGACGGAAACCATTTTTTGATGTGTAATTTTACCGCTGTTTAACTTTTTCCTTCATATTAATTTTTGATCATTATTATTTACTTCTTTTTCTCTACCTCCCTGCCCAAATTTTACTTGATTTCGTTATTTTCCCTTGATTCTATTTTGAGCATACGTTATAATTTTCTTCTTGTAGAACCTACAACAACGATAATTTTTAATTTCGTAACTCGTTATAAGTAGCCATTTTTGACATTTCTAAAAAAAAAATGTAAAATTTGAAAATGAATATATTTGACATTATATTAAAAAGTGATAATAATATTGAACAAATGTGCCGGAACGAATGACCTCTCCATTCATGAAAGTAAAAATTCTAATAATATAAATTGATAAATAATAAACATATAGTGTATAAATATCATTGATGGAAAAATTAAACAAAAAACCATCACAAACGCATTGAAGCTATTTTAGTATTATAGGAATCTACAAAAAAAAAAAAAAAAAAAAATTACAAGAAAGAAATGTTAATAATGATCGAAATTAGTGTCCGTATTTCTAAATATATTTTTGTTGTTCCATCGGTATTAAATAATGTCAAAAACTAATAAATCCTACTATATTTAATGTCTTTAACAACGTAGTAACCAGAAAATAAAATAAAATTCTCGTTTAAACGAGGAACACCCTTAAGCCGTGGTCACATTAAATGCGTCTCCGTGCATTTTTTGTCTTGCGCATGCGTACGAGCAGGCAAATTAAAACGAAACATTTTAATTCCGAGTGGTTATACAGCAAGTAATTTCAAGTTATGTGTACGTGTGGGGTCGTACGACCATCGAAAGTAAACAAATGTGCATCAGGAACTGTTTGTAGAGCAATAGGATAATACTGTTTATAGTTCCAATATATTAATCCAGAACTTGTAAATACAATCATGATTTTTAGGTTCAGTTGTTAAAGCAAAATGAAGAAGTTTAACGGGATAATTTAAAAAATGAATTATACAAAATTACAAACTAGTCGTTCTGGAGATTTAGGATAATCAAAATAGGCATATTTTGAAAGTACTTTTTTTTAGGAGACAAACTTAATTGTTGTGCTACCACCAGCAGTATAATGGATAGTGACGAGGTAGAACATGCTTTTATATTGAAACAGTTTTGGAAAGAGATGAAGTAATGGATAAAATTGATGTGTATTCCAGTCAAGAGTAAAATAATAAATGAACCAGTGTAGTAACGATGTACCAAAAATAGAAAATAAACGCAAAATTAATATACATGAGCACCTTTTGGACATTGAACAAAAAACATTAGAAATGCTTTCGGATTTTATCAACACACAGAGTTGAAGTAGCGATTATCATTTTAATGAGCTTAATCCCGTTGATGGAACACCTAACACTTGTTAAGAATATGAAAATGCGTATCGATATTATGAAATTATTTCTTAAAGAACGGATATCACAAGATGAAAATGCAGCGTAATTTTTTCATAATTGAAGTAAATATAAAGTATCCGCGATAATGTATAAATATGAAATATATGATTTTCAAATTTACCCGAGTGTTAGTATTCGTTTTTGTCAAAGTTCAATACATTTTCAAATGTGGATGGTAATTATCGAAAATATTCAAAAAATTGTATTGGTTGATTCTTTAATTCGTTGAAAACTTAAGACCATTGGCCCAAAATTGATTTTGTTGTTTTGTCAAGTATCATGTATTTTAAAACACTATTTTCGACTAAATGAAACGTTAACATTTCAGGATTCATTTTAAACACAATGTTATCGCAATATATTCCGGTTTCAGTCGTTTTAATGCGGCTGTCGTTGTTTGGTAAGAAACAGTGTAACCACGCTATGTATGATACGTGACCGTACGCGCACGCAAGGTTAAAAAAACGCACCCTTAGTTGAAGAGTATTGTATACAATGTTTCATAATTATTTTCGTGTAGCTAGAGTTATATTTTACATTTCGTCGTGTTTATTGGCCTATCGTAAAAGAGATGGACAAAACTGTTCTTTTTAAAATCAGATCAAAATCGTTCACTTACTAAATCGAACCAGCTCTTTTTAATGATTCAACGGTAGTACGGACTTGGTTAATCACATTATATTTATGTTGAATTTTTAAATAATGATGTACTAGTTCGAAGAACCTATTAAAAATGACTATAATCAAAAAGTGACACGATGTAATTATAAATTGTTAACAAAAATATGAATCAGTTCCGAAGTAATAAAATTAAAAATAGGAACGTACAATAAAAATTAAAAAAATCAAAAACATACATTCATTAAATGTTTATAAATGAACACATAGTACAAAGCCAACAAATAACGTTTCAATAACATTTAACAATAAAAAGAAATTAACAATTTATGAAATTAAAAATTAAAGTATATAAGTAGACGTATTTTAAATATCAAAAATATTAGATAAAAACGATTATCATCAATTAATTTAAGACTAGTAACAAGTCCTCCAATTACCGGCAGAGGAAACAAAATGAGAAATCGAGGATTTATCGCAAAAAATTAATTAAAAGAGCAGGGAATCAAAAGGAGTGGTATTTATAAATTAACGTTATTCATTAATTACTATTCGCAGAGGTTCAATAAGCTAACGGACTAACGATTCACTACGTTCGTCATTCAATTGATCAGAAAACAATCGCCGCCCATTGTTCCTTATTTACCGTTCACTCATTCTTTAAATGAACTAGTTCTATTTATCGTTTCGAGTACAGATCGCTCATCTCTCATGTATCGATGAACGACGTTCACTCGTAAATGATTCTTTTTGATCGTTCGTTGGCCGTTCGGTTAAAAATCATCGTTCATTTTTCGTGAGCTATTGCTCATTCATTCTTCGAGATGAACTAGCCTTTTGAATCGATTCACGAACAAATCACCCTTCTTTGATCGTGATAATTTAAAGCAATAATTTAATATTGGGACGGTTGATTGGGTGAAAATAAAGATTTTGTAGCAAAACACAACACGCGAATAGAATGATATAAAAGGATTAAACTTAACTGTTGTCAATCCGATATAACAAATTCGTATATACTTCTTAAATACCTTTAAAGTATCATTATTATTATTTTATACGATATTTAGAACAGAAAAATATATTTTCGAACGGGTTATCTGTCTCTCATGATATGGAAAACGTTTTCTCTTCATTTGTGATTTATCTTTTTCAGTTCGAAATGATATGATTATCTTTAATATTTATAACCAGTTGGAACTATACATTCTTTTTAAACTCTATTAAGCTCACTATTGTCACAAAGTATAATATTCATATGCTTTTCAAGCGTGGACAAAATGAAATTCTTTAATGATAGTGGTCGAACTATTTCGCGTCCGATGACACTTCGTTAGTTTGTTGTAATTTATGTATATTAAATATAAACAGAAGATTAAAGCATAGATTTCTATAATACTTTTAACTGTAAATTTTCATTTATTTCCTTGTTCACTTTAAATTAATGCGTTATAGAAAATTTTACCTCAATATTTAAGTTTCACTTCGTTTATTTTTTAATTTGATTTATTTTCTTTTTAAGTTTTGTTTGTTTTTACATTGTAATTTTTTTTTAACAATATTACTGTATATATATATAGATTTTTTTCTTTTTATTTCAGTAATTTTATTTTTAAGAATCGCAGGTTTTTAAAATTTTTTCCCGCTAATTATCAAATATTATTTTTACATTTTTATTTATTTATACTTATAATATTTATTCGTTGTTTTGTAGAGACATGTTTATTAGTCGATACGTATATGGTCGAATATGTTAATTCCTCCTACTAGTATATATAAATGGGCATATTTGTTTAAAAATATTATTTTCTAGAAGAACGAAATTGGAAAGTACATTCTTTTCTAAGACAATTTTACTAAGTAAATAATTTCATTGATTATAAATTAATCATCATCATAATGATGGCATCTTTTTGTCAAAAGATAGTGTACAACAACTTTGAACCAAACCAAAAATCATATTTCTCTTTTCCTGGCTGCGTCTATAGAGTTAATAAGCATGAGGAAGTAGAGGGACGGACAGGTTGAGAACTGTCTACAAAACTCTATTCTCCTATGACTGCTTATTAATTCTTGTCGAACTGAGGCCGTCTATATAAATATGTCTCACCTGCTAACCCATAGCAACCCGCTGCCTAGCGGTTAAAGTCTTGTTTACCTAATGACTAAGGAAGTCAACCCTGACAGAAAAACATGCGGAAGGCCACGGAAAACCACCGCATTTATTTTCCTTGAAGCAACTATGATGAATACCAATTAAATAATAGATTTTTAAAACATTTTAAAATATCTAATATATATATATATATATATATATATATATATATATATAAATTTTTTATATAATGTGGAATGTAGTGATTTTTTATAAAAAATCAATTGAAAATTAGTTAAATCACTAATATTTATTTTCTTAAGGAAAACACAAAGCTTTTCGGCATTTACGCCATTATCAAGTGAAAAATTTAAAAAATCATAATTTTAAAAATATAAATTAAATATAATTACTTAAAAATATGTGATGGTAATTGTGAAAATATGATCCAAAAACGATGTCTGCTTCTGTCGGTCTATTTTTTTGATTTGTTGAAATTTAATATCAATATATTTGTTTATTAATTTAGTTTTTTTATATTAATTTTTTCTTCAATATTATTTTCCTGATTCTGTAAAAGTTGTATACTGTTGGAATTTTAAATTTTTCATTTACTATTGCGATGTATGATGTCCAAACGTAAAATATAAAATATAAAAATATACAACCACAAAATTTTTTTTAAAAAAACACAATTTTACAAATAAAATGAAAATAAATATTAAAAATCTGATTTTTAATATTTATTTTCATTTTATTTGTAAAATTGTGTTTTTTTTTTAAAATTTTGTGGTTGTATATTTTTATATTTTATATTTTACGTTTGGACATCATACATCGCAATAGTAAATGAAAAATTTAAAATTCCAACAGTATACAACTTTTACAGAATCAGGAAAATAATATTGAAGAAAAAATTAATATAAAAAAACTAAATTAATAAACAAATATATTGATATTAAATTTCAACAAATCAAAAAAATAGACCGACAGAAGCAGACATCGTTTTTGGATCATATTTTCACAATTACCATCACATATTTTTAAGTAATTATATTTAATTTATATTTTTAAAATTATGATTTTTTAAATTTTTCACTTGATAATGGCGTAAATGCCGAAAAGCTTTGTGTTTTCCTTAAGAAAATAAATATTAGTGATTTAACTAATTTTCAATTGATTTTTTATATATATATATTGTTTATAGACTACAGCTATTCCCGGTGTTGGAGTTTCTATGGATCATTTGTGTATATTATGGTGCAAAAGTTTTATCGAAATATTGGCTCGTATGTTGTACGACACTATAGATGCAGAAACTGAAACGTTAATTGTTGATAAAATTAAATTATTAAATATATTGCGTTATCATTTAATTCAGGTGGGTATCTAATCAACTTTTTCTATCGGCTATATTACTATATTTAATGAACTCGTTTATATTAACAGCAGTAATTATTCAAAACTTGAGGTGTGGAAATTAATTCACATAAAATTAAAATAACAAAATAAGTTTTTAACGATTTAATTTTTTAACGAAGTACTAAAAAATTTAACGCAATACGAAAATTGATGTATGATTTCGACCTCGTCATCAATGTACATCATACACTTAACAAATTTATTACATAATTCAAATAATAAATCAAAAATACGAAAACAAACGGAAATTGCGCGCACATTTTGAAATTTAATAACGTTAAAATTTAATCAATAAAATAATGAAAATGTTAAATGTGAAAATTTAATATATATTGAACGCAATTTTTGGATTTTAGTTATTAAATTTGGAAAGCGTAAAATTTTATTTCTAAATTAAAATAAAATATTGAAATTTTTGAATTATTTTGATAAAACGAAAAAGCTGTTTATTTGAAACTGCATTATATTTAATGAAATGTTTTGTTCGTAGATACAATTTTTTTTTAAAAAAATGTGGAAAATTACATTTTCAAAATGATTTATTGAAAATTCGAATATATTTATACGATTATAACCGGAATTTTTTTAAATGTTTAGCGTACCAATGGCAAACAATACGTACAACATCCGCAACGGTTAATATTATATAAAAATCAACACGTAAAACGTATGACAGATGTTAGGGGTTCTGTACACGGAACTGAATTACATACGTACGTAATGATCAAATTAATCGATAAACCGCAATATGAATATTTATTTATTAGTACGATTAATTTACCACTGCAAAACTGGATAGGCGTTTGTAACGACAACCAGATTGTACAAGTCCATGTACCGTGGTAAGCGAATTGATATAATTTATTTTTATTACTTTATAATATAGAAATTACTAATATCGTGTAAAGAAAAATAAATATTAAGTTTCAACGCGAAAACAATTTACGTACGTCTTTCATTATAGTCGTAAAGTGTTTGTATAATTATCATTTGTTTACTACAAACAGTTTAAAATCTCGTATATTTACATTACATATTAACCCGGTGTGCGTTAAAAATATATATCCACAAAAGAAAGAAAAGTTTAATTTCAATAAATTATTCTAAACGATAAGAAATAAAATTTTGCTGCTCGTTAATATCGATGTATTTAAAATATATAACATTCGTATATTAAAAAGGATCTGTTTAAGTCGTTATGAAGTTCACACCAACATCCCCCAAAGACAAGTGTACGGTTAAAAATTTAAATAAAACATCGTTTTTCTTCTTCTTCCTTATATCGAGGTTACAATACGGAATTCCTGTAATCTAAAAATCGAATGGCGTCTTTATCCATCTTCAGCACACTTAACTGGACATATTTTACGTGGAACTAAGTGAGTGACTGAGTCGCATATGGAATTTTAATTAATTGGGAGCCTCAATTTTTTTTTTCTTCAGATTATCACCGCTTCTTCTAATATATGTTCTCTTAATTCGTTGAGACATGCTCTGGCGTATGATAACTCAGAGCCTGCTGGAAGCTCTTCGCGACTGATTCCATTAGTTTTTCTACGGCTGCTATTGTGTCCTCTGAGAAGGGGTCATTGATAAATAATTTTCCATACTTATCCAACAGTAATTTAGACTATTGTTAGTCCGCAGACATATTCAGTTCTACATTCTCTCGGTATGTGTCTTCGTGAAAACGTTTTTACTAGCAGCGCAAATTTATCGTAGTTCTCGGGAACAGCTTCAATTTCATTTATTCTGATATCTAAATCCTTAATCAATAATTCCCAATTAGCTTTTTTAACGTTATATCGCCTTTCAAAGCTGACTTTTTCAGGTACGATTAAAGATTCAACTACGCATGACATAGGACGATGTTGGGATCGTGGAATAGGTTTATCGATTGTTTTAGTACACTGAGTTGCAATCATATCACTCACAAATATGTTATCTGGATTCGTACCTTTTTTCCATCTTCCGCTGTTAAATGTACATGGTAACTTAGAGTTATACACTAAATATATTCCGCTGTTTTCAGTCCATTCTGCTAAGGCTTCTCCGTTTTCATCGGTATCATTATATCCCCAGGCTATATTTTTGCAATTGAAATCGCCAATAACAATACGAACCCGGTGTCGATAATTATGAAAGTTAGCAGCAGGTGGCTTATATACGGATGTTACAGTACAGTGAGTCAGTTCAACTGTTAACATTTCGATATCATTATTTTCTGTTAGCCACACAGATTTGATGGCTAGGTCATTTTTGAAAAAGATTGCACTACCATACTAATCAGGGCCGTTCAATTACAGGTTTCATTCCGTCTACTCTAGGTCAATTCTTAGTAGGACCACGATGTGTCTCCTGTATCATCAGTACATCGCTCTTATTTCTTCTACATAAGTCTGATAATAGTATTTCCTGATCATTTGATAGTCCTTCAATATTAATGGATGAGCATTCCTATGACATGATTCTAAAGCAATATCTGCATAAATTGGTGTTATTAAGTTTAAATATAGTGTGTTGTAAGCCGGAGCTTTAATATTTATTAATATGTTGATGTTATTTAATGTTTGATGGCTTTTAAGTAATACTGGGATCTTTTTATTCTTCCAAGATTTATTTTGTATTGTAATATTTTCTGATAAATTAATATCGTAATATTTACGTTTAAGAAGAAGTGAACACGCCGCATTAAAATTTTCTAAGCATGATTATAAATATTGCTTTTTACAAATATTCAGCAATCCGATCATAAATTTATCTGGAAGAGGATTTACCGGATACGATAAAAAGGATTTCGGCAGAAGATATATCGATATTTATATTCGAGAATGGATAAGAAGAAATATGACGCACGTTGTCGTACAATTACCAGTTCTTGAAGATCCGGTAATTTTGTTCGGTTTTTAATTTTTAATTATTAATTTGGTCATTTTTAAATATTAATAATAATTATTATTATCGAAAAAAATATCGTCCAACAGATTGGTGTCAGTGAATTTATGTAATAATTCTCAGGTTCAGTGTCCGAATGTGAGAATTACCGAACTATATCGCTGATACCACATGCGAACAGAGTAATGCTCGGCATAATTTATAATCGATTATACGCTAGAATCAAATTCCGTTAGAGCAAGATGGTTTCACGAAGGGCAGTGGTACAAGGCAACAATACTCAACGTGAGACAGTTAGTTGAAAACGCAAGAGAGTGTTGTACTTTTGTAGATTATAATAAAGTGTTCGACATTATGTTTAATTCTTGCGGAAATGGGTTTGCCAAAGTACTTGGTCTCATTAATTGAAAAGCTATATGATTATAGAACGCAGCTAAAGTTAAAATGGGAAAAACAATATACTCGTTATTATTTCAAAGTTTAGAGACGCGTTAGACGAGGATATTTAATTTCAAACTAGTAAATAATATGGACTGATAATTAACAAAAAAGGGACTAAAATGATTATAATAAATTATGTGAAGATAACTTAAAACAAATAGAAGTTAGTAAGTTTAAATATTTAGGATCGATTGTCGAGAATACAGGAGGTTGTAAAGTAGAAATACGACATCGCACGCAAGTAACTAAAAACGCGATGGGTCGATTAGTAAAAGTTTGGCGTTACCAAACGGTAAACAGGAACGTGAAAATTAGACTAGTAAAATTATTAGTTTATTAGTATTCCCGATTTTTTTATATGACGCCGAAACCTGGACGATGCATTGGATTGAACGTAGGTACATTGAATCTTTCGAGTTACGGTGATGGAAACGAATACTGTGGGTCCCATTGACAGCCCACAAGACCAATGACTATATGTTAATTGAAATTGGCAAACCAAAAGGTCTATTAATGGAAGTAACGACTAGAATTAGGCGTTTTTCAACACAATCCTTGCAAATGAACTGGGGTCGCTCTTCATCTAGAGAAAACCGTGTGGAAAACGAAATCATGGTCGTGTATCTTTAAGGTGTTCGGATGGAATTGGAGAACTTAGGGGGAAAATCTTCGGTGAACGTGTTTATGAAACGTACAATAGATTCGGATGACGTTAATTACCTAATAAAAATTATATCGTTTCTGTTTAACGATGTCTCTTAGAGACACTAGATTCAAATAAATAAATAAATTCTTTTCTAATTTCGGTGTAATTAAAATTTGACTAATGACTGAAAGGCACATAATCTATTTGATGTATATAATTTCAATATTTGTTATAAAGAAACTGCTATCGATAAAATATTTGGTAACTTGCCATCTTTGTTATGAGTGCGGATTATAATCGTGTGATCTAATGATGTAGTTGTTAATATATACATATATATAAACATTACATATATATATATATATATATACATATATACATATGTAATCATCGTCATCGTCGTATTATTCGTTGCCGAACGCCTTGACTAGCCATTGTACGTTTATTTTTACGTACAAAATGAGCTAGTATTCAAGGCACTATAATAGTTGTAATATTTGAGAAAAATGTTGTGGAATTTATGATCACTGGGTTTTTTTGAGATCGAAAGTCTTAATGCATTTTTTTTTTTCTGTAAGTTTGAGGGAGTATAAGCCCTTACTAAGGTGATGTATCGGTTCACTCGCGATCGATAAAATAAGGGTTAGACAGAAAATATTTCGTCAATACGCTTAAATAACTGTCGAACTATTCACAATTGACCTTACATTTATTGACCATTTTTCCCCCTTAGTGATGATACATCCACTGTATCCCAGTTGTTTGTTCTGAGTGTAACTTCTTCACAATTAACATTTTTAACTGAATATATCTAACCTCATTTATGAATAACTTTTTATCCAATTCGTTGAAATGTCTTAAATTTGTACCTTTCGCCAAATGATACTTGATTTTCATGTAACAACTTTATCGCGACACCGTTTTAAAATGGTTAAATCACGTACAAGCTTCATTTTATTAGCAAATTTATCCAACTGACGACAATTATAACATACATTCTTCCCGTAAAGATCTGTTATAGATTTTTTAAAACTGTCGCAGTTGTTTTCCATAGTCATAAAATTTACTTTCGTTAAGAACCAGCTACGCAAGTTTAAAACTTTCAACATTTCGAGCGGACTTGCATCACTCATCATCAGAATAGAACTAAATTACAAGCCTCAATGTCAGTTTCTTTTACGGACACTTCTTAATCGGAACGTTATGTTCTCAGTGTTGTGATCGGTTCTTTTGCCATCAATTGAAACTTCAACTGTGCTGTGAGCTGTTTTACTATCAGGTGAAACTTCTTCTGTATTATGATTGGTCATTCTATCAGATAATACATTTATTGCACTCTGATTTATCAATTCTTCGGTAACCACTATTCCAGCTTCTCTGGATTCTAATTTGTCTTCATTAATTATTGATACAGGATTTCAAGGTCGTGGAAGTCGAAATCCATCTTCCCTATTGAATTTTAATGTTTCTAACCTTCCGGACAATTTACTTTCCATATTTTTGTCCCCTTATCGTAGTCTTTTGTTTGAAATCTTCACAGCCTTGGAAATATAAAGTTCAGATTAAGAAGTGTCTATCACAAAGACTGGCACTGAGGCTTGTAATTTAGTTCAATTATTATGATGAGTGGTGTGAGTCCGCTCGAAACGTTCAATGTTGTAAATATGTATATTAATTTGTTGATCTATATATATATATATAATATATATGCATATAATATTATTAAGTTTAGTTCTGTTCATTTGATCAATAAGGTCTCTTTCAATTATGAGATGTATAAAAAATCTAAGCGAACGGCGTTGCAACCTTCCATTGTAATTTTATTGAAAGATACGACTGTAATAGAACGAACTGAGAGGAATGCGTTGTTTTATCAAGTTCCGTTACCGAAGTTTCCATCACTGCGCGTTCTGGAAGCTAAATTAATACCGTTCAGATGTTCGGCTAAGAAAGGTACGTCCGTTATCAGATATTACGTACGCAACCATCATGAAGATTCTTACGTTATTTCTAAGTAAGTTTTTCTCATTAAATTACTCGTTTAATTTTTTCTGTCCGTTTATATATATATATATATATAACGAGTAATACCTCGTGGCTATTACTCGATGTATACATAATCATTAATTGTAATACATTGGTATTGATGAGAAAGTCTGTAGGAATTTTCAGGTTGTGGACGTCCGAGATTATCTTCTTAGTACGATATTGAGTGTGTTTTTGGCAAGTCATGAGTATATGATGGACGGTTAATGTCATTCATCGCATACAGGTGGTGGCTGGCTACCAAGCAGGTACGAGTGGACGATTAGTATATGTCCAAGATACATTCTGTTTACTGCTCTTTTCAATCTAGGTAAACAGATTTTGCCAATTAGTTTTGGCCATATTGTCAGGTATTTTTTGATGCATTCCAAAATACTAGGTTAACTATGGAAGGATCGAATCTATGCTCGTAGTATGATGTGAACTGAATCTAGAGCATACTATGCTCCTATATGTATTGGTGGCGAGTTTGCTGTACGGCATCGTGTGGTGAAATATTACGATGGCTAAGAAACCCAAGCAAAGGTGACCTTTATATTCCATTTATATAGCTCCAGTATCGAGTAAAAAATATGATCAACAGCTGCTACTTCGGAGTTTATGACCTCTATGTGTTTTAATGCAGACATCGAGTAAATTACATAATTGTTCGATGGGAGATTAGAGATTTGGAGTAAAGGATCGCCACTAGCTCAGCCGAGGGGACTGACAGCATTATTGGAAGATAGAAGGAATGAATTTTGTTTTGAATGGAATACGCTCCACCTAATGGTGTTTTTGATGCATCTATGTAGCATGCAATGGATTGAGATATCCGCAGCAACATCCGTTGTAAGGTTGCGTGTATTATGTGGTTGGATTTACATTTATTATCACCAGTAGCAAGATCCCAGCAAATCTCTGACTTGAATTGGCCCTCTATATCCGTTCATTCTGCCTAATGTAACTGTCCTGTCTAAGCCCCGTGCACGCATTATATGGCCGAAAAATTTGTGCATTTTATCGCGTATGTCTTGTGACACACGTTTATCTATATTAAGTCGCTTAATGATCGAGACGTTAGTTTGTTTATCTCGTACCACCTTATTCCCAGCATTATGCACCAGTATTTAATTTCAAATGCATCAATATGTTGCTGATCCGTGGAGTTTATTACCCATGTTTCGGAACCATAGGTAAAGATGGAGAATACCAGGGAGCGAACAAGTTGTATTTTTGTATAATTATTGATATTACCATCACGCCGGATACTTTGAAACTTATTCATAGCATTTATACTCAGCAGATCGTCTCTTTATTTCTTTGCTTGAGCCTCTTTCTTTGACTATTTCATATCCGTCTAATTGTTATGAAGTATTACATATGTTTTCATTATTATGATCCACTATCATAATTTTTGTTTTATTTTTGTTTATACACAATCCGAATTCATGGCTTACTGTCGTCAGTTTATTTAAAGTTGTGCTTAATTCTTCCATAGATGATGCAAAAATTTTCTTGTCATCGGCATATCTCAAATTATTAATTTTGACACCACCAATTGAAATACCTCCTTACTCTTACGTCGCATTATATATTCAGAGTATATGTTATATAAAAGTGGCGATTGGATACATCCTTGTCTAACACTTTTGATATTTTGAAAGGTTTAAAGAAATAATTATATAATTATTTTCATAAAGTGATTTTACTAGCATTGTGAGATGGTTTGGAACACCCATTTCGAACAAAATTATCCATAGCTTGTTCCATATCACGCTGTCAAAATCCTTCTTGTAATCTATAAATGCTATACATACCGGCACGTAATATTCTTTGGCTTTTTTCTATAATTTGTTTCACTTTCAAAATCGGATTCCGCGTGCTTTTTCCTATGACAAAGCCGGCTTGTTCTTAAGGAATTTGCCAGTTAAGATAAGACTTTAAACGCTCATTTATTACGTGTGATAGTATCTTAGAAGCGTGTGCAACGAGGGCCATTGTACGATAGTTATCGCAACTTTTTGTAGCCCTTTTTTTATGTATCGATATTAAAATTGACGTGGTCCACTGGCGCGGCCATTCACGTGTATTCCATATTTTACAGCATAATTTGTATAGGAACTCAAAAGTAACTCCGGATAATATTTTAATTATTTCGGCAGGAATTTGGTCCTCGCCTTCAGCTTTTCCATTTTTTAGCTTGACAATCGCTTGTTTTACTTCATCGCGTAAAGGCATAAGTTCTTGTTCAAAATTATTGTCCGTTATTTGTGCTGAATTGTTATTTGTATTTCTATTTACATCTGTATACAATTTTCAACAGTAATCACGCCAATGTTCCGTTATTTCACGTATGTCCGTTATTAATGAGCCAGTGTTGTTTACAATACTCCATGATTTGGCTTTAAATTCCCTAGTAACTCTGCGTATTTTATTAAACATATCTTTAGTTTCATTCGTTTCCTTATGAGCTTGTATTTGTCCACATATATCTCCATAGTATCTATTCTTGTCCTTTCTACATGCGCGTTGGATATCTCTGCATAATTGCATCCTCGTGTCTCTTACTGTGTCACTACTGGAATTACCTACATGAGGCTTTCCACCAGTAGCCGCTGTTGGTCTGCGACTGCTTATTCGACTTACGTCTTATTCGCAGCTAACCTACATATCTGTAGGCCGTTCCACTATCCGCCACCTGTGGACGCACCCCGTTCCGGTTGCAGCTCCGGATCCTTGAGAGCATCTGTACAAGTACACATGCCCCCAAGGGGGGATCGAGTACATCCATCAATAAAATTTTGGAAATTTTGATTTTTCCCCTTTTCCTCAATACTTATCTAAATGTACGTTAAAAATTTCCGCAATAACTGTTTGAATGTTATAAGTTTAGAAATTTTGTTTGTACTGCATATGAGGTAGTAAATATAATTAAAGTTTTATATTTATGGTACTGTTTCGATTTAAGGTATCGGATCTTTACGGAAATATTTTTTAATCTATGAAAGAATTATTTTAAAGAAAAAGTACGATCGAAAAATTACAAAATTAATTTCCAAACGAAATTCTTAACGATTAAAATAGTTATGTATGTGACGGTTTTTAGTAGTATGTGATTCTTATCTAAATATGTTTAGAAAAACAACAAAAAATCCGAAAAAATACCCTTTCTCTCGGCTAATATATATATATATATATATAATCATGGTCGTGATATTCGTTGCCAAACACTATGACGTTGCCCGTTAATTTTACGTGCAAAATAGGCTAATGTTCGAGAAATAAATTATATGCAATGTACATTGTTACTGTCTTCTCCGTAGTAATTAATGGTGCGTTATATTGGAAAACTTAATAAATTTTGTTGCCGCGTGATTTGAAATTGAATACTTGAAAATTTAGGTTGACGACCGAGTGGTTTAGGAACTATGCCATCCCGACGTATACATAAAGGTGAAAAACAATAAATTCTTTTCACACGCCTCGTTGTTATTCTCGGCCTTTCTTCATACTATAAATAAACCCTGTAAACTGTCATGGCATTTTTGTTCTATTAGAAAAACCTGACACTAATTTCGGAAAGCTACTTATAAAGATCGTGTATATGCTGAGAAGACACCTTGCTCGTCGTACTTTAATCCCAAACGCTACGGTCGAAGTGATAAGATTCATGATAATTTTGGGTTCAATATTGAAATACGCGTTTCGCCGATATACCAATATTTCGTCGTGCGTGAAGTTTTAAAAATGAAATGATTTAATAAAAAGTACAAACACACACATATATATACACATCGTTTTATTGATATTAGTATGTTCTTCCATTTTTAGAACCAATAAAGAAGCGTCGTTGAAATTTTTTAAACAAACTCCGAAACTATTAAATGACGGAGAACGCGGTACATCTTTCTTATACTTATACCTGGATCCTAGCTGTACTTACTCATTGCGGTACGTATTTTAATTTTGCGATCTTAAACCTATTCATTAGTATATATATATATATTTAGGAAAATAAATTTTCTCTCGTTAATCCCGTGATGAAATTTAAAGTATTTAAATTTTTTAACATATTTCTTTTTTATAGCACTAATTTCTTGATTTAAATAGTTTCTGATTTACTTACATATCGTTACCTTATATATCAGTAAATATTAAGACAGTTTATAAAAAGAAAGAAAATTTTTTGAAGATGATTGTAACATTATATAATACTTATACTTGTTATACAAAAAATTATGATTTATCTCCATTTAAAATTACTTTTCAAACGAATTAGTTTACTCGTCGAATTTTATCATTGGCGACGTTCCGGAGATACTTGCAATCTTTATTTTCAAACCAAACTAAATGAAAGTTTCATTTAGTTTATTTAGGATATCCGCTATTGTTATTAAATGTTCGCAAATTCACAATTTTGAAATTATTTAAACATAACTTCACATTCTTATTACACAGAAAAGTTTTTAGATTTTTCCATACCAAACAATTCGGACCAATTTCTTCTCCTTATTTGTGTTGCGTGGGGCCGAATTGTTGATTAAAAACAAATACCACTGCAATCAGACTTGCAAGTATGTGCAGCCGTAATATATGTACCCCATCTTAATTCTCCTATTACTGTTGTTAATGCTTACATCCCTCCAGACCAACAAATTTCTGCAAATGACTTTAATTGTCTTTTGCAACAGCTTTCACATCCCATAGTTATATTGGACGACTTTAATGCTCATTCATTGTATTGGAGATCTCTAACAAATAATCCACGTGGTAACATACTAACCAGAATTATTTTAGAAAATGACCTCATACTTCTTGACCCAGTCTCACCTACATATTTTCACTTAGCATCAGGAAAGTTTTCAACAATCGACTTAGCCTTTTGTTCCCCATCCCTTTTCCCCAAGTTACACTTATGAGTTTACAATGACTTATGCTTCAGTGATCACTTCCCCATATTTATATCCTTTCATATCTCTCTCCCAATCCCGTCACAACCCAAATCACCATCCCTATGCATCCGTTATGCTGATTGGAACAAGTACAAAAATAAATTTAATCTAATAACACAAGAACATCAGTCTTTTTCCGACAACGTTTATAACTTCACATCAGCAATGTGGCAAGCTGCAGATGATTCTATCCCAATATTTCGTAGACGTACAAATACACATACTGTTCCTTGGTGGAATAAAAAGATATCTAATGATATTTTTAAAAGAAAACGAGCATTACGAACATTCAAAAGAACAAATACTCTCCAAGATCTAATCACCTTTAAAAAAGCAAGAGCTGAAGCCCGTTTACTAATCCGGAAAAGTAAGACAGAATCACTGGCTAGATTGGTATCAACCATTTCACAATCCACTTCAACATCATTAATCTGGGGGAAAATCAAAACATTAGCGAATCTCAATCACCCTCCCCCTCCCATTTCCTTATTAATATCTGACGAGACCATTACTGACCCATTAGAAGTTGCAAACACATTGCAAAATACTTTATCTACCGCCCCACACACATTGCCTTTCATCCGCACCACTCCAATCACAGACTGAACAGCAACTGATAAAAACCCATGTTAAAAACATAATCCCATATAACAAGCCCTTCACAATTCAGGAACTCAATTTTCAATTGGATCATAAAACAAAATCTTCAGCTCCTGGTCCGGACCATTTACACCCTCTCATGTTCAAACACCTCCCTAACCATACCAGATTACATCTCCTTCAAATATACAATCATATATGGGAAACAGGGTCAATTCCCCTGGAATGGAAGCAGTCAGTTGTAGTGCCGATTCCCCCCCCCCAAAAAAAAAAAGAAAAACCATACATTAGATAGTTACCGTCCTATTTCACTGACGGCTTACATAGGTAAACTCATGGAAAAAATGGTTAACCGTCGACTCCTATTCATCTTGGAATCATTAAACCTCCTTTCTTTCTCCCAAAAGGGCGGTCGCCAAGGTAGATCGTCCCTTGACCACCTCTTATCCTTACAGAGAGAAATTTTAACTGCCTTTGCTGCGAAGCAACAAACATATTCTCTATTCTTTGACATTGAGAAAGCATACGAGAGAGTGAGGCATAACAATCTTCTCACAAAACTAAACCGGGTGGGGATAAAAGGTAATATGCTAAAATACATCACAAACTTCCTACAGGAGAGGATAATTCAAGTTAAGGTCCTGAATACTCTTTCTCTTCCACTGCCTACCCCAAATGGATTACCTCAAGGTTCCCCCCTAAGTGTTACCCTTTTTTTATTATACATCAATGACATTTGTTCATTTATTCAACCTCCATTCACCATACGATTATTTTTCGATGACATAAATATATCCTTCTCATCCAACAACCCCTTAGTTGCACACCAGCTCATTCAAAAAACACTCACCCATCTTGAAAATTGGGCCATTGAAAATGGGCTATTATTCTCCCCTTCAAAAACGCATCTCATAATATTCCACAAGAAACGAAATATAACTCCCTTCCCTCCACTAATACTTTATAATACCCACATAACTCCTTCCACAAAGATAAAATTCTTAGGCCTTCTTTTTGAACTACAGCTGACCTGGCGACCCCATATAACACAGCTTAAAGCTAAATGTTTGAAATTATTAAGCATTCTCAAGTATCTCTCCAAACCATCCTACAACTTACATACCAAAATACTAATAAATTTCTACAAATCCATCATTCTTAGTAGACTGAGCTATGGGTGTGAAGTTTACTCCATAGCACCCCAAAAGCTACTACAATGTCTAGATCCCATACACCATTCTGCTTTTCGGATAATTCTTGGCGCTCACCGCACATCACCGTCTGTGAGCATGTGTTCCTTACTAGGGATACCCCCACTACATGATCATAGAGAATATCTAACATTTAAACTAATACTCCGTTCCATTCCTATACATGACTCTTCTCCCAAATTCCCATTTGATCCTATCCCTCGCCTTACAGCCGCTCTAAATGATTTCAACATAAATTACAGCACTTATAATATGACTAAATCAAATTACCCAACTCCTCCCCCTTGGAAAGAGAATATACATACCAATATAACCCTCCTGCAATATAAGAATATGGCCGAGCATGAGCTCATTATGAAAGCAAATAACTTAATAAATAGCTATTTACCAGCATTGTTATGTTTTACTGATGGCGCCAAAACCCTATCCCATTCTATTAATAGCCCTGCAGCATGTGCATTCTCCATCAACAATTTATGCTATCCAATACGACTGCATGATTCTTGCTCTATTTATGACACAGAGTTATATGGTATATTTTTCTGTCTCCAGCACTTACTCCTAAATCCCAGTGACAACAAAACTTTAATCGTTACAGACTCTCTTGCAGCTGTATTGGCCCTCCAGAAAACAAAATCAAACAACCCTCTAATTAATTGCATACAATCTCTTCTTTACAAATTATCACAAGATATAGATTCAGTATCCCTCTTGTGGGTTCCAGGTCATAAGGGGATTTTGGGGAATGAAGTGGTGGATAGGGCAGCCCATTCTATACTATGTTCTCCTACACACTATAAAGCACCGCCATCCCCTCTACTAAACACAGCCCTTAAATACTTCTTCCACCACAACTGGCAACAGAAGTGGAATTCATATCACCATAACTTCCTTCTCACCATCAAATCCAATGTAGGATTCTGGGAATCACCTGCCAATTTAACTCGTTCCAATTACATAGCACTCAGCAGGCTCCGCCTTGGTCACATATCACTCTCTCATGACCACCTTCTCCAACGTACCAAATCGCCAGCTTTTTGCCCCTTTTGTTTACTCCCAAACCCCTCTCTTATCTGCCATATTTTACTGTACTGCCCTACACTCACCGGCTCAATATCCATCCGCATACCCTATCTGCTTTCCTCTCCAACAGTCCTTCAACTATTCCCTCACTTATACAGTTCCTTTCCTCTTCCAACCTCAGTTACTACATCTAACTATTAAATCACCAGTGCCGTAATAGCCTCGGTAGTTAAACACGGCACTATAAAAAAAAAAAAAAAAAAAAATTCGGGCGCGAATAATATTTTTAAAGAAAATCTGAATATTCAAAGAAAAATGATTGCGTTATAGTAAAAATAAAAAGATTTTCTTATTTTTTTTTTTGTGACCATGCCGCATATTACTACTTTAACCAGGAAAGGTATTATATCAGATGAAAGGAAGAAGATTTGTATTATTAAGGAAGAACAGCTTAACTTCAGCGGAGGGGTGTTCTAGTATGCTAGGTAGATTATTGGGAAGGTTTTGTGACGTTAGAAAGTATAAGTTGAGCAGGAAGTTACGATGTAGGCGATGGTAAGGGTAGTATTACATGCAGGATAGGTCGGCCGTTCTTCTAGTAACTGATGTGCGTCAAATGTTTACGTCCGGATCGAACAAGGAAAGAGACTACATCATTTCGCTGAGATGTTAACGTTACCGGGTTCGAGCGATTGTTGGACGCAACAATTAAACATTTCATCGAATAAGTTCTGTAACCTAATTGCTTAATTCAAGGAAAAAACTGTGAGTTATTTTTATCATTGACAAGTAACCGATTCAGTCGGTAACCTACCTCTCGATATCTGTTCAACCACGAATTGTCATCTCTCCGCGCAATATATATGGCATATTTATGTATTTTAACGTGTGTCGCCAATTGGGGAAAATGTTGTTAACGCCAACTTTTAAAATTTTTACATATCGACTTTTCTTACGACCTCCATACGATATTTTCGCTAAGCTAATGTGAGTACATTGAATGCAATTACGTCTTCAGCAGCTAACATATTCGAATTGCCTGTTAGATATCATTTTAAAAATGTCTGTATTTATTCGTATAAATATTTCCTTTAAGATCGTTCGAATCATTACCGATCATTTTCCGACGTTTGTTTTATCAATAATTTATTCTTAAAATTAATACGTGTGTATTCGCGAGTAACATGTAAATATGCGATTAAGTAAATTGGAAATAATTAAAATAGTATTATAAATATACACGCAAAAAAAAAAATACGGAATATCTAAATATCGATGTTTCAATAATTTCTTTCGATGTAAAAAGATATTTCAACAATCAAATTAGATGTTTCTTTTAATCTTTGTCGATAGCGTCGGACCTGTATATTCGCATTCGCTGGTACTAAACTCGTTGCAATTTGGGTCAATTTTTGTTACCTACTTAGCTATCGTAGTGTTACTTTGCTTAAGAAGACAGTTTTGTTCGATGATAGAAACTGGAATATTTCCTCCGATGGATGAAGGATTAAAATTAATGGAGCCAGCTGTATTGCTGTTACATTTTATACGAATAGTGTTAGAAGTGTGGTTAGTATTTCTACATAGAGTTTTTTGCAGTATATTATTACGAAAATCGTACACAATTAAATTAAATATAATTGACATTTACGCCAACCTTTAAATATTGATTTTTTATTACTCGCCAATATTGAGCTCAAATGTATATGTCCGGTAAAACAATTACAACATACATACTGAATACGAAGTCATCTACTTAAAAAGTTTATTATATCTTCATTTCGTAGAACCTATTATGTTTATTCCAAAAAATAAAATTTAAAAACATTTTCGCGGTCCATATTCATAA
This sequence comes from Coronaproctus castanopsis, assembly GCA_032883995.1. Classification (NCBI taxonomy): domain Eukaryota; kingdom Metazoa; phylum Arthropoda; class Insecta; order Hemiptera; family Monophlebidae; genus Coronaproctus; species Coronaproctus castanopsis. The sequence continues at coordinate 160,676,679 of CM065053.1, read as the reverse complement.
TTAGATACAACAATTTCGCAATAACCGCGTACAAAAAGAAAAAAACGATTTATTAATTAAATAAACATCCGAGTTTACGTTTCTAGCAACATGCCGTGTCCATCATCGGAACTAAACTGAACTAACCCGGACATAACAAGCTACTACCTTAACTATATAGAGAAGTAATAACGAAATATTCTAATTTGAAATTTACAAATAAGTTCAAGTCTAAACGAAATTAAATTTTAAATCTGAAATAAAAAGAAATAAGAAAATTTACCATATACCACGTACATAATACCAAAATATCGTCGAATGTATAATTTTTTATTTCTAACGAGGTTGAAATCAATACAACATCTTAAAATTTAATAATTATGTCCTTAAAGCCAAGTACTGATACCATGTATCCAATTTATCCTTTTTAAATTTTCTCCAAATTCTTCCACGCCTACATCATATAAAAATTCCAGTCGAAAGTTTCTTTTTAAATAACTCGATGTTCGGAAATAATATTTTAAACTTACTGGTATATCTACGAGACGCGATGTGACGAAATAATCGTAATAATAATTTTCTTTCTCACGTATTAACACGTGTTAAGATATAATTAGCCCACTTCAAGTATCTAACGGTTGATTATAACGTTGCTGTTTTTTGACGTAAGTTTAATTTATATTTCTAAGTATTTAATTAATTACAGAATTTTTCATGTGCAGTGTGTTGGCTATGCTGTAATTTTAACTGAAGCATATAATAAATGGGTAAAAGGAAATATTACCTTTTAATAAACACGATGAAGATTGTTGTTTAATAGTCATCATTGAATTCATTTAACGTTATTTTTTAGGCCGTCGGAGAAGTTTTATTTCAACCTTGGTCGGAGTTCGTTTAATGACGCGATTATTTCATTTAATCCAACGTAAGATTGATAGAGCGTATTTTTTAAACATATTTACTTATTATCTTTTAGAACCTACTTCGATATTTCAAAAATATGCATTGTAATATTTAAAAAATCGCATTATTTAAAAATACTCCATTTTAATGCATCGAATATAAAACTTATATACATACATATATTATGTGTGTGTATATATAAAACGTGGTAAATTTCGTGTGTATTCGGAGAAATATCACATATGATTATTTTATAAAAGACAAATAATAAAATAAAAATATCTGATAGAGTTACAGCAGATTCTCATTCGCGAGAATGATTTTTATAATTGAATATAAAAAAGAGTTAAGATGTATGAAATATTCAAGAATTGTTCTCAACTATACATCGCACTGTACGGCCAAAATTATATTGTTTATTTATGTATATGGTTTAATTCTATTATTACATAAAAAGCAGTGATAGAAAAAATCGTATAAATTTAATTAATTGTTATCATTAAAAACAAACTCAATCGACTTTCATCATTTCTAATATAGAAGTAAATATTTTTTTCCGATATTTGATTGAGATTAGGCATTACTACGATAAAAATATATATATATATATTAAAAATATATTAAATTCAATAATTTACAATTAATGAAAACATTTTATACGTGTACATGTATTATTTATAAATTTTACAGGACAGTTTTATCGGTGCTTAAGCAGGGCTCCACGGACTTGCCGGCATTATTATTAGATGACGCTTACACAATGAACATTCCGATTGTATTACATGCCTTAGCGTATGCGGTTATCCATATGTTTCAAATTGTCTTGAAAATTACGATCATAATAATTTGCAAATTGCTGAAGATGCTCCACATTCAGTGGGTTTATTTTATTGCATTTGCATCATTATTATGAAATATTTCTTAATTAAATAGTTAAATTATTAATTAAGAAATTGACTGAAACTTAATATTAAATAATAACTACGTGCGTATTTTAACAATTTTGATTAATTAGTTTGAATTTTATATATCACCGTATTAATTACGATTTAATGTATTAACATGAACATTTTTAAATGTCAAAATCTTTTGTAAAGTTATATTGAACATAAGTAACGTACAAGCAAAGTTTATTATAGCACTTCACGAAAAAATTAATATAAAACGACAAATTAGAATTATTCTAAAAATAAATATGTTCTATCGTGACTATTGCAGTATGCGAACAACTAGTAAAAAATCGCGTACTACATTTAATCGTTTTACGTAGTAGGATAAAGAATAAAAATAAGTAGGAGCTACAGTTGTAACAAATTTATCCAAAAATTTAAGGGCTATTTTCTTACTGATAACCTGATACAATATGTTAAGGAAATATTATGGTTGTTTAATATATTATGAAGTTATAAAATAGTATGCGTATTTTACAATAAAAAATATATTCAGTATTCCGGTTTAAGCATACTAAAATTCACGTGGAATAAATTCGAACATGTATTAAACACGGACTTTAAGCCGATGGAAAATATGTTTATTTTATTTTGTTAATTAAATATGTATTACTAAGGAAACACTACGGAAATATTTTTTGATATTTCTTTAGCAAAACAAAAAAAAAACACAATAACGTAAATACAATATTTAAAAATCCCATGATCAGTAAAAAAAATTGAATAAAAGTAGTAAATAAAAACAGATCAATTTGATTTTTTTAAAGACTCTATTGAAGATGATTTCTTTTTTTTTAAACGTACTGTTGAATTAAATAATGTGCAAGTAAATTTCAGTTCTAAATAAAAAATTGTGGAAATAACATTTTACAAAGTCGTAACAAACTTAAAGAAATTTAATTATAGATTTTTGAAATTAATTTCAAAATTTACAGGAGACCTGTAAAAATTTTAACGCGACATACCGTGCTAGTAATTCCAAATGTACCAATTATTGACGTATGGGCTATAATACTGTGCTTCGTAGCTTGGAAATTTGGCAGCGGGAATTTCTTCGTTGGTGGCATTATATATTACTTTCTTAAGGTAAATGTAGTTTTATAAAAATATATTTAATTTTAAATTATATATATAAGTGCGGATTTTTCGGTACTAAAACTTTTTTTCTGTGTTTAATGTCATTTTCGCAATTCATAAAAAAAAAAGACTCATTATTCCTGTAATAAAAATTTGTTTATGTCATAAATTATGACTATTAAGAACCTAGACAAAGATAGTAAACCACTACAGTATACGAAATTACGGTTTTATTAACTGTACATATACAAATATTACACGTTTACTTAAATAATTTGTCGTTATAAGAAATAATTAAGAATTTGTTATTTTAAGAGAAAATAGTAAGCTTAATAAAATATCACCTATCTTAGAAAATTAGGTAAACAAAAATTGAAATATTTAACGAATAAAGAAAAAAAAATCAAATTTAAAATATAAATATAACACACCTTTATTTAGAAAAAAACAGATCACAAAAGTTAACAGTAACAACATAGAAAACAGGAATGAAAAATAAAAGTGAACGGTAAAAGTAAAATAGCGGTTCACAAGATTTATCATTCCAGTCACAGACATAAAATATGTCATAGAACGATCTTAGAAACTTTTCTACTTCTACACGACTAAACATCGAAAATAAAAATTATTTCAATGGACCTTTTTCTTAATATGTGGAAAAGGTTAAAAAAAAGTATGCAAATTATAATTTTCGGCATTTATTTCAATTTCGTTTTCAACACTTTTCGACAAAATAAGAATCAGTAAATTCCAATTCGAATTTGTCTGTGGTCAGATCTCCTGTATCGCTTAGCAAAATGGTTTCGGGAAATGCCGAGAAATCAGCATTATATAATAGGTACCGAGTTCGAATACGATCGGCGACTCAAAAATTATCATCGGAAAATAAAAATAAAAATAATACTAATAATGGTAAAAAACCACCACGGACAACACCATATGCGCGCTAGTAACAATATAGTACACTTCAAAAACACTCGGTATGGCATTGTGTCGGGACAACAAAGCGATCTATATTGTGATTGCCTCGTACGCTACTTAAACTGTACAACAAAATATGTATAGGTAAGTAGTCATCTATCTACGATGCGGAGACGGCACAATGATGATGATGATGATATATATATATATATATATATATATGTCATTCTTACATGTACTCTCGGTGTGGTACTGTTATGAAACATGTTGATCTATCTTAAACTACGATTAATGCTAACAAATGGATAGTTCTTTTACCAAGACGTCTATTACACCCTAATAAGTTTTAGTGTATATATATATATATATATATATATATATATATATATAATAGTATTTTGCTAGTATGACTAATAAGCCCAATAAGCCTATAATTTTTGCAGCGTTGTCTATCGCCTTTCTTATAAATTGGTATAAATATTGATTTAGTCCAGTCGCTTGGCATTCCCCACTTATTCATATTTTATTGCACAGTCGATGTATTAAACTTATCGCTCTTTCTTGGTTGGTTTGATCATTTCGGCTACCACATCATCATAGCCTGCTGATTTATTCTCTTTTAGTTTGTTTATCGCATGTTCTATTTCGTCTTGGAGTATGTGTGGTTCTTGTTCTATTGTATTTATAGATCTTTTATATATTCGTGTTGTGTTGCACCCAGACATTAGTTCTTTACAGTATTCTCGCCATCTATTAATGATCTTTTGCTTATCTGTGATTACTCTTCCGTTACTATCTTTCACTGATATATGTCTTTGTTGAAAAGTTCCAGTTATATATTTCAGTTTCTTGAATAGGTCTTTTGAGAATGACTTTCAATTTCTTCGCATACTTTATTTATGAATTCATTTTTGTCTTTACGAAGCCTGTAATTCAGCTTTTTCGTAAGTTCATTATATATTATTTGTTTATCATTCTCCTTTAGACCGCGTATCTTTAATTGTTGTCTTTTCAAGAACGATTAAAATATTATATACTGCCACAAATTGCGATGGAACAAACGAGCTTTATGTCTGGAAAAGGAACTCGAGAGCAGCTTATAATAATACGACAAATAATTGAGAAATGCTACGAGTTCATTACACCTATAATATTATGTTTTTTAGATTATACAAAGGCATTTGACATGGTGGACTGGAATACGCTATGGTATGTCTTTAGAGAGTTCAAAATACCTGAGCATCTAATAGCTTTAATAAGGAAATTATATGAAAGAAATAATGTTTATATAAAAATAGAAGAACAACTCTCCGAAAGTTTTTAAACAACAAAGGGAGTACGACAAGGGTGTATACTATCGCCTATACTATATAATATATACAGTGAATGGATTATGCGATAGGCAACTGAAGAATGGAACGGCGGAATAACTATCGGAGGAAAGAAAATATGCAATTTACGATATGCGGATGAAACAGTCAAATGAACTAGAACTGGCAACATTACTGAAGCGTATAGAATATTTCAGCAAGAAAGCTAATTTAATACTAAATAGGGCTAAATGTACCATAATTACTATCGACAAGGCGAGGGAATTGCCCGCGACATTTACGTTGGTACCTGACATAGAGAAAAAAATGGAAACGACATATCTGGGAGCGTATATCACCAATTTGAACGGCGAATCGGAATGGCCAAAAGCGCTCTAGCAAAACTAACAAGAATATGGAAAGATCATTCTATAAAAATAACAACGAAAAAACGATTAATGGAATCGTTAGTATTCTCGATAGCGTGTTATGGTTCAGAGTCGTGTACATTAAACAAAACATTGTGCCAAAAGCTAGAAGCCTTTGAAATGTGCTGCTATAGGCGTATGCTCACGATTTCATGGATGGAACATCGGACTAATGCAGCTATACTTAAACAACTCGGAATAGAGCAAAAAGATAGATTGGTTCCAGTAATAAAAAGAAGATGTCTAAAGTTCTTTGGCCATGTGATACGACGCGATGGATTAGAAAAAATAATAATACAAGGAATAATAGCAGGAAAAAGAAGCAGAGGCCGATCGCCGACCCGTTTTGTAGACTACATCCAAGGCATGACGGGACTGTCAATGCGGCAGCTAATGGAAGCTGCACAGGATAGAGATAAATGGCGGAATTTAACTGGAAAAATTTCATGATTCGTCACGACGTCTGAAAGCAGACAACGAAGAAGAATATATATATATACGTGTGTGTGTGTATAATTTACCAAATTTGAAAAAATGTCATTTATGATTCTCTACTAATAATTAGTTGATGAAATATATTTTAGTTATGTATATTCTATGGATATAATCCCACATTTCACGAACAAATGGACAGTTATTTTTCCAAGACGTCTATTACACCCGAAGAAGTTTTATGCTATATACATATATATATATATATATATATATATATGTATATATATATATATATATAATTTGTTAAATTTTATTTATGACTACCAATAATTAGTTCACGAAATATATTTTAGTTTTATACATTTCATGAATATAGCCTCAAATTTTTCAAATATATGGACAGTTATTTTGCCAAGACGTCTGTTACAACCCAAGAAGTAGTTTTACGATATAGGTATATATATATATATATATATAATTTTTAAAATTAAAAAAAAAAAAAATATTAACCAATAATTCTCTGACCAAGTATATTTTAGTTATGTACATTAAATGAAGATAGTCTCAAATTTCACAAACAAATAGGCAAATATTTTGCCAACTTGTCTTTTACGTTCGGAGAGGAAGTTTTACTATATATATATATTTGTATAATTTGTTAAAATCTAAAAAACATATTTATAACTGTTTCTTAATAATTAGTAATATGTTTTAGTTATGTACATTCCGCGAGGATAATGTCAAATTTCGCAAACAAATGGATGATTATTTTGCAAAGACGTCTATTACATCCGAAGAAGAAGTTTTACGAATTGAATGGTTAAAAATCGTAACAAACGATATTAAAACCGATATTAACGTCGACGATCGAACGAATAGATTGGTCACGTACGATGGCATAATATCGAATTACCGATACGCCAACGGGGCTTATAATTTTCATTTCACCTTGTTCGTTGTTTGGTCTATATTAACCGTCGTTTCTTTGCCATCGGCTATTACTTCTTACTATAATTACTTGTAAGTTATAAATACGCAATTTTTTTATTTTACGCTACTATTCGATCGACGAGAAATACGTGGCGAAAAACGTTAGATTATTTTTAATCGTTGTTCATTGAAATATGATTTTTTCATTGTCAATATAAAGCAGCCAAAAAAAAAAAAAAAAAAATAAATAAAATAAAATAAACGTCTTAACAAATGCCAAGAAAGTTGGAAACGTAAAAATACATTGGGGTGTAGTGATTTTGAAAAAATAAATAAACAAGAAAGTAGTTGACATCACTATATTGTGTATATATAAAAAGATCACGAAGCTTATCGAATGTGAAAATATATTAATGTACATAAAAGAAGAAAAGATTAAAAATAAAATGAAATAGAAGAAAATACTTAATGTAGATGTGCAATATTTAAAAAAAAAAATAAAAAATAGCAAAGTGAAAAAACACATTTGATTATAAAATAATCTGACGGTAAATGTAGTAAGCAACACAACCAACAGTCTCTAAACCGTCAGAATATTTTATAATCAAATATGTTTTTTCACTTTGGTATTTTTTGCTATATTGTACGTCTATATTAAGTATATTTTCTTACATTTTATTTTCCTTTTGGTTTTTTTCCATTTTATATTTTTATAAATTGTATATATATATATATATTTTTATATTTTAATTTTATAGGAACACTTGATAATGATTTAATGTTCAAAAAGCTTTGTGTGTTTTTTTAAGTATATACAAATTTTAGTTAGTTGCTTTTCCGTTGTTTATTTATTGAATAGTTTTAAATTCGTAAAATAGGCGCGATATTCGTTAATCACATACGAGCCGTATTAACACCGATAAAATCAGTAGCGGACTCGTAAATTACGAACTCGCTAATGAAGTTTTTTAACGTTCCCGTATAAAATAATAAAAAAGTATTCAACGAGAAAGCATACAAATATTTCAATCCTACAAATAAATAAATTCGGCCATTATGAAATTAATTGCGAATAAATAATTTGAAAAATAATAAGCAGTTATCGCGTTAACGAATAAATTATTTTAATTTAAAAAGTTATAAAGGATATTTTTAACGGTCGGTAAAATGTAACGTGGCAGTGCAACTTAATGTTTTCGGTGGAAAATCTGAAATGTCTTTTTTTTCCCACTTCGAGTATATCTTCTTCTTCTTCGTCCTATTCAGTATGACTGTTGTGTGACAAATACATCTCCATTGTGTTCGGTCCTGTGCCACCGATATAGCTCTTTTTATTGTACCCAATCGATCTTTTATGGTGTGTATCCATCGTAATGGTGGTCGTCCTTTTCTTCTCTTGTTTGGCATTTTTCCTAACAATGCCGTCTTTTCTATTCTGTTATCTCGCTTGCGACGTGTCCAAACAATTGAAGGGCTCGTTTCTCACAAGTCGCACCGAGCCTGTTCGGTTCCTTTATCTCGTCTATTAGCTACGCGCGCTGTCCATCGTATTTTCACGACTTCTCCACGTCCATAATTCGAAAGCATTGATTCGCTTTTTATCCGTTTCTTTCATTGTTCATGTGTCTGCCGCATATAATACAATTTGGAAAAACCACCAACGTCTTCAGTAATTTTTTCCTTGTATCCAACGGTATTTCTATGTTGGCTAATAACGGTTTCAATCGCACCACCACGGCGTTTCTTCCAACGGCTATTCGTCGCTTTGTTTCCTTCGATGAACCTCCCTTTGACTCGATTATTGAACCCAAGTATGTACTACTTTTTGAGAGAGAAAGTCGTTATTGTTTTCTTCGCCAGATCCGTTCATTATCATTATGTATGTAATTTATTGGTAATTGCAGCTGAAAAAGATCGTTCAGTTGTTGGAGTTTTTATTGGTACTTTGATATTGACGACCAGAAATTTCTAGATGTGTCTATACAGGTAGCGAAATTCTCAATCGCGATAAATTCGACTTTTAATTTTATCGTGGTATCGAATATTTTGCTATCCGTTAATGCTTTAAATAAATTATGAGCAAACTTGTTTTTATCTAACGACGCTAAATAGTCTAGTTTTTTTTTTTAAATCTTCGAAAAAACCTTAAAAAAAATTACATTATAATATTGTGGATTTCGTTTAAAACGAATGCGGATTTTAAGTTCGTCTCTTCACACTGATAGTTTATAGAGACATTCGTTCGAAGTTTTGTATCATACATTATCTGAAATTCATATGATAGTTTATTTTAAAAAAGTTTTCAACGTCTGCGTTTTTTTCAAAACAACGTAACAACGATTAAACGTAAAAACTTACTAAACTTCAAACGAAAAAATAAATATGACGATAATCCTTATACAAACAGCACGATTTTAATTATCGCTACTACGCAGGTTATCGATCTTTACTGAATAATAAGATCTACAATATATACTCGTATGTGCATTTATTTACTTATATTCCTGCATGCCTTTCGTTATTTCTGAAAATAATAATAATTAAATACGTAAGTTGGTTATTATCCGTATGTGGTGAATTTACCGAAACATTTCGTTCGTCCATAAATAAAAATCGAATTTTTCCTTATTTCGAATGTTAAATTGAATTTGATTAAACGAAAAATATTGATCCGAGCGAATACACGTATTTGTTAAAAGTAGGTTAATCATGTTTAATTCGCATTAAAAATATTTGCGTGAGTAATCATGTCCTACATACGTGTATTTTTCAGATATTCCGATATAACCGAACCAGATTCGACGACAAAGTTTATGGCAACATTATTGATTACCGGCTCGTCTATTTGGTCTATCAACGCTGTTTACAACAAAGTCGGGTGAGTTATTTCTCGAACATAGGAAATTACATTTGAAATTCATTCACACTGAAAAACTATAACGTACATTGTTAAGCATTTGTTTAAATACTTACGAATATATACAGTCGAAGACGCTCATAAGAAATACATCGAGCGGAGAAGTAATTTCTCTCTTATAACCGATTGTCTCTTATAACTGACTGTTTCTTTTAAAAATCTCTTATTGAAGTGAGTGGCAATATACAATAAATAATTAACATACTGATGTTATTAATGTATAATATTGATTAACACGGAAATTAAGAGAAAAATACATTAGGCATATGTAAAGTGAAAAAATAAAAAGGGGAAGAGAAAATTTTGTGAGGGGAAAAAAACTCGCACTCACTACAGTAATTGTCACGAAACTAAGATAAAATAATAATGAGGTATGGAAGAGACGAGGAAAAAAGATTCACATTTTAAACAAAAATCGAATAAAATGCTCATTCTTTTAAGAATCGCGGTAATTTAACCGACATTTGAGAATTTTTTCAGTTCGTAAAACCGACAATATGTTGGCTCAATTACAAATAATGCTCATACAGGCACCATCCAATTAAGTTTTCGGTTTCCTGTATTTCCATTATACAATATTATCAAATAAAATAAATACGCTTCTATATTCATAATAATCGAATTGTTCTTACGAAGTATAATTTCCTCCGCCACGGACTTTTTTAAATGCTTTAAACCGGTGTGATACTAATTCTGTAACATTTGAAATATTAAATACCTTATTTCTATGGTTGCATCCATTTTTAATGTGTGAAATATGATCCAAAAAATTACGTCCGCTGTTTTCTGTATTGATAATATTGAGTATGTATGGGTATACTCTGAAAATGATATGAATTGCACATTAAAGAAATCTGGCACAAATTCTTTATTGTTCATTCTTTCTACGATATTAGGAAAGTGTTGCTTCGCAATCCTATTGTAATTGATCCATATATTTTTTGTATTTATTCATATGGTGAACCTTTAGTTTTACTTTAAACTGTTTTAAATTAAGTGCTTTGTTTTCATATATATATATATATATATATATATATATATATATATATATATATATATATATATATATATATATATATATATATAATAAGAAAAAATATATTTTTACCGATAGTAAATTCACAACTAGCGGGACAAAATGTAAGAAAAATTATCGTTTATAAACTAAGAACTGATATTAATAATACGAGAAATTAATTTTTTGTCGTTTATGTACTAACGTTTTCTTTTTACAGATGGTGTACAAATTACCTTACTTACTTTATTTTTCTAGTCAGTCTAAAGCTAGCGATTACACCCATTCAACTTTACTACCTGCCACTACTTATTACTTTAGTCTTTATCTATATAACGATAGCTTTTTTTGGGAAATGTACTCAATTATAGAAAATATATATTTTTCATATTTCGACCGAATTGAACAGTTTTAAATATAGACTAAATGAATAATTATAATATAAATAATTGATGTTTAATAGCTGGTAATTAAAAAGGAAAGTGTTTTAATCTTTTCAGACATGATGCCCTCTATATGGCACATGAAATTTTAATGGTAACATTTTTTATTTTTTGGTTAACGTGAAATGTCTCAATTTTTAAAATATTTATATAAATACATCGAAAATTATCTACACTTCACCTAGTAGGTATTATTGTACATATAATGAACACCTATATAAAATTTATAATTTTGTGTCAAAATTTAATAATGTATGACTGAAAGCGTTAAATTGTATAAATTCAAATCTCATTTGCTTATAATTGTGTATATATATATATAACACAATGTGAACAAAACGTTAGAAGATTAGGTGGTTATAAAAAATTCCATTAGAATTAAACATAAATTTTCCAATATACTTAACTTTGCATTTAGTTAATACATACCTAGTCCGTTCGTGTGTTTATAAATTCTAAATTTTGTTTGTTATTAGAAATTATAATAAATAGTTTAATTTATTAATTTATAATATCTATATATATTATATTGTATGTATGTATAATGCGTTAAATTTTTGAATGTTAGAACTGCTATTACGATCAATTATCAGTCAATTAACTAAGTTCTTATTTTAATAAACATTTGACACAATGAAAAAAGAACGAAGTTAATACGTACCTAATAAAGTTAGAGGTGAATAATTGTAACAAAAATTGTCGCCTTAATTATACTACGTAGATTTTCTTGCTTTTATGTAAATAGTCAAAGTTTATAACAGTTCCTACGGAATTTATTAATTATTTCATTAATAAATAATTAATTGTTTATTATTAAATAATTAAAAATTAATTATTTCATTTATTTATTAATTTCGACGTTAACTCGCGATTATAACGATAAGTGTAGCGTGTATATGTATTTTTAAGAATTGTAATTTTTGACTAACAAAATGAACACTAAAAAAAAGGAAAGTACGCTAACTAGCGGCTAAGGGTAAAAAAAAAAAACGGAAACGGTGAATTATGTTTCGTTACATTTTTAAATACGTATTTAAACGCTGACGTAAAAGTTATATAATTTCCATACAATTTCGATTAGCAGCTTCAAATATAATCTATTTCACGTCGGAATAATTCATTTTATAATCCGTCATGGAAGACAAATCGTAGATAATGTAGTCCACGTGGAAATTTTTTTTATAAAGTTAGCTCGTTATTAGCCATCTTACAGATAGTATAGTTTCGTGAAGTATATTCGTTTACTACACTCTATGAACGGTGTAATTATCATTAAGATTATATTTAAATAATTTCGTCATAACTTAAAAATAACTTTAGAATCTAGGAAATTAATAATTCTTTATCTAGTCCGGTTATAAATAGAAAATTTTATTCGATAAAAATTATATAAATTTGCCGGTGATTTTCTAAGTGTTGTCACGAATAATAATCAACTTCAGATATATTAATAATTTCGCAAAAATTAATCTCCTAACCCTCTACAAACAGTTTTCTGATATTGGAATTTTCTTTTTTTCATATTTTATACACGCACACACACACACACATATATAAACACACACGTATATATATATATATATATATATATGTATGTATATGTATATATACACCTACAGTGGGCTTAGGTAACTCTAGAGAAAAAAATCTAGGAATGTGTGATCGGGAGATCTACTGACCAATGATGTTTTGTTTTTGTGAGATAATCTGTCTCCAAAAAATTCTTTAAGAAACTCCATTGTGTCTGCCCACACATGCGCCCTCGCACCATCTTGTTGGAAATAAGAAAAACGTTCATCTTCTTCAAGCAGCGCAACAAAATCTTGAATAAGTACAAATAGTTTGTGTAAAGAAAATTGTTCAAACAATCCGTTTCTTGCTCATCGCACACAATACGCCAATTCTCTGGATGCAGTTTTGTTTCCCTATGTGTGCGGATTTTTGGCTGACCATATTCTGTAATTTTGTGTGTTCACGTAATCTGAAAGATGAAACCATGCTTCGTCGTTAAAGAAGCATAAATCGAGTATTGTTTGTGTACGATGTGTAAAGTTTAGGAACCACTGCAAAATGCACGCCTGTTTGCGTAATCAGCTGGTTTCAATTCATAATTCACTGAGATACAGTATAGGTACACGTTGTTATACATTAATTTATTGTTATGTGCGATAGATCCACTTGTTTGGCGAATCGTCGGCTGGACGTGGAAGGGTTTTGTGTCATCTGTGTGTGTACCTTCCTGCCTTCATCAGATCTTACAGTATGACCGCAGAGTTTCAATATTGCATATTCTTGAGACCATCCGTTCATTATCTGCGATATTTTAATTCATTTAGAATCGTTCTGTTGTTGGTTCCTTTTATTACTCGCGGAGTTCGAAACATTTATAGACTCAGCGCCGTGTATTATCATCGAAAGAAATTAAGTTATTTTTCTTTTTGTTTTCTTTTTTTTTAGTAATACCAATAGTCTTTAAAAATTTTAGCAAGTCCTGAGTATGCATTTAATACTGTCGCAATACTGGACACCGTCTTCTCTCTCTTATATATATATATATATATATATATATATATATATATATATATATATATATATATATATATATATATATATATATATATAGCTAATAAATAGGTTGTAATTTTTCTTTTATTCGGTCCAATTCATAATCTTTCTCTTTCGGATTAAAAATGTTGCAGTTAAAATAATTTTTAACACCACTCGCGGCTAATGAAAAAAAAAATTAAATTTGGTAATTTTTAATGACGTTTCATAATATTTTATCGTATTTAATTATAATTTTATATAACGTAAAAAATAATACATTCATATATTTTAATGTCTTTATTGAAGGAACGTACTTTTTATATTGAATATTTTTAATCATACTTTTCGCTCGATGTTAAACGCCCGACAATAAGAAAAATTATTTATACTCGTAAAAAAAAGTTACTTCGTTATGATTACTCTTTATGTGGATTAGGTTTTAAGCTTAATTTTTTATTTTTTTAATAACATAATTACAACTGGCCGAGTGGGCATCTAGCAATTGTTATAAAATGCGAAGTAGCGTTAGAGGAGTCAACACCCATTAGTGCTCCCCAAAGAATTACAGTAAAAATTAGAGTAAATCAAACGTCCTGGTTCGTTTCAATCGATGTATCTGAAAACTGTTATCTAATAAACTGATGGCCAGTGGACCCCAAGCGCCTGTTATACTGAAGGTCACGATGTAATGAATAATTCGAAACATACCAAGGAGTAATGAGTAATTGCAGGCGAAACACTGCGTTAAAAATATTATTAATAAATAGTATCGCTTTGTCCGGCAATTCTCATAATAATTTTTTTAATATACATTTTATTTCTCCTGCGTTAGCGCAATAGGGAGACTCATTTGAAAAGGAGCACTTAAAAATGTCATTATATCTTCAGAGTTTGGTTTAAAAACTTCAGAAAAATGTTTGGCAAACACTTCAGTCTTCTCTCGACCATCCCTGGCCCATGTACCATCGACTTCTAATCAGTGGAAAAGGTTGTATTGGCCTATTAGGAGTTCGAATCGCTTTCCACAAGCTATATTCTGAAGTTTTCAAGAGAGATAATTCTTGTAAATAACATTAATTTTTTAAAGGATGAAGTAGTCGATTTCATATTCTTCCCTGGTGTATATCGGCATGTTTGATTTATTTTTCTAACAGTCTGAAGGAGTCATATTTTACTATATGACCTATAATTTACGTTCTCAGTTAAACTTTATTATGTATAAAAATAAATAGGTCAGTAATACTAGTCACTAGTTACGATATATATATATATATATATATATATATATATAAAATGTCGATTAGTCGGTATATATTAATTATAATGTAAGCTTTATGTCATTTCGTATAAAATTTTACGTTTAAATAAATATCAATTATGTAATAAACGTGTAGTACTTATTGCGTTAAATAAATAGTTTTTTTTAAGACGAAATTTATGAAATAATGAATTACGAAGCATAAAAAATTAATTTACTTGTTAAATAAAAACTGAATTAGAAAACTCAAAATTTCGAAATGAATCCGAGATAATTATGCACCCAAAAGTGTATAAATAATATCATATATATATATATATATATATATCTACGCAGCTTCAACCGTAATCGAACGTCAAGTGATGGATATTAGAATGGCCGATATACTAGTTTACTGCGAATATCTAAAGAACAGTCACTGTATTGCGATCACAAGTTTGATCCAAAGGCTAAGGTTTCATCTTGAATAAGTGGCAATAAACTGATAACAGTTGTACGCTACAGGAAGAGCTATTTAAGCCAAAATAATTAACCTAACCGGTTTGATGTAATGTTAAATCATTTTCTTGACGAATTTCGTAATTTACTACGTTCATCCGTACGTTATCTAATTTAACAAAAAAACTATTAGGGAACACTAAAATAGTAAGCGATAGATAATTCATTAACAATAGTATTTGAAATATTAACGGTGTTTATCAAAATAAGCAAGAAATACTGTGCTTCTTACTAATGAAACGAATTGATTTTGCACTCGAAAGCGAAACCCATATTATTAATTAAACTAACTTCATTCAGACTATATATAATATCATGGTATCCATCTTTCTGATAAGGAAAAGGACGACCTTACCACGTACGCTTCACTTATGGTTTCCTACCAGGAATCAAATACTAATTTTAAAGCAGATAATATGAACAATATATATCAATAGTGATCTGAATATTCGAAAGCTTCTGATAATGATAATTGGAATATGTTATGACAGGTACTAAAGAAAGCCGACACATCTTATAAAATTAATGAAACCTTTAAATGTAAATAATGAAGCTTATGTACGGTCTGGAAGATACAACGGCGGAATATTTTCATGTTGGAAAAGGTGTCAGGCAAGATGTATCTTATATCCGCTCCTTTTCAACATCTATGGAGAATGGATAATAAGAAAATCGATAGACGAATGGAAAGGACGAATTATGATCGTCGATAAAAAATTCTTATATGCGGACGAGACAATATTACTAGCAAATTCTGAAAATAAGATGGCAGAACTATTGGGAAAAGTGGAAACGTTCAACAAACAAGCCTGTATAGTACTAAATAGATCACAATATGATAGTAGATAGACAACAAATTTTACCGTGACCATTTCAAATCATTAGTGATATAGAGGAAAAAGAGAAAGTAGTTAAGATTTTCGCACTATCTCATAACTAATAAATACATATTTCACCCGCTCTCGATGGAAAAAATCGTAACTAAAACCTCTCATTTCTCTTAATTCAACAATGAATCGATTACTTTGAGAGCGGCGTAGTCTATTCAGTTAGTTTATGAATTCATTTAATAATGTTTAATTAATTATCATTTAAAATTTATCAAGTGTAAAAACTATGTATAAGTTTTAAAAATGTTACAATTAAATTAATTTTAAAAAAGAAAAAAAGTTAAAAGAAAGAAAAACACTTATTAGAATTTTAGGATACATAATGCAATTCAGACTGAATACTTACACACTGGACGGAACTATGTTTACATTCTATTCATCATCCTAAATCTTAGAGTCGCGGGGAATCGCCGCACAAGCACTACATATGTTTCATTAATATACACGTTTTAACAAATATATTTGCCCCATCTTCTCATATACATTGAAATAATCAAATAAGAGGTAGTATACTTCACTGTGAACAATGCATAATTATACAAAATTATATGCATTAAAGCTAAAAATAACAAAATATCCGATCATAAATTAGCAAATTACACCCATTAAATTCGTCATTCGAAAAATAACACAAACTTAGTACATACATAAATTTAAATGTATTTGTTGCCCGATAGTAATTGCGTCAAATCAGGAATGAGTAACATCATGTTCCTAAAGATTCTAACTCCGCTATTTAAAAACAATGCCACAATGTGTCTAATAATCAGATATTGAAATAAGTTGGTTACGACTATACTTCAATGTAAATCATTATTCAGTTTTTGTAAGAAGACCGGGTTAACTAGTCCCACAATTACAGACAAAAAAATATATATAAACAAAAGATAATTAACGAAAGAAATAATATCTTAAAAAGAAAATTGCATTTCAATTCATGACATTTTATGTTTATAAACACAGTAAATACAAAAAATTAAATCAATAAAAATTATAAACTACGTGTTCAAATATATAATTTTTAACTATTTAATTTCGTTATTTTTACTTTATTTATTTTTTAAAAACACTAGACGTCACATAACGTTAAATAAAAAACAATTATAATTATTTCAGATATGTTCCCAAGTTCTAATTATTGCAGCTTGTAACTGAAATGCATTAAACATAATAAGAGAAACTTACTTTTTACAGCCGATGAATATTGTTTAAAATCAACAACACTGAAAAAACGTAGCCAGCCATGCGAGCAAAATAAAATAAAAACATAATACAGACATGATTACAAGAGCGGTTCACGATAAACATGTCAGCATAAATGAACAATTTCGAATTTTCGCACAATACTTCAATCTGATCAACAAATGATATAAAATAAACGATCCGTTTATATATCTGTATTTATAATTGAGTTGGTGGATGTAGCTAAAAGCACGTATGCGAGCAACGTGGAGTACGAACCATTCACGACACATTTAAGATCTCTACCCACAAAAACGTATCATACTAGGATCGTAACCGGCGCACATGTTGCTTGAATTCATGTAGGCGTATGCCCACTAGACCGTACCGTCATCGGCCGACATCGTAGTATGCCATGCACGTACAGTCCACATTGGCCGGCGAGAATATTTTACATGAGTCTGTCCGCTCATCAACCGGTTTGCGCAGGCGCACAACCGTGTTGGCTGTGCGTTTCACTTTAGTAATTACCTTTAAAAAGTGAAGATCTACGCGTTCTTGTGCTGTGATTTGTGCCGAAATATGTAGGATTAACAACTGATAGAATGTGTTCGTAATTATGAGTTTATAATTTACAATATCCAAAATATATGGATAATATCAAGAAATAGGTCGCATGGAAGCAAATTACATATGAAATGAAACAATCTGGTAAGATTATTTTTCGTATTTTACAAATTTATTTAATATATATTTCCGCATCTAGAAATAAATTAAAATATTAAAAAAAAAAACCTTATTTTCGTATTTTATAAACAAATTTAAATATTACAAATCCAATCTATCTGACCCGGAGTCCTTTGAAGAAGTCTCCAAATTGATTGCGTACTTAAAAAGCAGGATGGTACTGCATTGTCACCATAGTGTAAATTGGTAAAGGTTACTGGACTTTTATAATATTTATATTGTTTTCTACGATGTACAAAATGCAAGTGGTTAAAACAATTTTTCCGCGTATTCTAGCATAAATGCATACGTCTATTATAAATTCGAAACTTTTGACTAAAAATTCCAAAAGCATTTTCAACAACACGTCTTGCTCGGCAAAGACGATATTTGTAGTGGCGTTTCTTTAAATCAGTCATTGACTGTTGTAAAAGGTAAAGTCGTAATAGGTTATTTTCTAAAGGAAAAGCTTCGTCCCCTAATATAACACAAAGGGCGCTTACATTCGTCTCAGAAAATTTTTTTTAAACTGGAATATTAAACTTATTACTTAGTACAGATTGTCCCATGTTCGAAGGTTTCTGTACAATGTCCAAAATTCACCTCCTGTTTTTCGATTCCGTAGAGATTCATGAATCCAGTAGCGCATCAGTATTTTTTTTTTATTTTCTTCTTCTTCGTCCAAAGTAATGGTAACCATTGTCAATCCCCTTACTGATAATTTTGTAATAGCCATCTCAACACAAACCTAAAAAAAGAACTGAAAGAAACAAATTGAAATGAGCCGCAATGACCGGAGCAGGACGGCTGCGAAACGGTTCACATATACGTTCCATACGCGTCGCATATGAGTATGGAACGCTGTTCATCCGTTGTAGTGGGCATGGTAGAAAATCGGAAAGTTTTTCCCATGCTTGATACGACGGTATGATACGTTCCAGTTTCGCCATACCATCCACTGGATAGCTTGTAGGCTAGGTATAGATTAAAAAAAAAAACAAAAAAAAAAAAAAAAAAACAGATAATAATAGTTACTTATCGTGATATTTAAATATTAAAAAATTCTTTTAACGTTTTCTTCCATTATTTCATTTATCCCTGTATTTGTGTGCGTACATAGTATTAATTACTGACAAATTCATGTGTATTTTAAAATTAAGGTGCGTCAATAAATATATTTAATAAAGTGGCATTCTTGTAATAATTATATAAACAAAAGTGCACGTGAGAATTAAATAGAAACGACTGATAGTAAAAGGAACTATATATATATATATATATATAAAGGAACATCATTTCAAGAACAGGTGTCCTTATAGTTAATAATACCAGCGTTATATACATATGTATGTTTGTAAAATTTCGACTTCATAGCAATTTAAAATATATCACCATCAATTTATTTCCACTTTCATTCTTAACATATGATGAAACTGTTCAGTTAGGTTTCCAGCTTTAGACAATATTTGCCTGAAGTCTTCATATTCATTTATACGATATTGTATCGTTACACACACACATAAATATAATTATCCGAGTAAATAACAATACGCAAAAAATAGGCCAAAACAATGATTATTTTTAATATAGGAACAAAATTAATATCAAAATAATGTTTGAACCTAAATTGAAGTTATACTTCATTATATAACAAGTTGAATACGGAGCATTATATGCGAACGTACGTGAACAAACAATCGTAGTCAGCGGTTATAAGTAGCCATAATGATAATTATCATAATAATCATGATGATAATTAATGTTATTAATACAATTATTAAATGTTCATCGTAATATAGGCAGCATATTGATTAATACAAATGATAAAATTGTTTTTATGCAACGAAAATCGAATAATAAAAATCAACAAGAAACTTATAAATAAATAATACTGACGTTAAACAGAAACTATATATATAATATAAATGAGGAAACAGCATTATGATATTATAACGTGAATAACTTTCCCATCTAAGTCAATGATGAAATTAAAAAAAAATAATAATAATTTGAGGGCGAAAAATAATTTTTTCGTTCGAATACAATCATTCTGACTTGAGAGGTATCTTTTATATATAATAAATTATCGATAATGACACGTAATCGACCGTCTTATAAATAATTCAACAGTTCTATAGGTATAGGGACAACTGTTATCGGTCACGCCATACTGGTGGACAGTGTACTATTAGGTAACGAAATTATAGGCAAGATTTTGTTTTTAGATAGGACGCAATTATTTTCATCATTACCGATACATTCACATTCGTGGGATTCACAAGTTAACCCATTCTTATTATTCTCTTCGCCTTCCTCGGATCCTTCTTCCAACGACTGTCCGTTACCATTTAAATTCAACTTAAGTTTATCTTTAGTATGACGTAATTCTCCCATCTCGTTCAAAGGAAAATATATATCATCGACCGTTTCATCGAAATAAGGAATATCGTTCGTGTCCGGTCTAGGTAAAAGTTCTGAAACTGATGACGCTGCGAAAAAGAAAAAAATTGATAATTTATTATTTTCGAGTAAAATAACGATTTACATCGATAATAGAAATTAATAACACGGAGAAAACAAATTGTTATCCTAAAAATTATTTATACAATGTGTGCACAACAGTCGAGGTCAAAATAGTTATACAGTAGAAAACACGCTATATATAGAATTAATTTTATATTTGCTAATTTACACCTACCTAACGCTATTTAGTAAGTGTTTCTACATAATGCGACACAAGAAGCACCCCATCCGGTGGTGAGTGCTTAAACTTAATTGAACATATTAATACGCGCGATTAAATTTTATAACGTACTAAACATTCATCCACAGTTATATATTCATTTTGTTAGTAAATTTGCATATAATAAATTTTCTAAACTCTGTATTAGTTATTATTTTTCAGTAAGTTTGTTTTATTTTGGTCATATGTGCGTGTCCCAGATGGAGAGTTTGTTTACATGAGAGCATGGGTGTATGATTGATATTTCTGTATTTTGTTCTGTTCGGATGTGTGCTTGTATGTAGGTATTGCAGAAACCACTAAAGGGAAAGAGTCATACGAAGAAACGTAAAGCTTCCAACGGTTCGAACGGCGTCGATAACGAAGAAAGTGATAATCGGTTTTTACCAATTCAGATAGACGAAACGGCAGTTTATTATTTACGCGACAAACGAATAAGGTAAGAACTTATTGTACTTGTTAATAGTCGAGCTAATATGAAACACAAAGACGAAATTGAAATATTTAAAACGGTCGTTAAATCGGATTTTAAAATACAAACAAAAACAGAAAACTATTATATACAGCGACAACTGACGATTATGATTCTTTATTAAAATTATTGAAGATGGTCGTCAGTTTTACACGCATTAACCATCTAATAGAAAGCCATTAAAAATGGCTCTGAAAGGTTTACCCGCTGGAATAGCTGAATAAGAAATTAAGCAAGCCATATCTGCCGTTACCACTCTAAGTTCGATATCACAGTTTAAATACAAACATAATTCACAAATAACGCATCCGTTTTATTTAGTTACTTTCCCATTTGGTACGAATATCAGAAAAGTTATCCCTATCAAAGCTGTATCACACTGTATCGTTTCATGGGAAAGATACGTACTCAAGAACGGAATTATCCGATGTTTTAAGTGCCAGTTGTACGGCCACGTCTCAGCTAACTGTAATCTGCCTACTAGATGTATGAAATGCGGACAATCACATTCAAGTAGAGAATGTATAGCGGATGCTTCAATGATAAAATGTGCAAACTGTAATCAAGTTCATACATCAAATTCTAGGGAATGCGAAATTCGTAAAAAAGTACAATCGCGGAAACTAAATAATCGTAACTTAATAAAAAATGTTAAGTCTATATTAACCACTAATGCTAATATGAATAATAAAACTTTTATTACTGACATTAATAATAATAATAATAATAGTCATAATAACCATAATAGAACGTTCGCGGAGATAGCTGCAGGGGTAACTAGTAGTTCTACACCTAATGAACAATCCAACATATCAATATTTACTGGTCTATTGGATTTAAAAAAATAATTAAACTTAAATAAAATATTTGCAGTAATCAAATAGAGAACTTAAGGGACTCTGATCCGTTAAACAAAATTATGATAATCGTTGAAATTATTTTAACAAACTGTTGCAACTACAAATTTTAATTTGCCATAATGATCAATAACATTAAACTATTAGGATGGAATGCGAATTCCATTAAACCTAAATTAAACGAATTTATTCATTTCATGAATGAAAACAAAGTAGATATTTCCGCAGTATGTGAGACAAAATGATATCAGAACATTTCAATCAAATGCCCTGGTTATTGTGTTTATCGCGTGGATAGAACAATACATAATGCATAATACACCAACAATAACACTAAAATCATTGCAGTATGTTGAAGTCGAAATGGAGGTGGATTCTACAATGGTGAATTATAATATGAGTTTACAGACCGCCTAAAAATATCCAATTCTTTATACTAATAAAATTTACAAATACAATTGTTATAGACGATCTAAATTCTAAGCATCATTGTTACAATAGTAATTGTGCTGGAAATTTCTCGGTACAGGCATCAATGAAATATAACTTTAATATATTACCTCCTTTGGATCCAACGTATTACCCACCGAAGGGTATGTATTAGATGTTATATTAACTAACGGATTCAATAAAATTACTAAACCTATTTCGTTTATAATCATTATCCTCTAATCATAATACTTGCATATATACAACCTTCATTAAATATTACCCTATTAGAACAAAATAAAAATAAAATATTCTCGTACAAAAATGCCAATTGGTATCAGTTCAGACGCGATGTCGATGATTAAATTTATCACATACATTTTCTACTTCCACAATGTTAGACGAAGGTGTCCTTAATTTTACTAAATTAATTACGGCAGTCGCTCACGATAATATTCCGAAAAATAGACATAAAATAATATTCCTAATTACATAAAAAGTATTATTTCTCTTAAAAATTATTACAGGCGTCAAGCTAATAAAACGAAAGTATACACCATTATACAAAAATTTAAGAGTTGTAATTTCGATAGATAATTAATCTATAAGAATTGACGTGACGAGGGTTCGGATTGTCTTACTTTACAACTTTAGAATTATAAATTACGGCAATTAACCGACTTAACATTGTCAGTACTATTGTTTAACAATTTATTTCCAAAATAAATTTTTTATATAATTTATAAAATTCGCGCGAGGTGTGTAATTTAGAGTAATTTATTAAAATAAATCGAATGATTGTCAATATTACCTGACGATCCTGATGTATCGTATACATAAGATGAACTATTACCAGCGGCAGAAGATTTCTTATCGCACCACTCATCTTTCACGTAGAGCGAATCATTACCATTATCATCTGAAATGATAATTGAAGGTCCGTAATCTGATTCTAAAAAGGGAACAGCAGGCGAAGTTTCATCTGTCACGGCAATCACTATAATTAAAATACGAGTAAATCGTATAGTAAAAAAAATATTTCCGAGAATATAAGTACTTTTAAATTTTTAAAAATAATAATAACAATAAAATCAACAGTAATAGATGATGAATTCATAATTTTAAAACTTATCGTTTAAATTGTGAAAACCCGCCGACTCACTTCCACATTTATTTAAACAGTGATATAAATCTTACATTGAAATGGAAGAAAAATAATCTCATGTAACAATATTGTATCTAACTCTACACCTTCATATATATAATATATATATAAGGTAAACGTTATCTAAAGATCGTAACTATCGTAGATCTATATGATTTTTAACATGTACTGAAAATATCGCATTGTCTTTTGTACATTTTATTTTAGAAGTAAATTGACTTCGTATGTGAATTAACACTGTTTAATAAATTAATTTATCGCGCTTAGAATAGTGTTAAAAATAACCTCTATAATCTAGTACACCATACCACTAGAAATATACACACAAAAACATAAGTGTATGCCTATATTTTGATGTGCAAACAACTGCTTGTAAAAAATTCAAAACACTTTCAAACGAAAATTGAGCGTTCTGTAAAATAATCATACAATTAATTTAAATTTAAGTAGCAAAATTATTGCACACTTATTCAGTCCTGAACATTTCGTTATTTAACGATACTTCGATTACGTTTACTGTCATTACAACTCGAAATAAGTAAAATTTAAGAGATGAAATAATTAATTCGAATTATTCGCTAATTCAAATACATTATAACGAGTTTATTTCATTGTATCATATTTGATTATATTGTATTGTACTATGTGTGGTTACTTTCTATCAAACTCTTAATACATATAAAGTCTCGCCCGTAGACACCAGCTATACAAATCACGGTTACTTATATTCACAGACGGCTAAAAAACTTTTAAGTTCTATCTGCAGAACTATATGCTATAAAACTTACTGTCGATCTTACATTAAAGTTAAATAAAGACTCTCTTATTTACACAGATTCTCGTTCTTTACTCTACGGTATCACACAAATCAACAAGAAATCACATAATTTCAGTTAACTCTTCCACTTCAGTCAATATTATGGATACCTGGATCAGGAGCATCACGGGAAACGAACTATTGGATGTTGCAGCAAAAGAGACCACTAGTTACTTCCCGATTCTAAACATAACAGTTCCTTCACCGGACTTCTCAGAATTAATAACATCGTGCTATTGTCGAGAATATGGAATGAAGTTCCTACTACCAATAAATTGCATTCAATACGGTCAAAAACTGGATGACTGACAAGAAAACGAATTACTCCATATTACAAGTAGTTAGCGCAACAAACAGAAGATTGTCCTTGGTAGTAATTAGAAGAATATTAACATGCTTAGGCCATATAATAAGAGCAGATGGATTTCAGGCGAGAATTCTTGAGGGAAGAGTAGAATGGAGAAGAAGACGTGGTCGCGTTTCTACAAGATGGTCAGACATGGTACGGACGGTAGCTGACGTTTTGCATAATGAGTCCCAATAGCTCGCAACAGGAATTCATGGCGCGCATCGTGTACAGCAGATGGATTTTTCATAATCACGATATTTCCACGAGAGATTTACGATTTATAGAGAGATTCCATTTGTATAATTTTCAATTTTAACCAAATTTATTATTCGCAACGAGCTTTTTACTAATATTAATAACCTGAATTATTATCTAAATCGCAACCACTAAACGAATAAAAATCCATCTTCTTAGACGATTTATCTTCTTTCAAATTGGGGTATGTACAAAAGTCTTCATCGGATTGATCTTCGCAATCTTCTAATTCCCAGTCTACATCAAACAGATAATTACAATACTTTATTTAAAAATTATTATAACTTTTATATATACAAAATGAAACTTATTTAACCCTAATGGGAAATGTAAATATTTTAAATGAATTTTTTATTGTTCTTAAAACCATACATTTTCATGAACGCTAAATTTTATTTGAGAATATTAATTAAGTCGTACGCTCGCTAATAAATTGAATTTAAGAAACATTATCGGTATCCATTGTATAGTTATCAAAAGTGAAATAAACATTTAAATATTACCTGAAAACATGGAATAATCTCCGAAATAGGATATTTCATTTTTAATATTCCACAAATTATACATGTGATCATTCAAGTTTTCGGAATATGGAGAGAAATGGTATTCTTCTTTGGGATATTCGTACACACTGTGATATGTCTGTTTTTTGAAAGTTACATTCTTCTTACATTTCTAAAAGGACAAAATTACAAATATGTATATTAGAGCCAAAACTATATAATAACATTCGAGTATATTTGAATTTCAATTATGCGAAATGATAAAAGGATAAATAATATATGTGTTCTTCTTCTAATTTACACTAATAACAAATGAATATAAACCATAACATAATAATGATAGAAAAATGTTTATAAAATATATATTTTACACATTTTAAAATTTAAGAAGCTGCCCCAGCTGTCTTAAAATTAAACTCTTTCTTGTGGTTGGAGTTTTTAGAAGACACTTATAGGGTGGCCCAGAGAAGGCGTACGGTTTTGTTTCCTGAATAAACCAAAAACGACGGGACCAAAATTTTTGAATGAAATTTTATTTAAAAATAGAGAAACGATAGATTAGCTTATAATCATTTATAGAACACGATATCGTTCAGATGGCCGCCATTTGCAACAATACATTTATTCAATCTTTTTACAATATTTTCGAACACTTTTTCGTGAATTTCTTCATAAATCCGAGTTTTCAGGTATTCCGATCTCGTGGACATGCTCATAAACGCGGCCCTTAATATATCCTCACCAAAAAAATCTGGAACGGTCAAATCTAGCGAGCGCGGCGGCGAAATCCGTGCGACGCAATAATATGCGGGTACCAACGCTTCTTTCAGTACTTCGAGCGTTTCTGCCGAAGACACGTCGCACTATCTTGTTGAAACCATGTACGACCCAGAGGACGACGAAGTGAAGGAAACAAAAATGAGTTTATCATCTGGATATAGCGCGTTCAGTTGACAGCACAAGTAAAAAAATAAGGGCCCACTATTCCTTACTTCGCCTATTAAGTCCAGACGGTTACTCGCTCGCTGTGTGACGGCTTCTGTTCGATTGAATTCGGAACAGATTAGACCAGTAGCGACAGTTCTTTTTGTTTACGAATCCGGATAGCTGAAAATGAGCTTCATCGCTCATCAAAAGATTGTTTATATCGATCTCCTCGTCTTCGATTTTTTTAGCATCGTTTCAGCAAAAAGTTTTCGTTGTGCATGACCGTTAATTCGAGTTATTACCAGTTTATAAGGATGAAATTTCAAGTCTTCCAGCAATATACGGCGGACAGGTTCTCTCGACAGGTTTAAAGAAGCAGCATAGCGACGTCCAGAGCGCCCGGGACTCCGAATGATCGCTGCTTTTGTTTTTTTTTTGTCCAGCACGTTTTTTATCTGTTTCAGAAGCTGTCACTCGATAGTTTCCAACCCACCTTAGAATTGAATTGAGAGATGGTACAGATTTACACTGCGTAAGTTTTTAATTCTTTTCAAAGCTCTTTTTGCACTGCCTTGATCGATTCAAACCAAAAATAACGTTCACGCTCGTTATAGGCTGGCATGATAACTGATACTGGACAAAAATAAGTCTCTCGTGTGTGCACTAAACGTGGAACAGACGGTTTGCTTTGTAGTATTGTTAACAACTGCGATATTCAAAAAACAAAATCATCTGTCTTCTACGGGTCACCCTATAGAATCCATTTAAGTAAACCAACATGATGATAAGCCAAAAAGTTAATTAGTAGTCGCGCAGTTGTTCTAAGCTATCGATGTGTCACAACAACAAATAAAAAGAATATGGCTCGGAGCACGCAATGTAATGCAATGTTAAAAGTAAGCAAATTAGAGAAAGTAAAATATAAAATGTTACGTAATAATATTGACATTTTAAGACTTTTAGAAATTAGAATGCAGGATGATGGAAAATTTAATAGTGGAGACATCTATGTTCAGCAACAGATGCTGATACTGTTCACTCATTATTAAACATATGATGTCACGTAATAGAATTAAATGACCACAAGTCGGGACAATTGAAAGATAACAAGATAAGAAATAAACTCATGAAAGTAAACAATGAAAAAGCTGAAAATTATAACAATAAATCGGAAAGCATTTCGAAGTAATATGAATTACAATTACATCTAGGAAGTAAGCTACAGGGGAAGTTATTGGTGTAAAATAACGGCAAAAATGAAGAACTGAGCATGATGTAAAAAAAAAAAGAAATTATAAAATACATATCAACTGAGAAGGAAAAATCAGTATAACGGATAAACAAATACAGTTTAAATAGTGGAACAACAATGTAGATAAATTGAAGAAAGCATAAAAAAAAAAAACGAAAAACTGGTCGTGTAGTAAATACACGAGATAGATGACACAAGAAATAGAATGCATGCGGGAAAAAGTATATAGAAAATCATTAACTCGGCCTTGGACTCTGAACAGCAAAAATTATACAGACGATGGGATATTGCGAGCAAAATTTAATTCAGTGCTGCGATCTCTAGTCGATAACCCTGCAGAAATGTGGAAAAATAGCGATTCGCGATTTAAAGAAATATCATTCTAAATGATTTTCGAAATACCGCTGAAAGAGCATAGTCCAATGATCATTATATGTCGGTTATCATATTTGTCCCAAACAAGAAATTCTAAAAAAAAATGTAATTACCATGATGCTATTAGCTCCATTTCTTATCTTTCAAAATTTTACTACAAATAGTTAAAAAAGACGAGAATGTATGATATATTTAGACGAAAGGCAACGCAGTTTTAGAAAAAGCCGCTGTACGCGTGATGCGATAGCAATGTACGCTTAATAGGAGAATATCGAATAAATCAAGGTAAAATATACAGCTTCATCGGCTAGGAGAAAAAAATTGATCGGAAGATTTATTTACGCTTTTACAAAAAATCAGCTATCCCGAAAGTTTAATAACAGTAGTAAATAATCTTTACAAGAACCAAGAAGCAGTAGAAACAGAAAGAAAAAAAAACAGCAAATGGTGTACGGCGGGGAAGTTCACTTTCCCCTGATTTATTCGATGACTTCACGGAAATAATGTTGAAGGAGACGTTTAACGGGAAAAAAGATAGAGTAAGGTGGAAATAGAATATACGCTATCAAATTTGCAAACGACTAAGTATTATTAGCGGAATGTCCGACGAATTAAAAACTATGATCAGTAAATCATATAACACTACGATTAAACATCGGGTGAATATCAACATACCATAATGGTCGTAAGTAAGAAACAGCAACAAAAATTTTATTAAACGAGTATAACTCGGCTATTTCGGAAACGGCTCTAATGATTTGAATGAAATATTGTACATACTTGTAATTTGTGAAGTAATTAAAAGTGGCCTGTGCGTGGAAATTACGAATTTTGCATTTTTTTGGAATTTTCTCCGACGTTTTTTCTTGATATTTATTTAAATGTGCGTTAAAGATTTCAGCTACCGTTTGAATGTTATAACCTTAGTAATTTGCTTTTTACTACATATGTTTTAGTAAATATGATTAAAATGTTACACCTAAGGTACCAGAACTTCCGGAAATATTTTTCAATCTATACAATAATTATTTTAAAGAAAAAACCCCACCAAAAAATTATAAAATTCATTTAAAAAAAAAGTTAAGGGTTGTCTCCTTCTGATATTTGGCAAAACTGAAATTTTTGGTTATAACTTTGGAAATTTATAAAACGAAATTTTACACGATTAAAATAGTTATGTACGTAACAGTTTTTAATAGTACTTCTCTATATATATTCTCCGAAAAAAAACACTGTTTTACAAAAACAAAAATACCGAGTAAAAGCTCGGTCCACCAGGCGAAAAAATAATTCCTTGCAATATCTTAAATACGCTGTTAAACGAAATGCTAAATAATCGCAAATTTACAGCTAGTGTAGACGGAAATGTTTGCCGAACAAGAATACTCAACAACGGACCTGCTTTCAACGTTACTATATAATTTATACACGTTGGACTTACCAACAATTAGATCCAGATAATGTAAATAACAAAAAATGTTCTTGAGGAAGATTTAAAAGTACTGATCCAATATTTGAAGTCTAAAACTTAATAAGGAGAAAATTATGGTGTTTCATTTGGTCACCAATTTCGCCAAAAAGAACCTAAACAAAGCAATTGATGGATGCAGATTACTCAACATACCTGGGTGTCGTATTGGACAGACAACTTACTAGAAACATATCGAAAACACCGCCTCTAAAATAGGAATAAAAGCAAACATCATATATAAGCTTGGAGCAAATAACGTGGGGAGCATCTACACCAACACTATAGACGACGATTTTAGCTTTGACATACTGTATCGCTGAATACGCAGCTCTAGCTATAACAGCGCTTACGTTAATAAAGCTGATGTAGAAATCGACACGTTATGAGAGCAACAACTAGTACTGTAAAGGGATCGCGAAGCTAACTGACTAAGCGAAAGATTGGATCGAGAAGCTAGCTTTTGATGTACATTTGTAATGTAGTCAGTAATTAATTATAAACATACGGAATAATAATTCATGTATAAAAATAATAAAACTTGTTCATACACGTACCATCTTGTTCTCGTGTTTATTTCGTAATGAGGATTTCTTCGGCTTTGCTGAACTGTTCCAAGAAGATGGTGTAAATTCCGTATTATCTTCTTCATCGTCGTCGTCATCATCATCATCATCATCATCGTGTTCATCTTCTGTACAATCGTTGCCGTTATCGTAATCGGTACAATTTCCATTACAACAGTTTTCTATTTGATTAGCGTTTGTATTACTTACACCGTCGTCCAATGTTTTAACCTCCTTATTCTGCAAATTAAAAAAAAAAAAATACTTTTTGATTACACGAAGTAAAATGTTAAAAAATAAACTAGACTATAGTAATCACCCGACAATAATAAACGAATAACCAAATAAATGATATATAGTGGAATAAAAGGCGATATTGACTACAAATAAACGTTTAGAAAAAAACAAGGTACGCAAAAATAGAAAATAAATTAAAGCGATGCTAACTTAAACTTCGTTTTGTACATATTTTCGTTCTTTTTTTTTTTTAGAAGATTCTGTTTTAAAAGAATTGAAACTTCGGTAGTTGTTATCATCCACTAGTCTAATTTTTTCGTTAGAAACCAGAATTTGTCACTGATGCAATCTTCATTTTCAAACCGATCTAAACTAATCGGTTTTGCAGTTGTTTCCCTTATTTTTTAATCTTAATATTTGCGATTGTGTAAATTTTCTTCGACATATGACAAAAATGTTTAATAGGAACGTTGAAAATTAATTATACTCGATTAAGAATAAGCTTATCATTTTTCAAAATGTACGATTGCAAACACAGCAACAGGGTTGTTAGATATATTTGGATTATATATATATATATATATATATATATATATATATATATATATATATATATATATATATATATATATATAATATAAATATTATACCAGGAATATAAAAGATAATAAAACAAAAGCACATCGCCGAAAATAAAAGTTGAAAAATACAAATCTACTTCATAATTAAAGAAGAGTAATGATGATATCATCTATCAAGCTATAGGAAATTATGCTCCAGTCTGCGATGTTTATACTTAGTATATTTTACTCTTAATTACTCGACATCATAATTACCAATCACGGTAATTACATGGTGGTCGTGCGTAATACACTGTTTAAAAAATGTGTCCGACATCTTTTGATATTTAAAGATAATTTCAATTTTTCGTCAGACATAAATGATCTATTTTACTTAGCTTATAATAAGCTTAATTAGATATTTCGGAAGTTCGCATATTATTATTTTGGAGATTTTTTTTCTTACAGTTTATCAATTGAATAAAATTTATACTACACGCGGAAGAAAATATAAATAAACCATTCGTTTTGTCGTAGTTCATCAACTGAATATGATTTATAAGTGTAAGAAAAACAATGTGTAGATAAACCTGTCAGTTTTAATGTTTGCTTAAATATCTAAACTTGACCTTTTTATAAAAGAATAGACGGAATTACTACGCGTATTGATGATGATAAGATTTGCAAACTTTTAGAAATTCTAAGGTTTAATGATTTCTTAAAATTTATTACGTCGTTAAACGGTAAAAATGTATACATAAATAACGTTAAAAATATTTTTATATTTTCATTCGTATAAACAGACATAAATCAACGTACCTTGTTAATAAGTTCGTTTGCATCCAATCCGTATTTATCCTCCGACAACGCACGAATATTTGTCCAACTATTCATCGCAACGACGTTCGGTGACGTTGTCGGCGATATATCGTGGATATGAATCTCTTCGATACCTAGATCTTTTAAATTCGGATTATTTAATAGTTCATTTATACCTCCGGTTGCGAACGATAGAGTATTGACCAAATTAGAATTCGACATTACCTGAACTTTTAAGTCATTTTTAAACGGATGAAAAACATTCCCCGTATTTAAACGATCCGCGCTCGAATTATCGTCGTCGTTAGTACGCGTATCGAGAATACACGATACATTATTTTCAGTAATGCGAGGTGACGAGTCGTCACGGTTACGTAGGACTTTCGACGATTCGAAATTTTCATTCGCATTCAAATCGTCATTTGTCGATCTATCGTTATTACAATTAGACGATATATCGTTCAGGAGTTCCGAACAGGACTCGGGTTCGAGTGAATGCTTAGAATTTTCATTCATCGAAGTCTCGTTCGCGATAGCGTTCTCTTTATTATTTAATCTATTTATCAAATTAACGGTCGATTCCCAAGCAGCTGTAGAACGAATATCAGCCGGTTCGTCGGCGTTGGAAGCTTTCGACGTTAGATCGTCTTCTTTACTAGTAAACTCTCGCGAATACCAGCGACAATCGTTATTTTCGAAATTTATATTTATCGGAAGAGAGTGCGTTTCGATGGTTGTCGAATCTGGCGAATTGACGAGATTAAAACCGATTAGAGAACTACTACCGCTAGCGACTTGACTATAGCGTGGCGAAAAAAATGCTTTTAACCGACTAATTTCGTTAACATCGTTATCGTTCGAGCGATTTAATACTAAAGTAGTACCTTCTCGATTTTCAGCATCATCGTCGCAGTCGGATAGATGACCTATATTACTACACAAATCGGGATAACTTTCATATTGCGAAGTTAGTTTCATCGTCGCGTGTTCGTCCCTATTAACTTTTCCGCTAACGTGATCGGATTCCGTTATCGGTGATAACTCGGCCGACGGTTGTTTCGTTACATCGAACGGTACTATTATATCTTCTTCGAAATTTTTCGATAAAGTAGGCGAAAGAAATACGTCCGATAAATTACCGGATTCCGACGAAGATGAACAAGAAAGTTGAGCACCGGTTTTGCTACTGCTGCTACTTCCGGAAATGCTGTCGGTTCGATAAGATTTTAAACTATCATTTTCCACGTTATCCGATAACATATCATCGGCACCTTCGACGACCGATAATTCATTATCGACACCTTCGCCGTTATTATTTCTAATACTATCAGCGCTAGTATCGATAATATTATAAGTAGTTTCGTTCAAACGATTTCCCGTAATCGTAGTCGAATCTTCGGTTATCGTCGCGGACGATGATAACGCGTCGTTCGTTTCGAAATCGCCGTCGTCGCTATTATCTAAAATTAAGGCTTCGTTCCACTCGGAATGTCCGTACGATATCGAACCGTGTTCATTCGATATCGTATTATTATCATCGTCCGGATGTTTATTATCATCTAAATGGTAAGAAAACGACGACGAACCGGAAGATAAAGACGATTGATATCCGTCGTTAGTAGATAAAGAGAAGCTACTGATCGACGATGACGAAGATGACGATACGCATTGTTCTTCTTCATCTTCTTCGAGAATTGGCGATAATTGTTTCGAATATTCGACGATCATATTTAATCGTTCCTCTTCTTCTTCTTCTTCCGGATTTTCTTCGTCGGTATCTCGTCTTATTTGTTCCGATTTCGCTAGATCATCCGACGACGCGCATCGCGATTGTTTCGGTAATTTTTCTTTCAATTCATTACGTATCGCTTCTAATAGGTCGCTATCTAATCGAACGTAATCGTCTTTGTCGCCATTCGTCGTTTTTACATTATCTTTAAATCGATCGACGACACTTCGACTTTTATTAAATTTTAAAAACTTTTTTCCCGAGTATTTCGTTCTGTTTATTTTTAACCGATATTTAAATTTTCTATTACGACGATTACGATTAGGCGACGATTCGCTTTCGTCGAAAAGATTCCGTAATATTATTTTCCATTTTCGTAATAATCTGTAAAATCGACACAAGTTGTAAGGACCGTAACCGAATACGCCCGACATGCTAATATCGATATTAATATCGTCCGATCGAGACTGTCGATATAAAGCGGAATTTTCGTAAAAGTTCGAATTTATTTCATTACAATCGTTTGTTGATAATTCGTCGTAAGATCGATCGCTTGCGACGTCGAAATCATTATGGTTAAAACATAAATTATCCACTCCGTTAAGAGAAGTTTTCGAACTTTTAAAGAAAAACCGTTTAAATTGTCTCTGCCATTCGGCTAAAACGATATTCGCGCAACTGTAAACATCGTCCATGTTTTTAAAACGTTTCCTCCGATAATTCATCGATTTTTTACGAATGTTACTGGCGTCGCGGTTACTCTCGACGATAATGTCGGCGGTACGATTGCTCGTTTTATTATTAATCAATTCTTTCGAACGTCCGTATAGCAGATTTTTAATTTCTTCTCGCCAATTTTCTAATACCGTTTCCAGATAATCTTTATCGATTACGTTCATTTTTTCTTCCGATTCCAGAACATTATCGTCAACTTTCGTCAATACGCGACGACAATTACATTTGCGCGGTATTCTTCTTTTGTTAATAATCGTACATTTTGTCGATTTCTTACACCTTTTTCTTGTCCGACCGGTGATACGTTTATTATTATTATTATTATTATTATTATTATGATCGCAGTAAATATGGCCGTTAAATAAAGCTAAGAAATCGTTTTGCCAATTTTCCATCGTGGCTTCGATGTTAAATTGTAAATAAGTTTCCGTCGATTGTTTATCGCGTTCATCTTCGACGAAATCGCCTTTAATTAATTCGCGTTTCGGACTAACGACCGTTTTTAAACTTTCGTCGGAAACTACCGTCTCTACCGAACTTTCCATAGAAGCCATATCTAAATTTTCCGTCGTTAAATTATTCCGACTAGGTCCGATTTCATTTTCTAACGACGATAGTAACCGAGATTTATCGTATAAATTTATCACCTCCGCTTCTTCTAAATCCGGCGCCAGTTCGTAAAGAGACGATTCGCGTTCGTAGTGTTCGTTATAACAGTTACTGTTGCAACAATAATCGTCGTCGTTAAAACTGCAACAACTTCCTTCGCTATTGTCCGTCGTCGGACCGCCACCGTTAGCAATAACCGCTTCTAAACGACTTTTTACCTGATTCATCTGTTCCGATATGCAGCCTTCTAGCGATTTATCGCTGTTACCGTCTACGCTATTAATCTGATCCGTACCGCGTCCGGAGTCATCAGACGGCAGTAATCCGCAGACGTTAGTACCGCCGCAAAAATCTCTATCGTACGATTTGAAATAACAACTACACGTTTCATCGGATTCCGATTCGGCTACTTCGTTCGTTAATTTTTTCGTAATTTTTTCGATCGATTCCGTAACATCCGGACGATATTTTCCGTCGGCGCTATAAAAATAATCGTCTAGAGTGTCGTTTAAAAATTCGTTCAGCGAACTCGAATGTGCATCTTTAGACGTGGTTTCGTCTTTAAAAACTGTTTCTTGATCGAATTCGCGGTACATCTTGAAATCGACTAAAGTCGTTTTCAATCCTTTAAAATATTCTAACGTGGCGTCTTCATTAGCGCCGAGTACTACAGCGTTATCGTCGTAAAAATTCAATTTACGATGTTCGCTCGATTTTAAACTATTCTTTACATTACGATTATCGATCGTTTGCGTGTTAGAAGATGAATGATGAGAAAAAGAACATTCGAGATTCCTGTTATCGTTATTAGTATTATTATTATTATTATTAATAATATTGCCGTTATTATTATTAACACCGTTTTGTTCGTTCCGTACCACGAAAGGAGTCGGTGATACAGCAATTCGTGATTTTGTGCGGAACGAACTAAAACCTAAAAAATGATTAGTACTGTTATCGTCGGCCTTAAAATCGAAATTTTCCGATTCGATACTAGTAGAAAATTTACGGTCGATCGAGTCGACATGAGGCGTAAATTCGTTACATAATAACGGACTAGACATTTTAACGTGTTTGCCGATCGTTTCATCCTTAAGACTAGACGTTTCCAACGAACATGGTAGTTTACCACTACTAGTATTATTAACACCAGTATTATTAACACTAGTAGTAGTAGTAGTAGCAGCGCCGACAACGGCAGTAGGGAACGATTCGTATTTCGCGATTAAACTACTAAATAACGTCAACGAATCTTCGTCGCGATTTATTTTGGCTACTTGTATCTTTTTCAACGCGTCTTGAAATTCGTTATCTTTCTCGACAACCGGAAGAGTACTCTCGCTGCCGAAATTCAAACTATTAAAAAGCGACGACGGATGAGCGTTTTTCGAGTAACGTCGAACGGCTAGATATTGTTGTTGTTGCTGCTTGAAACTATTTTGCCTGGTTAACGAAGGTAGCGAATCGGATTCGCTACTTTCGCTATAATCGATATGCGTCAAAATCATTAAATCGGCGACGCTTTTCGATTTTTCTTTAACCTTTTCCGTAAATTCGCCTCGTTCGATACGTTTTCTCCAAATTTCGTCTTCTTGATCGGTTAACGAATCTACGCCGATTCTTTTATACGAATAAGCGCCGTCTTCTTGTAAACTATCTTGAGGAAATAACGGTTGATTATTAGTCCATCTATCGTTTTCATTCCGTCGATCGTGCCTATTTATCGGGCCTAATTGAAAATCTAAAGCGTTCCGATCATTATTAATATTATTATTGTTATTATTATTATTATCGCTATCGTCGACGTTCGCGTTATCATCGTTTTTAAACCAAAGACTAAAATCGTCGGAAGAAGGTAAAATACCGGCGTCGTAGGCCGGCGATAAAACGGAACGTTTATTTACGCTCAGATTATCGAGAGAGCCGTGCAGATTTTCTAAACTAGGCGATTTTTGCTTCAGAGATAACGACGACGTGGAAAATAAATCGGCCGTAGAACCGCTCGAATAACGACGCGAAGAAGACGGAGAACTAGCGCTTTCGTCTTGTTGCGTTATCGTACGTCTGCTGCCGCCGCTAATGGGAGAATTATGACGCTGCTGCTGCTGCTGCTGTTGTTGATACGATTGATGATGTTGCGAATACGAAGCGTTTCTATTAGATGGAGAATCGTTATTACGACGATGAAAAGTTTCTAAATCGATACCGGAATCGCTATCGCGTCTCGATAAAGTCAAATTGTTATTATCGGTAGCGACGTTATTATCTAACGACGAAGACGGCGATACGATATTCGGTTTCATGCTTTGCCAACGATATTCGAAATCGTGACTTTTAAACTTGTGAAATATCGTCGTTACCGAATTGATGATGTGTATAAATGACGGCCGATCAACTTCCGACTTCCAACAGTCTTCCATTATACGATATCTGAAAATAATATAACGAAAAGTAAAAATGTTCAAAAGATCGTCCCAGGTTAAAATGGAAATGGACCGG
Organism: Coronaproctus castanopsis; assembly: GCA_032883995.1. NCBI lineage: Eukaryota > Metazoa > Arthropoda > Insecta > Hemiptera > Monophlebidae > Coronaproctus > Coronaproctus castanopsis. The sequence goes on along the minus strand of CM065053.1, from coordinate 160,638,904 downwards.
ACATTTGGCAAGACAAGAGGATAAAAGGTGCATGAAGCGGATATTACAGTGATGGCCAATTGACAGCCGGCGTCCACAAGGGAGGTCAATGACTAAGTACTGAGATCATGTTCAATGAGCAGGAGTCAATTGCATCCGAGTCGTACAAGATAGAAGTCGTTGCAAAATTTTGAAAATGCCTACAACCAGCAGTGATGGGTTGATATAGACGTGTCGAAATGTAGTGAAAAAATTTAAGCAAATATTGAAAGTTTTCCATTTTGATTGGTTCTTAATTCTAATCGATTCATTAAAAAACGAATAATTACTATTATTACTTATTTGTAATAATTATTATTATTATTCATTTCATTCTCATTTTAATTATTAAAATATTTATTGTTATTATCATTCTCATCATTATTATTTTTGTGTTACAGATCGCATTATTTTGTTTAAAAAGTTGTTTTATTTATTAACTTTTACAATGTAATCTGAAATATATTTGATTTGATTATTTGTGAATTAATTAATATTATTATTTACTTTTATTTTTATTCACCATTTATTTAACATCGCGAAAGAATTACTATGAGAAGAGTATATCCTGTGCTCTCTTATTATTATTTAAATTACTCGTACGTACGATCAATGACATCGCTAGGGGAAAAACTACAAAGCAAATGAATTGATGGATTTTAAAAAAAAAAAACAACAACAACAAAGAACGTACAAAAATAATAATGAAATATTAATTAAGAGTTTAATAAATAAATCAAATATATTTTCCACTCTTTTTTAATAGAAAAAACATTTCATCAAATAAATTACCAATTCATTAAAATTCATTTTGGACGGAAATACATATAAATATTAACATTACTTATAACAGATGCAAAATTTTAAATTTACACACCAACAGAAATCAATATAACATTATATATTGTATATATATATATATACATACATATATATATATATATATATATATATATATATATATATATATATATATATATACACGTCCACCAATATTATACGCATTCATTAATTTAGATAATAATAATAATGGAGCACAGCATACTTATTTGATTTTGAAAACAAACATCATTTGTCCACCTTAAATAAGAAATAACCCAGAATGAAACTAAAAAATAATCTTCTCAAAAGTATATTAGAGAAAAAAAGAAACAAATAATAATAATCATAATTTTTAAAAAGTGGAAAATAAAAATTTTAAAAAAATTTATGTAACAAGATAAAAAAAAAAACGAATTAATTATTCTTAATGCGTCTAATGAACGACAAGTATGAAGTTATACTATAAATGTTATTCATTTAGTGAACATTCATTTTAATAACGTTTATTATTTATTCCGTATTTACTTTAAATTTTAAAAAAATTAATAATTTTTTGTTGCGTATTTTTAATCGTTTTTGTATATTCGAATTTTATTAAAGGGGAGATAATTCGATCATAATCTGTAAAAAATAAAGTTAAGGTAAGCAAATTTATTGCACTTACATGTGCTGAGAATATGGCGTCTTCAAAGACGGAAGTTGCAATCGAACACACTGCTCGCCAAGAACTTTGACGATAACTTCATCATCAGTTAAATCCTTATATGGTAATTTACCCCATTCTTCTAATTCCCATAGTAATACACCGTAACTCCAAACGCAAGATGAACCGGTCACCTTTATGAAAAATAATCATAAATTAATAATATCGAGAAAGTATGTAAAATTTCTACCAATTTTGGCCTTTTCAAAAACATTTATTTTTTTAAACCGCCTCGAATAAAAAAGTATACTTCACGATATACAAAATTATCACATTATTACAAACATATAATTTAAAACTGTTAAATTTGAATTCTTTTTTTTTTAATATATATTGTTGTCAATCATTATGTACTCTGGAAAAATAAACAAGGGGTTATCGGTTTTCCTGTTTGACCGCGATGCGATAAGCGTACTATACATTTACATCGCCCTTGCTGTTCAGTATGTATAAGAGAATACTTTTCAATATATACATATAAGAAATATATAAAATTTATCAACAGCTTGATTTTTCTAATAGCAATGTCCTGGTCGGAAACCTATAGTATAAAATGTACACAGATGGTACAAAAATTGACGCGCTTAAAATGTGGTTTATAGGAGTGCACAGAATACGTTGGCCATCATACGGAACAAACGCGTCCATATTGAGAAAGTGTAAGTTCGCTCATTAATGAGAAATACCAAGAATGCAGTAAAAAGTTTTGTACATATAACAAGGAAAACAGGCTTAATCGTACATACTATCCTACGAGAAATACTAGGATATAGAAACCCAAGATGTCCTTTTCGATAGACTGATGGAATAAAACTAAAAACTGGACTCACACTGGTTGCAGCTAGTTGTTCACATAATTTCTCGTTAATGTCACATGATGTCACCAAATATCTTCACGATATAAGAGGCATAGAATATATATATATATATATATATATATATATATATATATATATATATATATATATATAAAAAGAAAAAAAAACGTTTTTGATCATTAGATACAAAGAATTTACAGGTTTAGTAATAAAATCGAACAATTAGTCTTATCACTAAAATCGAATTAAATCACTTTTCATATTGTAGAAGAGAAAAATCGAGATAATAAACAATAATTCACGATTGTTTGCTAACTGTGATTAAAATAATTTATTAGAGCAATACGAAATATTTTCCGTCACGTTTAAATCCCGTATAAAATATTTTAAATATTCCTTTCGTCTTATATTGGCCATAATATTTTTGTGCATAACAGAAAATAAGTTATTGGGTTTAATTTGGGGAAGACCATCTACTTTTAGAATTGTCGAATATGCTGTTTTAAACATTTACTTTGCTTTTGGGCATATTAAAATTACAGATTTATAAACTGCCAACAATAATCAATACTTCCTACAATGCTTTAGATTTGAATAATTTAATCTTGGACATCGTAAATTGCACATTTTTAAAGTTACAAAATACGCATACAATTGTTTACGGCTATAACCTAAATTTACCGTTTATTAAAATATACTACTTTACTAATTGCAAAACATAATGTGCGAAATATCTTTTAATATTTAATAAACTTGAAGATATATTATTTTTCCTAATGTAATCCTATAAAATACGATTAAAATAAATAAAATATAGAGATATCTTAAATGGATTTTTCGGTATCGTGAGAACGTTAAGCAATACAACGTTTCAGCTTAAATAATTCAGTCTTGAATGGCACATTTTTAAGTATTTTACGAAATGTATATACGGTTGATGGTTATATTGGAATAAGCCATTTGATAAAATTATTGCATCTTAAAAGATTTCTCGGAATACACATATCAGTTACATAATTTATAAATTTGCAACACTTTTAAAAACACGTATAAATGCATTTTAATATTTTAAAATAAGTTAATTTTTTCAGCAGTGACAAATGATCCGATAAAACATGTTCAACCCTTTCAGCCAGACGGTCTTGCTTATATGTTACAGCAACTTTTAATATTAACAAAATTGCCTATTTTCGTACTAGGCGGCATTTGATTAATATTGAACGTTTCAGTCCTAGAAATATTTCTTCTAAAAACGAATACTTTTAATTGCTTCATACGCTTAAATTTATAAGTTTTGCATTGATTGTACGTGACAAAATGGTTTAAAAATAAATAAAACATCCATATGATTAATAAATTTCGTTAAAACACCCAATATAATGGCACAATAACAGATTAAAACGGAAATGTTATTAATACATTTTGATCATCATTAATACCTGTTTCGTTTCGATCGAAGTGTTGCTGAATTTCAATGTTTCTGGAGCACACCATCGAATTGGTAACGCTACATCACCGGTACAGTAATAATCTTCCTACAATAACAAAAAACTCTAAATTTATTTCACAGAATCAATAATTAAATATAAAGTAACACATTTTTATTTCCAATCAACACATGCGAATTTGACGGAGGAAAAGTTATTTGACAGTAGTCGTTATGAAAGAATACGATTTTGAAAAAACGCATAAAAAAAATGAAATTTATAAAATAATACGATTAATTCAATGACACTACAATTTTAAAAATAATAATAATAATAATAATCATAGTGTCTTGAAATAATTGTCGAATAATCAACTCTAGCGCAATCTCGTTGTAATTAAATTAGTAGCGGTCGACGTTATTTTGATGATAACTAGCTGATCTGGAACAATCTCAAATGCGCGGATGACATATACTGGAAAATAGAATTAATATTTATAATGCACATATTACGGTCGATAAGTGAAAAACATCTAAGCATTAATACTAATAAGAAAAAGATAATAATTATTCATTACAAAAAAAAAATTGATAAATAATATTGGAACTTGTAAAGAAGAAATAAAACTATGACTAATCATGACTAGAAACGCAACGTGTGAAATTGTCAAAAATCTAGACGAATAATACGATTAGCAGAAAAACGAGTGCAGCAGAATCCTGGACGACCAAAGCAACAGATGCTAAACGAATAAATGTGTTCGACATATGGATGTGCAATGAGTATTCCGAGTGCTATGGAGAGCATACTGGACAAATCGTTAAAGAAAGTCAGCTGGACGAACGCCTCAGAGATAAAGTAAACAAAAATACAGCACGATATTTTTATCGTGTAATACGACGAACACCATCGCTAGAAAAAGACTATTAAAAATTTAATCTTTCACGGTGTAGAAAAAGAAGAAACAGAGGATAATACTACAGAAGAAATAGTTCTAAATATTATTGAAAATGAACTAGATATGATGTGTAACGATGATAATTTAGAACTTGTAAAAATATTAGGTAGAAAAAAGGATAATAATAAAGTACGTCCAATACTACTTAAATTCGCGACGGAAAAAATTAGAAGAAAAATATTAGAAAACCGTAGAAAATTAAAGGATACAAATATATTTATTACAGAAGATTTCCCAAGAGAAGTGTTAGAAAGAAGGAAAATATTAATAAGTGAGATGAAAAAAAAACAGAGAAGACGGAAAATACGCAATAATTAAATATGATAAACTAATAGTAAAGGACAGATAAAAATGAAAAAAAAAAACAACACACGAAAAATGTAAGAATTTTAAAAATAATAAGGAAGGAGATATAGTAAAACAGTAAAACCGATGAAAGATAATAAGGAGACACGAACAATAACTAAAAATATTAAGACTAGAACAAATAATAAATCACAATAGCAAATAAAGAAACAACCACCATGGATTCCGCTGGATAGGAAAAGGAAAATTCAAAGACCAAAAAGACGATGGAAAGATGACATTATTAAATATGTTAGGATCAATTGGATGCGGAAAGCAAGAGATAGAACGATTTGGAAGAAAATGGGTATTAGATATGTTTCTTCAAAGTAAAAAAAAAAAAAAAAAATCAATTTGGGCTTTCATTATTATCATTAATTTTAATTATTTTATGCATGTATTTTTTGGTGTATTTAAATGAAAAAAGGCTTTATTATTATTATAATATATATATATTATATTCGACGCACTCCATTTCACACATTTTACTTTATTAGTTTTATCATTTTATTTCACTCACTTATTCTTCTATAACGTTATAATTACACACTTCTTTCTATCGCATATGCAGATTAGCCTTAAAACTACATCATTATAACTGTTCAGAGGTTATACCTAATTAATAAATTTTCTATTCTTTTTAATATTTACCGCATTTATAAAATTCAAATTGTAATATAGTATCGCTGAATAGAAATGATAATAGCACAAACATTATTTTTATTAAATTATGCATAAAGTACATTTCTTATTTATTTATTTAACATGATCTGTTTCTACTTTACATCGATCAAATAATTTTTTTAACTACTAAATATATTTGTAATAACCCGATACCTTTTATAAAAATACGGTAAAAGTTTTGAAAATCAAATAGACGACAGGTACAACTATGCAGCACACAAATATGCAATCATTCGTAGTACTAACCTTATACGTTTGAATACTAATTCCATAATCACCAACTTTAACTCTGAGATCACACGTAACCAAACAATTTCTTGCAGCCACATCCCTAAACACCATAACTTACAAATTATTAACGTATATGATTATTAGCAAAACATTTATAATAATCACTCATTTAACAAACAAACAATAAATATTTAAATGAAAAAACTGACATTGCACTCATCTATATATTTTCAATAAATACGGACATTTCACTTACCTTTTAATATTTAAATTAAATAAAAATGGCATTACTTTTTAAAAGAGGAAACGTCAGTACCAAATTATTTAATTAATTCGCTTGTTTTAATTAAAAATCCATATATATGTGATGATTATATAATTTATAGATTAACTGTGAATAAAGTAATCATTAAATATAAGATTATTATGCGCTAAAAAAACACAGACAGTTCAAAAGCACGCTATTTCGATCAGAAGCTGTAAACATAATTGTTATATTTAACAGTCCGACATGACAACTGAGAAAGGAAAGTAGAAAGCATTTCACATCCCCACACTTTATGACTCGAAACTTGACTGGACGACTAAAATCTAGACAGAACTTTCTGAAGACAACTGAGGAGCCAAAGAATACAGATAACACTGATAGATTTTCACCTAAACTATAACTTGCGGAAAACTTTAAACCATCACGTACAAGATACAACATAAGTGGGGTACAGCTCAAGATGGTCAGTGTGAATGTGGAGTAATACAGAATAACGAGCACCTATTTAACTGTAGTATAATTGTAGAATTTGACCCCCGTTAAACTATATAAAAATCCTTGTGGATATTTTTCTCATTTTTAATCCATAGTTTCTAACTTTCGTGAAATGATCTACAAAGTCACTAGACTGTATATCCAAATACAGACTTCGTCAACTACTGTGTTTTTAGTCTTGACATCGCGTGTCTCATTTAATATTACACAATTATAATAACTGAATTTCCCGATTTCACAGCTAATTAACGGTGAGTTTTTTATAAAATATATTTCTTAATACCTGAATCAACTTTTAATGTGCTTACAAAGTTAATTGAAATGCCCATTTAACCTTATGAAACAATTTATTTGTGCAATTAATTACGACAACGCATCACAAATTTCGTTGCAAGATTTGTTACATATGTCGTTAGAACTTCTTATTATATTTGGTACAACTAAATCTGACAATGGATGGAACGCAACTTAATAACACGAAGAATCCAAAATATCTAGGAATAACGTTAAATCGTTCGCTCACGTACAAAACACACCTCACTAACCTAAGCCAGAAAATTAGATCGCGCGTAAATATCATAAGAAGATTAGCTGGTACGTCGTGGGGATCAACAGCTAAGACTTTGCGCATATCCGCTTTATCATTAGTTTATGCAGCCGCGGAATTTTGCTCGCTGGTGTGGATGAACAGTTGTTATGTCCGGAAAGTGGACGTTCAGCTTAACGAAGTAATGCGTATTATCTCAGCAACAATACTCAGCACACCGACTACATGGCTTCCAGCTCTTACGAACAGTCAACCTCGTCATATTCGAAGAACCGACTCGTTGAAAAAGAACTCAGCAAAATTCAAAAAAAAAAATGAAAATTTACTAATTACAAAATTTATAAGAGAAGCTCCTAAAGTTAGATTAAAATCTAGGAAATCCCCATGGACAACTTTGAATCAAGCACGATTTGCATTCGATTGGAAAGAACAATGGACCAAGGAATGGAATTCGGTGTGTAATTCGCTCATAAATGGATCCCTCGTCGAAAGAAAACCCTACGGAGCAACCTCTAGGAATGGAACTTCGACGAAAGGAGTGGCGACTCTTGAACAGAATCCGAACTGGTCATGGTAGATGCGGTCACCTACTGCAGAAGTGGAGTATTTCTGACTCGGCTAGTTGCTGTTGCTGACATCCCGTGCAAACAATAAAACACATCGTCGAAGAATGCGAAGTATACTCGGAAAATGGGATTACGGTTGAAGATGTACATTATCTGCGCAGCGGGAGTTTAGACTGGCTTTCCCGTTTAGAGCTCGACCTATAAATTAACATCATACGATACGGTACGTTACGATTATATTTGGTAAAGTTATCTTTTATTGGTTATAAAATTTAAAAATTTATTTAATAATTGTATTATCATCCACGTATCCAAAATTACACTTGATGATTTTTAGTCCCGTGTCTCATGTAGATATGCCTGGTGTTTATGGTTTGTCTGTAATAGCTGCATATTACCAGAAGTTTTATAATTATTTGTTGGAAAGAAAATATTAGCAATTCGAAATTTTCAATGTTAACATTTATTCAATTTATATGATATAAAATGCAAATCTATATACATATATTAAAGTAGTCAGACAATTTATTTTGTGAATTTTCCACTTTATATATATTTTAAATTACCATCTGTTTAACTTATTTGGAGCAACTGATCAATCTTCTGATACTGCACTCATTACATGTTTAAAAATTAAGTTTGTAAATATAACAATAAATGTTTTCAACAATTGTAATTATTTATATAAAGATTTTTCCCCATTTTTTAATATAAAATAATTTATAATATTCTTTAGTCTTAAGTTTGTACATATGATATAATACTGCATGGTAATTGTTGGGACTATGTTATGTCATCCTAGCTGTTGCCAATAAATATAAGTACACTTGCAAAGGACCTCACACACAAGTTTGAAATACTTATTTATTTATTTATGAATATACAGTCGATATATGTGTAGTTTAATTGATATATAATTCTCCTCCGGTCCTTTGCACCTTTATACATACAATTTTACCAAAATATATGATTGTTATTAAAAAAAAAAAAAAACTTATTTTATTACATTTAAACGTATTGAATGAATAAAATATCTGAACAAATACAAAAATATTTTAAAACAGTTCACGTATAAATGATTATATTATTATGTAAATACAGTAGGAGCCGTCAGATATTTCATAAACATTAAAATTCTGTCCAATTTGAGTTTTAGAAAACACAGTCTCAGTTTCGAAAACGAGGATTTATTGTAATAGTGTTCAATTGTTGACAGTCTATTGAATAGTTGGGAGATTACGAAAAATGTCGAGTATAATTTTAGTATTTAATCCAATTGTTAGATAATTTTTAATATTTTTTTTTATACATCAAAATAAAATAATAATTAATAATAAATGGGTTACGTTGTAAGGTTAATGAAAATAATATATTTGTTGTAAACATAAATAAATGTAAACATGCATGAAATATCATGAATATTTAATTTATTCCGATAAAACTGCTGTTTAAACTAAATAGTTAAATTACAAAAGTGTTATCAATTATAAATTGGAACAACAACGAATAGAAAACTATTTGTATTCTTATGATTCGTAATTATTATACGAAGTCGCAAATAAATCTTCCGAAACTTCTCTTTGGCACTGTGCCAATTAATTAATGCGATATTAGATCAATGATGCATTTAAATAACTTAAGGATAAAAGATATTAAACGAGGTCAAATCGTGAATTTCACTTACGTGTGTACAAAACCATTTTGTAGCATATGATTCAAACCACCAGCAATATCTATGGCCATACGTAGTAAAGTGCCTTGGGGAATCATCGTATCCCTGTTCCCAATGTTTTGTTGCAGGTAACTTTTTAAATCACCCTATAAATTAATAAATAAAATAAAATAATTTAGTTATATTTTGTAATTATAAATTCATATAAATAATTTCTTTAAAACATGAAATACGTGTTATACCCTATTACACCCGCCCTCAATTTTATATACATTTTTAAAACTGCATTTTAAATTATCCTTTACAAAATATTCTAATATATAAATAACATCAAACCGAAAAGGATACAAAAAAAACCCACACAAGTTCAATCTACGAACGGAATTACAGATATTACGTATGTATGAAGTATAAAACAATTCAATAAATAACGAGCTATAGATCAATAAATGATTACTTAATCGGTCCTCGATGAAAGAATTCGGAATATGTTGGAACTTTATAAGTTTTCTTGTAATTCGATTTTAATATTTTTATTCCGACGCCGTTTTTTTTTCTTCTTCTTTTAAATATAACTACAAAAAATGTTTTCTTCATATTTATTTGTAAATTCTTAAATATAGGCTATCGTTAAAATCAACATGACCTATTTCTTCTTTTCTCGCACGTGAAAATACATTATTAAAATATAAACATTCGATATAACACGATTGTCCTTTAGAAGTAATTTCCAAATTTAGAAGTCAACACATAATGTTAAATGCGTAGGATACAATAAACGAACAGCCCCGCCTACACAGAAATAATTTATCGTCCTTTCTAAATACAAATAATATACGACAGCTATAACAAACACAACAATAATAGTAATAATAATAATAATAATAATAATAATTCTGTGGAATATTTACATTAGAGCACGATTCAAAAATCAAAAGAAACGGTATATTGTCCAAGCATCGTGCCAATAGTTTCAAAATATTCGGATGAGAAAGATCCCGATACGGTTTAGCTTCGTACAAGAATAACGCCTGATCCATAGAACTGGCATCCTCCTTTAAAATTCTTACAAATACGCGGCATACTTTATTACCCGTTGATTGTACACCCTTCGCTTCACCTTCTACTACCTATGAAATATATATATTAAAGAACTACAGTTATGAGTTTTTGTGCACAAATAAAGATTTGTAACAAAATTCAATTATAAAGTTATCACCTCTGGAAATAACTTAATTTTAGTTAATTGCAAATTATGCAGTAAAGCAAATTTTCACAGCCATCGGTATTAATAATTACATTTTCTATATCCGCTATGTAGTAAGTTGTCGCATTCGATAGTCACATCTGCTCGTATTAATTTGTATATAATATATAAAAGCCGGTGCTATCTAAATACGTTTGTTCAAATATTACAAATCCATCAAAAATAGTAATATGTTTCGTATCAAAAAGTAGAAATTTAAAATTTTTGATTAAATTGATTATAAATTTTTAACTTAACTGTATTACAATATTAGACTTCAAGTCTACGAACATAATCATTATCTAACATTTTTTTAAACAAGACTTGTTGAATATGTTTTAAGTGTTTTCGTGTTTTTAATAAAATAATCTCATTTTTTGATAAATTATAGACTGGTGTTAAGTTAGCTTAAAATATTTTCATCGTGACAGATTAATTTACCCCCAATATTAATTTTATCTAGGAGACATTAATATTTCAACGTATTTCAAACTTTTCCCTTCAGTTAATTTATAGTATCTCATTAATATTTTTAACCGGATGTTATATATATATATAACTGTAATCGGAGTAGGGATATCGAAAATGCTGAACTATTTTTATCTCACTTTTCTGATTAGTTTCTTGGTTAAAAGAAATTATTTATACCAAATTTATTTAACTGTATATTACATTTATTATGTTTTAATATATTTTAATGTGCATTCAACGTGGTACACCAACCAAAAGTGGCGATTTTATTATTGTTGTCGAGCATAATTAGCACGAGTTCTAGATAGGTAACTGGTTTGTAATTTTTCCAACCTTTCTACACAAGCTCGTACATTACTTAAGTTTTTTTTTTAAATAATTCTCTTCGCATTTTTTTTTTACTATATATAAAGATGTTTTATAATAAAATACAACAAATTTAGATGAAAAACTAGCATTATTTATGCTTTATTATTGGTTTTTTTTCTATTTTTCTTTTTTTTTTACAATCCGCACATAGTGTAATAAGTAAATGTGATGATGGGACCGGAAAGAATCGGATACCGTTGATGGTCCATTGTTCACAACTTAGCATATACCTCGGAGGAATGAAAGGAGAAGAAGGAGGAAGTTTTAAGATTATCTCTTGGTCAGTTTTTCTTCAACCAGCGTGATGAAGCATGTGGCATATTAAGAATTGTCAGTTGTAGAATAGCTAGATTAGTTGAATTTTTTAGTCTGTTGAAAAAGAACTTTTAACTTTTTTTTTTACTACTTCTGAAACAATTGGTATCCGTAAGTCAGAATATATAGATTGATTTGACACGACCTACGGAACATCTATAATCTTACGCAAGATTTTCGATTCAATTAACTGTAAGCACCAGAGATGTTAGCTGGCTTAACAGTATCATATAATTCCATAAGTCCAAATCGGTTTTATAACTGAGTTGTACAATAATAGTTTGTTCTCAACCGATAGCTTTGACTGTTTTCTAAAAAGACAATTGAGCAGACCATATCGCTTCCGCGCATCCTTAATTTTATTATTAATGTGTTGACTTCAGGTAAGTTTTTTTTTTATCAAGACACAAACCAATATATTTAACACAGTTAACTTGGGGGATGAATGTCCCATATAGATGGACCGATTGCGTCAGACCTTTACACAGACTAAAAGTAATGTGGCTGATTTTAGTTTGATTAATCTTCATTCTGCACCTGGTTAACCAAGGATGAATCAGAGTTAAATGGTTCTGAAGTTTATTAGACACATTGACAGAGTCAGAATCGGATGAGAGAATGCATATGACGTCAGCAAAAGTGATAACAGTGTATTTTTATTAACTGGTATATCTGCAGCATAAATACTATACAAGGAAGGACCCATAACACTTCCTTGTGTAACTCCTGCTTGAATAGCATAGATTTTCGAACTGGTTTCGCCATATTTGACACAGAAAAATCTGTCTTGTAGATATGATTCTATCATTACATAGTATGATGGATGAATTCGGAGGAGGCCACAATAACAGATGCGATCGAAGATCTGTGAAACATCAAGAAAAACAACTGAGCAATATTGTTTCCGCTCAACTGCTTCGGAGATATTGTCGACAACATGGTGGCATTGTTGTATAGTTGAATAATTATGCCGGAATCCAAGCTGGTGAGAAGAAATTATTCCTTTTTTTTTCTAAAGATTGGTATATTCTACTTGGTAGAATTTTTCAAAAAGTTTACTAATAATAGGAAGTAAGCTGATCGGCCTATATGAAGTATACATCGGTGAGATAGTTTATTAGGTTTTAATACCATTTTAATTACTGAAAATTTTCATAATAAAGGATAATAGTTTAAACGAAGCATTGCGTTAAATATATAAGTGAGCAAACAAAATTAAATAACGAATTAGTCAACTTGGTGAAGAATACAGATTTGTATTTTTGAATTTCACAGATTAATATTCTGTTTAATCGGTCCCATTTAAATTTATCTGAGGGCTGTCTTATATACGTTTCCATACAAATTTTTTCCTTCTTTTCTGAGTTATTAATTCCATGATATAAATTGGGATATAGTGTTCCTTATTTGATGTCTCTATTTAATGAGGAGGAATTCTAAAAAACTTGTATTTGCGAATTGCTTCTCTAAGGTCATTAAAAGTTTTAAGAGGAGTTGTAAATTTTTGAATTTATTTTTATTTATTAACTATCGAACCAAATTGAGATATACGTTAAGTTTACTCGTGTGAATTTAAATAAATTATGCCAATGTTTTCACGGTTAAACGGTATTTACGCAAATAAATAATTGAACCTACATTATAAAAATAATTTCTTACGAACAAACAATTCATTTTGTCGAAAATCTATGAATTTTCTAACATACTTTCATTTAATAATAACTACGAAATATTGTGCGCAAAAGTACAAGATAAATACGGGAAAACGTAAACTTATTTCATTTGTTAACATATTTATTTCTCAATTATTTATGCGGCTCCAAATAATATGATGTTTGATGGTATATTAAGAATCGTATATAATAAATATACCGTTGAATTTGATATCAGTCAATATAAAATTTGGCCAAAACAAATTCAGTTGTAACCGTTACATTCACACAGTATCACATTATACACGACTTTGGTATTTTGAACGACATGTCCGTAATAGTTAATAATATCAATAAACGAAAGAAATAGATTTTTACTCACCTTGCCAAACCATCCTTGACCGCATTCTCGTAAATAATGTAACTGCTGCCTGGAAAAGTCTACATTTTTTCCACCTGTAAAAATAGATAATTATTTTCACCACAAGTAATCCAGAAATCATTTAAGATATATTTCCTACTCGCATGTAAAAAAATATCTTTTAACGAATTATTCGACAGTTTATACCAAAATATATTATTTTATAATGTATAATAAATAAATTAAGTATACACTGTTTATTCGTTTTTCATTTATTTTTATTACGCCCGTGATTATATAAAATTTCAATTTTTGCTCGTAAAAACCTAAGAAAATAATTAAAATAACAATCGAGCATCGAATAAATTGAATAAATTATTAATTTAATATCGAATTTAGTAGCTGAAATTATCCCTTGGATTTTCACAAATACTCAAAAATTTAATAAATGCATGTTTACTAATTTAATTGTGAAGATATTAAGGGGAAAAAATATATTACGCATTACCGATGAACGTTGATTTATTCATTTAGAACTATTTTGAGTAACAGGTTTAAATTTGAATTCAACATTACTGAGAAACGGATGACATACAAGATTGTTTGTTCAAGAGTAGTATGAAAAGTTGGCGAAGAAAAAATATTTAACTCAACCGTACAGCAAAATATAAATGCGAGCCATCGGATGATTGAATATTGCGATAAAAACTTATAATAGAATTAAAAATAAGTACCATAAAATATAATACATTTGTTTTCAACTCATTAAAATGCTTAATATATTCATCTACAATCATAATCCACGAACAAAATTTGAATTAATTAAAAAAAAAAAGATACAAAATTTTAAACATAAATTTTACAATATTGTTCCTTCTCTAATTAAATATGTCTTAATATAAATTTTATAACATTTTCTTGGCAACATTTACAAGCACTACAACATGAATAAAACCAAATTTAAAATGTTGATTCTCCAACAGATTACGCAACTATATAAAAAAAAAATGTATATCAAGTGCAATATTCGGAAAATTTAACATTACGTCATTACTTTAATTAGGTTAGGTTCATTTATGCTTGCTTATATATATAAAACACACCGGAACAAAGAGAAAAACGCTGGGAAATACATATAACATTCTTCAGGAAACATTAAGAACAAAAGAAATATCTTTAATGCATACACAAGATAATTACAAAGTAATGTGAAAATAATAACGACAAAGGACAATATAATACCCTAACACATTTCATTATGAATAAGCATTAAGCGACGAGTTCGTTTATATACAAAGCAAAAGTCCACTTAAGACAAGTTTAATTTCTGGTTTTTGTAACACGTGCGTGTAAACGTACTGAAAAACTTTGTTATATTGAACAGGATTCATCGAAGATAATCTTTTAACCAATTAATTATTATAACCAAATTAAAAACTTGAATCGAAATTATAATAACTAAGATATTTTATAATTAACAGTATGCACTATATTCACCATTTTTTGGGTATAATAATGGTTTATAACGAAAAAAATCGTGAACATACGGATGTCAACCGTGAAAGTTTAAAAGTATAATATACGCTAATTAAATTTTATTTAAAAATATATTGCAGAGGTTTGAAGAAATTCCCGTAGATATAAATAAGTAAAAGCGTTGGATAGTTAAGAACTTTTTCGAATCTATAATTTCGACAGGTATTTAATTTTTTTATCAAATCAAATGTTTAATTATTAATATTTATTAATTCCGCTTAAATAACGGAATATCAAATGCAGAAGTTACGTTAAATTTTTAATAGCATGTTCGCTTACAAATGATAAAAATTTAACTAATCCCGCTCGAAAATTCTAGAGTTAACCTAATAAGCGGATTGATGAAAGCAAATTGGGGATCAGTGACCGACTCTCTCTGTCGTTTTTTTTTTTTTTTTTTTTTTACGATATAGTATTGCCATTGGTGTGGATTAAAAGCTTTTCGCACAATAACTTCAAAATCGACTCCATTTCCACGGCTACCAGTGGTCACTAATATAGCACTCACCAGAAACTATAAACAGTTTCGAGATGTAAATACGTTACCATGACGGTTAAAATCAAGAAAGTTACTATGGATTCAAAATTTACCTACACGCAACACCGATTATGAGATTAAAAAATGACGTCGAACCTGAAAAAATAGTTGACGGATACAATTCAGGACGTAATATCGGAAACAGCGACGAATTCTCAATTGGTATACAATGAGTCAAGGTAAGAAATGATCAACAATATACCCACGTGGAGAACCCAAGACACCGGAGCATATGACATGTCTACTCTAGAGTAACGAAAATTGAATACATTCACAATAACGAAGCCGTCAACCGACTTGCATATTTTGAATTAAATATTTCATTTATTCGATGCAGATGATAAAAAAAAAAAAAGCGATTTATTAATTTTCATTACACTTATTACACATACATAAAAGTACGCCGATTTTTTTTTAGAGTATAAAAAATATAATGTTAAAACAACTGTATATTTAAATTCGCCTTTTTAAGACAATTATTGTTCGTGTGTTGTTTAATAAACCTTTGAAATAATCAATTAATAAATATGAACTGGTTTTATCGGCGCGCGCGTGTATGTGTGTGTGATATAAACATTTTATTTTTAAAAAAATTCATGGTGAAGTTTTCCATTGTATCGCTTATAAAATTAAATATGATTATAATAATGCCTCGTTTAACAACGATTAAAAAATAATATTTCGTACTGTCATGGACATTATAACTAAAAGAAAGGTGAAAAATTTAACTCGTGCTCGATGTACGTGAAATGAAATTATTATTAATAAATGCTTACTGGCATAAAGTCCAGAATTTTGGAAGATTGACAAATTTCTTTAGTTAGATCTGGAATTAATTTAGCCTTAAATCATATACATGGGAAAGCTCCATTAGTAATTTCATATCAATAATACTGGTTTACCTACTGATTCTGTCATAAGTAATTACTTTTTATTCTTATTCGTCGTGTGTCTGTACTTAAAATCAATTTTGCTTTTTTTTGTATGTTAATCTAATAACGTTTTAGGTTGTATCATCCATCATTAAGTTTGTTTATACTTTTAATTTCATTTTCCTTTCATTCTCTGTTCGAATTGTCGCTTCAGGACAACATGCCTCGAATAATTCGGTTGTTTGTACGACGCAACCCGAGATAAATAAAATAAATATACGAAATATTTTAAAATATGGCAGAATATTCGAATTAAGTGTTTTTACGATGTTTGCAGTTCACTTTCTTGTACGCATTTAATGAAAGAAAACTGCGCATAGTATATATAATTTAGCGCCCATTCAACAATATCTTTGGAATTTTGAACTGTTTTAATGTTATTATGATAACAAAATGGAAATCATAAAATATAAGTATATTCATTATCTAAAAATTTACAATTATATACAGCATGATGTGTTATTTTTTAACAGGACCGAGAAGAAAAATCTGAGTGAGAATTTTTTTTGTTAAGTATCCAAGTACTCTTCGAGAGACTTCTTCTGTCAGAACTTGAAATCATCGACTCAGATTCAATCCTCCGTTCTAGCAAGTCACATAAACGAATTACATATAGTTCGGCATAACAAAGATGGTAATAACGGTTTTATAGATTTGACGATTGCTTATGATATCACAATTTATGTATCACTACTAAGCAAACTGCATTCTGTCACAAAAGACTTGAAATTTACAAAAATCTTTTTGGGAAACTAGTAGGGAATCGTTGATTTGTCTAGATGAGAAAAATAGCCACTGGAGAAAACAACATAATATAAGAAAAAGTTTCAGTGTTGATTCTAATCGGTTTCCACAGATATGGGACATTTAGCTGTCACGTTTCAGGGTAGATCGTTCGAAGCGATTAAACAATAACTTTTCCAATCTTTAGAGAAACTTGAAGATACGCGTAATTATATAAAACCAAACCCAAGTAGAACATAGTTTTTCATTTGCGGAACATAAATGCGAATAGACGTCTGTATATGACGCGGTAGATTTAGTGAATCTCCGAAGTATCTCGAATGCACCTCGAATAAAACGCTGCCATCCGAAAATCACTGTTTCAAATATAAAATTAAAGATTTCAGCTAAGAATAATGTTTAGCCGGTAGTTCACAAAGAACCAATTCGCACACTCGACGATTATCAATTTCCAGAATAAATCTACGTTTTTATTTTTATGATTATTTAGTTTATGTCATAACTTGAAGATGATGTAACTGTTGAAAAGCTTAGTAAAATATTATTCGGGTAATTATAATTTTAGTTCTTTATATTTGGAAACATTTTTTAAGAAGATGCTTTTTTTCCTTTAAAATTGTGTTTTATATTTAAGTACGAAACACACACCATAAAAAATCCCCACATACATAACGACAAACTACTTTAATCGTGGAGAATTTCATTTCGTAAATTTTCGAAGTTATAGGTAACCAAAAATGTCAATTCTGACAAGTGCATCCTTAATGTTTTGATGGAGATGAATTTTGGAATTTTTCGATCGGATTTTTCCTTAACACAATTCATTTAACAAATAACAATGATAAAAAATAAGAGTGCGGTCCCTTTCTGATTATCGAAACATACTTTCCGAAAAAAAAAAACATGATTATAAAAAACAATGCAAAACAGATAATAATGTTGTGCATATATTCGAATGTGTGAAATAAGTTTATTCTTACCGATATATTCCTCTCCTCGAAGAAAAAAAAGACTAATTAACGAAGTTATAACCAAATATATCAGGTCTGACAGTATAAGGAGCGGGCATTTTAAATTTTTTTATTGAAATGAATTTTAGAATTTTTCGATCGAATTTTTTAATTATAATAATTCTTTCATAGATTAAAAAATAATTTCCGTAATAAGCACGATATTCACGGATTATTTATAAAGAAAAAAACACGAATCGAAGAAAGAACGCCCGATTTCTAAATTGTACGAAGAAAATTATGACGCGAAAAGCATCGCACGCGTTTTTTCAGAATAAACGAAAAATGGCGCGAAAAGCACTGCGCGCGTTTTTTTCTTCAGACTATGTCAAACGAAGTTATAACCAAATATGTTATGTCTGACAATATAAGGAGGAGGCATTTTTAATTTTTTTATTGAAATGAATTTTAGAATTCTTCTACAGAATTTTTTAATTCTTTCATAGATTAAAAAATAATTTCCAGAATTTCAACTGTCTATCAACCCTTGGCGAGTTGAGACCGCCTACATAATTAAGTCTCACCTGCTATCCCAATTGCAAGTCACTGCCTTGTGGTCAGGGTTTTTACCCAAAGGCTAAAGGAGATAATCCTGACAGAAAACAAACCGCTGCCTTGCAGTGAAGATGTTTATCCAAAGACTAGAGGAGTAAACCCTTAAAGAAAATCATGACGGATGGCAACTGGATACCACCGTCACAACAACTTAGAACACCAACATGAAAAAGAAGTATACAGAATATGGTATGCCACGCAGGCGTAGATAGATACACACCTGAGAGAGCTGATTGTAATCGCTTTGTTGTCACGACACAATTCAGCCTAGGGTATTTTTTGGTGTACTATATTGTTACTAGCGCACATATCGTGTTTTGCGTGGTGGGTGGACATTGCCTTCCACGCGATAATATTTAGGATTATTTATATTTTTATTTTTCTGATGATAATTTTTGCGGCGCCCATCGCATTCGAAATCGGTACCTTCCGTATGGAAGTCCGTGCTCTAGCGACTAGGCTATCCCGATTACAGAAGCATATGACCTTAAGTTGTGTAACACATGGTTCAAAGAGCATCCAAGAAGAGTATATACTTGGATAAGCCCTGGAGACAAAATTAGGAACCAAATTGATTTCATTATGATTAATGAAAGATATAAAAATATGATGAAGAATTGTCATATTTACCCAAGAGTCGATTGCAACTCAGACCATATATTACTGGTAGCAAAATGCGAATTTGTGTTGAAAAAATTTCAAAGAGAGAAGAAAAGTAGAATGTGCAACTTTCAAAATCTAAAGGATCAAAAAGTTATAACAAAATTGCAAACAGAACTTGATCAGGAGGCAGAGAAAAATTGTATTATAAAAAGTATCATCACACAGGAAAGTACAGTACAAAGCATAAATGTCAATTAAATAGTGACCATTGAGCAAGACTGGAAAAGATGGAAAGGAGCAGTAATAAATGCTATGAAGAAAGCAATACCAAAAGGAAAGGAAAGAAATCACAAACCATTTCAGTTAATCATAGATATGATAAATGAAAGAAGAAGTATCAAGAATAGAGACGATGAATATAAAATACTAAATAAACAAGTAATTAGAAAATGTACAGAAGCCAAAGTAAAATGGTTAGAAGAAAGATGCGAGGAAATTTAGAAGTTGCAGAAAAGGAACAATGCAAGAGAAACGCATGTTCAAATAAAGAATATGATGAAACAACAGAAAAACGGGTCACGAATAGCAAAGATTAAAAACAAGAATGGAAATTACTGCGATAATAAAAAAGAGCTAGAAGAAATACGGATACAGTACATATCAGAACTTTACTGCGACGAAAATCGAACGCAACAAATCGATGATAGAACAGGAGAAGATGCACCGAAAATAGAAATGTGGGAACTGGAAAATGCGATAAAAAAAAAAAAAAAAATAACAAAGCCACAGGTGATGACCAAATACCAGTTGAAGTCCTCAAAAACATGACATTTGGATACAAACAGCAATTGTTAATGTTGCTAAATAGAATATACCATGAAGAAAAGATACCTGACGATTTCAAAAGACTGATATTTATACCAATTCTTGAGAAAACATCGTCACAAACATGCAGCCAGTATCGACTAATTGCATTAATGAGTCATACGGTAAAGATACTTTTCCCAATAATTAACACGAGAATTGAGCGAAAGTTGACACACAGCTCAGTAACACGCAGTATGAATTTGTCGTTAAAAGAGGCACCAGAGACGCCACAGTATTATTTTAGATAATAATACAACGATCGCTTAACATTGGCCGAGATGTGATTGCGTGTTTTGTCGATTACGAAAATACGTTTGATCGAGTAAAGCACAGAGAACTGATACAGATACTGCAAAAGTACAATATTGATAATAAGCACTTGCATATAATTAAAGCAATATATTGGGAACAGACTGCGGGCGTCAGAGTGCAAGACGAGCTCTCGGCTAAAAGATGTTCAAAACAAGAGGGGTGGTGAGGCAGGGATGACCGCTCTCGCTGAGGTTATTCAACATATACACAGAAGAAATCATGACAAATGCGATGATAGAAAATGCTAGCGTCAGGATTAACGGTTACCCAATAGGATGTATAACTTATGCAGATGATAAAGTATTGCTTGCAATGTGGAATCATTACGAGATGCTTAATCGCCCCTCTCTATTAGACGTCATTAGTGCTGAGAAGAGAGCCCACGAAATGGATAATCGGCGCATGATGTTGGAATATAAACTAGCACAGTAAAGATACCAACAGTTTCATAATAAGTTTCATATGGCAAGTCTTGCAATTGCCCTCCGTAACATTTCGAAGATCGAATATGCTGAAGAAATGCAAGAATCATAAATTGAATCAACAGAGAACCTTCCACGATGCACGAAAATCTTTAAACGAACTAAGAACAACCGTCAATCACAAGAAAGGCAAGATAAAAAGGTTGCAGATTTCCGACAAATAATATGATACGAAACCATTTTTTTTTTGTTCTGTCCAACAAGCTACATCAATGCAACTTAAACATTAAATTTAGACGGAAAGAGCATCGCCTTTATAGATAAAACAGTCACATTTTTCTATCTTACTTAAAGTTAAAACATAGAATTTTACATTTATCACTTAAAGAGCGACTATTAAACAAAAAATAAAAAATAAAAAGAAATAAAGAAAATAAAGAAAAAAATATAATACCGTATTATTTCGAATTTAAGACGCACTTTTTTTTTCACAATTCAAGGTCTAAAATCAAGGGTGCGTCTTAAATTCGAGATACTTTCTAAATTGACCACATGTATAAGAGTAAAACTACCTATTATACGTACTAAAATCTCCTATTATACGTGGAATAGTGGTAGTAGTCCTATTGTATTTGCTACATTAATGCTATCGATATATTACACTAGCTGTAGGAGTTGATTAATGTTTATAAAAGTGACTTGTAAACCTATTCCCATTTCCGGTCACAGTCGTTGCTCGTCAGTCAGTGTCGCTCTCCCAAACATTGCAGTTACTAACCCATCGTTGTTTTGTTAATACGGTACTTTTTCTTTTTATTATGGAAAAGCGTTTTACATACGAAGCGGAAATTAAGCGTAAAGTTATTTTATGCGCAGAAAATATCGGAAATCGTGCCGCCGGTAAACAGTTCTCGATTAATGAAGTGAATGTTCGCCGTTGGCGTGAAATGAAAAATAAGTTATTCGCGTGTAAACGAACAAAAAAATCATTTTCGGGACCAAAACATGGAAGATATCCGGAAATCGATGCTGCCGTTTTAACTTATTATAAAGAACTTATCACAAAAGGTCTTCCAGTAACGCGAGAAGCATTAATGTTAAAAGCCAGAGAAATTGCCAGCGATAAAACTCTTCAATTTAAAGCTAGTCGTGGATGATGTGAAAAATTCATGAAAAGACAATGTCTATCATTACGTCGTAGAACCACAATTTGCCAGAAACTACCATCTGATTATGAGGATAAATTGGTGCAATATCAACGTCATGTAATACAACTAAGGTTAAAGAAACAATACCATCTTAGTCATCGGTAATGCTGATGAAACTGATGTTTTCTTTGACATGCCAAGAAATTACACAGTCAGTGA
Source organism: Coronaproctus castanopsis (assembly GCA_032883995.1). Taxonomy (NCBI): domain Eukaryota; kingdom Metazoa; phylum Arthropoda; class Insecta; order Hemiptera; family Monophlebidae; genus Coronaproctus; species Coronaproctus castanopsis. Next base: position 160,616,050 of record CM065053.1, on the reverse strand, counting down.
GAAGGGGCAAAAACAAGTAACAGTGAAAACAACCGGCTACGAAAAATTAAGAGTAACTGTTATGCTCAGTGCTACTGCGGATGGCAATAACTTACCGCCGTATGTAATCCTGAATAGAAAAACTGTGCCAAAGGAAATCTTCTCGGATGGGGTTATTGTTCGAGCCCAACAAAATGCCTGGATGACAAGTAAACTTATGCAAGATTGGTTGGAATGCGTAATGGAGCGAAGACCAGGTTGACTTCTCAAACGAGACAGCATGTTAGTGATGGATGCGTTTCGCGGTCATTTATCTGACGACATTAAAACCAGATTGGTAAATGGAAAATGCGATTTAGTAGTCATTCCTGGAGGTATGACAAGTCAGTTACAACCTCTTGATGTCGGTGTTAATAAAGCCTTTAAAGATCGTATTCGTGCGCAATACAATCAATGGTTGACTGAAAATAATCATCCTCTCACACCAACTGGCAAAATCAAACGAGCCTCAGCAGATACGATTGTAGGATGGATTTCAAAAGCTTGGAAAGATTTACCGTCCTGTATAATCATCAAATCCTTTTTGAAGTGCTGTATATCGAATGCATTGGATGGCTCTGAAGATGATTGTGCATGGAATCATAGTGACGAAGATAACGCAAACGATTCTACTTCAACGTCCGGCAATGACGACACAACCGACGATAACAATTAAAAACATAATTAGAAAAAGCAATAAATAGGTAATTTAGTCATAAAAATTACTAGTTTTTCCTGTTTTTTTTTTTTTGCAAATGAAATTGCGCTAAGTAAGCCTATGTACCTATAAGTTTATAATATTTCGTATTATGTTGAAGAAGTATACGGGTATTGACTATTAGTATCTTAATTATTTCTATTTCTTCCAAAACTTCCTTTCCTAAAACCTTGTAATTTTAATGCGTCTTAAATTCGATGAATTTTTTTTCTTCACGTTGAAAACCAAAGCTAGGGTGCGTCTTAAATTCGAAATAATACGGTAATTAAATGTACAACATTTTACCCTACGAATAAAAATAACATAATAGTATACGGAAGTATGACTAATATCAGTAGCCTAATAGAACTTGTATAAAAACGACAAATGTATTGTAACTTACCGAACCAATCGCTAGCGGATAAGGAGGAATTAGCGTTAATTTTACTCCACAAAGGTAGTCTGTAATAGGTTTGTTTATGAGGTATTACGTGCGGTAGAGGTTCGAAAGTAATCACCGATTCCGGCTGAATTACATCGTCGAAAACTGCCGACGATCGTTGTAATCCACTCTGCAACGAACTAACAAATCCTAAATCTACACCAATCGGATTATCTAACGTATTATTCCGGAACTCCTAATAATTCGCGTAAACAAAGTTATCAGGAAAAAAATTAATATCAAAATCTACGCCAATCACATTATCTAACATATTATTCCGGAGTATAAAAAAATAAATAGCCGTTATAGTAATAATAAGTAGGATATACCGAAAGGGACGGGAGAATTTTAGTCACACGAAAATAAAAATGTTTACATCATTATTAAAGGATATATATTATATATATATATATATGTTTTTTTACCAAACATTGTAACTGGTACATTGTGCGTTATTGCATACAAAATAGGTTGTGACATTCAAGACACTAATTATATGCAATGCAGTGCGCGCAGAGTGCGGAGCCACTCCTTCTTTCTGATAATTAAGAGTTACATTAGAATGGAAAACTTCATAAACTTTATTCCGCGAACTGGAATCCGAATGACACAAAAACGTGGAAAGACAAACAACATCGAGTCAGACAGTGACGTTTCTCTGGATCCCAGCTCATGCTGGGGTTCATGGGAACCAGCTAATAAAGCAGCCAAGGAAGCCGCTACATTCTTTTGCCGATTCCGAGTGTTCCAGTTTCAGCGCCTGACGTGAAGAAACACATCATAAATGAGCTTCTTGCATTATGGCACAAGAAGTGGCAGCTGACATCATAAACCAACAAACTGCGGCAAATCAAACATTCGATCGATCCTTGGATAACTTCGCTTCCAAGCCGCAGAGATGATGTAGTCATCACAGATTGCGCTTGGGTCATACGCGTCTCACTCATTCGTATCTTATTAATAAAACCACGTTAATTTAATTTAATAATAAAATAATAGATTTTAACGCTAAGTTGTAGATAGATACAGTTCATGGGTACGTAAACATTCGTGTGTGTGTGTGTGTGTATGCATTTTTATGTGTGCACATACGTATATACATATATTATTTTTATACATGTACTAAAAAGAGACTGTAACTACGCTGCAATTATCTAAATTTGTTTTGCATTTTCCGAATAGGTTTATTTTTCGCGCGCATTGTAATGGTTTTAATTCAACTTCTACAAAATATTATGAAATAATTTATTAAAAAACATTTTATAAAATAAACAACAAAAAATAAGTTATAATCACTCAGCCGAAAAGCTTTGTGATTTTTCATATAGAAAAAATTATTGATTTCAACTTCTTTTTGGTTGTTTATTTTAATAAAAAATCACTACATTCCACATTCTTCAAAATATTTTACAACTTTTATTTATAAATTTTGTTTATATTGCAACGTTTTAAAATGTAATTTTCTACTTGTTTATCGACTCTCGCACACTTTATGTGGATAGTCGGTCTGTGTTATATATATATATATATATATATATATATATATATATATATATATATATATATCTTCCTTTAATAAAATATGAAAATAAATTGAATTTAAACTAAATTATTGCTATCATTTATTATAAATTATTCTTATTTATTATATCTTCATTATTTACAATTGCAGTTATTAATATTATTAATACTTATTATGCTTATTTATTACATATTATTATCGTTAATTATTTACCGACGGGTGTTCAAAAACCTTCTGTTTTTAATATTTAGATGTGGATACGGGTTTAGATTTTCATTTTAAGTTTTATTAAAATTTAACGTGTTGCTTACTCGTTTTTGTTTGCAATTATCCTATTAAGCTGATTTGATTCGGTTATCTATTATCATTGCATGTTACTTTAAACATTACTTCATTTAATGTTAATAAATTTAAATTGTACTACACGCCGCCAAAAAAAAAAAAAAAGTACAAGTATTTGTTTTTTCAACGAAGCATAATTTTTGCAGCTGGTACACGCAACAGAATTGCGTAATAATACGTCTACTTACTTCGTATACAAAATAAAGTTATCGTGGTTATTTCAAATTTTTAAATTTCTTATTACGACACCAGACGTTAGTGTTAAAAAAATAATAATAATTTTATTAATTACGGAGAAATACGTGGTATTGGGCACTTTTAATTAACATTTGCTTAATCGCAATTAATATTCATCTCTAATAGATTATTGCATAGATTAACAAACAACCGCGTCACATTAAAACATTTAACTTGTTGCATTTTAAATTCTTATTACGTAATGATTAGTAAACGGTTGCTTAACGATTTTTCTTTTGTTTATAATATTTTAGCGTCGTAAGTAACGTTATAACCGACATTGAAAACATTACGTCCGGAGACTAATATTGACCAACACTATAAGAGTGGTGAGAGATACTTAATGTTTCATTCTCACTCGTGAAGTATAATTTAAACATCACATTTTAATGTATATTTTGAATTTGAGCAATATATGTACATTTACCATATCAAGCAATATTGTTTATTAGTATTAACGGGTTAAATCGGGAGAGAAGATGGCATACACGCGTACAAATGTGAATGCACACGCGATTTTATAACACACACACACACACATATATATATATATATATAAATGCATGTGTTGATTATTTTATGATTTACAGTACAGTGTGTTTATAATTCTGTAATAATCAATGTAATTTGCTATTTTGACAATAACAACTAATAAAATCAAAACTGTTTTAATTTAAAAGAAAAATTATTTCTAAACATATTTACATAGTATGCGATTAACTTAATTTAAATCGTGTCTCGCCCTCTATATGGTGTAAACTTTTCATGTCTTATACTCTTCATTTAATTATATTTATATTTTGGATCCGTATTTTTTTCATTTAAAACAATTCCTATTTAAACTTCGAGAAAGATCGATCAATAACGTAGACGAAAGCGTTATAAATTTTTAAAGCTTATAATAAGATTTTAAAATTTAATAATAATATACAACTGATTATTTTCAAACACACCAAACAGATTTCGATTTTACGTATATAATTTAAAATTTGTTATACTATTCGACCTCAAATTTATACATTTTGGGTCGTGGCTCCTATAAAATAAATTTTCCCATTCCGATTTTACAGGATTATTATTTATCACACCCGACATCGGGACATTATTCTATTAATATTTTGCCCCTCACGTTTGGTCATTTCATACCGTCATCGTACTTTAATAACTGTCTACAAATTTCTATGCGGATATTAAGGATATAATTAAATTATCTACCTTGAATATTATTAACAGACATACGGAACATAATCTGTATCTCTTTTTCACTCATCGTTTGTTTCAACGATATATTCGCAACTCATTCCAACTGGCGTAGTAATAGAAAATGCCATTTCCCTTAACGGTTACACCACGACACGTACGTAGTATATATATTCTCTTTCTGTAACATAACAATTCTCACACGCACATACATTATATTCTGTCGAACACCTTGACTGACCCATTAAATGTTATTTTTCTCATACAAAATGGGTTATTATTTAATGCACTAAATATATGTAACCGAAGTGTACGCACATATTACGAATGAATTATATATATATATATATATATATATATATATATATATATATATATATATATATATATATATACTGGTAGTATGTGTGAAATGTTTCATAAAATTTAATTTACTCATTGTTAATTTAAAAATATGATGTATGTAGAAAAGGATGTTTTCACATTGAATAATCATTTTGCATAAAACATTCGCTGTTTTTAACGCATCGGTATTTTATTTATTCGTATGTTTTCGGGTATAAGTAGAAGTTCGTGCATAATTATCTTATAAATTAATATATAAAAACACTATTATAATATTTTATAAATTAATGTCTAAATTTTTAATCCATTCTTTTGGTAATTCTGTCAGCTTTGCGATCTGCTTCCAGCCACAGATTAATTCACGCGTTGGACAATTCTGTAAGATGTGACTATTGATTGTTTGTTCCTTTTCTCCGCAATCACATGCTGCATCGTCTCTGATCCCCCAAGTATTCAACATTTTTCCGCATCTTTCATGTTCCGTTCTGAGAGGAATAAGACTCGTCCACAGTTTCCTCGAAAGATTAAAACCTGGCGGTTCAACACCAGGATCTTGTATGAGTTTGTGTTTATCCGGATTTTCAGCCGACCATTTATGTCTCCAAGCAAACCCAGATGAAAAAGAAGTATTTTCGAATAATACAAGTTAACGAGGAAGGGATAACTAGTGCAAAGAAAGAAGTATTGGAAAAACTTACTAGGGACGAAAAAGCAAATATACTTCTCCTACAAGAAACTCATGTAGCTGACGGCCGAAGGAATCCGAAACGCATCGGTAAATATCAAGGGATGACACATTTTATAATAGCCAAAGTTTATGCAATTTTAATAAATAAACCACATTACAACATAATTCGAACAGTCCTTTAAGAAAAATTATTTATCCTCTTTCTTTCACAAGGATAGAGGTTAAAAACGTAATCCACTCAATAATATTTTATATGTACACTAAATCGGGTTATTCCTATGGAACGACGATTACACAGCTAAGAGGATGCATATGTTACATGTGTAAAAAATATTCCGTAATTGTACCAAAAAGAAAGAAAAAAACAGAATTATTGATTAATTATTTTATGCCACAATTTTAAAACGTGTCTTCGACATATTCATCAACGGACGTCGATTACTTAGGGCCAACTGTCGTTTTAAAAAGTACTTTGCGTAATATCATGCGAAAAATATGTACGTATAAACACACACCCCACATAAATACATATATTTAATGGACCGATGGGACAAAACACAAAACTGGACTCACACTAGTTGCAGGTACGAGAAAGACCGCAAACAGTGACGCATACGATTTCATATAGATGTCACATCGTGTTACCAAAAATACCTTTGCAGTATAAAGGACATAGAATATATATTAATATTAATCTAAACTAGAAGGATCGGCCAGCAACAGCTCAAACTTGAACATAGGTGCACGTATTTATTTACAAACGTCTACTATAAATGTCTTCAAATTTTCAAAAACAAATTTTGGGTGAATGCGTGTGATGAACGCGTGTTAATGTTACGTTTATTTCGATTGATAAACTAGAATAATCGATTTGAAAATTACAATATACAATTAACGATCATCGTCGGTATTTTCTACCGTAATACGAGAACAAAGTTACTTCTGTATTTTCGCCGACGCTAAACAAAGCATAAAACATAAATTACTACTCTCATTTTATGCGTATTAGAGCTTACGATTTCTCAAACTGATTACAAATTAATTATTATCTGGCTGATTGATGATTTATTAAAGTAATGTACTCCCTTAATTGGTTAACAATCAAACATCACAATATATCGGAATTTAAATTTCGTCCTTTAATTAATTTGATTTTCGTTTTCATTATAACCATTGCGGTTTTATAAGATCGATGTTTATTCATATTTAGACGCGTAGTGGAGCATTGTGGATAAATAATAATAATGATAATGTTGGTTCTAGGTACGTCGTCGCTAATTTCGAAAAACAAATGGTTACTTAGAACTGATTGAACCGCAATTCCAATTTCATATATATTGAAATAAATTTTTCTGAATAACTTGATTATCATTAGTATGCGCGAAGAAAAGATATTTTGATGAGTCAAATTCGAAAATAAATGGGTAATTACAGCCTGGACCATGCCACAAACATTTACATTAAAGATAATTATAAAGCGAGTACCGTAATAAATGATTTAGTATGATTAATCTCAAATGCGAAATAATAATAATAATAATGCAGTATACGTGGGTAATGACGTAGTCTATAAAAATAAGAACAGTGATAACAGTAATAATAACAGAAAATAACATTAACAAAACATCAATCACGAACCATTTCGAAGAAGTAAAAAAGTTATATATACATTTTTCGGACAGGATTTTCCTAATTGAAAAATGAAAATATTCATTAAGTAACCTTATTATATAAGAATTACGGGTGAAATTATTTCCCGGTTAAATCATTCAACATAGTTGTTTATCCACGACGGCTCGTTCAGAGAACGAACACAAAAGTAGAAATATACGGACAAATATTTAATACGTATATCTACGCTTTAACGAATCACATATACATAAACACACGCACACGCCACACACACGCATACATATATATACACACAAATAGATATAAGTAAAGTTCCATTAACCAGGGGTACTTAAGTGACGATCCTCATCAACCTGAAGAAATTGAAGCAAGCATTTAAACACGACACATTCCGTGCAAGCCAACATGAGGTTGTTTAGGCTTCCCCGATATATATATATATATATATATATATATATATATATATATATATATATATATATATACATACAAAGTCCTGATTTGTTTAAAAAGAAACCTATTAGTAAACATCGCAATTTTAAAACAAATTTTTTAAAAGTCACATAACTAATAAAGATAATAAGAAAATAGATGATTGATAATAACAATAATAAAAATTATGTTAAGAAATACATTTAACTAATATTTATAGCATGTCCAGTTCCAAACTGAGATACTTGTCAACAGGTACTACTAAAATACAATGTACAAAAAATTTACACACAAACAGACACAATAATACCTAATGACTCATTTCACCCAAAAATACATAAATCAGCTAGTTATGATAATAGAGCTAAAACTATTTTAAAAGACACCAATAAACTAAATAAAGGAAAATATTATAACACAATTTTGAAACAGTTAAAAAAATGCTCTCATTGTAAAGATATAGGAAAAATAATTACTTAGATTAATTAATATGAAGGAAGTCATAAGTATTAGATATATTTTAAAAATACAAAATCGAAGTAGCAGTAAATAATAATAAACTACTACCAACATCTATTAATAACACGATACAAGAAAGAAATATATTACAAAAATCATGTGTTTATACAAATTGAACTGTAATAATTGCTTAAAAAAAAAAAATAAAAAAAATAAACAATGTGGAACTCACACTTAATGAACGTTTAAATTTGTATAAAAACAATGATAAATCATATGGTAAACACTGCATTTACCATAACTATAATATTTAACACGTAGAAAGAAAAATTTACCAAAAAAAAAAGAAATTATTAGAAAAATTAGAAATTATTAAATTGATGAATAAAAATAATTCGTTACATACACTAATAAGATTTAATGATGAATTAGTTTTAAAAATCATCTTATAAATGTATTTCGTCTTTAGTTTTAAATCATATACTATTATGGTTATTGTTATTATCTAAAAATGTATTTTCTTACCGTTTATTATTAGTTAACTTATTTATAGAAAACGGTTTATTATAATTATTTATACCTAACGATCTTTGCTAATAACTTTATTATTGTTTTATATATCTTTATGTTTTCATTACATCTGACCTTATTTTCAGACGATACATTCTCACGCGGATATAATGTGTACAATTATATGTACAATTATGCATGCACGTATACGGATATACGGATATACGGATATATATATATATATATACTGACATTCTTGAATTTTTAAGTGTGCCATTGCAATTAAGTCCTCCGATTTCGCCAACGTCTCCCAGTCAAATCAAGTATATAATTGATAAATTTAACAAAAAAAAGAGTCCGGGATTTGATTTAATTACGAATAAACTGTTATCGGAACTACCCAGGAAAGGTATACTATTACTTACAAATATTTTTAATGCTGTTTTTCGACTTCAGTATTTTCCTTTGTCCTGGAAATTGGCGCAAATAGTGGTTGTACCAAAACCAGGTAAGGCACCGGACGAGGTTTCATCCTATAGACCCATTTCCTTACTTCCTATCCTTTCAAAACTCCTTGAAAAAGTAATATTGAAGCGGTTGAACCCCATTTTAGAATTGGAACATGTTGTTCCTCAGCACCAATTTGGTTTCAGAAAAAGACATGCGACCATTGAACAAGTACACCGAATTGTGCATACTATTCAAGGAAGCCTTGAAACTAAACAAGTATGCACGGGTGTGTTCTTGGATGTCAAGCAATGAAAAAAATATTACCGCATCCTTTCTATTTCCTTCTAAAATCCTACCTTGAAGATCGCACATGCCAGGTTAAAATCCAAAATCAATTGTCTGATATCTATCCTGTATCTGCTGGCGTGCCTCAAGGAAGTGTCTTGGGTCCGGTGCTTTACTTAATTTATTCTGCTGATTTTCCAGTTGATAATAACGTGATAACAGCTACGTTTGCTGACGATACAGCGTTGTTAGCTGTTGGTAAAGACTAGTGAAACTACTAATAAGCTTCAAAAAACCCTGTTAAATGTTGAAAACTGGCTGAGACGTTGGCGTATCAGAGTAAACGAAAGCAAGTGCACACAGGTTGATTTCACATTGCGAAATTTTATGTACCAACCATTAAAAATAAATGCGGTAATTATTAGCCAAGAAAAAGATGTCAAATATTTAGGCATGTATTTAGATAGTAAACTGACATGGCACAAGCATGTTAATCAAAAAAGAAAACAGTTAGATTTAAAACTGCATGGATTAAATTGGCTTCTTGGCAGGTACTCAAGTTTATCACTGGAAAATAAACTTCTGGTCTATAAAATAGTCTTAAAGCCTATTTGGACATATGGTTTAATGTTGTGGGGTTGCGCAAAAGATGTACACGTAAATAGAATTCAGCGATTTCAGAATAAGGCCATAAGACTCATTGTTTCCCCACCTTGGTACGTATCGAACCATACATTGCATCGAGACTTAAACATCCCATATGTAAAAGATGAGGTTAAACGTGCTGTTGATCGATATGTAAGTCGTTTGGAGACACACACAAACGTACTGGCGATCAGTCTACTTGACACTAGTCTAGATGTTCGCAGGTTAAAACGTAGACGACCGTTTGATCTAGCCTAATTTCTCAGTGGGGTCCATCATTGGATGTTAACCCCTAACATGTTATTTCGCGTTTCAGTCCAATTGCTGGATGGCTGCCTGGCCAGTTGTAATTAAAAATATATTTATAAAAAATATATATATATATATAAAAATTATATTCATCTCCGACAAATAACTGTACAATAACTATATATATTCTATTAATACATACATAATGAAACGCTACAATGTGTTAATAAACAAGAAAAAAAACATGAGGGCAGTAAAGTGGAAGATAATAAAAAAATTAAAATAAAATTGCATAATGAAAGACTAAAACATGTAAAGTAAAAGAACATAGGTTCATTAATAACAGATAATGAAAAATAAGATAATGATATACGATCTCGAATAGCGCAAGCGAAAAGACCGCTTTTATTAAAAAAAAATCGCCGTTAACGTCAAAAAATGTAAATACAGAGCTCAGGAAAAGATTAACAAAAGTATATGTTTGGAACGTACTCAGAAACTTGAATCATATATAAAGGAAGACAAAAACAACTGGAGGTGTTCGAAATATATTGTTATAGACAAATACAAAAATTAAAACAGAGAGACAGAATAAAAAATAGACAAGTACTCCAACCCTAGATTGAAAAAGATGCTTAATGAACATCACAAGAGATAGCAGATGTGGCTGAATAACGCATATTTTAAGAAATAACAGATATCAGACGACAATAATAGAACGACCGATAAACATCAAGAGAACAAGAATCACCCAGCTAAAGAGGATACGAGACATGTCAAGTATTGAAAGAGAAGACACGGAGAAGAGCGTTATGGGTATTATGCTTTTCTGGTTACTACCAATCGAAAAATTCGGGAATACAAGAAGATTATTAATATTTACAACCAAACATTTTATGACCTACACATGTCAAAAATAAAACGTTGGTACTATTTTTTTTTATTATATCAATTCCACCAAGAACGTAAATTTAAAAGATAAAAAACAATTATCTTATTTCTGAAGGTTTTAATTTTTATTTCTCGTACACAACACACACACACACACACACACACATATATATATATATATTATTTGTAATTTAATTTTAACGTCAAAATATAAAGGACAAAAAATTTTAGAGTATCGAAATTAAAAAAAAGTAATAATAAAAAGATACGTAATTGTGATCGAAAAAATTCAAAGGGTTAAATTTTTAGGATAGCCTATCACAGTTGAACGACTGATTCTCTGGAGCGTGTGTTGCCGCTGATTTCATGACAGTTAACATTTTTAACATTAAAATGAGATGAATAACGAGTTACATTAGGTTCATCAAAAAGAAGCAAACCTAGTTATCTGAATCAGACATCGCACGAAGTAACAGAGAAAAAAATAAGAAAGGAACGTTGGGTTATGATAATTGGGATAAATTTATTACAGATATTAAAAACGAAGTTTTAAAAATGCGCACGTGACAAATTAACTATATTTATAAATAATTAATTTCGCATTTCGAAAATAAAAACTTTAGTTCGAAAAATAGCAAACTGAGACAAATAATCTTTGAATTAAACTCAATCGTTGGGTACATAAAGTTTTAACCTTTCCTGTTATTATTTCTCAGTTGTTTATCTTTCTTTCAGCCTAGACTGTTTAACACATTGCGTATATACGCGCAAGTGATTCGCATGGAAATGTAAAAACCGGAGTAAATGAATTACGTACTTATTCAGTATAGATGATCAGATCTCGAAGTATTCGCCTTACCATTCTATAATTTTAAGTTTTTACGTACATATGCGTGGAGCGACTCGTACGCCAATACATAGATTCGAGCATACGTTCAGTATCTCAGAAGTTTATATACTCACAAGCGCGGAGATTTTTCAGTGAACTTTTAAGGAAGAACGCAAAAACGTTTTCCAATGTAGCGAACTCACTCTATCTGTGTACGGATTACTATTTCGAAAAAACCGCACTATCCAGAATGCTCGCTGACCAGTCGTTCCGTTACCTACTCTGATTCCTTACTAAACTAAAATCTTGCGACTGTCAGATAGAAGATCAGACAATGGATCATATACTCACAGCGTGCTCACGCAGAGTCCTTAGGGGCGGATGGAAAAATATTTATGCAGTACCGTGGGTGACCATATTATGGTTAAAAAATATGGACGTAGATATTTAAACTAAAAAAAAAATTATCTTCCGTTTTCCAACGTATGTTTCTTTTTTTTTTTAAAATAAAAAATAAACATCACAAAAGTGATATTAAAATGCGATTTATTCAGGAACATTTAGCGTTATTCTTGTATTTTGTTTGTAATAAAATCATCTTCCAACAGAAGTTAATTTTCATCGGTATATTAAAAAAGCTAATTCATGCAGTTTCATTCGTTTTAATCTCCCAATATGTAGTTTATGATCCTTCAGCTTATTTATTTCCATATTTACATGCGTTTTCTTTGTTGCTATTTTCTAGCCATCATTTCGATCACTTCCAGTATTGCTAGATCGCGATGGATAACTGAATTCCTTTCATACTATCTAGCGCCTGCTATTTTTCTAAGAATATTATTCTGCATTCGTTGCATACTTTGTCTGTTACTCGGTTTAGCACAACCCCACAGTTGACATCCGTAGCGTCATATAGGTTTGATTACTTGATTATAAAATAAAAGTTTATTACTTAACGAAAGAGTACTTCTTTGGTTTAAATTGTTTTCGTAATTCGAGCTAGTTAAAATTTTTTGAAATACGATACCTTTGTCGTGCCCTTCATATATAACTGAAATAAGATATGATAGAAAAAATTGCAAATTTCGGTATAAAATTCGATACAGCCATCGGAGTGTGGTAGTTTATTAATTGATACTACTCTCAGCGTGACAATATAACCGAATTACATAAAACAGCTATTACTCTAGACGTTATTAATAATGTTTTCCACGCACGAGATGTGCTTTCATTTCTCCATATAGGATAATTTCACTAAATTCTAATCATCTTCTGGGGAAGCAAAAACAAAACGAAGAAGTCAGAAAGTCGTAATTATTCGCAAGGCGTTAAACATCATCGTTGGACAACGTTGAGGACGTAAAAATTAATCTATTGCTTACAAAAGCTTTAGTTATTGAACAAATGACCTTGCTCGTGTCTTCATCTTAAGCTTTACTACATTTATAATTCACTTCGTTCAGTATAGTGCCGTGTCCGTTATCGAACGTTGGTTAACTAACATGCTGGCAGTCCTACGTCGGTCCAAACTTATCATTGGTAAGATTCTGTAACCGGGTTGTCTTTTTTCTACTCCGTGGTATTCTTTCTGTAATTTTCCCCCGTATTAACACATACAGCAGGCGGTATCGTTGTAGGTGTCGTATTACATAATTTAAATACTTCAGTTTACGATATTTGACTTCTTTTAAAATTAGTAATTATTTAACAAGCTTGTTATATAAAATAAAAACAATAATAATAATAATAATAATCGCGGAAGAAGTTACGCATAGATTCGAGCACATTAAAAAGAATACTTTCGCGGAGTATAGGTATCATTAATGGAAGGAAAAGTATTCGAGAAAGCAACAGTATATATATATATATATATATATATATATATATATATATATATACATATATATGTGTGTGTATATGCGTTAGAACAAAATAATTGAGCGCTACTAGCTCGGCTGATCGCTTACAAGACTAATCTGAATCGGTCGTAACTAAAACTATAAGGAACGTTCGCAGGTCATAATCACCACAATTGACTGGAACTAAACGACTGATATATTCACGTATATATGAAAATATTTATGGAACTATGAGGAATAACGTATCAACGATAAATACATATACACATATATTATATATACACATAAGATATCAGAAACGATTTCGTCAAATTTCTTCCATCTACCTGCGTTACCTTTACGATTATTCTTCGATGGAGCAGGTCGTTCTTATTATATATAAAATGCATTTACGAAGTACGTACCTCTTAGCATTAACGTCTTCAATCCGGTTCATAATTTTCATTTCGGGATGGGTAAATTTATTATTGTGTTTTATCATTTTTGCTCTTCTATTTAAGCTCGATTATAATTTGTACCGACCGATCGTAAAAATATATATTTTTTTAGAGGGTTTATTTTTAATATTTAACGCATTTTATTACAGCCTAAATAAAAAGTTTCGTCTAAAAAAAAAAAAATAGTATTTTTATTTCATCTTGTATAGAACTAAGGAAAATATTAACAAGGAGCGACTCCTGTATGACTCAGAAGCTTGGAACATAAATAAAGGAAAACAAAAAAAAAAACGGGAATCATTCAAAATACGGTGTTATAGAAAAATAGAAAAAATAAAAAATAAATGGACAGACAATAAAAAATACGCGAGTATTGCAAAACACGGATGAAAAAAAATGATTAATGAGCATCGTAAGAAATGTGGTCGGATTGCACGCATATATTAAGAAATAACGTATATCTGACAACAATAATAGAAGGATCAGTTGTTAAAACATAAAGAGGAAGACCACGACGAAAATTTATCACCCAGGTAATAGAGGGTACAAGTGTAGAGATGTACCAAGCATTGAGTAGAGCGTTCAAGATGTTACGCTTTTCTTGTTGATCACCGATTGAAAGATTGAAGAATACAAGATCGATCGCGTCAAAGCGATATCACGATTACGTTTATAAAGAATGATTCAACTGGATCCTTTACCAATGTTCACAATCCATTGCTAGAAATTTGTTAGTTTGAAAACGTCAGCTATTGGATTTTATCACAGCTAATAATGATCGTCTTGTGCATCTTCTTCGTTATCGTCGCCGCATCAAACGAGGACGTTCTATATAATCTTTAAAATAAGTGAAACGCCGGCCAAAGTAGACACGATGATAATATCGAGTAGGAAAATATATATAACGAGGGGACATATTAAATTAGCTATATTAATATCAATGATAAAATAATACAATGAAAGGCGAATTCGAATATTATTTAAAGAAAGCAAGTAGGATATATTAATAGGAAAAGAAATATGTAAGGAAATCAACTGGCTGTAAAGTATGGTATGTTCAGAACGGTAGTATGAACATTCGAAAAAAATATGATCATCGGCTATCACGTCGATATCGCATAGATGACAGCAAAATGAAAAAGGAAGAATTTTTTTTCTATCTTCTTCTAATCAAGAACATACGTGTCTAACCCGTTATCTACCAGGTGTAATGGTTGTGAAATAAAAAAATTAAAAACAAAGAAAAAAAGAAAAAAAATTTAGGAGTCGGTACAGCGACAGAACTCCCAAGTTATGAATAATGGCAGCCCGCAAACATTATCTTAAGACGTTAATACGTTTTCTCTTCAGCCTTCCAATCGCCGATTGAACTTGCAAACTTATTGCCAGCGGAATGCATTCTAAATAATGAATGTAGATACTCCCGAGACGCAGTCTGCATATTGTTACAATAAACTTACGCATCGTATTCTGTTTGATCGGAGTATTGTATTTATAAAATCAAGGTATAGAAGGAATATCGGGCCAGATAGATTTAAACATGCCATACCACTATCGGCTTTTACTACTAATATTTTAAAATATTTATATTATAATTTCTCCATACAGTAAACAGCATAAGTTAGCGTATCTAATAAATACGTTCGATGGATTAACCGCCGCGGAAGCCAAATAAAATTTAAAAAAAAAATATATATAGAAATTTCGACGACAATATCATCGTTTTGATATCGCAATTTTTCTCCGTAAATTAAGACTTATAAACGTAAACACATTTAAAAAAATTCGATTTTGCATAGAAGATTAATTATAAGATGATTAATAATTTATTCGATGTATAAACAGAAAAATAAAAACCAGCGAGTTGTTCGGTTCGAATTACTTTTTTGATTGGTTCATGTCCTTTTGTTCTCCTATAAGTAACTATCGGAACAATTGTCCCGAACAAAAAACAAAATTAAGGTTATACGTTAAATAGGGGAATTAAATAGAACGCGTTGAAAAACGGAAAGGTAACGAGACACAAAAAAAAACACAAAAACAAACAAGCAAACAATTATATTACGTATAAAAATATCGCACTGTAGTAGTAGTAGTAGTAAGCGCTATCGCTATCAAAATTATATAT
The DNA here is from genome assembly GCA_032883995.1 of Coronaproctus castanopsis. Classification (NCBI taxonomy): domain Eukaryota; kingdom Metazoa; phylum Arthropoda; class Insecta; order Hemiptera; family Monophlebidae; genus Coronaproctus; species Coronaproctus castanopsis. The sequence goes on along the minus strand of CM065053.1, from coordinate 160,599,753 downwards.
ATAATATATATATATATATATATATGTGTGTACATGCATATATATATATATATATATATATATATATATAAATAAAATTGAAAAAAATTAAATGAGTGAACTGCAATTATTGGGGAACCACAAAATTCAACGACCGAAATATAGCCACAGTAATTTAAAAAAACAAACTGAACTATAAAATGAGAAAATCGAAAATAAAGAAAGAAAACGTAATTGGAAAACCGCGATTATTGAGGAACCAACGACCGGATAGTCATAAAAAAGAATATTCATTAATGCGTGCCTTTTCCGTTTCTTTTTTGTTGCCCACGTGAAATGTATGTATGTATGTATATGTATATATATATTTATATATTTATATATGTATATATATAAAATTGTTATCATTATTATTTATATATATTCAAACAACCTGAATAAAAATAAGCAAACATAAAACCGAGCACGAAACGGAAAATTGTAAGCACAAAGATAAAGTAATGCATAATTAAAAGCGGAATTTTCTTTAAATATTACCAAAAGTAATTACGCTAAAAGTTTATTCCGTTAAGTAACAACGCATCGTTGCATTAAAAATTAATGAGAAATTTATACGCATATAAATGTACATATATATATATATATATATGCATGTTATTTATTTATATATAACAGTTCGAGAAAGAATGAGAGGAAGGAGGGAGTAAACAAAATTAAAGTTAATTGTCATATGGTAAAACTACTTCTCATAAATATATACACACATGCAAATCTCAAAAATGAAAAACACTGTGAATCATTCACACACCAACCTCCACACGCATCGATATATATATATACATGTGTGTGTATGTGTGTATGGGTGGGTTGTGTATGTTGCGTGACGTCATATAAAGTTTAACATGCAAATTATAGTCGGCGTTTTTCAGATGACTCTAGATAATTTTGAACGTGTTTATATAAATATTTTTAGAATCGAGACACTTCATACCAACCGAAAAATATACAATTTTGTTAGCGTTAAAATTTCACGTACGATATAGGGAACATTGTGACTGAAAGAGTAATACCAATTAATATTTAGTTTGTTACACGAACAAAAACGAAATTTATTATAGGGAAGAATTTTACAATTTGCAGAAAATGTTTATTTTTCCTCTTAATAGAGAAAAAAAAAATATTGTTTAAAAAACACTTCTTCATCGTATGTTATAATCGAAAATGGTATTTGATATTATTATTTTATGTTCGAATAAGTTGCGAAACGGGAGTTGATCGATTTTTGTAAAGATCAAAATGTTAACAATGGTACTAAATGATTATTTGAAAATAATATTTATTTTAATATTAAACGTTCTTAAATGAATATTTGAAAAATGTTCACTACCCATATAAATCGTTTTCTTTACTAAAAAAAAATAATACGCATAATTGTTAATATATATATATATATATATATATATATATATATATATATAAATATATACATACTAATACATACACACACACATATATAAATATATATATAGTATCGTTGCGATAAAATTAAAAAGATATACTTTACGCGTTAGAAATTAATAATTCTAAATCATGTTCCCAGGATAAACCTCGAACTCGTAAACAGAAATAAAAGTTATTCAAAATAGAGAACGGAAAAACAGACTAATGAGAATATAAAGTAATTTATTATTTGAACAGTGTGAAAAGTAGTCATTTTAAAAAATAACCAATAAAAAAGTAGTTAAAGTCACTAAATTTTATATACAAAAAACTAAGGTTTTATTTTATAAATAACTGGCTTTTTTTACTTTACCTTTTTTGTGATATTGTGTATCTAAATTGAGATTTTTTTTATATTTTATTTTTGTTTTTTCTTTTATATTTGTTATAAAATAATTTTAATATTCCGCTTGATAATGGCTTAATAACTGAAAAGTTATGTGATCTTTTGACATATAAAATTTGCTGATTTTAGCTACTTTTTTGACATTTAATTTATTATCAACAATCGAACAAAATCATAAAATATTTACAATAATCGTACCATTAAATTCTTATTTATAAGCCTATCAAAATAATCATATGCTCGGAGATACGAATGCTAATTCATATTATACTCGTTGATTACTGGCGAACTTCTTTATTAGTTAGAACTGCTTTTCTCCATAGTGATTACCCAAAATAAGTTCACGGCAATAGTTAAAAATGAAACCTCTATATTAAACGAACTAAAGAGAATATATAATCTAGTATAAGTTTATATACTGAGCACAATAAATTGTTTCCTACATAGGAATTCAGTCCGAATTCGCCAAATTAACACCCAACAGAATAGAACAAATTACTCCCACGTCGGGATGCAAGAACACATACACATGTATATAAAATACATTCTTTATTCATTTTAATCAATAATATATAATTTGTGTTCACGCTATAGTTAGTTTCGATTGTTCTTCTTAATATATTGTATATATATATATATATATATATATATATATATATATATATATATATATATATATGTGTTAGCATATATATATATGTTAGCATATATAAAAAAATAGATGGCCGATCGATAACGGGATGTTGCGTTATAAGCTAAAATTTATACTGCCTACTATCCAACGGGCATCGGTATTATTTAATACGTGCCCTACAAAAGAACGATAAAATACTCCGAACAATTCAATTTCACACACACATAGCGGGAAAATTCTTTTATAGAATAAAAAGAGAAGAACATTATTGTATTAAACATCACGAATTAGAAAATGAAAGTAAACATCGAAAAATAAATATAATCACTGTGTGGGAGATTAAAATATAGCCGCCTAACAGAACGAATACATTATATTGCATAATAACTATCATGCCGTAATAATGAAAATAATACCAATCATCCTAACCGTAACAATGGCCATATTGAACGAAACAAAAACAGCTGACTTTTAGTACTATAGAGAAATAAAAAAATAAAAAAACAAATAAAATAGAACAAAAAGAAGATCCGTGTTCGTGAATAATGTCAACTCAAATGACTATTAACGCGTGTAATTAATTTTAAAAAAAAAACGATTGCGCAAATTCACAAATGTAGGACGATAATACTGAGAAAAATAAAAGATAACATTGATCGATGAAAAAATTCGTATGACCTTTGTTATCGAAAAATAACAAGATAACGTCCATCTGGGTGCCTATTGAGAAACAAGTGCAAAAGACAACGTTAATTTTTAAACGGGCAATATTTTGATGTCCAACGATGAAATTATGCCTTTAATAATTTTGATACATATATACATTCAACACAAGCACACACATACATATATATATATATATACAATATAAAAAGAGAGAGAGGGAGAGCTCACCATACCAGCACGAAATTAGATTAAGAATTTTAAATTGATTTTAAAATAATTAAGTTTATGATGAACCCGGTTATTTTGCCAATTCGTGAAACTATATCATTAAGTAAATAAAAAAAAAATACAATTAAAGATAACGCCTCAATTTAGTTAACCTTGAATTAATCAGAACGAAGCAAACTACGGTATTATTCGATAATTATCAATAGGAATTCTTTATTGTTATTATTTTTACTATTTTTATTATTATTACGTATTACCTTTCAATTTTCATATATAATAGATAACGATTTACCGTGGTTAAATATTTGTAACTTTAACAACACGATAATTTCAATTATGTAGAAATATGCATATATCATATATTGTACTGATGTGAGTGTATATTTGTGAGACTATAGTTTACAAGTTTTAACATATGCGTGTATTATAGTTTGTATATTGTCTAAGTTAGTTGCGTCACAAAACTATACATATTACGTATACGTTGAATATTTACTTGTATAACGGGTACTGTAGCATATGCTTCTATGTATACATTTGCATGCGTTGGTACATAATTGTGTGTTCCTAAAGAAATTAATATACTAGCCTTTGGATCAAAATCCTAACCACAAGGCAGTGTTTTGTTACCGGGGGAGTAACGATTTTAGGCTTTTACGGCGACCTAAACCAGACGATGGGGGTAGACAGTCTAGGATGCAGCAGGTCCTTAAGCTGGCCATCTGTATCCTCATGTCTACTTACCATGTCACTACTGAAATCACCTGCCTCGCGCTTTCCACCAGTGGCCGTTCTTGGTCCGCGACCGCTTATTTGACTAGTGTTTTATTCGCTGCTAACAAACATATCTGCAGGCTGTTCCACAATCCGCCACCTGTAGACGCGCCCCGTTCCGGTTAAAATTCTGACCGACCATATGGGCAGACTCCTAGCTGCCATATGGGAAATGTGCGACTGGGAAATTTACAAACGCACAATTCAATTTGAGAACTTGGTCTTCAAGAACCAGGCAAACTCTTTGTGGTGGAGTTGAAATTAAGAAGATATGGAGTAGATATATGTGAAATTGCCGAAACACATTATCGTCAAACCGGCTACTTTGAAATGATTCATAATGTGGTATTTTGTTCGAACGAAAGTAGAAATGACGTGGCAATACTAGTAAATAAACGACTGTGTAGTTTAATTACAGGCTATAGAGCTAGCAAATTTCGAAAAGCTTCAAAAATGATAAAAATACATACATCAACAAGAATCCAATCCCATGCGAAGAATGTGGAACCAAAGGATTTGTACAAAAAAAGTAAAACTACTATTACGGAACTTTCAAACTAGGAATTGGATGATTGAAGATGAAAATGGTATTATTAGAACAGAAAAAAAGAAGTAGCGGAAGTATGGAGAAATTATTGCAGATCTTTATATTATCATGATGATGAACAAACACCGGCAACCACACAACCACTGACAAAATTAGAACTAAAACAAAACATATTAAAAAGTGAAATCATAGAAGCTGTTAATTATTCAAAAAACAATAAAGCTGTAAAAGTTGACGGAATAACAGCAGAAGTCCTAAAAAAATACTGGATAAGTAGGCGTGCAGATGCTTCATTCTATATGTAACACCATACGGAAAACGGGAGAATTGCTACATGAATGGTGTAAATCTATATATATTCCTCTATATAAGAAAGGAAAGAGAACTAAATGTGATACTTATCGAACCATTTCTCTATTGCCGAACGCTAGCAAAATAATGTTACGTATCCTTACCTTAACAATCGTATTCGCGGAAAAATGAGCGAACAAATTGCCAAAGAACAAGCTGGATTCGTTAAAGGACGAAATAGGCGGGAATAGATACTAAATATGAGACAATTAATAGAGAAATCAAGAGAGTACAATGTGCCTAACCAAGAGAGTACAATGTGTCTATAGTGTTGTGTTTCAGTGATTATCGAAAGCCTTTCGATAAATTATCTGGAGCAGACTATGGGAAATATTGATAGAGATGGGTGCCTCAAAGCACATTGTACATCTAATTCAAAAACTATATGAGCACAACCAGAATATTGTAAAGATAGAATATATAAGTAAATGCTATGGTCTACAAATAAATAATGGAAAAACTAAGTTAATGATGACTGATCGGAAGAATATAATAAAGGAAAACCATAAAACCAATCCTGGTTATGAAACAGTGAAAAAGTTCGTTTAGTTGGGATCCTTGTTAGAAAGCAATGGAGGCTCTGAAGGTGAGATCAAGAGAAGAATTCAACTAGCACGGAGTGCGATGGTTCCCCTAACCCGGATATGGAACCCTGATTTTTTCAATATTTCTGTATGGTTTAGAAACATGGACAATCAGAAAATCCGAAAAATTCGCATTAATAGTTTCGAAATATGGTGCTGAAGGCGGCTTCTTCGGGTTTTGTGGATGGAAAAATGTCTATTTTGAAAGAAATTGGTACAACCCGCAGATTAACAACGGAAGTTCTCGTACGTATTACAAAATTTTTTGGTTACATCATACAAAAACATGATGGAATCGAAAGAGCCATAATTATGGGAAGAATGAATGATGTGCGACCAAGCGGCAGAGTACAAATTCAGACGGACAGATGCAGTGACTGCTGCATCTCGGATGACATTTTCAAGATGTGTTCATGATGTCGTTATATATATATATATATATATATATATATATATATATATATATATATATGAGTAGTTAATGCAGGAAACATTAGAAAAACGGGAATATGATGTCCAAATTGTAAGGAAATTAATTAACAATTTATAACATGCGATCACCACTGTAATAATAGCCTCGTTGGAACAAAAACTGTTATGCTTTTTGGAAAAACGTGAAAACATAAGCAAAGAATATGATTCAATAATAAACAAAAGTAAACGTAAGGTAATGATCGTCGGAATTCACGAAGCTTAGGTAGATACTGAGGAACGCTGATTACAAAAGATGGTGACGTCAACAGAAGAAATCAAACCACGGGTAGCAATGTAGCAATACTAAATTCTGGGAAACAAAAAACAGAGCCAAAGAAGTTGGATAAAAATGTGTATGTTTTTCAAGGGGTTAAGCCGGGTAAATCGAATTTCCAGTGAAGAATATAATAGATAAGTACATTAATTAATGAAAATTTAAAATATAGATTATACATTATAATATAAATTTTAATTAATAAAAATGTAAAATAAATAATATAGATTATAATATAAATTAAAAATTGTCATATAAAAATTAAACTTAAGAAATATAATTAAATAATATTAAAAAATAAATTTAAAACTAAATGAAAAGAATAAATAAATAAATAAAACAAAAAATTAAACTAATGATGACAGTACAAAAACTAAACATTACATATTTATTTTACTTACAAAACATTACGGCCCAACAGCAAAACGCCAATCACAGTGATGTGCACTTACAGAATAATTATAAAGTAAAAGTATGAACAAAAATAAAACTAGACCACACTCACACAAACACGCTATTAATATCAATAATATTAAGAATGGAAAAATAAATTACTTAATACCAACAAAAAAATGATACATGTTTCTAATGAAATATGATACCTATATTCAAGCACACATCCGAACAAAAGAAAAAACAAAAATACCAATCATACACTCATACTCTCATGTAAACAAACTGTCCATCCGGACACGCACATATGACCAAAATAAAACAAACTTACTGAAAAGTAACAACTGAAATATAAAGTTTAAAAAAATTTAATATATACAAATTTACAATGAAAATGAATATCTAAATGTGGATGATAGACGCAAGGTGGACAAAAGTGGTGAATTATAACGTAAATTTGCAGGAGTATGTGATTCATAGAAAATACGATGTGACCTATTACGAACACTGAGGATCATAAATAAGATTGTAGATAATAAATAATTGACATCTATGCGAGCGTTATAAAGATCATGCAGAACCTAAGCTTACTTATCTTTCTTCTACCACTCATGAACCACATAAACTAGAGATTATAATTCATACAAATGAATGTGTCCACGATATGAACGAAGATAATGAATCTACATCTAAAAAATGTGAAAAAATAAAATGTGTATATTCACACAAATATTTAGGAATAATAATAGACAGACATTTAAAGATGGAGTATGCATATGGAATATATAGAAAACAAAATAAAAACAATGATACCAACAATATACACACTAAGGAACTATGTCGGCAATGATACATTGAAGATGGTATATTAAAGATTGAGGTATGACATCCAAGCATGGGGATTAACTAAGAAAACATACACAGAAAAAATTGAAAGATTCAGAAAAAATGTTTAACTCGATGCGAAGACAAATCAATGAATGAATTAAAAAAATAATTAAATGTATTAGATGTAAATGGTCTATATTTGTTAGTGAAAATATGGAATTATATCATAAATGAAAAATGTGATATAAAATATGATAAAAGCGTACAGACAAAATACTTACTGAGGAAACAATTAAAATACAGAGTACCGATACCGAAGACAAAATATGGCGCAGAAATAGACAGATATATTATGACAAGAATGTTAAATGAAATCCCGGATGACATATTAAAAGAGACAAATGTTGAAATAAAAAAACATAAAATAAAAAGTTGGTTGATAGATGAAACCGCGGTAAATAAAATAATAAATAATAACTCAAAATAAAGAAAAACTGGAAAAAGGGCATTGTAAAAACAAAATTCAGGGAGGATTGAGCATAACGACGCTACAAAAGTGCTGGTACAAATACTAGTGCAATATATATTATATATATATATATATATATATATATATATATATATATATATATATATATATATATATAAGGAATTAAAATAATTACATAATAAGAAAATTAAAAATAAGAAGTGTGAGTGAAAATGTGGAAATGGATGTGAGTAAATGATGTGTCATTAGGAACAAGTGTGAGTATAAGTGTAATTCAATATACCTAAGTACGAATATTAAAAAAAAAAAAAAAAAAAAAAAAACAGTTCACAAAAATATGGAATAGACATGGTATAAGGATAAGCAATAAAAGTCCGTCTTATTAATACATTCGTATTTTCTGTTTCTCTAGCGTCAAAAAAACGCATTAACACATTTTCAATGTATTGTTGCATATATATATGTGTCTGTAAATATTAAAAAATAACGGGCAGTAAACAAAGAAAGAGAGTCACAATTAAATAGAAAGTTAACAGATAACGTCGCTGAAACGATTCGTGTCAACATGAAGACTGACAATAAACCAGCTAAGAAAGACGTCCAGGAATAGACTAGTTTGTTCATTATTTTCGTAGGCTTTTCTTTACTTTTTATCTAGCTGATACTCATTTAACGCGCAACAACTGGATGGATATCTGAGTTGGTTCGAAGTTTTTTACCATAAATTCCTGTCTCTAAGGGAATTCGAACTAAGATCGCGCGTGCAAAACGAAAAAGCATTATGTTACGTGTTATGACTAACCTTGGAACATTTTTGACGCCTTATTATATAAAGAATGCTATTAATTGCACATTCATACAAATTATTATATAAAAATGTTCCATACATTTTTCGAAGTTCATTTTGTACCTAAATAAGCGTGATAAAATTAACGTAGTTTTTAAAAACATTATATTGCATCAACGAAGAGATATTCAATTAATTTATACTATATTAGATTATATGAAACTTTTGTAACTGTGAAATATTAATTATCAGGTTTAATAAAAGGAAATGAAACTATAAATAATAATCAGTATTCAAATTTAATAATAATCGCGATTTTTCCTATATTAATTGATTTGACGCCATATCATTCTACATATTATCATACAGAAATCATATAAATAGTGGCAAACAAAATAAAATGTAAAAAATGTAATATACGTGCGCATATATATATATATTCTTCTTTCGTTATCCGTATCTGGATGCCGTGACCTTATGTAACGCAAGCTACCAAGCGACGCCACTTGTTTTCCATAATTTTTTGTAAAACGGAACCACCTATTTACGATCAATATAACGGGTCATCGGTCTCCTTTCTTCCTTTTTCCATCGATCCTTCCCAAAATTCTCACATCCGTCTTATAATAGTTGGTAACAACCGCTGCCTGGCTTCAATTTTAAGCTCCTTTAAAACGGAATAATTTGTTCTATGAGCATCCTTAAAATTTATCGATATCCCCTCATTTCAAAAGCTTCGATCTTATTCCTCATCGATTTATTAATCTTCCATATTTCAGAACCGTATGTGGCTATAGAAAAAAAATCAGCGTTTTCAGAAGTCGCAGTTTTGTTATTTTAGTGATCTTATGACCTTTCCATATACGATTGAGTTTCGCAATCACAACGTTTGCCAATGCTAGCCGTCTCCTTATTTATTGTTCTGATCCACCATATTTAAATATGCATGTCCAGCAAATAGATTGATTTCTAATTTCTATATATCTCGAAATTGAGCCAAAGGTTTTGGTATTCTGTTTTCTTTATCAATGATCAGCATTGAACATTTCTGTTTTTCCAGTTTTAAACCCGCTTGATTGCACACTGGCTCCATTCTTGATATTATTTCAAGCATTTCTTGTTCTGTACTAGCGAATAATACCATGTCATCTGCAGATCTGATATTAGTAATTTTTCTTCCTCAAATAGATATTCCTCCTTGCCAGTCATCCACTGTTTGTCTTATAATCCATTCTCCATAGACTTTGAAGAGTATCAGTGATATATAGCAGACCTTGTTGTACGCTCTTTCTTACAAAAAACCCTTCTGACATTTCATTCTCTAGTTTAAATAGTCTTTATTATTTAAGGTATAATTTTTGCAGCAGATAGATTAGATGATTCGGTATGCCCATTTCTAGCAAAATTTGTCACATTTTGGACTACTTAACATTGTCGAAAGCTTTTTGATTGTCTAGAGCATAAAGCAGTGCCGTATTATATTCATTACACTTTTCAATTTATATTTAATAGCTGTTCACGTGTGCCTTTTCCCGGTACAAATCCCGCTTGTTCTTCCGATATTTGTGGCAGGAGGTAGTACATGAGCCGCTATTGTATTACATATAGTAGTATTTTACTAGCGTAGCTGATCCACGCCATTGTGCGGTAGTTCCCACATTTCTCGGTAAAGCCCTTTTGTGTATTGGTACATTTACCAATTTGGTCCATTCATCAGGCCAATCGCCAGTTTCCCATATTTTCCGACATATCTCGTGCAATTATTATTCCGGGTTCTTCCATGTCTTTTAACATTTTTGCTTAAATGCAACTTCTTAATTGAATGTTCAAGCTCGAAGTCCTGTATTAATACCGTTCTTTCATTATAATGCAGGAGGTTTTGACAATACTGGCGCCATCTTTCCAATATTCGAGACTTTATCATTGCTTTCGTTCCGTTTCGGTATTTTATTGGAAAATTCTTAGTTTGACAGTATTACTTAGTCATTTAATTTTCTTATACAAATCATAGGGCTTATTTTTTTACGAATGCTATTCTATCTCCTCGCAAGTTCCTATTATATAATTATTTCTGGTTCCTTTATTTATTAATCGGTTAAGATTCTCATATGTTTTTGAACCTACTTCATTGTTAAATTTCCTTTTCGTTATTTGGTTACTTTTGTTAATTACTTCAAATGTTCCTTCAGATATCCATGGCTTCCTTTTGGTCTGTATTTTACTAGTAATTTTCTTCGCTACTTCATTCTTTTGGATTTTGTTCATAGTTCTTCCGCCACTGTATTCTTATTATCATACATGTGCTAAACTTCATTTAGTTTGACTTTTATTTGTATTTTTAAATTTTTATTCCATTTGAAGTGTTTATTTAGTTCCTGCGGATTTTTCTTTCGTTCAAGTTTGAGACATACTTCGCTTACTAATGTTTTGTGGCCGCCGCTGCCGTAGTATAGTCCTGGATATGTCTTCACATCTTTTATCGAAGATCTCCAACTTTTTCGCATAAGTATGTAATCTAATCGGTTCTTCGTTTGTCTATTTGGGAAAATCCATATGTAAAGTCAACGCTTGTGATGCTTTAAATTTGAATTCATCACCGAGAGGTTGTTTTCCGAATAAAAATCTATTAGCCTTTCCACCTTTTGTTTCTTTCTCTTAAGCCATATTTCCCAACGGTAGATCTCAGGTTGTTATCATTTTCAGTATTTACAATTTTTACATTTTATATATATATCACACTAATAAGTCGGATACATATGCCGGAGTCACAATTGTATTCAAAAATAATAATAATTCAATAAGGAAGCAAGTACTACATATATTTAAATAATTATTATTTCAGTTAAATATTTTTAAACTTGATAAAAGGAACATTAGATACTTAAAAGAATCGCATAAACCTCGTATACATGTATGACGTATGTTATATTACTAAGAACGACTAACGTCATATCGATTTTTTTTTTAATATCACTCACATACAGCAATTAAAATGTTTTATGTCCGGAAAAAATAGGCTAAATAATCATATTATTTATTATATGTTTTGATAGAATTCATAATTCGACGTTTTTTTTAAATTCGCGTTCAACGTATAATCATAACACATATATATTTCAACTAATATACGCTTATTTTTCTAATAATTATTTATCCTTTCATTAAAATTTAACAAAGCAGCTTATTAGATATAATAATAATAATAATTAGTATTATTATTTTATTTTATTCAGTTTTATATAAATGAAAACAAGCGTAATCATATTCTTATTGCTTCAGAGGTAACATAGCTACATGTGTATGTTGTATTACAGCATCGGACAAACTTAAACATATAACAATTACACCTATCCTACTCATTCGAATACTTCTCTTTCACTCTCTTTCTCTCTATCCTCTTTCTCTCTCCACACACACACACAGATATATATATATTTATATATGGGTGTGTACATGTATAACTTAACTAAAAATAAAAACAGACAATAATAAAATAAATTATAAATAATAATAATAACCAAAACTATATACAAAAATATTAATTTTTGTTATTGTTCTTATTCATAATTTAGTTTTGTGTTTCTTTTTATTACTAACGAAGTTATTAATAAGTTTTGTTGTTGTAAAAAAATTCTGTGAAGCTTTGTGATACATATATTTATCAATTATTAATTTGTGATTATAACTTTATCACTGCTATATATATATATATATATATATATATATATATATATATATATATATATATATATACATTTTGAGCATAGCAATTCAAAAGCTCGCATTTTAAAAAGATGTAATTGAAACAATTAACGAAATAAAATAATACATTCAAACTAAATATTTCCAGCCTATTATTAAAGCGAAAAAATCTACTGATAAATAAAAAAAGCAATTTAAAATAATTGTTCTTTTTTAGTTTTTTTTTTTTAAACAAACGCATCTTACCTCTGACTGATTAATTTTTTCTTGTTCGCGTTCCGGCGACTATTCCCGCGTGAAACAAATGTAAAATAAAAAATGTTACAAAAAACATCAATAACGATAAATGTACTTAACATAATTAAAGAAACAAACTAATTAAAAACCGAATAGAAAGCGTTTAACTCTTTAGTTTCCTAGTACTTGCTATGTTCATTTATTTTTATTTTCTAAATTACATATAAATATCGTTACAAATAAAAATATGTACGTATTTTTCCGCTGTTATATACTCTTCGCATAGCGGAACAAAAAACACTTTCGTTACTCGCCAGTTTACATAATAATAATAATAATCTACATGCTTAAATAAAAGCGGACTTACGGTGAAAACTAAATTATGCATCATCGTGTATTCCTTCATTTAACATGCTAATTGCGTACTACCATAAAATTATTACATATGTAATATCCAATGCGGTAACTTTCTACGTGTATCCTTTTTCCTGGCAGTACCATTTGTTGATTATTTTCTAATATTTTTATTCAATTACGTCAACTTCATTTATATCGTTACTATTCCCATATAACATTTATAATATGAAACTAAGTACAACTTGTTATAAATAACAAACGAACCTTTACGTCAATAATTAATAATTGATCGCAAAATTATGCAATATACAACATTATCATATATATATATATATATATATATATATATATATATATATATATATATATATATATAAATTTTAAAAAAAATAAGCGGCTCTAAAATACAAATTTCATTAAAACTTTACTTTCTCTAAAATGTAAAATAACAACTACATAATAATAATAATAATAATAATAATAACAAGTATATAAGGCCGAGATAAAAACTTTAAACTATCCAAACAGAAAAGAAAAACGACTTATAAAAATAAATGAGAAAATTTAAGAAACAAAAAACTGTTTAATAATTTACTCGCACGTAGTGAAATCGAAGAAGCCAATTGTTTAACAAAAGACTAACACGACCTTGGAAGGAAATCGTGAAGCAACGATAGCAACGTATATAAACAAACTAAGGCACAACGTAAACATTGATTGCCCAATATGATTCATAGGTTTTTATTTAATAACAATTATAGAAATTAAACATTTTTTCTATTTATCTAGTTTTCTTCATATATATATATATATATATATATATATATATATATATATATAAATACATATATATATATAAATACATATATATATATATATGTATTTATATATATATATGTATTTATATATATATACACATATGTACATTATATGCATATAAGATATATATATAAATACATATATACATTATATATATCATCTGTTGGCCAGTTTAATCGTGTTTTCAATATCCAAATTTCTATACTGGCATCTTCTATAAATTGGTAAAGTACGTACATTACAGGGACAACTTGTTCTGTCATGAATTGTGTAAATATGTTCAAAATATCGTTTTGTTTTTTTTAAAAAAAAATAGTGACGTAGTATGAACCGAATGTTTTTTAAATTTTAATATTAATTTAATACTGTTTTCAGAACACGAAAAGGCAGAGATTTTAATGTTGGTAATACTGTTTTTGTTCACAATAATCTTCTATATGTTTTATTGACTCATCAGAACCGCAATTATTTCTAAACACCACGAAAGCGTAATCTGTATAATACCGTTTTTATATAGTAACTCTCTATATTATTCCCAATATACCACGGATTCCTATCGACTGCGCCTGTTTCATTAATATATATATATTTTTTTTTTTCTGTTTTTATTGGGTTTCTACTCTATACATTTTTCACCCCCGTTGTTAACACAACTGTAATATATTCTTCCCGATTTATCTGTTTTATGTTATTTCGTTCACTTCTAGTTAGTGAACCAATTGTAAGGTTTCGATTAAAGACAGATGACTACTATTACGCGTTATATTTATGTTCCGAAAATATTTAAATAATTCGTATTAGATAACGTCGTTAATGCGATAAATGCATTCTTCATTATTACGAGTTAAAATATAATTTTTCTTAATATTCAAAAAGATACTTTATTAATATCATTATATAAATATACACACACTATAACGAGAGAAAGCAACCGAAAAATTTAAATCTAGAAAGGCTATCGAATCGTTTAAAATGTTATTCTACTATTCATACGATTAGTCTCATAATGTAATTCAACGGCGTTAAAATTTCGTAAAACCTTTTTAACGCTGATTGTCGACGAACATTTTCAAAATTCTATCATCGCGACTAAATCGTATTTTGTCGTCGCGAGTTTATCGCCAAACGAAATCATTTTCTTATTGTGAAGTTTGCACAAATTGGTAGCTTTTACGTCATATACGATAGCACTGAAGAATTTCTCCGTCAGCTAATAGAGACAACTCTGGATTGATTTAGGTAATTCGATTATCATACATAAAACACTTATTAATAGGGGGGGGGAAAACAAACGAAAGCTCAATATACTTAATATCGCAGTTAAACCATTTATTTAACTATACTTTAAACTAAAAGAAGAGAAAAAACTATAAAATATTAATATAGAAAGATAGGGATAATCATATGAAAAGGAAACATATAAGAAGAGGAAAATTACTCCCAAAACAAAAACCAACTGTTATATTAGAATATGATTAATACTAATGAATTTAAATATTACTATTAAAACACAAACATCCAAACATAACAAGGGTAGGATACGGTATGGAGGGAAAACACCAAGAGAGAATAACTTAGCAAGCAACTCCGTACGTCTATGTTCGAACCACCCACAGCTGGAAAAAAAATGGTTAATATTATCTCTAAAATTAACGTTACTATAATTGGTACAATGAATATAAAGAGAATTTACAAGATTGAAGAGTGACCAGAACGTAGCCTACATATGACAGTTATAAATCTGCGGAGAGTTGTGATCGGAATAATAGAAAAAAGATGTTTGAACGAGGGTACATGGGGAAATTCAGTTTGAACAATACTATAGGTTTTACCTTTGATTGAAGAATTATGTATACTTTCAACCCAGTCAGTTTTAAAGGTTCTCCTAATCATGTCATAGGTCGCTGGAGGGAATATGTGGAAAACGATCTCCAGAATTAAAGTATCAACTCTGTCATTCATGGAGATGCCACAATGACTAGGTATCCATAAAAACTTCAAGTTACCTCCACGTTCAGTAATAATCAAGCATTTCTCATTAATTTTTAGAACGAAAGGGCGAGACTTATAATTAAAACTACCATCTTGCATAGCCAAAAGTGCACTAAGGCTATCTGAGCAAATAACAAAATTACCGGTGCAAAAAAGAAATTTTATGATATATTCACATTTCTTATCGATCGCTTTCGTTCGTTATATTTATTTGTGAATTATTCTTGTCCTTTCGGTGCCCAGATGGTACGTACAGCCGGGCCATAAAAAAAAGCCTATACTTTACAGTTATTAACATTTCTCATTTTATGGTGAAACAAACGCAAAATAATAGTAACACCTACTACACGGGGGGGATGTCAAATTTATTAAAATGGACTTTCTAGTTAATTTAGAAAAAATAAATGAATAAAAATCCGACAAAAATGTTGCTTATCGATTAACGTATTTACAAATTCGATAAATTATTGAAACCGAAGCGATACCTACAACATACGAATATATTTCACTCTTCGCTATGTTCGACATCATATATGCAAACGTTCGAACACACCCAAATGATGATACACTCTTATTACTGACGAATTTAATTACGTTGCGTCACCACGTATGAATTCGACGCATACGCAACGCGTACCGGTTCGTTGTAACAATTGTCTAACGTTAGTCATCGAACGAATAATTTATATTTGACCGACTCGTGACGAGTTAGAATACACTAAATCAAAAGTTAATTCCAACATTTCGATTAAACTGTTTGATAAATTCATACTACCGATACGATTAAATATTTTGAACGGAAACAAGTTCTGGTTCGATTCCGTGAAGTGTGTGATGCTCGAAATAAATTTAAATTCTGGGAAAGAAAGAAATTTATAGAAATTCGTTGTAGATATATTGCGGAGAAAAATTCGTCACGTATCATCAGATAAATAACGATTCTGTAATATCATTTTAGACCTTCGATTATCTGTCGGTACATCAAAGAAATCGACATTCTTTATTATACGTAACTTGCATTCATAATTAACAGACATTTTGAATATAACAACGTTTTTAAGTACTAGATGAAATACCGAGTTCAATACAGATATCCGAACTAGACAAGGATATATTATTAGATGAAATAAAAAATACAATAAAATAAATCAAAAACCGAAAAGTTGTGGTAGCGCAATAATAAGAATGAATAATGATAATTTAGCTACAACGTTTTCTATGGACGTGTGCTGGATGATAAGCGTCCAACTGAATATTTTCTAAGTACAAAGACCTCAAAAAAATTCGAAGGAATGAGAAGTAAATATGCAATCAAATTAAAATAGGACGTAGTATACCGATAGAATTACACAGATTGAGTGTAAAACGGATCCAATAATTTTTTGGACATACTGCAAGGAGGGAAAATCTATAAAAAAATATTACTGCTTAGTAAAGTATCTAGTGCAAGAGAAGGGAGGCAGAGTGTCTACTCACTAGCCCAAATAAATTTGATACGTTAGCAACAACACTCACTATAGCTCAGAATCGGAATGTATGGATAGCAGTCGTAGGTCACAACTGTCAGAATTGACTGAATACAAAATGCAATATATATATATATATATATATATATATATATATATATATATATATATATATGCTCATATATGGCCAAATTGGATGGAATTGCATATATATATGTTATATATATGTTATATATACACATTTATGTATACTTTTTACATTATCGTAATATATATATATATATATATATATATACATATATATATAAAGATCACAAACGCATCCATTGTATAGGTACGTGCGTGTGTGTGTGTGTGTGTGTGTGTAAAATTTAATTTGTAAATTCTGGTTGTTCCGAAAAATAAATCATTTCATGCATGAACTTTTACATCGCATTGACGATGTTTAACATCAATTAGACGAAATCTAGAATAATCATTTTTTTAAATATCTTATAGTCTATTTATTCGGTATTTCTTTTTATTTATTCGTTAACTTTATTAGAGTTCGTAGTGTCTTAACAAAATTTTCAATTATTCTTCCAAAGCATCGTTTCCTGATTTACACTATTTAACTTTCTGACAAATAATCTTATCAGGACGATCGCCAGGTGTTTTAATATTGGTTTTTATCCGTCCGACCAGTTAAATAATTGTTGCGACAGGCTTTCGCATTATTCAACCAATTATTAAAAAACCTCCAAACGAACTTAAAGTTAATTCGTTAGTAATCACGCAATATAAATAAGCAGAATCTATCATCCATTAATTAACGTTTTACTGTTATTGTTTTTTTTTTTTTTAGTTTTTCGTAATTTTATGGATAACCTACGCAAAGTAATTAATTTCGAATACACGGAAAGAACTATAGACGGTATACAAAATAGAGAGTGTCCAGTAAATAGGCAATATAGATTCAAAAGACGTACACAGTTGTCGCGGTTTTCGCGTAAGGTTAATAATGATTTTGATGATAATATAATAATAATAATAATAATAATGATAACGGCTCACGCCTGAGAGAAAGTTGTAATTGATCGGATGTGCATTTACGACCTGTGTTGAAAAAGGAGATAATCCATGATAGAAAATCCAACCAACCCTGAAAAAAGAACCGATATAGCTGGTTCGTTTTTTCCCATTTCATTTATATATATATATATATATATATATATATATATATATATATATATATATTGTAACAACCATGCTTGTTACATTGTTAGTAGTAGTGAGTGACTAAAGTTGGTAAATTGAAATTTGAGTTAAAAGGTATATTTGGAAGATTAAATTTAATAATATGTACGTAAAAGGTGATGAAAGAAAAAGAAATATTGTATATATATATATATATGCATATATAATAAAATAACGCAAAAACGCGAAATATTAGTTAACCGCTAAAGTAAGAGGTGAAGAAGAAAATATTAGACACAGGGGAGGGGATGATAAAAAGACAACCATTAATGATAGACACTCTCGTACGTAACGAACTAAAAACATCAAACGATTTCTTAGAATTATCGATAAATCCAAGAAATGGATCTTCATTTTGCGATTCTAAACCACAAATTTCAGATCTCTACGAAATATTTAGTTCAGCGATGACGAATTATAAAATAAATTAATATGTTAATCGTCAAATCAATTTTAATACTAAAAAACATGTTTCCCCTATCAATCGTCATTATCAAATCCAATAATTAAAAAATTCAATTCAACGATCATAAGATGGCGCTTAAATTTTTTGTTAAATAAAGTACTAATACCTTACTTTATTCCATTTGTATATGTCCGTATTCATCCGTAAGTGTTTGCACTCGGTCAAGTATAAAAATAATTCAATTTATTCAATCTTCGTTTTTAATTTCACGTCATAAGACTGCACCGCCATCAAAAAAAAAATTATCATTTATTTTGATTTTTTAAATTCCCAATTATATTTCATCGTGTCTGTCTTTCAAAAATTCACTCCTACTTCATCTTTTCCTGTATTTTAGACGTGATTACGAATTAGCTGGAGTCACTTGAACTAGAATTTCCTAATACCAGGAAAAATGGGGAAGAATATAGAGAACAAGCGATTTAATCAAAAATTATAAAAGATACTACACCATTAAATATTGGTTAATCAGCTGATAATGGTAATGACAATATTATAAGAAAAGATCCAATAAACTCAATAGTTTATAGAACGTTGCCTAAAGGATATCGTCAACTCAATAATTAATAAGGAACCGATTAAGCAACACTTCCTGGACAAGCCACTACGAGGTAGTTTGCTATTTCCTTCTTCGGCTTTACTTTGTAGCAAATTGGTATTCATTTGACAACCAATTGAATAGATATCTGACTTGACTAGAGGCATTTTACCATAAGAAATGTTTGTCTTTAATGTGATTCAAACTCAGATTATGCGGACAGATTACAAAAGACACCGCTATACTACAATTATATATATATATATATATATATATATATATATATATATATATATATATATATATATATATATATATATAGCCGTAATAGTATAATTATAGAACAGCACAACCCGACGGTCGTGGTTTTTATACCACCGGTACAAAATTTTTCATCAACACATAACTCTATATTATTACGAGAAGATAGTTGCACTACACCCCATATAACATCATATACGCATGTACCAATGTCGCATGTAATTGGTGCCTTGGACGTACAATGAGTTAGTCACGATGACGCACAATAAAATGAAAATAATTTTTTCAGGATATTACTAATTCAATTTTTCCATGTAAATCAGACGTGATAGCCCGAGACAATAAATCGTTTCGTTATTGTTTGACCGACGTGAGCGTACTAAAAGATTGTTAAACAGCGTACAATTCTACTCTCTAAAACGAATATTAATCGAATAAACATTCGAATATTTTCAATTTTATTTATTAACAGAATATAATGAAATAGTGTAATAACAGTTAAGCATCTTTAAATTTATTTTATTAATCATAACAACAAATTTATTCAATTTATAAAATTTTTTAAATACCATAAATCGTTCTTTACGCTTGTAATATTATTTTTAATTGAAAGGAATGGTTGAAAAGAAAACATTCAGACTGTATGGTCGACACTAATATTAATCAGTAAGGAAGTCGGAGAACAACTCAAAGACAAAATTAGCCTAGATAGGAAAAAAATATAAGAACTATGTAAATCAATTTATCTTTGAAAAGGTTTTAAATAAAGAATATAAAATATTAATTACCTAATCTAAATTTCTATACTGGCGCCAGCTCGTGCAATCTAACATTGCATGGGGCGTCCGTATAAATACATATTTAATAAACATAAAATAACAAATAGCTTTATGCAATGCACAATTACTCTCCCAGACCAAGCATTAATGCATTCAAGGAATTTTATTTACGCTAAACTTTTTGAGGCATCGAAGCGCAGGTGAGATAACTGTAAGATCGGAAAGAAAACATCGAAGGTCTTGGATAGAGCAAAATTCAGAAGCTTAAATATTAATTTTTAAAACGTACGGGGTTTTTGGTTTATACTTAAATGGTTTTAATATTTTTAATGGCTCTGGGTGCACCTTGTATAACTTTGATGATGACTACATTCTTATATTTTTTTCCTCTTGTTTGTTCGATCTTAGGTTTATAACAACAACAATCAATCTCTGACACTGAACCAATAAAATTACAACAATTTCATGCTGTGTATGCAATAATGTGTAATTACTTCACTTGTACCGAAATTCAATCTTCGATTCATTGACACGTAAAAATTGATTACAATAGTTATTATTTTAAAAACCCGGTTATGCTTTAATAAGTAAATCATCAACATGCCATACGAAATCAACTAATATAAACGCGTAAAATTTAATATTTACAACAATATTGTAAACAAAATTTTAATTTGAAAAATAACAAAACTGAAAAAATAATCAGAAATTCGAAATGAACTTTACCAAAAGTGAAAATCAAAACATACACATCAAAATTATCAAATCAATTTACAATACCGATTTACACGC
This sequence comes from Coronaproctus castanopsis, assembly GCA_032883995.1. Classification (NCBI taxonomy): domain Eukaryota; kingdom Metazoa; phylum Arthropoda; class Insecta; order Hemiptera; family Monophlebidae; genus Coronaproctus; species Coronaproctus castanopsis. Next base: position 160,578,253 of record CM065053.1, on the reverse strand, counting down.
GTTCTATAATTAGAATATCTGAAAAACAGATTAAACTAAAATGCATTAGCTTATAGGATATACGTTACCTACTTCTCAGCACCTACTCGCTGGAGAACATTCATCCTGCTGCAGCACACTCAACGCATGATTAACTATAAATTATATTTTGTGAAAAAATATCAACACCAACGAAATAAGTATAAATTAACCAGTTGCACAATAAAAAAAAAAGTATATATTACGGGACGACCCAAATAAAATCGAAAATATATTCAAATTTCTTATAGACGCCCACTTAAATTTATAGTCGATGCTCAAATATCAACCTGCAATCGAGAGTCTATGAATAATATAATTTAAAAAAAAATAAAATGCAAAACTAAACACAATATCGTTCTTATGACACTATGATTACAATAACATTATTATTATAATTAAACGGTAAAAATCGATAACAGAGCTTATAAATAACACAGCCGGAAAAACAATTACGAGAAGTAAATTTAATATTTTTAACGGAACATAGCTGATAATATAACAATAATACGCGCCTAGCGTAATGACAGCTGAAATGAAGGAACTGCTAAACAGAACATTTAAGTCATCACGCAAAATGTAGAGTAAATTAAGGTTGACTGGGCACGTTACTGAACTGTGATAACAACTAAAAGAATAACTAGCGGCTAAAAATGAGATACCAGAGTGAACTATATATTACCTTTCTCGAATTCGTCATTTCTATACAATACACGTGTATATTATCTTTATCTATTGGTTGCTGTCAGAGAGACGTTTATTTCAAAGCGGTAAATCAGTGTTAGTTAAGTTAATCACGTCTTGTTTTAAAGTTATAACCTCGTTTTTTCCTATAACAACTTCGCTGTCAGATACTAGATCAGATTTATAATCCAATACGATACACCGACACTGTTTTATCAAGTATACTTTTAAAAAATATCGTACATTACGATGGAGATTTAGAACAGATTTATGACATTAGTCAGAACAAATGTAACTATTTAATCGGTTTTTCAATTTTACCCGAATATAGGATCGAATTATGACGAATGTTACGTAAATAAATTCTAAAATATTATTTTAAAGACGTAAGTAAATTATTCTCAAATACCATTAATACGTATTTCATTAATTTCGAGTATTCAATAATTTAAGAGATAAAATGCGCCTAACAATTTTTTTCTGATTTCTATTTAATCTACGGAAGTGTATCTTAATCTCAAATAGATTTTTTTTTAATGGGGGGTGTCCTTACAGCTTATCCAACGTGATACTGTGGGGCTATATACATCTTAATCAAGGATGCTGACTTCTCTAGAAATGTCGCTATATGGAGAGAACAATTGTAGATTATCCAGATAGAGAAGGGACCATACATTATACAGAGGTCTAATAGAACGTAGCAAGACAAGGTAAAGCTTCGAACTCAAGGGCGCCATAGCAGAGCATTCAAAAAGGACATGATTTGCATACTGCCTGTTCAGAATGGAGGGGACAGAAGGAACTTTCTCAAAGCTGCATACGGAAAATGTCCAAATCGTAATCTACTGATGAGTACAATTCCCTTACGACTACTCTTCTTAAAGATATAGAACCGCGGGTGTTTGGGAAGAGACAGCTAGAGCTGATAATAATAAGTGAGAGGCGATTGACTAATGCTCCCAGTGTACATTTCCCTATGCTTTAGATGAATAAAGTGAATGATATATTTATGAGTTATTAAGGAGAGCTCTACACCACTAGACGACGCGTCTTTAGATAAGCGAAACATGCTATATATTTTTTATACATATATAAAAATTATAAATACACACACACACATATATATATATATCATCGTCGTATTGTTCGCTTTTACATTCAAACTGGGCTAGCATTCAAGGCGCTAATTATATGCAACGTAGATGTGCGTGTATATAATGTTATACGGAGTGGGGTGCCATTACCTTCTCCGTGATAATTAAGAATTATATAATGATGAAAAACTTTGTCTCAAGTTGGTTTCGAGTCCCCGACCGCTGAGTTGACAGTTGAGCACTCTAGTAATTATGCCACCCGACATTATATGTAATATATAAAAGGTTAATTCCGAAATATTCATAAGGTTGAGAAGTGAAATTATTAACGGAGAAATTTTCTTTATAGCTTGTTTCATTTTCAATAATAGCGATGTAGGAGAAATGCCGTTAAAATTGCGTTTATAAGAAATAAATAAATAAATATTTTTTCTATCGCAAATGCGAGTACAACGAACGTGCACCGGAAACACGGACATTACTAATTAATTATTCTACAAAGGATTCTCGACAACTTGTTACTACTGATACGATACTATCAATTTATAACACTGACAGAATAGCACTCACAATGATAATAATAGGTTTTTGACAATAATAATAATAATAAGTGACCCCAAACAGAGTTTGGTGTAGGAGATACGAGTTCTCCACAATTATTTCTGCTCCAATTCCTAGCTAAAATTACAGTGTTAAACAACCAGACACGAATAAAATATTAAATACCATAAAATTACGTAAGTTGACGGCTGAAAATAAGGTTTATAGGCAATTTAATACCGATATACAATCTTTAGAATCACGCAAAATCGATATTAATAACGAAAATTGATGATAATTAACTCCTTAAAAATTAAACGTGGAAAGATAACCCATTTATATTGCAATGTTAAACAATAATTATATTTAAAAAATACAACAACAAAATAAAATGTAGTAATATAAAAAAACACTCATACAATTGCATATAATAAATGTATAGATAAACAAAGTCATTTACAATACACACTATAATATACAACACATAAGCAAAAAAAAATTATAATTGCACACACATCCACCATTCGCTACACTGGGGAGTACTTACGTAATCTTACAGATGAACAGAAGTAAAAACATTAGTATGCATTCATGAAAATTTCAATAATATTTGCGTATACGTTTGTAAAAATATAATAACAAGTTAACTTATGAAATCAATGACCCAAAAACTAGCTAATCACGAATCAATGTCAACTTTCTCACAGTAATAACAAGTACAGAAAGCTAACTAAACCAAAAAATCGTATAAATATCTGCTGAAAGTGTATATCCAAATATGGACGAGTTTATAAATACAATTTACGAATAAATACTAATTATTATCAACATCGAACAGAATTAAAATCAAGAAAACTTTTACGAAATTAAAAAAAAAAAAAACGACGAAATCTTATATTTTAAATAAAAATAACGTTATAAATAGATTTTTTGGATAATAAAGAATACGCGAGAGATTCATCATCATTGCTATTAAGAGCCTTGTTCTTGTAGCTTAACCCACTATTCTTTTCCGTCTATCTTGAGCTGCGTTCTTAACATCTTGATAATTCATTTGCGTTTCTTTTTTTATCTGGTCTATCCATATGGCTCGAGGTCTTCCTCTCTTCCTATTCCCTTTTAATTTCCCCTCAATCATCGTACTCGTGAAGGTGTTGTGGCGTAGCATGTGTCCTAAAAATCGATTTCTTCTTCGTTCTATTGTTTTAATAGCTTCCTTTCTTCCTCCACCATTTGTAGTATTTCCACATTTATTTCCTTCTGTGTCCATGACATGTGCATTAAACGGCGCCAACGCCAAATTTCGAAGACTTCCAAACGGTCTTTAATCCACGTTTCCGAACCGTATAACAAAATGCTCCATATGTACGTTTTCATTAGTCTTTTCCTTATGGGTAATTTGATGTTTGTCGAATAATACTTTTTTTTTTTCATAAAAGCTTGTTTTGCTATTCTTGTTTTTATTTCGATATCACTTCTACCTTTATGTGTTACTGTACTTTAGATATTGAATGATTTAGATGCAACGAACGAAAAAAAAAAAAATCGTAGTTAAAATACGATAAATCTTGGAACTTATGACTAGTATAAGGAAACAAAAGAGAGAGAAGAAAAAACTTATAAAATGTTAACTAAAAAGATACAAAATAAATAAACAGAGGCGAGGACTAAATTGTCAGAAAGTAAATATCGAGAAATTAAAACAAAAAAAAAAAAACGATAATCTCGAGACATAATATGCGAGAAATGTCAGTTGGAATAACAGAACATGAAAAATAAACTTGGATATCGTTACAGAAGTAAATAAATCGAACAGGTACACGATTTGATTATGTGAGACAAGATGAAGATAAAAGGAACGGTAACTAATATCCGGAACGTAATAATCCTATAGAGGAACATGGAAATGATTAAAAAAAAAACTACCGGTTATTTATTACTAATTTATTTGATTTAACGTATACACAGATAGGCGTTCGTATCCCTCTAAGAAACAGTATGTATAAGTTATTTAGCGAAATATAAGATAAAAGCGAATTAACGAAGCGCTTTAAAATTGTGTAAATTTCGTTTTGGCTAAACGGATAATATCCGTAAAACTGAAAAGTGATTCTGTCGAAATAAACATTAAATTAAAAAGAAAGCTAAAAAAAATACAAAACTAAGTTTAATTTTTAAAAAAACAAAAAGACAGGTATATAAGATCGTTCACACACTAGTATAAAACTGAACTTATGCAACATAATGTAAATTTAATTTTTGGGTTTTGTTACTATCATATAATATAAGTACAATTGAAAATTTCGCATGTTGATTAATTCCAGAATATGAAAAGAATTACATATTTGGGATGTCGATGTTATTCTATTACGTTACCATATTATTAATTCAAATATTTCAAAATATATATATATATTTATTTTAACGCAGCATACACGAGAAAATTAGTTCCGCTCAGTCCTATCGCACATCAACACACATACGTACAATTTATATATGCGTGAAGATTATACATTTGCATATGCACACAACTCATTTATAAATTCGCGATGAATCGTACGTAGGAATACCATGGGTAAAATCATTCCAAGTTAACATTGTAAAAGTACAATATAAAAAAAACTCAAAAATATGGAAAAAATTACATATTTAAAGGATCCCATCGGTTTTCTCTATTACGTGGCTATTATTAATTTAAATAAATATTTTTACGAGAAAATGAACCTTCAACGCACTTCAGTACGTACAATGTGCGTATGCGTGAACATTTGCACATATAACTAATATATCATATTTTGCATAGAAATTTATACATCTTACATTAATATTAAAAATATATATATATCATCCACTTGGTTTAATCGTGCAGAACACAACTAATATAGTAATTATAGAAAATAACATCGGCCTTGAGCAAACTCTATAAACGATGAAAAATATATATTTAAAATATAGAGTATCCGACAAAAATTAAAAAACAAAAAAAAAAAACAAAAAAAGAGTCACAGATGTACATAAATACCTCATATTTAAGATATAAGAAAGAAGTAAAAGAAAAAAAGGGGGAGTTTTTCAGAAACAAACGGAAAAACACGGTAACAACGAAAAGAGACATTAGAAATAAACCAAATCAAACAAGGTTAAAACGAAGAATTTTTTGCTGTATAAAAATAAATACTTGAGAATCATTATTGCCTGGAAATTAAATGCGATACAATTTGGATATTAAGATACACTATTTTCTTCGTAATAATGAAAATAAATCATTAAACACTAATATGATAAAAAAAAAAGATAACCTTAATAGTATTAGCATTCAAAAAATAAATAAAAATAAACAATTGAAGAAACTAAGTTCATAACGTATTCAGTAACGAAATATATGTCTAAAACACTAACTTAGTGTAATCAAATCTCGTAATGCAGATGATTACAAATTACATCTAAATAATTTTATGATCATGATTGGTCGGTGCGGCAAATTAAAAAAAAAAAAAAAAGTTTATTTTAAAATCGTTGTATAAATTTTAGTATTAAAAAATGTTAAATTACAAGTTTTCACAGCGATTCAGTATATCATTCGTTATGTAAACAAACTATGGCGCGACCTATCGGCTATTTTTAATAGCTTATTAACATTTTTTACGACTAACATGTATTTAAACTAACTTTTAATATAAACAAACTGTGGCACGGCCTATCGAATACTTTTAGTACTTCAACAAAGGTGATGAAGAACAAACAATTCGGATACTGGAAGTAGAAAAATAAAGTAATCCCAGAAGAAACTGAATCTGCATGTGATGATACGAGACAAGAAACCAAGAAGATGTAAAATGTGAAAAACAGATAATCGAATATTGCAAAAAAAAACTATTTCCAGAGTCTAAATGCAAGCTTATAAATCGGCTTACGTTTTAAAAAAAAAAAACAATTCAGTAAACAAAATTATTGCGAAATTTTTATAATTTCGAACGGATTATTTACATCATTCATAATCAGAATTAAACGTAGAATTAAATTGGAATTTAGTAATCTTTCAGTGTTGAAAATGACCATGAAAGTTTTAATACGTCACCTCTCGTCTAAATAAAAAACGACTCCCTGTAAATATGTATACAAATATGAGAAACAATTCTTTAGCATGACAAATGCACTATATATATAGCAATACAACAAATGATACCTTAAATAATTATTTCAAGAACTTCAATTTCATAGAAATGAATCCAAAAGCACCAGTTCTTTCAGGTTTAATTAAACTACACAAAATTAACAATCCAATAAGACCATTAGTTAATTGTATAAATGCACCATTTTATAAAGTTTCTAAAATAATTAAGAAATTTTTACAGGATAATTATGAATTTGAAACACAATTTAATATTAAAAATAATATAGAATTAATTGATAAGTTGAAAGTAATAAAAATTAGTAATAATGATATTCTTATATCACTAGATATAGTTAATATGTATAACAATATACCAATAGATGAAGTAATAAGATATATAGAAGATAATAAAATGTATAACTGTAGGTTTAAAAATCAATTTTTAAATTTATTAAAAATTGTATTAAATCAAAACTATTTTAAATTTAATGATAAATACTACAAACAAGAAGAAGGATTAATGATGGGTTCACCTTTATCACCTATTTTAGCAGAAATATATATGAATAAACTAGAGAACATAATATCTCAAGAAAATAATATATTTAAAAATAATATTAAATTTTGGGGAAGATATGTAGATGATATTTTAATTATTTGGAATAACAAGTTAGAAACTTATGAATTAAATAAATTTATAATAGAATTAAACAACTTTAATAAAAACATTAAATTTACAGTAGAAATAGGTAATAAAAATATAAATTTTTTAGACTTAAGTATTAATATAAACAATAATATATTAGATATTGATATATACAGAAAACAAACACTAACTGATGTAATAATTCCGAACGATTCTTTTCATGCAAAATCACATAAAGTAGCTAGTTTAAGAAATTATTGTAATAGAGCCAAAATTATTTTAAACTGCAACAAAGACAAACTTAATAAAGAAAAGAATATTATTAAACAAATTGCCATAGCAAATAAATACAATCCGAATATAGTAGATCAATTATGGAACAAATCAAATAATAGTTCTTTACAACATAAAAAAGAAAAAGATAAATATTTAGGATCAATTAAATATATAGGAAAATACACATACAAATTTTTAAAAATATTTAAAAAGTACAATATTATGATAGCAATAAATAATAATAAAACATTATTTAAATCAATTTGCAACAATAAAATAGAAGATTATATGGTATTACAAAAATCTGGAGTACATAGAATAAATTGCTCAACATGTAATAAGTTTTATATAGGTGAAACAGGACGTCAAATAAATTATAGACTAAGAGAACACTTTAATTCATACAAAAATGAAAATGATGACAAGTCACTTTATGGTAAGCACTGTAGAGAAGAAAAACATTTTATAGAAAACATTTCAGATAATATAAAAATTTTACACATAGAATATAAATTTAAAAAGGAAAATTATTAGAAAAATTACAAATTATAAAACATAGAAGTAGTAATAATTTATTAAATAATATGATTAATTTTGATGAAGAATTAATTTTAAAATCGGTTTTATAACATATTATTGTAAAAAATTTTTTTATATCTGGCTATTCAATGTATCGATATTTATAAAGTTTTTTTTTAGTAATATCTTTATTTGTAAAAATTTTTAACAAAAGCTTGAAAATGACTTAATAGTCGAAAAGCTTCGTATTCGTGTAATAAAAAAATTTTTTAGTGATTATCTTCAATTTTATTTTGTTTTGTTAAATATATATATATATATGATGACGCTTAGGGCAGAAAGATATATTTTTAAAATTAATTAATTTAGTCCTCTATAATAATAAAAAGGAAAAACAAATCGAAATTTTTAAATAGACGAATTTAGCCGGAACGATTTTTTTAAATTTTATACAGTCTCGTCATTTAAAGGAATAAAAATATTAAAATCATACGCAATATAGTATAAGTTGTGATGTGTAAAATTAAATATACTTTCGAAATAAATTATTCCAAAGAAAAATCGGCATAATAATAAATAAATACATAATAAAAAAATCAAATAAATAAATCGGTCGATCGTGCTGGATTTTAATGAATAAACTCAATAGTAGAGTAGATATCTGAATAATATTGTATGCATCCAACTACCGACATCGCGTTTCCGACGGTGCACCGTCAGGTTTATGTTTCATGTTACCTTATATTATAAATATATACATATAATGGTCATTTTATATATATTTTGCATGTTTCATTCGATATTTAAAAGATCTAAGTGTTAACCTGTAAAAAACGGATAAAAATAGTAATCGAGAAACTTAAAATTTTAATTTAAATATAAATTGATCGTACCATAGGTTAGCTAGTACGATACCTAGATTAGGTATTCGGTTACTTTCGCCTATTTATGATAATGAGTTATCCAGAAGTATAACCAACTTCAATTTATAAATTAAGTGATCTATATAAGTATTATAAAAAGACGACCGCGACCATTTTAATAGTTAAGGTTGGTGATTCACGACGAAATAGAGAATTAATCATATGCATACCTCTTAATATATATAATATAGATAGATAGATAGAGTGACGGATGGTTTTGTTGGTTTTTGAATACGTCAAAAACTACTCGACGAAAATTTTTGAATGAAATTTTATTTAAAAACAGGAAAACGAAAGATTAGCTTACAATCATTCGTGGAACACAATATCGTTCAGATGACTGCCATTTGCAACAATGTATTCATTTAGTCTTTTTACAACATTTACAAACACTTTTCGAGCATGGGTTACTGAATTTTTGAATTTCTTCAGAAATCCGAGTTTTCAGTACTTACAGATCTCGTGGTCGTGTTTCGTAAACGCGGCTTCTAAGGTAAAAAATTGCGTAACTTTGAATTCTTTTGGAAACTCTCTTTGCACTGTCATGTCATGATCGATTCATGACGAAAATAACGTTCCATGTAAAACGCGCTTTCTTCTCGTTATAGGATGTCATGATAACTGGAAAAAAAACAAATCTCTCGTGTGTACACTAAACGTGGTGCACGCGGTTTACGTTGTAGCAGTGTTATCAACTGTGCTATTCCGGCCACACCATAAAAGAATACACAAAGTTAAAAAAATTATCACATAAACATGATTCAGATTCGTACCATACACAATTTTGTGCATAGACGATAATGGTAGAACAATTCATGTTCCCTATTTCTGCGATTATTTCCAAACCTATCCACTGTCGTTTGTTTTTCGTTCATGTGTTCTTCATCTACCTCGTTCAAGTATTCGCGCAAATATGACAAACTAAAAATTCATGAGTCGTTAATCCGTAAATATATTTCGGTTTATAGTCTTCGATCGTAAAGTAGTAATTTCCCGTTAATAATGTATAGTCGTTGTTAAAATTCCTCCATATTTCGATTGACAGTTAATCATTTGAAAACATCGCTTATAAACACTGGTCCTTCTCTCATTATTAGGTAATTGTTCATTTTGTATTTTTTTATATTTTTTGCGAGATGTACATTTGCAGCAATCTTGCCGATGTTCACTTATTATTAGCTAGTAATCTTTCTATTAGCTAAATATCCGTTATTTCTTAATACATGCCCTAATCAAATACACCTCCTTTCATTTAATAATCTTTCGTTCCTCGAACACGTGGGTATTTTCAATTATTATTTTTTTTTTGCAATTTCAAAGACCTTCGTTTGCTTTTTTTTTCTTCCTTTACTAATGGACTAAGTTTCCACAATGTGATAAGTAACATAATTTTTATACGTATACATATATATATATATATATATATATATATATATATAGTATGTTCATAATGTAAGTACAAAATAAATTTTTACGATATAATTTTAAAACTAAAATTGAGAGGTCAATTTTCAAGGAATAATAATTATGTTTTGAATTTAATTTATTCTGTTCAGAGTGGAAAAGCATTAAGCTCGATGAATAATTCGGCTGTGCAAATGGAAAATAGATGTAATCTGTATCGAAAGTTTAAAGCGTTCGACGACTTGTAAAGGTAACAATTTTAATTAAATTAAAATTCACACTACACCCTTATCATCGTTACAGTTTTACGAACTTTCTCTTCGCGGAGTTCACCGTCCGTCCCCGATAAATTCGATTTTATCGCGCTAATTATTTCGATTTTTAATTTTATTAAACTTAAACCATTCACTATTCGATCGCGTTAATTAAATTACCTTATTTTATTTTATTATTTCACTAAATATATCGATAACGAAAATGATTTTTAAACGATGAAAAGAAAAAATTCCGAATTTTAATTCTAAAATTAAATAATATGAAAGCCGAAACATAACAACTGAAAAATGATACTACTCTTTTTTGTATAATAAATTCGCATTATTACGCGAAAACTATCCGAGAATTCGAATAAATAAACACGCACATTTTTACGTTGGTTTATACGACTTTTTCACTTTTTTTGCGCATGTTAATTTTTTTTTACTTAGCATCTAAATTAGTTTTTCGAAAAATTGGCGCAGTTTATTAAGACGACAAAACTTAACATCGTCAGAATTATTGTCCTTTATTTAAAAAAAAAATAATTTGGCATTTACTCAATTTTTAAAATACGCACACACACGCATATATATATATATACCCACAGAGAAAGAAGGGGTGTAAGAACTCATGGACAAAATTGCCCAAATTAACGGTTAAAAATTTTCGAAATATTATATTTTTCAGATTCTTTAAGCAACGCCCGCTGCATAATTACAATATTTACATGAATCGCGATCATAGTAACCTTAAAAGTTTCGACTGGAAGCGTTGTATAATTGTTATATTCGAAGCAGAGGCGATACCTTACAATAGTAAACCGTACGTATAGATAAGTTTTATCACAGTGTTATGCAACAATAATTTTTTACACTACAAAGATAGAAGTTTCGACCAGTAAGTACATTTTACTAAATCTGAATTTAGTTGTTTATTCTATTTAAGATTTAGTGTTTCGTGCTAAAATACCATCAGGTCTAACTGGAGAATTGGTACTTTGTCTGATTATGAACGTAACATTTCGTCAAATTAACAATCGAAAATTTATGCTTACAACTGATTCTAAGAAGTTTCATTAGGCGGATGATATTGTGCCGCGTACCAAAGTGAATCCATGAATAAATATAACGAAATATTAACATAAGACTTAGAAACCCTGAACAGATATTTTCAGTCGTAAAAACTAAGGTTAAACACGCATCGTTATTCCATCTAACGACGCAGATAGCAAAGTCCAACCTTAACGTTACATTACAAAATAATAAAATAAATTTTAACGCTAAGCCAAAATATCTTGGGGTTATACTAGAAACGCTGAAATACAGGCCGCATATGAGAATCTGGCACAGAAATTAAAGACAAGGGTGAACTTATTATGGAAACTTCGCGGTACATGATGGAGAGTAGCTGTAAAGGTGTTGATTTAAAAAGGGGCTATTCAAAGCTAATGCTTAGAATTGCATCGAAATATACGAAGCAGTCGATTCTCCAGGAACGCGCTAAAAACCGAAAGTCATTCAAACAAAGATATGTTTTAGACGACATGTTAATGAAACAGCATCTTGAAGTTCGAATATTACAACTGAATGGGCGAATTCCTATAAAAAAAAATTACAGAACGTTTTCGGTAGCTGGATATCAAGAAACGGTCAAGATTTCGCGTCATGGTCACAAACTCCTAACTATTGTAATAATGAATATTATACATATATATATATTTATGTGTGTGTGTGTATGTATGTATATTCATTCTTAGTTTTTGGCGCACCCTCTGATCTGTACCAAATTCGTATACGTTGAGTTAGTTGTTATTATTTCCAACACTTTTCTTTCTCTAATCGGTTTTAGCTGAATTTCACCTTGGACCTTCATCATGAATAATAAACTGTCTGGTATTTTATGTGTCATATATGTCATTTCCTAATACTTTCAACTATGAGTAATTATATATTGATATTGTCTAATTTTTACGTGGTCGATGCACTATGTCTTCAGTAGTTTCCTGTAGCACCATATCTTGAATTCATTTCTCGCTATGCCAGAATCGACAGTATGCACCACCTGCCCTATATTAGGCTATCGACTGCCTTTTTTATTAAATGCTCATACCAAAACAATGTACTCGTCTCCTCAATTGCCAATTACGATTCTAAGCAACTTCGTTTCATGTATTCCAAATATAAACACAGGCGACTTGAACATAACATTATGTAGTAATTAATTTTAATTTTTTAATTATAGTTTAACCCCTTTACTTAGTAAGCACCTTCGACACCCGTGTCATCCACTTTTTATATGTGTATGTATTTATATATATATATATACATAGTATTTATTTAAGAACTTACAACCTAAACATTATATTCTTGTAGCTTAGACTTAAGTTTCTTTAGTATCATGTATTACTTTTAATTAGAAAACGTGTTTATTTTCTAGTTTATTTGCTTTTTTCCTGCAGCATTTAACGTTTATTTATATTTTTACTGTGTTATTGCGGTAAGGTGTTCCCGGTACACAATGTTTGTAACCCGTGTTATATTTTCTTTTATGTTTATTACTTATGCAACTATACTTTGTTGTTGCTGTTGTTGTTTTTCTTATCTTCCTTTTACGTTCTACATTTATAGTCAATGTGGTGTGCACAGTTTCCAAACCTTAGTTAATTACGTTGTCGCGTATGTTGCACACGACAGGCGTTTCTTGATTTTTTCTTTGTTCCCTTCGTTATTGACGATAAATAACCCTACGCAATCATATTTGTCCCGCACTTTATAGCCACCGATGTTATCATCTTTTAATTTGGAATTTCTTATGCTATATGTAATCAGTCCTTTTAAGTTTTATTTTTCGCCATTTTTGAGTTTGACATCAAATGGTGTAATTTTTTCTGTATTTGCTAAAAGGAATATTATATATATGCGTGTGTGTGTGTGTGTAAAGTACAACACTTTAATAGGATAAATTGAATCAAAGGTTAATAGACTTTTTTTTTTTGTTTACACAATGAAAACGAGATTTGAACCATCGTATACACAAATGGTACAAATATTTAATTACCCGCAAAATTTTTATATTTACCAACAGGCATCCAAGCTAAAAAAAAAAAAAGTTTATATATTGTAGGTATATTTCAAGTACTAAAATTTTACATATTTCATAGTAGATACAAACGGTTTCGCGCTAGATTCCACAAAAGAAACAAAAAGTTATGACAGATATCTCTAAAGATTTCATGCAATAATTCCACGTACATATATTATAATGGATACTACTTCATAAACATTAAAAACTCCATTCAAAATAACGGAACCACCAGAGTTTACATGAAATCAGTTGAAAATTCGAACAAAGATATAAATAAACTACAAGTATCGTAGAACGATACAGATGATGAGAATGAAACCTCTCTTTACAGCAAGGAAAAGTAACAAACTTAAAAAGCGTATCTTCTTCAGGACATTGCCATATATATATATATATATATATATATATATATATATATATATATATATATATATATATATAAATATATATATATAAATATATATATATATATATTTATATATATATATATATATAAAAATATATATATATATATATATATATATATATATATATATATATATATATAATAAGGCTAAATCTTAGAATATATCTGGCAAATGCGAAACTATCGTAGGCATTAAGCGAAACTAACGTAATTTCGACACGGTCCCCATTCAACTGTTAAATGAAGAATTGGAATGAAGATTGGAAGGAAAATCGCCTACAGACATTATTAAATATAAATCTCACCATCAACATAATAAATTCATTCGTGTTGATAGTATGTATTAGTTTTCACATGACAAGAAACACATTACACGCGATTATAAATAATGTCACACACTTATATTATCATTATTTCCATCTAAGTAGCATAATAGGATATAAAAATATCTTCTACCAATATTGTTAGATACACGTAATACATTAACAATCATGTTAAAAAATGATTAAAACTATTTTTATAAAATCCTCTATCATATAACTATATATATATATATATATATATATATATATATATATATATATATATATATATATGTATATGATTAAAAATAAAATAAAGAAAACAATGTCATCGTAAAAATTGCAATGTTCGCTAGCAGGATCCATTTAACACGGTGTATTCGACGTCACTTATCGAATAGATTTCTAGAGGTCGTTCACACCAATATAAAAACTGAACTTAACGACAATAACAATGTAAATCTCATTTTCTGGTTTTGTTAATGTCACATAATAATAAGTACAATTGAAAACTTCACTTGATTAATTTCAAAATCGGAAAAGAATTACATATTTGGGACGACACTGTTTTATTGTATTACGTTACTATATTATTAATTCAAATAAATATTTAAAAAATATATACAATATATATTTATTTCAATACAACATACATGAGAAAATTACTTCTACTCAGTCCTTCTACCTCGCATCAACGTACAATGTATGTAGGCGTGAAGAAGCGTCGCATACATAAATTCGCGATAGATTTGAATCGTACGTATCATGGAATATCATGGACAATCATGCGAAATTAATAATGTAAAAAGTACGATATAAATGAAATTCAAGGTTAACTAAAATTTAACTAATTATAATAGATAATAACGATATAAAATACAGCTTAAATATACAAAAACGCATATTTGTACATCTAGTCTTTCGAAACTAGAAATTTATAAATCAAAATATTACGGAACATACGAAAAGAACATATTGGGAGATACTTTTGTTCGACAGTGCTTAATATGGGTAATTTTATTTTTATCGTATTTTATTTCAACATTAGTAATAATTAATCGTGTAAGTAAAACTAAATAAAGGTTATTCATTCATTCGCGTATAAAACAAAAACAAAATCTTATTTACGGTAATAAAATACAACAGTCATCATAATAAAATGATGAAAGTGCCAGTTCAAATTGCCCAATAATATTGAAAATTTACATTTAAACTCGAGAAGTTGACGACGATAAAAACGAATTAAATAACGCTTTCGTCTAACACTGTTATAAACAGAAGTCGTTGAATATCTTGATAAATTAAAGATTAAACGAGCGCATCCAGGAAAATAAGTTCTAAAAAACCGGGTTATAAAATAAATGTCGACGTGCTAGTTACATAACGCCGTAATTATGGCGGCTAAAAAAAAAAAATCAATAAATAATGCTAACACGATTTTCGAAGTTATCGTTCTGCAGCCTAGATAGATTGTTTTAATAAATTATCTAGAAAACTAGCTGTTACTATAAAGATAATCTATAAACAAAATTTGTCCGTAAAACGTCAAAGATATTAGAGTAAGTGTCAATTCGCAATTAATCACGTTAAAAGTATAAAAAAAAAAAAATAAAAAAACGAATTACAACGAATTATTTTCAAGATACAATTCGGTATTAACAAAAACTGAAATCTATACGTTGTAATATTAAACCGCAAACGGAAAGTACACGATCAAAATTTGAAGGACAAATAGACTGGGATCAGCTAAAAGGAGTCAATCGTTGTCGCGTAGTTAAAAAATATTTACATTGAAAAAAATTGAACGATCACGCAATGGATAATCTTGCGAACGTAAGAGTGATGGTGTGCTTAGAAAATACCGGATTTTAAAAAAAAAAAAAAAACATCTTTAATTCTTAAAGCTGTTTCGCTATTTATCTAAAATAACTGAATTAAAGTTTTAAAGACTATACCGAAGCGTTGATAATTACTTTATTCGTTCGATTTAAGACCTCGCACTTGAAACAAACAGATTTTAGATCAACCATTGCCCTTGAACCGTTTCGAATTAACGCTTCACCGATTTGATGGAAAATAGTAATTTTATTTTTAACTTCGTATAATCATCATTATTATTATAATTATAGCCATCATAATAGACATTTTGCGAAAAACTACGATAAGAACGAACAAAGAAAAGGATTGTTCGGGAGGAATATTCATTTTTAAAAAGATTTCACGGGGGAAGTGATTACAACTTTTTACGGGGCAGAATGAAAAGGGATTCCTATAATTTCAAACGATCGAATATCGAAATTATGCATTAAACATCCTATAAAAACCAAGAAAAGATATTAAGATAAACTCTCCAAAAATTACGATTTCTCAATCACAAAACAAGTCTCAATCCGCAATGACAAATTACTACGTCACAAAGTTGTCGGATAACGACGAGTGTGCTAAAAAACTAGTTATCCTTCGTCGAATTACGCGTAGAAAATATAATCGGAACGCTGGTAATTCCAGTTTATGTAAAGTTAAATTTATCTTTTTCTCTCTCTATTTACATTTAAAAATTTCGTATCTCATAATTCAGTATCTGCTCAATTAAGATGTACTAACAACTACATTTTCTATGTTCCCTGTAATGCAGTAAATACATCCTATTTAGCGTTGACATACTACGTTTAAATATGTCTCTAAATCTGATTACATGTTTACGCATATAAATTTTTCAATCATTCATTTTTTCTTTAATCGTTCGTACGCAACTGAAAACCCTTGCAAATGCTAAATAAAATAGCGCATCTGCTTTTACGAAAGTAATTATTGGGTGTTGTTATACAGAGTGGATCATATTACGCATAATTTTAATCGTAATAAACATACTGGTATGGTTCTCCTGGATGTAGCGAAGGCTTTCGATACAACTTGACATAAAGGTATTATTTACACAAAATGATAATATATCAGTTTCCTCGTTATGTAATCAACGTTATTAACAACTATTTAGCAGACTATTTTACGTTACCATCAATGATTCCAGGTCTACTATGAAAACTTGCTCAGCGGGGCTCTCCCAAGGTAGTATTCTGGGTCGCTTTCTGTTTATTTTGTTCTTATCTGGTTTCCCAAATCTACCTGATGTTCAGACTGCTCTTTATACAGACGACACAGCTCTTCTCTGTACTTCTTATATACCTAAAGCAATTACTAATAAGTTACAGACAGGAATAAATCGAATCTTGCGTTATTATAAAAAATGGCAAATTTATATTAATTGTGATAAAACTGAGGCGAATTTTTAATCCGCAGGCGTCCCACATTACCTGCTGAAGTTAAGGTCAACTCCACTATTGTGAGTTTGGCAAAACATGTTCGAGTAGATTTTTCCGAACATGTCAGTCATACTACCTTGAAAGCTAGCAGGAGTATATCTGCCATATATGCACTAATCAACAGAAAATCATTTCTTAATGTTAATAATAAATTAATTTTGTATGAAACACTTATACGTCCCGTTATGACGTACTGTTGTCCAGCTTGAAGTTTCATTTCAAATGCAAATGTTAACAAATTACAAGTATTTCAAAATAGGTGTCTCAGATGTGTGCTAAATGCCCCTAGATACCACAAAATCGTTGACACACATACTACCTTAAACGTGCCTTATATTAAGGATCATATGACTAAATTTAACGTGTAAGTTCTGCGATGACTGCTTAATACACGATAATCGTTTAATTTCCAGCATTGGTAATTACGATTAACTTCAATTTATGTATACTAAATATAAACATAGGAGGCTCAAACGTAACCTGTTGTAACGTTTCACGGCGCTTATTTTAGGAATTATTATTCCTTCTATATTTACTTAATGTCTAACGTGCTTTTCTTTTGTTTTATATTACTATCATAACTTTTTATTTTTTACTGTACAGTTTTTTTTTAATTATTTTTTGCTGTCATTATAAGTATAAATGCTTCTTTTATGTGTTCCGGGTCTTTGTATTATATTGTTGTACGGCGAGCCATGCTGGGCGTTACGTTACGTAATTATTATTTAAAATTTTTGTGTTTTTTTTTTACTGTTCTCTGTAAATTATGTTCAAATATACGTTGTTGTTGTATATTTCGGAGGAGAAATTGAAGGAATGCTTACTGTATAATTCGGTCGTGTCGGATAAAACTTTTTGTAGCGAATTGCAACTAAATTTTTGAGGTCGATATATGGGGTATTGTGGGCATTCAATGTCTGAGAGTGTTAACGGTGTCTAGATTCAGTGAGCGTACAATGATGGATCTGTTCATCCGCAATAATAAAATCATACTAAAAGTAGGGTTACGGTATAAAAGATTAAAGTTTTCTATAAATATATGTGGCTAAAGTTATAATGAACGTTTTGAAGCTGTTTAAAATTGCACGCACGTACGTTCTCTAGTTTTTATTTAACTGATTTTACTAAAAATACAAACACAGTTTAAGCCTTTCCGATACAATGTTCCCTATCGGGTACATGAACTTTTGATGCTAACAAAATTGTCGTATTTTTAAATAAGGGACACTTCCGGTTGACGTATAATGTCTAAAAATATTTATATAATGTACTTTTAAAAATACATATTATTTTATATTTTCACCTCTTTGAATCATGTTCTTGAATTATTTTATACGCCGAAATTTACAATCAAATTTACATTAGATTAAAATCGTGAAATCTATCTCCGCGACCGTTATAGTCATCGATGGAATTGTTTTAAAAATAACGAATGCTAAAAACGTTTCGTTATTTACGGTGGTAAACATTTCAAAACATACCACGAATTACACAATCAAAATGAATAAATAACAAAATCAAAACCATAATATTTACAATAAACTATCTATTACACGAAATATAAATAAAAGATTGTATATATATATATATATATATATATATATATATATATATATATATATATATATAAGTTACGAACATCAGCGCGAGCACTTCTATAAAAAATAATTTGAAAAAAATCTACGGTATGCACATATTATTAGTTGATCGCCTCTCACCAATTACTATCAACTTCAATCGTCTCTTCCTAAACTTTCGTAGTTTTATTTCTTTAAGATTACTCGCAAAAGAATTGTACTTATCAGCAGATTACGATTTGGGCATTATTTATTACCTGATCGTCTTTTCCATATGCAACTTGAGAAAGTACCTTCTGTCCCCTTCATTCTTAGCAGGCAAACTGCAATAGCAGTCATGTTTTTTAATGCTCTGCTGTGGCGCCGTTACGTTTCCCATATATATTAAATCTCCGATATATCGTTCATGCTCCATTTGAATGAGCTATAATTATTCAACATTTCTAGAGAAGTAAGCATCTTTAATCAAAATATAAACAGTCTCCCACAGTATGGCGTTGGATAAACCGCAAAAAAAAATAAAATTAAATCCGTTAATTATATTTAATAGCTTGCGTTATAATATTGTGATATATTTTTACCTTTTAATAATAGTTGTCTGTTTTTCCTTCCATCATGTATAGCAATAAGATATTTTTTTTTATTTTTTAAAGCTTTTTTTTTTTTAAATCTAAATTTTCGTTTATTTTACATATTCGCTATGCAACTCTAATTATAACAACGGGAACTATGTTTTTCATCGCTTTCATTATTCATACTACTAAGTTTCGCTTACAACTCCGGTAATAATCGGTCTTAATAAATAAAATACAGAAATCACGACAAACCAAATTCTGACGTAATGAAGAGTGTAGGTCTCCTTTCAACGAGGATATAATTATTACCCGAAAACGTGCCAGAAATTACTCGAACTGACATTATATTTTCGCATCAAAAATTAAACAGCAGGAAATTACACGAATGAATAAAGAAAATTACGTAACATTACAAAAACCTGTTTAACTTCTGAAAACAAGTCAAAATACATATACAGGCTTTTTTCCGTGTGATCGAAAAAATATGTTGTTAATTACCACAATTAATGTTTTACTCGAGACGATTAAAAAATTTCAAATTAATTCGTACACAACAAAGATTTAATCTAATAACGAAAACAAAAACATAATATTCCTCAATATAAACGGAAAAAATATACATTTTTAATATAATTTTCAAAACTATAATAATGCGTCGTCCATCATTGTAAAATGCAAAAATGCGTATTATTTGTAAAAATTCTATAAACTATACGCGACATCATATGACCGTAAATTTCTTTGAATAATAATTTCAGTTGGTTTTTATTAAATATAAACAATAACTTCAAACATAACTAAACTGAACGAGCAGATACGCAAATGTGAATGATTCTAAGTATCACGAACATGAGACAATTTTACTGAGAAACGCGCGTAATGAATCACAAGTATTAGGATAACGAATTTTTATCTCATGTCTGCCTTTTTCATATATTTAAAAGAATCATATAGGGGTTAAATCGGCGCAAGAACTTATTAGACTCGCACAGATCTAATTGATGTGAATTTAAAAATTTTAAAAGATCCCTGGGTCCATTATCGAGCAAATAAACACAATATATTTTACTTAAGTATGTAAGAATTTACAATCGTGGTTGTGATACTTTTAATACTAAAAAAAATATATATATATGTATGTATTACCGAATAAATTTAGAGACGTCCACAAATTTGGTATTTAAAACCATATTGATTTTATTATTTATTGCTATTTTTATCGAAATTTATTATTTCTCCCGGGTTTTTTAATAGCGTTAGACTTCTTAAATTATATCGGCATAACATCACGGAAATACAGTAATAATACGAATACAATAAACCCTTATTAGCTTACGTGGAAAAAATTTATTTAGGTAATTTTATAAAATTCATTAAACTATGTTATTCCATTCCGGGATAAATAAAAATTAATAATAGGACACAATAACTTCTATAAATATAAAATTTTACAATGTTTTTTTTTTTTAACGCAAAACAGATCTATTATTTCGAAATTGTAAATTCATAAATACATATACATACATATAGGGGAGTAGTGTTTTTTTATATAAACAAAAAAAAAACAATAACATTGTTATTAATAATTAACAACAAACCTTTTCGACATTTACACTATTTTCAAGTTAAAATGAAAATAAATAATAATAAATAATATATAAAAAATATATATTTAACTAAAAAACATAACTAACATTTAGTTCGAGACTGAGATGTTTGTCAACAGGTATTATGTATTATAACCTACAATTATCCACGCTAAGTATAAATGCTATTAATTAAATTGTTTTTATTTCTTAATTTGTATATTATATATATATATATTATATATATATATATATATATATATATATATATATATATATAATATACAAATTAAGATATAAAAATAATTTACTAAACATATTAATAACATTTAATGATGAATTCGTTTTAAAGTCTATCTTTATAGTATTTAGTCTCGATAATTGTAGTATAAAATATATTACACAACCATCTCAGTCTTGAACTAGATGGGCTAATTTTTGTTATTGTTTTTTCTTAGTTAAGTACATATATTTCAGTTATTACTTATTACATATTTATTTTAACTTGAAAATGGCTAACTGTCGAAAAGCTTCATTATTAATTATTAACATTGATGACTTTTATTAATAACTTATTTTTTTCGTTTTTTGTTTATAATAAATTCAGTTTTTTTTTTTTTTAGTAAACTGCTATACATATATCCGAAATCGAAGCGATAATACAAAGTATAATAGTATGAAACAGAAAGGGCATTAACCGTAAAGTTATTAATAACGTGAACAATTCTCGACAGCATGGGTGAAGTCTCTCTCGCTGTCCCTCACGTAAACCACTGTTTATATCGGATAAAAAACTCTCTGATCCGAATCTTTTCTTTTCCGTTCTAATCTTCTATTTTCATGTATTTTCATGTATTTTTTCCTCTGAAAAAACCTACTTTATACTTTTTTTTTCACTATTAACATTCGTTCGCACAAACTGTTTTACTCGGTGCGAGTACCGTTAATCCCATTCGCGGCGCAGTTACTATCGTACACTTTGCTAGATTTCGTTCTACGTACATCTTTTTCTAATTAACTTGTCTACTCTTTTCATCTTATAACGTTATATTACTATTTTAACCGCAACTCTGTCTTTTCTCGTATTCTAACCGAAGTTATTAATGCATTATAATATTCCGGAACGATCTTTTATTACGATGAAAAAGAGAATTAACTAACAACAAAATAAAATACATTTAAGCTACTCTGTGTGCGCAACATAATAATAAAGGGATGGACAATCAGTCGAGCGTAAAGCGTATCACATTAAGTAATGTCCACTGACCTATATGAAGGGATATTCCCTTCCGCAGTATCGTCAATTCATTCATCGACGCTCAGTTGAAAGTTCATTGGACTTATTAACGATACACACGCTAAAAAAAATTATTTATTGTGGTACAATCCGAAAAATTGAAATCACGAATAACATTTTGACAGTTTCATATTAAAATAATTCAAATCGGATCGCGTAAACAAAAAAATACTTTCCGAGAATTATAAAACAAGAGTGATGGGATATATAAATAAAGAATAATTTTCTTTTTCTATCCTACAACTAGCTGCTTAGAAGCTATCTAGTAGATCTTTATATGAGAAATGTTAAAGAAAAGGAGTTGGAGAGAAGAGGGATGAGAGCAAACAAGAACGAATGGGAGAAGAAGAAATCGAACGTTTATCCTTGAACTAAATCGATCAGAATGGATAAAAATTGTAAAGAAAAAAATGCTCAAAAATGAATATTAACAAAAATTAACGAATACGTAACAATTTTTTTTTTTTTTAATTTTGAACATGCTATGGAGGGTATAGTTGATTTTTTACAATAACACTTTAAAAGTAATATATCGAATTCCACAGAAAGTTAGAAGAAATCCTAAGAAACACCGGTTTAACTAAATAATATAAAAAGAAAACGTGTATAATATGAACATTCTCAACGTTGCATTAGACACTTTGTTTCAAGGTAAACTAAAGATAGATATTACTATTAAATGAATAACACACAATTTCCGTATGTGGTAATAGGCCATTTAATCTCGTTTATATCCGTAACTGAAATGTTTTAAAAAAAAAAAAATATGATTTAATTTAGAATGAAAGTTAGCACATTATAAGTATGTATTCACAATTGTCTTTAGAAATTAGTATCGTAGGGTACATTTCAAAATCTAAACATTAATACGTAAGAGCTGTGTAGAAATCTATTTTCCAAGCATTTAGTCACAACTTTTCTAATATCTCACTGTTTATTTTTAAAATGTAATACATCCTAAATATAATTAATATATTTATATTACGAGGCTGTCGTCAATAAACACCGAAAGAATTTTAAAAAGAAAAGAAGATAAATTCATCGCCACTTGTATATAATAATAATAATAACAATACAACCAGAAAATAACTATAATTTATAGCAGTCTCAAAATAGGAAAACTAAGTATCAGCTGAGCCATAATTATCCATGGAAACGCAGATTTGTTTCTTTTAGTTAAATTACACCTAATTATTTGAAAATTTTCATATTTTATACACGTGGCGTAATTAGGATCCTACCCATCGACAAGTGCTAAAAAATAGTCATTAAAATTTTTCTAGGTCCATCGGATTGATTTTGTCGAGTCGCCGAACTTCTAGCTAATTATCCAGCAACCCAATCGTCATGTTGTTCGTGTGCACCTTTAGTCTATGAGCATAATTTTTAGCGTTGTTGGATATTCCTTCCAGAACAAACTTCATTCCGAGGTCTTTATATTGCGTTAAGTTGGTGATGTACCACGGTGCACTGACAACCATTCGGAGAATTTTGTTCTAGATCCGCTGAATAATCGATATGTTGCTGTTTTTAGAACAGACCAATAATGGACAGCGATAACGCCAAACTGGTTTCAAAACTTGATTATAAATCAATAATTTATTTTCAGCAGATACTTCCGATTTCTCCTTTAAAAACTAGTACATTCTTTTGTTTCGCCTTGAGCCTCCATAGGTTGTCACGGCGAAACTTCATTGACTGTTGCCTAGATAGTATTGCGCACTCTGACGGGGCATACGTCAGAACACAAAATTGCAGTGTCTTCAAGCAAAAGTCGCTACCTCTACATTAGAGAATGTCGGAATATCTAACCAGTAAACAACCCTGTAGCATACCTGCTTTCACCGGATATATATCTGATGAATGGTCTTCATATTTCACATAGAAATACCTTTCACTTAGGTAGAACCAAAGTAACTGGTACAATTCATTTGGATAATGTTCCTTAATTTTGTGTAGACTTTGTCGAAAGTCTGGTTTATGTACGAAAACACGGCATCGCAATATATTTTTTCTTCGAGAGACGTCTCAAAATGTTAACTATACGATGTACTTGCTCTATGGTATTGTGATTGGCTCTAAATCCAAATTTGTAATATCTAAGCTTTATGAAAAACTGATACTAAAAAGACTAATTAACGGAATGAAAAAATATCAATAATTTAAATTTAAAATAATTCCTTATCCCGATTTACATAAAACGACTGACTAGAAAACAATAAACTAATATCGGTTCTCGGTGTCTATTTTCCTTTGTGACCTTAAAAACAGTTCTCTCAAATCTATTTCAGAAACGTTAATTGGTCTACTCTTAAAAAGAACCTCAGTAATCATATTTTCGTGTATCGCTGTAGAATTTGACGGTTTCATCGGATTTTGCGAGCAAGGTATTGTGAAATGAAATGTAAAAGCCGCTCAAAATAAACTTCAAACCTTCCTTTATAAACAAATCGATAAATGCTGTCTGTTATTGAGAATAGTTCTGGAAATATATGCGATGTAAAATTACCCAAAAAACTTGAAATTTCTAACATGAAGAATTTACGTTACTCATACGTGTGAATCACTGAGTTTAAAAGTTTAAAAAAAAAAACTTTTGCCAATGTGTGTAAAATCTAGAAATCCAGATTTTTTTTCAATCAAATTCAAAAATGTTTACGATACTATAGGAACTAGTAATTATAACGATCTATTTAATACTTAATAATTTTTGTTAACACGATAATTGTCTCTACGATAAACGGGGAGGGAATGACATATCAGTTACGCAGATGACAAGATAAAGGTAGCACAAACAGCTAATTAAATGAAGAAAATGATGGACACCGTAAATAATGGAGAAAAATTTAAGATGAGGCACGGATAAGACCAAAGTGATAAAATTTAGTAAAGCAAAAATTACTTACAATAATATGATAAACATTACCATTGATGATAAACAAGTAGAAACCGTACAAAAATTTAAATACCTAGAACAGTTGATATGACAAAATTAAAATTCAAATAACCATGGTGATGCATTCCTTTAATAATTTTGACAATGTGTTGAACTGTAAAATGTCCAGAATTAAGAAAACGAAATATACGATGTTACGTTTGGACGGTATTAAAGTATGCATCGGAATCATGGACATTAACTTCCGAATTTAAAAGAAAGCTAGATACATTTGAAATGTGGACTTACAGAACATTACTCAAAATTCCATGGATCTTTCTAGTTTCCAATAGGAAAGTTTTGTACCCATGCAACGTGAAGAAATTTTCAACTGTGAAAGATATCGAAAAAATAAAATGAAAATATATCGAATACAAATTACGAGGAGAGAATTTATTCATGTTAATAGAGCAGGACATGATATAATTGGGAAATTGGAAAAATTAATAGAGATTGGTAATGTCGAAATTAGTAAAACGCGCGATGTTATAAATGCAGCAAGGAAAGAAAATTATAAATGAAGAACTGTGACCATTACGATGTTGCAACTTCCTGTATAGGAGATACAACTTTTAAAAAAAGAATGGTTTTTAGAAAAATATTCGCTGATACCAAGCGAAATGATATATAAGAATTTAGTTTTTCAATTTAATTTGACTTCCTAAATTTCGTTGTAACATTGATTTTTTTTATCGTCGAGATTTTACATATTTGGAAGAAACATCTGGTTACCTCTAACATTATAATCAACTTGAAAATGTGGAAACTTTACCAATATATATGTTCATTTATGTTTGTCAACATCCAGAAGGTGTAGTTAAGTTAGCCGACTTTATAAGTTGTCGTATCCGGAGGCACCACGCGGAAACCTCTACCACATTCCCTGTAAAGAAACTAATTGACATAGATAGTCACAAAATATCGTAAAATTTAAACCTATATCACTTTTCCCACGATGTAAAAAACAATTTTCATCGACATTTTCTATTTATTTATACAAGCACAAAATTACTTACTTTAAATCCTGCGCGTTGTCTGCAACAACTTAAACAACCGAAAACTAAAATAATTCCAGTCAACAGGAACGCGACCGCAACATAATACACCCAAAAATCTCCAAATAACATCGCCAACGATGTATTCTGGGCTAAATTATATTAAAAAATAAAAAAATTAAACTAAATTAATATGAACACATAAAACATATTATTCTTAAAATACGTGGAAATACACTAGGAGAAATTAAGAATGATTTATATGAATGAAACAAAGATTATGAATTCCGAGGAGTCTTTTCATTTTCATTCGCCAGTTCCATTTCAAAACTCTTAAATTTATGAATAGATATTTGTTAAATGCGGGACGATGTTACCCATAATAAATTGAAAATATATTTAATTACAACTGAAAAAGGTCGATATTCAACTAATATTATCTGTTTTAAAATATGTACGGTATTTATTTTCCTTTAAATATTGAATTAAAATTCAATATACACTTGTACATTCAAATCTAAAAAAAATTAACATTAAAGAAAAAAAAATTATACCGGTTCTAACTATATATCTAAAAATCGTCGCTCAATCAAAATTCGTTAAATATATCTTTACCAAAATGGTGTAGAATACTTGAACACCTCACAATTGATCGAGACTTGAATATTCCACAAACACGATAAAGAATAAAAAATTGGCGTAAAATATATTTTAATATAAATTACGCCCTTTCAAATTTTACCCATAAAGATGTAGCTCGATTGGGTTATTATAGTTATTGCTTTTGTTGGGAAATTATTATTATTGATTGAATATTAGCTGAATTTAAAAGTTTTGTAAATATTGTACTATGAATATAATGTATTTTTCAAATGTGTTTATGAAAATATAACACACTAGTGTGTTTATGGTTTATATGCAATTTTTAATGTGTATGTATAAATTGTCGTGGATATAAAAAAGGGGTAAACATGTAGTGTATTTTATTTCTGATATAATTGTGTTGAAATGATAAAACAATTAATTAAATTGTACAAAGAAAACAGTAAATCCAAATAGGTTATGGATCTAGAGAATTCCACTGTGTTCATTTTAATTTAAGTGTTACTTTTGTATAACGCGTGTAGAAGTGAGTTCACCGTGAAAAATAGAAAATTAATTAAGGAATTCAGAAATTGGGAGCCGATGGAAATAACTTTCGGATATGGAAAATGCGAATATGGCCGTTTGCTGGATACAACTTAAAATATTGTTACGGAAGCAGGTAAGCTTATTATTATTATGCACATATCTGATGATTCGCTCGAAATTAACAAGATCCACCGAAAATTTATGCTAAATATGATAAGAAACAAGATTTGTCGTTACGGTTGCATGTTTGCAATATAATAATAGGAGATAAGTGTAAAGACAATGAAAAGTTTACTAATTATCCGAGGCGTTTTAAAGATAATGTAAACAATTTTGTATAGTGCACGAATAGAACAAAATGAAAAGATCGCAATGCTTATAAATGGTGTTAAAAAATGTTTTGTGTCGCACTAATTCGAACGGGCGCTGATTATGATAAAATTAAACAAAAGTTATTAGAAGATACTAAATTTACAACTAATAATAATGATAATGCACATTTAGATAATGTATTGTTAGTTGTCAAACGATGTGAAATAATCATAGTACTAATGAGTGCAGAGCAAATATAAGATGTTATGCTTGTAATAAGCTAGGACATGTTATGAAGAACTGTAGATTGAAAAACAGTGGAAAAGTTTTTGATAACAATTTGTCGCAGACTCTGGTGCTACACAGCATAATTTTACTGTGTGTATTGCCGAATTGCAAACAGCGAATATTAGCGGAAATATAGCTTATAAAGGACAAGTTAGTATAACATTAAGAAGAGATTCAGAGTTGTAATGTGTTATTTTGTGAAGATGTGAAATGTAATGTTTATCTCTGTCTACAATTGATCGTAACAACAAAAGTATTACAATTAATAATGGTGCGATGAAAATAAACGATAACAATAAAGTAGGATGTGAAAATGATGGATTGTATTATATAGAATTTGAACAAACAAGTAGTTGTAATAAGTTGTTAACCGTTGAAATGAAGGATTCAATATTATGGCATATGAGACTTGGTCATACAAATAATTGTAATCTACAAATATTAAAATGGTTGGATTATATAGATTTTGTCGATGAAAATTCTAAACTCGAATTATGTGAAATTTATGTTTCATCTAAATTGTGTAAAGTTGAACATAAATCGTAGACCGGACATAGTAAGTCACATTTTCAATTGGTCCATACAGATTTATGCCAGGTGAAAGGTAAATATGATTCTGATAGAATAATTTTTAAATACATTTTAACATTTACAGATGATTTCACTCATTTTACAATTGTTTATTTATTGAATACGAAAATTGAAGTAGAACGCTATCCATATGGTGCAAAATAAATTGAATAAAAATGTAACAAGGTTAAGATGTGACAATGGTAATGAATATGTTAATAATAATAAACTATGTGAAGAATATGGTATAACAATAGACCTGAAAGTAATGGTAAGGTGGAAAGAATGAATCGTGCTATATTGGAGAAACCAAGATGTTCAATTAGTCAATCAGGGGTGCATAAAAAAATATTATAGTGATGCTCTGTACACAGCTGTATATTTAATAAATTTCTTACCAACTAAAAGTTTACAAAAATTGAGTATTCCTGCAACTTTGTGGTATGATAGAAAACAAAAGTTTGATCAAATAAGAAGTTTTGTTTGTCTCGCCTATGTACTGAAAACAATAATAAAATGAAAATTGGTTCCAAAAACTGAGAAATGTGTTTTCTTGGGTTATACCAAAGGAGGATACACGTTTTTATCAACTGAAATGAATAAAATAGTAGAGTCAAAAGATGTTGTTTTCAAAGATGATACTATCCCATTTAAAGATCGAAAAATCCCAAATTATCTGTTATCAGAAAAAAGTGATATACATCCACACGTGACTGTAAATGATGTAGAAGAAACGGAAATCATTAATGAAAAGATTGATGGAGAGGAAGTAACAGATGAAAATGCGGAATCTGATGTGAGAAAATCCACTAGAAACAATAAACCAGAATATTTAAAAGAGTATTTACTCTGTGTTGATACAGTACCGAAAAGTTATCAAGATATTGGAAAATTGAATGAACAAGAAAAGGATGCTTGGAAATTAGCCATTAAAAGAGAACTTGATCATATGAAAAAGTGCAATGTATGGAAAGAAGTGAAGTATAACAATCAGAACTTGGTTGATACCAAATGGGTATTTAATCATAAAATGACTACTGTTGGAAAGGTACCGAAAACAGATTGGTATAGTAATGGTAATTCATACGCTCCAGTAGCAAGTATAGTTACAGTACGAAGATTGTTAACTGTGGTTAATCATTTTGGTTATCATATGAGACACATCGACATAGAAACAGCCTTTTTGAATAATGATCTGAAAGAAGAAATATATTTAAAACCACCAAGTGGAATTGACATTGGAAATAATATATTAAAATTGCGTAAAGCTCTGTATGGTTTGAAACAAGCACTTAAAAGTTGGTATAATAAGTTAAATGTCTAATGAATCTGGAATTTACAAAATCAAAGTATGAAGCATGTTTATATTAATTTAATTGATTGTTGGAGAAAATAAAACAGATGTTGATGAATTAATAATTAAAATAAAGAATCATTTCACTATTAAAGATTTCGGATCAGTAAATAAATTTTTAGGAGTTACCACAGATAAACGATGTACTTGTAACGGATCAACAACAACAACGTATATTTCAGCATAATTTACAGTGAGTATACACAAACCAAAAATTTTAAATAATAATTACGTAACGCCCAGGATGGCTCGCCGTACATCAGAAATAATACAAAGACCCATAATAAATAAAACAACTAATTATACTTATACTTATAATGACAGCAAAAAATAATTGAAAAAAAAACTGTACAGCAAAAAACAAAAAATTAAGATAGTAATAATAAAACAAAGAAAAAACACGTTAGGCATTAAAAAATAAATAAAGAAAGGAGTTAACCCATAAATACATAAAAGACTAATTTAGAAAACGCAAAATAAAAACGGACATCAATAGAGAAAGACTTGAAATTTACAGATGATAATCAAAACACTGACGAAATAAATCAAAAAATAGTATCAGAAATTATTAGGTGCACTAGCACATATAATGCAGAATAGTAGACCTGATGTAAGCTATGCTATAAATGTATTAAGCAGATTTCAACAGAACGTCACAGCAGAGAAGTATCAGTATTTACAGAGAATCTTAAAATACCTAAAAGGGACTAAACAAATGAGGCTTAATTATAAACGAAATATCAATAGTGAACCGATCGAAGTTTATACAAATGCTTCTTGGCGAGAAAAAAAAGATCGAAGATCAACACAAGTTATATTGATAAATGTTTTCGGAAACCCTACGTACTGGAAAACAAAAAAAAAAAAAGTTTATTGACACTGTCAATTGCTGAATCCGAGTAAATAGCTGTAAACGCGAGCGCAAGAGAAGCGTTGTGGATATCCGAACCACTAGTCGATTTGGGAATAAAAATAGATGGCATAATAATACATGAATACAATTTTATAAAAACTACTAATAACACAATAAATTACAGTAGAACAACAACTTTGTACATCAAATATAAATATATAAATGAATTAGTCGAGAACATCAGACTGTATATATTCCTCCCGGAAAACAGAAGGCGGATATATTAACCAACCAATTAGAAACCACCAAATGTGAGAGAAGAACTTGGTCTGTGCGAAGGATAATAATTTTAGGGATTATTGGGAAATTATTATTATCGATTAAATATTATTTGAATTTAAACGTTTTAATATTGTACTATGAATGTAATGTACTTTTCAAATGTGTTTATGGAAATATAACACACTAGTGTGTTTATGGTTTATGTACAAGTTTTAATGTTGTATGTATAAATTGTCGTGAATATAAAAAATGGTGGTATAACATATAGTGTATTTTATTTCCGATATAATTGTGTTAAAATGATAAAAAAATTAATTAAATTGTACAAAGAAAACAGTAAATCCTAATAGTTTTTTAAAAATTATTTTGGTATAATAATAAACAAAATCGTGTATTTTAGAAATTATTTTGAATAGCGCATCGTCCGACCAAGGTAATAAAGATACACAACACAAATTTATTTATGTTAAGATATGCACCTCATTTGAGGATACGTTGTAGTTTTACAGTTGTAATATTAGTTATTTACTCAGCTACTAAACTATTACGAATTTTAATGGCAAGTAGTTACATTTAATTAATATTTAATAGTTTTAAAATCGAAAATAATGTTTCTTCTTGTTTTAAAAAAAAATATTGGTCGGACGCAACATTCCATCTGAACTTTGTGTATAATTATCAATAGTAAACATTGCAAATTCTAATTTTAAAATTGCAAAATTTCACTTGTTATAAAAAAATCATAACGTAATTTCTGAAGTATTATTCGACAGGATTCATAATTAATAATTCGTGTACCTTGGACGTTTATTTTTAATAGTTAACTAGATGATAATTTTGAATTGTTGCAGTAATGTAATTGATCTTAAAAAAAAAAACAATTAATAATAACTAATTTTTTGTATTTACATCATCTTTAATGCAAAACTTTCTTTGGTTTTCAATACGTTTCTTATTCATAAAAAATTTAATAGAATAAATAACATTATTATATTTTTAAAAGTAATCTCTGGCTGGGAAGTACCGTTTAATATAAACACGAGTTCAAAATGTTGCGCAAACAATACAAACATTGAATTTAACACAAACATACTTGTACACAGAGCTATAAGTATCGCCATCTGCACGATTCGCAATAATTATAAATTACACACATCTGTGTACATAAATCATTCAACCAATATAATGAATTCGCTATGCTATTATGTAATTTTTCAAGGCAATGCTTAATTCTATGAAAATTAGACCAATGGTATACATCGACATAGGTTGTTGAATTAAAAAATCGTATTTCATATCCTTATGTGCATTTAAATACATTATTCGTGTTATTATAAGTTCCCAATCAATACATATGAATTAATTATAAAAAGATAAAAAATTAAATGAAATATAAGGAATTAAAATAAAACATTTCTTACATGAAATTTTAACTTATTTCATTATATTTATATTTTTAGATAGACACATATATATAAAGTCTATAGGCCTGAGAACTCATAAATATTACTTCAACGTATTCGGAAAACAACTTTAATTTTTGTCTAAAAACATACATTACAAAAAAATGCTCGACGAACATGCAATCCTAGATGTTGGTTATTAGAAGCAACATTGTAGATACCAAAGTAGAACTTAAAAAGAAAAACGAGAAATATCCACAGAATGTCCAGTATAAACAGATGCGTTCCAACTATTTCTAAATACAATTCCCATTAAAATCTATAACATTCAACACCAACAATTTTACGTTGTCAGTTGTAATACTCTCAATTCTCAATACGAACAGTTAATTTTATTTAATAATTTGAATTGCAATAACATGTATAACGCCTAATACTGTTACCAGAATAATAATTAAATAATTTCAACCATCATGAAAATAGCCATTCAATATTATTTTTACGGATCACCATTCAATTCACATTGTTTTATATTTTTTAAAATAAATGAATCAAATATAAATAAAAGGTATATGTGTACTGTAATATTTATTATGAATTTATTCCTATACGGAAATTTTATTTTGTTAAATAAAGAATGTTTAATGAAACCTAAAAATTACTGAAATAAATTTCTCAACTGTATGTATACGTATATATACGTACATATGTATATAAATATACGTGCGGGATCTCGGAGTTAACATTGATGACAATTTAAAATTTTCAATACATGTAAGCGATGTTGTTAATCGTTCTTATAAAATGCTAGGTTTTATTATAAGAAATTCATACGTGTTTAGAGATCCATGGACGCTACTGTCGCTTTATAATGCATTAGTGCGTAGTCCTTTAGAATACTGTTCAATTATTTGGGATCCGTATTATAATAAATACATTAGGTTAATTGACAAAGTTCAGTGTAAATTTTTAAAATATCTATATTACCGTATATCAGGTATTTACCCTAAATATATGAATTACGATATATTAAGAAATATAATGGATGTGAGGTCTTTACACTACAGAAGGAAAATAGCCAAATTAAGATTTCTTCATGATGTATGCAATGGTAGAGTTAATAGTGAGTATTTAACATCAACCGTCTCCTACGTTGTACCAAGATCAAATAGGCGATCGAATCGTTTTTTTAGTGAGCCGCGTGCACGAACAAACCTCGGTTTAAGTTCTCCGTTGCCGTCAGCTTTCCGCTTATATAATTCTCTTTTGAACATATTTCAATGTATGGATATATACTTTGATAACAGATATTTCTTTAATAAGTTGCTTCCTGAACATATTTTGCGATGAGAACAGGAGTTTCGCTGTTGTCTGTTCCAATGGTTCTAGATTGTTATTATGTGGTGTGTGTTTGGTATATGTGTTCCTTTACTAATGTACATGTAGTATATACGTTAAGGATTATATTGTATTTATTAATTTGTTGAAGATTATTCGTCCGTTTATTTCGAGTAAGATTGTGCGAAGGGTGTTAATGATGTATGTTTTAATGCGTGTGAGACTTGTGAATGCGTGTAGTTTTTCTGTTGTGAGGCTGGTGAATGTGTTCAATGTATTTTTTTTGTATTTTATTTTTTTTTACTTTTAATTTTATAATTCAGAAAAAATTATTAATTGTATTATTTTATTTATAAACCTACACTATAATTGGCTGTTCCTGTTGTGTGGCTTCATTAAATAAATAAATAAATAAATATACATGTGTAATAATTTTACAAAACTAAAACCTGGCTTTCATAACACTTGTTTAAATTTATCAAACTTCTGGACTAAATTCATCAAACTTTAACAATTAATATAAGGTTCACTAGAAACATCAAAATTTCTGTTTAATTAGGCTAAAATTATTCATAGTTTCATCAAGAATTTCTAAGCCAAATAATTAAATTAAAATTAAATGAATGTCATTAAATTCGAACTTTTAAAACTTTCGAAACTAGCAAACACCATAAACGTAGTAACAAACTTACTTGTATGACCCACGGGAAATCCAGCAACCGTAATTACCAGACTGTAACACAACATGATGAAAATTATACATTTTCCAGCCATTCCAATTACAAGTTTGAACGATGAAACATTATAATACTAGATGATATAAAAGTAAAATTTTAAAATCTTCTTGCCCACATTTCCACTTCATTTTCGCATTATAAACAACTACTGATATAAAAAAAATGTAATTAATAAATATCAAAGATTAAAATATTCGAACAACACAATTATCATCTCCAAACGCGAACTCTTAAAAACGACAAACGCCGATAATCAAAAATCCATAATGAAATGATAAAATGTAAATGAAGTGTTAACCACTTCAATAAAGTAGTAAACACTAACAAATTAAATGTAACTCAGTGGTACAAATACAAAAAATCAAAAATTTGTAATTCATATATGAATTTGTAAAGACATCCCTGATTGTCTCTTAAAGTGTATTTTTTGCAGCTTCAATTATTTATATATATACATAATATTTAAATAATAAAAATTTCCTAAGCTACATTAATAAAATTTATTATATTATGATTTTAAAGGGGAAAACAGGTTGTAACTAAAAATAATGATTGCAAACGCTCAAATTTTAAAATTTTTTATACAAATATTTTTGCTTTTGTCATTTCTAAATATTTTAATAATAATAATCGATAGTCGTAAATACTAACGTTTATTCTAAAATGTCGAATATCAAATAAAATTCAAATTTAACACGTTCTGTTTTGATTGTGATATGATAATTATAGTAGTTGGTTGTGTGGAACTGTGTACCTGTGGTGATTAGTAATATATTTCATTTTAGTGTCTTTGTTCTTTAAAAGTGCTAGTATTATTTCAAATGTCTGAAAATCATTGTGTTGTTTGCTTTAACAAGAATATTAAAATATTTTCCATTGGTGAATGCGAGCATCCCGTTTGTTATGAATGCTCTTCGAGAATGAAAGTTTTATGCTCTCAAAATGAATGCCCAATATGCAGACATGATATGTCCATGGTCAGTATAACTTATATGTACTGTGTTCATCTTCTAAATTTATTTAAAATTCTGATATAAAGAACCACCTGTTACTTATCATGTTTTCCTTTGACATTGTCTAGGTAATTTAAAGACAATGATTGTTCTCATACGTGACAATTTTTAACATGCTCTACTTTATCATTTTTTCAGGTTGTATTTACTGATAAAATTCAGCCATTTAAAAATGTGAAGTGGTACCCGCTGTTCGATCAAGAATTTAAGATAGCATTTGCAAGCCCTCGTATACAGAGTTTGTTTAAACTATTATTTATTAATGTTTGTAAACAGTGTTACAATCAACCTAACTTTGATGAATTTGACGAACTTAAAACTCATATGCTCAGCAAACATAATCGTTATTGTTGCGAATTGTGCATCGAACATTTAAAGGTAAATTTTACCTCTAGTTGTTGGCGATGAATATTAATCATTCATCTTTAATATTTATTACAAAGTTACTTTAAATGAATTTTTCTTGTATGCACCTAATGAATAAACTAAATTACTATTTGCACCTAATTAAAGGAATTAAATTCAAGTAATCGGATTTTATTGTAATTTACGTAATATTATATATTTTTTTAATTGTTCTCCATTGCAATCTGTTCATATAAACCAATAAGTAGTTGGTTTAATAACAAATGAACATGAAATCAGAAGTACTCACTAGCACTTCGCCTGATTTCAAGAACTTACATTTTTGTAAGGTGTAGAGGTTGAACTGGAGGTGTTTAACAATTCAGAAACCACCGTATTTGGGTGAAATTTTAATCGTGCTAAATGTTTTAACAAGTCGATTTATCTCGTTTAATACATAACTAATGTTAATATCACTGTAAATTGTTGCGTTAGAAACATACTGGAGAGTCCCTAGTGATTGACCATTATATTTTATTCTCAAGTGCCTGAATTATTTGAAAATAGGTTAGTGTGCAGCTCCATAACTGCGTGTCATATGTCCACATAGGATTACGTATAGTTTTATATAATTGTATTTTATTCGATAAGGATATGTTACCTAGTAAACAGTTTATTTGTCTAACTTTTATATCCAGCTTTTTTTTTTCTTCGTCTGTATATAGTGTTTCCACTTAAGTTCACTGTCAAGGCGAATGCCTAATTATTTATCAATGTTCTTAATAGATATTTGTGTGTTATTAATACTTATGGAACTAGAATTTTTCCATTGATAAACTGTACGTTAATCGTTTTCTTTTCTTTTACTTTAATTTTCCATAAGTTCAGCCATTATTCAGCTTCGTTTAATGCCGTTTGTAATTTAATACTAGCTAATTGCGCACATTTATCACAATAATAAAACAACAACTTGTACTTCATGGAAGGTGGGAAACTCTACAGTAAACATACATCACGAGTCCGAATATTTAATTTTAAGGGACGCCCGCTGGTATTGCATTAATTCCTGAAAGTGTTCGTATCTTACTTGAAAGAAACGATCTTGGAGTTAGGAACACAAGAGTTTAATTTGTGTTTCAGACCGTCATGCCGCACTTTATGAAAGACTTGAGAAATATCAACAAATGCAGCTGTACAGGCCTGTTTTACTTTTAAACTGAGTTGTTTGGAAAACCAAATTAATGATTAGGAATTATATTATTTGACTGGGTGGACGTAACCTTTTAAGTATTAATTTTTCCATAACTAGATATCCAGATAACAGGTAAATTGATCGATAGGAGAAAATGCTGTTTTCCGGGATTGAGAATCATATTTATTTTGCGAAAAATTTCCATTGCATTGCAAAATAATTCAGTCGAAAAATAGAGGTGCACATATCAGTAAACAACACGATAGCCTTTCGAGGACTGTCATTAAGTCATAGATTGGATTTCTTTTTCATCGATTTGATAGTGTATTTTAGTCGAAGCAAACACAGTCGATATTGATGGATTTGAGATACTATTCGACGTGCATGTAATCAGATTTGGCATAGAGCCATATTTAAAGACGTTCGCCAGATGCGCGGCATATAAATCGGGTTTTTCCTTTTGAGTGTTGCCCAAGATCCATTCGATTTCTCATGGGTGAGACATTTTTTATAGATCTGTTTGGATTTTTTCATCTCTATAAAGAATAATCTCATCAGTGGGTAATAAGGGCAACTTACGTAAAACATTTCTTTTCTCATTTCATTTAATAATTTTCTTTTTCAGTAATGTTTTATCAGTCGATAGTCTGGTGGGCCACTTTTTTTCTAAGTTTTTTTTTTAAACAAGGTCTCTAGCTAATGTAGGATATGCGTTAATTGCAGCTTTTTGTTTTGTGATAGTAAAGTAGCTACAATCTGAATTACGCAATTTGAGCACTGAATTACATCATTGATCTTAAGTGAGTTTTTTAAGTCTAATTTTATTTCTAAATTTTCTCGATAAGTTTCCTATTGTATCGTTATAAAGAGATGGAGAAATATAAATGTGAGTTAAAATAGCGGAAAGATGATACGATGAGACATGAAACAATGAAATAATATCTAAATGATGGTATACGTGCCTTTAATAATATAGAAATCCAAAAGGTCAGACAGTTTACTAGAGTCAGTAGGCCAATAAGTTGGTTCTCCTGTACACAGATAAATTATATTTTGATTATCTAAAATATTTTTCAGAATCTTGAACCCCACGATGTGTGTTTGCAATTACAATCTCTCCTGCTATAAATGTTTAAAATAAATACCACTTACAATTGTTCACATTAGATACATATCCTATTATATTCGACACATTGATGAGAAAAAGTTGTTATGAAAATAAAAAATACTACACTGTAGGCAGTTATATCTAATATTAAATGTAAAGGGTATTAACATAAATTACTAATTTATAAATTAACGAAGGAATTGCCATTAACGAAAATTTTATAAATTATGATTAAAGAATGTTATTTTTACTTAATTTTTCAAACAATGTTTAAACGATAATTTTCGCAGCAGAAAAAATTAAATATATTCTTAGAACAACCATATAAATATTAGGAACGGAATAATGTCGCACCGTATATAAATAAAGCGCAAAAATAAATAAAATCAAAAATAATTGAATGGTGGTGAATGAAACTTAATAACTATATAAAATGAAATAACAAAAAAAAAATTATTCAAAAAACGTTCATAACCTCAATAACCCTGAAATGCAGTACAAATGTTACAGTTGCAGAACCACAATCTTGGTATCATTTTATGTACGCTTGCCCAATTTGGGATAATTTTGTGCACGCAAAAATTATGAATAGTGTACTTGAACAAGCTACAATAATGTAATGTATGTAAAAAAAAATTATAATTAAAAAATCCTTCATGTTTAAAATTTAGCTAATTTTGAATTGTTCAACTAATTCTCGATTTAAAAAAAAACTGTTTATCAAGTTCAAGTTTGAATCATATTTCGGGTTATTCATATTTTCTGGAATTTACATTTAATTTTTATGGCCCATATCTTGCGAGCAAAACCTCCCACAACCACAATGTTTCACGCTAAATTTTACGTACATACGCAAAAGTTTGTGTACATATGCCCAATAGTCGGTTCCTGTATATTAAAATATATTTTTGCTCATATTTAATCATTGAAATGTTTATATTAATTTATTAAAATTGTATTATGAATAGAATAAATTGTTTAAATTTTGCTGCAGATATTTCCGAAAGAGCAAAGATGGTATACCAAAAATGAATTAGTGCGTCACAAACTTACCGGCGATCCGGATAATACATCTCATCGTGGTCATCCTTTATGTAAATTTTGTAATATACGGTTCCTAGATAACGATGAACTTTACCGCCATCTTAGAAGGACTCATTTATATTGTCACATTTGTGATGCGGAAGGTGTGCAAGGCTTTTACAGGTACTCGTGCGTTATTTCGCTTGTATTAAAAACAAAAGCATAATATTTTTTAAGGCCTAGTGAACTAAAAAACAAGTTTTCTAAATTATATTATCGCTTTCAATAATTTATTTGACTCTTGCAATATGAATACGTAGGTTCATTATGTTTCTTCTTTTTATGATATTAAAACTTGAGTTTCGAAAAATTAAATCTCTGTATTATTGTTAGTGCTAATAATTTTAACATTTTTTCAGACATAATTATTGTTTTGATAATTCAAAAGTTAATCACGATGATGACATATGCAGTGATTTTTTTTTTAAAAATAGCGTTTTGTAATTGTGATGATAATGATAAAAATAACTTTACTTGTTTATCGAGTCTACATTACTGACTTTTTTAATAAATTGAGAAATCAATACATTCCTTTATTTTAATGATGATAATAATAGTTTAATAATAATTTATTTGTACCACTTTAGCGGATGAAATTAAACAGATTCTTTACATTTGAGTATTAATTTTAACTTCCTACTATATAAATATTTGCAATGATTCTTAAATTTCCAAATGATTAAATAGCATTTTTAATGAGTGACAGTTTTGTGACATTTTTAATGAGTGGCAGTTTTGTGAGATAATTTTGTTTCACTATTTATTCTTTTAAAAGGGAATATGCAAGTTTGAGGAATCACTTCAAAACTGAACACTATTTGTGCGAACAAGGGAACTGCTCAAGTCAAGAGTTTACAACCGTCTTCGCCTCGGAGTTAGATTTACAAGGTATATACATATACATATTTAACGATTTACTGTAGTTTACATATAGAAAAGTATATATAGTTCATCCTGGTTTCTTTATTATAATCATTGGATTTATAACTAGAAAATTTTAACTGAAATAAAAGCTTTTTCCTCAAATAAAGGATTGCAATAGTTCATGTTGAGGCTAGAAGACAACATTTGGACATTAATTACAAATATTTCGAAATTAAAAGGACAACATAGCTTTAAACAAAGATTTTAATCAATTAAACAAGAATTACTGAACTTCGAGAAAATTGATATTGCACACACTCATGAATGAATCGAAAGATTGATAATTAGAGTTTATATTCAACATTTTAAAAATTCAATATTTCGGTTTACAGATGATCTGATAAGTAGAGTAGCAGCTTCTATAGACTTTGCAATTTAAAAATTGCAGCCAGCGCTAAATAAATTACAAAATCTTCTCGCCAGATCACAGTTGGCTATCAATAAATAAGACTCGTGGTATCGTGTTCACGAGAAAATTCCTTCGAATATCACCATTATTGCGCATCAATAAAAAGTCTGGAGCAGTCCGTCAAATATCTGGGGTAATGTTTGATTCTAAAATATGATTAATGAAGAGACCATATTTTTTTTACAAAAGTGCAACAAGGGGCTTAATGTACTACAAAGCATTTCGGGAATAAAGTGGGGTGCTCATCCGGTAGTACGTCTTCAGATCTATAAAGCACTCATCGGATCTCACATAGATTATATTGCGCCATTCATTACTTTACTAAAATATAAAAAATATTACAATTGATGCAGAATCTTGCCCTCCTCATACATTTGGGCGCCATGTGCTCTACTCCCATTAATATCTTACAGGCAGAAGCTGCGAAAAACCAATAAATTTGACCTTATAGTCATGCAGCGTTACTTCCATGTAATCAACAAACAACATACGCGTATGTCAAAGCTCGCGATAATAAATACTGAATTGGTAAAAATTTACCTCCACCCCTTCATGGTCGTAACACACAAGTTTAGTCTAGACGGCTTTTAGACTCCTTTTAAGGTTTTCTTCCAAATACTATAGTTTAGATTATAGGTAGATACTATCTCATTAAATACATCGAAGAGTTTCTCATATGGAATTAACAGTTCCATTATCGAATCAGTCTTAAAGACACGTCTATGAAATCATGTGCACTAATGGCTCTATTGAACATTCCGAAAAGAGGTGTACAGCAGCATTTTTGTTTATCGCAATCGAAACATCAATGCAAGCTCATCATTTTTTATGGAAATGTATGCCATTATATGAGTCTCTTTCTTTGATTAGATTATATAAAGAAAATCCTACTACTCATTGACTCCCTGAGTGTTTTTTTTTTTCAAACTGTCTAGACTCCTACAATTTATAATGAGTATGACAACAGTGGATTTGACATTACAAGCGTGGGATTAAGGTGAAATTAAAATGGGTCCTGGCGTCCGTTTATTCGTTCGGCCCTAACTCCGGTCATTCAGAAGCATATTAAATTACAATTTAATATCAAAGCCTGAGTAAATGTTTTGCCGTTCCTTTCAATCACGCTTTTTAAAAGGTAAAACATATTCTAATATTCAAAAGACAATTCCAAAAGAGCCTTGGGTTAAACATTGTGATGTCCTCCACAAAGATTTATCAAGAAGTTGTCATAACTGTGTTTAGTTGTATTCTATTTGTACAGATGGTTTTTAATTTTCTTCTTTATTATTACTATTTTAAATTATTCTTAAGTTTTGCGTAAACTCTTTATTTTTAATTTACGAGAGAATAGACCATGTAAATCCCATCCCTTTTTCCATCGCAATAAGTTAATTTAAGTGCGGAGGTCTGTGCATCTGTGCCGGGACCTCCATCAACATATTAAAACATCCTTTTGTTTTATAGAGGAAGAGATTTTTTTAGGGTAAAAATCCCACACGAAGATTTTGGCTCCTTAAGTGCATGCTTGTATGTACTGCGTTAATAATAAAAAAAATCCTAATATATCAGTGCCTTTTGAAGGTTCTTCCCCTCCCGCTTTAATTAAACAATAAAAAATAAACTGTACACCTAATCATCTTGCCAAGTTAGAGATCATCAGAAGTGGAGTTTGTGAGGTATGTAATATTGAAAATGATTTAACTTCTATTGACAAAGAATGCGCTGCAAGTAAAACTTGAAGAACTTGTTGTGGATTCTCTCCTTAGATGCGTGTAAATTATACTATTTCATTAAGGACAAATATAAATTTATAATCCGAACAGTCCACTTAAACTGTCCAAAAAACTGAACCTAAAAATAAAAAGAAACTTGTGTAATCATATCTGATTGAACTATTTAATCCTATGTTTATGATAATAGTTTATTTTATGTATAAGTGAATTAATTTATTCTAGTATACGTTGAGTACGGCGGCTTTCCGCTAATCGCCGAAGTTAAGCAACGGACTTGGATGGATGGCCGCCGGCTCAGTGTGTTGTGTGTTGTTGGTATCTCCCAATTTGCGTGGGTTGCACGGGAGATTAGGCTATTTTCTACACAATTTATGATTGGGGAGACCTACGTCCAGAAGTGGACCGATATATAGGTAAAAAAAGAAAAGAGTATATAGAAAGTCGTGGTGGTGTAGTTGCTAGAGTGCTCGACTGTGAACACGACAATTGGGGTGTTCGAAACCAACACGCGACAGAAAGTTTTCATCATTATTTAATTCTTAATTATCGCGGAGAAGGTAGTGGCACCCCACTCCGTGTAACATCATATGCACGCGCATCTGCGTCGCATATGAATAGTGCCTTGAATGCTAGCTCATTCTGTACGTAAAAATAAACGTACAAATCACGACGTCCGGCAACGAACAATACGACGATGATGATATATAGAAAACTAAATCAAAATTTTTTTTTAAGTTACAATTTTGTAAGATAACATGTAAAACTCAAGTACGTATTTGCGTGATCTACATAATTTTTTTGTTACTGATTTTAACAATTAAACCAGTTTCATTAAATTTCTTCAGTTAAGACATATGAATAATTTCTTTTTGTGTATGTTTGAAATGTGGGAGTAATGTACTTCACTAGGAGTAATGGAGTTACATACATTATGCGATATTTAATTAGAATATTTATGATTTTTTAAAGTAACGACTCAATTGATAATTAGTTTCTACATGATTAGTTCAATTAGTATATTTAATTTCTCGTGTTATTCTTTAGCTCA
The DNA here is from genome assembly GCA_032883995.1 of Coronaproctus castanopsis. Taxonomy (NCBI): domain Eukaryota; kingdom Metazoa; phylum Arthropoda; class Insecta; order Hemiptera; family Monophlebidae; genus Coronaproctus; species Coronaproctus castanopsis. The sequence goes on along the minus strand of CM065053.1, from coordinate 160,534,577 downwards.
TCAAGTACTTACACATAATAAAAATGCTGGAAAAAGAGAGAGATTTGCACGTTTAGAAGTCCAGATTACATTGGTGCCACGACCTGGTGATCGAAACGCAACAAATGGCAGAATGTATGTTTTTTAATATTGTTATTAAACATATAATAAAATGTGCTTTGACGAATACTTTTGTCCATTAAATCTGTTGTATATGTTTTTTGTCATTTTAAAAAAAATTATAACTAGTGTAACGTGTGACGATCAGTCTGTTATATTAGTTTGCGTCGCTGATCTTTAAAAATGAGATACAAATTCGTATAACTCGCCCGATCAAATAATAAACAATTTCTAAAATTTATTTGGTAATAGCTTTTTTTTTACATGAAGTTCTACAGTCTGTTACTTCACAATTTGTGAACTATAACCGGAAATATAATTTTGTTATGAAATGCCGTTAATTTTTTAGCTATTTATGTTATCGTGATAAATTTTTTAATACATATAATCTTTTAGGTTATTTTAATATATACGATATTTTAACTTTTATTACATATACATTAAATTTAATATTTTCCTTGTTGAATCATCATCATCATATACTGTGCTCAATCCTAACATTCGTTTGTCATTGATTTCTATCTCTGTCGATTCTGTGCCATCCGTTTCAGTTCTTCGTACGATGACGTCGTCTCATCTTCGAGTATCTGTGAAATGTAATCTGTTCGCCGCCTTCCAATCATATTCTTTCCCGGGTGCATGCCTTCTATTAGACGAATTATTAGCCCTTCGTGTCGCACTTCTTGATATTATTTTTAACAACGTCGGTTTTTCATCAATTCTCAATACTTCCTCGTTGGTTACCTTATATGTCCATTTTATTTTTAATAATCTTCTGTAACATCAGAGTTCTAATGCCATCAGTCTTCGCTTCTCGTCTTTCGTCATTATCCGAGTTTCGCATCCATACATATACTTGCGGCAGTCTTGTTCTAACGGCTAAATCTATGTTTCTCGGTGTCAATAAGCTTTTCTTATTATAAAATGCTGCTTTAGCTTGGGCAATTTTGCTGTTTATATCCATTTTACTTCTACCATCTTCGGTTATTACGCTTCCCAAGTAACAAAATTCGTTTATTTGTTCTACTTTCTCTCCCTTAATATCTATATTAAATTGATTCCTTATATTATTATATTTATTTCATACTAATATTTTGGTCTTTATTTTGCTTATTTTTTCATATTATATTCCTGTAGCATGTTTTCCATTACTTTTACATTTTTATTCAGTTCTTTTTCTGATTCAGCTATTACAGCAATATCATCGGCAAATCTAAGCATACTGACATTTTCCCCATGTATTGGTATTCCTTTAACTTTTTCTTTAGTTTTTTTCATAGCTTCTATGTAAACATTGAATAACATGGGTGACAAGACTCATCCTTGCCGTACACCTTTTCTAATTTTTGCTTATCTTTCTTCATTTCTAATTTTTATAACCATCCGTTGATTATTATATAGATTGTATATAATCCTTCTTTCCTCATATTTTAATACCATGTTTTTTAATAATATTAACATCTTTTTCCATTCGAAATTGTCAAATGCCTTTTCTATATCTATAAATCCTATAAATGTGCTTTTTCCCTTCCTTATTCTTTCTGTAATGAGATTAATCGTAAGGCCAGTATTGCTTCTCTGGTACCTTTGTTCTTTCTAAAACCAAATTAATCTTCTGCTATAATATTTTTTTAATCATTTGTTCTGCACTTCTATATATATTTTTGTTAAAATTTTTGAAGCATGTGACAATAAACTGATAGTTCTATGTTTTTCACATGTATCAGCCTTTTCTTTTTTTCGGTATTGCGATTAAAAATCGTCTGGTATATTCCCTGTCTCATATATTTCATAAATAATATTATACAATTGTGTAATTCCTTCTTCTCCAATATTTTGTCATAATTCAGATTGTATTTCATCTATCCTAGGCGCTTTACCGGGTCTTAATTTTTGTACCGCTCTGTCAAATTCGGCTCTTGATATCGTATCGCATTTATCTTCTATATCTACCATATCTTCAATAATTTCTTCTTTATCATATCCCATATATAATTCTTCCAAGTATTCTGTCCATCTATCCGCTATGTCTCCATCTTCAATTAGCAAATTTCCACATTTATTTTTTATATTCCTACTTTTTGTTCTATAGTTTGAAAAATTCTTCCTTATCAGTTTGTATGCTTCTTCGATTTTCCCTACATTAATTTTTTGTTCAACCTCCGCACAATTATTTTGTATCCTTTGTTCCTTTGCCTTTTTAGATTTCCGATTAATTTCATTCCTCAAGTATTTATACTGGGTTTCGTCTTTACCTTTGAATATTCTTCGTTTCTTCATTAAATTTAAAATTTCAGTATTCATCCATTTTTTCTTAGCCCTTTGTTCTTTTTTTCCTAATATGGTATTCGCTGTGTTCATTATTTTTGTTTTTAATTGTGTCCATTTTTCTTCAATACCTAAACTCGTTTGTGTTTTAGTAGACTGACTGATCATTTCTTTTGTTTTTTGTTTATATCATTATCTTTTAATTTTTCTATTTTCAGTGTCATTTTACTGTTTTTCTTGATATTTTTAAATTTTAAACATTTCATAACTACTGGATTATGATCACTTTCTATGTCAGCCCCAGGATAACTTTTGCAATCTTTAACTTGGTTCCTAAATCTCTGTTTCGCCAGTACATAATCTATTTGATATCTATTGTCAATTCTTCTCTTGTGATTTTTATACATAGTATTCGAAATAATTAAATTATGTTTCATACAGAATTCTATTAACCTTTCTCCTCTGTCATTTCTACTTCCTAGGCCATATGCTCCTATAATTTTCCCTTCCTTTTCTTGACCTACTTTGGCATTGTCCATTATTATTAGATTTTCTTCCGATTTCACATGTTTCCATATATTTCTTCTACATAATCATTATTATATTTCGTCGTCGGCATATAAACCTGTAGAATAACAGTATTTGTTGGCCGCGTTACCACTCTAACCATAATTATTCTTTCATTATATTGCAGATGACTTATAACTTTACATCCAAACCTTTTTTCAAGAACTATTCCTACACCTACTGTTCCATTTACTGATTCCGTATATATGATTCTATATTAACGACTCTGGAAATCTCCTTGTTAGGCCATCGCATTTCGTTTATGCCTAGTATATCTATTTTCATTCTGTTCATCTCCTTTTTTAGATTTTCTAACTTTCCACATCGGTTCAAAGTTCTAACGTTCCATGTTCCTATTTCAATAATACTTATTCGAGTTTTGACGACTTTTCCTGTAGTACTCTCCACCCGGATATATGAATGGGAGAGTATTTTACGTCCGGAATTTATTTTTACAAACGAAGACATCATTATAGCTAGATAAAATGAAATCAATGATTCCTCAAAAATAGTAATGTAGTGGTTTTCTGTTGCTTTCTTGGGGGATAGCCTAGTGAGACATTTATGGCGGCCTCAACTCGTCGAGGATGAGAAGTCATTGGACTCATGTATAGTTTTGGAAGACATTTCCCCAACCTGTCTCTCTACATCCTCGTTCTCATTGCCCTGTCACTATTGGAATCACCTGCATGAGGCATCAGTAGCTGCTCTTGGTCCGCGACTGCTTATTTGACTAATGTCTTCTTCGCAGCTAACCTACATATCTGTAGGCCGTTCCACTATCCGCCACCTGTGAAGACGCCTAATATACACTAATTTATCTGTGCTAAAAATTTTGTTTACTGTTGATCACATTGTTAATAACTTCTTGCATCTGTAACGAATATAATTTAGGACATATTCAATCATTCGAGCTTTTTTTATATTTAAACAACTTGAATATCTTAACGTTATAAATGTCATAATTTTTAACTGTTTCCGTAGATTTTGAATATACATGTAATATATAAAGTATATATATATATATTTACGATTTGTGTATTTTGAGAGTATATTGAAATTGTTAAATTAAACAAAACTGAAAATTGACATAACAAAATAATGACGAAAAATGGACATTGAAATTCAGTCTGAAAGAGCAAACTAAATTAATTCATAATAGGTGCTAATTTTATGTGTATGTGAATTTTTATATATATATATATATATATATATATATATATATATATATATATATATATATATATATATATACTAAACTTCTGCAAACTGTCGTGTTTTTCAAACCTATTATAAAATTTTAATGGGTTTAATTTATCAAAATGTTAAAACACAAACATCTATAGTATAGTATTTGATGTTACGAAAATGTAATATTGATAGTGCATATTTCTTAGGGTTAACTTTTTTTTTGCGTGCAATCTGTATTTATAACAATAAGCAGCATTGAAGACATGTTATTATCAAAACTCGGGAAGGAGGATAGTCCTCCAATGGATCCTGATCCTGCTTATTGATAATCTACAATTATATGATTATGAGTAATCAGGATCGATGTTAAAGCTGGAGAGGATTGAATCTGTGTATTCGATTGAATTTTACACAGTCTGTTAGCAGGTTCTTTGCTAACATATTTTTGTGACGATTGAGTCTCCTTATATCTTGCACTCGAGTTGGGTATCTCTTCTTTAACAATTATCTTCAAGTTCTTATCAGGATGCGTTAACAATCGTACGTAAGAATTTTGCTTGTGTTCTTTCCATAAGAGCTCTATTGGAGTTAGATGTAGTACCAAAGTTCAATGCCCTATGTCCAAATTGGCTTTATTATTGATTCATAAGGCAGAACTTTCATTTTCTAGTGAAAGAACTGAATTTCTTCAAACCATCCAGTCCATATTTATTCAGTGTCAATCTGATGTTTTAAAAAAAAAAAAAAAAAAAAAAAAAAAAATATTATAAAACGTAGTTAACATCGTACGCGATAAAACGTATAATATGATTCTAATAAATACCCTGAGATATTTATTTACGCTATCGTGCAATTATTCTATACGTCATTATTACTTTCTTTAATTCTATACTCAGGAATAATAACGAACCACGCGTAGAAACAGAAGAATTTCAAGAACAAATAACGCAACAGCCACAATCGCAAACGCGTCCTACTTGGTTAGATTCCACACCGTCATTAGAACAAGCTTTTCCCGCGTTAGGTCGAGGACCGGCTATTCCGATACAACGATCGACTTTTGTAAAACGACCAACCAATCGGCTAGCCATTACGGATCAGAATTTTCCGGCTTTATCTTCCGATTTGCCATCCGCTCCTGCGTCCTCCGGTTCGACTAGTTCTTCGTCTACTCGAATAACAACGACTGTAAGTAATAGCGCGACTATTCCTACGTTATCGTATACCAGTTCAACCGTACGTATGAATCCGAAACCTCAAAAGAAAAGAGTGGTAAATTCGTTACACATTAATCCTTCGTCGAACGAGAATAAAAACGCGTCTAATAGTAATAATAATAATAATAATGTTAATACGTCGGTATCGACTTCGTTACGTTCGCCAGAAAGTTGGGCCGTTAAAATTAAAAACGAACAAAAAAAAACGATCGCGGTTGGAAATAAGGACAATGAAAAATCAAATCGAATAACCGATAAGGGTGTTTTACAAAAGCAAGAATTCCCGGCTTTAGGTAGCAATGATAAAAAACGTAATAAAAAATCATCGGTTACTATGCAGATCGATAATACCGATGCAAATTCTAATAATAATAATAACAATAATATATCTAAATCCGATAATAAAGCGACTGATTGGAGTGATATATTCGATAATTCGTCGAAAAATCAGAAAAAATCTAAAACGAAATCTCCATCGTCCGATAACGGTAATTATTACGCACGCGATAGCAACAACCAAAATAATAGTAATAATAAAGATAACAATATTTCTGGCTACGTTGATTCTAATATAACGGGCAAAAGTAAAAATGACGCCACGAACGATGGTCGTAATCGTTCGAATAATAATGACGACCGAACTTCATCTACTGTCGTTAACAGCGAGGACAAGTCGAAAATCAAAAAAAAGTGTTCGCTAGTAGCGCTCGTAAATGACGATGAACAAAATGACGATAGTATTCTGATTAATTTTCACAGTCATAATCGTGCGCGTAAACAAAAAACTACAACCGCCGATAACGGTATCGTTAAATGTAACGACGCGTCAAAACGAAATAAACCGACGAATAACCGAAATGGGAAAAATGACGAAATTGGAAAATTCAACTCGTCCGCAGGTTGGTCTAAATTGAAGGAAGAGATTCATAAATCGAATAATTCGGAAAGTCGAATAAAATCTAATAACGATCGTAAGAAAACGACTAGTAACGCACGTACGATTGAAAAATCTAACGCCAAAATAAATGAATCACGCGCTCAAATAGATAATAATAATAAATATAAGAATAGTAATGATAATAATTTTTCTAACGTTGACGATAAGTATAAAAATAAGTCGACTACTAATAATATTAGTAATAGTAGTAGTAGTAGTAATAGTAGTATCAGTAGGGGTAAATCAAAAAACGACATTAACGATAAAACGGATAATCGTGATAATAAGACAATCGAAAAGAATAAAGAAACCATCCAGCAAACAAAATCGTCCACTTCGAAAGCAGTCGTCGGTTATCAGCAACGAAATTCGGCCTCCGCCTTGTCGGACGAAGACTGTTACGACAGACCACCACCCGGTATAAAGTCCGCGCCGGTTTTATCCATTCCTCCGGGATTTTCAAACGCTCTCACTATTAATAACGGAAACGATTTAACCTTTACCAATAGTCAAGGTCAGTCTTTCGTCATGAATAACTATAACGCGTTGACGAACATGCAACAACAACAATTACCGTTTCGATCGTCTACCGCTGCTAGCATTTACGTACAACCGCCGAATTTCTACGCGAGAAATAAAGAACTGCTAGATAGAATATCGAACGCGTTAAAAGTATCGGACGTTGAACGGTTGAAAGATTTTCAAAATATTTCCTTATTATTTCGTGACAATTTTATCACCGGTTACGCGTACTACAAATATTGCAAGGATAATATACAGACGAATCGTTTCGATGATTTATTCATCGATCTAGTTGTACTTTTACCGGACATATTTAAGCAACGGGTAAGTTGTAAATTTTGTTCAAAAATATTACGTGTAAATGAATATACGTATATGTATCCATAACGTTTTTTAAACGTCACTCTGTTTATCCTCCGACACTGTAGCAGCAGCTCGTCGGTACGAATGAAGTTTCATTGAAAATTTGTCGTCATCCGACTATGCAACAACGGTTAGATTTCGGGAAAAATTAAAGAATGCAATTTTTAACGTTGCCAAAGCACGAGTCGACCTTACAATGTTAAATCTACGGAATGGATGGAATAAACTATGAAAACCTGCACTACTCGCTAGCGAAACAACGAAAACGGTTAGTGTTGACGAAATCGTGAAGCTTTGCAATGACTAATGACGCACTAACAACTGCATAAGTAACAGATTGATTATAAACAAGATGAAGGTTTTGAAATGTTTACTGATGAAGATCTAACGTTCAGCAGTCTGACAATGGGGAAATATGATGAAGAATCAAAATACGACCAAAACTCAGCAATCAGTAACGAAGTGCATCGATTGGTTTAAAGGAGTCAAACTTTACACAGATGGTTCTATTTCTTTAAAAAAAATATTTGGAACATTGCCGTAAAGAAAGCGGTGTGGTATCGTACTATATATGTAATTTATTTGTAATGGAATTTCTAAGCCCGTCTCTAGGAGAGCGGATAAAAGAAGTTTTACTGTATATATAATATATTTTAATATATATGTGTATATATATATATACATTTTTTTTAAGAATTGATATCGTTATTGTCGCATGCGAGCAAAAATAACCGGATGACTAAAGATATTCCAGAATAACAAGGCTTGTATGTTTCATACGATTATCAAAACAGCTTGTGTTCAGTGGCAAAAACTCTGGATAATATTAAATCGCTATATACCCCATAAAGAAGTTATACGACAGTAATACTGTACGCATGGACACCTCAAATTCAACAAAATTCCGTGTCCAGAAAGGAGTTAGACAGGACTGCATTTTATCGCCCGTTATATATGTAATAAGGGAAGATAACAAATCTTAGATATGTCAGACGATACCACCTTAATTGTCGCGATTACGTATGAAATGAAATCGTTATTAAATCGATCGGAAGAAATCAGCGGGCGTTATGCGTTAAACTTAAATAAAAATAGGACATAAATAATGACCATAGACCGAGGAAGTATAATACCTATCGACAAAGAACACTCTCGCTGGTTATAAAACTGTTGAAAACTATGTATATTTAGGAACACTTTGGGAGAACAAATGAGGATTCGAAGGGGAAATAAGACGGAGAATTGAAATTGTTAAAAGTGCAATGATAAAGCTGAACAGATATGGAAAGGTAACTCCATCAGAAAAAGAGTTGGTCCGAATACTTGTTTCCTCTATCAAACATTTAATCCGCCATTAACTTGGTGATTTTACGCCATTCATCCCGATATTCTGCGTCACGTATACATCTTGAAAACGAAAATATTCAAGAAAACACACGGGAAATAATTTATATTTTCGTAATGTGGTGTTGGAAAAGACTTTTGAGAATTCCGTGGACACGACCACGTATAAATGAACAGGTACTAAAGCAAATCGGCGTAACACAGAGATATCAATAATGTCATAAGCAAGGTAATCAAATTATTTGTGCATATAATACGGAAACAAGGAGAAATTTGAAACGTATAATAATAATGTAAAGCGACCGCCCGGACATACGCCGACAAGATGAACAGATATTATTCAGGAAATGACATGCGAGAAGTATATATGTCAAGCAGAGGATACGAATGGCGTAAAATCAACAAATTAACGAGGGATTAAATGTTAATCACGATACCCTATTTAGGGTGATTACTATTGATAATGATGATTTTATAATATAAAACTAGTCTTTCTGTGATTTGCGAATATTTTCATTATAATCACTGCTTTGGGCTATTTTTATCACACATAAACAGAAAATCTATTTTTTTTTTTTTTAATTTTTGTCTCTCTGCTGTTCCGATTTAACTCAAAAACTATTAAAGCGATAATGATGAAATTCGCACAACTTATAGCTTATATTATCGGATTCGTTCTAAGCTTTGCTCCACATTGATATCACAAATTACAACAAGTTCAAGTTTTAAAAAGTAGGAAACAGCGATATCTCTGTCAAATCGTTTAAAATTTAACAGCCACCTAAAATCGGCAAACAGTACGTCTATTAGCCAGTAGCCGGACTGTAAAAACATCGCATCCGTCCTTTCTGGATTTTTTGCTTTCGCATAGTAAAAGAAAGACAGCGATATATCTGTCAAAAACCATCTGTAAAATTTCTCATTATCGACATTTTCCGGAATAGTTGCGTTCGTGTAATAAAAGAAAGAGACAGCGATAATGTATTTAAAAAATATAATGATGCAGGCGAAGCCGTGGATAATAGAATTTTGATACGATTACCATAACTACACAAATCTATTAGTGGTTGTGCTTCTCTATACACTCGTGTATCATCTATACCAGAAATCAACCAAAATAAGTTCAACGCCCGTGAATACACCTATTTTTAACTTAAATTATAATTTTTTTCTACTAGTTCTTTGTTTCTCTAATTTTGATAAAAAAAAAAATTCAAATTTGGTCTTTACATTCATAATTTGTTTTCCAGTAGAAACCGTGTCAATTTTATTACTTTGTGACATTTCTAAAATCCTTGCAATTTTTATTTTTAAACTAGTTTAAAAATTAAAACTGCAAGTGTTTTCGAAATTTCACAAAGTAATAAAACTGGCGCGGTTTTCACGGGAAAAATTGTAAACGTATGGTGCAATTAACCATTGAAAGCTTAAATTTACATTATCGCACGATTCCCGTCTTTATGTGCAAACGAGCGAAACATATGTACCACGACACGTGTAATTGACTCGGGGAGTGTGGTTCTTTTTAGGTGTTACCGACCGCGAATTTCAGATTAAAAATCTAACGGCTGTACTATGGCAATCGAAAAAATACCGAACGAAATCGTTCAATTGATTTATCTGGTTTTTAGTCATCTAAGTAAAATCCCGGCTTTTCGACGAATATACACCCATATCGTTATCGTAACGACGTTATATATAATGGTAACTCAAATTATAATAATATTCTTTTCAGTTGTATACGTATCTGTGTTATCCACAATCTCGCCGTATGCCGTGTCCTTAATGTACAATATCAACCATTCATGAAAGACGTACCTTAACCGAAGGAAAGATGATGTAATCATCGACAGACTTCTACTGGCACATACGCAGCTCACGCATGACTACACGACGAACAATTTTGTAGCTTCATCATTTGGATAGTTAAAAATTAATAATAAATAGGGATTGCTATTTTTTTTAAGTTAGCGCGTTAAATAGAAATATCCGTTACTTTATATTTTTATTAATAATCTTCACATCTTACCTAATCGAGAAACGACAGATCTCACTCCCAGATATTACCTGAATAAACCTTCGATGTCGTAGCGCCAAAGTCTAAAGTGTCAAGTCCTTGTGTAGATTGTTTATGAAAAACACAACATTCAATAGTTCATTCTATCTTCCGCGATCTAAATGATCATCTACATAAACTCGATATATAAACAGAAAAAAGTGTTAAAATCGAATATTAAAGTTCGTCATCGCAAATTCTGGAAGTTGTCGAAAAATAAAAACATTTACTTGACGTTTATTATATTCTGACTACTGTGGTACTACTGAGTGCCGAGAAAGTAACTGCGAACCGACAACAACAGTCCAATTCCTATACGGTAACTGCTTACCTCATAATTAAGTTTTCAAATTGCCAACTACTTAAAATATTCTGGGTACTAATTAGATGTTCGTATACATTTATCACAATTAGTTGACCAGACATAAACAGTATTACACTACTGAAATAAGTATTCTCTTACGCTGATGCTAAATACCGATAGATTCGAGTAATGTTAATTGCTTACCGGGAATTGAATCAGAATTAATGCCGTTTCTAGAGGGTACCAGCTACTTACATGTATGCATTTTATTTAAAAACGCAACGCGTGTGGGGGCTCATTAACTTAAAATATAACTTGTGGAAAACTTTAAATCGATTTCGTAACGGTATAACGCGTACAAACTACAAATTACATAATTGTAGTATGGTTTAAGACGACCAAACTGCCAAACAGGCTTCCACACATTTTCGCTTATCTCTCTCTCTCTCTCTCTAGCGACGTAAAATCTCTCTTAACCAAATTCTGGAGTCGTGGTATAATTAACAAAACCACCTCCTTTCTATTAAACATTTCTTTTTTGATCGAGGAAGAAAAGTGCGAAGGAATTGTCATGTACCTCTAGTCTCGACATATTCCTGACTGATTGTTGTACTTCTTGAGTCGCATATTTGATTCTGAGATCCTTATGTAGTGTCTGGTTAGATATATACCATGGTGCCCCCATCAACGAACGAAGTAATTTATTCTGGTATATATAATCGTGAAACAATCTGAAAGAATGAAAAAAAACATTTTATGTAAGTAAATCGTGGTTTTTCAACGATGTTAAAAAAAGAGAAGATGCTCGAGAAAGGTAAATTTAAATTATCGGCGGATAATGGTTGTACAATTTATATAATATTACGAAGATTATATTTCATTTTTAAAAATAAAATAAAATAACCTTTCCTTTATTCTTTTATAAGAAATTTAAGTTAAATTTAGCATTATTCCAGTATAATGTTAATCAAAGTCTGTGTAAATTTCGCATTAGACTTATTTATTCATCATTAACTCGTCTAACGAAGTTTAGTGCGTCCATTTATTTAATGTGTACATATTGTTTCTATTGTTATCGTATTGTGTTCGTTTAAACTTCATTGCGAAAAAGTAGTTTAAAATAATATATATATATTTTTACTTACATTTCTTTTATTTTATATTCTATTATTATATATTAAAAATTAAGTTTCCGTCATATATTTTTTAACTCGTTAAATTTATCTTCATTCGTGCTAGAGAAAAATTTTGCTTATCCTTTAATTTTTCTTTTTTCCGATTTGAATAACGTTCTTTTTCCTAATGTACTTATTGGAAGAAATTTCCCAATTAGATTTACGATAGTAGATAATATTTTTTGTATATATTCTGCGTCTTTCATCCGTCGATGAATTTCACATTAGCCGTATATACATGTTTAATTATAAATATCGTTAATTGAATTCACATTTTCAACTTTTCTACCCAATTTATTGATTTTTTTAAAGAATTTTTAGCCGTAAATTGAGTTTTTTCGCGCGTATTTTTAAAATTATAAAGAATTTTGGTTTATTAATTTATATAGTAAAATTAATTTCGAACGTAATCGTATGCTATAACTTGTACGAGGGACGTATCAAAGTGCACGTTAATATATGTATATTTTTTTTTTAATTTTAAGGAATTGTGGGCTTTGTATTGCGCCGACCTGTTACCAGAATCATTCGAAAATTATTCACGGATAACAACCTGTACAACGTGTTCTCAAATTTTAACTAAACAGGATGCGGACTTACATCTAGCCGAGCATAAATGATAATTCTATCCTACCTCGACGTTTTTATTGTTATAGCAATGTTTTAGTAAATGTCAAATTGTAATGAAAGTTACGATTAAGATTAATTTTTTACATACATATACATATATGTATGTATGTATATATATATGTGTGTTATGTGATACCAACCAACTTTTAAGGAACACGTATGTCAGTGTATTGCATTTGTTAAATTTAATCGTATGTTACGCTCAGATTGTTACAGCCATAACAGAAATAATTAAATTGTTATTTTGTTTTGTATGACAAAATTTTACAGTTTTATATTTTATATTGTGTTTAAATAAAATTTTGAAAACAAAAAAAAAAACATTCTCTGAACAACTATTAAAGAAATATTCTCATTCGAAATTCAGCTAAAAATTCGACTAATATAGTCTGAAAATTAATTAACCAATTTTTACCAACGCGCTGTTTATAAGGAATGCATGCAAATGTTTATTATATGACGTAATTGCGGCAGGTTTTAAGAAATAATAAAATATTGTAGTGGCGTGTATATATATATGTGTGTGTGTGTGAGAAAGATTTTAAAACGTTATGGCGCTAGAATTTAGACAAATAAAGTTGGTAATGTTAGAAAGAACATTTGCCGTCGCCTTATACGTCGATGCATGTCTGTTATATATTAAATGGAATACAAAGATAATAGGGAAAATAGACAATAAAAAGTTAATATATTATTAATACATATTTACGTATAATCATTATTTACACAAATTTACAACATAATGTACATATAAATAGTAAAAAATTAAAATCACTGTTTATTTCATCTATTATTGCAGTAATTAATATCGATTTCAGATACATTACGAGACATTTTAATATTATTTGAATTTATAACAAGCGAAATATAGGAGAAAAATTAAAAGATAAAATGATTTAAAGAATATATGTACATTAAATAAAAACGTTTTATGCTAAAAATACTTCTTAAATATACATGTTTCGATAAAAATTGACGAAAGTGGTATACTTACTATCCTATCCATTGATGACGGTACTTTATTAGCTGTCTTATTTCAACCATATAAGTTGACAAACGCTTTTTCTTTACTTAAAGCAGTCCCCAACTAGCCTATCAAACGAAGCTGCCATTGTATGCGATGATCATTTTGGAAATAAGCGCTAATTGTGTTATTTTTAAAGAAATTATTCAGCTTATTTGCAATTTCAATTTTACGTTTTATTTAATTATTTAAAATCCCTTTCATCTTTCAGTAGGAAAAGACGTTTAACAGTTTCAATAATCTACTATTATTGTCCTTTTTCTAGACGGTATTTTTAATTTTTTTTTCTATTTACCTTTAATCAATATATTATATAAATTATTTAGAATTTGTTACATTTCACGAATATCAGCTATTAACGTTGTATCGTTGTATCATCAGTAATTTTATAAATCCGTTCGCATTTGTACATCTTCTGTAAATCATAATCTTTGGATTTACTTTTTTTATCATTTATGCTTAAATTGTGTTGTTCAAAATTTGTAGAAACATCACTCACATGCGACAAAAAAAAAATTGATAGTACGATTTACATGTAATCATTATTTACACAAATTTACGATATAATATACATATTAATAGTAAAGATAAAAATCACAGTTTATTTAATCTAATATTGTAGTAAAAATTACTCTATCGATTTCAGTTTCAATATTATTTAAATTTACAACAAGCGAAATATGAGAAAAAAATAAACAAATTAAATGATTTAAAGAGTATATGCACATTAAAATAAAATAGTGATATAGAAATGTTTTACACTATATAATTAAAAAACACTATTATTATATGGGGTGAACCAGAGAAGATTTGTGGGTCACCTTATACATATGTTGCAGAGAAAATTATATATTTCATGTAACATCATTATCATAATACGTTGTTATCGATAACTACGTAGGTGATTTTGTTAGGAATAATTAATATAGAAACGTTAATACTTCGAAAATTCGTTTAAATAACCAAATTTAACTTTTCGAAAATAAAAAATTTATTTAATTATAACAACCGACATAAAATTCTTTTAATTTTTCATTTTTTATTATGTGATAGTTAATGTATTAGTAAACGAAAACGATCGCAGCTTCCTGAAAACTTGTGTTTTGAGTCCTATATGTTGCAGTTTTTCTGTTTTCTCCCGTAACCCACCTTTAATAAATTACAAATCATTCATGCCTCAGATATATTTTCAATTCACCTCAGAATTTGACAGCAAGCTACAATTGGAGATTTTGTTCTACAAATCAACGGGATCATCTACTATTCCATTACTAATTACGATTCCGAGCAATTTCGTTTCATGTGCTCCAAATACAAACACAGAAGACTTAAACATAACACGGTGTAGTAATAAACTATAATTATTTATTAGTTATAAACCCTTTTACTAAGTAAAAACCCCCGACGACACGTCACCCACTTTCAATTTTCCTACAATATTAATATTAGAATCGAAGACACTGTAACAATATATTTTAGCGGTTTAAATTCCAACATTAACATTAGTAATTAAGAAAACTTTTCTTAGCCGTATGTTTATTTATTTTCTCCTGCAGTATTTAAGGTTTCATTTTTCATGTACTCTATATACTCTTACTTTGATATTGAGGTAATGTGTCGCCGAAACACAATGTTTGTAAACTTCGTTATATTTTGATATTTACAACTTTATCCAAATATATCCGTTATTCATTCACATAATTTCTCCCCAGATAGCTGCTATTATTTTCAGGTTTTCCCTCGAATTGATAATAATTGTTTATTTTCATCATTGTGTGTGTCTACATATCCGGTTCGAATTTCCACATTATTGGCGAAGATAACACTCATAGTTCGATTGATGTATATTCCGGTTACTGTTCGAATATTTTGTTTTTGCCTAAAATACAAATTTTTAATATATTTAAAGTCTTCCTTTTCAGCTTTCATTATGACATTAATTTCGCGACTTTCAGTTCGTATAATCAATTAATTAATAACTTCTGTCATATAAAAACAATATTTTTATGGCTTTCGCAATTATTACACGCGCACAATTGTGATTCTATATTTGATAATGTTTCTCTAATCTATTTACTAAAATCAGTATCCTAACACACACCTTTTCTTATAAATCATTAAGCTTACGTATTTTAAAAGGAATAAATGATCGCGTTCACAATCATTCATAAATGAGATAATTATAAATAAAAGTGATAAAGAAGTACAGAAATCTATTTCCAATTAGTGTTTAACTTTGCAGTACATTTCAAAATATAAACTTAAAGTAAAACAGCTGACAGAAACATCAAACAACGCATTTAGTATAATAGTTTAAATAAACATTTTCATGACAATTAAGTAGTTTCAAACAAGTTAAATTAATATAAGAAATACTTTATATAAACTTAAGATTTATATAACATTTGTGAAAGGCGTATAAAAATTTTTTTCGCAATAAATGTAAGACAATTCAAGTAATTTTAATACGCAATAGTAAATTATTATATATGAAAACAAACAATAAAATAAGTTATTTACCCTATTTTTAGAAAATCAAACGAATATGTACATCCCTAAAAGTTTACTCTATTAATAAATGATAAGGATAAAAAATGCACACGTCGTTCGATACTACACAGAGAACTTTGTCAAACTTCCCCAAAATGAACGTAATTTGGTTATACGGATAAAAAGCCAACACATTACGTTTACCACAAAACAAGTTACATGTCCTAGATTAAAATTGCACGATACTGTAATACTGCAAACGGACTTAGTCAAATACCTTGGCATGGATAGACGGCTGATGTGCCGTTTTCATGTAGCCCAAAACTAGGAAAAATATAATAGCGCGTAGTAGACTACTGTATCCAACTTAAAATCTGAAAGAAACATCTATCTCTCAATCGTGCCGCCAATTTGGAAATACGGTGTAGAATTATACGGAAGCGCAAGTAAAAGTAATCTGCGTATTCAGCAACAACAAAAGATATTGCGTACAGTCTACCAGAAAAGCCTCCTAAGCTAAAAGATAAAAACCAACATTTCGCAGTAAATGTCGAAATGTACATAACCAATAACATTCAGCAAAACGCTACTTACTTAACGCACATTGCTAGAATAGAACAGGGATGATAATACAAAATGAACAGACAGTATTGTTTCACACTAATTATATTATCAAGTATTCTTCTTAATAGTAAATAAATGTTCTATAGTTCTTAAAAAATTAATTTTAAATTCATCGACGGAAAATCGATTTACTGAAGATCTAGCTGCTTCCCGTATCTTTACCCTAAGTCTAGCCGACATGTTTATTATTATCGCAATGGCTTTAGCATAATCAGCTTCATTCGTGGCCAGAAAGCCGGTACGAGAGACGTCAGTTTCTTCTATAATGTCCATCTTCGGACCGCCCGAATTATTCGCGATCATTATTAAACCAGCAGCCATACATTCAACAACTCCAATGCCAAAATGCTCATTCCACATAGTATGTATTCCAATTAAACCTAAAGGGAAAATGTATACTTCCTTACAATGTTAATAATAATTATTAAAACATATCACGTGGCAAATAACTTTTATTTTTACGCATATAATATATATTATTCAGTTAGTTATATATAATCTTTTTTTATTTTATAAATTATACATTAAATTATTTGAAAGAAAGGATATTATTCGAATTGTTTAGTATAATAATCGTATTTTTTTTATAGATTTAATAAAAGTTTATGAAGTGTGTGTAAAATTTATGTTTGTTTATAAAATTGGTTTAGTCATTTATTGTCATTTTAGTAGCTTGCTTATTTTCAACGATACTTTTATAAATGAGCTTATATTCCTTCACATATTTTCCCTCTTAAAATATTAAACTCACGTTGTTTTATCAGAAATTTCTACCATGTTATATTTTTAGAATGTATTACACATTTCAAATTTACTTTTAAAATAATTCTAAACAATCGAATGTTTATAAAGACTCTCCAAAACACATGCTTGATTTTTATCTTTGAATGCACGTATGTATGAAAATATAAAAGAAAGCTTAAGAATAAAAAAAAAAAATAAAGCAGCGTTATAATCGAAACTAAATAATATATGGAATGTCAAAACATTCACGAAATTGCGCAGATCTATAAATTAGCAGAATTGCATTACAACAACTGCATAACAATATTATAAAATAAACATTTCATCATAATTATGCAACATAAATGGTCAGTGAACAGATTAGATACTATCATAATACGTATATTAGTAAAATAGTGATACATGTAATACAACAAGAGCATGCACTCATGCAGTCGGTGAATCTCACACAATTAATATGTGCGTTAATATGTTAAGGAGTAAATTAAGACGCATAGTGACATAACACATTTTTAACGCCGAATATGGTGGGGGACATAATTTCTTGTGTCACACTAGCGCATGTGAATAATTTTCATATTTTTTACCTATTCAAAATAATTTCAAGTCACGTAAAACTCCTATTCCTTCAACTTCTCTTAAATACAGTTCATTTATCTTTTAAAGATACATCAGCATCATCATTTATTTTTCAAACATTTAAACTTAATTGAGTTAACATTTTACATATACATATATGATTAACAAACTAAACAAACTATTTTCACTCTTTAAATAATCCCACAGAGAAATATATTACCAAATATAATTTAATTAATAAAAAATTATCACTTTATCGCTGCATCAAATGTTCCTTGACATGAATACACAAATCGAAAAAACAATGTATTCTTTAAAAATTTTATGTGGTTTTTTCATCCTAGTAAAAAGAGACCATTAAACACTTTTAGTGCCTCTTTATACGACTAAATTTTGTCTTGCAAAATTTTTTTTTAAATCTATTCCTAGCCAATCGGTATCAGTAGATGTTATAACAATTGATCATGACGTGAAGGGCTAGTCCCTATATTAATATCCTATATTTAATAATTTACATCATTTTTATTACTATTCCAGGTCTAATGGCTTAATTCTTCTCAGCATGCAAATTTGCATCTGTGGTGAATTATTCAATAAGCTAATTGCAGACCAGTTATCATGACTATGTATCTTGCATAATGTGTAAAATATTTGATCATTTAAGTAGAAATGAATATATATTTTGAGCGTTTGGCATACACATATTTAAAATCAATTAATGTGAACATCCTGTGAACACTTTTATTTTATACTAGCATATATAAGTACCTAATTTTTTTCTCCACTTTACGAACATTTAGTTTTCACATTTTGACATCATAAAAGGTAGACATTCTAATTTGTTTTTCATTAATATCTAAAAATCACGTACTTCAAAATGTTTGAATCGACCAAAAAAAAAATTGGGTTCTCACAACGTTCTGTATACTATACTTTCAACATAGATTTTACAAACATTTCAGTCTTACAAACATTTCAGTCTGCTTTAAAGATTTACGAGGCCATAATAAATAGATGTAAACCCACTCACGTGAAAATAAACTATAACATAATTAAATTTACAACTAAATCAATATTTACCTTCTTCCAATTCTCTTTTTAATTCTTCGTATGATATATTAATTTTAAACGTTACGTTGTTTTCTAACGATAAATGTTTACATAAATTTTGCATATCTTTGACCAACATTTTATCTTTTGCATTACGAGTCGATCCAATCAAAACGAGTTCGATATTCGTCCAGACATTTTCAGGTATAATTTGCCTTAGTTGATACAAACTTTGCAGCTGAAGATGATAATTTTTTTCTGGTCTAAACTGCGCAATAGATATTATTTTTATTTTTTTATTGACATCTTCTTTTATCGAAATTTTTTGCAAGTCAGCAGTATCACAAGGAGGATATATTCGACATGTTTTCAATGGACATTTCCATAAAGAGTTTATATGATCTTCAGTCCAACTTGAATTAACCATTACAACATCAGCAAATTTTCCCGCAAATGCATATACCAAAACAAACAAATTATAATATATTAACTTTAATAATGTTAATAACGGATTACGCGATATCATATGCTGATTACAATAAGTAGCTTGCTGAGACCTTACACTATTTATCATATCAGTCGTTACAACTGGATAATGAACATAACAAGCAACCCGACACTTCGCTATAAAGGAAAATAAAGGAAAAGTGAATGAATAGCCCATTGTGTCTATAAAAATATCCGGCAAAAAAGCATTTAAAGCTTCTAAACCAAGAACGATGGAACCTAAACTCTGACCAAGCAAAGTAAATACAGGATAGTTTTCAGCTTCAACCCATCGACGTTTATATAAATAAACAAATTCTATCGAATCGGGTAATTTAATATTAAATCTTTCATGAACTCGTCGTAAAATTTCTGCCGGTGAAGCATCAACATCTCCGGTATATACAACGATTTTAATATTAGGATACTTACTCAACAAACAATCAATTGCACACCATAACACTTTTTCACCTCCACCTCCGGCATTACAAAAAGGATGAAAAAAAGCAACATTTAAAACATCAGTATCAGTCCTATTTTTTTTTTTAAGACGTGAATAATGCAACCGACCAAATATAATTGATACTGATAATAAAATCAAACTTAAGAATAATAACACCAACAAAAGTACCCCAGTAAATTTTAATAAAGGTAACAAAGGCGCAAACTTATTCATCGAAATTTACCGAAGAATATAATTTTTATTTCAATAAAAAACAACCCAATTAACACAGTTCAAAGCTAAAACGAAATCATAACTTATGTAAATAAACACATACCCTTTACATTATCAAAACCTCCAGCTGATCATAAGACGCAGAGATTACTAAAATAAGTTAATGTGTCAACATAAACTTTTCTTTTTAAATTTTAAATTAAAACACAATTTACATTAAAGTTGACCGAGTAAACTTTATAATTTTTATTAAATTAAGAATAATTTTTTATAATTTTTTATAATTATTAAAAACATTTATTTTCATAACAATTGTTGATATCAAAACACCTGTAAAATAAATAAAAACATGTATTTATTTATCGGTAGTACATTTTCTTAAATTAAACGGTTGAGTATTATATACATACATTTTTTACTATCTTTTGGGGAGATTTTAAGAAATCATCTGACTTGTTAAATGGGCGTTGGTTTTTATCAAGGTCATGGACATCCCTCGGCGACATCCAATAAGAATTTATTGATAAGGGTGTTCAGCATACGTTATTGTCTTTAGTTCATATTCACTTCCTACTCCTAGAGCAAATTTTAGAAGTAATTCATCACATAAACCATTAAGTTAATTATTGTTCTAATAATAAAATAATTAACAAAATGGATTCAGGGCCTCAAGCGTATGGTTTAGGTAGAGCGTCTGGCCAAGTAGACGTTCAACAATTTGTACAATCTATGAATGTTGTGACTCGGATTATTTGTTTGGTAAGAACTAATTTGAATAATTTGTTGTTATATTTTTAAATAATAATAATATTATGTATTTCGTAATTAATATTAACAAATTTTAAAGCACATTAATAAAATGAATTTAAATATAGGCATTCAGTGTTATCATATACTTCTGTATTTCGGCATCAAGTTTATGGGTTCCAGCAATGAATAAACATGTTTGTTTGTACGATACTGAGGGAAATAATACTTGCTATATTGGGATGCAATTTGCATTACTTGGAATTGTAGAAGGAGTTTCGTTAGTTATAATGGAGTACATTTCATGGAAATCAAGTTCTATCAAAATACGTGGAAGGATAGTCCGTATTAGTTTAATTCTTGCTGGTTAGTACGATTATGAATAAATTACACTGCATTTATTTTAATACTTGGCTGATAACAGTGATATAATTGTCTGCTATTGTTATGTTAAGTTACAATAATCTAACACACCTTTTTCGTTTTCTTTAACTTCTTTGTGTTCAAGGTCATAGAAGTATTTTGTTTTAAAGCAGTAATCTTTATTCTACAAAAGATTTAAATGTGATGTTTTTTTTTAATGTATGAAAAGTAAAACATTTTTTCTTTTCCTTATTTTTATCCTGAAAAAATCTTCCGCATAGGTAAGCTAATACTTCAAATTCATCTATTAATATACGCTAATGGTTAAATAAAAACATACACAATTCGTTCAAAATGTGTTAATATCATTCATATGGTTTTTATGTACATTGTAATTCTTATGTTTACAAAATTATTTTCTTTTCTATGCAATTATGAAAAGGAATTTTGAAATCAATTAACTTCCTAACATCCCTTATAAAAGTAAAGCAGGTATTATTTAACCGTTTCCACCATAGTATTTACCTATATTCTAAAGTAAAGATAAATTAGTTGGCACGAAATCTTTAAATTCCAAAAAAAAAATATCTAAAGAACATTAAAAATTATCTTCTAATGAGCAGTATTGTACACAAGTTTTACTTTCTAATTCCATACGCTTGGGTCATTTTCTTTAATGTGTAACTCTGAAGGGGATAAAGAACAATATGATAATCTAGTTTATTAATGTATTAACAGCATTGACCGATAATGGAGCCTGGTACAGCGATCATAGTCTAGAGTTCAAATAAATTTTAAAAAAATAATACTCATTTTCATGTGAAAAAAAAGAGTAGGCCTGAATATGGTGTTAGTAATACATAAACTCATTTACCGGAGATATGTTATTTGAGAAGCTTTGAAACAAAAAATAAAGACCAGATAAAAAAAAAACAATAAATTTATGAAGATACTCATGTGAAAAATAAGCTAATACCTCTGAGAAAGCAAACCTTTATTTTTGGAAATTTGAAACCGAAAATTTACTTTCTACAAATACAACAGAGTTTATTAAGTTCTTAAAATATAAAAATATATGAAATTCTTAATAAACAAATTGGTGTCATAACAAATTCAGCTATTCTGGAATTTATCCAAAATAAGAAAAATTTAATGTGGATTTAAAGTTATTCAAGCCCAATAAGCATTTCCAAGTAGCCAAATTTATATAACAAAACAAAATAGATGTGTTTCACACTACACAGTTATCAAGAATTTAATTTGTAAATGAAAAGATAACAATTACAATTTATAAAATTAACAAAATGGAAAATAATCTAGATAAACAACACAATCTACCTATCAGAAATATAAAATGTGAAAATACTAATTTATATTTATAATTTATAAAATAATCTGATAGTGAATCTGTTAAACAACATAACACATTACTAAATCAATTAGTAACAACAAAATAGAAGATAAAAATATATGTTAAAAAATTGAGGAGTATATAAATTAAATTGTAATCTATGTAAAAAGTGATACATAGGTGAAACAGGTTTACATACAGAAAGCAAACTATTTGGAAAATTGTAAATAATAAAAGAGAGAGAAAAATAATTTAATAAATTCAATGATAAATTTTCATGAAGAATTAGTTCTAAAAAGTATATTATAAACATCAATTTTTATTATGGATAAGAAGTTCTTATTTATTTTTATTTAGCTATTCTTTTGGTACGTTTATGTAAAAATTTTTGAGTTGTTGATTGTAGATTGTCTTGCTTAACAGATTTATTATGGAATTATTTTATAAATACTGTTTTTTTTTATTTTGTTAATTTTGATAAATTGTAAATCTAATTTTACAGTTTATATTTTATATATATTGTATACGTTTATATATTTTTTATATTGAGTTGATAATAGCTTAATAGCGGAAAAGCTCTGTGACTTTTATAAACATTTCATGATTTTAACCCATTTATCATGTTTACCACTTATTATTTACACCGCACAAAATTTTATCCTAAGAATAATGCTGGTTCAATATAAAATTAAAAATTCTTTAAAAGAGGACAATAAGTGACGAATAATTATGATTTTTATATACATCTCGACAAGAATAGAACTTGGTAATAAGTAATGATTCATCGGTTAATAATTGTCATCAACTGGAAACTTAGTGTTTCTAGTTTTTAGTGAAATTATTTATAAAACAGAAATTAGATATTATTATAATTAATTAAATACTTATTAGAGTTTTATTTTAAAAAAATTTATAAACTCTATATCCGACAGTAATGTATTATACAAACCACAGTGTTATATACGGTACGAGAAAAATTAATTCATTTGATTCAAATGTTTTTTAAAAATTCAGGTATTCAAGCGGCTATTTGTGCAATCGTGTTTCTTTACTTATTCTTTAGTTATACGGGTACAACATCAATACCAGACGTCAGTTCTGCAAACGCTACATTTGCTCTGTTTATTCATTTTTTAATTATTTTTACATGGGTTAGTATCTTGAAAATATTACAACTATATTTATTATATATTTGTATTAATTTATAATTGATATTAATAGACATGTTAACAAAACAAGTATAACGTTACAGATCGATTTTCTATTGGCACAATTTTAGTACTCAAGAATTATAACTTTCAAACAAGAAGTGAATAGTGTATAACGATAATTAGCCTTCTTAAATTTTTTTTTTGCATACAATCTATCCTAGGTGGATAATAAGCAGCACTGTTATCAGATGAATTAAATATTAATAGAACGCTGTCTAACAACAGCCATTCTTTATTTGATGATCATTAGTTAAGATCGCCTATATAGCTCCACTTGCGTAAGTCTTTTCAGACGCTGAAAATGAGCGCTGTTATCCTTGAGATCGGCTGCCAGTGGATTTACATGGTGCTGTAATCGCTGGATATATCTCTCACTGTAGATTTTGAGAGTTTCCATTACAGTCGGCATGTGAAGGTCCTTATGAAGATCGTCACTACAAACATACCACGGAGCACCCACTGCCTGAAAACGCTGAAGTATTTTTATTCGCGAATCGCTGGCTGTTCCCCAGATTTCTATTCCATAGGTCATTATTGGTTTTAGAATGACTTTATACAGTAGAAGTTTATTTTCTACAGACAGTGATGAGTATTTATTCATCAACCAGCTCATACTTCTCAGTTTCAGATCCAGTTGTTTCCGTTTGGCCAGAATATGATCTTTCCAAGTCAAACGTTGATCTAAATGCAGTCCTAAATATTTTACTTTATTTACTGTTTGAATCGTTCTTTCATTTAACTGAATCATCACATTTGCAAATTTTTTATTTAATGTAAAAAGGAGGTAAATCATTAGTTGTTGATTTGTATTTTTTAAACCGGCATCTTATTTGAACTCGACATGCGTTAACTGAAATAGTATTACAGATATGAAATAAAATACAGTAAGCGAATCACTGTGATTTGCGAATATTTTCATTATAATCACTGCATTAGGCTATTTTTATCACACATAAATAGAAAATATATTTTTTTTAATGTTTGGCTATACCGATTTAACTCAAAAATAATTATGAAATTCGCACAGTTTATAGCCTATGTTATCGGATTTGTTCTGAGCTTTGTTTCACATTTAAATCACAAATAGGACAGAAATTACAAAAAGTAGTAAACAGCGATATCTCTACCAAATCGTTTAAAATTTAACACGTTTTCCGGTTCGAATGTACCTTTACTACCAACATGCGTAATACAAACCACGTTTTGTTGCGTTAGTGGCGTGGCCGAAATAATGGACGGATATATATACTATACTAATATATCAAATTGTTAAAAGAAAGAGACAGCGATATTGTATTAAATAAAAATAATTACACAGGCGAAGCTGTGGAGAAATATATATTATATGTGTGTGTGTGTGTGTGTGTGTGTATGTATGTATGGTGGCGTGATGTGTTCATATATGAGAAAATTTCTTGTGAGAATTGAAATTTAAAATAAAACATGATAAAATAATGTAAAGTGTTTATTTATTATTTAAACATAACATTTTTCAACGCTTATTTATAAATACCTCAAATTGATAATTTTTGAGAATATACCTCAAACTAAAGCTAATAGTAAAAATGAAATAAACATTATGTGTAATATAAATTGAAGAAAAAGTTTTGTGAAAAAATGCAATCAGAAAACGTGTGCTTTAATTATAATGTTATATATAATCTATATTGGTATGTATTCTAATCAACAGCTTATATAAGGTCAATTGTACTAAAAATTAATATTAGTTTATTTTCGATCTACATTCTCTGATGAATATTTATCATTACTCGCGTTGCAGTATGTGGTTAAAATAATATTATAACTTATAAAATAAATAGCTTACCTAGTTTTATAGCAGTATCAATTTGTGCACTAGTTACGAGAAATAATTTGAAGTTTTCATCTTTATCATTCAATATATTTATCATTGTTTATCGTCGAAGGTAAGAGTATATATGCATCCGAAGTTAATTGATTTTTATGAACTATAATAAATAACGAGAAAATTCCATAAATGTATACGCCGGAATAGTTTGACGATGTTATAATGGTCTGGGACCCTATGAAAACATACCACAGAAAAAAAATCAAATAATGAATTTGTAAAAAATCATTATGAACATTTCAAAATAGAACTTGTCAATAATGATTTGTGCGGTTGTGATTGAATTATAAGTAACAATTATCGTTATAAACGTGAATACTAGAGTATAGGGTGACTCAGAGAAGACGAACGGGTTTATTATAGCACAGTTAGTAAGACTGCTACAAGATAAACCACGTGTTCCACGTTTAGTGCATACACGAGAGATTCGTTTTTGTTATGTTATCGTGACATCTTATAACGAAAAGAAGCGCGCGTATCACGACAGTGTAAAGAGTTTCGAAAAGAATTCAAAGTTACACGATTTTTTTTGTGAGGATACGTTAAGAGCCACGTTTACAAAACACGTCCACGAGATCTGGAACCGATACTCAAAAGTCTTCGAAAATTTTGTATAAAGAATGAACGTATTGTTACAGATGGCGGTCATCTGAACGATATTGTGTTTCACAAATAGTTGTAAGCTAATTTCTCGTTTTCCTATTTTTAAATAAAATAATACTGGTTGAGTGGTTTCAGAATTATTTAAAAAACAACAAAACCGTCCGTCTTCTGTGGGTCATCTTATATACACCGAAAATCGAATTATGCGTACAAATGGTGAAGACATTAATAATCGCGTGGAGTTATAGTTTATTATGATTCTGTCGTAAATTATTTACGCCTATTATCGTACTCAAATTTTCTTTTTGTATAAGTAACTTATGACTAAGAGGGATTTTAAAATAATATTTGAAATATAATTCCAGGGCTATTTAGCTTACACAGAATATGAAAGATTGCAGAAAGGAGTTGATCCCGAATTCACAGGATCGTCCTTTACAGATGATGCTCATTTCAGTACTTATCCGCCAGAAGAGAATGATCAAGTTCAGTCTCATTGAACGTAATACCGTGAAAATGTATTATGTTTCTTGTATGCTACCATCTTTATTATATACTTAGTTATTTTTGAGCTGAATCTAGTAATATGTCTAGTCGGCATTAAATTTACTTAATTTCATTAAGTTATAAAATGTAAAAAGGTATTTAGCCATGACAATAGTGGATGTATGTGAAACTAGTGTGAATTTTTTTTGTTAATGTAACTAATATTTTTTAAGAAAATTCAATATCGTTTAAAAATTTATTCGTTAAATTAAACGCACAAAAGTTATTCGTGATTGGCGTTTAAAGCCTGTTATACTTTTAAAACATATAACGTGCTACTAGTCAAATATTGTAATTTTATTACGATAATGTTGAACATTTATTCCATTTTAGCGTTGTTTTCTTTTCCCGCTAAAACTTTGAATAAAATTCAAGCGTATGTTTCAACAAATTGATTTTGATTGACGTGCATTTTTTCGTTTTATGTTAGCTATAAATAAACGTTGCATTTTTAAATTGTATATTTTTGTTATAATATTAATAAAATAATATTAATGTAAGGTTAGAAATAATTAACGAATCATTTTAGTAATGTGTTACTTAAACAGTGTTTTTTGGTTAACTGACATATCTATATTGTAAAACCGGGGTAAACATCGAAGATTAGTCTGAAGCAATTTATAACGTGAGACATTATAAGGGTTATTCAAGACCGCTTTCCAGTATTCCTTGTGGGCTGAACAAATACACCGAATTGTGCATACTATTCAAGAGAGTCTTGAAACAAAGCAAGTATGCACGGGTGTGTTCTTATATGTCAAACAAGCCTTCGATAAGGTGTAGCATCATGGTCTGATGTATAAGTTAAAAAAATATTACCGCATCCGTACTATCTCCTAAAATCTACATTGAAGATCGTACATGCCAGGTTAAAATCGTAAATCAATTCTCTGATATCTGTACTGTATCTGTTGACGTGCCTCAAGGAGATTCTTAGGTCCGGTGCTTTACTTAATTTACTCTGCCGATTTTCCAGTTGATACTAACGTGATAACAGCTACGTACTTGAATTATATGTTTCAATTCAAGCGATAATAATCTTATAAAACTATTTAGTATTTTTAAAATTCTAAGAATTTTGAAATTAAAAACATATTAAAGGCTTTCTGAATATTTGATAATCTTGGTATAACTATAGAATCTGCGCAACGTGTTTTTTGTGGCCACCACATGCAAATCTTGCCTAATATACCCAACCTAAAACACATATTCCCAAATTAATATCCATGTATTTTTATGTATGTATAAAATTATTTTATTTTCCAGTGTTTATAGAAAAAGTAATATAAAAATCCGCGAGCTATTAATTAACAATAATCAAAGACCTGCACGTTTGTCATTTACACAGTTTGTTTCAATAAATAACCATAACTATATTAATATAGAAAAAGAAACTAAATGTAACTTAGATTCACTTATTAAAATTGTGAATTAAATATCGTTCAACACCTGCAAGTAACTTGTTAATGCTAAAGCACCTAAACATTCGATAAACACGAGATTAATTAATAGTTAAAAGGATTAGGACGCAAGGAGAAGGCAATTGATTATAACCATCATTAATATTGCGTCTTATTCTGAACAAATATTCACAATAATAAATTGATAATTTATTTATAAATTACTATTACATACTGAACAAAAATAAATAAAACCATTTATACGGTATCCCAATTTTTTATATTTAGAAACACAGTCGACTGATGAAAGATAAACACGGAAGTATTCAGCATAAAATGCAGCGATTGGAAAAAAGGGAACAGTACTTTATAATTAATGATATTCTAATTGAAAATGGTGGCAAAATATTAATTCCTCGGGAATCTGTAGAAACAGATAATGCACAAGAAGAAACTGCTAGTTTATATAAACAAATTGATGAACCGAAAAAAATGTATACTTTATATAGGAGAAAATTGTGACTCAAATGTTTATACATGACAAAAAAAGGTAAAAAAAACTCTGTTTAAAAAAAAATTAACCCCATTAATTAAAGCCAAAAATTTCTAAAAAAAAATCAGCTGAATTTATTTTATACAGAATAGAAGCGAGTAAACTGGAGTACTGAAGAAATTTCTATTGCTTTTACGATTTTATACCTTAGCGGAAAATACTACATATACTAGAGAGCTTGAATTTTCCTTTAACGGTAATTTCATCACTGCAATCAGATCTGACATAATGACTGATACCACCAATATGATGAAAATTGGAGATCACAAAATCGAGGAAAAAAAATTGTACAAAGCAACATTAATACAACTAATGATATTGACGGACCGTTTTTAGTGCACAGGTATTTAAAAAAAAGTGGTATTGTTAATGATGCAAGAAATGGAGAACACGATAATGAAATCTTCATATAAAACCAATGAAAATATTAAGAATGATCTTCATGAAGAAGGATTAAATTACCTTTTTGGATGGGTGGTTAAAAAGTTACAAAAATATTTTCCTGAATTTAGAATGATTACGTCAACGAAATCATCTTCTGCTTTACCCTCTTGGATTCAAAAGTTATCATGTGAAGGTTTATGTGAACCATATAAAAATCAGGTGAAATGGGAAAATTATTGGAAGATAAATTTTTCAATTATCACGGCATTGATAGTACACAAAAGAAAGAGGGAGTAATAAATAACCTTGTTAAGAAGCTGTCCAATGAAATTCCTACAATTCCAGAAAAAATTATACACGCCTATATAAAGCAGAGAACGTTTATTAGAATACGATATTTAAATCAAACGTGGCAGATACATTTGAACAGGAAACTAGAAAAAGAGGAGAAAACGCAATGCAAGTGGAAATTACATATATTTTTTACGTATATTTTATTTAATACAATTAAAAATCACAATAGTATGCCAATAAACTCAATTTATTAAAAAATTAATAAGATAAACGTAAAAAACACCTACTAGGTAGGAAAATAATAATTATTATATTAATATGTGCGCGCGTGAAGTAATACCGTGTTTTTGGTTTTGGTCGCACAGTTACGTCACAAGAAAAACTAGTTTTTGTCCTTGATTAAGACCACCTTTTGTACATACACCTTAGGATTGCCGTGTGGTCCTGCTGTCTTTGTTCGTATTTGACTGCAACGTAGTGAATGACGTCATCGATTTGTTGCATGTTCATATCATAATAAATACTATCATTCATTGATTTAATTACAAAAATTAGTTAAATTCACTAAACGTTTATTTTCTTGAAAAATCACAAAGCTTTTCGGCAATTACCGCCATTATCAAGTGATCTTTAAATTAAAAGAAAAATAAAGATTTACAAAAACCTAAAAATATAAATTTAAGATTACACATTTACAAGTATATAATGAAGAGTAGATACTGGTGTAATTACCTAGAAAATAAACGTTTAGTGATTTTAACTAATTTTTGTAATTAAATTAATAAAAAATCACTACATTCTACAGTTTAAAAATTATCATTCATTTGATCTAATTCATAGTTAATTAATAATTAAACGATAATGTTTAATCAATAGCTTTTAAAAATCTCATACCTATAATTAATATTTAGTTAATATTAGTGGAAATTAGTCATTGGATCAGCATATACAACACGTCAAATATCATCATATTTACTAAATATTTAACCTACAGATTAAGATTGTAGTAGTGTAACTGCCTTACTACAAGGCAGTATATTTGAACAATAAATAACTTCTTATGTAAAACGGTTATTTCGCTAAATAACTATTTTCATGCCTAAAAAATAAATTCGATAACTATATTATATTTTGTAAATTAAACCGTTTTTTGGATAAAATCATATATTGTTTATATTTTTATTAAACAAAGTCAAATATAATTATTATTAACTTACATATTTTCTATAGACGTTAAAACATATTATCGACTTTGTGGGAATACCTGAATGTTGATAAGCCTTTCACGGTTTCACGCTCCGGCGATGGATTAAATAATTAAATTTACAATTACGGTATTGCGTTGTTTTGTAGTGTTATTATAATTAATTATTTAGCATTTAGGTTACACTAGAATTTTTTCAACAATGAGTTCTGCAACAGTTAGTGATTTACTAATTTTAAGTGGTAATTCTCACCCTGAATTGGCTTCCTTGATTGCTGAGTAAGTGTTATTTTAAAATTCATACATAATTTATAGTTTAGGAATTGTTGGGGATGTAATTAATGGGTGTGGCAAGTAACATAAGACTCAAATATGTAGAATAATAAAAGTGCGTCGTGGATCAAAGATGTCATGGTTTAACTACATAATTATATGTACAATTTAATTCTATCCGTTAAATTTTTAAATTCTTGATGGTTTCCAATGATCAAGATTTATTTATAACTTATTTTTAGAAGTTTGTGATCCTAAGCACGTTTTTTTTTTTAATAACAAAATTCCTAAAGAAAATTTAATATTTAAAATATTATTGTGTTTAAATAATTATACAAATCCATTAACGTAGAAAGAGTAACGGTTTTTAAAGTAATGCCAGATCTAATTTTAAATTATAAATATTCATGATTTTACTAGGATAATTTTTTCCATTTTTTTTTTGTTAATGTTTAAGAATGAACGCAGATTTGGGTGTAACAAAATATTGCGTGTTTATAATAATTTTATTTATTCAGTCGTTTAGGTCTCAAGGTTGCCGCTGTGGATGTTCATCACAAAACAAATCGGGAAACGGTAGTTGACATTAAAGACTCTGTTCGGGGGAAAGACATATACATAATTCAGACCGGAACAAAGTAATTAACTAATATGAGTTACATAGTTGTTTTTTTTTTAATCTATTTAAATCAGATCACTGTTGTAGTGTGTTCATTATAGGTTTTTTATATTATATTGTGGCATAATAACTGACACAATATGAATTAGATTGGGGCTTGTATTCTATTCTCTAATAATAATTATTATAGATTTCTTGTACTGTTCATGTATATGAGTATATTTTTTTTAAACTATTTTTTATATACATATCTTCGTAAACGTTCGAAGATGGCGATTATAATTTATATACACAGCTGTCTGAACCTCTACACAAGTGTTTATTTTAAATTATATTTTTTTTAAATATATGCCTTTTGTAAATAAATTTGCTTTCTGAATATAATTCGCTATTACGCTAATTTGTATGTATGTTTACATTTATTGTATTAATCACATTATAATGAACAAGTTAATGAATGTTTTCAATTGAATTTTTATTGTTTGAAATCGAGTGCGACTTTATAATGATGTTATGAATCATAAATTTGGGATGACATATGATAAATGTGTATAAGCGGATTTAAATCTACTAGGTTAAATTCGTTGTAATAAAGATTCTGTACAAGTAGTTTTGATATATAGATAAAATTCTTATCGGCGCATATATTTAAAACAGCCATGTTTATAGTCACTGCTATGTAGTAATCCCTTCTAATACTAAATTATTTAGTATAATTTCGAATCTGAACATACTTACTTCTTTTTTATTATTAATTAAATATCGCTGATTTCTCATGTGACTTTGTTATTTGGTTCTGTATCGGTGTTCTATTTTCGACGCAGTTCAGTTGAAATTGACATTAAATGAGGTAGGGTTCGATTTTTAAAAATTTTGAACATTCGTACAAGTACCTTATAGATTTAAGTTTTATTTCTATAATACATTAAGATAAAATTAAAACATGTTTTATTAGTAATTATTCAGTTTAGCAAAATATAGTGTTTTTTACATGTATGTATTTATACTTACATAATAACAAAAGTAACATTGAGAAGCAAAATATAGTTAAGTAATGGAAATTAATCTCATACCATATAAAATAAAAACTGAAGTAAACGCGCATGTTAAAATCACTGAATTTTACATTTAAAAAAAAAAAAAAAACTTTCTTTTACAATAATAATTATTGCTCAAATCAATGAAAATCAACGACGTTAATTAATTGTTCTGATTTTAGTTAAAGCCATATAGCAATTTTGATTTGATCTAAATGTAGATGTTTGTTTTTAACGATTATCTTTTCTTATAGTTTTATATAAAATAGTTCAAAATTTTTATATAATCTAAATCTAAGATTTTTTAATAATATAAATATGGCTGTTTAACAGTTCAATTTGTCGATGTCATCGCATTATTTTTTGTTACAAAAATGTTTTACACAAGCCGTTTAGACACAGAAAAAATTGATTTATAGTTTCTTTATATCTTCTTGTTGTAGGAAACAAGAACTCAAAATTTAATCTTAACATTAACATGCTAAAAAGATAAATGAATTTTCTTATTTGTAGTTTCTTACATCCATCCAATTATTTTATTTGAAATTCTCTGTATTGATAGTTAAAATGTGATCTGTTCGAAAGAATCACGTTCAAATTCCACTAGGGACTAGAGTTTAATGACAAATTATTAACCGCTTACGTTTACATTACGTTTTCCGCGAGCTGTCGAGCTGATAGAATATTCTTTCTTTTTCCTTTACTTATCATATATATTTTTAAAAAATGATTAATTTATTGTTGCTTTATTCTTTGTAGCCATTTAGGTTAAATTTGTGAACGGAAGAAACTTTACATGAAAATTTATTAATAAAAAAAGATGCTCTTCTATGTAACTAATTTAATATCAAATGTGAAAACTAACCAAATTGTTTATAAATCTTTTCATAAAATTGTTGACTAATTTTTGTTATCGTTTGTATGTATAGGTTGTACTGTTTTATGTCGATACATATCGATGTTAATTTTGGAACTTCCACTAACAGACATTTTAATACAACCAAGCCATTTGATTTCGTTTTAAATCAGAATTTTTACCAAATTATATATTTCATCATTTTTATATATATATATATATATATATATATATATATATATATATATATATATACATATAAAGTCAGTTTTATAACTATTTAAACTGAAATATGTTTATTAAAAAAAATTTTACATATCATATGTTGGAATGATTTTATATTTTCTTATCCGTTTTCAACATTTCATGTATAATTGGATGATTTCAGGGAAGTGAACGATAACATAATGGAACTACTAATTATGGCTTACGCTTGTAAAACGTCTTCTGCTGGAAATATCATTGCAGTCATTCCATATTTGCCATATAGTAAACAATGTAAGAAATACAATTATATTTATTTTTTAAACTTGGAAATACGTTTTATTCTTTTAGCTTTATAAGTGAAATAATACGCATATCTTTCAAAATTTCATTTGATGTATTATTTTGATTTTTCTTTTATAGTAAAAAGTTACTTTTGTTCTTTGTGAAAAACAATTGTTTGTAGTAGATATAATTTCTATTATTTAATTTATTACCATTTATACTACGCAGGTAAAATGCGTAAACGTGGTTCAATAGTAACGAAGTTATTGGCACGTATGATATGTGCAGCAGGTGTTACCCATGTGATAACCATGGATTTACACCAGAAGGAAATACAAGGATTTTTTGATGTATCCGTGGATAATTTAAGAGCATCACCATTTTTACTACAGTATGTACAAGAGTGCGTAAGTATATATTTACTGTGTGCCGTTTTATGTAATATTTAACCTTTGAGCTTAAACAATACAAATTAAAATTTGTGGTTTGTTACATATAAGGTAGTTTAGAAAAAATATTTTGGACCGATTATTTTTAATGTTCGTGCTGCGTAATTTTTTAATTTTGTTACATTTTTCAAATTAGTGTGGTTTCACGAAATCACATTTTTAACGATGTTTTTGTTTTATAATATTAATGCGACTCGAAGTATCATCACCTATAACATACATTTACATGATATCAAAACGATCTTGTTGCGTATGTAGAATTTTTTATTCAACGGTATGCTCACGTTATATATTTGTTGTCGCGTTCACCGATCTTTCTTCAGCCTATGACACCGTTGGGCAAGTATGGTTGCCGACAAACCTTCTAGATATAATTCCTTGTGAAACTTTAAATACATGTTGAATAAATTTGCAATTAGTATAGTTGGAAAGACGAGTAATATTAAATAAGAGTTTATCTCAGAATTTCATGCTTTCTACAAACTTTATGAATAATTAAATGGGAACATTATACCGTAGTTTAATTCGTAAAATAACGTTAAGGATGCTATTTTTTATTTTTATTTCACTGTTAAATTTATTATAACATTTCAAAGTTATATATGAATATTAACACAATCCTCTCAGAATAACAATTGTAATCCGGAATTTAATAACAATAGATTATAGAATAATTAGTTTCAAATGAACGCTGATACCGACAGACCATAAAACACAACTTCAAAATAGGATATAAACGAAATAAAAAGTAATTTAAAAAAAAAAAGAATTGATCGCCGTTTTGCATATAAAACAGAACTTCAAAATAGGATATAAACGAAATAAAGAGTAATTTAAAAAAAAAATTGATCACTGTTTTGCATGGGTATGTGGATATTATACATTGATATATCGAAGAATAGTGATTTTATGAATTATAAATAAAACAAAATAAAAACGAAGTTTAATCATTATAAAAGCTTCTTATTTTCCCCGAGCTTTTCGACAATTACGTCATTATCATGCGTTTGAACTTTCATTTCTGTAGGAAAAATGAATTTGATCAGCAAATTAGTAAATTTTATTATAGCGCTTCGACGATTATTTACTTTTTCTAAATATATTTTACGTTCGCTTTTGCGATAAAAATTTAGATTCCGGGATATCGCAACGCTGTAATTGTAGCGCGTAATCCCGGCCTAGCGAAAAAAGCGACGTCATACGCTGAACGACTTAGAGTAGGCATCGCTGTAATACACGGTGAACAAAAAGAGGCAGATTCTGATATGGTAGACGGTAGATATTCTCCACCGCTTATAACTCCTGTTCAGAATACGCGTACCATCGATATAGCTGATATTCCGCAACATCTAGCGAAAGAAAAACCACCAATCAGTATTGTCGGCGATGTTTCCGGTAGAATTGCTATCATGGTGGTGAGTATTATTTTAACAGATTTTTAAAATTAAGAAACCGATTGAATTTATTAAACGGAGTAACTGAATGCAATATTTTAGTATCATCATTAAATTCAGTACTGCATAAAGTGAATATATAAAACAATTGGGTTCTGTAACAAAATTGAAATAAATTACCAAAAATAGAATATATACTACATTTGTAATATTATGTACATGCTGTGATATACGTATGTATCCCCTTTAATGTTTTAAAAATTTTATAGTTTCCTACATTCCAATTAACATCTAGCGCACGCCACATGAATATATAGTGAGAGAGGATGAGTGAGAAGGGGTAGTTATGTCTCGGTACTCAAAAGTTGGTACATTATGTCTCCAAATCGATTCAAATTAGCCCGGAGATTGATAAAGAACGTTCAAACAACGCATCCTGGACAAACGAATACTGGGTGGTTTTTCATAGCTTTTTCTAGATTTACTTTTCCGGCAAGTTAACACTCGTTTATTAATGAATTGAATGGTTCAACTCAATTTTATAAGCGTCTTTATTATTAAAAATGTTCTTTGCTCCAATTCAAGAACGCATGACCGTTATCCCGAAAAAAGTATATATATATACATATGCTGCTAATAATAAATAGAGATAAAACAAAAATAATGATCACTACTGAATACATTTACATGACCTGTAAGTGGTTGATGAGTTTCTATGCTTGGTCTCTATAATTACTAGTGATGAAGAATCGACATGTGAAATCGAAAGACGCATATACGTTACTAGGAGAGCTGTGCTAACTATGCTTAAGTGAATTTGAAACAGTCACTGTATCACGGTGGGTATAAAAATACCTCTTACGAATACATCGGTAGTTATCTTTTTTTTTGTATGCATTCAACACTGGACGTTAAAGATAGTAGATGTTAAACGAATAAATACATTTGAAATGCATTGCCAAAAAAGAAAGCTGCCCATTTCATGGACTCGAAATAGAACATATCTAATCTATCCTAGTAATTACGCATATCTGAATTATAATGTCTTTACCGCTAATGATTTAAATGTTTATAATATCGCTTATAAATAAAGTGAGTATATTTACTAGCCCGATGGATATAATTCCCAAGAAAAAACATACAAAAAAAAACACGTAGATTCGTTCAGAATACAGTGTCAACCACAAATTAATGATAATACTTTCACCTCTCTCTCATATATATGAGAATTTTGTTCGCATATTATAACGAATACTGCGTAGCTGCTGTATTTTTGAGTTACCACGCTATATATAACTCGGTGTTTAAAAAGAATAATCATTAAACTATCTCATCGTATTGCCAGCAGGTACTTTTGATATTTCCAACAGTTACATATTCAGTATTTGAAAAGTTAAAAATGTGGATTTATTTTTTAAAAAAATAAAGTTTTCCATTTTGTTGTAAAATTTAAACGAATCAATACGCAAAATGTTTTAAATATGAACAACGGTTTATTACTTTATTATATGAAGTCTACCTTTTTATAAAAATCGTTTTAGATGAATCGCGACAGTTTGTTATAATTTTATCGTAAATTTTACGCGTTATATAATATATAGTATAATTGATCATAAGTATTTCAGAGACGTCAAGGTAAAGTATAATCTAATCAATCTCATGACGTCACATCAATGCATTTGTAAGTCTTCAGTGTTTTTGTTTTTTTTTTTTTACCAGCAAGACTACTTCATATTAATTTGTTCAAACGCCATTTTAATTTCAATTACCCTACATTATTTATTCTTTTCTGTGATGTCGATCATGAAACGAAAGTTCTTTTATAAATAAACGAACTAACGTTACGTTACTTCATCATATCGCGTTAAATATAATCGCAGCTTTTAACTAGTTATATAATTTTTCGAAAAAAAAAAAAATTATACAACCTTTTGTGCAAAATAATCGTAATACTACAAATATATTTCATATTAACGTAGAACAACTGTCGTCGTGTGATTTTAAATTTTTTTATCAATTTGCCACGCAATTATAAAAAACATAATCGTGTACTAATACAATTATCGTCTACTTAATATTGCACCCACTTGTATTTTTTTCACACTCGATAATCGTTAAATGTGCTAATTGCAAATACTGATATCACATAAACCATTAATTATACTATTCGTTGTTTTGATAGGGTTAGGTAATAGTGATTATGTAAAATAGTATACAGTTTACGGTCTATATGCGCACTAATTAACTTTAATCAATCCTCCGTTTAATCGTTATACAATGTAATTTCGTTAGCGAATTTTTTATTCCTTATCTGTTTACCGGCCGTCTACGTTATATAATAAACAACAAAATGAAAAGTTTTGTAGTTTGATAATTGAGATTACCTAACGTTGATAATATCGCCTTGTTGCTCCATTTTCTTCGCCTTCTCTAGATTATGTCGTAAGATTATATTTACACAAAATAAAACATCATTCAATAACATTCCGCGCTATTAAAAAATTATAAGCATCGAAAGAATAATATGGTTAAAAAATAGACAATATTCCATGGTAAACATCGATAATTACCGTTGTTGTTTCCTAACGGTAGTTAAAGTTATTATCATTTCAGAAACGTTATCAATCTCACCTAGAAATTTATCTAATTAATAACAATAAAATAAAGAAATAAAATAAAAAGTTGTGAAATGATTTAAAAATTTTAAATTGAAAAAAAAAACGTTAATTGTATTTATATCACTGAAGCAGGCATACACATAATTTTTAAGTACATTGTATCGATTGTTTTGAATATTGCGATTATAATTACCGTTGTGTAGTAATTCGCGCTGATTTGTATGTACGTTTGGATGAAAATTAATCAAACGTATATTAGCTTCTGTGAATACATTGCATGTACTTATATTATATGCATATAGTGTGCGTATTGATTATATAAATGTGTGTTTGTGTATGAGCGTTCGTATATATGTGAATCAGTGCGTATTGTATATGGATAAGTGTGTGTATAAATTGAATTTTTACCGATATTTAATTTGTCATTCGCGCTATGTTGCGCATAGGCAATTTCATCTAAAGAATTTCAATATAATGTATAACTAAGCCTAAATAATAAATCTGCTTTGAAATAACATCTATAATTGCTGTCAATCCCTTACTTCATTTACAGTTTTCAATGCATAGAAACTATTTATCATATTTCGCATTTAAAATATCGTTCTAAAAATAAAAATCGAAAAAATAACGAACATCCTCCTGATTATAGTTACGTACTTTTCTAATGTATACTAAATATTTATAATAATGTTATCAACGCATAATAAATTGGAAATACAAAACACGTATTTATATATGCGCGATATCTTCGACATTTGACGAATGCTTTTTAAAAAATCACTAGATAACAATATAGAAAAATTAAATGCAAACGAAGCAATCGTTCGGTCTGTAATAAATATATTCGTTGATTTAACTGTGCAGAATTAATTCACTAACGAAAAAATACAAAATATTTTGTCTTACCGTTCGCTAGTTATTAAATAATACGAGTAATCATTAACATTATGATGTTGGAAAATAGTGAAACCAAAAAAATTGATTAGCATCATCTCCCCTTTTTGTCGAAATAAGATCATTAGAAACTCGCTTTAGAGATTGTAAAACTATGTAAATTTTCGATTACAAAAGAGAATGTTATAAGTACATTTCGTTGAAAATGATACGGAAGCGATTGAAAATCCTTTTCACAGTGACTCGATACAGTTAAATGAATATAAACTGAAAATATACGACTTGAAATACAACCGCATTTAATACAGATGTGAATATATTTGCCTGAATGAGTTGAAGAATGAAAAAAGCGTAAGAAAGTATCGGAAATTCAAAAGATGAAATATTTAACCGACTGGTGAGCCAATACATTTTACTAAATTTAGTCAAAAACAGAACAGATCTTCCACAAATTGCGGCCAACCCTTGTTAACGACGATGTCACTACAAGGGGGAAAAGAATGATTTAATACTATTAATAAATTTATAAACTAATATAAAACGAAAATATAATATATCGTACTAGGTTGATAGTTATCTACATCGTTTAGGGTAATTCCTGTCAAATTGTAATTATATTTTTATGATTATTTATCGTATAATTAACGATTATATATTACTACTAACTATTGTTTTACATGTTGCAGGACGACATGATAGATGACGTTGGTGCATTTATAGTAGCCGCGGATACTTTGAAAGAAAGAGGTGCTCATAAAATATATGTTTTAGCCACTCATGGACTTTTGTCTTCAGATGCTCCGACCCTCATCGAGAACTCCGTTATTGACGAGGTACGTTATTATTGTTCGATTTTTTCGGCTTAACAATGAAACCTATTTCTTTAATAATAAGTTTACACTTCGTAATTATGATTTATCATTCGTAATCATCCGTGTACATAATTGCTTTTTATATTGTTTGTCTACCCGATCCAAATTTGTACATTTTGTTTTAACCGGTTCTGTCAGACGTCAGTTTTTTACACAAAATTATAAATATTGTTGTATTGAGTAACTAAAAACTCCTATTCATATTTGGATAGATATTTCTCTTTTCAAGATGTGCGTGATACAGAATTACTTAAAAATATGAAAATGTATGTACTGCTTTTTATACGATTTTAGATAAATTTTTTAAAATTCTTTTTAGATAATGTTTACTTTTTTTATATATAAATATTTTTAGAATTGACATCTTCTATTTCGACCGAGTGCAACTTTATATGAAAATAAACAATTTTGTTATAATTAAAAGTTCGTAAATCGCAAAGGAATACTATGACCGAAAGGGCTAATAATAACGCGTGGCATATAATGAATTATTATTTAATTATTATTGCCTTCTTTATGCTAGTGAACATTTTTAATAAGGTGAGACGAAAACCTATCCTGAAGTTTTACTCGTTCGTGTTCAGTTTGTCAGTTTGTTTAACATTTATGGTTTCATGTTAAAATTTGTCCATTCGCTTAACTATATATCGTCTTTAATCAGTAAATAGTAATAATATAAAACTAATTCTTTTAAATTACTTTTTTTTTTTTTTTTTTTTTTTAATTTCAAAATCGATAAAAACAATTGTATGATTTTTACGTTAGTAATTTCGGAATTAATCGGCAGTTAATTATTTTCTCAATTGTGTAATATAATTTGTTCAAGTCGACTGCATTTTTGTGTGTATTATATCTGCAATAATCTTTTTTGCATTATAATTAAAATTTCTTCATTAATAACTAGTAAGATGTAAAGAGTATTTTAACAATGCTCTAAAACGAGAATACTAGTTAATGCTATCGTAGGTTAATTTTAATGTCAACTTTCGCGTCTTTTATATCAAATATCGGAAAAATCAGTTTTCTTCATATTTCTTCCTCTTTATAGGGGGAACTTATTTTGATAACTGAATATTCATAACGTCCATATTGAATAAGTAAATATGAATAAAAATATTTCTAAAAGAATTATTTAGGTTTTTGTATTTTCATCGCCAGGGTTATTCATGTTTTTATAATACAAATTTAAATATCGGTACAGGACAATTTAACATCAGTCTCTTGTTTATATTTCAAGTTTTTACACACGGGCTCTACAACTGTCTAAACTAAGTAACAAATAAATTCAATTCTATTTTTATTAAATAAACGCGTGGAATATTCACGTAGAAAGGTACAATTTCGGTTTTAGGTTGTCGTGACGAATACAGTACCGCACGAATTACAGAAATTACAGTGTCATAAAATAAAGACGGTAGACATAAGCATTCTTTTGGCAGAAGCGATTCGACGTATACATAATAAAGAATCTATGTCGTATTTATTTAAGAACGTTACTTTGGAGGATTAATTTTAGTAATAATTGTCCAATCGACGGGAATAGCTGTTATCGATAAAAAAAGTTTAAAAGCAATGTATTTAAAAAATATTTCACATGACGTCATTGTTTACTTCTAAGTAGTCTATATATATATGCTAATTATATATATATATATATATATATATATATATATATATATATATATATATATATATATATATATATATTAATTTATATTAAAAAATCCTAGTAATTTTTGGTTTTGTTATTTTTCTCGTATTTTTAAGTTAAAAACAAATCACAAATTTTGTGATAGGTATATTCATTTTTGTATATTTTCATTATATCCAATTTATTTATTCGAAAAATGTGTAAAATTTTACTTTATTCTTTATGAAACATTAAAAAAAAAAATGAAAATTCGAGTTACGCCATCGTGTGAAAATATTAATTTTCCCCGTTGTTAAATAATAATTAGTGGTAATTATTTTTTTACGCTCGCTGAAATATAACATTAAGAGAAATAAAATTATATCGATCTTTATGACGAATTATATAATAATACTTTTATATAAACTACACGCGTTATAATGGAATAAAATTGTACGCTTACCGAACATTAAGTTTTCACACATTGTGCATTTATTTATTTGTTTAATTTTTAAGGCCATTAAATTCACTTGTACAAATTTTATGTATTTAACTATCCCACGTATATCCAGTATTTTGGAAATAAAGAGAATAATTTTGTTACGAAATTATTTTTATTAATTCATGAATAAATTTTAATACACAATGAAAAACGCTTATTTTTTTCTTAAATTTGAATGCTATTAATACCTTTATATCGTATTTTTATGCTGCGTTCGGTTTTTGTTTTTTTTTTTTAACGAAGTCGTTGAAACTAGAAATAAACTTTTTGTTTTTTGACGTACTTAACATTCGAATTAATATGCATGTAAACCTAAACTAACCCTCAGATAAAATTAACCAATGCATGAGGCATTTATTTATATATTTTTATTATAATTATATATTTATATTTTAATCGATGCTTACACACGAGTGAAATATATACATTTAATTAAAAATAAAAAATTATGAGGTTTCGTATAAATTTATAAATTGTTATTGATTATGAATAATTTTTGCACCGTAACCCACGCAGTGCATTTAGGCCCGATGGATTATGTTTATATTTAGGAAAAAAATAAATACTAAAATATAGAATCTTATACCGATAAAGTTTGTTATGTACACGGTTAATGAGGAATATGGGATTAAAATAAGTTACTGGTATTTAGAATGAAGAAAATATGTACATGTATGAATTGCCTTTTATTCCGGTTGATTTATCTCAATTTTAAGCAATGCGACTCTACCGTTTCCGAATAAAATATTGTTTCAATTCTCAAATGCACCTATTCGCGAATGCTATTATCCTAACCCCCCGGTTATATTTGGACATCTTTGACCTAGGTATTTTTCTTTATTTGATGATTACTATCACTTCAAGATGTTTCTTAATTTTTTTTTAAAGCTCCACATTGGTCATTTTTGAGATCCACGATATACGACAACATAAAATGTTGAATACTTTTAACTTTTTTCATTAATTTTACAAGCAGGTATATATCTCGTATCTATACGATAGCACAAACTATCTAATTTTTCAAAATTTATATGATGATAAGTTAATATTTTCTTCGCCTTAACAATAATGTGTTTTTGCTTGTTCCATTATTTCTTTGAATTCATCATCTGATAAGTGTAGTGGATGAAAAATCTATATCGTAAAATAAAATGTTAATAATATTGTTTTTATATTTTTGTATCGTAACGTAAAGAATGTAATATAAAATCGAAGGAACAATTTTTTCACGATTTTTG
Source organism: Coronaproctus castanopsis (assembly GCA_032883995.1). Lineage (NCBI taxonomy): Eukaryota > Metazoa > Arthropoda > Insecta > Hemiptera > Monophlebidae > Coronaproctus > Coronaproctus castanopsis. The sequence continues at coordinate 160,490,837 of CM065053.1, read as the reverse complement.
CAAATATGTAATCCTTAAAATTCATTATTTCGTTAAAGTTTCGCACACAAGTTATATTGTATATATAACAAAGCATTTGTGATGTTTTTATTAAGATTTAGCGGAGAATCTGTTCCTTCCCATGATGTACGTGATTCTAACAACAAGTAGTGTATAATATATGCATGTTCTCAGAGATATACATATATTTAATATACATACATAATTATTTACGTATATTTTAAATTTATTAGTTCAAAGTCGTCTATTGTTATTATCGTCACGGCTAGTAATACTTGTTTATAATTACTATTTCTGTACCTGCCTCATTTGTTTATTTGACGGGCATCTAGATATATTTTTAGTTTACATACTCCGTTTAATGTACTTCTAAAAACAAAAAAAAAAAAAATACATAAATTGGTTTACGTCATTTCATATTTTTTCACCATTCGCTAGTATTTATTTTTTTTTTTTTTTTGCTTCCGATCTTTTAGTTATGTTACAAAAGAATTCAGAATAACTATACAAAAATTAAAATTAAGCTACGTAAAAATTAATTTTGTGTCGAAAATTTTGGATTTCCATTATAGTTTTCAGTCTAAACTTGAAACTTTGATCAATGGAATAGCGAAAGGGAGGAATTAGTTAAGAACACCTTGTAGCGTTGACAAAATATATATGTGTGCGTGAATGTGTCAGTGGCGGCTCGTGGTCAAAAAATCTAGCTATTGCAATTGCACCTTAGTTCCCTCCTCAACACACACATAAAAATTTGTTTCACACAACATTACAAAGTAACATTAATAATATTAGAGTCAAATAAAAATACAAGAATCTTTTGAAATTGTAATAAAAAAATATATGAAGTTACATGATCAATACCAAGATGAAAAACTATGATGTTGAACGAAAATATATTAAAAATTTATTTCCGCATGAATAAGTACAAAATTTATACAATTAAAAACTTACAACATTTTTAAAATACTAAAATGAAACAATTCGATAAACTATGTATAATAGTTAAGTATTCTTATTTTTTCACAATTTACACAAAACAATCCTCTGAAAATAAAATTATCAATCGCGGCATAAATAATAATCCTTCAGTAAGAAAGAAATTGTACCTTAACAACATAAACTAGCGAGAGGCAATGAAACAATTCACACGCGGAAATGTACACAGTAAAAGTCTTAGAAAGGGGTAAAATATAAGTCCTAGACTTGTTCCATTGTTGGCCGCCGCACCCGCCCACATGTAATGAACAACAAACCCTGCTGCATCAAGTGGGTGTACTTAAAGGATTCTGATTGCAAAAACAGACAACCAATAGTCTCTAATACAGCTCTATTTAAACTCTACACAGCATGATAACAGGTACAAATGAAGATTGAAATCAAGAAAACCTCCACAGGAGCTCATTAACAGCAATTTTAACTCAAGAGATGTATGGAAGCAGGAGTAGGACAGAGGCAAACCAGATGGTAAAAATCTGGTTGACCACCTGGTTTGACTGTGGTGCGGAATGCCAGTCTGTGGGTCATATTGTAACGGAGTGCCCTACGAGGGCTCTACAAGGAGGATAAAGGATCTCACGCGCAATGCGAAGGAATGGCTCAGACGATTGGACCTGAAGTTATAGGACGAGGCGGATATAGATCTCGTGCCCAGGGACATACGGAAAAGTAAAAAGTAATTACAGGTACAAAATCTACTTATAACATTGTATATGGTTTTACAATGCCTACTTCAGGTTGCATTGAATGTACAACCACCAACCGTTAAAACTAGGCATTTCAAAGCACTTTCTAAAGATTTTTATAATGTATTCTACAAAAATATAATAATAATTCACTTATTTTGTTTAATTTCCATAAAATCATTAATGCTTTTAATTATTTCATTACATTATAAATTTTTATACGATTCTGAATATTTTTGATGGTTGTGCAATCAAGCAATCTTTATATACAAGTCATCACTGATATATGTGTATATAATAATAATAAATTATCAATATTAATATTTTTGCTTAAATTATAAAACTATTTAAAATACTTAAACAACAAAAAAGGAGTTCAAATCATTAAAAGTTTTTTTATGAAAAATAACAAAGCTTTTTGACTGTTAGGTCATTATCAAGTGCATATTTAAAAATATAAAATGAAAAAATATTAATTCAGAAAAAATCAGCAAACTGAATAACAGTATTAATAAAACAATCGAACAGTGAATGTTAATGTTTTCCAAATAATGATTTTTCATCGTGGTTTGCATAATGAAATTACGAATTTAAATGTTCTTTAAATCTTTATTATGAATTGTCTGTCTGTTTCTCCTATATAATTATATATTCCTTTTCACATTTATTACAATTTAATGTATATACTGAATTTTTTAATATATTTCTATCTATTTTGTAGTTACAAATTCATTTTAATAATGTCTACATTAATGAAATATTTGTTAAATATTTTAATTATTTTATATGTATAACTTCCTACATAATTTATTGAACCTAAATACTTCTTTCTGTATTTTTATTGTTAGATTTATTCCACATTTTACCAACTATAATAGGATTATATTTATTACTGATTGCTATTTAAATGTTGACACATCAGAGAGTAGTGATTTTATAAATTATTAAAAAAAAAAATCATAACAGTTTAATCATTATAAAAGCTTTAAACTTTTATAGTGATTAAAAAATGTGTTATGATTTTATTTTGTTTATAAATTTATAATTGCTATTTGTTTTATTATGTTATTTTATTTACTCACTTTATCATTGCCTGTTACAATTGCTTTTGCTCTATCAATAAAATTTCTTAAACTAGTTAATTTATGCATTTTTAGGTGAAATGAACCTTTAAGTATTAATATATCTGCTTGTGTAGATTTTCTGTATATATCTATATAAATTTTTTGGTTAATAGGTTAATAATGCTATTTTTTAAATCTAGAAAACCTATTGTTTTACCTCCTATTTCTAATGTAAATTGAATGTTTTTATTATATTTGATATCAACAACATATCTTTTCCATAATTTAACATTATTTTTAAATATATTATTATTTTTGATATTATTCTCTAACTTGTTCATATAAATATCAGCTATTCAAATTCATAATTTTCTTCTAAAAATTTTCATATATTTCTTGAAATTTTATAAGCTGGAATGGGTTTATTTTCTTTATCTAATTTTATTAAGCCTGCTAAAATTGGTACTTCTGTATTCATTTCAGGAAGATTTTTATGGAATATAATGTTGGATTCTTTATTTTGTTTAAATCGCCATTATTTATGAACTAAATATTCATATTTTTTTATGATTATAACTGTATTACCCTTGTCAGCTTTGCATATCATTAAATTATTAATTTTTAATTTTTGTTTCAATTCTATAATATTTTTTTTATTTTTTTTTCTTATTATTTGTTTCTTTTTTTTTTTAACATTTGTTTATCTGGCTAATCCATACTTTTTTGATTTAAATGACTATTATTATTTATATATTTTAATTATTTGTTAAGTAACATTTATTGTTTTATGTTAAACTTAAATTTTTATAAATTAACTACTCTATCCGCAAAATTGTGATTAATATTTTTAATTCTAGGATTCTGTTATTTTAATCATTTATTTATTTTTCTATTCATGGAATCATGATGTTTTTTTATTCATGTTTCATATAATTATTTCGTAATTCTGATATAATTAGTTGATATATTTCTTCTAGATAATTATTTTTTATAATATGAATTAAAATATTTTTTTGTTTATTAATATTTTAAATTCACCATGTAAATCGCCTATTTCTGACTTAATTCATGTTATTTCTGCTTTATTTTTAACAATTTGTGATACTTCACACTTATTAGCATAATTAGGAATGATATTATAATATAAACACTTATGTCTAAACTATATTTTGGTTCTTATTTTTTTAACTCTAATCATAGTTTTAAATATTTAAATATTGTATTGATATCACTATCATAAAGTAAATATTTTATTCATAAGGTATTATATAATTCTTTGCCTGAATTAGTTTTCATAATTTATAGAATGCGAAATTTAGTAATTTTTATTAAAATAAACAACAAAAAAGAAGTTAAAATCACTAAAAATTTTTTCTTTATAAAAAATCATAAAGCTTTTTAGCTGTTAGGCCATTATCAAGTGAATACTTAAAAAGATAAAAAATATTAATTTAAGATTACAATTCATAAAAAAAAAACAAGAAACTGAATGACGGTATTAATAACTTGAGTGTACAACAACCAACTATTAAAACTAGAAATTTCAAAGTACTTCGTTAAAGTTTTTTTTTCTTTTTATAATATATTCTACAAAATATGTAATAATAAGTTATTTTGTTTAATTTCCATAAAACAATTAGTACTGTAAATTATTTTACTAACTATTAATTTTTATGCTGTTCTGGATATTTCTGGTGGTTGTGCAATATCAATATTAAGAATCGTCAGATTATATTATTAATTATTCTATTTGCTGATTTTTTGTGAATTGTAATCTTAAATTATTATTTTTTCATTTTACATTTTTTATTTTTTTTAATATTCAGGCTTAACAGCTTTGTGATTTTTCATAAAGAAAAATCTTTTAGTGATTTTAACTTTTTTTGTTGTTGTTTATTTTAATTAAAATCATTACATTACACATTCTACAAATTATAAAATACTTAACCAAAAGAAAAACTGATAGATAATATGGCTCTAATAGTTCTTGCTAAATTAAAAATTGTATCTAACCATGAACTTTGTTTTCAATTAACTAGTATGTTCACCACATCAAATTTTTTATACGTGCGATTTAAAAACAATCATACGTTTGCTTATTGATTCATCATTTAGTTGTTTTGTAAGATTTTTTAATGCTAGAAATTATACTTATTAAAAATTATAAGTACGTAATACATATTTTTTTGATATATCGATAGTTCTTTTAATCGTTATTGGCTATTACTTATTCACAGCAAAAATAAAACGGAATGAAATGTATTCGCAGCGTAATTTGTTCTGTACTCTACAACAAAGAGAAAGATGGCAGATGCGGTTTCTAAAACATGTTGTGTAATCAGTATATTTAAATCGTCCACTTATTGTGTCCTATTAGTAGTCTTGGTAATGTATACTTTTTTATTTGTACATCACTCTCAAATTTATTTCGCGCGATAATAATGATATGCGTTATCCGTTAGAATTAATATTTTGTCGGAACATAGTTGTCAAATCTCCTCTTTTAGATAATCTCACTCTAATAGACAACGCGAAGATTTTGTATAAAATAATCATACTATCGTCTGCATAACGAAATGTTACATCCATTTTTTTTAACATATTATTTACTGTTATTATATTTAGTGAACTTCATTATATTTTAATTTTGTTCGCAATTTTTTTTACCGAAAAATCGTATGCTCATCATTTTTGTTGTTTTTAAATTCATTTAAGCATATTTCCAGTTCACGTTAGTTTTAAAAGTATGCTGCCTGTAAGCTTAATATATTGACAAAGGGAAAAAATTTTAACGGGCTTACCGAAAGTATAAATCTAAAATGAAGAAGGAAAAGTTTGAAAAGGCAAAAGTGATAAATAGAAAAGAAAAACAATAAAATAACCAAATATACTTAAAATGAAAATTAAAAATACTAACAAAACTAATTGTAATGATTTCACATTGTTAATACTGGTAGAGGCGTCGGAAAATTGTTTCTAGTTTGTAATTCCACAAATACCTCCTACTCTACTATTTTTTTAATTTAACTCAATAGTTCCCAGAAAAAATTATTAGTATTTGTTTTTCTTTCTTTTTTTTTTTTGTAAATAATGTACGTTCAATTTTTAATAGGGACGTAATAAAATTATTTACTCTTTGCAGTATTCTCAGTTTATTTTGAATCGGGTTTAATTTGTTTAGTCACCACGTTATTATTATTTTCATTACAAATTTGTTTTCTGATCAGTTGTTGTATTATTTACAAATACGCGGAACTTTATCATCTCTACACATTTTCAACAAATTTTAAGGTTAGATTTAGGAAATTTCAAGTTTATTCAAAAATATTTTTTGTTGTTTCGTCGAAATTTATTGATTTACAGAGCTTATTTTCGATCAGTTATGGAATATTCGGTAAGCGACACGCTACAAACGTATACGACATGTGCGGTTTGATATGCTTCTACCAGAACAATAATAAAAATATTGGTTTGTGTCCGACCATAGCGTTGTACAATGTTATGAATTTTTTTGGATTTATTTTGAATATATTCGTTGAAAGTATCCACGATAAATGTCGGAATTCGAATACAAAACAAAAATTGTGCCTATTCGCGTGTTTTATTTCAGGTAAAATTAATTAATAAGAACGTTCGCGTGAACTATTATAGAAAAGTCCGATGACTATAAAATTCACGTTAGAAATTCTAATCATGAATAGCAAGTTGGTTATGTTAAGAAATTAACGATTTTAATATTTTCTATAAATTATTTACAGATACCGAAAAAATTAATTACCATTACTTTTCGAATAATATGCTTTGTTGCCAAAAACCATCACGGGCTTTAAGTAGGTACACTTTATCGCTCGGACGATGCGATCGACTAGTATTAATTATCAACATCCTACTTGAAAAATTGATTTTATTTTTTTCAAAAGCACGTAAAATTTATAAAAGTTATCTGCACAATTATAAACGGCTATATGTAGCATAAGAAACCAAAGTCTGTCCTCGTTCCAGTTGCAGATAGAGCGGAGCATAAAAAGCAGATACAATAAATTTAATTGATATGATGTAAATAAATCGTTTCTCGTCGTTAAAAAAAAAAAAACAAATAATTGTCGTTTTTTTTATTTTTTACATAACAGAACTGAAAAAATATAATCGTGAAATGCTATTACCTTATTTTTTTAATTTGCGAATTATCATTACTCTTAATATGTCTTAGAAAATATTATTCATGCTTGAAGTTTTGATTTGTAATCTATTAGTACTGTATAAACTACAAAACATGTTGGATGTGTTAACTAATTCAAAACGGAAAACTATATATTTAAAAAGTGTTTTTGAAAAAATGATAACGGAAGATAAAGACGAACAATTCGTTTTATTCCCTGTTTTAATAAGAAATTTTGCTCCTATGGAAAGAATATAATCTAATGTGGTGGTGGCCACTTTTAATAGACACGTTGTTGCAAATCTCTACATTTTTTGGTTTCTTTTTTAGCTTTTCGTAACATACTCTACAATCAGTTAATTACGTTACTACCTCTTCTTTCTGTTTCTAGTATTGTGTTGTTTATTTTCCTTTTGCAGTCCTAAAGGTGTATCCCTGTTCAAAATATACCTGATTACCTGATTACCTGATAGCGTGATAACGTAAAAACAAATGTCCTATATTTTTCGATCCAATTTGATTTTATTATTTAGACTCTTAACACACATTAAGCCACCTGTCTCCACAAAAATCATTATTAAAATTTTACTATGCAATAAAAAAAAGATTGTTTCTTTTTTTTTAAATATAATAATATGCAATACTTTGTGAAATATTTGTTTCAGCAATGATGTTTTCTGTTGTATTATGGACTTTTTTATATAACACTTGGGTTGTTCTGTTTTACATAACGAATTATTCGGAAAAACTGTACTATATGTTATTGTTGTTTTTGATAATTGGTCAGTTCATATGTTGGGTAAGTATTATTTTGGTTTTCCGGATTTTACAACGGTTTTTAATTTTTCTTTTGAAAATTGTTATTATTTCATAATAAGCGCTTATCCGTTGCCTCGAGTTAAATAGTTTGCGATTAATCGAGTGTATTAGGCTGATTATATATAGAAAATATATTTGTATTTCTACACTGTAACAATTGAAAGTCATTAATATTTCGATTTTGATTATTAAAAATCTATCTGAAGAAGGAAGGAAATATCAGAAGTCTTTAATAGACAAAACGGAATTTTAATTATGTTCAAAAATTTTAAAACTTTATAGCGTTTGATAATTCGTTTATTTTTATCAGGGAAATTTGTATATGCTGAAAGTTGCAAACGAGGAATATAAAAATTCAAATTACAGTGTTCTTCAAAATTATTTAGTTAGAACGAAATTTGTACGATATCAAGAATATATATATATACTTTAAATTTTGTTGAGATCTTAAATATACTTCTTTCGAACGTCGATAATATATTTTTTTTTTTTGACATTACTTCTAGATAGATCATATTTGAACCTTTGTATTATATATAACTTTTGTATTATATATATATATATATATATATATATATATATATATATATATATATATATATGTATGTATGTATGTATGTATAAGCGATTTGTTAGCAAATTCCCCGTACTATTTCAACACGAATTTTCGTTGTAATTTATTTTTTCTTTGTGAAAAAATGGTTATTTATTGTCTACGAATTCTACTTCGAAAATGATATAATATTCCATTATTGTGAATATTTTTTTCCCCCAAAAAGGAATCTATTAAAAATGTTTATGCTAAAACTAGTTAATATTTATATCATACCCAGTAAATTTATTGTGTTCGCTTTCTACACACTCTTCTTTATCTGTCATTTGAATAAAGACAAACATTCTCATTTTTTCTTTGCATTATTAGTTTCTATAATTGTTTATTTACTATCCAAACTTCACATGCTTTTTAATTTAACGTCTTATAAATCACGTAACTATAAAACTAGTTGCATGGATGTAGTAAGATGAGAATACACTTGAAACATAATAACCCGAATAACGCTTAGGGCTTTTTCGATGAATACGAATGGCATTGTTCGCCTTTAAAATGAAATTTCTATTTTCAACACTTTTCATTCGTGTTATTCATTATGCTTTTGTAAAAACTTTATATTAAATTTCTCACATTTAGCTTTTTTCGTTGGGAAAATGAGCATGCAATAATTAATGTTCTGATTTAATAAAGTTGGATATCCTGCCACACCTGCTAATCATTTTAATAACGTACTTTGCCGTTTGTACTTTTTCATGGATCGAAATCAACTTTAAAACTATCAACAATGTTAATATGTCTAACTTCATTATCATTTTCGATAAAAAAATATCGCGCAACATAACAAAATCATGAATTTCATCACCACCTAACCATTACTTCAATATCATGTATCTTTATAAATTAATCATTTTGAAATATTCATATTTTCGCGACTTTATGGAAACGTGCGAGCGAACATACATATGTGCACTCACTCCATGCACTTTCTCTAAATCAAAAAATGCATTGCGTCCCCTTCTTTCATCGTCACTGGAGACCGTTGTAACTTATGGGTTAACTGTTACATCGATTACATTTTTATCGAACATTACATGAAAACTTGATTAAAAATGCAATTAATTTTAATTTAATGTTGTACATTTTTTACAACACTGTATATATTTTAAAAATACATTATTCTTTACAGATTTTCATACATGAAAGTTACATTAAAAGATTAATAAAGTTTCAAGAAGCTCTTCGTCGAAAAGAAGAAGCCTGTAATATTCCATTATTACAAGAACATACCAGCGATTGAAGAATTCTGAATTAAAACTTGTTTGTTAAAAAATCCCAAATTTAATATGTACGAAATGAAAATAGATGTAAAAAAATTTCAGTTAATAAAAAAATCTCACTAGTTTTGATGTAAGCTAAAAATCAGCCTTTCAGTTGTACCGTAAAATTTTGAACAGAAGAATTATTGCAAAACGGTTTGAGAAAATACAAAGTACGTGCGATGTTTAATCTGGTAAATTTTCTAGAACCCTGCAGTTTATAGGACTATGTTATTATTATTAAATTAAATGAATTAACAAGTACATCCTATAGTCTTGGAAAATATTAAGCCATGACAATTACGCAAAAATAAACGCTTCAACAGAATGAGGAACATACGAATCCCATTTGACCTTAACTCACGATAGTACATAAATAGTACACCCATCAAGAAGGTTGAAATTACAAAAACCAAAATAGAAATCTGCTCAACAGCTCGAAAAATATATGGTGCGGAAATCCGCTGAATAATTTGAACAATACTCTGACTACAAATACTGCAAAAATAAACCAAACTGAAGTGTATAAAATGGAGTAAGCAAATCTAAACAATATCGATGTAGATATAGCCCTAAAAATATGGGAAATAAAGGAAAATGACAAGTGCGATTATAGTAAAATCACACATTATGATTATAAATTTTCTAAATTTAGCTGCGCGTTAAAAGACATACGTATTCTTGATCGATGTGTCACAGACTGTTTAATAAATGTTAATTTATAATTATGATAATTTATATTATGTAGTTATGCAAACGAATGAATGCAATGTGACGGTTTTAAGTAAATTGAATTTTCAAATATAAACAAGAATCTTTTGTTCTTCTCGTAAAATTATTTAATTAATGTTTACAAATCGAACGTAATTTTATTATGTACGCCGTCTAAATCCGTAATGAAATTAGCACACTATTCTAGTCAGTCTTTAAATTTAAAGTGTTTATCTAACATAATTTATTTTGTGTATATATATGTGAACAGTGAAAAATCAATTATCTGCTAAAATTTTTTTAGATATTATATTTATTAAATCACAATAAATATTACCCGATATATTTTTTTCTATTTATTTAAAGACGCTGGATTATTGAGATCATTTGCTAAATAAGGACAACTCACTACTACGTTCGCGGTCATATTGAGAGCCTGATAATGAAAGGATAGAGCAATTTACTGTCCTCTGAATTCGAATGTGTTAATAAAGAGTTTATTTCATGATAAGTTTAAATTTGAATACAGGTGGCACCGTATTTTTAACAAACTTTCTGAAATTTATAAAATGATCAACCAAGCCGTGTTGGTCATAATATTATATGTTTGAGAACGTCTTCATAATAATTAAACGTCCGAAAATTGAACACATTTTTTTTGTTTCATGATTACATCTTTAAAGAACTTCATCTCCACAACCTGCCCTTTGTTTCCAGTCGTGTTATCCTTAATTCGATATATATACTTAACTTTTACCACATTTGCAACGTCCCACTCGTTTTTCGACGTAAATCTTCCTCTACAAAACAACCCTTCAGCCCAAAATCTAGCCCACATTAAATTAAATCGTCTATGTTGAACTAAAACAAGAGATGGTAATGATTTTTTTTTTTATTTGAAATGCTCATGTATGCTACTCTGTATGGATTATAATATCGTTCCAATGTCCACCACGGTGGCATGGATCCGAGTGATCCATTTTCAATGACTGTCGCATAAATATGGCTGAATTTGAGTGATATTGGTCATGTTGACTTTAAGGACACTGGTTGTTTGCGGCTTATTGACATAGATATGTGATTTCAGAGAACCCCATAAGAAAAGTCTAGCGGGTCAATTTGCACGATGTTGTTACCAAATTACCTGACCTCTGAGAGAGATAACACTACCCTCAAGTTGTTCATGCAATATATCCATCGTGGCGTCCTCTGCGTGAAATAGGGCGCCATCAAACTTGACATGGTGATTTGAATTTGTAACAGAATAATAAACAACAGATTGAAAGTACACCACCGAAACAACGTGGCTACCACATGCTGCCAACATTGACCACACCTATTGAAAAATCCTAGAATTATACACGGACATAGTGATTATATATATATATATATATATATATATATATATATATATATATATATATATATATATATATATATATGTACGTAGTTTGCATTATTTTTATTTATTTTTTTTACATCACGATTATTTATTTACCATTTTTAATACTATACCTTAATTCACTTGAATACAGTTGGCTATTCAATAGTTTTATTTCACAAACGTCATTGCACTTATTTTAAATAAATTCATACCTAAAATAAAATATTAAGCATTAATTTGTATATATTGTAAATTTTAAGTGAAATATTAAACAGTTTGTATATATTGTAAATTTTACATATTTTATTTGTTTTCATTGGATATTGTCTAATGGTCGTTTAAAATGTTTATTAACTTCGCGAATATTTTGTATTTGTTGTGTTCATTATTTTATTTGGATAATGCATTAAGCATTACAACTGGTTCGTTAGAAGGAACTATGCAAACTTCTACAGCTGAATCTAAAATGAAGGAGTCTGTGCAAACGTTTACAACTGAATTTAAAAGAGGAGAAACTACGCAAACATTTCCAGTTGAACTTAAAGGGAGAACTACGCAAATAACAGAATATCCTCTTGAAAAATTTGGTGATGGATCTCATCGGAAATTAACGGTGTACTTTATATTTCCAGCAACCATGGAATACTTTTTTATATTTATAATTTCAATTTTTGTTATAACAAGTATCTGGTGTTTTCTATACATGTATTATTTAAAACACTAATAAATTCTAAAAGATGTAAATTATTAATTTGCTCACTATTTATTTTAAAGTCGATCTATTAAAGCACACAAACGATAATCAACTCTGCTTAATTTATATTCATATTTTTATATAATAAAGATTATATACATAACTATTTAAATGCAGCAAATGGTTACATAAAACAAGTATCGTGCGCAAATTTTTTATATTCCATGTGCAAACGAGAAACGTCCTTAGATATTGAGAAATAAATAAATTATTATTGTTCAAAGTTATGAAGATAAGTTGTAAAAAATTTTAATAAGAACAGATTAAGCTTTATACCGTAGCATTTAATTTTGTTATTAAAAAGATAATAATAATAATTTCAAAATTTTTGTTTAATTCACATTTAAATCATCAATCCCTAATTAGGTATTCAAAGTTGTAGTTTTCAAGGTGTTATTTTTCACTAAGGTTATCACCAAACAAACAAAATACTCGTAGTTTTCAGATAATTATTATATGGTGTGAAATCAACTATTTTTCTACTTTTTCAACGAATTTTTTTTCGTTTAGGGAAAAATGTTGCTCTTCTTAATACCAATAAAGTTCTATGTAGTATACAGTTGTGTAATATACCTTTCTGAAAAATATGGGGCAAAAAAATTATATCAAAGGCTAGAATTATAATGTATGAAAGCAGTAATATTTTTATTCGTAAAACTATTTTTCTCAATACATTGTATTAGGTTTTCCATTGAAAACGTCCTGATATTTTTTATTTAGTTGAATTTTAATCGCTTCCACGTCAAGTTCATTATTAAATTAGCAATTAGTTATCTTAAAGTAGATCTGTTATAAATATCTCAAATCTCCTTCGGATATATATACTAGATAGTTTCTATTGTATATTTTCTCGGTTGTAGACTAGGTTCTGTATTTCACTACTCGTTCAGCGATAAGTGTAATTGAATCATTTTCTATGTAATCACTAGCATTATTGTCCTTTTTGAAAATATAAATTTAATTTAACTAACTATTGTAAAATGTATTCAGAGAATGTGAAGTGTGTATGGGTACACTATGTTGAGTTGGGAACGAAGACTTAAAGTGTTAACAGTTGTGACAATATCAGATGAATGGTAATAAAGACAGAGAATGGGATTATTGAATAAACTTAATCTTGTACATAGAGAACCTTGAATTAAATAGCGGAATATCAGTATGGAAATTGTAATTAATCAAATAATAGGAAATTATGTCTAATTTTTGTGCATTTTATGGCATACAAAATTGCTGTCAATAAAAATTATGCATGATATTAAAGATCTTAAATTATATTTTACAGATAGTGTCAGTTTCTTTGCAATTCTATGGTTGCACATTTGTTTAACCGGTGACAAGTTTCAGCATTGTAAAATACGTTCCCGAATTTTATATAATTAAATCATGACTTATTTTAACTTTTCAAACTACGGTTGAATCAAATATTCTTAATCTGGGTGAAAAAATTCCTGTGCCCATCATAATAAAAAAAATAACAAGAAAAGATATTCTTGAAAGGTAACTTTTAAAAAATTGGTTAACTCACATGACATGCATTAATTTGAAAATTATTTTTCCTGATAGAAAATAATGATTTTGTGATAAATTGTATAGAATTTATTTAATGTGACAATTCATGTGATTACTTTCTTTTATATATGCTTCCATTAGTTTATCCGTTGCAATGATAATACCACATAACAGGCGATTTAATTAAAATATTTATTTACATGTACATTACAAATGGTGTGCAGTTGACAGGTAATGAGATTTGAAGTGTTATAAGACACTTGTATAAAATTATTAAAATTTAATGAGATAATATACGTGCTCCGCCGAAGTAAGCATATGATTATTATTTTACATTACACTGACATCACCGCTTTCCCCCCCCCCCCTGACAATGGTTTTTGAAAAGCACAAAAATTAGCTCACCGCTTGACAATGGTTTTTGAAAAGCACAAAAATTAGCTATGAGCATGTTTGCATGCTCTATAAAATTCATAAGAATAAGATAAAATAATTAGCCTAGTCCCGAAATATTTCAACATTCCAAAATCAACCGGGGCTTTCTAGTAATATATCCCAAAGTATATTGAACAATAATTGAAATATAGCATAATTATGGTTTGTATAAATAAACTTTGCATTTTCAGAGATCATGGAAGGTTTTTTTTATTCAAATTCAGCGTATATAATCATGTTGCAATTTTCGACAATCATACATTTATTTATTTGAATATATTTATAATGTTTGGACTTTGGCAACAGCTTCCCTTTCATACGAACATTATCAAAGATTAAAATTAATTGCTGCAGCATTTATTTCTCTATTTACTTTTATTCAATAGATGTGTTTTATATTTTCCTGCGTGTAATCACATGTTGCACCTGGTCATCCTGGTCACAAAAAAATCTGCGTAAAATATAATGTTGCGCATTATTTTATAATGCTGTTCAAACAACCTTTGAGGCTTTGTAGAAGCGGAAAAAGTGTAACATGCTTTTGGAAATGTGCATGTTTCTATTGGTTTTCTTTTGTTTGTAAACAAATTTAGTCTGTTAATAGATTTCTTAAAACTCAAATTATCTGATACGTAGATACAAGTTAATAAATTCATAAAATGATCGTAAAACTTAAAGAAAACATTTTAGAAGATGGTCCAGAGTATTCTGACTGGAAATTGCCATTGTCATTTTGTGGAATGCGTCATGTCGAGAAGATAGAAGGTGCGAAAGTATTTGCACAATCATGGCGAATGAAAGAAAGGGTAAAGTACTAAATTATATTTCGTCGATTTGCTTATTTTTTTTTATTTATAGTATAAGTAAGATGTGCATTTAAATGTGTGTGTGGGGCGTTCTCTGCGGTTACAATCAGAAATAAAATTTCAGTTCCAAAATTTTGCTCTTTAAAATTATACATACATAATTACTCTCAGGTATAATGTTTGTTAGACAAGTATTTTATGGAAGATATGTCTTATGTAACTGTAATAATAACTTTTAACGATTAACTGGGTGGGTACAAAATAATACCCCACGATTAAACCGACTTGATGCTTTATTATATATAGTCAATGTATCCATAATAGGCAGCTATATATATTTTATTTGTTACCAGTACACATGATTTGCACAGAATATTTTATATATAATGATTTATTTGTATATGTTAATATAATTTCCGTGGTAATTTACAGAAACCTAAATATAAGATAGAAATAAGAAAAATATAAATTGTTAAATAATTCCTGTCAGTAAAGTAAATACTATACTGATAGTCCAACACCCTTTGTATGACTACCACTTTCTTGTTCATTTCGTTTTTTGATCTACAACACACTGTTCTATTATTATAAAATGACACTGCTTTTATCGACCTATATTTATAAAGGTATTCAAAACACTATGCAAAGCATATTTTATGTATAGGTTTCGTAAAAATTATTCTGTGTCAGATTAAAGAAAAATTAAGAAAAAAATGTAACTTTTATAAAAGAAAACCAAACAAACCAAAAATTGAATAACAAAATTTTCTAAAAATTACAATGAAATGATGATTAAAAAAACGTTAAACGAAAAACTACACAAATTATGACAGTAGTACCCCTGTGAATGACTCGTAAATATAAAAACAAATTGAGTGTGTTGTGTATTATGTGATAAAATAGTGGAAATTACCATTCACTTGAACCAACGACTCTTAATAACTCATGTGCGCTGGTATATTTAAAATTAACGATAAACTCATCTCTACTATGCTGTTATAAAAATTGAACAGTATAGCGCTTTATAATAATTAATTGGTGTTTCTGTTTTGTACATTTTTCCTCGCCATTTTGATCTGACGACCATTATTGGCGCAGCTGACGTTACGTTGCCTATCATCAGCGAGACAAACAACATAGATAATACTGGTACTAACATTATTAGCTATAAGTATTACATTGTTTTTCTTCTCTACTCCTACTAAATATTTTGTTTGCTTTGTAAATCTGAAGTATCTGTTACAGCAAGTAAGGCCTAAAACATCTTATTTAGTGATTTATAAAATAATCACATTGTCATAAATTATGCTGTGCGTCATCTTATTAATTTTCTTATCTGTGTTTAAATTAATAAATTGCTGTTATAGATGAAAACGGTTAGCGTTGCTTTGGTTATATGTTTAAATGTTGGAGTTGATCCACCTGATATTGTAAAAACGCAGCCATGTGCCAGAATGGAATGTTGGATAGGTAATAGTTGAATGTGGTATTTTTTCTTTTAAAATCCGAATGTCAGTTTTAGTGCTGAAAACTAATTTTAATGAATAATATAATTTTGATATGCTTGAAGATCCACTTTCTATGAGTTCCCAAAAAGCATTAGAGACCGTAGGATCAAATTTACAAAAACAGTACGAAAGGTGGCAGCCACGGGCTAGATATAAACAAAGTTTAGATCCCACGGTAGACGAAGTTAAAAAGTTATGTACTTCGTTACGACGAAATGCGAAAGAGGAA
Organism: Coronaproctus castanopsis; assembly: GCA_032883995.1. Lineage (NCBI taxonomy): Eukaryota > Metazoa > Arthropoda > Insecta > Hemiptera > Monophlebidae > Coronaproctus > Coronaproctus castanopsis. Next base: position 160,473,905 of record CM065053.1, on the reverse strand, counting down.
CGTGTCCTGTTTCATTATAATGGTCATGGTGTACCAAAACCTACGGTAAATGGAGAAATATGGGTGTTTAATAGAGTAGGTATTTCATATTTATTTAAAGAAATCTTATTTTTATCTATTGCATTTTTATATTTATAATAAAATGTGTTAACATAAAATACATTCATATATATATATATATATATATATATATATATATATATATATATATGATAGATAGTGAAGTATGTTTACGTGAAAACAATTGGTTAACACGAAATAATAAAACGGTCCTGACAAACTCATGTGTGTTAGTATATTTTTTTCCCAACATGAAACAAAAATCGTTTAACATGAGATTTCGTTTCTCAGAACCGGCTTTACAATCATGTGATCAACGTGTTATACAAAACTTAAAATTTTAATATCGAAAGCAATTTTTTCGAAAATAATCACTCGCAAACGAAGTAAAAATAGATTCCTCTATGAATTTATTACATGCATTTGATATGTTGCACTCCGCAATGAATTCAATGACTTCAAATACAATTAAAGATTACTTTCATCATGCAGGATTCTCAAAGGTAGATTCTTTGGTGCCAAAAGTTGTGGATAAGGAATATGTTGAAACTGAGCCAAAATTTAATGAAATGTTGAAAGTTTCTATATTATTAAACTATTCTACAGTATCATTGGAAGAATTTGATGATAATGTGTATACAGCCCAATTATGTTTGGCAGACAAAGAGGTTTTGGAGATTGTTCAAAGATATAGATTCCGATGAAGAATTAGATAATGAGATGAACAATACAGTTCCTGTTCTCACAACATCATTTTAGATATGCACATTCCAATGGTGAAATGAATAAAAAAAAAATAGATGATATCGAAGAATTTGTTAAAAAAATACAATACAAAAAATAAATCAGTTTATTTTCCAAAAAATCAATAAATGCGATGTATCTGTTTAAAAAAAAAATTAAAATTATGCGTATATTAAGTTTATTTAAGTTCTTGTTAATAATATTGTTGTTTTTTTGATTTTTATGAAATGCATGCACACACATCTATTGTATAAAAATGTGCTATAATAAACGTAATTTTGTTGAATATGGGTACTTTTTATTTAATATCTTTTAACGCGAAAAAATATTTCAGTCACTTTGTATTAAACCATTTTTACTGTATATTGAAATTCTAATTTTTATCTTTCAAATAAAACTGATAATAAAATACATTGTTGGTCATAATTTCTTATCAGTTTATTATATAATCGTTAATTTTCTAAAGAAAGTAATATCGTAAGTCGCTTATCGTGATGCGCTTATATATAAATGGTGCATTGGCAATATATTTTTTGTAATAGTAAAAATTTTCATATAGTTCATTAACTTTATAGTATTCGATGTTCCACCTACATGATTTGATTCCTAACAAGGGTAAAATCAAATCATTTATACTGTTTGGAGAAAATGAAGCCTTCAGTCAATTTTTTCTGGTGTTTTACAAAAACAACGTTGTCAATCAACTTCTACATTAATGATTCTTTTTTTAATATTTATCAAATACACGTATATTATAATTTTATTATTTTCTAATGAATAGATGTATACGCAGTACATTCCGCTCTCCATATATGATTTACAAGGGTGGATGGGTACACCTTCCATATACGTTTACGACTGTTCAAATGCGGGTACAATTATACGATTATTCATGCATTATGCGAAGCAACATGAAAAGGAATATGAGGTTATTTTTATTGTCTGTAGTAAATGCAAATTATTTGTCTTAATCATATTATATATATATATATATATATATATATACTTTTTTTTTACGAATAAATACAGCAAACGATGTTACAAAGTAATAATTCATCTAGTTCTTCGTACTCAATTCCAACATTCAAAAATTGTATTCAGTTAGCCGCTTGTGGTGAAAATGAGGTGTTGCCTATGAATCCTGATTTGCCGGCCGACATATTTACATCTTGTCTTACGACGCCGATAAAAATAGCGTTGAGATGGTGAGTAAACTATAAATATTCGATTCATTAAGTGGGAAACAAATTTTTATTTTATTTTTTGTGAAGAAAACAGAAAAGGATTTAAAAGTTATATTATTGATTTAAGAGTTATTTTTAAATGATTTTTGCGTTATTATTATTGAAATGTAAATTTACTTCAGGTTTGTGTTGCAGAATTCATCCAAACTTCTTCCATCTATTTCATTAGACTTAATTGACAAGTAAGTTTTTTTTAATTATTATTTTATTTGTTTAAATACTTATGGATTTTCCCCCTTTTAAATAAAAAAAGATCATTGATATCGGTTAGTTGCTAGAAATGCTTTGTGATTGGATTAAAGGGAATATAAAACATTATTTGTTTAAATTAATCTTAAATTATCATATTCGAATTGAATTTAAGAATCAGTAAGAAATATGTAAAGATGTATAATGAAATTTAAAAAACTTTGCTTACTTCTCTCGCTGAGTTTATAAGGTAATTTGAAAACCATTTTACAATGCGGTCATAATAAAATTAAATCTAAATTATTGAAGTTCGTTGATATTGATAAATTAATTTTTTTACACTTTGATTTTTTTTTAAATAATAAACATGTTTTAATATTAAACTATCAATCCGTACACTGATAAACTTGTGAAAATATTTTTATGAAATTCATAATTTATATTTTTATTCGGACCCAGCGTTATCATATTTACATATTTTAAGTATCGTAGGATATAAAGAATTATAAATTTTTAAAACGGCTTTATTTATTACATTTAATACATAGAATACCGGGTCAGTTAAACGACAGACGAACTGTACTTGGTGAACTAAATTGGATATTTACGGCGATCACGGACACAATAGCATGGAATATGTTACCGAGAGGTGAATGTTTAATATTTTTGTACATTGAGGTGGTTGGTAACAATATTATTTTCATATTTTCGGAATCTCATCAGCAATGTTATATTTTATCTTAAACATATAGAGTGGAAAACAATAAAAAGTCAGTATTTGACACAGCTTGTGATTTAAATTAATTTGTTTTACCAACTTCGTTAGTTTATCATTCTTAAACATCGTTTATCTAAGCTGGAATAAAATTCGATAGATGATTGATTTTTTCGATATTGATTAAACTATTTCTGTGTGTATCATATGGTAATCGTTTGATGTTTCACAGTTTTTGCTTTGTATAATTCTTCAATTTCTACATTATAATCATCGAATACCACTTTTTTATTTCATGTATAATATTGCTGCCTCGTCAGGAAATTGTATATGAAATTTACATTCTGCTGTAAAAGTGATCTGTTAAATAATTTATGATCTTATTTTTTGTAACTTTGCATTAATTCTTTATTTTGCACAAGATGTTTTGGCCAGTTGGTATATTTAAAACTGACCATGATTACTGAATAGTGTTACGAATAACATAAATAATTTCCGGATTTTTATCCTCTCTTAATTAATGTGCATATAATTGTATGTTATTCAAGACGGAATGTCTACAAAAATTGTAATATTGTAGAATAAATAGAAATTTGAACAGATATATCGAAACTTCTAATTAGATTATGTTAAATTGATAGTATTTTCTTTCAGTGAATTGTTTATCTTTAAAGTAATATTCGCTTCAGCTAAATACCTAATCCAATATCCATGATGACAGTGTGGCAATCCATAAAGGCGTTAAAATATAAATATTTAAATATTCATATAAATTTTTAAAAACTCGTGTTCAAAATTACATTTTGTAATATCTTGAAACTCGAATTTATATAAATATTAACTTTATTATATAAAATTTGTAAACCATTTTTTATTTTTTTTTTCTGTTTATAAATTTAAGTTTATTTTATTGCTTCTTTCCTAATTATTATTATTGTTTGTAATAACGAAAAAATACGTTGCTTGACAAATAGAAAATGTAATGAAATTAGACAAGTCGTTTTAAATAATTCCTCCATATGCCACAGGGTTTTTAATTACAATTTATATTTCTTAGGCGCTAAATAGTAATTCAAAAATCGTAATTCATCTGAGTCATTTTTTGTTGGTATTATTGATAAATTATGATGTGTTAGTACAACTCGATAAGACTTTAACTTAAAAATAAAAACAATTATTTGCGGGTTTAAAAGTCGCTTTTCGTTATGTAAATACTTTGCGTTAAAAGCCAAAATTGTAAAGTATTAATATTAATGCACTGATATATCAGTAGGGATATAGTAAGATATTGCTTTGATGTGTATTACACTTATAGATCGGATTTTTATGCACTATATCTTCAGCTTTGTAATTGTCAGTTAAAAATTGGTATGTGTAATCTAACATTACACCTTTTGATCATCGCAATATAGATTAGAAGCTTTGATGGTTTTGTTAATTGACTTTTAAAATGTGATTATTTAAATGAACAAAAGAAATAAATTTGATCTATATTACTTTTTTAAGCGTTTATTTAAACTGATTAACTTCCTTAACGGTGTTTGAAGCAACATAATATTTGATAATTGTAAATTATATATATATTTTACACAAATTTGTTCGATTTCGTTATTTTTTTAAATCCATTTTATTCTAAAATTCACGTCGTTAACAGTTTTCTATCAATTAATTTGTTTTAGTGGTTTCTTGATATAATTTTGAACATCATGGGCTTGTTAAATTATATTCTTGTCCAATACAACTGTTTAAAGTTACCTTTCAGTTCAGTTTATTTAAATTATTAAAAATTGTGTTACAGTATATGTCTGCTCCAGCTTTTCGTATAAATAACTGAGTTAAGGCACGCGACACATCTATGTATGTCCAATATATATAGTTCTACATAAAAAAATTACATCGTTCTATTTAATGCGTTTCCAATTTTTACATACGAGGTTTTTTAACGTGTTTATATATACTCAATTTTAATGCACTTGAATTAATTAAAACTTACTATGTCACTGGTTAAGGCGTATTTTATTTAAATAAATAAATAATGTCCCAGCAATAAAAATGGTCAGTTTTAGTTGTCATATTTTGATTTACAGCGTACGTACATTTGATCAGAAGCCAAATATATGGGTTTCGTTTCCTACCACAATGTATTTAGCCAATATACATACCGTAGATACGTAATTTGCTTCTAGGTCTCTGTTACCCTAACAGGTAAATTATTATCTTATCTAAGCGTAATATTTGTTTTAAAAAAATGATAATGATAAACAACTTTTTAAAACCTGTCGTACGTTGTTTTTCTTAGTAAACTGTTGCATTTTTAAACACACACACACACATATATATATATATATATATATATATATATACTTAATTATTGGGAACAATCGAACTAGATAAATCAGGACTATCCATGTACACATGATGTTGACCGCACCACGCGTATTTCGGTGGCTCAAATGCATGACTAACATTCTTTATATATATATATATATATATATATATATAGTATGTATGTATAATTTGCTGTAAATAGTTTGATATAAAGGCGATTAACGCCATTTGTTCTAAAATAATAACAAAATAGTTAGTGTGTTGTTTAAGCTACTATTTTTATCATGGTTTAGATAAAAATAATTCCTTTTTTAAAAAAACCGGTTCCTACGGGAAATGTTTTATAATTCGCTTCATAACTTGTATTTTTAATTGTTATTTGCTGTGTTCTAACTTATCAGAGTATTTAGTAGAGCTGTACGTAATGTGTTAGTTGTTGAATATTTTATATAATATTCGATGTTTCTTTTTTGTTATGTGTAATTTCGTTCGCGATTTTTAACAATTATCATGTACAACATACTAATGGAAGCACGTTTAATATATATATATATATATATATATATATATATATATATATATATATATATATATGCGTGGTAGATAAATTGTTTCAAAATTGTAAAGGCGGTAACAATAATTATTTGTATTTATTTAACATTTTAAGTCAAATTATGATTTTCAAGTATAAATAATAAACATGAGCGTGATGAATTATATAAGGAAACTGTGTAAATCTAAATACTTATAGATGTTTAAATTTCGTATCTTTTATTGAATCTAAATTTTATCCTTCAGAAGCGTAGTGACAATAACAATAATGAAGACTAATAAAATAAATTTTATGAAAAAAAGAAAGAGGGAGATTCCTGGAATATTAAAACACCCCATAGAAAATGATATAATGTATGAGTATGACTAGAATGAAGGGAAAATAACGAAATACGTACAAAAGTGGAACGGAAAATGTAGAAGAATATGTAAATAATAATAATTAAAAGTTAAATGAAGGAAAAAGTAAAACAGCAGTAAAATTACACTTATAAGGAAATGGTTTCGGCATTATGTAACTGATGAATTAGCCTTATCGAGAGAAAACAGATTGGCTGACACATCTATGTAAATGTTTTTTTCCTGTTTTGAACAAAGTCGGGGGGTGAGGCTTTTTAATGCTTCTAACTAACCTAACCAAACGAACGAGCGGGATTTATCCATGCACAAAGTAGTTAAAAATGATTTATTAGTGATACACATTTTAAACAACTGAAGTAATAAATCAATTTTAAAATAATTAAAAAATTAAAGCTTGAAAATAGAACAACAAACGTGTTGTCAACAATTGGGAATTTTAACGATCTTAATCGAGGAATCAAAACACACAACACGAAGTTTAAACAATAGTAATTTTGGATGTAAAACAACCACAATTAACTAATTATTTATTATAAAACAGTTATTAAAAAATAATTTTCGAAATACACGATATGATTTATTATTATACTAATATAATTTTTTATACAATTTTTTAAATAAAACTAACTATAATAACCCAATCAACACTACCGCTATAATGTAAAAACCTCGATATATTTCATGTTTGTAAACTATAAGTAAAATTGAGAGGGTGTAATTTATATTAAAAATTTTCCGCGTTTTTTTAAAATATTTTTTATCGTGTTTAGGGAGGAAGATATATCGATTTAAGCCTCAATCAGTTCTGGGGTGTTTGAATATTCTAGGAATGAGTGAAAAATATAATCAAATATTTGACTAGCTTATTCTTAAATTTCCAGTTATATTGCGTATAGTATCTTAAATTTTTAAAAATATCTTGATGATTTTTCGTTATAATGAAATTACGGTTAATTGCTATCGTAACTCGCTGTTGAAAAATAAACACGTGTAGTATAATAACTAAGGAATATCAAAATAAATTAGCTCAATTTCTCCATCCAATCCGGTCGTTAGCTTTGTTCAGCTACTTGATGCTATTTTACGTATATCGTCTTCTCACCTATCACAGGGCCTACCAACACTTCTCCGCCCACTCTACAAATTTATGTTTATATTAACCGATGAACTTTTTTGTTTTAAACCATTCATATTGTCATTATTATAAAAGTATACTTTCATTTACTAGTATAGTAATTATAACCTTTTATGCTTTCGTAGGAACTATTTTCCAATGTATAACATTTTTACCGTGAATCGTATAATTTACTTATTACTCGTGTAAAATAGTATAATACGCGTAAATTAATTTCCGTGCTCAATTCTGTTATTCAAAAGAAGAAAACATTCGATTACTATTTTATTGATATTTAGTATCCGATTATTAAAAGTTCTTTTATTATAATATACATCAACTGAATGATCGCTTATCATTGTTCATACGTTACATAATTTGTATTTTGAATACTATAACGATGTTTTCGTCGTGTTAATGTTGAATCAACAGTTACCTTTAAAAAATTGCTTATTTTACAGACATTAACTTTAAGTGTGACTGACGAACGCTTCTTACTTATTGCAGTTTTTAAGTTAAACATAATTTACTTACTTTTATTGTTTTGTCAGACTTGTTTCAGAAATTATTCCGACAAGATTTGTTAGTGGCCAGTCTGTTTCGTAATTACCTGCTCGCTGAGAGGATAATGAGATCTTACGATTGCTGCCCAGTGTCATCTCCGAAATTACCGTCAACCTATCAGCACCCTATGTGGGAGGCTTGGGATCTTTCGCTAGATCTTTGCTTATCTCAGTTGCCCGGCATTTTAGAGTCAGACGAACCGTATGTACATTCCCCATTTTTTGAAGAGCAATTAACCGCTTTCCAAGTTTGGTTAGAAATGGGTTCGGAAGATAGAACGCCTCCTGAACAATTGCCAATTGTTCTTCAGGTATTATATTTATTTCTGCGCTATTGCGAATCTGTTGTACAATTTTTGTGTATTTTATATACACATATATACTAAATATACGTATTTTCCTTTCACATGCATACATACGATAACTTTAATTAACGCTCTTCAATTATTTTATAAAGCCGGCATATTCATATAAATGCAATCTTACAGATATATATATATATATATATATATATATATATATATATATATATATATATATATATATATATATATATATTGAGGCTGTCCGAATCAGTATCTTTCACTAATGGTACGTAAACACCTTCAAAAAAATAATTTCCATTTTCCAATCAGCATTTTATAAATCCGTACACGAAGTAAACATACAAAATTCGTGTGGTTGCTGTTCGGTTTTTCTGTCATCAGAAAAATAAAAAGAAGAAAAACGTAACTACGTGTGTACGTGAAATATTTAACAGACTGAAAAGAGATAGAAGAAACGTGATTAGATTGCATTAGTGGATTAACTACGTTCAAACAATACATCTCATGGTTTCATATAACAGAAACAGACCTAGTGTAGAAGTATCGTCTTTATATAAAAAAAAATGCTAATCATCTGTGGTTGACATGATAAAACACTTAACGCCAGGTTATAAGAGCAGATTCTTAAAAATTATTTAATAAAATTTAAGAGATGATATAACTCCTTGAAGTTTAAATTTCGCGAGTAACTTCGAAATAAAAAGAAATAATACGAGCTGGCCTCCAATAAATTTAAACATAAGAAGTACTTTATTCGAACATGCAGAAATCATGTTTTATTTTACACGTGTCATACTTAAAATACTGATTCTAAACGCATTAAACGTAAATATATAACTTGTAATTACTTTATACACTTCGAAAAGCATTTGATAGCGTATAATAAATGAATATTGATACTACATAATGAAATATAAACGATAAAGATACGCGTTTAATAAAAGTGATTTAATTCGAACAATTCACAGAAATAAAATAAACGATATTCGGAAGCAATGTGTCGTATTAAAAGAGAAATAAGTAAATGATTTTTCTTTATTGCGAGATTGTTCAAAATACGTGTGTAGGTAATTATAAACAATGCTAATATTATTATTATATTTCGGACTTTGATCATGTTGTCGATCGATCTATGCAATTGATAACCGAATTCTTATGCTAAAATTATGTATACTTAAATAAACGTTTTTGTTAAGGGGATTGAACTGTAAACGGGGATGTAAACCCACGGATATTAACTGTCTGCAGTATCGAGCGACAGATGGGCAACCAAATAGTACATGATTCAAGTTCATCATCAATCCACTGTTTGGACAATGATGGTAGATTGAACAGGATACCAAATCAAGTCTGAATGTGGGACGATAGAAAGTGGTGAATCCGCATTCTAGTAATTGTGGCGATGGAGTTGCGTAATGATAGAAAATTGAAATACCAAACTTTTTGTAATATCGTGAACATATGGACTATTTTGAATCAATGACGCGATGGATTATTTAAATTGGAATTTGAAATATGCGATTAAAGAATAAATTATATAAACTGCATAGACGATAAAGTTTTACACGTGGAATCAGAGAAAGAAATTTTAAAAAAATGATGGACAAAATAAGTATAGAACTGGTTTCGAATACGGAATAACGAAAAATCTTAAAGAAAGCCATGTAATGAAGTTTCAAATTTTAGAGATTCACATGATGATTAATTACGACAGTAGTATGGAAATTTAAATATCACAAATGATGAAAAAGATTAAATATAGCTAAATGAACATTCAATAATTCAAACGCAATATTTAGAAACATACACAGCCTTAATTTGAAGAAAAGAATATTACGCTGTTATGTTTGATCAATACTTAGTTGTTGAATAATTAGCGTAAATTCAATGCATTGAAATGCGTTTTTATAAGTTTATAAAAATACCAGGGATACAGTATAATATGAATAAAACATTAACGAAAAGAATTGGAGAGATAATTTTAAAGAAAAAAAAAAAAAAACTGAACGCAAAATTTTTCTCTCATCAGATCAGAGAAAGCGAATTATTCACGACAATCATAACGTGAATCATGCTCTGAGCGAAATTATAAGAAAAGTTGGGATATGATATATTGCGTGCTAACGACGTGATTAATATGATTAAAATGTGTCTTAAAGAAATGTTTCGGTTTAAACGACTTTCAAAGAGTAATCAACCGAAATATATTAAAGAATGTGAAAATAAACTGAAATATATATCTTGTTACATAAAATCTATAATTTTTCAAAAGAAAAAAAAATACGGAAGCGTAAGCAACTCTAAAATAGAAGAAAAGTTCATCTCGATTGGCAATTATCATCAACTGGTGAAAATAATTCTTAGTGACCTATATAAAAAGTACGCGGTCGTATAATTATTAATGGTTGTTTTTTTTTTAACGTTGGTTGTATATACGATATTTATTTGTTTTGCGTGTTCATTTATTTATTTTTTCGTTCACGCACTGTTTTTTTTTTTATTATAGTTGCAATATATGTGCATTTTTTCCTGTTTATTTTTAGGTTTTACTAAGTCAAGTTCATAGACTAAGAGCTTTAGAACTTTTGAGTAGATTTTTAGATTTAGGTCCTTGGGCTGTAAATTTAGCTTTATCCGTTGGAATATTTCCTTACGTTCTGAAATTATTGCAAAGTTCAGCTCGCGAATTACGATCGTTGCTGGTATTTATATGGGCGAAAATTTTAGCGGTTGACATGGTAAGAAATTATGACGCTTTGTTTTAATGTGGTTTTAATTTGCGGCTTTTCACAATTAGAGACGCAAATGTAATTTTTTTTTTAGCAAGTATAAATATTTTTCGAAATATCGTATATTCGTGTGTTTGTTTAATAAGTTATGTATATTTTTACTTATTCACGATAAACCGTCGGACAATTGTTGAAACATTAAACTTAAATACAGTGATGTTGATGTATTGGAGAGTAGTGATTTTAGGAATTAACAAAACAAAATAAAAACCATGTTAATCACTATCAAATTTATTTTATTTTAGCAAAGCTTTTCGACTTTCACGTCATTTTCAAACCATACGAAAACTGTACAAAAAAAAAATGTAAAATTTTTGTATGGCTTGGAAATGGCGTGAAAGTCGAAAAGCTTTGCTAAAATAAAATAAATTTTATAATGATTGACATTGTTTGTATTTTGTTTTGTTAATTAAATACAGTCGTTAATCTAGTAAACTGAATAACGTTCATTTCAATTTTCATGCATAAATGGAAATAAAGAATAATATGGAATGTAATATATATTCTTTTTCGTTTTTAATCTTCATTTTAAACTAGTTAATAATAAGACATACGTTCTATTGAAATTGTTCCTACTATTATACGATCACTTACCTACTGTGTTATGTATCTACTGTAGTTAGAATAAAGGAAAACATCATTAAATTGAGAACATGGTTAGAAATATGCAGACCGTTGTTAATTTTTTATATGAAAAACACCGCTTCGATTATACGATTTAAATGTGTTATGTACTTCAATGTCGGTTTTCCCTATATACTTAATTTTGCTTTGTATAAATGTCGCTCACACTTATTATTCAGAATATCTATTGCATTCGTTCGCTAAACATAGTTTCATAATGAAATGTCATTTTAGCTTTTTTTTTTTTTTTTTAATTTTAACAAGTCCTGTAATCTTCTATGTCGTTCTTATTCATTTTCATTTAGCTTTAGACAGTTGCAGAATGTTTTGTTTCAGTGTCATTATTATTTTTTATTATAATAATATATTTATTTTATTTTATCATTTATTTTTAGTCGTGTCAGGCTGATCTAGTTAGAGATAACGGACATAAATATTTTCTTCAAGTTCTTCAGGATCCGACCGTCATGGTAATTGATCTATTATTGTTACTATTATTATCGTAAGTTATTTGTACTTCAAAATTTACATATCGAAAATTCTATAATTTTAATTATATAGTTTATCGAAAACTCGAAATGTTTAATAATAAAAACGAATTCTAGAGCGAATATAGAATGATGGCAGCTTTCGTTATGGCGATCATAGTTCAGGAATATCCACCTGGTCAAGAAGTAGCTTTACAAAGCAGCGTGGTGTCTATATGTCTGGAACAGTTAACCGATTCGAACATAAAATTAAGACAGTGGGCCATTATTTGTTTGGCTCGTTTATGGCAACGTTATGACAAAGCTCGCTGGTGCGGTGTACGCGACATAGCTCACGAGAAATTATATCCGCACTTAAAGGACAGTGTTCCCGAAGTACGTTTAATGTTTTCATTTAATCATCTTTAATAAATGCTGTCAGGCAGTCTTTTTTTTTTTTTTTTTTTTTTTGTTTAATTATAAACCGTAATAACGGTATTAAATTAATTTTTTATAATTGAATAATGCGGAGAATAATTCAGAATCGTAAATTTTAGGTTATTCATTAGTGTTAAACATTTCACGAAATGGCGTTATTTTATTTTATTATAATCATTTTATTAGTTTGCACGATAATTTTGCGTTCTTAACTCAAAACGGTGTGAAATTATTTTATTAAACATATTTTTAACCTTTTTACAATACAAACGTTGAGCATTTACTCGTCTTAATTGTATTAATTTTGATTTTTTTTTAATGTAATGACTTTTTAAAAAATAAACAACAAAAAAGGAGTTAAAAATCATTAATTTTGTTTCCTTTATGAAAAGTCACAAAGCTTTTCATCAAGTGAATATAAAAAAAAATAAATGTACACAAATTTATAAAAATATAAAATGCAAACAATATTACTCATTTATCCTATTTACGAAAAGTATCAAAGTAATAAAACAGTATTTTTAAATAATCTGATAGTGAATGTAGTAAATAACACATCAACAATCAGGAATATAAAATTTATATGTAAACAATAAGACAATAACAAAACAAAATAAAAACAATGTTAATCCCTATAAAATTTATTTTTGTTTTTATTATGTTTTGTTAATACATAAAATCACCACTCTCCAATCATCATCAGCATTGTATTACAATTTCGAGCGTCGTGATCCATCATGTAAGTTTTCGTACAATTCGTCGCCAGTTGTCAAGATTTTCGATCGTCCGCATCAGTTCTTCAAATGACAACTTTGTCTAGAACTTGAATTGTTCTATATATCGGTTGGGGACACGTCCATTCACCTTTCCTTGAATTATCCATTTTTCAAACGAGTCTCTTCTGATCACGTGTCCAAGGAAACTTAGTATTTGTCTACGGATTGATGGTAGTAAACGGTATTTTTCTTCGAAAGCTCCTTTAGTACAGATATGTTCGTCCTCTTTGCTGTCCATGGTATGTCCTTGCACACGGCGATAACATGTCATCTCAAACCCTTCGATTCGTCTTTGGGCAGTTTTATTCATAGTCCATGATTCTGATCCGTATGTGGCCACTGGGAAGACTAGCGTCTGAACAAGTTAGCGTTTTGTTTGCTTGCTTACTTGGTGATCTCTCCATATTTTCTCTAGATTAGCTAACGATTCTTCTTTTTATTTCTTTTTCATATTGATCTTTTTGAGATATTTGGACTCCAAGGTAAATTTTTTCATCTTTTATTGCGGTATCCTTTATATGTTGAAGTGGTTTGGAGATTATATTTTGACTATCTATAATCATGACGTTGTATTTGGATCGGTTTAGTCTTAACCCAGCTTCGTTGCTGCTTTTTTCAACCCAAGTGAAAAGTTCGGCCATTTCTTCTTTTGATGATGACAACAGTGTAGTATCATCTGCATATCTAAGGTTCGATATTCTTCTTCCTCCTATTATAATACCATCATCCCAGTTGTCTATAGCCTTTCTGATTATCCATTCGCCATATACATACATCAACATTAATAAGACAATAGCAAGTAAAATAAAAACCCGACAATGTAAATTTTTTTACATAAACAAAAAAACAATATAAACCGAACAAAATCATAACATTGTGTGCTTGAAAATGACGTAACTATCGAAAAGCTTCGCAATAAAAAACTTTTAGTGATTAAATGGTGTTATGATTTTGTTCGGTTTATAATTTATAAAATCACTACTCTCAAATATATTCAACATTTAAAAAAACAATAGCCAGTAAAATAAAAATTATTTTAAATTCGTCTTTTATTGTCATCCGCTCAGCGGATGTTGAGGACCAAACTGCTGTCCCATGCATCTCAATCTCTGGCTGTATCTGTTAGTCTTCTTATATCTGAGAAATGAGGAATAAGAAACAATTTTAAATAGTTGTCCAATATAAAGCTGAAATTTACAATATACTTTTTGGAACTAATTCTTCATCAAAATTTATTATTGAATTGAATAAATTATTTTTATGTTATTCTTTTGTTATTTCCATTTTTTTTTTGGAAGCTTTCGTTTAAAAATGTTTTTTTGTGTGTAGAATTTTTTAATTTTGATTAATATTATTTATTTTGTGTTGTTTTAATTCTTTGAAATATCGTGGTGGCGTAGTTGTTATAATGCTTGATTGTTAACTTGACAGTCGGGGGTTCGAAACCAACACGCGACATAGAAAGTTTTCATCATTATTTAATTCTTAATTATCACGAAGAAGGCAGTGGGACCCCCTCCTTATAACATCGTATCCATGCGCTTGTACGTAAAAATAAACGTACTATAGCTAGTCACGACGATGATTTAATTCTTTACAATTGTTTTCCAAATAATGATTTTTCATCATTGTTTACATATGAATTTAAATGTTCTTCAAATCCAATTGTGAATTGTCTGCATTCTTTTTACATTGATTACAATTTAATTTATATACCCCTGAATGTTTTAAATATATTATTATCTTCTATTTTGTTGTTACTAATTGATTTTAATCATAGTGTTATTATTTCTTTATGTTATATTTGTTAAATATTTCTATTATTTTATATGTATGACTTCCTACATAATTTATTGAACCTAATATATTTATGTAATGATCTTTATGCATATTATTATTTAAATCGCTTTGATAATTGTTCTAAATAATATTTTTTAAATTTTAAATTTTCATAAATTTGTGTATATTTTTATAATTTATATTGTTTTTATATTCAGTTGATAATGGCTTAGTCGAAAACTTTGTGATTGTTCATAAAGGAAAAAAAATATTAGTGATTTTAACTGCTTTTTTTTGTTTAGTGTGAAATATTGTGTGTGTGTATATATATATATATATATATATATATATATATATATATATATATATAAATAATTTACTCATATTGCAGGTGAGAGCTGCGGCAGTATATGCGTTAGGTACATTTATGAACACGGTACTGGAGCGTAGTGCGCACGCGAATAACATAGATCAAAGTATCGTTACCATGTTACTTAACACGGCTGTGCACGATATGAGTCCTCTAGTTAGAAAGGTAAAGATTATTTAGTTAATCATTTTAATTAATGGCGATGATTTTTTTTTAAATATCGCTGTTTAACGAGAGACATTTCATTTTTTTTGTATTTATTCAATACATCCCGGTGATATCAATAAATATTTTCGATAAAACAATTATCTTCGGTCGATTGTAATATCGTTGCTTAAACATTTGTAAATTAGTTATTAAATCGTTTCTAATAAAATAATCGAATTGGTAAATTGAAAATTTAGTTTTCTATTGAAAACATTTTTATAAAAATAAACGGTTTTACAAATTACCGAAATATTCTCAGACTTTAAATAAATGGTTCTACGAATAACTGAAATAGTCTTGCGATTTGAATAAAATCGTCATCTGTAAAAACACAAATTTTATATTATTTAAAAATTTGTCATTTAACTCGCAATTTAAATTCGTTTTTATTTTTTTAATTTAAATGAAACCGTAATTTTATAGCTATGTACGAATTATTTATAAATTATTTAACCGTAGTTAAATTACGAAATAAACAAAAACCATTCGTTAAAATTTAATAGCCGTTTTCATTTGTTTTTCGTTTTCAGGAATTAGTGGTAGCTCTTCAGTGGTTAGTGATCGCTTTCGAAAATTCATTTTTGTCGATAGCAACTCAAGAATTATTAGAAGGTCATCAATGTACTTTAAATTGCGGTTAGTCTAAAACTAACTTGACTAAATTGTTATCTCGAAAAGTTATTTATATATTTTTTAAAAATATTCAATAAAGTTACTACGAAATACAGACGTGATAAACAATTTATTACGCATTTAAGACATTTTTTCGTGTAATCGTTTAAATTTTTAAATAACTGTTTATCCTTTTTTTCGTATATAACAGATCATTTGGGTAGCGCTTTTTTCTGCAGTCTAAAACGAGGCAGTAGTACGAGTAAATTCAAATTACAACACGTGGCGAACATTAATAATAATAATAATAATAACTTGGCCTCTAATATTACAGTAGCTATCGATGTTAGCCTGGAATCTTCCGTTGAATCAGACAAAAGTAGCGATCGTCTAAAACGTGTGCCATCATCCAGTTCAGTCAACAGTCTAAGTAAGTTATAAAATTATACATATATAACGTGTGCGGGCTGTTCGTAGAGTGTATTAAGTAAAACATGTGTATTATGTATGTGTGATTGCGTTAAAAGTTGTATTAATTTTATTTTGTTTTTATCTTTATTTACAAAAATTAAGATCTGTAGTTCTGAACTGGACGTTTTTAAGAATGAATATTAACAATTCACACTTAATTTAAATATTGAATGTTTTTGTTAAGTTATTTTTTTATTGTTACTATTTCCACGAATGTCTTATCACAAATATGACTATAGCATTTTGGGAATTGTCACTGATTTATATAGTACACTTTATTCATTGAAGTGTGCAGAATTGTAGAGATTTTATTAGCCTTAGCTTTATCAGAACATGTTAAAAATTTAAGATAACGTTTTACTGTAGAAATTATATTTATTCGTAAGATAATAATATCGAGATTTAGAAAATGGCGCAAAAAACAAATTTTTAAAATTGAAATGTATTGTTTGGAACGAAATTGAATTAAAATAAACAAATAACAACTTCGATATAATTTCAGAAAGTTATTCCTTTAATGATATTTTTGAATGATGAACTATGTAACTTAGAAAACATATTTTATTGATGGTAAGTAACCTCATGACATAAAAAACTATATTCTACGCAATGCTAAATATACAAATTCATATTTAAAGTGGTAATACTGCTCTAATTTAGCATAAAAATCACGCACTTCAAAAAGTTATTTAAAAAAATGAAGATGCAAAATTATTTTTCAGCAATAATAAGGTATAATATAAATTAACAATAAAAACAATTAATATAGTTTTAAATTTAGTTAAAATAGATTTAACAAATAAAAATTATATATATATAAAACAAAATGATAATTACTTTGCCAATGTAAAAAAAAAATGAAATAATTATAAAAATCGTTTTAATTTTCCAACGATCGAAACAGCGCATAAAAAATATTTGTAGGAATCGCATTTGCTAAGTGTTATTCGAATAGAATATTAAATCAGATTCAAGTGAAGAACAATTATACATATTTGGAATAATGTTACATATAAGTCTAAACGTGAATTTTTTTATCAACATTAATATTACATAATAGTTGAACGTATTAATTTTTTATTATTTTTCTGTGTGAATATGAACACGCAGGTCATAGCTCTACCAGCTCAGGTAGTGGTAGTAGCAGTTCAACGTTATCACCGGTATCTTATGGCAGTTTTTACAATAAATTATGGCAAGGGTTGACTATGCTGGATAACGATCCGTTCCCTGGTGTTGCTCGCATGGCGCGGACTGTAACGGATTATATACGTCAACAGGTAGTTTATTAATCATTGCGTTATTATTCATACTTATTATTATTGTTATTGTTAAGAATTTTAAAGTGTATAAACAACGCCTGTTTATTGTATGCCGCTTCTGCTGAGATTATTTTATTTATTGCACGTAGAGTTTTTAATAAATATGTTTGTAATAACGAATATACAGGATATGTGTTGTGGTCGAGTATCATATTTTTATTTTAATATTGTAAATCGCGTTATAAACATCACGTAATAATTAAAATCTCGAGACCTATCATTAAATGTCCTGATTTCTGATCGCTTTAACAAGTCTGTAGAAGTTATCGCCCAGTCAATTCACGAGTGTTTTATGTCCTACAATCATATTTAGATTTAACTCAAAACTGCGATTTTTGTTTACTATCGTGCTTTCGAAGACATTCAGTTGAGGATGATATTGTAGGCTCCTATTAATTACCCAATCAAGAATATAATATATTTAAAAATTACTATTATTAAATTTTTATTCGTTTAGCGTGTGGTTCTACATGTTATATATATAAGGGAGGTTATGATCCTGATAGCTTTCGACACAATTGAATAATGTAAATTATAAATTGATCTGTACTTACATCCTATTCTGTTTTTCTCTTCCTTTAAAATGCCCATTGTCCAAAAGCTTGTTTATATGGTGGATATAGGTGTGAGCGCGCTGTGTATATAGAAAACAAATTAGAAAAATGATATGTTTATAGAACTCTTTAAAAAATTGGTTATTTTTTTATTCGAAAGAATTATATATTCCTGCCAATTGCAATATATTATTCGTCAAAAATTCGTGATGGCCGATACGATCTTGCTAGTTGTAATACATTAGTCAAGAATTATTAATGGCCGATACGATATTAATGAAATTACTGTATAGAGTGACACTTTTTTTTATTTACTACGACGATATCTAGGAAATTCAGCATATATTTTTATTCAAAAAATGTTTACTGAAAAAATGATAACTTAGATGGATGCATTAAATTTTAAAAAGAATTAATAAAATAATCACGTAAATCTAGTTTATATATATTATGAGGAACGTTGGCTATTAGAAAACTTTATATATATATATGTGTGTGTGTGTGTGTGTGCGTGTGTGTGCGTGAGTGGCAGTGCTTATACGTATTTGCGAGTTATTTCTGTGGTCTTAACGATGGTTGTTATCAAATATTGAGAAAATTACAATGGTTGAGTTTATTTCGCTTTCATTAATTATACAGTTTGTATATACACCAAATTTACGATGATAGCAATATACTTTTTTTTTAGATTGTTAGTCAAATTTATTTTTATAACTAATCTTTACCTTCGGATTAGATTTATTTTTGTTCGATTAAAAATATATTAATTATAGATGTTTTTTGAGCTATTTTTTATTTTAAAAAAAAAATTAAATAAAAACAATCTGCATTTTTATAAGCAATTATGTAACACTCCTTCAGGTGTTAATTTGGCGTACGAGAAAGCAAGATATTTATAATGGACCGCGATCCTTAGGAGGTTTCAACGTAAGCTATTTTACCGATCATGTTTAAGCGCATAAACCTATATATACAAAATAGCATGGTGTTTTTTTTTTAATGCTTTACCTGTAGATAAGCTTTTCACAATTTGGCCTCGAAATTTTTTGTATTTTTACATACGTATTGGATTTGTGTTCTCGGTTGGTGTAGGTAGGTGTATATATATATATATATATATATATATATAATGTACCACTGTGACACTGTCGTTTTTATTATGTTTAATTTTTTATTTAGTTTTAAACGCTCTACTATTTTAGTATTTAATTTTTTTTTTTTTAAATTTGCGTGCCGTGTACCGCAATTATAGCTAGGGACACGAAACTAAAATAATTACAACAAAGGTATTAAATAATTATAACGAAGATATTAATTATTTACAACAAAGGTATTAAGATAATTATAAAAAATGCATTAATTTGATACTTTTTATAATAATTCGAAAATTCTATTAATGATATCTATGTTATCCCTCAGAAAACTTTGCAAGTCGAGCGATGCGGTCTCGTACTGTTTTCGGTATTTGTCGTAAATTGGACAATCTACCCAATAGATGTTCGACGGTCAACTGACAACAATATTGTTGGCATGGTGGTGGCCTACTCTTTTCCAATAGATGAATATGTGATAATTTTGTATGTCCTATCCGTAATCGGCATAATACTATCTCTTCCGTTTTGTTACTACGATGTGCTGAGTGCCACCACTTTAAAGATAATTTTATGGATCGTAGTTTATTCACCGTAGATATTCTCTGCCAGTTTCTATTCCATGTCGATTCGAAATGATGCTTTAAGTATTCTTCGAAGTCAGTTCTATCTGTACATGGATATTTAGAAGCGGATGCGAAACGACTGTTCTTGCTGATTCGTCGGATATTGAATTACCATATATATTGCTGTGAGCTGATATCCACAAAAGTATTATATTCTTAGATGTAGTTTGTAACGTGAGTTTTATTTCGTTGGCTATTGGATGCAAATTTTCATTATTTAATAGTGTTCTTAATGTTGAAAGCGAGTAGTCAGTGCATAAAATGAACTGTTGGCACCTGCATAATTCATTGCGGATCTAATGGAGTATAGTTCTGCTGATAAAAAGAAAACGTAACTGGAAGAGAAACTTGAAGAACTGCGTTTTCGTTAACAACTACCGAACAACCTACCTCTGCTGCAGATTTCGATCCATCTGTGTATATAATTTCATACTCTGCGTGATTTTCTTTAATCTCTTTTAACGTTTCTCTGATCTTGTTATAATATCATTTATTCCAATATTAAATAGTGTGGGGCTCAGTACTGATCCTTGAGGTACTCCATTTTCCAACTTCTGAGGTTTAGACAAAGAAGGCCCTAATCTTATTTGAAAACTTCGATCCGACAAGAAGTTCGCGATAAATGTGCAGAGACGTCCTTTTAAGTTCCACGAGAGTAGTGTCGACAATATTTTATTTTCCTTATAGTATCGAAAGCTTTATTAAAATCGAAGAAAACAGCTAGCGGATGATGTTTATTAAAGATACCTTTTAATATGCATTGCTTTATACATAAGATCGGATTAATAGTACTACGTCCTGATCGAAAACCATACTGGTTTTTAGTAAGTAATTTTTGTTTTTCAATTTCTCATAACAGTCGTCGGTTTACAATCTTTCCGAGTATTTTACATAAAGTAAACGTAAGAGATATTGGTCGGTATTAGGTTTTGGTATCGGTACTATGAATGCTGTTTTCCACTATGATGGAATAGTACCAGTGAACCATACTTTATTGTAGATTAGAAGTAATGTGTGTAAAACATTTTCTTTAAAAAATTAATATGAAAAGAATCCGGACCAACAGGCTTTTGGTTTTGTATGCTTTATGGCTGTTCGAAGTTCATCTGTGGTTATTGGTTGATTGTATGGTTCACTGTTATCGTTTTCGAAGTTAAAATAAGTGGTATTTCTGCTTGTTACATAATCTGAAGAATAATCGTTACTTCCGTTTGAAGATAATACAAAATAATTCGCAAATATTGTGTTTATTTCCTGTAAGTTGTCATATATGACGCCATCATTAGATCTGATGCGCGCTGGTATATAGGATGATGTTGTTTTTTCGATAATTTTTATCTTATTCCATATAACTGGTTGTAGTACTTGTCAAAATCAAAATATATTTTTTCCAGAATTGTCGTTTAACTTGTTTTGCGCGCATTTTTCTAAATAATAAATGATTTTCCATAGTTGGTTCTGCTTTTAAGTTTTTTAAAGCTCTTCGCCTACTTCTGATTGCATCTAAGCACTCTTTAAACCATCACGGGACCTTTGTATTTTTTTTGTTCAAGTTTACTTTTGTCATATTTTGGCATACGTTATTAACGTGTCTGTGAAAGATTGTATTACAGTGTCTACGTTATTATATGAATGTTTGAATTTAACTTGCAGTATTATATTTTGTTCAGTCCACTTTCTTATAATTATATATATATTAAGACTTCTGCATATAGAGTCGCTTGTATTTTCTTCGGGGTTAATCGATGTTTTATGATAACTGGGAAATGGTCACTTATGATTTAAAAAGAATTATAATTTGCTTGTTAATTGAGGTGAGCATAGTGCCAAATCGATATTAGACCACGTTCGATACGAAAAATTATAATCGGTTGGCTGTGTGAGATTTAATATTGCGAGATTAAATATATTTATCGCACTTTCAATAACTTTTCAACTTGTGTTGTAATTTTTGCTTGACCATAGAGGACTGTGCGCATTGAAATCGCCTAAGATAATAAATGGATTTAGCAGATCTTGTAACAGAGAAAGAACTGGTCCACAGTGATTTTGCCGGAAAAATATACAGCGCATATGATAACTGGTTGATTGAAATAAACTATAGTTGCCAATGCTAGTAAATCGGTATTTAGGGTAACCTGTTCATGATGAAATTTTGATTTAACTGCTAACAATATACTGCTATGCGCATACTCAGTAGTTATCGTATAAATTAGTTCGTAAGCAGGGACATTAAATTTATGATCAGCTTTTAAGTGCGTTTCTTGTAAACAAATGATAGATGGATTCTATTCTAATAAGAGAACTTTAAAATCTTCGTAATGTGCAAAAATACCATTACAACTCCAAGAGAAAAATATGTTGTCATCCGTTTCAGGTATATAATTTTACTTAAAGTAAGTTGATATGTTTAAATTTACGGCGATTTAAAGTTAATTATGATCGAGATAAGGCCGAATCCGAATCTTCTATTTCTGTAGCATCGTCATTTATCATGGTTGGTAAATTCCGATAAGCTCTGCAGTAGGCGTTTTTTAAATTTTGTTAGACAAATTTTGATGGAACGATTGTTTGTTATTAAACAGCGAGTTTCATCGTTCATTCGGATAACACATTTTATATGATTGGTGAATTCATTCACGATACTGAGTGGGTCGCTAACCCCATTAACCATGTCTATCATTAAAACGAAATTTTGAAATGCCAGTGGATACTCGTTAATAGAGAATTTGTTTTGATATTTTCCTCGGCGGGTTGTAAAACATGTTTTTGAGTTACCTTATGTAATTTATTATTGTTTCGTTCGGGTAATATATTTAATTTATTTCCTTCGGACGTTGTTGAAGTCCCTGAATAAGTAGAAGAAGGCGGTTCCCTTTTTTTTTGTAGCATCTAGATCGGGAGAAATTCTATTTTTCCTGGATGCATACAATCAGTAACCGTATTTGATGCAGTCTGTTGTGTAATATTACAGTTATTCGTGTATTTCGTCTATCCCATTCTCTGAATCGCATTCAGTAAAGATGTGACCTTGTTTTTTGGAGATGTAACATTTAATTTCGCCATTTGTTATATATCCACACGAAAGCTTTCGTTATCGACGTTTTTATCATCTTGAATATAAATGAATCTCCTAAAGCTCATCATATGGGAGTATTCATCTTTTTCATTCACTCGCCGACGCATTGTTGTTAGCGAAGAAATTGGACGAATATTATTAGCAATTAAAGCATTGATAATTACGATATCCGGTATGCATGAATGAAAGTTTGAGAGGATTAATTTCTTCGATGGTTTTGCAAATTTTTCAGCTGGTAATAAGTGATTGTTTATACAGTAATTCATTTATGTGTAGAAATAAAGTTATTTAATGTTTCTAATAAATCTAAGTAGATGCAGGTACGGTTTTTTGATATACGAGAGGCCGATAACATTTTTTTTGCACCTACTATATTACCTAATGCAATAATATATTCTTGTATTTTTATATTTTGCAGTTCATTGAAAACGTTATAGCTTGATCTTTTTTAGGTACTGGTTTAGTTACCGTAGAATATAGCCGCGATGTTAATAGTTTAGGTTGAGTATCGATATTATTAATTTCTTTAGATTGATTGTTTATCAGTCTGCTGTCAGCACTGATAAACGGCAATGATGAGACGCCTATAGCTTCCATCATGTATTTAATTTTATCCCTGTAGTTTGAACAAAATTATACATTACGAATATGGGTTTATATTCTGAAAAATATTTATTAAATAAATTTTTCAAATGTATACGTAGAAGTGTCACGCATATTACCTCATATGAACGTAGCTGTTATATATAATACGGTATTGCCTAATCGTTTTGTAAATTAGTTATTAAAAATCTGTCCTAGCTGTTGGGTTGTAATGTTCACATTTTTTTCCGTTTAAATTATGGCGTGTATTTGTTCTAATGTAACAGCAAAGCAATGCATTTTGCATGATTATTTCTCGTTAATAATGTAATTTCGTTTAGAGTTTGTTAAAGTTAAAAATTGATAAATATTTAAATGTAAATTGACGTTACATTCTTCTGAATACGTGGAGAACAGTAGGCTAATAATACATACTGACATAGTATGCCGAAGAGATTGAAATCATGAAGACTAGTACGTAATACCGCAATGAAACTTATGTCAGAAAATTTTAATGAAGCTAAAGCTGGGAGAGGAACGTCGGCTACTCAGAAGGTGGATAAAAGAAACTTGATATTATATCCAAACCATAGACCACTCGATTTTGATTTGAATAGAAAAGCATAAATAGGTTTAGAACGGGCCACGGTCGCAGTTGTGAATATATATCAAAATAGAAATAAGGAACGATCCAGCATGCTACTGTGTAGAAAAAACAAACTCATTTTAGCCGAATTCCCTTTATGGATTTTGAAGGATGAATCAGATTAGAACATTGTCGGATGCAGCACAGGATTGCTTAATCGAACTAGACCTGTAAATATGACTCGTGGACACGCTGTTTATCGTAAATTGTATTACTTATTTATCTATCATTTATTTATACTGGCTATATATGGTGTATAATAATAATGACGTTAGTTTAAACGTGATCTGATTGGGACGTATTTTTTTGATATCTTTTGCGCTCGTTTTTATTAACCTTTTTCAGTCACACACAGTGCCCTGTATACAGTGTACATGCTTTTCATGTTAACAAAATTGTCCGTTTTCATAATAAAGGGTGTAGTTGACATCACGAAATGTCTCGATTCTAAAAGAATTTATATAAAAAAAATACTTAAGAATCGTTTAAAAAGTAGTATTATATATAGTTCCTCAAGTTATTTTATACCGCATATTCGTCAACCTCAGTAATAGTAATTATAACAAGACTAATTGTTTTTTTTTTTAGTTATGAGTCTGCTACTTCGTGCGTCATAATTTGTAATTTTACGTCCAAAATTAATAACGTGCGACTGAAATTGTTAAGTTAGATACGCCTGAATTATTACGAAGAAGCTTAAAAATTTCTTACATTCTTTGTAAATACTTTTTGGGTGAAATTGTTTAGTTGATTAACAAATATATATATATATATATATGAATGTAGATATGTAGATATGCAAAGTATTTTATGCGTGACTTTATTTATGTACATATGTGTCGCACGAGCTTGTTGCTGATTGTGGATTAGTTCACAATTCTTACGTCGTCATCGAACAACACTGCTTAATGTTTACGCACTTGCAAATTCTGAAAGTACTTTTGATAACAAAATTTATTCGTTGTACGGTGAAATGTTAGTCGTAATTATTACAACGTCGTGTACGATATATTATGAAAAACTACTGCTTAATTTATATCGTAATGTAGGTCTAGTTTTACACAGCTGTAAATATATCCATTACATGTGTATATATATATATATATATATATGCGTGTGTGTAGTAAAAGCCGTTGCATGTATAATTTTTTTGTTTTTAACACAACGTGTCAGTTAAAATTAATGTTACGGTTATCGATAAATTAAATTGCGTTATAATTACGGTTTTAAATTACATGGTTATATTCGAAGCCCGATATTATTATTTATCCGGTAGAGAGCAGACGTAAAATTAGAAATTGACGACGTAACTTTTAGTGACGTCATTAAGATTCGTGTGAAATACTTCATTTCTCTTTATTTAATTCGATAACGACTGTTGTGTATTCATAAATTGAAATGTGTATGAAAAAACATATATGTAAATGTTATTATTAACTTTATGCGAATAAAAATCCCGAAGATATCAAAACAAATTTTTATCTAGATGCTTGGGTTGATTTCTGTGAAAGTATAATTTATTAAGTATATCGAAATCGTCGGAAATCCGACTTCGAATACGAATTTAATGAATTTGTTATCAAAAATAGTAAACCAATTTAAATATGATCTTCAAAATCAATTACCTCGGTGGGTAGTAATCGGATTATTTATTAGGCACCATGATTCTTTATCGTGTGCTCGCCGCACGCAATGATGAACGTTTATTCTGCGTTCATATTTCTACTTCATAATCCCGCAATACGAACGCCTTCGCGAATTTTACTTTAAGTAACCCATTGGAATGCGGCGCTTTTTTTTACTGAGTTATCTTCGTCATATCTATCGACCTTATTAGGAATATACAGAATTGTTTACTATTTTCTGGCCTACGAAATTATTATCACTAATTTTTATTGTACTCACAAACAAATTAATGGCGAATAAATGTGATCGTGATTGCTGTAACAAAATGTTATCTAAAGTTAATAGATATTAAATTACGTTATATAATATATTTATTTTTTCATTAATGTAATACATTATGTGTAAACAAAAATGTTTACATAAAGGATAGAAAATTAATTATACTAAAATTTGAACTGATTAAAGTGGTATTAATTTCCTTATAACGGTGTAATTACCAAAATGAATACCGCCAAATGTGTACGTCATTCGTCCGTATCTGCTCCGTTTTAATCGAATGTTTATGTTTATTTTAAATCAGGCTGCCGAATGCGTTCTCGGGAAAGATTGGCTTCTAGAACGTTCAAAGCGTTCGACTTCTCATTCTTTACCGCCATCACCGTCTAATTGTTCGTTTTTGTAAGTATGATGATAAATACCAATGAATCAGTCAATCAACATGTTTCAAAAAAAGTTACAAAAGTAAACATTTAAATATATAATGCTCGCAAATGAGCTAAATTGAGTATAAATTAAAATTAGTCGATAGTCGTATAACACAAGAATAAGCAACAAATATTTGAAATATAGGTTACAAATGTAACCTTCTCTGATAATGGAATCTGCAAAAAAAATAAATGTTAAAAGTTAAACAATAATAAGTCTATATATAATATAAGATAGGTGTACAAATTAATATATATAAAAGTCGATGTGCCAATAGACGCATGACTAATTTTTGATATTGAATATATTACATGAAATTAAAAAATATTCTCTATTATTACAATCAAAAGTAAAAAACGCGAACAATGATAGTAATAATCGAAACACGTCGCTTTCTGCTCGTAGCGCGACACTGATTTCATATTATCTAAGTACGTGTAGAATTCTAACTGTCCGTATAGCGATGTGTTAATAATGAACTGGTAGCTTTAGAGACGTAAATGTTCTCGTAAATATAACAGATATAAAGTTATTCATCGCAATGCTATACTGATTTAAAAGTTACTAATATAAAGTGTGGTTCACACGTATGTATTAAATTAAAGCAACGGATTTGTAAGAGGTGAAATACTGTTTTGTTTATTTTATTCACGCGTTATATAATTTAAATTTTTCTTGGTAACTTTTTACTTTTAATTATATTGAACAGTTCTCGTCCCTCACCTGTTCCTGCGAACATCAGCACTAGCACTATGCTACTTAGCAGGAGAATATGCGTGCCCAGTTTGGAGCCGTTCGGCACATGCAAAGAAAGTAAATATTGCTCTGAATGAAACTTATAATTACAGGCTGCTTAAAAGCAACACGCTATACAAGTTGTATGAATACACCTGACATTAGACGTAGTGCAGCAGCAGTAGCAAAAAAGAACGATAGAAAATAACAAACGATGAACGCCGTGCTTGCTAACGGAAAATTAAAATCGAGACTTAGCTTTTTAGGAACAATTGAAGAGCTAGAAAACTCCACAAAGTCTGAAAGAATAAATACTTAGAGAACTCCAAGCGCTCTAGCCATGTAATGTAAACTCTTCCAAAAAGAAACTGTTTAATTTTGCTTTGTGGCACACTTTAAACAGAATAAGTAGTGGAGTGGACCAAGTACAACTTAAACAAATGGACAATTACGGAAGAAAATCGATGCGAACTTGGCGCAGAATAACAAACATTTCTTCATGTGTCACCTACTTGGCTTATATTCCAATATGGATGAAGTAACTTTCTAGTATATTTGTCGCAGAAAAGGTTCCGACCATAATAATCCCGTCCCTGGGATGAACTATTGTAGTTATTTTATCAATTCTTCCTCGGAGTTACCTTTTTATTAATATTAATAAATTTTCAATTATGTTTGTTTATATAATATTAGTGAGAAAATTTACAAGTATGTATAATAAATTCCCAACTAGGTGCCAACTGTAAGATAAACAAGCGTTTACGTCCTAAATAAAGATTTATAGTAATTCTATTCGTTTATTTAATTGTGAAATATTAATTATGATATGTACGGACGTGAATACAGGAATAAATGAAATAATGATAATAATGAAAGAAATAATTACATTTTTTTTTTTTAAATATTTAAATACCCCGAACATATATAAATCGCGTATAAGTATATTTTTTTAATTTAACATTACACAGAACGAATTTATATTTATCTAAAACTAAATTATTTAAATTATAATCCAATATCCGAATTTTACGACGTGAATATGTGTATTCACTAAATATGCGCATGACTTTCACACGCATTTATGTTCTCAGCTATGTGAATTAAACTTTTCCGTTCATATACTCATATATCTTGCACATACAAACAGATCCGTTATCTGTTTGAGGTAAATATTTAATTGAACTACTGTTATTTATAATATCGATTTTTTTTTTAAAATTAAAATTGAAATAAACTAAATTTCACATTTTGATTACTTATTATTGTTTATATTTTTAAATAATATGTTAATCTTTTTCAAGACTTGATTCCACACCAGAAAGATTGAGCGGATCATCCTGTAACTTGAATAAATTGGAAATTAGAATGAAACATACGAATCACTCCAAAACCGTTCCGAATATGGTTGGTATTAATGTGTATATATATATAATAAATACTTACGTGTATTTAAATACAAATTTTCCTTTTATGTTATGCTCGTAAAATTTCCCGTATTTTTTCGAAAACCAATTTTTATTTCGACAGATATATGTTCGTAGGTCCGCCACATAAACCTGAAAAATATGATTGAGGCCCCTTTAAATGGAAAAAATATTTTTAAAAAATTATATATTAAATATTTTACAAAATCCACTAATCTAGTACGTCTACAAATAATTAAGTAATAATACTAAATTAAATAAATAAAATACTTCCATTCAATTCTCGATCAGATTTTACATTTCAGATTTTAGACTGTATAGTAATAATACAAATGTGCTATGAAGGAAGTGTATGTCAAGTATGGCGTAAGTGGACTTGATAGATGAATGTTTTTTACCATGATGATCAAGTTAATCGACTATCTTAATCGTGATTTTTATAACATTCAAATTATTTACACGTCATCTTTGTGATATGTTTAACTTTTTATGTAAGATTCGCGATAACTGTGTCTCGAATTCGTTAGTGATAGTATTGAATTTTGTATTATTTAACGAATAAGAAACACGTGTTAATTTATAGGACCCTACTGACAAGCTAATATGCAATGCGATAAATAATGTACTTACATTTGTGCTTTTGTCTAAAAACGTAGGGAAGAGGGTATTTTAACTTTTCAGGTTTTTGAGATCCACTATCATCCGTTGCCCGGTTAACTTATGCCAGTTGTAACGGACCTGTATATACCTATATAAACGAAATATAAAAAACTTGAACGTTTCGGCTGTGTACACATTAACATAATTACTTAAAATCTTGAAAAGACGTATCGGTCCGGATGATTCAGATATTTAAAATTTTCCGGATAATTAGACTTATTTTAGTTCTGTTTTATTTATAATATGTGTGTATGTTGATGTCATATATAATACATTAAATCATTTTATATTAGGTGTCTTCTTTTAATTATATTTTAGATAAGTGAAACGGAGTCGTTAGACGACAGTTACAAACAGTTAGTCTCGACGCAATTTATCGATTGGTGTAGTCGGTGTTTTTCGGAGCCTATGTTGTCATCAAACGAATATGGTGATAAAGAAAGCAGTACATATTTCGAACGTGAATGGAGGTTATTATCAACATACATTTTTTTTTCAGTTTCGAGTTTTATCTTCGAACTTATATTGTTTATGGTGTTCAATTTTTCGTATTGTCTATCGTTTTCGTCTGTTTGTTAATCTACTACGCGCTACGGGATATTATTTTATCTCTTATCGGGATATAGTTGGACATACCGTCTTATGTTACTACCACGATCATCAACACTCAACCCAAATCTATTTATTAGAAGACGACGCCCGAAACTAATAATAAGAATGCTGCTGTTTCAAGTATAAATTGATATAAATCCGAGTATTAACGACGTTACTAATAATTCTAATAATATGAATATTTTAAATAAAGATAATTTATCGTTACATAATATTGATAATAATACATGACTAACACAGGTCATGGAAATAACGCACAAACCTGTTCATACGAACATTTTATCGCCTATACCAGATGAAGGAAATAATTTGTTGCAAAACTTTATGCAAATTGAAGATATTTAATTAAAAGACTACGGCTGGCGGGAAGTCTCAAATATGAGGAAAAGACAAAGAGAGTATGTAAGAGCATCTCCTCAGAGAATAAATGAAAGAAAACTAATTAAGCAAAATAAAAATAAATTATAATGAAAAGGAAGATTTAGAACCTTCAGAGCCCAAAAAAAGGCCAAAATCTTCCGCTATAATCATCTATGGGTTGGTGAATTATATAAAAATGCTGGCAGATATCACAGGTGTCATTCTCACCGGCGATATTCATTGCAGGTCTCTAACCGATAAAACAGTTGAGATTAAGTTTAAAAAAAAACATATAGTTACCGTATATTAATTAAATATTTCAGAAAACAAGGAGTCGAACATCATACTTACCAGATTAAATCTGAGAGGAGTTTTCGAGTAGTGATTAGACATCTATCACCACTCTGTGGAAATAGATCACCTTAAAAATGCTTTATAAGAACTCGGGCATAAATTAAGGCATGTAACCAATATTAAACATAGAGTGACAAAGCAACCACTGCCACTATTTCTTGTTGATTTAGAACCACAAGAAAATAATCCAGACATATATAAAATACAAACATTGCTACATATGAAAATAAAGGTGGAGTCTCCTCATAAAAAGAATACATCCCTTTCCGATGTCAAAGATATGGTCACACAAAGACCTATTGTAATAAGGCGTACGCATGTGTTAAATGCGGTGAAAACCATGCTTCTAAAGTATGTAATAAAAAAGGGGATGAAACCATGAAATGTGCAAATTGTCATGGTAACCATCCGTCGAATTACAAGGACTGTGATATATAAAAAACACTTCAAGACATCCGATATAAAGAACGGTTTACAATAAATAATAATGAAAGTAATACAGACAATAATATGCAGTCAAGTCATATACCTTCCTTGATCTGTCATGAACAAACAAGTAACAAAAATAAAGGACCAGTGTCAACACATCGTTTAAGTTATACTCAAGCCCTAGATCAACGGCACGAGCAGGAAGTAAGTAGAACTTCCGAAGTCAGTGAGAGCTCAAATAATAATAGTATTGCATCAATGTTACAAACTTTTTTCACTAAAATGAAAACTCTTTTTCAATATGAATCAACAGCAAAATCAAGTACTCAACAATGTCATACAAACTATTACCACTCCTCTGTTGAACAAATAATGGAGAATCCTTTCTTTCCTGGAATGCAAATGACATCCTTAATCATATCGTTGAAATTCAAATGTACATTTTACAAAACAACATCGATGTGCTTCTAATATCTGAAACAAAACTAATATAAAACATATTGCGATTGCCGGATATAGCTTATATTGCACAAATCATCCGGACGATACAGCACACGGCGGTACAGGTATCATAATAAAAAATAAACATAAAACATTATGAATTAGAGAAATATGAAGTTAGTCACTTACAAGCAACCATTGTAGCAATTGATGGGCGACATAATAAACTTTTCACAATTTCAGCTGTTTATTGCCTATCGAGGCATAATATTACACAAAAACATTTTACTGAGTTCTTCAAAACATGTACATAATTGGAGGCGACTTCAATGCCAAACATCTTTATTTTGGATCGAGAATAACTGTAACCAGGGGAAATCGATTGAAAGTGACAGTTGATGAAACACACAGTACCGTTTATTCATCAGAAACACCTACACGCTGCTCGCCAATTGATCTTAATAAACTACCAGATCTACTTGACATTTTCATAGTAAACGGATTTTCTCAAATATTTCTTGATGTCAGAAATAATGATCGTTTGTCCTCGGATCATTCTCCAATAATGCTCTGTTAGTAAACATATAATCAAGAAATCATGAAAACCAAAAGTGCACAATAAGTATATCGATTGGCAAGAATTTCGTTAGAAAATAAGATAAATTTAAAAATACCACTAAAAACAAAAAACACATAGAACAAGCTGTAGAATACTTCATTCAAATAGTACAACAAACAGCGTGGGCAACTACAACAAAAGTTAATGAATCTTCACCAATTATTTACCATCCTGATGAAATTAGGAAAGAAGTTAACCTGAAGAGAAAATTAAGGGAGCAATGGCAAATGTACAGAAATCGTGCAAATAAAACGGCACTAAATAATCGGATCAAAAGGGTGAAGAGTTTGCTGTTGAATCTAAAAAATAAATCATTTAGAGAACATGTTGCCAATTTATCACAATTAATAGGACATGATTATTCTTTATGGAAAGCAACAAGAAATTTAAAAAGACCTAAGCAAACTATTCGTCCAATAAGAAAACAAGACAGAAGTTGGGCTCGAAGTGATTTAGAGAAAGCGACGTATTTGGCAAATATTATACTGAAACAGTTCAGTCACATGTAAATTCTTGCAATAATTCTAATGCATATTAGCACGATGTATCTAAGTCTGTTAAATTTACATCCCCAGGTAAAATACAAAATATAATTAAATCATTAAATCCTACAAAAGCACCCGGTTACGACTTAATCTCAGTAAGAGTTCTAAAAGAACTACCTAGAAAAGGCTTAATACTTCTAACCCATATATTTAATGCTATATTTAGACTAACATACTATCCAATCCAACTGAAATTTTCACAAATTGTAAAAACCAAACAAACCGGCAACAGAACCAAGCTCGTACCGTCCCATTTCATCATTGCCCCTGCTTTCCAAGTTGTATGAAAAACTAATTATAAAAAGAATACCACCACTTATGGAGTATAAAAAAATAATACCGGATCATCAATTCGGGTTTAGAAAAAAACATATCACCGCCGTGCAAGTTTATCGGCTAGTTAATATGATTGAAAAATCCATGAAAGAAAGAAAAGTTTGTGATACGATATTTTTAGATATACGCCAAGCTTTTGACAGTGTGTGGCATGAAGGACTAGTACAGAAAATCAAACATTATTTCCCATATCAATTGTCAAATCTGTTACAATCTTACCTGGAAGAAAGATACTTTTACGTTAAATATGATGAAGAAGAATCTCAGATTTATCCAGTAAGATCATGTGTACCTCAAGGGAGCGTACTGGGGCAGTTATTCTATATAATTTATACGGCAGACATTCCTACTCCTGCAAGTGTTGAAGTAGCAACATTTACCTTACACAGCTATCCTAACATGGAGTAAACATATAATTAAAAAACGTAATGAATTCAATATTAAATGGAAATAAATGTTTTGACTGTTAGGAAAAAGGTCAGAATTATCGATCGAAAATAAGCTGTTATTATACAACCCGGTCTTGAAGCTAATTTGGCTATACGGTTGTCAATTATGGGGGTTGCGCGAAAAAAAAGCAATATTGCTATTCTACAACGAATGCAGAACAAAATCCTCCGAAATGTTTCTAGTGCTCCATGGTATGTAACTAATCTTGCACTTCACGAAGATCTTAAGGTGAAATCCATAAAAGAGGAAATCGCGATCATTGTCAAAAAATATGTCAACCGTCTGGAAAAATACACTAATCACATGGCGACTTCCCTAATAGATTACTCGCTTGAATACTGTCGACTGGATAGAACGAAATCTCTGGACTTAATATAAACGAAGCGTATTAATATATAGAGTTTAGCTTTAGCATCCATCATTATGCTACTCATGATATAGTTTGGATACAAATTACAAAACTTACCAAATAGAGTAGCTAGGAATAAGTTAACAATAGCAATAATAATAATAATTTTTTAATATACCCTAACTTACATCCATCGATCAAACATTCTCTAAATAACACTAGAACTAGGGTTTTTTTCTTTCTTCATTATTTTACCGAGATGAAGTTATTTGTTTATAGGCCGAATTAATTACGTGTTTTTTATATTTAACAAATTATTTCGTTTAATAATCCAGCAAATTTATATAAACAAACTGTTCGATATTTTTCTGAAACTGAAGGTCGATCGTGACATTTATGCTAATTCGCATAGGCACTTCGACAAAATAAAATAAACATATCGCAAATTGAACAATTTAAGATATTTTCAATTCGTTTGATAAATAACTTTTCCAACGTTTCTATATTACAAAGCCAACGTAAATGTTAATTATTCTACTGCTATTTTATTTCCATTCATTTTCTTATTTATACTTATTGTGTCAAAAGAAATTTCTCGACATAAAAAATATATAATGAGCAAAATTTACTTTGTTGTTATATGGTAGACTGAACCTGTAGCACTCCATGTTCATGTCTCTCTCTCATGAGAGTGAAGAATGCGAGTTTAGATGATATTAAAATTTATGTAAAAAGAGATATTACTTGTAATCCTGTAAATATGTTTTTTTTTTCCTATTTGTAGTTCAGTACACTCCTGGAAATTACTAAAATAACTTTTTTTTTTTGCTTTTTAAAGATACCGCGTATAACAAACTGATGTATAAGAATTTTGTGCCATGTACACTAATGAAATATTCTTTATGAATGCTACATTTATTAACTAAAAATTCTACATCATTTTAGATACTCTCGAAACGTGGCAGTTAGAGAAGAAGCAGAAGATGATTTCATTCGGGCTAGTCAATTACGTTTAGAAAATCAAATATTCACGACGCGTTGCCCTCAGCCTCCAATCGTATTATTAATGCATCCTTACGAACCGTATTTAATCACTGCCTCTAAAGACTCCTATACGTAAGTCGCAAATTTCTCAATTTATATATAATGTTGATGTATTGGAGAGTAGTGATTTTATGAATTAACAAAACAAAGTTAATCACTATAAAAATTATTTTATTAACGCAAATATTTTCGAAAATCACGTCATTTTCAATCATAAATGACGTGATTGCCGAAAAGCTTTGCGTTAATAAAATAATTTTTATAGCGATTAACTTTGTTTTGAGTTTGTTTTGTTAACGTTTCTGTTTGTTGGTAATGTAATAAATTCTAAGGATAAATTTGATGAAAAACCCTAAGCATTGATTTATGTCGAAATTCTTGTTATTGTTACTATGTTAAAAAATTTAGTGATGAAATAAAAAAACAACTTCAATGTGCCTAAAAAGGAAAGTGTCAAAGTGTATTTGATCACAACAACTTGTTTAAATACATGTTAAAAGTGTGTTTCCTCACTAGAATTGTGACAAGCATGACCTCGCTAACGCTTAATCATAAAACTACACTGTTTTATGATCATTATTAACCTAAATTAATGTGCCATGTGCAGCAACTACGATTAAAGTCAAGTGGGAGAGGAAGTTAAATCACGGAGTAGAGACGAGACATGCTAAGAACATGATTAGGTTAGTTCAGGAGAAATATTTATCTTTAAAGAAGAGGAAGTGAGGAAAGAAGATTTGAGAAAATCTGAGTGAGACAGTCAATGAGGATATGGGAGACGGAAAGCGTGACGTACACTGAGGAGCCGGAGTTCTGTTGATCAGATATGAGAGTTTTGTATGATTTAACCGCAGTCTGCTAAGTACAACGTCATCACGGTTTGGGAAAACGAGATTCTTGATTTGGCGAAGCTTATTTATAAGGAGGTCGACTGCCACGAAGCAAAAGTATTAATTTGATATAATTTCGTAAATCAATAGCTGAGACTGGGTCTTCTGAGATCGGGAACAATGTAGCAGTCTCCTTTGCTGCTCTGTCAGTTCGTTACCCGAAATACCGGCATGAACTAGAATCCACAGTAACGATACTTAATCGTTTTCGGTTTAACTAATATTAGCCGTGTCACTTCTTTGGCTATATGGTGCTGATCGTTGCTGATTACATCGTATAAGGAGTTGAGAGCTGAGAGAGAGCCGGAACATACAATCGATGGCTGTTCAGTGTTAAAGCTTATTATAAAGTCCTCGGCAAGGTAAATTGCATAAAGTTCGGTACTAAAAGGATGGAAAATGACTAAAAAGGCGATTACTGTATAATGAGGACGTTGTTCATGATGAGAAAGCAGCCACCAACAAATCCATAGTCCGAAATGCTCTAGTAGCTAAGCGGAGAACTGAATTCTGGATGATGTTTAAAGACTTGAGTAATGATGGTTTTTCTAAAAAAATTGTCACTACTTCATAGTATGACGTTTTACTATTTTAAAACCATAAACTCGAACACCAATCATCATCCTGAAGGACATGTTTTCCCACAGATAAGGTTCGGCAGCTTACACAGATTGTAAGGTCGTCCGCATATAATAAACTATGTACTGGAGAGAACTGGATCATTTAAATCATTAATAGCTATATAAAAGAGTATAGAACTCAACACATAGCCGTGGGGAATTTCATTTAGCAAGGAACGTACGGATGATGATTTATTTTCGATACGAACGTAGAAACTTCGGTTGGTAAGAAAATTATCAGAAGCTCCAGCGTAAAAGTTGATTCACATTTTTTTGGATTGGGATCTTATCAGTTATCTTTGGTAAATCAAAAAACAAACCTTAACAAATGAAGCTCGTTAGCTGATGCTTCTACATATATAGAAAATAAGTGATGGAGAGTAGAACATTTATATCGGAATTTACATCGAGATGGATGGATAAGAGCTTTGGTTTCAAACAACTAGTATAAGCGACGAGTTATTATGCGTTCCAGGACTTTTGCATAAGACTGATGTAAGCGAGATGAGACGATAATTAAAGGATTTTTAGTTGGCTTTAATAATGAAATTATGAGGGTAGTTTTTCAAACCTTTGGAAACTTTAAAACGTGTCTTGTTCAAATAACATCCGCGAATACGAGCTGTTTCAGGCGTGATGCGTGGTACTCGACAGTTCAAGATTGCTACCTACTTTTTCCCTTATCAGGCCATTTGTATTCAAACGTTTCTTTCAAAACACTATATTTCAACAACAAAATTTAAGTAAATTACAAATTGTAATTTTTTCGTAAAATATTTCTAAAATAAAAAGGAAAAGTTTGGTTCGCGTAATATACACTTCCGTCCTATTATTCTGTTTACATATTTTACGAAAATATAGTAGAATAAGTGTTTCCTTGATGATACATATTGAACAAAAATCAAAATACTCTTTATGAAGCATCGCAATTATATTTATAAACACAGTTGTCTAGTTTCACCGGCACACAGTATCATCAGCACTAAATGTTTAAATTATCGTATAATGTTTATAATAAGTGGGTTATAATTATTATGTCGCTAAATGCATACAGACGCATTTGAAAAAATATACTTTAAACTTTTTTAAAAAATCGTTTTTATCAGTAAGATCGCAATTATTTACAGATTTTCAGTAATATAGGCATTAATATATGATTTTATTGAAAAATATTAATTTAAACTTTCCAATCCAGATTATTAAAAGGAGAGATTATCCATTTTTATTTGTAATAACACTTATGTACTATTTTTATTACAGGATGTTTATGATATTTAAGTTTGCGTAAAAAAAAACTAGATATATAGATATATATTGAATAATTTATTTTTTCAGAGTTTGGAGTTATCAAACTGGAAGTAAATTGTGTCATTGGGGACCGAATAGAAGTGGTTATCACCGTCCAGTTTGTCGTATTACGTCATTAGATTTTATAAATCCTCACGATTCGTCTTTACTTATGGTCGGTTTTGAAGATGGATCGGTTAGAATCTGGTCAAAATTTACCAATTGCTCGATATCGCAAGATCCTGTACTAGTTACTGCGTGGCAAGCGTTACCAGAAATATCTAACTTGAGAGCGACGAGTTATGACAAAAGTAAGTATTTATAAAATATTTTAAACGTTAGACATATTTAAAAAGAAGAATAAAACTTCATTAAATTAAACTAAATAAATGGAAAATTGAAAGAAAAATCTTTGAGAATCGAAAGTGTTAAAAAGTTTAATAGAGAAAATGTGAAAACTAAGAACACAAAGAAAAAATAAAACTCTAATATTCTCAGAGGAAGAATTT
This sequence comes from Coronaproctus castanopsis, assembly GCA_032883995.1. Classification (NCBI taxonomy): domain Eukaryota; kingdom Metazoa; phylum Arthropoda; class Insecta; order Hemiptera; family Monophlebidae; genus Coronaproctus; species Coronaproctus castanopsis. The sequence goes on along the minus strand of CM065053.1, from coordinate 160,435,282 downwards.
TTTACTAATACTTCGTGTAAATAGTAATAAAACTGTTTCTTCGTGAGTTTTAGTTTTTTCGTGTACTTAGATAAATTTTTCTTTCTATTTTACATTTGTTTAGTTTAATTATAAATCGAAGCGAATTACATTACTTTATGAAGATAAATTAATAATCTTATATATTAAGCTATATATAGGTTTTCTGCTCTAAGTTGAAATCAGAAGTTGGTTTTAGTTTATAGTGTAAAATATCGTATCAATGAATTGTTTAGTTATTTCACATTTCGATTAATTAATGAACAAAATTTTCCATTTAAAAGGGGTGTATGGTGAATAAAAAAGTTGAAACTACAAAAACCATTTATAAATATAATTCCAGTTGGTAATTAAGTACGTTAATAACTTATAAAGTTCGATTATTTATTTATTCAGATCATTATGTCGGGCCGAATATTGGTATTAGAACTTGTTGGGATCAAAAATCTCAACATTTGTTAATTGGTGGCGATACTCGTATTATTAGAGTATGGGATGCTGAAATGGAACTGAAATTACAAGATATACCAACGGGAACAGAATCATATGTAAATAGTATTACAGTGGATACTGAAGGTATTTGAAACAATTCATTTTTCAAATTCGATTTGTCATTAGCCTTTTTCGTTCGTATTACTAAAAGATTAAAATTTTGTCTTAACATAAATTTTTGACAATTGTGTAAATGAAATTTTCGATCTAGTTAATTTTAAAGCTCGATAAATGGAAAACGAAAGTACGTATATAAGAGAAAATGGTGCGATATTTGCAACGTATAACATTTAACTTGTAACAAAAGTGTTTTACGAAAGAAAAGCTAAACATCTTTATTTACATCATCCGACATCTCTATATAAAAGAAGTCTATTCCAATTCTAGAAATGTGTACGTTGTTTAATTTGATTTCACTCGGCACGCGTGAAATGTTTAAATTCATCGACGAAATCTACTGTACTATTCAGTTGTTGTTTTTTAAACGTTTTTGACTTGTATTTTCCACTTTGAAAAATTGGACTGATACGTAATTATTGTTTCGTAAATTTGAAAGAATTATGTAACCTCTTTAAAAAAAACTTTTTGTATAACATGAGAAAGACCGTTTGTTTTTTTAACTACTATAAAAGTTATATAAAGTTAATCAGTAAATATTTCATTATAAACCTATTAATTTAAAAAGTGCCTTTTTATTCTATCGAGAATATTAGCGTGGAAAAGGTAAAATACAAAAATATATCTTCTCATTCATACTGACAACGATCAATAGGTCTAAAATATTTCTCTAATATCGGCTAATCTAGGCGAATACACGAGAATTCATTCCCGAGAATGGCATAATATTTCGCATATATTTCGTAATGTAGATTTTAAATGATTTTTTAAGCAAAACAATTTGCGACATATTTTTTCTACTTTTTTAAATTAAAAAAACAAGCTCGAGTGTTGATGTTGGTCGACTTCGTTACTTTTTTTACATTGTTACGAAAAAGAAATTAGCTTTGAATTTTTCACTGCTGAATCAGTACTCTTAAATACGTATATGGTGCTAAGAATCTGAAATATCCGCATGTATGTATATTTTAGTGTTTATATGTATATTTATATTAATTGTAGATTTTTAACATTTAAGATTTGTTAGTAAATTTAATAATAATTGTACGATAATATTACTTAAACCGAGAAAAACCGCTATAGATGCTGGAAATTTTAGGCCTGTTTCTTTACTGTGTCATAGTTTAAAATATTTGAACGAATAATATTAAATAGAATAAGTGAAAAATAGACTTAGTACATAATCGTAACAATCGTGAAGATAATATTTATTTGCTAACAGTAAAGATAATGGTGTATATTAATAGTAACATTACTTACTCAAATGTTAATGAAGTTTCCCTTATTGTAAAATATTAAAGTTAAAATATACGAGTGTTTTATGTATAGCTAAATAATCCATTACGCCGTAATGATTCGGACTATATATTGTTAATGTAACTATTGCCGTTGAATATAAGTACACTTTCAAAGAACATCTAAGCATATAGAATACTTTGTTGTAAAATGTAAGGTATTAGTAATATAAGCAAAAAAAAAATGAATTTTTGGTTATATTTTCTTATGTAAGTTTTTAGTCGATATTATTATTATTCGAACGATTTTTTTATTATTTTCATATAAAATTTAACAAATACTCTTGAAAAAAGTACCATAATTCGTCCAACAAATATGACTATTTTAATTTAAAAATTAAACGAAATAAAAATATTTTTATGTCGTATATATACATAATCAAAACACATCATCATCAGGGCTGAATAGAAAACGATAAAAACCAACAACAGATAATAAACTCAACGTTTGGGAAACATAAGGGTCTAGATTCGGAAATTTATTTATTAACCACCTGCAGGGAGAATTTGAAAAGACTTTGTTTATTTCTAGTATTTTGATGGAATCAATGATGATCAAAGTAATGTTCATTATGTATCAGGTTGTCAGAAAAATTGTAAAGATAAGTTCTTTTGTTTTTCCATAATGCAGTATGTTCTTTAAACATTTAATTTTTATTACATACTGTATTAAACCAGAAATTTCCTACTGACGAATTTATTTAATATTTTGTATTTCGAACCTGAACAGAATTATGATCCAATAGCTTGAAAAGCTAACAACAACGGCGTTTTAAACGTATTGTCGTTCGGTTGAATTTTCTAATAATAATTATCCGTATAATTATGACTTGATTAATTTTTAACTATCGTTTATGCCGAATAAATTTAGTTCAAAGTGAAATTCCGGTGTAGGATGTGCAGTAGCATCCTCAAACCAAATAATAATCAGATTTCCACTACCTTCACATTTTTCAATCCTCTCGGCTGAATTTTATGCCATAAAACTAGCTGTACTTTATATACAAAATTATGTTAGTAGAAATTCTGAGCAGTCTGTCATTGCCATCGTCTCTCTTTCAGCAAGCACCAGTAATTATAAGCATCAGCATCCAGTGGCCAAGGAAATAATCGGCATCCTATCTAGCGGTCTTTCCCCTCGACCATTATTTATATGAGTTCCAAGTCACATTGGTATTGCTGGGAACGATCTAGCAGATACAGCAGCTGAAGAGGCGGCTTATATGCAGACTGCTTCCGATCTTCCAATAGATCCAAAAGATATCCGCAGCATAATAAACGAACAATATATTATGGTTAAAACCTGATACTAATTTATGGCGATGTCCCCCTTCTTTCACACGACATGAAGAAATAGTCATTCGCCGTATATTGCTAGGACATACGACTCTCACTCATAGTCACTTGATCAGAAGAGAATCGCCACCGATTTGTTCTTGCAGCAATGTTAAATTAACAATAGAACACCTTCTGATACACTGCCAAAAGTACAAGGCTGAACGTAATGGTCTTCCATCAGCATTACAACGATTTTTGCAGCCAAATGTAACCGGTCCAACAGTATCATTCCTACGTGAAACCGGCATGTTTCAACAACTATAGCTTCCGTGTCCGTGCCTCTGGCCTCGTAGCAGTATACGGCACGTAAATGAAAACAAAACAAAAAAGAAATAATTTTCAAATGATATTATCTTTTTATTCAGGTAGTTACGTATTCGCGGTTGGTTGTGGTGATGGTTCCGTCCGTATATTTGATCGTAGATTACCTACACATTCGGCTCGAACGTATACTTATAGAGAACATGCCGGCTGTATAGTTACTGCGAAAATCAAGGCGATGCAACCTGAAAAAATTGTTGCTGGCTGGTAAGACTAAATATACGTTCGTATAGTGCGTATAAATATTTATTGGAACCTACTTCTAATTTTCTTTTAGGGGTACGATGTTTCACTTAGTAATATGTTAAAAATGTTTTCGCTAGACTGATGTGTTTTTTCCAGGAAAATAATTTTGCAATATTTATTTTACATATATGTATATAGTATGCACATAATTTTTGATGTATCTTAATGCTTATTTTAATAATTAATTTTTTACAATCATTTCAATAATTATTTGTTTTCATGATATCCATACTTGATTTTAGAGTAACCCGAAATCTATTTTACGATTTATTTTTCTTATTTATATTAAATATTATTTAGACACTTCGTAATTTCCACATATGGATTTTCTGATGACGTATTGAGTGATTTTTAATCTTAGTTCATCTGTGCGCTATTTATGTTGATTAAAAATGCTTAGGATAATTCTCGGTCTAGCCCGTTTTTTAGATATAATTTCGAGCGATAAAAATTATACCGGCTGCGACGATTTTTCATATTACAATATACAGCTTAGGATATAACTACAATGTGGCATGTTCTGCGATTAATTGTATTCTACCTATATTAAAGCAATCGTATTTATAATAATATGCATATAACCATATAATCGCGGATACGCGTTTGTTATTACAGTGCAAGGAAACTTTCTTATATTTTGATTATTAAAGTTAAGTCTATAATTCGTTTTCTATAAAATTCGAACAGATGCTGAAATGTTTTATATGCTAGTTTAGAGAAAATTATGCGTGTGCAATTGGCCCTCGGTTTTGCAAAATAATTCTAATTACATATTCTAAGTGGTTTTTTCCGTATTTATCCGCGTAATTTATCTGTTTTATAATATTTCGTGTAAATTATTATCAACGATACAAATTTACATTTTACATATATATAGCGTTTAATGAAATCTAGCATGAAGGGTTAGAGTACTTCTTAAAATCAATCGAAAATTTCTGGTGAAAGTAAATAGAGATATTTCAAAGGTGTATCTAATTTCTACTGAGCTTCCTTAGAGAAGCGTCCTATGACCTCTGTTATATAAAATTCATATAGCAGACATTCCTAAACAAGGAGAGTTACATTAGTTATGTTTGCCGATCATTTACTCGTATCTTCGAATATTGACGCTAACAAAGCTATTAATAAACTTCGAGAAAATAAAGTGTACGTATGGACTAAAACATGGCGCATAAAATTAAATGCTGAGAAATCAGCGCATGTTTCTTTTACAAATATACAAAAATGATCACGGATTTAGTCGTTACAAGGTGAACAAATATCTAAAACAGAGTTAAATATCGGGGAGTCCACTTGGACAAAAAGCTGACTTGGAGAAAAAGAAGGAGGTCGACACCTAAAACTCGGAACTATGTACTGGCTCCTAGGATATAGGTCTAAGCTGTCCTTAGAAAACAGGACGCTCCTTTACAAGTTAAGGCCAGCTATTTCATATACCGCTAAATTCTGGGAATATTCAAAGAAATCTAACATCAGCGTACTACAAAAATTCCAAATTAAAACGTGTTACGTTTAATTTACCGGATATACCGTAGTACGTTAATAACGTCGTAATACGTAAAGATCTCAAAATAGATCGGATGGCGATCGGCAAACTGGCTACGAATCACGTTTATCAGGCCGCGAAAATGAACTGATTTCAGAACGAGAGCGTCCTCCAGCGACGACAAGAAGACTGAAAAGGATGAAACCAGCGGACGTTACTCAGATAAATTAGTAGCGAACTGATCATTGTATGAAAGTAATAGGAAGTACACAGGATGTCCACAAATGCGAAAATATAGAGAAACCTCTTGTTAGATAGCTATATTAGGCTACTTACAAGGGAAAAAAACAATTTTTTTATTTAACTTTCTTTTTTTTTTGTTCAAAATGAAATAGTTTATATTGGTATTTTTATTTTATTATTTATACGCGATGTCTTTTCGTGAAATTTCTTAATGTTTCTAATAAGCCACACTTTTCGTAGAATTATCACAGCCGGTTTTAATTGATATTTTTTTTTTTACAAAAACCAATAATTTATCGTTAATTTTGTTTTAGCATTTACGGCGAAGTGCGATTATTCGATATAAGGCAAAAGTCGTCTTTACTAATATGCAACTTCCAACATAATACAACGGCTATGTCTGTTCATTCGTTCGCAGATATATTCGCGTGGTAATTTTTATTTTTGTTCTTTTAATTCGTTAATAAATCGTAAATATAATTTTATTCGCGTTTTTATGACCTGTATGATTGCTGATATAAGTATAGTATAGAAATCGTCTATAAAAATAGTAAACAGCTGAGTACGAAGATACAGTTTTAATAATCCTGATATGAAACAAAAGATAGAGTCGTTATTTACGATGTTAATAATCGAAAAATGACGCATAATTTTTTATTTAGATTCGAGACTGGATATTATTCTAGTTTTTGTAATTATGTCTCATGTTATTTTAAGTCACTTGGTTTACAACTTTTACTGGAAGTGAAATTGGAAAAAAAAACAAGCTGGTTATATCGTAGAAAGATTTTGAAATATTTTAAAATGTATACGTGTCTAAATATCGGATAAAAAGTAAATAAACGAATCTCGATTTAATTAATTTTCTATTCCATTTTACTAACAAACCGGTAAATAATAATAATAATAATAATAAGTTGTTAAAATCACAGTGTACATGAATGAAAGTAATAAATAAAAATTTGTTTTTTATTTTTGATAATTATTATTTTTTATTTTATTTGCGTGCACTTTAAAACGGCTTAATAGTCGATGAGCTTTAGTGTTTTTTAATTTTAGCGATTTTAACTACTTTTCTTTTATCGTTTGTTTTTTTTAAAAAAAAAACATTACGCGCCAGTTTAAACGGACAAGTGTTCGTACTTATTCCGTTATCGAATTTCAAATTCTCGCCATCTTTTAACTAATTATTTCATTATTTACGTAGTTAATTTATATAATTAATTCGTTTTATTTTATTACTCGATTCTCGTATATAACGTACGCGAAATACGTATTACAATTTGGTTCTTCATGTTCAAAAACCGACTCTGATTTCAGCGGAACGATAAATCAAATGATCTCGCTATATAATAATAAAGGCGTTCTATTTAATACGGCTAAATCGCACGATTGGTTTATGACGCCTAGATTTAGTAGTCCGGTTAGTTCGTTAGCATTCCATCCGTATCGTGTATCGTTAGCTTACGCTTTGATGGACTCGTCCGTATCGATTTGTAGTTTGGATCCCAAAAAGGTACTCTATTAATCGCGAGCGACCTTGTATTATACATTTAAAAAAATAATTATAATAAAACAGCAGAAAGAAAATAACAATCGCAATAATGACACGAATATTTTTATTAATCCGGTCGTGTTTTTTTTTTTTTTTTTTTTTCTAAAACGGCGTTTACAGCTTTGTAACTAGTTGCGTAAATGTGCGTGTATGCGAGCAGTCTATGTAAAGTAGTAGCTGTTTTGGGGATTTAACGTTAAACGACGAAAAGAAGTATATTCTAATGTGTACGCGAAGAAGAGAGAAAAACTGAAATAAAAAATTTATATATATGTATATATAGACACTTGCCATAAATGTGTTCATTTTTTGTTGTTATTGTAAATACGTGTGCGTTAATTTCGTTTCTGTGTAAAAATAAAATCAACGCTAATGTTTATTTATTTATTTATATATATATATATATATATATATATATATATATATATATATATATATTTGTAAGTACTTTCAAAAATAATAATTATGCATACTTTTTTTTTCGTCGAATAATTGTACATTTATTTTGAAAAACCTGGTTGCTCTTTATCTGTGATTTTAATTTATAATATCGATAGATTAATGGTTTTTCTTTTCTCTTTTTTTTTTTGACATTGTTTTATTTTTACTTTTATTTTTATTTTATTTTTTGTCTTCTTGTTATTATCGATGACTTTATTAATTTTCAACGACGTATTTAAAATTGTGTAAACGTTTTTACACACACACTCATATATATATATATATGTGTGTGTGTGTACTTATCGGATAACTAGAAGATGTATAATTTGTTGTATGTGTATTTTTTATTTATATGCGTATATATGTATCTGTGTGTGTGAGTGTATATATATGTATATATTCGCGAGAGTAATAATAATGATGCTCATTTCATGCTTGTTTCATTTGGAGCAAGATAAATGTATACGTAGTTATTGTATTCTTACTTTGTTATTTTAAAATGTTTATTTCGCTGTGTGTACTACATACACATATATATATATATATATATATATATATACTATTATATGTCGCGGTGGCGTAGTTAGTATTCGGCGGTCGAGGGTTTGAAACCAATTAATCATTATGTAATTCTAAATTATCACATAGAAGGCTGTGGCACCCCGCTCCGTATAACACCATTTACGCGCGCATGTACGTTGCATATAAAGAGTGCCTTGAATGCTGGCTCATTTTGTACTTCAAAGTAAACGTGCAATGACTAGTCACGACGTTCGAACAATACGACGATGATGATGATGATATAAACTATTATTATAATTATTACAATCGGATATATATATATATATATATATATATATATATAAATAATCTTTCATGGAGTAAGTAATGACGTGGGAACGATGGTCAAATGTCGATTTTTACGTAATTAATAAAAAATTACCTAGCTTATAAAGATCTCTTTCCACTAGGACCGTAACCGTACTGGTACATGCAAACGAATATTCTTGTCTTGTACTCATATAGGCGTATGCCCACTAGACCCTGGTGTCACTGGCCGACACCGTAGCATGTCATATATGTACAGTTAAGAATATTTTTCATATATCTCTCCGCTCATAAACCGGTTTCCGCAGGGGACCAACCGCATTGCTGTCTTTCGCTTTAGTAATTAGTTTTGGAAAATGAAGATCCACGCGTTCTTGTGCTGTTATTTGTGCCGAAATATGGAGTATTGAGCAAAGTTACAACATCCAAAATATATGGACAACCATCAAGAAACAGCTCTCATGGAAGCAAATTGCAGATGAAATGAAACAATCTTGTTAGATTATTCTTCATATAGATACCTATTAAATTCAAATATTAAAAAAAAAAAACATTTTCGTATTTTACAAACGAATTAAACTGTTTTGTTTTGGTTTTTTTTTAAACTTATTTTCGTATATTTTTGTATTTATAAACAAATTCAAATATTACAAATCCAATAGTGACCGGAGCAGGATGGCTGCACGCTGTTCATCCGTTGTAGTGGGCATGCTAGTAATCGGAGTTTTTTTTTTTTTTTTTTTTTCGTGCCTGATACGGAGATGATACGTTCTAGGGGCCATACACCTTAATACTACTTAACTTATGTTCGGATTCTTAGCTGTAACCAGAGTAACTGAATCGTTGTTTAATAAAGCAGCGGACTGAATTATTAGAGTGTTTGTATTCAATCTGACGTGAATTTCTTCTTTGATTACCACGATTAGGTAAGGATGTCCCGATCGTTCTATTTTATTGTAACTCCGTATTTCGGAGATGTTGAGGACCGTTTTATATAATAGAAGTTTATTCTTTAAAGTTACTGCAGATTCTCGTTAGTAAACTCTTTAGACTCTTGTACTTAATTGTATCAATTTTTTTTTTCTAATTCCCAACATTTTACTCCCAAGTTAACTTCCGGTCTAGTAGTAAACCGAGTCCCCTTATTAGATGCCGCTTAATAGTTGATTGTAATTCGCGAACGTGTATCTGTGCCCGTAATACGACTACATTTGTTTCGATTTCCTATAATTATCCGATTTTCCAGTCGTTCCTAGACCGTGTCAATACGATCATGAATTAACAGTGTCGCAATTATTTTCCGATTATTATCGATTAAAAACGATTAGTCCTTTCTATCTTTATCTTCATCAATTTTTTATTCTTAAAATTTTTTTCGTTTAAATTTCGACAAATTCGCTGTTCTGTCGATTTATATTCGATCACCGGAGACCTCTGATCATCGAAGCGTAAATTAATTTTGCTTACATTAGATATCACTCTAGTTTTACAAAAGTTTTATTTTAGTGGATAATCGAATAAATTTTCACGTCACTTTGTAATTTCGATATATCATTACAGTCTCTTAAAATTTTTATAATTCTCGTCGATTTAGCGTCCGGAAATATTTACAATAAGTATTTTTAATCGATAGATTTAACTCACGAGCTGTATAAATTTAATTTTCGTGCGTAAAATTAGACCGGTCTTATTTATAAACATTTAATGTTCCGAACTATACGGTAGATAAACTTTGAAGAATAAAGAATAAAAAAATGTTTTCCTAATATGGGACATTCTATATAATCACCTAAAAATCAATATTGTACACGTCAAAATATTAACGTTTTCATCCGCATTGATAGTTTTGTTTCAATATAATTATTTAAAATAAAAACAAAGTTAATCACTAAGATTAACTTTGTTTTGTTAATTCATAAAATCACTACTCTCCAATACGTCAACAATGTTCTTAATAGTTTGCCGAGGTATACGCAATCACATGGAGCGTTATCTTTAATTTTCGTTACATTGTCCATTCTCGGTCCTAATGCGATTCATTTGCATGCATCCATTCTCTTCGAGATAGGTCAAAACAGTTCAACTTATAATCAGTTTACATTTGTCTGGATTTGATCGTGTCTCACCACTCCTTGACATTGAAGTTCCTTGCAATAAGGGCGTTTATCGTCATACACTTCCTACATTCTTGACTAAAGCGAATCAGTTCAGTTTTTTCTGCATTGATGCGTGTTCTATATTTTTTGCAGCGGGGTATCGTCAATATTTTTTTCGAACCTCTGATCGTCAGAGAATTTGACAATGTTTAAACTTCTGCCCACCGAATTTGACTACTTCGTTTGTATGTTTGCAATGATAAACGTTTTATTTTATTACTAACCCGTTAGACAACGTTCGGTTGCAGGACATGAAATTATTATGACGATGATATTAATTTACGAAATAGACGACGATAAATTTAACGCTTTTCGTTACGCACGATCGATTTTTAACTCGAAATTATAAATTTTGACGCACGAGAAGCAAAATAACCTTATTTGGATAGATTCGTTTTCGAAATGCATTGCATTCTATATACGGTATAAAGTAATTGAAGGAAGTGAAAACGTAAAGTAATATTTTGTATAGACAATTTTGTTCGCATGAAAAGTTTACCTATCGTGTATTAATAAAGTTAACGGGAATGTACGTGTGTAATATTTTTCGAAATAATTTCAGTTTTCTTTTATGTGAAAGACCCCAAAAAATTTTAATACGCACGAAGTAATATTTATAATATAATTAAATGTTTTATGTCCGCGCGTGTTTCAGTTTCGTGTATATATATATAATTAATATTTTAAAATGAATTGTGTATATATTTTATAAAGATTAAGTAAAATCTGTCAAATTTAATTTTAAACGATCGATGAAGATAAAAATCATCATAAAAGCGACAGATCGTCTGCGAAAATTGGATATAGCACGAAGAAATTAGAATAATAAGTAATATTCACTCACATGACGAGAAAGTTTCATCGCCTTTTAGCATAATGGTCCTAAAGTAAAAAAAAAAAAAAATTGACTAAGCTGTCGATCGATTTAAATTCGTCGACGTGTAAATTAATTGTTTCCAAAACTTAATCTTGTACATTAATAATAATAATGTGTGAAAATTTTTGTTGTTAATACGCGTATGAGTTAAAAATTAAATAAAGTACTTTTGTTAATTTATTTTTACTATAATTTAATCGATTAGTCTGATCAACTCGAAAATTAATAGAGACGTATATCTTCATCAATTTGAATATTAATGAAGGATAGGTCAAATATCACAGGTACGATGACAATAAGACTGGTTAATCGTTGTCATACTCCAGTTTATTCACCTTCACCGCAAAATTACTGACCAATTTTGAATGACTTCGAGCTGAATCGACTAGAGCCTCCTTTACCGTTAAAAATTCTAGTCATCGTGCGGGCAGAACATCTAGACATTACATCTATGCTGTAAGGTCCGTGTGTTTATTCCGCTGCTTCCTTAACTTTCTTACTAAATTATCCTCAGCGCATCAAAATAGAGGTAAATTTACGAAGAAAGTTAAGGAAGCACCGCAATGCCAATTAAAATCTATCAGCCTGTAAGCAGACTATTGAATAGCGTCGATGAAGTGATCTACAGCATTATCTATATCTTCGGTGGTTTTAAGTGGTATTTTTAAATTAATGTTGTTAAATTTTTCCCAATTTGTAGATTTGTTATATAATTTTGATTTTGATAGTTTCGTTATTTGGTCAAAGTATAACTGGCGAATTATCCGATGATAATTCTTCATCTGCTCTGACGTCAGTGAAGATAGATGAAATACCTTTAAGGTTAAAGAAGTCCAATAGGTCTGGAACATTATTAGAGTCTCTGTAGGCCAATAAGTTGGTGTCCTACGGGAGCAGACGTTACTATGCATTTCATCAATTGCTATCTTGAGTTCTTTACCCCTTGTGGAAAATTGTAAGTCTTGAGCCAAAGTAAATGTTCTTTGCATTGTAATCTCCTCCAATGATATAACAATCACCGAGGCTTTTAAAAAAGTTTATAAATTTCTCTTTCTTTATATTTTATATTATGTTCAGGCGTGCAGTAGACTGCTGAGACAGTAATGTTTTTTTTTTGTTTTCCCATTTATTACAACGCTGGTTGCTTGTAAGCAATCAAATTCATATTTTACCAACATACAGTGTTTTATACTGTACTTTATTATTACACCATCCATGCGCTGTGCCATCAAAATGATTTGTAAAAGATGAGATGTAACCAGAAAAAGTAACATATCTTGTATTTGCTGAGTCTCAGAGATTAAGAGTATATCAATATTGTAGTATATACATTTGTATCTCAGCAATATGGTTCAGAATACCATTTGCATTCCATTTTTTATTTATTGAAGTAGTCATAATTATTCGTATAACGATATTAAGCAGCTGATTTTGTTGTTCCATCATATTAGTGAAAAGAGTTTTCACGTCATTTAGAAATATATGCAACATTGCCGCTACATCATTATTAGCATGCATGTTGTCAGTAATAACATTAGGAATCAATCTTTTTTGTTGTTCTCGTTCCTGTCGTAAAACTTGTGCACATATATAATATTGCTTGATGGTTGTGGATTTACAGTCTCATGCACTGTTATTTGTTGCTGTGTACTTGAATCATTTCATAAGTTACTGTTTTTATTCTTATTTTTAGGTCTGTTATTTTCTCTGATCCTTAGGAGTTTTTGATCAATTTCACATCCTTTGTTATTGGATGGATGGTTATGGCAATTTATACATTTAGAGCCATATTCATGGTTTTTATCACAGTTTGTTGAAGCATTATTCTCACCACACTTGACGCAAGTATATTCTCTATTACAATATCTCTTTGTATGACCATTGAAGTATGATATTCCTTTTGCGCGGAGTTTCAACTTTGATTTTAATATTGAGCAACGTGTGTATTTTGTAAACGTCCGAGTTATTTTCCTGTGGTTCTAGTCTATGAAAAATAGTGGTAAAGGCTGCTTACTTACTCGATGTTTGATATTGGTTATGTGCCTAACTGTATGCCCATAATCTAGAAGGGCCGCTTTTATGTCCTCTAGCTCTACAGAACGGTGCAGGTGTCTCACTACTACACAAAAACGTTCTGTTTTGATTTAATATGTGTAATGTTCAATTTTTTCAATACATAAATATCTATACAACTTGTTCTAACGTCAATTCGTTTCTCTTTGTCGTTTTCGTCTGTTTACTTCCCACCAGTCATGGTTCGTATTATTTACATTTTTAACGGGCTCAATTTTGGATTCTTGCAAATGATTTAAATATAATAACAAAGGAGCATAAACACGCATATTTTTCTTCACCGATACTATTTGTTTACCAATTGTATTATTATTATCATTGGTTCTAGTACCAATGTTAACATTATCGTTAGTTATGTTATTATTATAACATCAAATATCACTTGACATTGAAAGCTGTGATGTGTAGATGCGACGGCAGTGTAATCAGTTTGATGATTTTTCCTAGATTTATGGCTGGTAGTAGGTGAGCGTATCACCATTGCGACGACGGCTTATTTATCCATCGAAATAAGATAAAATAAAATACCGCCGGTCTACTGATAAGCAAACCGGTAAGATAACGTAATTACACACGAGTCGTTTATGAAATATATCGCACATAATATAAATGAAAATTAAAATATTAGTTATCGAAAACAGAACGCGTACATGCACTAAGCGCCGAGTTTAATTCACAACAAATGCAACATTCCGCGAAAGCTAGCTCTAATATGTTACGAAGTTTTAATATGCTAGCCGTATACATACATTATCAAATATAAAGAAATCTGTGACATCTATCCGTATGTCAACGCTAATTAAATATCGATTCAGAAGTGAAAAAATGTTTCGCCAATTTATATTTACGGATTATAACGTTTGCACCTTACGTAAACTATAATTCTGTAGTTTTCGAAACGCTTTTACGGTTATCTCTGATTTTTTTATTCGAAATTTGTCCAGCATAATAGTTATTATTTAATAGTATGGACGCTGACTGCACTAATGGACCACATACATCCAGGGACTTACAGGGGTCCTATATCAGATGTAAAATGTTCTGCGAATACAGGAATCGAAAAATATCACAGATATCAGATTTTGAGGACGGAAAGAGGGAAAGCTGCACTGGTTTACAAGTGTTTTGAGAACATGACTATGTGGGTACAAGCAATTGTGTCATTTGGCAAGACGGACAGAGAAGAGGTCGGTGCCTTGAAGAAAATAGGAATGGGTAAGATTTTGAGTGAGATATATAAAGTCTGGAAAGGATAAAACTTTTCTTCCATAATCGGAAAAGAAAGGACAACGAATTAGGTTTAAGCGAATAATTGAAATAATTTAATGTTGCTTAGCAAATTTTTAATAAAGTAAACGCAATAGTCTGCGATTTTGGAAACGAAACGTAAATTAAAAATATATACGTCTAAAATCTATTTTAATAAAATGGATGTTTTTCCCCCTAAATTTGACATTTGCAAATTTTCAAATCGTTATATCTGAGGAACATTTTCAAATCTCTATATCTAGGGAACGATCAATTACGTGTAATGATCGGTAATTTTGGAAGCAAAATGTAAATAAATATTTTGAAGTCTGCCAGTGATTGATGAAATATACTCACTTGCGAAAGTATAATATGAAGAAAGATTCCCTCTTACATAAATTTCCACAAGTGGAAAGCCTACGGTAGTTTAAAACTGACTTTTAATCATTAATTTAGCGCGCATATTTATTTTATTTTTTAATTAATAGTACTACATAATAATAATAAATTTATAAAAAATATATTTTTCTTTTATTTGATCGTAAATTAATTTATTCGTTGTTTATAGTTAGAAATTATTAGTATGCCTTATCCTCGAATAATGTTGATCATAAATTTGACATCTAATTTAGACAACTTCTTTAGATCATCTGCCCATATTATTCTCCGTTTAATCGCTTACCGTTTATTTTACCTTACATTAATACCAGAAGCCGTTCATATTTGTTCTATTCTAATTTCCTCAATTGATAATTGACTTGTTTACAACTTAGGCCATCAAAGGAATTCTTAACATCTTTCAACATACCTACATTTGAAAGTCTCCAGCTTTTTACAATGTTCAATATAGTATAACACTGAATATGTAACACTAGAGAAGTTGCATCCGTAGACTAATATTTAAATCTCTGTTCATTAATATTTTATTCATTTTCTGAATAGGTTTTTGTGCATATTTTCCATCTACCATTAATAATGACTTCTTAAATAATTAATTGAATTCGTCTTTTCCAGCGTTATTAGCACGCGCACCATCAATAGTTATCCGTTGTCGTTAAAGTCCATATTTTTATCGCTTTCAATAAGCGCGTTCGTTAGTTCTTGTAAATCTTTAAGACACATTGCAATCACCACCCCGCGTACCGAATGTTATTAACAAACTAGGTGAGTTTTTCCGATAATCTATTCTTTAAAAAAAATTTCTAAACAAATATTAAAAAAAGGAGGAAAAGAACGCATATCGTTTATAGCTGCCTTCTGATTTTCATAAAAAATAGTTCCAATTCTGATATATCGACTATCGAATCCTATTTGGTCAAATATCTCGATGGTTTTTATAGTGCACTGTGCCGAAAATGTTTCCATAATCATCAAAACAAGCGAATATTCAGTTCGGCTTGCAAGAAAATGTTAAACGAGTAAACACTGAAAAGATCTCTGGTTACTAATCTATTTCGAAAGCCAAATTCTGTTTTTACGATATTCTGTTCATGCTTAATTCTTTGATGTATAATTTTTTGATTTTCCATTATTTTTTTTTGGGCGTTGAAATAAAATATAATTTTAACCAATTCTTATATACGATCACGCCGCTATGGTGTGTATTGTTGAATAACTCTACTCAAATTAAATGTTTTTTTTTTCTTTTTATTATCTGTTTCACTTATCCACGTATTATATATGAAACATTTTCAATTTTATAAACAAAATAAAATCACTACTCCGATATATTCAACGTTTTCAATTTTAATATATATTTCCGTTATCGTCAATTAAATTATATACGTATCGTTTCATTCTTTAATTTTCTCATTTATACAAATTTTCCCAATATAATTATTAACTTCATTTTTAGGATCCTACGCAATTTATATTTAAAAACAAACAAAAAACATACGGCTAGTGATTTTTAATTTTATTTTTTTTTTGTATACAATTTTTAGATTTTTGTATTCTATTAAGGAAGATAAATTGATAATGATTAATTAGCTATAATGGTTCGTTACATTTATTTGTTATTGATGATTTGCGGTTTGTTTAATGCGCATCGAGCTGAAAAAGAAACGAATTACAAAGATGAAAACACACGAATGAATGTAATATTTCCCGATGTATTTTCAGTATTCGGAGTGTTAATGGTATTATTGTTCTGTACGTTGATGCTGTTCGTTTGGTTTTGTTTGATCGTTTATTGTTGTTCTGCTGCAATAATTCCAAATCGTACTTTAGTTAATAAATCCAACACCGTTGAATGAAGAAATTATTATCCACGAATTATTCGAAATTATATTAATTTTTGTAAAATTTGTAAAAACTGAAGAATATGTTTATATATATTTAATATAAGTAATAACGTTCGAAAATTCGATTAAATAAAAATATCCGGAAATTATTCTAATGGTTTGATATAACGTTATTATGTACTGATCAGAATGTAACTTCATTTATAATTTCATATCAGTAGAGGTGTTAATCGAAAATTGAAATATATATGAGATATAATTAATTAATAAGTAAAGTATACATCATGTCAAAAATAAGTTTACACATTTCCACGATGATACTAGAGCGCTATAATCAGATTATCGATAAATAAAGTTACACAGAAATGTACAGTTTATCTTCTTTTGTGCCAGTGCTGCCATGTTTGTTTTTTTTTTTAAATATATTATACATTTAAACGGGTTTGTTTTCCGTAATTTTATCAGAGTATAATATGTTTAGATCATTTTAAATAGCATTACAGTGGAAATGTGCAAAACCTGATTATCGGCAGTCTATTTAATTTTACTTAAAACGTACGATGCATTCAAATTTTCTTTATTTAAATAGATATTTCTAATAAATATAAAATAAAAAAAAATCATCGCAAAAGTATGAGGACGTTTCTAATAATAGTTTTAAAGAATATTCTCAGTTTCTAGGGAAAATCATTTCACAAACATTATACTAACACTTTACGTACTAACGTGGGACTACAGATTGGCTCAAAAAGATGATTGAATACACTTTATAACTAATGAAATTCTATAAAATGAAAAAAAAAAAATCAAAAAATCATAGTGTCAAGGAATAAATAATATTAAAGGATTGCTATGCTGATGTAAAAGGACGATTAATAAAGGATCATTTTGCAAAAGAAAAAAGTTGAAAATGATGACTCTTCGTAACGGATTGTGTAAATAATAGTTCAAAATACGAAATGTATATTACGAAAATTCTCTGTCGAGGAGGAATAGTACTAACGACGATAATGAATACTTAATCCGAAAAAATATAAGCGAATCCAATAAATTAGAAAACATTAAAAAAAAAAAAACAAGTGAAAAATATGATAACTAAAATCCCTTTTATCTTTTTTTGAAACAATATCGTTTTCATCAAATTCTGATATATTGTGTATCAAACTTTTATTTACAGTTATCATTGTTAAGCCATTAAGGCGATCTTCACTCAATGAATTCCTCAAAAACGTTTTTATTCTTTTAAGAGTAGAAAAATATTGCTCTGCCTTAAAAGCTGGCATTGGAGTAACTACAATAATTTTAGTTTTACTGTTTCGCTGAATGGTTCATGTAATTCATTGTAAAATATAGAAGACATATTTAAACAACCAATAATCTGATCTACTTCGAGTTCAATCTTTAACTTATGTTTTTCCAACATGAGATAAAATTAAATAACGGATTCAAAAATTGACGTGAGAAACTGTAAAATTATCAATGGAAACTAATAATGCAGCATCTAAGTTGCCCCTATAATGAAAAACTATGGTATCACATACTTATTTAGCAATAATCGAATTTTCATTTTCGTGATCCGCTTTTCGTCGTTTATTTTCATTATGGGTTATTTTGAACTACATTACATTTGGGTATCGAATAATGGATACAATTTTTTCTTAAAATCTGAGTCTTGTCTTCATTTTTGGATTGAAATTTATTAAATAATACATCTCTACATATGGCATGATTTTATGCAATAAGGTAAGCTAAAATATAAAATCTGGGTGAGGTTCTTTGTAAACTATATGCTTCCTTGCATGTAATATTTTTATTCAATTTTTCTTCTAGTTCTTCGAAACATTCTATTAATTTTTCCGGATTTTTAAAAACAATGTTTACTGTACACAATAATTCCGAGTGTAGTGACAGTTTTAGGTAATTTCCGATTTACAATTTCTTGCAGTACATCACATTTATGAGTAGAAATTGAAAAAAAAAAACTTGGTGTAGCGAATAAATTTGAGAAAAAGATTCTAATTTTGGAATCCATGCTTGTTGCTTTTTGCATAATTAAATAATTGTTAGTACGCATAACAATAAATAAAATAAGCGTATTTATATTTTATCTTTGCCTGTACACCATAGAACTGCTCATTACCGTCGCATTGAATGGTTAACAATTTATTTTTCTTAATGTTTTCAATTTCTTCTCGATACACTTCCAGCATACTTCCTAGGATATCATTTTGTATTATTTTAGACATACCTTTGAAAATAGTAGCTGTATTTAAGTGTTCTTTTAGATTGTATCTAGTTCTGATAAAAAGTCAATTAATTCACTGAAAACCACATGGTTTTGAAAATCTTTAGATTCATCATGTCCTTTTAGACCAAGTTACAACTTACCACAAAACTTTATACAGTTAATTATTATTTTTAATATATATCTATTCTTAGCAACTTCTTCATTATATTTCATAATGTTCAACCAATAAGTAGAATCTAATTTAAAAGCAATATTTATACAACCCACTTCATTACAAACAATAATTCATGTGACAAGCTGATTGTGCTTTTTTGCTCTTTGATATAAATGTTTCAAATAATTAAGTCCTAATCGTGTCCATATCATGTCGCTTACATCTTTAAAAAAAAAAGTATATAAGGAAAACAGAACAAGCAATTAATCACATCACATCCACATATCCATTTGAATTTGTTATAAATTTATTTTGGAAAATATCCTGTAAAAAGTATGTGTACCTACTTTATCTTTATTAAAATTTAGTATCGGTGTAAGTGTCCCTAGTTTCTTAATCCAAACCTTTTCTGATAATGGTAGCATTTTAAAATTTTCTTTTAAAGTATTACTAATTTTGTTAATCATTTTTTAAAAAATTATGCGAATAATAATTTAAGTTAAACGTTTAATTAGATAAATGAAAAATATTGAACGTTGAAAATTACTGTAAAACGAATGTCGGAAAAAAGAATATCGATATTGTAAAATGTATTATTTAAAGAAAAGAAACAGGATAAAAATAGAATAAAAACCACAAATTAAAACAGTGTGTTTTGTTGGGTAAACAGAGGACGCATGACGCGAATGTATTGTTAAAACCGATTATAATCACGTGTAAAATAGCCGAAGGAGCTCAGACGCCAGTAAGTTACGATCGGAAAACTTGGGTTCTTAACATTTTTGGCATGTATTCTATACGCGGTTTGGAGGCTCAATTTTGAAGAGCTCAAGTTTTGTATTATTGAATGTTATTATTCCATAATGGAAAAAGCAGCTATCGGCAACGTTAATAATATGCATTTTTTTAAAAAACTCGCAGATGGGGCTTGCACCCTTAAGACCCATGGAGAAGTCTCCCGGCCCTGATAAGCAGAACACGGGTATCTGAGGTAATCAGTGTACTTCACTACACAATTTTTAAATTTTACAAAATATTTATTTTCCGTCTTTTAGAAACATAATTATCTTTCTTAATCATTTGTACAATAACGTTGATTCATAAAACAGTTTGTTTCATGATACAACTTCAGCTCTCGATTTATCTGAATTCTTTTCAATTAAAAATTATTATTTTAATCATCACATTATGTAACAAAAAAAAAAAGAGGCAGATTACAACATTATGATCACTTTACGCCAACCTGAATAGGCTTATTAGAATAAATAAAATCATATAAATAAAATGATTTGTTTCGAAATATGAAATATTTGTTATGTAATACAAACACGCGCGCGCAGAACATCGTATATATACATTTTATACTAAATTAAACACATGTACAATAGTGGATAATTAATTGAAAAACTTGTGATCATGACGCGAAAGTAACTAATTTTCTTTTACTTCACGTTTCTTAGAATCATTTTTTAATAATTTGTTATTGACAGAATTTATAACTATTTTTATAATATTTTCAGCACTATGGTCATTACATTCTGGAGAACTGTCTTCCAAATTAAATGCAATTAAGGGATATTTTTGTAAGAATTTTTTTTTTCGTGAATAATTAAACGGGTTTCTTCATAATTTTGCAAAATTTCATTAAAAATTATATATTTGTACAAAATAATACTAATTATTTCATCGTTAGGAAAGTTGAAACTTCCTCGAGTAAAATGTTTAATTAAAATATGATAATCTTCAATGTGAAGATCTTTGAATGTTAAATTATTCTTACAAGTTGAACACCTAGTCCTTCATAAAAAAAAATTAACAGCAATAATCGCCCCAAATAAACAATAACAGTCATTTTTGATTAACATTTTCAATATCTTTGCTAGATATATTTAAATCAGGCGTGAACTATCCTATACTAGATGGGGTTCTTCTTTTAGATGATCGGCATGAAATAATTCAACTGTTAAAGTTCCAAAACGACGAGATTTTAATAACATTAGCGATTGAATTCCAAGTTTTTTTTTCACACTCGTACAATTGTCAAACTGAAATATTATAGTGGCCACCAGCTAACTGTCTATATTTGCCAAAGCTATGTTCAAGAAATTCAAGATAGTCAGTTTGAAATTTTCCTAAGAACATATAAGCATATCCAACTCTTCAAAACAATATGTTACTATCTCTAGTATATTATTTATTGTGTGGTGTAAAGCTGAGTTTGTATCGTTAAGTTCTTGGAAAATTAATCTGAATTTTTGTAAAGCATTTTATTTAAAAACTAAATTTTGATATCATCTATGTTAAAATATTTAGATGTTATAGGTTCTTCATACACATCATTTAAACATATTCCTTCCTTTATGTGCTGTTTTAACATTTTTGATTTTCCACCCATGTTAAGATGATTTGCAAAAAATCTGCTGTATCTTAGAATTATAAATTTTTTCACCAAACTATAACAAACCGTGAATAACGAACCGATGCAAAATATTAAGGGAATGATTAACATTTTTTTTTTCTCAAAATTTGTAAGAAACCATGATTTTAGAGTCAAATTATAACCATGTTTTAAAAGCTAATGTTTCCGGTATTGTGGACTTACATTAAACTTTTAAAAGAAGCATATTCTAAATTACATGTTTCAAAATCCGTGTAAGTAAGAATTTTGTCCGACTTTAAATTCATCCAGTTATTTTTTATACATTTTAATATATATACTGAATCAAACACCATGTACACATGCAGTCGTTGTATTCAGTGTTAACTTATACTTTTATTTAGTTTTATTTTTCTTTATTATGAATTTAAGCGCAACTTAATATTTTTCTCATCTCTACTTTTCGTACTTAAATATTCTTCGAAAGATACAAAGGACGACCACGATAAATTACTGGAATAGACAATACCTTGAGTCAACGATATTTCAATAGTACTTTATAGTTCCACTTTTTTTATGAAAATACGAACTTGTCCAAATTATATCTTCTTTATGAAAATGGACTTCACGAACTTTGTTAGTTGAAAATCTTGTCTCGGTATCGATTTCATGCATGGACTTGGTGTACCAAAGGCAATGGCTTTATCTTGGTCCTTCTTACAACTTAGAACATATCTTCATTATTCAAAATAATGGCAAGAATTGTTACATATGATCAATCTAAAAAAAGGTTTTCAAGTAGGATAGGCTTTCGTGATTCCAAGCAAAAATGTCCTGACAGTTCAAATTACCATCGGCGTGCTTGTTTTTATTGCTGAGGCTTTTGCTATATAATTGTTTTTAAAATAGACCTTTTCTGAAGCACGATCTTTTTATTATATAACAAGCATGTTTTATATTTATTATAGATGTTGAAAATGTTTTATTTTTTTAATAACTTAAAATCTTAATCATGAAACGTGTACTTTTATAAGTAGTAAATAAACAAGCAGTATTATAAATTAAAATTTATTCAACATGATTTATTTATAATACTTTGGATCATTTCTTTATTTCTATTCAATAATTTAGATAAAATGTAACATCTTAACAATTACCCACGTCTCGTCCTCTTATTAAACCGGTGCTTGTGTTGTTGTAGATTGCGACGATTGAGCACCGGTTTTTTGGCAGCATGATTCATTTTTCTGACAGAAAAATAAATAATATATCATTACTGAAGCGTAAAAAACGACTGAAATTACGATTATTCCTTTCAACCAAAACGTGTCTTCAACAAATAGTTTAGCTGGTTTGTAATCGAAAAATGGTGTTAAATCATGCGTTTTAATGATATAATTCAGTATTTGAATAAATAACATTTTAAAAGTCATCAAAATTTATATATTTTTATTACGAAATTTATGTTTGACTCGATGAATTTGAAACGTATATTTCATTAAAATTTTATTAATAGCCAGTAAGTAAGAGAAGAATTGAAAATATTGTGTAAACAACCGAAAAACAAAAGAAGTGCGGCTATGTTATATTAAAGAATTATATAAAGATGAACCTCGTCCAAATCAAGAATAAAAATATAAAAATGCATCCATATGAAAAGTAATCTTTCTACTCATCTAACAAATTAATAATTTTTTTACTCGACTTGTCGGAATTTCAAAAGTAATGTGATATTTAATGAATCCCAGTCAAATCATAATTTCCCATATGCATAAAGGTTAAAATTTATTTTACAGTATTTTAATATTGAGAGTCGTTTTTGCGGATGTGTAAGAATGTGTCTAGATTTATCAATAGATTTTTCACCAAAATTGAAGTACCGAGTATCCTATGTTGCGCTATTAGGCAAATTCCTTGTGAAACACTTCATTTTCTGTACTATTCCAACACGAATTTTCATTGTAATTTCTTTTTTCTTAGTGAAAAAATGGTTATATATTGTCTACGAATTCTACTTCGAAAATGATATAATATTCCATTATTGTAAATATCTTAATTTTGACGACATAAATTTATAGATGTTCAAATTTAAAAATGTGTAATAAAAAAACGATACATTTAGTAATATAATTAATGTTAAATTTCTTAAAAATAACTTTTGCAATTTTATTTCCTTATTAAAAATGAATTTAATACAATTATTTCCACTCCGTCTTCCTGAGTTTTTTTCATTATAGTTGTTGGTACATAATCGATCATGGACTAATAACTACTAATTCGTATACACACATGTAATGTAACGTCAGTTAAAAATAAATGACTATAAACCAAGAACATAAATTCCTGGAATTATAAATAAAAATGTTTCAGAAATGGTGAAAATATTTTTAAAGCAGGAATCGTAGTTTATCACAAAAAAGTTTCATTTTTAAAACAAGCAAATTTGTTGATCATTTCAAAGATATTCAACATTCTAAAAACTGCTAGTGCAATAAAAGAGCGTAGCAGTAATTATCTAAATATTCTAACAATTAAAATGTAATACATCTAATAAAAAATATTTGTACTTACTGAAAACATTCAAACAGTTGTCTTTTTCTAACTTTACCTAAACTACAATGAAATTATTTATTACTACCGGTACAGGTTTATTTTTGTCACCTACTGATAACAGTCATTGTGCAATGTGCAAGCAGGAAAATCATTCATAAAAACTACTTGGTGTTCATAAACTAACAGCGCTACCTTCAATTTATAACTTGAACTTATAAGTTAAGCCCTATTCCATGAAGGCGCGCTGATAGTAATATTGAAATTACCTTATTTTACTATAGAATCTAAACACAATTGTACAATAATGCAAGGTATTAACATTAAATAACTGCAAAATAATATCAAGGCAATTGTCTTAACCGCTACAGAAAAATATAAAATTATATTTATACTCAGCATTTTAAATTTGAATTAACCTAATTTTGAATGATCAGAATTATCAGTATCTGCAGCATTATTATCAAGGAAGGATAAGTGTCATGTCGACGATTAGATCACATGAAACATTTGTAGTTTACAGCCTCCACAATAATACAGTGTATATCGTACAGATTTCTTTTTACAAATATGTAATTTTATGCAATGTAAGTAAAACATAATATACATCCGAAGTTATCAGATTAAATTTAAAATAATTTTGACGGACGACCAACTTTTTAGTGGATAATCTAATAGCGTGGGATAACTGGTAGTGTCCTGACGAAACTAGAAATTAAATTCAGCATAATTATGTACACATATATATATATAGAGAGAGAGAGAGAGAGAGAGAAAGCAAAGTGATAATTGAGAAAAACGAAAGAAATAGAAATAATCAATATACATAATTTATTAATAAACGAAAGCAAGTTAGCATTTTTTTCATTTGTCGTTACGATAATAATGATGTAATTAATAAAATAAAGTTTCTTCTATCACTCATTTTGATTAAATATTGGCTAATCATCATCATGGTACAATGCCGTCTGTCCGGAATGTTTGCATTTCTATATCTTCGTTGTTTGCTCTTCCTATGCTATTCATGTCTGCTGACTCCCGAGCCTCGGTCATTGTGTACGGTTTTCCAACAAAAATGGCCGACCGGTAAAATCCTACAACGCATATAATGCAACAGCATAACAACCAGACCATTAAAAATAAAGATATAAGAATTGCACTAAAATAACCGATTTGTTTATAAATTTCCGGTAAAATCAATTCGATAACTTCGTTTGAGTTTGGTTTTTCATCGACGATATTATAATTTAACATTTTTATTTTAAGCACTTTTAACGGCTACGCAAAAATAAAATCATTTAACCGGTATATCTAGAGTAAGTAGTTATTGTGTTGTAATAAAATCTATGTATAAAAAATTTCAATCTCGTGTAGCCAGTAATTCTGTTTAGTGATATTTTTTTACGAGACAATATTGATGATCTTGGGACAAAATTAGTAAAAATTGATATTGTGATAATTTTAATAACGAATTTCTATGATACAAATGTAAACATTGTAATTTATAAACCAAATAAAATCATAACACAGTTTAATCACTAATAGTTTTTTATTGCAAAGCTTTTCGACACTTACGTCATTTTGAAGCATACACAATAAAAATAGATTAACTGTATTTGATTATGTTTGGTTTATAATTTATAAAATCACTACTCTCCAATATATTCAACATTTTAGTTTATAACTTGAAATATTTTTACCCATGTATTATATACATTTAACCTCGTAACAGCTTAGTTCCATAAAAACGTAAATTATCTAAATTAATTATTTATAAACAAATAAGTATTGATCGTTTTAAATCATTTGTCTTATTTTTACCGTTGATATGTAGGACAACAAATTAAGTACGAATTTTTACAACTACATGAATATATTATGATAAAATATTGCTTTGTAAATATCATAGTTCCATTCAAATTATATTTATCTAATTTATACGTGTACAAGATAAAATATATATGATATTATTATTTTTATGGGGAATCTGTTTTCGAATTTAGATGAATTTTAGTGAACACGTATAAATGAATTTTTGTAACTTTTAAAAAATGATAACTTCTTTCCAGAACTATAAATCGGTGTACGTCCCCCCTCGCGTGTTTTTGTTTCGCGCGTTCGGTTATAGATCTAAGATTTTATCTTATCTGGTAGAATTGTCTTAATTCCAATTTAATTAACTACTAACATATTATTATGATTATTATTATTATTATATTTCTATCGTCGATTTCAGTATAGTATGCGCGTGGGTGTGTGTCATAACACGTGTATTCTTTCAGACATGGCGTTTATTTAACGGCGACACGTGCGTTGTCCTTTGTTATTTTCAACAATACGCGTATTTAACCAAAAATAAATATAATGATCAGCTGTTTCCTCAAACAAGTCGTACTTCATCGCCAATATTCTCCTCAAAATATGAAAAAAGTCCAGCTGTTATTAGTAACAACATTAGTAAAAATGATATAGAGATGAAAGGATTAATAAAATAATTTCCTCCACAAAATCCGATCAAAATGCTGCCACCAGTAGTAACAAACTTTAGTCACATGAAAGGAATTAATTGTGTAAATTCATCGAATGAAACTTCTCCGTTTCTAAAAATTAAAATTAAATCTACATCGCACAATAATTGACAACTTATTCCGACGAGAAAAAGGGCGGGCATCCAAAACTCCCGATTTATCACCTGAAACTTTACATAACAACGGTACAAAAGACAACAGATTTCTGTTCTAATTAAATCATCCAGACACGGATAACACACACATAGGATGAGGAGACCAATTATAAACAAGCGTCAATAACTTCACCCGATGATGTTAAAAACTCGCCGAAACCACCTCGTATATTTCTGTATGGAGTTATTAATTATAAAACAATGACAGCTGATATTTCGATGATGTTAGAAAAAGACGAATATATTTGTCAAGCTTTAAACCACGATAGAATCAAACTGAAAGTGAACATTTTAATAACTCGTAATGTAGCTTATCATGCTTATCAGCTCAAAGAAGAAAGAGCTTTCCTAATCAAGAACATTCATCACACGATGCCAACTGACGAAATAGAAGAGGCTTTATTGCTGTTAGGTTATGTGCAGCGAAATGTAATTAACATACTCAAACAAAAAACTAAACATCCATTGCCAATGTTTTACAATGACTTATAACCCAATAACAACAACAAAAATATTTATAACACCCAGTATTTGCTAAATATTAAAATAAAGGTTGAACTACCCCGTAAAGTATAGATATAATCCAGTGCACCACGTGTCAATCGTCTGGTTATACTAAGACGTACTGCACATTACCATACAACTGTGTCAAGCGTGGCATTTAATATGAAACAATAAAATATAATAAATCAGTGGATACACCGGCTAAATGTATCCATCGTGAAGGCAGCCATCCTGCCAATTACAAGGGGTGTAGTATACATTAATATAATAAATAAATCACACAATTTATCACAACGAGTAATCAAACAGAAACCCCAACATCTCGAAATAAATTTATCGAAATCTTTCCATCAGCCTACATTATCATATTCTAACTTTTCTACAAGTAACACTTACTCCACTATGTTGCGTGTCAAAACGCTCTAACCGTGAAACTACGGTCCTTGTGACGAATAAATATGAAACAGACTGTGAGGATAACCGTAGTCATAATGATAATAAACAGTTCACTGAATTATGACAGCATTTAGAAATATATTTAACCAATTTATTTAGCGAAATACGATGATCATTAATATGCTATCTACTGTCAAAAAGGGAAACAACTACACTCATGTCTCATAAAAAATCTATATTCTAGCTTATCAGATGGCGTACCATCATTATAAAAGTTTCGGATCTATTGGACTTTTTTATTATTAACGGAATAAACATTAATTTTACGTTAGTAGAATCCTCCCTAGAAGATATATCAGATCATTCGTCTAAAAGATTAAATCTAACTAATTTGGCAATGAATATACCCAAATACCTGCATTAACTAATAAACGAAACAGTTGAAATGCTTTTAGAGAATACGTTGAAAACAGAATAAATTTATATGCTCCTCTAAAAACGGGGAAGCAAATAAAGACAGCTGTAGAAGATTTTACTAAATGTCTCTAAGAATCTGCATATTTAGCTACCCAGAACAATAAAGAACACGTTCAAATAATTAATCATCCAAAAATAATAAAAAACATGATCACCAAAAAAATACGATTAAAACGGATATAGCATAACGATCAGAGTCCCATCAATAGAACAAATTTTAATCGCGCCACTAAGCACTTAAACAATAAAAGTAATAATTACATACTCAATTTAGCACCCAATAAAGCAGCTGACTACAATTTGTGGAATGCTCAAAAAGTATAAAGCATAAAATCTCTCACTGGCCTCCAGTAAGAATAAAACAGTACATAGGCGCGCAGAAATGCACAAAAAACTGAATTACATATTGTTTACTTTGAACAAAGCTAACAATTAATCCGTCTCAATGAGCTGTCAAAATAATACCAATTTCACGGAAAGTGAAATATCTAGGATTAGTAGGATTACACTTAGTTCAACGACTAACATGGAAAGACCACGTTGTCTCAAAACGAAAGCAGCTTCAGTTAAAACTTCGATTCATGAACTGGCTAATAGGCAAACACACCAATTTCTCATTGCAAAAGAAAGAGTTTTACTATACAACATGTTATTGAAACCGACGTGAAGTACGGAACTGAAATGTGGGGAACTGCAAGTAATTCAACACTGAGTATCATTTAACGATTTCAAAACAAAGTTTTGCGAAATATTAAATCTGCACCTTGGTATAACGTAATGATGGGATACATTGCGATCTGCATGTACCAACGATAAAATAAACAATAAGAAGTTTAAGTGAAAAATATCTTCAACAACATGTTAATCCGGTCGCTGTTAATTTATCGAACAACTGTATCTATTTTAAACGCTTTAAAAGATTTAACCAAATTCAATTACAAACCAGATTAAGTATTTAAACTTAACTTATCACTTATAATTAATTAATCCCATACTTCGCAATGATTTGTCACCATTGGGGTTGATAATCCATATTCCTTATTTATTTACTCTCCGCACTGCTACTCATTTTTTTTTTTTTTAGACAGATTGTATGCAAAAAGAAATTTAAAAAAAAATCCTCCCGATACTCTATTATTTTAAGAAATAAGTAAATCATCGGATAGCTGCATATAATTTTTAAACGAAGTTATTCAACGATATGGTGTTGACTTGTTGAGCCTATCAATAATTTTAATATAAAAGTAAAAAATGAAGAAAAGTGTAGTGTTTTTCTCGAGAATATAAAAATTACAAGTAAAAATGACTATTAAAATATTCTAATTAACGAATGTTAAAATCAATGAAATTAATGATCATGAACAACTAAAGTTTATCAGGTTCATACATTTAGTTTGTAGTACATTAAGAGTCAAATATTGGCATATTTATTAGCATATTATAACAAGAAATTTACTAAAATAAAATACGGAAGTCAAATATAATAATTAAACTTAATATAGCCAAAAATATGTATACTTAATGTTATTTACTAAACAATCGTATAAGAAAATGTTAAAAATTTAAAACGTGTTAAATTTCGAAAAATTTACTGAAACTTTATGATTAAGTATAATGTTACATTTGCTTACTTTTTTATTTAGGTACGTAGTTCCGTGTACCTAAATTTATTTACTTATTTAGCTTTAAATTCAAATTCTGTTTAAAAACAAAAAAATTTAAATTATATTTTGTCTTACAACTGTTAAAATGCACGAGCGGTAAACAGTTGAAAACTGAACATGTTACACAGGGGTACAATATACAAACATAATTTTGAGGCGATCATTCTAAACACTATATTAGTATATTTTTCACAATTTAACGTACCGTTCTATGCATGTAGTTTTTTTATTACTATTTTTTTTTATTGGTGAAAATTAATGGAATCCGACAATTTAAATTTTTAATATTTGAATTTGGCAAAACACGGTTTATAGTTGGTGCTTTCAGTAATATTCGAACAAAATAAAAATAAAGTGTAAAATATATATGTATGAAATAATAAATATCAAGAAAGTTCAAATTTATACTTACTAGTACCGATATTACTTAGGTGTCGGATAACAGCAAATTCTAAGAATCGTGTCATGTTGTTACTGTAACCTCTCTGTTGTTGCGGGTAAGGGTCCCCAGTTAGCAATCGTATTAAAGATAAACAAGACAGCAAGAAACAGCAACAACCACAAAGTAATAGAAAAAGAAAGATATAAAATATAATGGCGTACGCGAGATATTCATAAAGTTCTTCCATTTTGTAATCACCCATTCCATCCGCCTTTCCTTTTACTAATATATTGTGATGTCTGTTTAGCAATTATCGTTTTTAAACGGCATTTACCGGATTTAATTTCACTATCTATAATATATATTTACAAAACGGAAACAAAGTGAACAAATTATGAAAGTAACAACAAATAGAGCCAATAATATACACATAAAAATTATAGGTAATGGATCTTCTGAAATTTTATCAACAGATTCTTCCACTGTGTAAAACAGCATATTAAAAATAAATACAAATCGGATTATGGTACAAATTTTTGTCATCATTCTTTTGTAGTAAGTTTTACCATTTTGACTAGCCGATAATATTATTCAACAAGATAATTTCATTATAAATTTTTCTCTTATACAATTCTAAACATTTTCTATTCATGATTTAAAATGAATAGACATATAAAACAGAATGAGCCTATTTAGTTTATTTTAGATGTTCTAAATGTATTTGTATAATATTTAAAATTTACCGGGTACGCATTTGGATAAATGCCTATTTTTTCAGAGATTAATATTCACCTAATTGCCTCTATTTGACGTTATGGCGCAAAAATAATCAATGAAGAATATAACAACAATCCAATGTACTTCACATTATCATGTTCGTTTCAATTTACGCCTTTTCTATTTGAAGTTACGCGCATTCCGTTCATTAGCATATTTCTTATTAAGTTATCCTACTTGATCATTCATTAAATAATTTTTTTTTCATCATATTTGAATGCATCGTGCCTTCCTTCATTTTCGATCTAATGTCTCACTGGAATCCTTATATTAATTTTTTCTTTTCGCAATCATTATTAATTGAAGATAGGGTTTTCATGTGAAAAAAGAATGGTATATCAATTTTTTTAGAGCTGAATATTTAAATGAGATTATAATTCATCAAAATAGAAAGTTTAATTTTATATTCTTTAATCTTACATATTCAAAAAAAGATATACAATAAAAGTTGCATTCAAAATAATTCATTTATGACATTTTACAGATCTTCATTCGTCAAGGCTCGATTCCAAAGATAGATAATACTTCTGTAGTGAAAGTTATCTTGATAGTACTGTCAAGAGAAAGTGTGATATTTACACCATGACAGTTTTTTCATAATAACCTTGTGCTTGTATAGGGGAAATACGTTTGTGAATTATCTATACTAATCGCAGCGGCTGCTGCTGTCATTAAACAAATGATGAAAATTAAATGTACCAAAATACCTAAAACAAAAACCTATGCGTTAGACAATGGATTGAACGAAGTACATTAGGAATTTGAGCTTCTAAAAATATCAGAACTTGCTTGTGAAGGTACAATTTTTTTTAATTTTTTACCTATAAACGAGAATATGTGTAACATATTACTTGGTAAAATAAGTAAATTCACAGGGTAAACTATCCACTAATAAATACATTTATAATTTGAAATTGAGTTTATTTGAAATAATGCGTTACACCATTAAGAAATTAGTTAAGATATGATTTAGGGTTACAACAACCTCGTTTGGTAAATTACTTTTTTTGATTCGCAGAATTTTTAAACGAGTGGAAGCACATACGCGAACTTATACGCACTTGCTGTTTAAATTTTACTAAAAAGCTCTCCGCAGGTTAAAATTATAAATATTGGTCATCGTCAGTCACTGATTCGGTTCTTTTTGATGTTTTAATTTGCACATTCATGTAGACGGTGATAGTTATAAAATCAAATGACCCGTTTCACCTCTACTCTTTAATTATTTAATTTTTAAATTAGAAATTTATTTTTATTTTACTGTGCAGGTAGCAATATGGAATTTTGAAATTAATTTTTTCAGCGAATAAAATATAGCGTATTATTAAACATATCGTCCAGTTTATTAAAGATAAGTATGTTATTTTAAGTAATAAAATTTGTCACAAATTACCCATTTTACCTTTACTCTTTAATTACTTAATTTTTAAATTTTAACTTTTGTTTTATTTTACAGTGTAGGTAGCAATATAACATTTTTTAATTACATTTTTCAGGGAATAAAATATCGCGTTAAACATATCGTTCAGTTTAAGTTTATTTTATTAAATAATACGATATACAAAGTGAACTAATAAATTAGTCCTTCCTGTTATTTCATGTTTTCAATAAATAATCACAATTGTTATATATTTTTATTGTAAATGTATTATTTTATAGCGGGAATAAATAATAATTATAAAATATGTTATTTAATTATAAATAATAAAAAAATTGTGCAATAAAATTTACTTTTATTATTTTCGATAAGTATCGATTCCGATAGTAACTGCGTATCAACAACTGATCTGAAAATGGTTAATTTAGTGTTTTTTATTAGAAGTAAATGTGCTTTAGAAAGTTAAGGGATCTATTAATGCATTTTTGGTTTGGTTACAGTGATAAGTAAGTAAAATTAAGTACAATGTAATTATAAATAATACAAATGAACTTGATAATATGTAAACGTGAAACTTTCATAATTGTTCGTTTGTATGAAAAGTATGTGTGTGTGCTTCGTGCCCGTATAGGGAAATGAATTAACAATATAGTATTTTTCTTAGATATCAAAGTGTTGAATGATACATAAGTTCTTACAAATGATCTGGTAGTCGCAACAATTGAAATTAACGAAAATAACGTATATTTTTTGTGTATTCAAGGCATAAGTAGAATGATGCTAGCCTAAATTAATTTAGTGTTTCATATGAAACAAAATATTTCTAAACAAACTCTTCATTGCTGAATTATAGCTTAAGATAAGTGCAGCGATGATACTTGAGTGGTTCATAACGTATCATAAACAAACTTTTAAAACTGCGGGAAAATATAATAGATAATTGTGGAATAACTTTGTCGATAAGTAATATACATATTTAAAATTCACTAAAATGAAAATGTGATATTCATCAGTAATGTTGAGCTCTATATATGACGATCAGTTTAGTATAGATATGTGCTTTGACGTTGTTCAATTTTTTTTTTCAAACATTTTCGTAGTTCTCCGGTATATCTAAAATGGCGAAGCTAAATTTTACCTGAAAGAATTGATTCTAGTTAATGTCATATGTTTTAATTATTCCGAAAATTCAATAGCCACTGTTTAATTTGTCACCTTCGGTATCAAATTTTTGATTTTGTGAGTTCAGTTTACACACGTTCTTTTACAGTTCTAAATGTTTACGCAAATATAGAGTTATAGTTTTTAAAAAATATTTGTATTTATTTGTTTAATATATTATCTTCTTTTATCTTTGTTTTGGCTAGCCTTAAGCACAAAATAATAATAACAATGGAAATACAAAAACTTATTCAGCTTTTGACGATGTTTTATAATTTTACACGTATGAATAAGATGTGCAATTTGATTTCATTCGAAAATTCACAACAAATTATCTTAAAAGATTATAAATAACAATGAAGTTGTAGTGGTATTCTCAGATTGTGTGTATTATTGTGGATATTAGTATCACGATTGAAGTGACAGAGCGTAACGTTTGTAGGTTGTTGAACTCTACTTATCATTTAGTCTTATATTGTAGCTGCTTCCAGGTGATAAATTCTACCTTCGTTCAATGATTGCATTGATGAGGGAAATGTCTGTATATATAAATTTCTGTTTAATAAACCGTTACACACAGTTCGTATTCGATACTTTCTCGTATTTTTCTTATTTAATGCGTGACATTCCTAAATTAATTTTTTGACAAGGATATACGCTTATTATTTTAATAATCGCGTAATGAACATTACATGTAGAGTACTTCTTTAATTATTATTTGTGATGTATCGTGCAGAAAAAGTTGTATTAGTTGTTTATACGTATGATGTAATGTATACACCTGATTATAAATATGAAAACGCGACGTTATTTGTTTAAACGTACGAAATTCTAAACAAATGGACTGATGTTTAAAAGGAATAACAGTTAAATTCGATCAAATTAGTTTATATATAAATGTGACTATATATATATATATATGCATGTATGTATGTATAACGAAACAACTTCAATTTATAAATATGCAACTTACTTATAACTTATTTGTTTAGTATACACTTTTAATGAAGGACTTCTTTATAAAATGTAGTGGTTATATAAATTTTTGTAAGCTGAAAACATTACGAATAATTATATCTAACCGATTTTTTGCTTGCAGTTAATTACGTTATGTAACGAATATTTTAAGATTGTAAAGAAAGAATGAACGATTTTTTAAAGTCTGTTTTTTCATTTGTTCTCTATGATTACATGTGTCTCAAATTATCTAATAAATAAATTAATACATTAGAAATATAAAAATATTCGTATTAAATTGAAAGTATTTTTACGAACAAATATGTGACAATAAGAAAAAGAATAATTGAAAAAAAAAAGGTTGTCAACTGATATATGACTAAATCAGTGTGCACGATGGCGAATTAGTTACATGCGCGGTTGAATCAGATTTTTCAGATTTATAGGTTAGATTTCATTTGGATCATATCGGTGTGAGCAAATAAAAGCTGATTTACGACAGAAATATTGAAATAGTCCACAAATATAATCGGTTGAATTAATTTATGAGTTTTGTAATAAAAGAAAAATAAACGTAATCGATTCACAGAAATAAGTACGATTATTTGATTTCATTTATTTGTTTCGGAAAATTTATTTATTATTCTATCGCATTGTTGGACATTGAAAACTAGCGTTTTTTATATAATTCGTATGCACTTGCTTAGTTTGTTTTTTAATTGGGCTATTTTACAAAATTTGTTATTGCTTATATACTCAATTAAAATATACGTGATCCAGATAAGAGATAACAATGTGTGCGGTTTATTATGGTAAAACTATTGTTACATATTTGCGGTACATTTGATACCTTATATGTCATTTCTGAAATTGTACTAAATAGAATAATAATAATTAGCCTAGGTTTTTTTTTTTTTTTTGTTTCTATACACTACTTCGTAATTTATTGTTCGCGACGTTTCGTAAGAATTTCTGTGTTAATGCAAGATGTAGAATGTATGGTTAAATTTTACAATTATGCCTAAATTTATTGAAAAATGCGCCTTGGTATGATTTTTTATAAAATATAAGAAGTGAGAGTGATGTAATACATAAAAATGTGTTAATTTGCAGCAATTGAAACAATTTTAAATTCCAGATTATAAGCATAATTATTATATTAAACGTTTTAATTGAATTTGATATAAATCATTGCGGCATTAAATAATGAATTCAAACAGCCGCACTATGATAATTTGAATTTTCGGTTTTATTCCACAGGAGTGAATTGCTAATAGGTTATTTTAGGATACATACACGATGATGATCGTCATAGTTTTAATTCAAAATATTAAAATTTATTTATTTATTATTATATATCAGTTGGCTTGATTATAAGCAAGCTAATATTACGAAAGGGTACGTACAAGTTAAAAATTCAATCAATAAAAGTACGCTCTAACAAAAATTTCAAGAAAGATGATAACTAGTTTTAGAATGTAGCGGCGACTTACTATTTTATGGTTAACAGTCCATTATCGAAGATTAAAAATTGTTGCGGATCAACTGATAGTGTGTTTTATGATTATTGAAAAATGTTTTAACCTTTAGATGCCCCATGTATAGTTAATATATCAACGAAATATTTTTACTTAAATGTTTTGTTGTTTTTCTTTTGTGTTATGCAAATTTTCGTTTTATGTTTTAAGTTACGAGTTATGATGATTATTTATAATAATCTGTGTCATCAAACGCCATTCATTGTGATATGCAAATTCATATTCTTCTTTACGCCTTCTCCGTTCGAAGTTTGGCGATCATCTAAGCTATTTTCAGCAAGTCAGCTAGCCATAATGTTCTTCTTCTGCTTTCTATTTGACCATTTAGAACAATCTGAAGTAGGTGGTATTTTTTAGGGTGTCTGGGTATGTGACCAAAGTATTGGAGTTTCCTAGAGTAGATCGTGTGCAACAGTTCGGTGTTTTTGGATATTCGACGCAGGACTTCAGCGTTTGTGACATGACCTCGGTACGATATCATCACCATGCGATGGTACACATACATTTCAAGTGCATCTATTTTCTTTTCAAAAGCTTGCGTAAGCACCCAGCTTTCCATGCAATACAACACCGACCAGACATAGCAACGTACAAAGAGAAGGCGCAACTAAAGCTCAAGGTCCTTCCTCGTCATTATGTTTTCCATATCTAGGAAAACTTTCCTCGTTCTTTCTATCCTTGTCCGCATTTCAGGTGACTGATCAGTATACTCACTGAACCAGGTGCCAAGATACTTAAATTTAGAGACCCTTTCTAGCGGACAACCATTTGCCAGTAATTTCTTCTGATTAAAAGTCCTTTATGATTTCCTGTGGACTATCAACCATTTCGTTTTATCGGTGTTTATCTGAAGGTCATTAGGAGATACTAACTTCTATTACTCTGTCTAACATACTTTGAAGTTGATCGATGTTGTCAGAAATTAAAACAGTATCATGAGCATACCGAATGTTGGATACTTTTTCTGAATCCATTTAAATTCTATCGTTTTCATTGATTGTTTCCTTAAAAATCGCTTCCGAGTATATGTTGAATAACAGAGGTGACAGTATGCATCCTTGTCCCACACCCCTTTTAATTTGTATTTCTCTAGACATGGTTCCTTCGTTACGCATTACAACTTTTGGATTCCAGTATAGTTAAATCAACTTGTAGATGTTATTGCTTATACCAATATATTTAGGATTTGCATTAATTTCCCGTGTTCTTACATAATCGATGGCCTTACAATAATCAATGGAACAATAATAAAGATTATGGTTCACATCGCGACACCTTTGGGCTAAAATGTTCAATGAGCATGCTGCTTCCCGTGTGCCAAATCTACGTCTGAAACTAAATTGGTTAGATCCATATTTTTCCTCACATTTCTTATAGATGCGAAAATGGATTATAAGAATTATTGTTCGTTAATCTCTACACTCGGTTGCATTTGACTTCTTTGGCAGTGTAATGAATGTAAATACTAGTCAATGGTTAGGGATATTTCCACTGAACAGAATTGAGTTAAAGAAGATAACCAATGAATTTATTACAGAGGTGTGTCTTGAAGTATCTCCAATAATTCGCTCTGCATCCTGTCAGGGCTAGTTGCCTTTTCGTTCTTCATATTCTTGATTGCACGTTTAACTTCCTCGGTTGTAATCTCGTCTTCAGCATCATTAGATTGAGTAGAGTTTTGGCTAGAGTTTTCAGCTACTATATTCTCGTATGATCGTACATCATGGAATAGTTCTTCAACGTAATGTTCCCAGCACGTCATCCTAGAATACTTTTCAAGTATAAGATTACCATTTCCGTCTTTCAGTTTTCTGCCAGTGATGCTGCGTTTCTGATTTGTAAAGTCTTTTACTTTTTTTTTTTTTTTTTAATATTTGCTAATTTACAACTAGCTCTTTAGGCTATTAAGTAAATGTAATATCTCAGTATCATATGGCTTGTTAAAGAATCCTGTCCAGTGAGACAGGATCTCATACAATATGTATACGGAATGTATACTTTATACGAAATCCATAAATTTTGTTCTCTTTAATCTGCGAATGACTGCAGAGTTATCTAACAGTGCAACTGCCATATTATTCGGATGTGACACCAGTCTTGCGGCATGATTTTTAGCTGTTTTCACGATTTCATCCTTTATGTAATTTATCTTTAGGTCTGTGTGCAGAGTTTGATTGGTCACATACCATGGCGCATTTGTAATGATTCTTAGAAATCTATTTTGTAATCTTTGTATAATTGCTACGCTTTTTCGAGCAGCCCTATAGTTGACATCCGTATTTCCAGACAGGTTTGATGACCTGGTTGTAGAGCTATAGCTTATTTTCAACTGCTAGTTCTGACTTTCTCCCTAAATGCCAGTACATCTGATTAATTTTAATGCGTATTTCAGACGCTTCGTTACGATATGTTTCTTCCACTTTAACCGTTTATCCAAGTATATTCCCAAATACTTGGGACATTGAATATATCATGTTTTGACGGCAACTCTTCAATTTCTTTACATTTCTCATTTAACCGTTCGTTTTTGGCTCTAACGGTCATTAGTACAGGATTTCTAGTCATGATGAAAAGTGGAAATTTACTCTGGTGGTTTCCCGTTGCATTTCAGAGGATTTTCTGTTAGGGTTTACTTCCTTAGCCTTTGGACAAAGTCCTAACCGCAACGCAGCGGAGATTTTGCTGTTGTGACATCAGGTGAGGCATATTTATACAGGCCGCCTCAACTCGCCAAGGTTATAAGACCGTCTCAGGAATGTGAAGTTTTGTAGGCAGTTCCCAAGCTGCCTCTACACCTCCTGCCGATAAACCTGTCACTACTGGAATTCTCTGCCTGAGACTCTCTTGGTTCGCGACTGCTTATTGAAGTATATCTACTGGTCATTCCACTATTCACCACCCGTTCCAGTTAAAGCTCCAGATCCCAGAAGGGAAGTACCCTGGGGGGGATAAATCTTTATACATAAATTAAATTTTAAAATTTAATTTATTACATCGAAACCAACATTTTGTATTCTGTTTATAATTTTGTTTTATTTCGTTGGTTAATTTTTATATTTATTTATAAATTTTATTTTGCTACGAACACGTTCATTTTAAGTTTCGTTCAAATTTGTGTTTTTATTATGGAGACGTTCTCTTTGCTGTTGCCTATTTTAATTTCTTTAATACTTCGAAATCGCTCATAATCTCTTACTGATCATTATTATTTTTCATGATAAAAATTTTAGATAAATATTGTCGTAGTAGAAAGAAATTGTATAGAGAAAAAAAAATAACAAAATTGTAAAGCCCTAAACGATAATTGCGATAGTGATTTTATTTTGTTTACCATCGTTTCCCGTAATAAATAATTTATTCAAGGCAAAATAACTTGCGTCATATCTACAACTAACAAACTCAGAGATTTTCGATAACTGACAATGCAACTATGTAATTATAATTACGAAATATATACATTTTTTAATTTTATTTGTTCGTTGTAATTATTATTTTCGATTTTTTACATATTACTCATTAAAAAAATTATTTTTGATTTTTTTATATATTACTCGTTAAAAAAAAAAAATGAAAAAAAAAAAGTAGGAATGAAATCATGAAATAATATGTTACACGAGAACATATTTTTAATTATACTTCAAAGTTAGTGTAAATTAAAAATATTAGACATTAAATGTAACTTTAGTTAGGTTATTTTCATTTTTCACTTATTGATTTCGAAATTTATTATTGCTTTTATTATATTAATATGATAATTTTTGTCAGTTTTTACACTATTATTATACTATATATCCTCTAGTCTATCTCGGTAAAATGAAAATCTTATACGTGCATTTAGTCAAGTATAATACTGTGGAATTATTTCTTTTCGTCAGTGAGTAATCTCACAGAATATAAATGGGCGACGAGGTAGATTTTTATTTGAAGACGTTAATAAACTGAACGTTAGGTGTTGGAACAACTAAAATATTCTTGTGTTATTCAAGTCAAACTTTACCACACGCCGATTATTTACAGTAAGCGGCGTAGGGCGTCATTGTCGGTTGCTCGTATTATAACCAAGGCATATTCAATGACGAGCGCTATCAATATGTGTCAGATGTAAACGAATTTATGCAATTCAAAGTGACGAAATGAAAAAAATTCTTTTAGACGGAGCGACGTGTCTAATACGGTGAACGGAACACTGATTACTATTTTCGAAAGAATGTTTACCCTTTAATTTCATGTCATTTCAAGATGACGCGCTCACCCGATTTTAAAACGATATTTATACCATTTAGAAAATGTCGATTATATTAAAAACGTTAATTTAAGCACCGAGTCCAACATTTTATATTAGGGTATTTAGGATGTTTTAATCTAGATTTGCTGTGTAGTCACTCCTGGGAAATTAGGTGTTTTGGAATTTATGTTTTCTGAACGCCGTTGAAAAATTCGGATAAATTTTGTCTTGTTTAGGGACGTTTTGTGCTTTGTATTCAATGTTAAAATTAATTTGACCCTCAATTACGAACGATCGATTTCGTGAAATCTTCATTTTTACGGTGGCGATAAAAATTTGTATTCATTATTTTAATTTTATGATTATTATAATAATTATTTAATTAGAATTATCAAGTTTTATTTTCATAATCTGCGCGCGACATTATAATTTATTTATAGTATAGTTCAAGCTTTTCCGGTCACACATTATTGGTTTCTGACAAGATATAAATTTTGAATGTATGAAAATGACTACTCAAGGAAGATGAATAATATGTAAGATTTTGTATACCGAGCCGATGATAGATAATTTTTAATGCGTCATATAAATATGTGGGATGATCCAGAGAAGACGGACACGGTTTTGTTGTTTTTCGAATAACTCAAAAACTACTCGATCAAAATTTTTGAATGAAATTTTATTTAAAAATTGGAAAACGAGAGATTAGCTTACAATCATTTATGGAACACAATATCGTTCGGATGGCCAACATTGCAACGATACGTTCAGTCTTTTTACAACTTTTTCAAGCAGAGGTCGCTGAATTTTTGAAATTTCTTCAGAAATCCAAGTTTTCAGGTCTTTCAGATCTCATGGACGTATTTCATAAACGCCGCTCTGAAGGTATCCCCATAAAAAGAAAATCGCGTAACTTCGAATTCTTTTCGAAACTCTCTTTGCATTGTCGTGATCGATTCACGTCGAAAATAATGTTCCATGCAAAACGCCCGCTCCATCTTATTAGATGCCATGATAACTGAAACTGGACCAAAACATTTCTCTCGTGTGTACACTAAATGTGGAGCACGCTGTTTGCGTTGTAGCGGTGTTATCAACTGCGCTATTCAATAATCAAAATCGACCGTTTTCTCTGAGTCACCCTATATTTTCACAGTTGAAACGCAATCTTATTACGAAAACAGCTAATATGATTGAATAGAATAGTCCTCGTCAGAATTTTACAAAATCTTTTTACTTTCAAGATCGCAGTTTTTTATTTAATTACTCGTTTAAGTTAATTAGTTTTTATTTATTTACATTTCTAATATTTATTTTGTCACAAAGCTTTTCGGCTGTTCTGAATATGTTTTATTAATGCTGTTCTTCATTTTGCTGATATTTTGTGAATTATAATCTTAAATTAATATTTTTAATTTTATATTTTTATCCTTTTAAATGGCCTAACAGTCGAAAAGTTTTTTGATTTTCCATTAAAAAAAAAAAAAAAAACACGAAACTATCAGTGATTTTAACTCCTTTTTTGTTTGTATATTTTAATATTATGTGCTGTTTTTTTCGGAGAGGCGTGTTTATTAGTCGACACGCATATTATAATATATGTTAATGGTTCTTGTTTTTTCTCATTTATGAAAGTTCTACAATTAATACGATGAGTAACAGTTGTTCCAAATTTGTTTAAGTAATATCGTAAATACACGGGATTCTCTATTGTTGTGTCTGATACGAAAAAGTAGTTAATTAAGCTAAGTAGTGATAGTAATGACGTAAATTGCGTTTCGGAAAAATTTTTCCTATTAGAAGGGTTGCAAAAAAATAACATCAGGTGTGCATAATTTCTATTTGGCTCAGCTGTATAGTGATGGGGTGTTGTACGGTTTAGTGTAGACGGAATCGATAAAATGTAGAAGGAACAAAAAGGGTTTAACTAAACGAAGTGCTCTGGTTAGAATTTTACTCGTAACTGACCTTCAAGTTTCTGATAAACGGTTAAGTACGCGACGAGCGGATTTTATTTAAGTAGAAAATGTACCCCGTTTTCTTGTTGAATCGTTGACGATATGTTCAAATTAATCTGTCGCAATTACAGTGGACAGTATTTAAGCGTTAATCAATTTTTTCCTGTTCTGAATTATCGCCTAAATAATTGGAGCCGGAGGATAATTAAATAATTATAGGTTGATAATTCGTTAATGTAAATAATTGTAGGCGAATAATTCATTAATGTAAATAATTGTAGGTGGATAAATATACTCGTTAATTTAACAAAGCCCGAATAAACGAGCGCACGACTATTTTGTCTTGTGTTATTTTAGTTATTTATAATTATGGTCTTAGAAAAATGCTCGAATTATCGCTTGAAATTAATTAGTTTATCGATACCTCGATGTGTCATTTTTTAATTCACACTCAATTATATATATATATATATAATGTTACTTAAATGAATTAACTTCCACTCGATTTTAACTAAAAAGTAAATTGTTTATTTATTAATAATATAATACAGCTAAAATAAAGATAACATTATTTTAACAATTCATAAACTTACCTAAAAAGTAACATCGATTTTAAAAGTGTTTAGTTCGTAATTTAAATAAAAAAATATAACATTATGAAATAACAAACAAAATAGATTTATGTACTAATGGGTTTTCTTCTTTTGCTTTTTACAGTTTACTGTTTCGTAATGTTAAATAAAATGTAAGCAGTGCAACCATCTAACACACACACGCACATATATATATATATATATATATATATATAATGATAAATCGCCTAAAAGAAGTAGCAGAAATTCGTTTTGAGAACACAGAATATAGAGCAAAGATTGGAATCCCGCCTTGATATATGCGTACAGAATACTTGAAAGTAAAAAATTGACACATTTTCGATATTTAGGTGAGGTAATTCAGCAAAATTGGTTGGATGGACAGGCATTGAAAATGAGAGCAAGAAAATTAGAAATGGCGTTCCAATCAACACGCAATGTATACAACAAAAAATCAATATCAATAAAATGCCAAGATCAGTTATTTATCTGGAGTGTTTATATACGGCTGAATGCTGAGAGCTAAAGGACATTGGAAAAATTGAAATATTAAAAAAAAAAAAAAAAAAAAAAAATTAAAGAAAGATTATAAGACAGGTTGTTGTTTTCACGTGGTTTATAGATAATCAAATTCGAAGAGAAGACAATAACATAAAAGAGTATTGCGCCGTCGTCGTGTTTGAAATATGACAAGAACAGTCTTAATTAACTATTAAGCTTGTTGGCAATTGTTGATAAAAAAATCGAATACCTTCTAATTGTAATTGATCCAGGAATAGTTTTTAAACGATTTTTTTCTATCAATAATAATTTTCGAACA
The DNA here is from genome assembly GCA_032883995.1 of Coronaproctus castanopsis. NCBI lineage: Eukaryota > Metazoa > Arthropoda > Insecta > Hemiptera > Monophlebidae > Coronaproctus > Coronaproctus castanopsis. The sequence continues at coordinate 160,391,463 of CM065053.1, read as the reverse complement.
TTTTGTGGTCTAGCTACGAAATATTTACAGCCTGCTATTATTATTTCCTGTATATAACGTTGTCCTTACGTATTGTAGACATTCGCTATAACTGAAAGCTTCCATCTAAACAATTGGATGGTGAAAAATAAAATTAAACAGTCTCGATGGACATAAAGCGTGAAGCCGCCCCAAAATACTTTGGCGCACTCTGTATAGAAATTAATAGGGAAAATACACGCACTCTGTATAGAAATTAACGTATAGGGAAAATACATTAACATGCGTACAAGAGTTAACGTAGTAGAACAAAATTGGGGAGCATTTATAACATATTACGAACTTTTGGCTTTAGTTTTCTCAGTAACTGAATATGCAGCGCCATTTTTTCTACTATTTATCACGGTTGTTCATTCGTTGAATTTATCGCGTTAGTTCAATTAATTATTGTATCAGCTATCTTTTAGTTTGAATGCATTATAAAACAGTACTGCCATGGTTATTATTTATTTTCATCTTCATCTTCTACTATAAAAAAATTATTTTTCACCTCGCTGAAGTTTTAATTGATATTATATATATATATATATATATATATATATATATATATATATATATATATATATATATATATAAGGTAAATAGAATGTAATATTTTAAATGTGTATGTAATTTTGTATACGTGCGTAATTGGCTTTTAATTTTTTCACTATAACTAACGTTGTGTTAAAAATTATCGAACAGTAAATGACGTATGTATACATATTATATCCCGCAGCTCTTACGCGTTTATTAAATTATTCATATTTCTAAATTATGAAAGGTTTTTCTGATAATTAATACTGTTTAATACAATTTTTCTCGACAAGATAATCGATGATAAACGAAAAAATTTCTGTTAATCATTATTAATTGTGCTTAATTTTACACCAGGGAGTAGTTTTTTTTTTTTTTTAATATGATTTTCTGCAGAATCTGCTTAATAAAAATAACTAATTCGACTATATATTTTATTATTAATTCTAAATCGAACTAGAACTGTTAGTCTGATCGAGAATACATTAATACATTTTCCTCCTAATTAATGTATATAAGCCTTCGGATAAAACGTTCCCCTTCTATTGATTTCTTCTAGATTTTGACGAACTGTTTAGAAATTTATTTTAAAATACAATGCGAATTCGCCCGTTGTTAAGCGCCTAGCCTGAGATTCGGATATATGTATATGTTTACTTCGACAAAGTGCTTTGAAACATTTCGGAGAAAATTTAAATATATATTTTTTTCAAAAATTTCCCTCTATATTTTTTTTTTTTGGTAAAGAAAGCATATTTTTTAAAACTTTAAATCTATGTTTTTATGATAACTTGGTTTTCGCTGTTTTAATGTTTCCAAACAAACGCTTCGTGTTTACGAAACACGAAACTTACACGTGTAATGCAATAAATAGGATCAATGAATTCAAATCGGGCTAATCAATTTTTTTTTCTAATAACAATGAAAAAATAACTAAAAAAATTTGTTCGTTACAAAATACAGTCGTTTGAGATTAAAAAAGGAAAATTACTGACGACGATACGAGAAATTTTAAATTTGAAACATGAAATTCGTCGCAATTTTTTTTTCTATCGTATAGAAAGAATTAATTTGTGGTTCCGGATTCAGGACTTCTAATTGAATTCAAGCTGTATCGTACGAACAGTGTTACTCCGTCATTTTTACTTGCGTAATTTTTTCCAGCTTATAGTAGTCAATTTAAAATTTTTATAACGCGTAACTTTTTCATTGTTAGCTCAGCGATACTATAATTTGGATTTTATAAGGAAACGTAAAGTACCTATTATAATAATTTTGTCAATAAAACTTTATCAATTTTGCTTCCTTTAGTTAAATTGCATCTATGGTAGCTATTTGGCAATTTAAATATTTTATGCAGCTGGCATGATTAGCAGCCTACCCATCAGTAAGTGCTAAATACAGTTATTAAAATTTATTTCTTAGGCTAGGTCCATCGGCTTGATTCTGTCAAGCCGACGAACTTCTAGCGAATTATCCAGCAACCCAATCGTCATGTTGTTCGTGTGCACCTTTAGTCTATGAGCATAATTTTTGGCGTTGTTGGATATTACTTCCAGAACAAAACTTCATTCCGAGGTCTTCATAGAGCGTTAAGTTGGTGATGTACCACGGTACATTGACAACCATCCGGAGGATTTTATTCTGGAACCGCTGAATAATCGATATGTTGCTGTTTTTAGAACAGCCCTATCATGGGCAGCCATAACGCCAAACTGATTTTAAAATTTGATTGTAAATCATTTATTTTCAGCGGACACTTTCAATTTCTTGTTTAATATTAGATCTAGCTCAGTGCGCTTTGCTATTATGTGTTTCCTCCGTGTTAGACGCTGATCAAGGTGCATATCTAGTTATTTTACATCTGATTTCTATGAAATTGCAGCACCGTTTAAGACTATGTCTTCTGTTGAATCAATTCTTCTGTTAGTAAAGATTACTCGTGTTGATTTACTTTCATTGGCCTTGATCATCCATAAGTTAAGCCACGACGAAACTTCGTTGACTGTTGCCTGGATAGTATTGCGCGCTCTGACGAGGCATACGTCAGAACACAAAATTGCAGTTCATCAACAAAAGTCGCTACATCAGAGGATGTAGGAATATCTGACGTGTAAATGAGGTAGAGTAGTGGTCCCAGTACACTACTCTGTGGCACACCTGCTTTCACCGGATATATATATCTGATGAATCGTCTTCATATTTCACAAAAAATACCTTTCACTTATGTAAGACCGAATCAACTAGTATAATTCATATGGAGAATGTTGCTAAATTTTGTGTAATAGGCCATCATGCCAGACTTTGTCGAAAGCCTGGCTTATGTCCAAAAACACGGCATCGAAATATTATTTTTTTTTTTTCCTCGAGGGACATCTCAATAATGTTAATTATACGATGTATTTGCTCTATTGTACCGTGCTTGGATCTAAATCCAAATTGGTGTTCAGGTATTAAACCTCTATCATCGATGATTGGCATTAGTCTTTTTAGCAGCAGTTTCTCATAAAGCTTAGATAATACAGACAATAGCGAGATGGGCCGATACGAACTCGGTTCTGTTTGTGATTTCTGTGGTTTTTTGATAACGATAATCTGTGACAATTTTAGTTGTACAGGAAAATACTGCAGCCGAATCATTGCATTGAAAATATAGGTCAGTAGTATAAAACCTTTTCGCTATAATTCCTTTAAAAACCTTGCGGTAATTAAATTATAACCCGGTGATTTATTTGGATTTAGGATTTTCACCACATTATTAATTTCACCTGGAGATGTAAGTTTTATTGGTTTGTAAACGTTACAGTAAACAGTATCTGAGTTTAACGTTGTATTTCCACTATACGGTTGGAATAAATTTGCGAAATGTTTCACAAATGTTTCTGATTTTACCAAGTTCGTTTTTGCCCAAGTTCGGTCCAATTTTCTTGTCGGATGTACCGCTTGTACAGGTCTTTTAAAACTTTTTTGTTGCTTTCCACAACGAGTAGTCATGGTGCGATAAAGGCGACAGATTTTTCGAGCTTTCTTTCAATGATTTGTTTTTCAAATCTTGCAATAATTTTTTTAAAAAACTTCGTCTGTTTAGTGCTGTTTTATGAATGGGATTTCTTTATGTCTGCCATTGTTTTCTTAATTTTCTTTTTAATTGGGACTGTTTTTTTAACTTCATTCGGATAATAAGTAACAGGTTGATAGTTGCTTTCTTTTGGGGGTAAAGTCCCATGTAGCCTATTGTATAACTCTAATAAAATATTCTATTGATTCTTCGAGTTGCTTTTCTGTTTTTAACTGTATTTTTAGATTTATCGTGCGTTCAAGTTCATATCGAAATACATCCCAGTTTGTGTATTTATTATGCAATTTTAATTTATGCATTTTCCTGACTACATGTTGACTAATTTCTAGCATAACTGATGAGTAATCCAATGACAAAATTTCATCGGTCCTAACGTCAACAAATGCCGACGAGATTCCTTTTATTATGAAAAAATCTAGTATGGTATTTTATTGGGATCAGTCGGCCAGTAAGTAGGTGTTCCCGATGAGCAAATAACGCTGCGTGTTTCATCGATAATAGGTTTTAGTTCTTTACCTCTAGGTACTGTTAGTCTAGACCTGAAGTAAATATTTTTCGCATTGTACTAATCGCCTCCTATTATGTATCTCCAGCCTAAAGTTTTGAAAAAAATCGGCAAAGTTTTTTTTTTTTTTTATATTGTGCTTGGGAGGACAGTAAACTGCTGAGAGGCTAATATTTTTATTCGGGCCTTCATTCAGTACTACACTGGTTGCTTGTAGATAATGTAATTTATATTTTTTTAGTTCATAATGTTTTATTTCACTTTTTATTACGATGCCGGTACCACCATGCGCCGTACCATCCGGATGATTAGTAAAATATGAGTTGTATCCCATGAAATTGGCGAATCTGGTATTTGTAAGATGCGTCTCCGATAGGAGAAGAATATCGATATCATTTTCTGTGATGTACGTCGGATAAATGGTTTAAAATACCGTTTGCATTCCGTGATACGATTTTTAAATTTCTTATTTTACATAGCTATGATACTGCTCAGTAGCTGGCTTTGCTGCTTCATCATACTGAGTGAGAGCGTTTTAATTTCATTTATGAATGTATGTAGTAATGCATGTTATTAGCGCTTTCATTGTCAATAGTATCCGAGTTTTGAGGTTTTTCGTTATTTTTTTGTACAGTTAATATTCGTGCATACTGCGGATTTGTACTCGGTTTACTTATTGTTGTCATTTAAAGGAGACCAGAAATTGGACGATAATTGATGGTTTGTATTATTTTTATTATTTTTCTTTTCATGTTGTTTATGTCTAATAGCTTGTAATTTTCGCTAGATTTCACAACCCATGTAATTTGAAGGATGACTTCCTTCGAAATTAGCGCATTTTGGCGATTCGTTCTGTTGTTTATTGCAGTTGCTCGATTGGTCCCCGCCACATTTAACACAAGCATATGAACAAGTTTTATGGCCGTATCTTTGACAACGATAACATTGGAGTATAGTACTTTTTTTATACGGTGTTTCTATTTTTACTTTCACGTTTAGTAACGATTGTACTTTAAATATGTCAGAATTATTTTCCTGGGCCGCAAAAAAGAGCGACAGTGGTTGGTTATTCCGTGCTTAGCATTGTCTGACTTTATGGTCATATTGTCCCAAGGTTGGTACTATGTCATTAGTTTCTATAGAGTAATGTAGATTTCTTATTCCCACTCGGAAGCATCGTTCCGATTAAATCTGGTACGTGTGATGTTCTATTAATTTAAGATAGTTGTCAATGGTATTTGTTTTTATTTCAATTCTTTTATCGGTTAGGGACCTGCAGCGAATTTCGTTTTTGTAGGAATCACAGACGCGATATCCGTCAATATTTTCGTATAATTTTTATTCGATAAACGGTGATAGGTGGAGGTTTTGGACGTTCTTCCGTGTTTATAACGTCATTTGTTACATCATCTTTAGTTGCCAAAATCACGTATCTATTGTTACTTTTTTCGATATCGGAAGAAACGTTTCTCACGAATTCTATCTCTTTCGTGTGTGTTTTAAAAAAAATATTTTATAAAACGTCAAGAGCATAATTTGTTTTTATTTTAAATACGTTGAATTAAGCGGGATAGTTAACGTTAGACTTTTCTTTTCAAAGGAACTATCGTTATCACGCGCTCAATGTGTATATAATACAGATTAAAGACGGATAGATTTTATAGTAATAGTTGTCGATAGGACGATACATTATAGATAGAGCTAAAACGCTTATTATAACACTCGGTAAACTCCGGAACGAAATTTTCTCAAATGAAGAACATTAAAAAAAAACATTTTTATAATTACAGATTGCATATTCGGAATGAAGATAACTGTTGTAGAGAGTTTCCATACGAAAGTTGACAACAAATGACATTCAGATTGCAGTATATAATAATAGGCATAACGATTGTCTATCATGTTTGATAATATTCTTATCAAATAATTGCGTGAAGCGTATATGTGTGTGTGTGTGATTAAATGTAATGAGATAAATTCTGATTTGGTCCAGAAACGGATATTATAAACAGAATCATTGAATTTTGAAAAGAAATAAAAAATGAGGTTTACCTCTAGTTTGAACAATCTTTAATGCTTATCATTTGGGTTGCTAATTACGATGGAAGACAATTTTGTAAATTATTCGTCTGAAATATTTATAGATTGTTTATCCCCCAAAATGTTGTTTGTTCATATTGAAATCGATCGAGTAGGTATAGGTAGGAACGTTCGTAATACTATTTGTGCTTAAAGTTATGTATACTCTATACGTCATACAAAACCCGTTTCTAATATCGGTTTTATTCGATATACGCTCTGATTTGACGAATCTTTAACGCTTATTATCGGTATTGCTGATTAGGATGGAAGACAATTTTGTAAATCATTCGCCCGAAATATTTATAGATTGATTATAATCTGGTTTGACGAATGCTGACTATAATAGAAGACAAGCAAATTATTCGCTGGGAATGTTTATAAGTTGATTATCATCTGGTTGCTTATTATCGGGGGTTGCTGAATATGATAAAAACAATTTGTAAATTATTCGCCTGAAATATTTATAGATTGATTTCACTTGTTCGAAAATATTGTTTGGTCATACGGTCGAGCCGGTAGGAAAGTTCATAATACTATTTCAACTTGTATACGTCAATTGTAAAGTTATATCTACTCCTTACTTTATACAAGGCGCATTTCTAATATCGGTTTTATTCGATACACATAATTCCGAGTACTATTTCGTGTAAAACATCGATGATGATTGATGGAGTTTGTTTAGACATTCCAAAATTGTGTAATTTTATTCGGTACTTTTAAACGTCATTTTTTCGAATAATTTAAAAATTAAACGAAATTCATCGTTTTGACACTTATTATTGTTGCTATTTCGACGATTTTCTTAGTAAAATCACAGGTGTTCGTGCCTAACTGAAATGTTTTTCCTAGCTCTTATTAATAAGCGAAACTTTAAGGATGTTTGAATATTAATAGGACGGCAAATTTGAAAAATGGCGAGTGACGAAAGAATTTCTGCGTATGGTAAACGCTTTGTAATAATTCCTTATCTATAACAACTAGTAAAAGTCGTTCGCCATAGCGAATTCAATGGACCGTTTCCCCTGCATCCCCCTTCGTTTATTTCTTCTATTATGTATCTTCCACTTTTCCGAAAGATTTCATTTTCTTGGAAGCGACTTGCTTTTTCTTAGATCTTTGTTAGCTATCGCATCTTCTCTATTTATTTTTTTTTCTTCAATATCATCGACTATTAGGATACGTAATTTTTTATTTTCTAGTTGAAGATTCGCTTCGTTAGTTCCTCCGACTGAGGAAATAGCAAATTGTCGCTTCATTTGTTTTGTTCATTCTTAAGTATTGAAAAAAAAAAAGAATATATATATATATGTATGTATGTATGTATTTGACCTCATTTTCAGTCTTACGTCGCTTATAACACTATAGTTAATGTATTAGTGTTTTCTCCGTCTTGTCGTTGGTTTTCTCCCGTATTCTATTTCTTTTAATTTGACGTGTCTTTATTTTTTTCTGACTACGGATTTTCACGATAAAGATTTGTAGTTTATTCTCTCTTGTACCGTTACTCGTCTGATATGATGATTACTATTATTGCAGCGCGGGAAAGAACCTGTTGTTGTTGTTGTTACTTTTGCAACACAGGTTGGCACCGAACGAGAAGAACTCTGCTCGCATCGGGTTTACCTGTACGAAATGGAATGTAATATACGAAAACAACGTTTTTGTTAACTACGCTCGACGCTGGTTGATTTCTTACGTTTTCCTATACAGAAGGAAACTGCGTCGTTCGCTTGATCGATATTAACGTTTGACCGATATACATCCTACTGTAAGCGGCAGATTTCAGCAGCAGTTGGTTACGCTTCACCCTTCTCTTTGCCATTTATGTATCTTAACTGGTTTTGTATTATTCGACGTCGTGGGGGTCATTACCCTGTAGGCGCGTGTAAATTCGTCAATTTCTTTTTTATTTTTATTTCATTTTTTTCTAATTATTTTAATAGTCATCTAGTATTAAGTGTGATGGTGGAAAATGGCATGTTAGAGGGTCCAACACCCAGCTGTGTTCCTCCAATCAGAATGAAATTTTGATTCTTGAGGACATCCTTAATAAATGGTATTTTAGAGCAGAGGTGGAACCTCTGTATTTTCTATACATTTCCTTTTCAGCGCAGTCCACAACGCAAGGAGCCCTACGTCTGTACAGATTTTATAATTATTTTATAGTAAATAATTTGTTTTCGACGGCTAAATCTGAATATTTGTCGAATATACTTGTATCCACTTATTTTCCCTTAGTATATTAGATGTTTCGCGCGTTAGTTTTACTTCGACGTTAATTTTAACAGGAGCGCAGCGTAATTAATCCGAGTGGATCTGAGTACATTCGCTTTTATTTATTTAGATAGTGTTTTTTAGTCAGATCTTAATTTCACTCGGTGCTGTTTGTAATTAATTTCTTCGCGCAGAATTTTTTTTTTACTGTTATCTTTGCTGTGTCGTCTACACGTGTACTCTAAATGTTGTCCAATTAAATGTGTTTTTAAAAATTTCTTCGCCAAATGATTTACAATATAGTATACTATATATGTAATTTGTAATGGAATTTATCCTTCACAGTCCCGGTCCCGAGGATGACGGATGAAAAAGTTCTACTGTATTTTTATATTTTTAATGTTTCCGTTCACTCGATAACGGCCTAAGGGCCGAAAAGCTTTGTGATTTTTCATAATGAAAGTTTAGTGATTTTAACTCCTTTTGTGTTGTTTATTTTTTAGAAATCAATATGTATATAAAGTTTTCTTTATAGGCGGATACGAGAGAAAGAGTGAAACGTGTATTTGATCGAATTAAAATAATGCGTACACGCAATTATTTACATATTGGAGGTCCGGCGTGAACCTTACCCCGATCGCAGTAATAATATTAAACTAACAACTGTAGTTAAACTCGAGTAGAAAAATGTAAAAACTCGGCAAATAATAAAACAATATATACATAACAAAAAGGAACGTTTTCTTTTTGTTATGCAATTTTTGTCAAAAAAATAGAAAATAAAATAAAAGAAGTTCGAAAAAAAAATACAAAACAAAAAACTTGCTAAAAACGTACGATAAAGACAAAATTATAATTACACGTACAACATAAATATTAAAATATCTTAATAAATGCATAATTGCGAATAATAAAAATTGGACATGTTACGAATATAATAATAGCGTAAGTTATATAACGAATTATGTTTAATATATGTATATTATATATATATGAATATAATGAAATCGTAGTTGCTAAATGTTGTTATTATTTCATTGCTATTTACACTGCAATATTAAAAAAATTTGTTCGCTAATGTATATGCGTAGTCTTTAATATACGCGGAATATTTAACGTGAAGTGTATACCTGATATTCCGGTGTAACGAAATACATTTATGATGCATGCTAAACGTTGATTTTGTACGAAGTTTCCTAAAATTAGAATTAGATACCGAACATCAAACCGGACAAGTATGGATCATTGTGTGGCGGATAATAGTTTTATATAAAATTAACTTGTTATCGATACTTAAGTGAGACGTACTTTTAAAATACGGATAAATGGAACATATATGTTACCGTTTAAAACAGCAGTACTAATCTGTTTAATAAACGTCAATTTTTCATCAAAAATTATACTTAAGTAACGAACATGATCAGATTACTCAATAAGTTCGCCATTATCGTACAAGGGTCGTCTGCGGGTCGTTGATTCAGTTTTCGAAGGATTTATGACAATATTTTAAAACTCGAGAAGATCCTTGTTGTAATTGTATTGGGTGAAGTGACATCGTGTGGATATGCCGAATATATAATATTCGTAATATGTTTCATATTGTCTGCTTTGAAACTCAAGCTTGCAAACCAGCCGATTAATTTACCGCTTACACAAATAACAGCGGTTGCATTTTACTATCCTTAAATTCAAGTCTAATCTGAAATTAAGGTTTTTCGTTTCTGTTTCCCATATACGGTGGCGCATATTACGACTAATTTAATGTCCGCGACTATAACACAAGTTTCCTGTAAATATTGTATGAATATATATATATATATATATATATATATATATATATATATATATATATATATAACGAGATGTAGTAATTAATTTACTAGTATAAATCTTATCATTAACTGAACAGTGTGGAATGTAGTGATTTATAAAAAATAGATAACAAAAAAGTAGCTAAACATTCGATTTTTATATATAAAGACTACAAAGCTTTTCGATTATTAAACCATTACCAAGTGGATATAAAAACAAAAAATAAAAATAATATATATAATTGATAAAAAATATAAAATAAAAAGGAATAAAATTAAATGTAAGAAAATACTTAATTTAAATATACAATTTTACAAAAAAATAGCTAAGCGAAAAAACAGAGATGATTATAAAATAATCTGATGGTGAATTTGTTTTTTCACTTCGCTATTTTTTGTAATACTGTATATCTAAATTAAGTATTTCCTGACATTTTATGTAATTTTTTGTTTTCTCTTATATTTTTTATAAATTGTATATGTTTTCATATTTTTTTTTTTTTTTATATTTTATTTTTTTTATGCCCACTTAAAAATGACTTAATAGCCGAAAAGCTTTGCGGTCTTTATATATAAAAATTAACTGATACTACGTTTTTGTTGTTTATTTAAATCACATTATACTCGAATAATCCGTCTAATATAGATGATCCGTTTACAACAAGTATTTCGATTTAAAACTACATATGCTGCGGATAAATTGTTAATTATATTCCTTATATATCGTTTTTAATCTTTATTGTTTATTATTAATTTTTTTTATAACTTGAAGATGGTGTAACCGTCGATATTATTCAGATATAATTAACGACTTACATTCGCGATTTTATTTATTTATTGCTTTAACGGATATTCTAAAATTTAACCGTAGATAACGATAAAGAGAATATAACTTGCTTCTCTGCTGATGGCAATATTATATACATTTAGAGAATTGTACGCCATATGAAATGGAACAAGTTATATATATAAAAACCGTTATTAATCTACCTGATATATGATAAATATATTTTTAGTCTTCTTCAATCGTAGTTCTCCATAATTGTGGTCGAGATAACAGTTTACCGTTTCTGTATGTGCCTATCTCAATGGCATCTGCCCATTTAATTGTTAGCCCTTTGGTCGTACGCCGTCAGCATCAGGTCGTCCTCTGTTGATAATCTGGTTTACCACAATTTTTTCTCATGTATTAGTACGTTTTTTCGTTCACAACTCTTCAGGAGTCGTCTCCAACACATCATTTCGGAATTTTGTCTTTCTGCACTGTATAAAAGTTAAATTGCGAAAAAGTATCTTAGCGGTTTTTTTTTTCTTTTTGAGAGGGAAGAATCTTTTCATGTTCTAGTAAATTCGACCATTGCGTTTCGTGTCAATTAAATTCTCGATTTTAGCTTCAGACCATCTTACCGAGGATCTTAAGTAAATATTTTAGTAATCGTACAGAATGAACGTGTAAAGTGAAAATACTGTCTCCGATTTTAAACATGACCTCAAACGGATCTATACATTTAACCGAGTTTTATTCATGAATGAATCGTTTCGTATGTAATATTATTATAACTCGTTTTTAATATTGCTTTTAATACGAATTTCACATTCTGTTTTAATTCTATAAAAGCTGCTGTTATGTTTATCAATCCTTGTTCTTGTTTCAGGTGTAGTCAATGGGCGTAATTCGTGCGCTATTAGTAAGTTACTTTCCAGTTATTCATTTATTTATTAAATTACAATCTACTTGATTCGAAATTATATCTAATTTTTTTCCCCCAATTTGAAAATATTTACAATTATGATAAAATACGAAAAATGTTATTATGTCGAGATAATCTGTGATTAATCCATATAAAGAGGAGCACAATTAATGGGGGGGGGAAGACAATGTAATCTGAACAAAAGAGATAATAAATCGTAGGAGTAAAACTTACTGGCGAATTCATATTATTTGTTGGCGATACGTGAGAATAAGTTGCAAAGAAACTATAAGTGAGGAAATCTGTTACGTTATAGTGTTCGTATTCAGTGAATCCTCTGTTTTCGATTTTCATTCAGTGTTATTTATGATCATGAGTGAACTCCTCTATGTTGATATTCTTTTGTAATAAATATTTTCAATTTAGGATAATATTTGGATACGATCGGAAAAAGTTTAATTTATAATTATCGGATGAGATTTTATTGTTAAGTATATTGCTGTGTAGCCTACGGTGCAATTTTATATATATTAATAAAAATAAATTCGTTGTTGAGCATAAGTTCGTTATGTGGATATTTGTAGTAAATAATTATCTATTTATTAATTGTATATAATCTGTCAAAATACGACATCGAATGATAAGAAGATAAAATTTTCCACATGAAATAGAGAATTCTTAAAAATCTTATTAAATAATTTATTACTTATATTTACTATCGTAACCTATCGTTGCACATATTTTTTATGCCTATTTATTTAATATAGCGTGGACTTGATACGGTGCTGATTATTGTAACATCTCGCAAAAGTGTGTAATAATTTAATATACTGAAAGATATATAAAATAAGAAGAAACAGGTGATTTAAATTTTTTTCCAAAAGAAAGATTATCAGGGTACTAGTCGTATGTAGTTACAACAGCGACAATTAATAATAGTTATAAAAGAAAAACCTTTTAATTAATTTAAAATATAAATCAAATATAAAATGTTTGATAAAAATGTACTTAAATTAGAATTTTTTCATTAATGGAGAAGAGTAGATTACATATAGCACAGATTTCCGTGTTAAGGTTATCTTTATTTCTAAGCAAATACATCTTTAAAAAATTATCTTATTTCAGCTATATTTCACACTTTAAAAAATTGTACATGGTTTTATAAAATTTCAATTATTAAACTTAAACAGCCGTTTTGATGGAAATTTGTTTACTGAACTGAATATTGCGTTTAAAAAAAAATCTTTACGTTTCAACAATAAAAAAACCTTTGTAAATTTCATTTTTTTCTTTTATTGCAATGACTTATTTTTCCCAGAATAATACACGTAATGCATGTTTACTCGTACATTACGAATGCCATATAAATTACTTTCGTGAAATGAACGAAGAAACTCGAATAAATTAAATTTTATTTCATTGTATTTAACTTTGTCAAATTTATTGTTTTTTTTTTTTTAATATTTAATTATTCGAACGGACTGAATTATTTAATTTTACAAATGTATCTAAGACTGTTCAATAATTTAATTCAATTTATCTGATGCTTATTTTTAGTTTAATATACAATACTTTTACATGCGTAACTTCCTCCCAAAAATTTTAATGAAAACTTAATAAAATATATTACGCGTCAAAATGAATAAATTATTTATCATATAACAATTTCGTTATATCCCAATCACAATTAACGAAAAAATAATTTCACGTTAAAATGAAATAATATTATTGCATTAAAATTAAATACTTTTTTTTTTCGTTACATTCAAAATAGTTATAGTATATCCATAATTAATTTAAAATAAAATCGAATGACGTTAATTTTTCAAGTTGGTTCTATTACCGTTACATTCTGATGAAAATATAATTTATTATATTGTTCAGTGTTGCCAACTATATTTCTATCAATTTTCGTTTATGTATTTTATGAATTTTTAAAAGTAACCCTATCGTTAGTTTAATTAGGTTATGCCGAAATTATGTGAGCCTGTCTGACTTTTCAATACTTAGCGTATGTTTTTTTATTAGTATAATTAATCAGCACGGTTTTAAACACGATATCTGTATATTACATATTTTAAATATTTGTACATATACATTTTTATATCAAATTAATTACAGTTTCACAAGTGGAATGGAGAAAGAATAGTTGTAAAGATGATCCATTTAACGTTCCAAGTTTTAGTGACATTTTTATTTATTTATTAATGTTTTTTTTTTTTATTGTAAGTAGTGTTCTACGCACAAGAAGTGTATATCGCAACAACGTATTTACGTCGCTGAGTCGTTTGTGTTGCTCTTCTGACGATGTACCAGCAAAGTATATCTTAGGCGAAAAGGACGCCATTTTGATTTTTTTTTAAACCTTTTAGTTATTTTTAGCGTTTAATTTGCGAGCGCGATTAAGCATGCAGTTTGATTATCTATCTATCTCTCTCCTGATGAGATTCAGTTATTTTATTTACGTCTTAATATTTTTTATAGCGTGGCATCTAAACAACCACACGCTGACACACACCCACTAACAAACGTACACCTGCTTAGCTTATTGCTAGCCCACTTTTTCTTTTCACCCTACACGGTACGATCACTATATTTTTATCTTTTTTTAACCATTCAGTTTTTACGTGTTTTTTTCTTTGTTTTTGAACGTTTGTTTCCCGCCAATTTAGTTGCTCTTTATAGAACTGGTTCTTTAAACGATCCGTGTTTTTATTTCATTCTTCTTCGGTGGCGTTAAACTTTCGTCCGCAGTGTTATTCTCATTCTGCTCTTTTTACATGCGATCGTATTGTGTTCACGTGCGTGTGACGTTGCTATACGCGTTTAAACGGACTATTGGTAGTGTTGTTTTTAATTTATAAGTTTTTACTTAATTTCAAACAACTATGTGACGACGAATTTCGTGTTTTATAGCGTGTTGACAGAAATATTTCCGATTTTTTTTTTTCCTATTTCTAGCCATTTCATTTCGCGTATGTTTTAATTTTATACTTTAATTATTTAAACAAAAACTGACAATTTCATTCGTTACCTGTAACTACTATATTGTTAATAGAAACTTACGGCTGCTCTTTGTTTTTAAATTCTAGTCTTGTTGAGTAGAAAATTATCGAATACGTCTCCTTCGTTTGCATTCAAAAAATAAACATGCGCTGTTTTCATCTTCAGTCCAAATTAAGGTAAATACCGTTTAATTTGTATGATCAGTTTTATTTAATAAATTTTATCGCTTTATTTTGCCGTTTAACGATTTTTCTACGTAGAAAATAAAATATTCCGCATATCAAGCAACAAAATGGAATTTAATTGGTATTTTATCGGCATGCTGGAATGTAAAACAGTTTGTAATTCAAGATTTGTTTACCTGATCTGGTAATCTAGTTGAAAAAATTTGATTAGATAAACAAAATTTATACTTAAAAAACGAATGTGAATAAGATTACTTTCAGAAATAGTTCCCGATTTTTAAATTTATTAATTTTTATGTAAAAAAAAATGGCCTGCATTGTCGTTTAAATTTTTATTTTTCTCGTTTTTCCTTATTTTTTTGATTTCATGGTTCGATTTTTATCCATTTTAACATCAAAAATACTTGTTAAACACAAACGTCGTACTATCATCAATTATAATGTAATTCGTGTTTTTAGAAGTTTTTGTACTAAAGAACACATATATAATTGAATTTTTAGATATAGCTAATATGATTTTGTTAATATTTTATTCGTTGTTTTGAAATTTTCTGTTTTGCCGCTCTTTTTCTCTTAACACATGTTGCTTTTTAATTTAAAATTACAAAACTGTTTGCATTATTTTAGATACATATCTGTTTTGTTTTCAAACGTATTTATTATTAACTCACACCGCTAAAATAATTTTAAATTGTGTTCCAGTTTTGTTGTTTTATTTCAAATTTCCAAACAGTTTACAATATTATTACTTATTTTCTAATTCAAAAGCAAAATTTGTCTCATTAATTTCTCGAGAAAGTGATATATTTTTAAGTCAAGTATTTTTGGGGTTTTGCTTGTTTATACCATTCGTCGAATTTTTTCGGCGAAAACCACGTTAAAATATGTCACTGGTGACGGAGATACTTTAAATAAAATTGTGACGTTGTTATATGCATTTAACACATCCTTGACCGCGTTAGTTCCTTGAAAGATAACACAGTCCATCTCTTCACTTGGATCATGTATTGGTTTGGATTTCTGTTTTACATTTTTTCTGTATTATCATTTTTTCTATGGAGTCATCTCTAATTACATGCCTGAAGAATCGTGTTATTTGTCTACGAATTACTGGAAGTAGGCATTCCCAATCTTTAATATGTAATTCGTTTATGTGTAGGTTCTTTTTGCCGTTCAAGCTATCCGTAGTGCATGTCTGTAGCATGTCATTTCGAAACTTTCAAGCCGGTTCTGGCAGGTGGCATTAATATAGTCCATGGTTCTGACGCATAGGTGGCAATTGGAAATATCAGCGTTGAGATCAGATACAGTTTCATATGCTTACTTAGTCCATGGTCTTTCTATATTTTTTGTTTTAATTGACTAAAGAATTGTTAGCCGTTGCTATTCGTTTTATTTCGTTTTTGCAGTGTTTTCAATTGATTTCACTGTGATAGTTTTCTTGGCGGGCGGGGACTGTTAATTTTCATATTTTTAGTAATACTAGATAGAATTAAATCTTTATATACATTATTTTGCACGGGCTATTTATCAACCTTACAAAGGTATTTTTCCCGAAAACAGCTGTTTGCCGATGGGGCTGATATGATTGGTTGGTCTTTAGATGGACTATGTAGATGTTTTCATCTGTTTTCCGTTTTTAGTCGCAGCGTACGTGTGTGCTCATCTCGTGCCCACAACGATAGTTTTATAGATTGTAAATTATTTTCGTAAATATTTGGCAAAAATATTCTTGTTCGTCTAGACTTTGTAATCGACTCGTTTTAATGTTCATATTGAAGTGTTTTTAATCGACATTGAAAAGTTTTGGGCATAATGGATTGTTATTTAAAATTATTAATATTAAATTTCATCCGTAATTGCATTTCATCGCATAATATTAGATCGTTTCATGTTAATACAAAAACCATTCTTTACAAGTCCTATCGAATTATCCGAAATTGTATCGGTTCTCCTAATTAAACAATTAATACAGCTGTTAATAAAATTATACTCCAAATGAACTCAATAAATTGTAAATTTAACAAGAATTTAAATTATAAGAAAGCCAATGGAAAAACTGTTATTTAAGATAAAACCACAATTAGTACGCCACCTCAAAAATAAGCAATAAAAAATCTTATACTAGAGAAATTAAATTAGAAATAAATCTTACATAAATGTAGCTCGCAGGGATGGAAAGTAACGAACCAATCTGGAAGAAAACTTGATAAAGTTATTCGAGACAACTGATTTGCTATTCTCTCGCCGAGGACTTCTACATACTGGCCAAACCATGGAAATAGGCTCCCGGATGTTTTTTATATAATACGAGAACCACAAACATATAATATTAAATGTAAAACAGCTATTGATTTACCATCAGACCCCATGTTCCGGTCATTGCGGTTTTAGATGTGCATAGTAAACGAACAGACATTCCACAAGGACTTGTAAATAGAACTGCAGATTGGCTTTTTCTAATATGATCGAAAATAACATAAATCTTAAAATAAAATTAAGAAATGAAGACGACATCGAATCTGCGGTTAAAGATTTAAGTAATCTAATAGAATATTCTTGTGCTAACGCAACAAACTATGATTCGAACAATTCACAAAAAAAAACAACTATATCTTTCGCTCGATATAAGAAGATTAATTTAAAAATTTCGGGGCAGCCAGAAAAAACTGACAGCGTCTTGGATATCCGTCCTTAAAAATAATTTATACAAAGCTGCAAACCGAATTAAAAAGAAAATAAATGAATATAAAAATAATTATTTCAAATCTCATTTACAGTTGTTGAACCGAGAAATAACAGATCACGGTGGTACACAACAAAATAATTACTAGGGCAGTCGAATGAACCTTTTAATATAAAATTGAATAATACATGGCCTAAATCGGTCAAGCAGAAATCAAATGCCCTCGCAGAACACCTTAGTAGTACAATCTTTACCGCACATGTCGCTTATGACAAACAGCATTCTATCTAATATACATAATAATTTGAAGGAGTCGTATCAGTCTCAATATGCTGTAAAATTCTCACCAAAAAAAGTACTTCAGTGTCCCACAATAACTACGAAAGGCTCCTGGACTTGACAAATTTACTGGCGAAATCATTTCACATTTACGCCCAGTCTGCTCTCTTATATTTTCAACGCAATATTACGGATCGGCTACTTCCCTAAAGTTCTTCCTTGACGTCTCGCGGGCGTTCGACAAAGTTTGGCATCCAGGATTACCTATATAAATTTCGAACAGTCGAAAGGACGTTTGTTAGAATTAATGATTCCTTCTCGGAAAAGCGAAAAATGTTATGTTCAGTGCCGCAGGGTAATCTACTTAGACCGTTATTATACTCCATCTACACCAGCGACTTACCCGCTCCAAACTTAATTGTGGCCACTTTTGCCGATGATATTGCCATTCTCGCGTCTAATCCAAATCCACATTACACAAACGCGGCGGCTCAAAACCACATATAAGCGGGAACAGCTTTGGCGCATATCGTTTAACCCAGTAAAATGCCAACACATCACATTTAACAATCGGCAAGTAACGTGTTCAAAGTTGAAAATCGATGATACTGAAATAGACTCCGTACGTTACTTGGGTTTGTTCGTGGATAGGAGACTGACGCTGCGTTACCACGTGGCGCAGACAATGAAAACTGTATACTCGTGTCAGAATGTTACACCCGTTGCTGGGGGAAAAAATCAGGTCTTAAATTAAATATTAAAAATATTTGACAATTATTGCGCTGATCTAGAAGCATAGAATCGAGTTGTATGGTACCACATGTAAAAACAATTTATTACGGATACAACAACAACAGTCTCGAAAATACTAAATCACGTCAGGTCTCAAATTTAACGCTTCACAATGACTCTCATACCATCGATTCAAGAAACTTACGCTGAACAGTACAAGTGATTTTTCGAGAAACTACCAAATAGTGCAAATCCAAACATAAGCAGAATGTTCACATTGCCGGGAAATCCTGAGAGACGATTGAAAAATAAGAAAATGGTGTCGCAACGCCCTTCCTATTACCCGAATATAACAAATCTGGGTCAATTTAATCTTCAATTCTCTCAGGCTAGTCGACTCATTGGAGTCAGTCTAATACTTATTTCTCCCTTTATGTTTCCAATTCTCCTACTTCCTTTTCGTTCGTCCTAATTCTTAGCACCGTTAGTTGTGGTATTTTATACCGGTACAACGAAAAAAAAATATACATTAACAATTTATGCAGGTTGTAAAAATGGAAACATGCGTCTAAAATGCTTATGTTAATATTTTTTACATTTTAAATGTAGATATTCGTAATTAAAGTTACTAATAGCTTGGAAATTAGCAAAATATTTGATAAAAAATTATAATGCCTCATTCAAATGTTTTTTAATATGTTAATCATTTAAAATAATCCACAAGCGTGTGTTAGTTCTGTGTGAATTTTAAGTTTATTTTAGGTTGATTTAATGATGCTAAAACACTTATAATAACTTATATGAAGTAAGTTTATCGTAAAAATTTAACATTTTTAAAATTAGAAATGAATTCATTACGCACTCGCTGTATCTGTATTGAAACATTAATTTACTAATATTTTGAAATAATCGAATTCCTTTACTGTAACAACAGGTTTATTAGTAATATTTCCTATTTTTTGTGTCGTCTTGTAGGAAGTCAGGTTTCTATATGAAGAGTAGTAACTTTCATTAAGATTATATATAAGAACGTATCTGCATTATATGCGGAATATAAAAAATATTTTATGTAATTATAAGTCGATAATACTTCCATCATATGATATAAAAACTGTAATTACCGTTTCCAGATAACAGTAACCAGATTTTAATTAAATTAAATATAAGACCGTTATGCTAAATAATGTCATTCGTTTTCTCGTGTCAACAAAATTATTCCTGTTTTTCTTAAATTGTCTATTTAAATTACGAGGCGTGTATTTTGATAATGTTAATTTTCAAATTTTTTGTTTACGATGAAGCGTCTTATTTATTTTAATCATTTTTTATTATTATTTCTTAATAATATAACGAATAGGCTGTTATCTGATCAATCGATTTTCAAGTTAATTTTACGCCGGTGGGTAAAGCAATTTAGTCCTTATAAGGATGAACAGTGTATTTTGATGGGGGAAAGTGACGGTATTTATCAGATATAATGTCGATGTGAATGTATTCTGTTTTATTAACTGTCAACCTTCTTTATTTACTTTTGTTAATTATCTTAACACGATTACTTTATATATCCTTTTGTTTCATCGAGCCCTCCTATTGAATTGAAATAACTGTTCCGTATAATTTGTTTAACAGGCTTAACAGAGTTGTACTAATTTTGTTTCATATTTAAATTTCCCTAGAAATATTCTAAAGTTATGTTGTTAAATCGTTATTTAAAGATATGTCAATGACACGTCATCCTTGAAATTATTATATTTGTTTTATTAAAAAGCGAATATTATGTACGTCTGTATGCTTGTAGAGTCATGCGCGCGTTAGTGTGCGTGTTGAACGTTCTTTTTATTTAAAAAAAAAAAATGATTTTGTAAAAGGAAGAATATTTTAAATTCTGTTTGGTTTTTTTGGGGGGGAATTTCGGAATACATTTCAAGAAAGTTTTTTTTTTTTTAATATATATAATCGCATTTAAACGATGTAAAGGAATTTATTTAGAAACTGTTTGCTGTTAAGCTAACCGAACATTTAATTTCGTACCTTTACTGAAAATCCATTCCTGTTGTTTAAAAAAAATCCTTTCACATATATACCTCCAACGAAGCATTTTTATATATAAAAATAATGATACTATTAACCCGTGCAATATTATGAAGAAATGTTTTTGTTAATTGCATTGCAAAATTTACCATCTACAAACCGAGTAAATTTTCCTAATACAAACGAGAAGAAGGATAAAGTCATGTTAAAATACCGTGCGTATTTTTTAATAAGCCAATGAAAAGTTTCATATATTTTTAACAAAATACGTACATCTGTAGAATTAGGACACGAAGAGGTGTGTGTGTGTGTGGTTTTAATGATAAGCGTTATCTTTAAAAGTGGTCGAGAATATGATAAGACACATCTAATTATTTATTAAATATGGAGCGAGTTGTTATTATTACAATATATATTAAAAATGGACGTATCTAATTAAGTATATTTATTTGTGATTCCGAACATTTTTTCTGTATACAGTCTCCTTATATACTTTTATCAATTTTCAAGAGCTAATGTCAGACGGCGCTGACTTTAATATATATTCATTCTATCGATGATCTAAGTGTAATGCTTTCAAGTTTATGGTTTCGCGATAATTATAATAATGATTATTCCCCGCTCTGTATTATAATAATTATGATTATCATTATTATTGTTATTTTGTTAATTGATGGCTATGTTTGAACAAATTATTTACCCGTTTATTTACTGCAGTGTTAGTTAATTTTTTAGACGCCTAAAATGTTACTTAACAAAAATGGTACGGTTAATATTTTGATTTGCTTTGTTACGTACCAAATTAAGTAATTTTAGATGATTATTCCTGCAGTTTTTGTATCAATTCGAAATTAAACGTAATCTAATAATGTAAAGGAGCGCTGTTTTTTTGTTTTTTTTTTTTATTAACATGTGTGCTAGCAGCAGCGTTGTTTTATAAAGTTCGGGCGAAAGGAGAGAAATATTTAGTGTCCCTGATCAAGGTTAAACTTGCCGCGCACGTGCGCATCAAATGAAATACATTACACGGTGTAGCCGTTACAATGTAGTATCTATCCGGTGAATAATTTTTATGGCTTTTAAAGTGTGTTACTTATAGAAATTTATTTTAAAATACAATCTCGTTTTTCATTTTTTTATCGCACCCTTGTTATTTTGAGATTATTTAGAGTAAAAATTTGTTACCGAGATATTATATAAAATCGTAATACAAATGATAATAATTTTTTTCTCAGATACTCTCATTTTAATTTTATATTACGCAGAATTTTATTTTTAAATATTTTAAAGTTTCGGAGCAAATTTATTTCTAAAAACGTTAAAAGTTGGCTTCGTCTGCCAAGTGATATTTTAATTTTACAGTTTTTCAACAATTTATTCGTTTATGTTTATTAAGCTTGAACTATATTAGACAATTTGTTCGCTTATTTTTCAACGACTCGTATTAATCGATGTCGTAAATTCGAATATAATAGTGTGTGATATATATATATATATATGTATGTATCATCTAACCGGTCTGTATTCATTTATTAACCTTGGTTTTCGAATAGTGTTTCACATAAGGTATTTTGTTTGTAGTTAATATAAATGTCATTTTCATCTTGTCGACTACTTACGTACATGCCATCTTCGTCCTCCTGAGTTTTGCTGGGTATAACCAATCGTGTCATTTGGATATCGTCCAATTTAAGGAATGGTATAATAGATAGTTAAATTCGCGCATGGGCGTTATCTATTTTTATCTGATGTTTTTTTTTTCTTTATGGGTTTTTAATTTTTTTTTTTTTAATGTAAGCCAAACAGGCTGTGATTTTGCCTTGTGTGCCTTGAAAGAAAACAAAGTGTATTTCGCTTTAGACACGTTTGTAAACGAACGAAAAATTTTTAGAGGTTTCCTGAAAGTTTAGTCTAATCGGAATTGATGAGATCATATAATAAATAATTACGAATTATTATTATTTCATTTCGTACGTTTTTCTTATTCATTTTTCGCGCATTTCTCATTTAACGAACCTTTTTCAATAAAATCGACGGATTTTTTCAACATATCTTATTTAGCAAAACTGCGAGTCACGTGTGGCTATCAATATTTTGTTTAAACGTCTCTAAATTTTTCTCATATTGATCTGTGACGCTCGTTCATATAGCTGACTACATCGATTTCGATTCGATACGAAGCAAATTTATTATTAATGTTAATTACATTTGCAATCTTTCTCTTATTATTATTATTATTGAAAAATTCCCGTATTCGAATTTATACGGACGTTCAATAACAATAATTTTTACCGTAATCGATGAAATAATTTAGATCAAGTAGATACATATTTAAAGCGATTTCTGCAATCTGTTACGAATTCAGTAAATTTAGTAATATCGCTGCGGTAAAGGTAATCGCGTTATAATTTTTTTCACAAACTGATGTATTGTACTAAGCGCATTTATCTATATGGCCATTCTCGCGGATAAAATAGATATAGATGAAACTACGCTTTTCTCTATGTACACAGGAAAAAACGGATATTAACTGAATCAGTGAATTGTTTTAAATTTTGACGAAAGATAATTGCAAAAAAATCTTAAGTGTAAAAAAAAACGCACCCAAAATTTTTCTAGTATACTTCTCTCGATAGCATAAAGTGTATAATATACAATATAGTAACCGGCTGTGCTCAAATTGAAAATAAAATAAACGCAGATTATTACCGCCGATAAAAGTGAAAGGCAGTTATTGCAAGCTGCTCAACGCGGTAGTTATTTAACTTCCGTAAACGTGAATGTTATACACACACACACACACACACACGTGTATAATAGCAGACCCTACGGAAATTATTATTTTTTATTTAATTTAAACTACATTTCATTAGGTACCGCTCCACTATTTGTTTTAAAAAATCATTACTTTCCCGCCATGGTTGTTTATTCTGATATTTTATGCGGAAAAGATTCACTGCTCGTTGAACCATGTTTGATGGATTTATATTCAAGCTTGGTTATTGCTACAGTACACCAGTGCTTTCATAATAATGTTAATCGTAACTATAAGATCTATAATTAAAAGCCGTATGACACATTATTCTAATGTAAACACACGTTATATAAGTAAGTATATATATATATATATATATATATATAATCATTTGGGTAAGATAAAAAAAGATCGTTATGTGGAGGTAAATGCGTCTTTGGTAATAGTTTTCGTAAAATTCTAACTAAATTTTGTAAGGCATGAAGCTGTCAATTTAATAAATAAGCTGTGGCGATAACGAGATGAAGTGATTGCTAAAAAGTAATAGTTGCAATTTGCTTTCTATTTGAATTATTTTACGAATATTCGCATTTTATACAATATAAATTCGTTAATTGGTTCACCCGAATGATGGTGTTTATTATGTGTGCGTGTTTAAAGAATATTTTGAATAGTTGGCGTTTTTGTATCGAGAGGTTGACTTATTTTTTTGTCTGTGGAAATTAAATGTTAAATTCGCGTATATTGTAACTTACGTTCGATATTAGACATTTATTTTAGTTTTTTCACTTAAATACTATCCCCCGAGCGGATATAATTTAAACAAACTTTACAGTATCGTCGTTTAGTAGTTGATAAAAAATTACGAATTTAAAAAAAAACTGTCTATATTTTTTAACATTCTATTAGTTTATTATTTTTATTATTATTATTCAATTTTTCGTTTCCATTCGTATTTTAGCCGAATGAGTTAAAGCCATTACAGTAAAATATTAATACTAAATTAGTTAAATTACGTATAAAATTTTATACTTAATAATGCTTCAAATTAAAATTCGATACTTTACCGCGTACAATTAAGAAAAACTAAAATTTGCGGTTTCATTGAAACAACATAGCTTATGAAATTTAGTTATATTCCTTTATCGATAGTGTCCAATCGTTGGTTATCGCTATATGACATTTTAAGTTGTTTAGCCAACTAATTCTATTAGAATTGTCGAAATATTTAATCGAAATGATTAGACGCATGATTTACTTTTTTAAGTGGAATTATAAGAGAAACTCCTTACTGAACGTGCTGTAATCCTGATAAGTTCTTCGAATGTCCTTTAATAGTATTACGTTCTGAACTATACCTTAAATTACTGCGATCATCATGTACCGGTCCATTTACAGCGGTTTCCAGACATAGCTATATTTCTAGAGAAGTTGTCCACGTTTATAGAAATATCACTTAGTTTGCAATCACGTTGAGTAAGCTGTGAAGGCACCACTCATTTTTTTTTGTTTAACAATTATTTCACAATTATAGTTTCTTGAATGAATTATGTAAAAGAAAGTGTACTTGTTAATAAAGTTCGTGCGTTCGAAATGATGATTGGTTCGATCGAGAAAATTAACCGTTAAATATTTCTCTTTTTTGTGTGTGAGATTAAAATTCCCAGAAATTATTTTCATGATAACAGGTTTTTTTCGATGCTTTATATCAAAATGTATGCATACGTGTCATAAATATTATCATACGTGTGAGTGTTATTTTTCGTTAATTAACGTTGATATTATCAGAATTCTTCGAGTTTTAAAATTTTTATAATTTCACGCGTCGCATTACGATCGTTGAAATCAACATTTAGTAGATTGTTCTTTTTTTTTCAATTAAAAATTTTTTACGGGTTCTTCAACTTTCTTATTTTTATCGTTATTTAAAAATTCATAATCGGACGTAATAAATTCGATATTTTGAACTTCAAAATATTTTATTTGTAAACAAATTTTCCCATCGAATTTATAGGTCCAAATGATATTTAAACTTTTCCGAAAACAATTTAAAACATCCCCTCCCTGACCCTAAAAATGTGCGCAACCGTAAAATTACGACATGAATGTTTTTTTATTTCTTGAAGATAACTAAAGAATTTAATTTTATAGATAACGCAAAAACTGTTTATATCATCGTTGAACCTTTTAGTTTTCGGGTTTTCTGTTCAACCCTAATTTGTGCGCCGTTATTTTTAATTTGAAATAAATATTTATATTCCCACACTCCTATGTCGATTTAAACGAAATTTGTACGAAGTTCTAAGCGCAGTGGCGTAGCCAGGGGCTTTTGGTCTGACAACCTCCCTTGGAATCAATCTGATAATAAGAAAATATATACTCGATGTTAAATGCAGTTTTGAATTTGTTAAACCTATTTTTTTTTCTCATTTATTTTATTTAAATTTCGCTGTTTTTGAAGTAAATAAATAGTTTTGTAATATAGGGGGTACTAGAAGAATTTTCTAAAAAAAACGTGATATTAAATTTTAAATTTAGTTAAGTATTACTATGTATTATGCCTTCAAAAATATAAAATCATTATTTATCGATTACTTTTTCACGGAATTTATTGTACTTTGTAACCATCTCCCTCTGTCCTCAATAACATTCTATTAGTGTGTTCCAGCGACGTTAAATATTTCTGCCGTCTATTGCTTCTAATAGAATTACATATTCGACGTGTAATAAGTATAAAAATAGCTCTGGTGAGTTTGGATTAGAGCTCGGGATTTAACCTACTTGAGTTTTGGTTATTTACTTAAAGTTCAATTTAACTTGGGTTTACTGTTATAATTTAGTTTTGTTTGAACCCTCCTCTTCAACCAAGTCTGGCTACGTCACTGCTTATATTATTATATAAAGACGTAATAGTCTACATGTGTATACATTTTAAAAGTTTTAATTATATTTTATACGTTGCTACTACGTTTGCGAATATTCGGGCAAAACATTATGTATTTTATTGTATGTTTCTGGAATTGAATTATCAACGTGCGAACTGTTAAATGTAAATCAATTTCAATCGTTCGTCTTCTTATATAACCCATATATGTGAGATTTTTTGCCTAAAACATTGCATAAATTGTCCTTTGCTATATTTATGTTTTGTGTACAAAACATGTAAGTAGTTAAAAAAAAAAAAACAAATGCGTTTCTTCCTCCTTTTTTGTAGTATATACCTAAAAAAGAAGCAGAAAACGCATCGGTTGCTCAACTAAATTCGAGAAGGCTCAATTGCACACAACTCAATTTTAATCTATTGTTTGTATAAGAAAGATTTTTGATTTGCAGATATATGATTCAACATGCTTAAAGATATATAATTTTGAGTTAGATTTGTTTTTGATTTTGTACTGTTTAATGAAAGTATTCAGTTGATTTTCCAGTTTGAAAACGAGTATAGGAGTCGCATATTATTTACGATTATTGTTATTATTATTATAATGCAAGAATGTTGGATTTCAGATTGGGTCCGGTTTGTTTATCGAGGTCAGACCATTTTATCCGGCTATCTGTACTGAAACGGGTATTCCAGCTGTTTTAACATTCTATAGGCTAATTCCATCTATGTTTATGTATATACATGTATGATCGTCGCCCCTTTTAGGCTATTTCTTTTACATAACCGGTTTTTAATTTCAATGTGTAGGTTTGTGTTTTGTTCGTCGTATATATTGATAAATGTATGTTATATTCTTTCTTGCTATTTTTTATCTACTATATTAAATTAACTTTAGAATATCGATAATCGATGTTTATATAAATCTGTACAGAGATGTTTTCATTTCTAAAGTTGTGATGCCAGTTAAACATATACTTTTTTTTTTACATATACACAAAAAACCATACATATACTTACATAATATTAACCAGTTTGGATTCAGAATTATCATTGTGGTATAAAGAATCTTTTTCCTGTACTAATTGTACTGAAAATGGGTAAATCTCATAAACCTGTCTACGATTCCCCCAATTTGAGGAAACATTTGATAAAGTCCAGCGCAATAAGCTTTTCTAAGTCATGGGAAATGTATTAGATTATACAGAAAACAGATTCGTATAGAATTTATATTAACTAATCCAATTTTCTAAAAGTAACTATTTTTATCATAGTTTTTGATAAAAAACAACAATTTTATTAAACACACTAGACTCGTGTGAATATCTACAATTTTAACTCATCATAATTTTTTTTAACTTAGCTTAAAACATTAAAGATCGCTCTAAAGACTTAAATATTGTAAGAAAAATTATGGATTGCGCACAGTTTGAATATTACATAAGATCTAATTAAAATTTTTAAAAATGGGAAATTAAATTATATATAATATGGTATCAATATAAATTTACAATGTGCTATTTGTGCATTCCTTCTTTAAACCTTCCTGGTAAATACTCGATTGTTCAGTTTTCTTCCATATTCACTATTATACATGTTCATTCTTAAATTTATATTTCAGAAACCATCCTGTTTGTAAAAAACCGTATTATGTCTAATAATGATACTATATGTTTAATACAGCCGCCAGTCAGCTCGAGTATATCTATTCCATATAGCCAATTATCTATTTTATTCCTACCGAACTAATTTTGACAAGATTGCCAATGCAGATTATATATGTCTCTAATGTTTTAAATATTTTGCACATTCCGTTAGGTATTTTGAAAGTTCGTTGTCCAGTTAATATTAGCTCAATGAATAATTTAAAGTTTATTTTGCATCAGAGGAAGATGAAACGTATATTTACGCAATACAGTGGAAACTCTATAATTCGTCGTGGTTTGTAATTCGTCACCCCTCAAAAAAATAAATCAATGGTATGTTGACATCGACTGAGCATTATTGATGTATCAGCTACTGTATCTACTGCGTACGCTACATCAGTTCTGAGAAGTACATCCAGTACGTTCCCTTAACTGATGCGTCATACCTGGGCTACACGAACAATTATGAATAGTCACTTTTCGTCATTCTATCATTAATTTTGTACGCGGTTTTCTTCCACCAAGTTCTTTACGTATTTATAGTGCGTTCCGTTTGGCAATTTCGTTTTCCGTATTGTTTTCTACTGTTTTTTATTTTGTACTTTTAGTGAGTTTTTGTTATCTTTAATTAGCAATGGCTATACTCAAATTACAAAATTGCAGATCTACCAATGAAAGTTGAAATTTTACAACGTATTAAAAAAGGAGAAAGTGCTAGTAGACTTGCCGAAATCTTTCAAAAATATAAATTAACGACATAACGAAAAATTGTGATGGGATCGAAGATTTTAAGTAATCAACGAGGACACCAAAATTAATCAAAAAGATGACGAAGATATGATGTCATGTCTCCCATAGTCGAAGTGTTCATTGTAAAGAAGTAGAAGATATGTTAACTAAGTGTATATTCAATGGTATGAACAGCAACAAGTGCGGACATTTCGAAACTAATTGCAGTGCGACAAGTGCGTAATTTAGCAATTACGAAAGGACGTGAAAAATTAATTCGAAAAACGATTACACATTTTTTGAACAAGTAAATCTGTACAATAATTGTAAGAAAATACAATAAATGGATTAAATACGTATGTATTTGGATTCCTTTCTTACATTTTCTAGACCTATTCTATAATTCGTCTATTTTTCTAATTCGTTACTCCTCTGGTCATGGCGAATTATCGAGTTTCCATTGTAATTTGTTACCACAAGAACAAAATAATTATACACCTTTGTCAGAACATCAGTCTAAATATATAATACACAATTATTAGTTTATCATATATATATATATACAATTAAATGAAATATAAGCCCAATTTTAAAAAGTACCTGGTTTAAATAAATATCTGGATTAAAAGCGGAACCTTAGGAAAAAGCGGGAGAAAGTGAAATCGAAGGGCGATTATGACCTTGAGGTATTTGAAAATGGTTGCACGTGGGGTAGTTGAAAAACTGTTACATTCAGCAATGGCAGAGTTAGGTTTAAAAATCAATTCTAAGTAATCGTTACTATTTCAATGGTTTAATTAGAATTCGATAATTTTATAACGATTACGATAGAAACGAATATTGACTAGTTACATCAAAAGGGCAGCATAGTAGAACCGATAAAATCAATAACGCTAAATGGAACAAAAATATTGAAAAGTGTAATGTTCTATTCTATCGAATATTTCGGGAACGTTAGTCGACTAGTTGCAGAACGGTGGCTCTCATTTATATGAAATGATCATTAAAAGTTCCACCATCTGATTATGTGGATTGAACGGCAATGTTTCATAAAAGCTTGAGCACAAAAAATAAATATACGGATTAACTGTAATGATGTTGATAATGACTTAAGTACCTGTAACAATGATGTTGTACAGTTCCTTTGGACAGATAGAATAATAATTAGGAAGTAGATGATGCGGAATCATTCAAGGCATGCAGCATAGCCGTATTAACCATCAGTTTTATTCGTTTTGTGGACTGAAAAATCAGGAACAGAGAAATATGGGTCAAGGTTTACGTTTTAGATACAAATAAAATATTAATATTCACAAAGTCTATATACGAAATTCTGCGTTTCGGGATCATGGTACTGCTGACTTCAAATTGTATACTTACGGGAAAGTTACAACCACGGTATGGGACAAAATATAAACGAACGAGAATTTAGTTAATGGTAAATTCAATAAGCAAGGCGGGTACGAATAAAAATCTGTGTAAATATATTAACAAATACACGTATAGATTTAACGGTTTGTATTTTACTACCATCATGTTGTGTAATTATTATCAATGTTAATTTAATTGATATGTATCGGACAACCAGGTTGAGGTGTTATTAACGATACTAAGATGTGTTTAATTTTGTTTCTGTAATACTTTCGTATCTTATCTTTCAAGTGTTTTTTTTTTGTCTTTTCGGAGCGTGTTTTATTTTCATGTTCTCGTTCATTATATTTATCAACTTTGCAATTTTTTTTAACTGCCTCGCAATAAATATACAGAAACAGAATTCTCTATTGTTCCCTCTTCAATTCGTTTTGTTTCTTAAATGAAAACTATACGAGATATATGTATGAAAGTTACCACAGAATGGTCGTTTTTCAAACAAAACCATATTACATTATTAATGGGGATTGAAAATGGGTCTTAATGCGTTACTATATATATATATGTGTGTGTGTGTGGAAGAGAAAAAAAGATACAAAGGTATGAACAATATTGTTTACATGGCAAAGAAAAATGTAACTCTGCACGACACTATGACCGTAGATAGTAAATAATTTATAAGGTATTAAGGTAGAATTTTTTTTTCGAAGGACGCGAATAATGTTGCATATTTCAACATTGAATTTAGAAAGAAAAATTAAAAAATAGCGTAGACAATGTTTATTTCATGGAGTACTTGTGAATTAAGTTTATTATTTAATTTTTTCTATAAGAGTAATTTTATATTTTTCTAAAGGATTATGAGATGATTATTATAGCGGAGAGTTCATTTTTTTTTTTTAAATATCTGTTGTGCAACATAGTATCACAATTCAAACAACTGAAACTATATACACATAATATATATATATATATATATATATATATATATATAAATATATTATATATTTTTGTATATATATTATATATATATGTATATATAATTTTCTCTAAAGTAAATCAAATCGACGATTGTATAAAAAAAACTTAAAGAAAGAAAGTATATTTGACATTAATTTTACAATTTACAGATATCAATAACCATATAATAAATGTGCCGGAAATGATGTTCCTCTCCATTTATGAAATAAAATTCTTACATTATACAATTGAAATAATAATAGTATGTCATTTAACATTGTATGGTGGAAAAATTAATTAATACTAAAAACCACCGTAAAGAAAAAAAAATAAAAATAATTAATTATAATATAGATAAATAATTAACCATACGTTGATAAGAGGAAATAATATATATAACGGGAAAATAATGAAACAAAATAAATTAATAACAGAGAAATTATGTTTTAAAGTAAATTATGTTTAATTCGCCGGTGCTTATATTTAGTGTACCTAACATTTAGTTGCTTGAATCGTAATTTGCAATCACTGAAAGCAAATCGTTGTGATGCGAACTACAACTGTCAAAACATTTTTTTGACAGTTTAAGTATATAATCTTTTACGTGCGATATCTGCAGTATACAGTGCATATACGACACTTTGGTGTATATGGGGACATTAAGAATACATCTGAGACATCGATTTTGAACTAATTGTAATCTCTTAAAACTGGCATTCGACACTGAAGACCAAACCGGACATGCATATGTTAAGACAGGCCTAATCAATGATTTATAAATGATTAATTTATTATTTATATTTAAATAAGATTTACGATTAAGCATCGGTTATAAAGTACAGATTACTCTATTTGTTTTTAAAGTAGCATGGTCTAAATGCTTCATAAAAGTTAGTCTCTTATCTAAAATGACCTCTAGGTAACGTATATGGTCTGACCCATCTATATCAATGCCGCTGACGTGAAGTCTACGTGGTAAAGAAGGCCTTCGACGTGTAAAAAATATTGCCTGAGTTTTCACCGGATTAATAGCAATTTGCCATTTAGAAAAGAATTTGATCACACGATCAATATCAGTTTGCAGCCTTTTATGAATAGTGCTCGGCCTGTAGGAACTGCAGAAGAGCGCAGTATCGTCAGCATACAAAGCAACTTCAGTGTTGTTTGTTACCGGAAAATCATGCAGATAAAAGGTAAATAAGAATGGCCCTAACACGCTACTTTGCGATACTCCAGCTAAACAGGCTTTGCTAGATGACATTGTATTGTTTATAGAAACATAGAAGGATCTATCGCTTAAATAATTATTGATAAGTTTAACTAAGTAGCGTGGAAACCTAGTCTCTATCATCTTATAAACAATGCCCTCGTGCCAGGTTGTGTCAAAAGCCTTTGCTACGTCGAATAGCACCATTCCAGTGTGTTTGTTGAAGTTAAAATTATCCGTAATAGAGTCTGCTATTCTCAAAATTTGCTGTATTGTAGAATATTTAGGCTGAAAGTCAAATTGTTGTTTAGGTATTAAATTCTTGGTATCAGCGAAATTTCTTAATTTATTTAAAACTATCTTTTCAGCAATTTTACTTAAATTGCTAAGTAGGCTAATGGGACGAATATTGTCTAGCTGGGAACAATCTTTACCGGGTTCTGGTAATGCAATTATTTTTGCAATTTTCCAACTAGAAGGGAAGTATCCGAATTTAAACATAGCATTAATGATGTTAGTTAACTGTATAATGGCCTTATGAGGCAGCTTTTTTATGACTACAGAAGAAATGCCATCGTGACCTACCGAGTTTTTATTTTTCGTCGATTTTATGAATGTAAAAACTTCTTTTGGAGACGTGAATATGATATCAGTTGTTACCTGAGACGAGGCTGTGTATCTTCTAACAAGTGTATGTACTTTATTCTTTTGATAGGTGGTGGCTAAGTTGATATTACGACTGTGTATATCAGAGTAATATGCAGCAAGTAATTCAGCTTTAGATGCGTCGTTATATATATACTTACTAGTGCGAGAGTCCTGTAGTGGAGGAAGGGCTGCGTAATGACATGCATATTGCTTACACACCTTCCAAAGGCTATTATTTTTAACACAAAGATTAGAAAGCATTTTATTAAATTTTTCGTTTTTATGTTTATTTAGCAAAACTTAAAAACAATGGAATATATAGACCGTACGTAGTAATCATTTTTGAAATTTTTTCTAATATAAAATTTAACAAGAATTAATAATAATATATGTGTGTGCGAATTGTATTACTATATTGTACGAGCAGTGTAAAATGGTCTTTCAGCAATAGTAATAAAATTTTTATATCAATAATTCTTGTTGAACTTTCTATTCGAAAAAATTTGATTATTATTACTGGGGATCATTCTACATTGCTGTACAATACAGTATTGCAATTCACACACACACATTTATATTTTATATATATATATATTTATATGCTGTTTAAATTTTCAATCAAAAACGATTATTACATATTGCTTTTTTCCTTTTCTAGAAAGGTAAAATTAGTATTGATGAATGTGGTATAAGATATGTTTAATTTAAATTATATAGTTTTGAAAAATTGTTTTTGAAATGAAGGCTATAAATTTGTGGTACCTTATTTGTACCGAAAAAACGATGTGCAATTTCTCGATAAAACTGTTTTATTACGAAATTGTTTATCCGAATATCATCTGATATGTCGTAATAAGTACACAGTCGCTAACAAGATTATTTTTATTACTACGTGTAGAATAATGTCTATTTTATATCGCGGCTGCTTGTGGGTCCTAACCTAACCAATTTAAAAAGCAATTTAGGATAAAATGTATAAACTTTTTTTTTCTATCTTTAACATTAATGGTTCTTGAGGCTAGTGACATCGTCGTTAATGTTATTATTATTTTGGTTGAAGAAATTTATTAAGGTTGCTTTTTTGTCCCAACCAACTTAAACAGCAATTTAGTATTCGATTTGCAAGCTATTTAGTCTAATCGTCTTTAAGATTGTGTTGTGGCATTAACGTTAATTACCTTCATTTTTTTTATCTGACAAATTAGATATGAACCACGAAAACATATACGCATAATTTCGAATTAGATTCTCTACTCTTTTGCCTTTTTTCATCCGTCCATATTTTGTCACTCTTCTTTGTTGCATATCTATAAATCGTTCAAACAAATTGATTCTTCGCTTAAATTTGCTTTTGTCCTTTATTTTCCCTTTGAAGATCTTCGTACTTCCTACTTGTATAATCGACTAAATCGAAGTTTCGAGTTCCTACAGTCATCTAATCCGTACGTATGTATATATATATATATATAATTAAAAATTCGTGATAAAAATGAATAAAATATACACAGACGAATGTGTAACAAAATTCGACAGGCAAAAACAAACTATAAACGATCACGAACAACAACGAAACAAGTAACAACAATGAAAAAAAAACACCGCACTGATCACAGGACCTGGGTTAGATTCGAATGCCGAAAGGCCCAACCAACGGCAATTTTTTTTCTTTGTGTTGCACAGTCAGCTGGATTTTCAATGTCATTAGCAGACAGAATGTAACGAATAATTTCTAACAGTACTTTTTGCAATGTAGGTTGTTTCGCACGCTCTTCAAGATGAGATTTTATTAGCTCTTTCAAATATTCTCTTCTGTTTCAAGTATCATTTTAGCTGCGAAATTGTTTGGAGCTTACAAGTTACGCGCGTTCTTGATGAGTATTTTATACTTTTCCAAGTCCTTTGGGCGGCTTAAGTCCGGAAGCCCCACCCGTGGGTGCGCAAGTGTGTATGTGTGTGTTTATAAATAGGTTTCCCATCATTGTAAGAAAATTAAAAAAAAAAATTTACGGGACGTTTTTGAAGTTGAATGTTAAATTTATAGCTGATTTCTAGTTTGAAAAATATTACTTGTTGAAAACGAATTAATTTTTAATATAGAAAAAGATATCCCGGTATTAACAAGGTATATATTTAAGTACACGTACATTTGGTTCTGTTATATGAATATAGTTAAATGGATTTCTGGTTTTAACTGGGATTGAAGATATTCGAAGAGGAAGAACAAGATCTCTAGCGATTCGTTATAAAACAGAACGTTATAACTGCGAATCGTTAGTGGGTTCTTCACCTTTCGTACAAGGATATTATATTCAGTTATCACGTGTACCAACACAAACGTTTACAACGCGCGCACGTATATATAATTCATGCGCGTTTATGGTGTAGCACTGTGTTGCTTTACGTTTTACCTTCAACTTTACTGTCACTGCGTTTAGCGTTTCTCTTGGTCGTTATCGTTTTCTTGTGTTTGAATCTGCGTCCGTCGTTCAAATAACGTTGCGTTACTAAGTCGAAAAAATGTCACGCAATGTAGTACGACTTAGTTTCGATATAATTTACAAGCAGTGTAGTAAAATTTAGAAATCGAGTTTTTCTTCGCCTTACGGTATTATGAATTCCACCGTAACATTCCCGGCGGGCCCCCCCCCCTATCCATGCACTAATGTAGAAGTGATCGTGATATCGGTGATATCTTCATCTTTTTGTGACACGCACACATATAATACATATATATATATATATATATATATATATATATATATAACACCATATTATATTGGGCTGTCTAATTAGAATTAACGTAAATTATAACATCTGGGTTGTACGAATTCTTTGCATCGTAAAATTAGAGTATTATTATGAAACAACCAAAATTTTACGAAAATGCCCTTGAGCGTTATACACAGTTGCATCGGTGAAAGTATTCGGTAGGTAAAAATTCGAATGCACTTTATGATGATTGTGATAAATTTGTTGTAAAATATTAGATGAAGTCCGTTACGAAATCTGACCGAATATATTCACTGTTGAAGTAAGCCTATTCTATACAAAATTATAATGGAATACCTTTACAGACAGACATCGCATCTAACGTTACGAACCACCAACGTCAAAAGTATTTAGCACTCTAAAATTAGATAATATTAGGTGATTTCTTAAAAAGTAACAAATTTTGTTTATGTTGATCTAAGAAGAATTTATTTATTAATGATTTCGTACATAAAACAACGTGTAATATTCATACTTATCAATGAAGCCTAAACAACAATATTATGGCATAATTATAAAATAAATATTAAATTATTCATTGGCCGCAGGAAAAATAACGGATAAACCTGCACTCTGCAACAAAGTAATTCATAAAATCTCACTAATGACAATATTAATAACAATTTCAAATAGAAATATGACGTAAATGATTAAATAACGAGACTACAATAAAAAATTAATGTAAACGATGTTAAAGACGGCGATGTTTGTGACGCGTACAACGAAGACGGAAGCTAGCCATATCCTAGTCACCAATTATGTTAATTAAATCATGATTGTGAAATTCACAATTATACTAAAATTTTGATGAAACTTTATAACGAGTAAGTGAATATATGGAAAGTTTGATTGTCTCTACATCTGTTAAATACTTTTGTACCTAGGAGCATTCAATATAATTCTACAACACAAGTTTTGCACCACTTGTGTAAGTACTGTCGGAGATTAAAATCCAAACTGGACACATACGTTAACGTTCGTCGAATATATTGTAAATCTACTTTGGCAGCATTAAGATGTGATCTTCGATGAAATATGAGAGATAGCGCATCCGAATGCTTTTGTATGCACTATTTAGAGCACTCGGTTTATGTGGCTGGTGAAGGTTAGCGGAGAGTCCAAAGTAACCCCCTGAGTATTTTAATTCTTTGAACCAAGTAATACATGCGTCATTAATAACAACGTTAGGTACTGATTTTGTAAATATCATAGTGTAGCTTCAGTTTTATGTATGTTGAATCGCAGATTTCAGTGCTTGTAATATTTGTAAAAGATAGTATCAGCATATTGTAAACGATTACTTATGGTTTCTAGTCTGTAAGACTTACAGAATAATGCTAAGTCATCGGTGTATAGAGTCGTTTAAACAAAATGTACATGGGATAAATCATTTAATAATATTGAGAATAGTTGAGGCCCGAGAACACTGCTTTGAGCAATTCAAGCGTAATGGGTTCAAAAGAGATAGTAGAGAGACTAATGCCTATATTCCGTTGTTTCAGTTATCCGCGAACTGATGTTCGAAAGAGAGAGCAACGATCTTACTTAAGTAGTATAAGCATACTTATATATAATAGATTCAGAAGGTTATAGAATCTTTAAAGGTAAGAATGGGAAAAATCCAATGAATAAAGGAATACCTCATCTCGGAACAGCTTTCATTGTTCACAGAGCAATTCTTGATTCAATAAAAGATTTTTACTCGGTTAATGAGAGACTATCAATTTTAACTTTCTGCTGTGCAAATAAAACATATACATTAATAAATTGCCATGCACCTATAAATGAAGACAATAGAAAAAATCCATCGAAAGTAGAAAATTTTTGGGAAATTGTAGATCAAGAGATGGCTAAAATTCCGGTTAAAAATGTGAAAATATTATTAGGTGATTTTAACGCTCAAGTGGGTAAGGAGAAAAAGTTCTAAAAAATGGTTGGAAAGTTCCCAGCCCATAAAAGAACTAATAAAAATTGTGAAAGATTCCTGGAAATATGTAATGCGTTTAATTTAAAACTAATGTCAACGGCTTTTAAAAGATTGCCTAAGAGACAAATGACATGGAGATCACCTAACCCATGGTTAGGAGAGTTTCAAATTGATCATGTAGCTATAACATATAATAATCGGAGGGAAATTATGAATGTCAAAGTTAAAAAAGGGGCAAATGTGAAAACGGATCATTATTTAACCACTATCAAAATGAATTTCATTCCTGAGAAAAGAAAAAAATTCATCTGAGAATGAATATTAAACTTTCCAAGGTTGACACAAATATGTTAATGTATAAGAAAAATGAATTTCAAAACAAACTGAATACAAAAATAAAGTCGGATAGCTGGGAAGAAATTAAAACGAAATTAATTGAAATATCGCATGAAATAGCCCCACTGAAAAAATCAATAAAACACAGATGGTGGAATCAACAATGTGATGAAGCTGTGGAGGCAAGGAACAAAACATGGAAAAAATGGTATTCGACGAAGAACAAAGACGATTATACTCAATTTAAAGATCAAAGATCCAAAACAGCTAAAATAATTAGGTCAACAAAAAGGAAATTTGAAAAAGAACAACTCGTTGAAATAGAAGAGAATTTTAAGAAAAATAATTTTCGGATCTTTTACAAAATATTCAATAAAAATCTCCGAAAATATCAGCCTCCTAATTTATGTTTTAAAAATGAGGAAGGTAAATTAGCTCTTAATGATAAAGAAAACTGTAGTATTTTAGCAACATATTTTAATAAGCTCCTTAATTGTGAAGAGCCAAAAGAAAAATTTCTAAGACAATTAACAACGTCTAAACATGAAGAATCTGTAGCCCCTAATTATCAAGAAATTGAAGAGATTGTGAAACAGTTAAGTAACAATAAGGCTTCTGGTGAAGATGGAATAATTGCTGAAATGTGGAAGATCGCAGGCCCAGAAATGATCGGAAAACTGCAAAGTGTAATAGAAAAAATTTGGAAAGAAGAAAAGGTGCCAGATGAGTGGAAAATAGCATTAATCCATCCACTGCATAAAAAAGGAAAAAAAGATGATATCAATAACTATAGAGACATTTCACTATTGCCTGTGACATACAAAATCTTGTCTAAAGCACTTTTAAACCGGTTAGAAAGGCAAACAGAAAAACAAATACGTGCAAAAATTCCATGTGGATAATAAGACTATTACATTAATAAAACAAACCCAACATCCAGAGTCAAGTTTCGAGGAGAAATATCCGAGGCTTTTAAAATTAAAACAGGAGTAAGACAGGGAGATTGTCTATCCCCTGTGCTTTTTAACTGTGTTCTGGAGAAAGTTATAAGGGAGTGGAAGATACTGCTGGAAAATTGCGGAATTGAACCAATCAGATTAGGAAGAAAAAAATCTGTGATCGAGATTTCATGTCTTGCATTTGCGGATGATATTGCAATTTTAGCTGATAATTTGGAAGATGCAGTTATTCAGTTAAATTCATTGAAAGAAGTAGCTGAAAAAGCTGGCCTGCAAATTTCATATGAAAAAACAGTTTATATAACCAATGAACCTTCGGCACCATGTTATTTATCAACAAAATACGGAAAGGTTAAAAAAGTCACCAAATTTAAATATCTAGGTGAAATAATTCAACCAAATGGTTTAGATAAAGAAGCGAATCTAACCAGAGTACACAAGATGGAACAAGCATTCAATGTAACCAGAGAAATATATAAAAAGAAGTCATTATCTATAAATACGAAGATACGACATTATGATACTTTAATTAAACCGCAATGTCTATATGCAGCAGAATGTCTGAATATGAACACAAGAAGAGAAATCGAGCTCATAGAGAAGAAGGAACGGAAAATTATGAGAAATTCTGTGACCGAACATTAAAGATGGACAACGGGTATTAAAAAGCAACAAGGAAATATATGAAAAAATTGAAAAGATATCGGACACAATGAGAAAAAGAAGAATAAGATTTTACGGTCACCTAAAAAGAATGGAACCACATAGACAAACTAAAGCCATATTTGAATGCTTTGAAAGCAATCCAAAGAATGAACTTATGTGGTTTATAGAAACCAAAAAAGATATATCAGAAATGAACATAAAAAGTGAGGACGTAAATAATAGAAATAAATTCCGAGAAAAAATTAACACATTTAAAGGTTTTGCTGAAAACGTGAAGAACACCAGTAGTTACATGTGGACGGAAGAAAGAAAAGCGCAGCACAGCTTGAAGATGAAAGAATATTGGAGAAGGAAAAAGAAAATCTCATGATCATTGTTTTTACGTGGTCCATAATTGACCAAAATCGAAAATAATAATATATATATATATATATATATATATATATATATATATATATATATGCAGAATTTCCCCTATGTCCACAAAGCAACAATTCCTCTTTGTTTTTTGTATAGTGGCGACTCAGCATAACACGACATCATTCACTGGTACTTTCCTCATTCGTCTTTGGAGTATTTTTAATTTTTGTGCTGATATTACAGTATATTCGGGTGGTACTCGAAACTTTGTTAATACATAGCATTGAGTTTATCTCACTGGAATCATGTTAAATACTATTCTTGAAAGCACAGCGTAACTCATCAACTCTAATAAAAGAGCACATCGGAAGAAGTCTAGTGCTTCTCATACAATAGTTCATGTAAAGGCTAGAAGAGAACATTCGGACATTAACTTACAAATATCTCCAAATCAAAAAGACATAGCTTTTTAATCAAATATTTTTATCATTTAAATAAGAATAATAATACAGAAAGAGAACAATGAAATGTTTCAAATAAGGAGCCTAGAGTCTTATGGGTAAAATAAAACTAATTCTCAAAAGGATCTAACACTAAAAATTTCGAGACAAAATACATAGAGTTTATAATGTTAATTAAAATGATTCAAAACTAATATTAAATTTAATCTAGAAACCGTAATTTCCCCATACTTTTATATTCTCATGTATGGTAAACACAACACACAACTCCCCTCTCCACTGGTAACAGCGATATTATAATCGTACAGTGGAACTGTCGATCAGCATATAGTAGTCATGGGGAACTTGTAACCTTTCTGTCGAGAAATAATGTTTCTGTTTGTGTAGTATGTGAAGCATGGCTAAAACCAAATTACGCTTTCAAAATTCCTGATTATAGTATTACGGAGTGATTGAAAGCACAGGCAAGGAGGTGGAGTGGCGATTCTTGTACATAAATTACTCAACTTCGAGAAAATTGATATTGACCAAGCTGCACGCATAGGTGCCTTTGGTAAAAGCTCCAATAACTTGGACTTAGTATTAGCTTCCTTTGGTATTTCTGATAAAATTGATTGGATTTTAGGAAAAGACCCCATGAGGAGCGATCATTTACTGGTGTTTGTCAAAATTAATCTGTACTCAGGCTTTGGATATTTTACAAAAAATACCCAGAAGGCATGCTTCATTAGAGATCATAAAATGGTCGACTGGGCTCAATAAAATACAGGACCTCAATTTCGAGGATTTCTCACCAATGTCTCCACAATCTCAATACTAGACCATCTATAAAATGATTCTTTCAGTGGCGAATAAAACAGCACCACTGATTAAGAAATTCTCCGGCACGTTCAGCACCACAAGGGTGGTGGAATGCAGAATGTAATTGATATGTTGCTCTGCGAAGAAAAGAACTAGCAATTTACAATTCATTTCCTACTATGAATAATTGTATACAGTATATAAGGCAACAAGCCGAAACTAAACGATTTATTAAACAAAAAAAAAGGAGTAACTTCCGAATATGTTGTAGTAGTATTAGTTCAAGTTTGGGAAACAAGGAGATATGGCAGAGAATTAAAAGGTTGGCTTACAAGCTTTTTACAACAATTTCAAAGCTCAGTCGATCTTTGGAATGGAGCAGACCTGATGGACGAACAGAGTATATCTATCTCATTTTTTGAAAACCTTATCTCAAAAGATGAATTATTTCTTAGTTTAGATTATAATAAAGATACAATGGTAGTAGTGGATAGTATATCATACAAAATGATACAAAAGCTACCGGAGGAAGCTAAAAATATGTTGTTAATCTTTTATAATAATTAGATAAACACAGGATACATTCACCCTCAGTGGAAGGAACATTATGTTTGCCCTAAACTCAAACCGGGGGAAAATCCCGATGACCATAATTCATACAGGCCTATTTCATTATTGTGGAAAACGTTAGAAAATATTCTGAACTTCAAGTTAGAAAGGTGGGCCTATAACTTCAAACAAATTTCGATAACCCAATATGGTTTCAAAAAAGGATTTAGTTCTACTGATGCATTAAGTTATTTTACATTATATATTCAGAATCATCTGACAATAAACAGAGTGTAAATGTCCGTCATGAACGAAAAGCATTCCATAATGCAAGACACCTGTATGTATGGAATGTACAAGACGGTTTTGTAAGGACTGTGTGGTCTAAAAATATGCATTCAGATTCTGATACATTGCACGTTTTTACACAAATATTATTTTGATGAATATTCCATAAATTATGTTTAAACTTCGTAAAACGTTTTTATTATTATACTTTTTTAATTTTATTCAAATTTATTGATTTTTTTAATGTGCACAAATGTCACGAAATTATTTCAGTACAATAAAATATTACTTTTTTAAAAATGTTGGGTAGATATATTCATAATTTAAACACGCCGGTCAAAATGATTGGTTGTCTGTGATAACACTTTAAAAATAGTACATCTGTTGTTTAAGGGTTAAATTTATGAAGTATGCAAGTTCGTAGATACTTCAATAATATACTATGCCAAATTATGAGTACACACACTTATTTCTTTATATATATATATTTATATTTATTTTATTTTTTCTTTATATATATATAATACATGATTATAGCTACACATGCCCAGTGGCGTAGCCAGATTTGGTTGAAGAGGAGGGTTCAAACAAAACTAAATTATAACAGTAAACCCAAGTTAAATTGAACTTTAAGTAAATAACCAAAACTCAAGTACGTTAAATCTCAAGCTCTAATCCAGCTCACCAGAGCTATTCTATACTTATTATACGTCGAATGTGTAATTCTATTAGAAGCAATAGACGGCAGAAATATTTAACGTCACTTGAACACACTAATAGAATGTTATTGAGGACAGAGGGAGATGGTTACAAAGTACAAATAAATTCTTTG
The DNA here is from genome assembly GCA_032883995.1 of Coronaproctus castanopsis. Classification (NCBI taxonomy): domain Eukaryota; kingdom Metazoa; phylum Arthropoda; class Insecta; order Hemiptera; family Monophlebidae; genus Coronaproctus; species Coronaproctus castanopsis. The sequence goes on along the minus strand of CM065053.1, from coordinate 160,348,462 downwards.
AAAAAGTAATCGATAAATAATGATTTTATATTTTTGAAGGCATAATACATAGTAATACTTAACTAAATTTAAAATTTAAAATCTATTCTTCAGGTTTTTCTACAAAATTCTTCTAGTACCTCCTATATTACAAAAATAAAATAAAGGAAACGAAAAAAAAAAAGGTTTAACAAAAATTCATTTAACAACGAGTATATATTTTCTTATCAGATTGATTTCAATGGGTGTCAGACCACCCCCCCGACTAGGCCACTGCACATACCTATTTACTTACTGCTATTTAATTGATATTATTGCACTATGCATACGGTGTATTAGTGTAATATTCTATTTTAAATCTATAAGCTATTTATAGTCGTTAACATTATTTAGTTATATAAAAAAAATCAAATATAATGCTCTTAATGTTATATGCGAGTAATATATGGTTAGATGTATCAATACTTTGGAAAGTGTGAAATGTAGTGATTTAAAAAAAGTAAACACACGATTAAAGTTAATATCAATTACTCGTATCTTTTTTGTTGTATCAATAATACCACAATGAGAGCATATATTAATGTCTTTAATTTCAGAACGTCTATCATTATATTACATGATCTTCCGTTTTTGTATATTATATATATATATATATATATATATATATATATATATATATATATATATATATATATATTATAGAGGTAGGTTAATTTCAGTGTCCCGGTGTGTAAATTATCAAATAGTTAAGACAAAGTGTAGAGTAACGATATAAATATATAAAGGTATATTTTATTTATATATATATATATATAATATTTGTATATACGTGCACTTCAGTGTGTGTGTAAGATGAATGTATTTATGGATTTTTAATTTCTTAAACCGGGCTACAATCTATTTATATGTGTATATGTATATACGTATCAATATGACATATTTATTTGTTATCGCGTATTAGTTCTTTTCGTTGTTTTGGCTGCATTGATTGCGGTCTATTACAAATATTCTATGTGGCCCCGTTGAACATCGTGTTATCCTTTATTATTCTCCCGTGATGATTTTGTTATACGGATGGTGATATACATTGTAGCTGGTTAAAACAGTGTTAACCAAACCGTTTGGGGCTTCTACAGTTGTGAATTAATCCGCCAGTATGGAATTTTTCATATTTTGTCTTTCTTTCAGTGAACTATTTTATTTAAGTTTTTAAATTCAGCATCTTCTTACTTCTTCGAATATAATCGCAATGCCTGGTCGTTTATGGCGTTTTTTAAAATATTGTTTTAATGCTTTATGCTTTTCAACCCGTCTGTTTTGATCGGTGTTGTGTTTTGCTAAGTTGTCTGCTCGACGGTTTGCATTCTCCACGGAATATTTATACATTTGTTGTACGTAGATTAAAAAATGCGGCACCGTTTTATCCATCCGCGGACGATATTTATTCGTTTAAGTCGTACTAACGCGTTTGGTTTACTTTATTCTCGCTTCTCTCTTTTTAAGGTTATTCTTCCAATAATATGTTTGTGCGCGTGCGCGTTAAGTATTCATCGATGCGAAACTTGTACATTAGTTTCAAAAGTTACTGAGTGAATGCTACCGTAAATATACCAGTTGTTTACGCTCGTGAAAGCGCATTTGCGCGTTTATAACTTTTTTCCTTGCGCTCGTCGTTATTTTTTTCGTTGGTGTCGGTACACGATTTCTTTATTATCATCATTACTATTTATTATTATTATTATTATTACTATTACTACTATCGTTATATATTATTTTTATAAATCAAAATAACTTTGCGCGGTAAACGTACAGAGTGATAATGAAAGCACACTTGTAGTAAGAGCGACTATGCCAGCAATAACGATGATTTCTGTTTGTTACTTGCTATATACGTTTCGTTAGCGCTAGTGTGGTGTTCGTTGGTTATAGGACGATGACGACCATGTTTAATTGCGCCGTCAATTCGTTGTGTTGTATACGGTAAAGACGTAAACATCAAAATGGCGGCTAACTCTGTTACTGTTGCCGCTGTTTGTCAATTTTTAAAGGAAGAAAATTATGTGATATTCTTTTACTCGCGTGATGAATCGATGTTGAAGATGCATTTTTAATTTTTTTTTTCGTTACGTTTGTTATACGGATAATAAATGACGATTAATGTATAATTTACCAGTGTATTTTACCCGTTTCCTTTTTCAGTCAAGTCTGTGTTACTAGTTTTTTAAGTTTCGTCGTTCAAAATTTTATTTTTATATGTTAAACTTTTTTTTTGTAATCGCGTGCGTTTTACGATATATTCGGTTTCGAATTTTTAATACTAAACTAAATTATACGCAATTTTATTTTAAAAATAACGACACTCTGCAATCGAACCATTACTTTAGCTGTGGTAGGTATAAATGTGTTTTCGAGTATTTGTAACAGTTTAAATTCGCATATTTGTCATATTTGAACAGTTTAAATAGATTTAATTTTGCATTCGAATGTTGTGTAAACAATAACAGTATTATTATGTGTAGAACGTAAGTCAATGTAATGCGAAAGGAGTAAATAAATTTAGACGTTTATATAATCATCGTGGAATAATTTTTAAAAAATAATTGGTTACGAGTATACATAAAATTTGTGCAAATTTGTCGTCGCGGTAAAATATGTATTTGTTATTTTTAAATTTTTGCGTGAAAAGTTAAAAATTTATAATTTTTTCATTTCAGTTAGTAAAAATTTTTATGTACATTTGTATATATATACAACGCGCGTTATATCGATGTGTGTTACTAATTGCTTCTATTTGTTTTGTGTTTTTTTTTTTCAGTATTAGTTTCCGTAATTGCTTTACCAAGGAAGAAATAAATCTTCATGTTAGAGTTTAGTTTTGATGAAAATACTTCTAATAAACAAAGCTCATTTAATAAGGTTTGTCGTAATGATTTTTACATTACTGTTACTAATAACAACTTTATCGAATTATTATTTTTTTTTAATTTTACCCTGTTATTTTATATTTTCACTTTCTAGCATTACTTAATGTATATTCAAAAGTTTCGCGTGTCAAATGTTACGAAACTCTGTTATTCGAGTGCACTTACACTTTCAAATAATAAAACAGTTGACTATTATGAATTATTCTTGTATATATGTTAACATTAATGATGAATTATTTGTTCATCTTAAAAGTATAAATTGTAAAATTACGCATTTTTAAATATACCCTAATGTACACGTGTACATGTGTGTATTTATATCGTCTAAAAAAAGTTTTTGTTACATTTTACAGGGTAGAAATATTACCAATGATAAGGAATGCTCTCTTCCACCACCGCAAAATGCAGGCTGTATTTTCATACCATCCCATTTTGACTTAGGTAAAACTATTTTTAGAATATAATTTAATTTATGCATATTAAACATATTATTCTTTTAATAATGTACCAATCGTAGCTGAATAAGTAAAATAGTTTTGTTGCTATATTATTGTTGAATATTGAATTCAATAAATGAAGCGTGCATTTTCAGTGTTGTTTTGAGATAGAATAAAAGTATAAAAATTGGTTCTATTCGATTCGTTATAATTGTTTCATTAATTTTTATTTTTCTAGGCTGTGAGCCGCAAAGTTCTCTAAAAAAGTCTGATTTTAGGATTTCGGAGGGAGAAGGAGCTGGCTCTCTCTGCATTCCTACCAATTCACCTCGTTCTCTATCTACTGTGATAACCAGCTCAAATATGTTAGTAAAACCGTTCCCTCCGTCCTCTCAACTGCCTAATGTAAGTTTTTTTTATTTACTTTTTTTTGTTTTATCATTCTATTGCACATTAAAGTTACATGCTATTTTTGGTTAAGTTTTCAAATTAATGGACTTGATGAAATTTAAACTCATGCACGACAGGTTTGTCATTTGATCCTTTTTTTTTTTATTATTATTTAGGTTGCACAACAGAGTAATGTTAATATATAATATTCCGCTGTACGCTTATTTAAAAATATATTTGACGCATTTAAATTAGTATAATTTTTAACGAAATGCGAAGATTTGTTGTCAGTAGCCTCATATATTTGATTAAAATTACTTAAATCCATTTTCACTTTTATTTTTTCACGTTTAAAAATTAACGTAACTATTTTAGTGTTTTCAAACTTAAACGAATATATTATATATAAGGTTTTCCATCAACAGCGGGTTGAGTCGATGTTAAAACAAGTTGTGTATGAGGAATAACCGAAAATGTTGTGTTTTTTTTACTATTATTTGTAAGGTCCACATATGCCACTATGTATGAAATATGACGTCGTTCAAATGTCTATTATGTCGTTTCATTATGGTGATCCGAATAGTCTAATCTCTGGCTGAATTTTAATGATACATTGTTATTTCTAATAAGGGCATTAATCGATTGCGACTTATTGGCATGGACCCGCGAGTTCATGCATAAGAAAAAGTTTAGAGGGTCAAAGCATGATGGCCAACGTGAACCCTGTCCTTATTAGAGAACCCTATAGTTTAATACGTACGTTGAGATGACTAAAAAGTAATTTCTTCAATCTGTTGCATGATTAATTTACAAATGGTATAAGTACATCGATTACATTTAAATATGTAATGATATTTTTAACGAAAATTTAAAATGATTGAATTGAATGATTTGTTTGCAGATACTATAGATATATGAACATATACCGATCTTATTTAAATTGTCGACTACTTTTTTTTTGTTTACAATGAATTTATTATTTTTTTAATCGAAATTTTGATTACGTCCGTATAATTATTTCTACAACCCTAATACAGTCATTACATTATTTATTTAGAAACTTAATTCCGAAAATTTCTAACTTATTTTGGCTTTATTTCACGTATTTGAGAGTTTCTTGCAGTTATTTTCCATTCCTGGTTATGAAATGGTAGAAAATTTCGTTTATTTGGGATCCTTGTTGGAAAGTAAAGACGGATCTGAAGGTGAGATCAAGAGAAGAATTCAACTAGCACGGAGTGCGATGGTTAAACCAACACGGATATGGAAAGATTCCTCTGTTACGAAAAATACAAAAATTCAACTTGTACGCACTCTGGTTTTTTCAATATTTCTATATGGTTCAGAAACGTGGACGATCAGAAAGTCCGAACAAACTCGCATAAATAGTTTCGAAATATGGTGCTGGAGGCGGCTCCTTCGAGTTTCGTGGATGGAAAAGCGTACTAATACGTCTATTTTGGAAGAAATTCGTCCAACCCGCAGATTAACAACAGAAGTTCTCGCACGTATTATGAAATTTTTTGGTCATATCATACGAAAACATGACGGAATCGAAAGAACAATAGTTATCGGAAGAATGAATGGTGTGCGGCCAAAAGGTAGAGTACCAATTAAATGGACAGATGCAGTGACTGCTGCAGCTCGGATGTCATTTTCAAAATGCGTTCATGATGCCGAAGATCGTCCAGGATGGAGGCAGAAAATAATGAAACTGTTACCTTGATCACGATACTCCTACGTGGAGTTACGACTAAATGATGAGAATGATGCAGTTATTTTATCGTATTGTGGAAATATCTATGCGATAGTATGAATTCAAGTCAGCACGTGCTGAGATTTTTCTTCATTAATCTTAGTTCAATTACATAATGATTCAGACTGCGTTTTAAGTTATTCTTGATATTGGCTTAATTGTAGCTTATAGGAAGGATAGTTATCGTCAATGAATATTGATATATTTGTTGTGTATCAACTTACTATTAAAAGAAAAATGAGAAAAACGAAGCATTTGAAGTTCACTTTAATTTATTTTTTAATTATACAAATTTTAAGAAGTAAACAACCATATGATAAATAAATAAAAATAATAACATAAATAACGAATTAAACGCGTTCAATGTTCATTATTTTTTAACAGGGCTCAAAAGACAAATGCGACGGAGGTTCTTCCATGGCCGAATCTTTGACAAGGCTGGTTGAATCTGGTGCTCAGGATAGTAATCATAAGCTTATGAATAAGATTCCTAGTAATGTTAACAATCATAATATTAAGAATGCAACCAATGAACGGAGTGTAACTCCGGTCGACATAAGTGAAAACATTCCAGTAAATATGACGTCGACGTCGTCCCTTTGGACTAAAGGAGAAAATAAGAAAGTGTCGGTTGACGAATACAAACAACGATGGGCCATACCATTAGAATGTAGATTGGTGGGTGGAGGGGAGAGTTCGCTAAATTCGAATAACCCCAGTTGGACAGCAGCTTCCAATAATAGTACAGTCGGCGCATCCAGTTCCAACAACAACAGCGCTGCCATACCTACCTCTAGTTCTTGGTCAAATTCTCAACAAACTGCTGCCTCCAATTCTTCAAGTTCTTCAAACGCATGGGCATCTGCGACAACTGGTAGTAACAGTGGAAATAATAATTCTGGTCGTCAAACTTCATCCAGTATCTCGTCTCCTAATAATGCTAGTCACCAATCAAATACAGTTCAAACCATAAGTAAGTTTAAAAATTAATTTTTCATTTCACCGAATTCGTCTAGTTATGAAATTGTAATATTAAAAAAAATTTTTAAATTAATAGGTAATAATACATCTTCTAACTCCGGAAGTAATCCTGCTACTAACAATCCTAGCGCTACTCCAACGTCTTGGGCACAAGCAGCTGGAAAAAATTTACCAACATCGACGTCTAATACATCTGGATCTTCGAATAATGCAAATAACAGTGTTGCGCCTTCGAATCAAAATACTAATAATACGAATAATCCGACTAATAATAATGGTAACAACGGTGGTAACAATATCAATAGTCCTAATGGTAATGCCGCTAATTGTGTCATGGTCAATGGTAATGGTAATCCAAGTGCTACTTCCACGAAACAGCAATTGGAACAACTGAATTCTATGCGGGAGGCGTTATTTTCTCAAGATGGTTGGGGAGGACAACACGTTAATCAGGACAGCGCCTGGGATGTACCTGCGTCGCCGGAACCTCCTCCGATAAAGGATAGCACCGGTAATCCTACCGTTCCATGGAAACCGAATGTTAATAATGGTACTGATTTATGGGAAGCGAATTTGAGAAACGGTGGTCAACCTCCAGCACAAACTGTTCAAAAAACCCCTTGGGGTCACACACCTGCATCAAATATAGGTGGTACATGGGGTGAAGATGACGATACAAGCGATTCTTCTAACGTTTGGTCAGGCACTGGAAATACAAATGTAAATTCCGTTCAACAGTGGGGTTCAGCCTCAACTAGCCAAACACCCATGTGGAATAACAAAAAAGATGAATGGAACGCAACCGGTTCAAATTGGAACGATCCTAGAGATATAAATCGTACTGGAAACGGAATAGATCCAAGATCTAATGTTGACTTGTCTCACATGAGACCCGTAATTGACCATAGGTTAGTAATTTTTATCATAATAATGGTTATTATTTTTTTATGCTAATAAATATCACTATTTAATATTATGACAATAGTTATGTAACATTTTTAATAATGAACCTCTGAATAACAGAAACATTAATAACGACGGAATAATACGAGGAGATCCAAGGGGCATAACAGGACGTTTGAATGGAACACCTGCAACAGATCAAATGTGGAATGGACCAGCTCAACAACCACCAGGACCTGGACCTCATCACCATGTGAATCCTGGAGGTCCACCAACTGTGCCAGCACAAGCTTCTAAGCTCGTATCACAAGGCCCAGTTACAGGTAACTGTTCTAATGTTTGTTTACAAAAAGTATACGTAAGCTAATTTTCCGTTTAAAAATTTTAAAATTTCATTTAATAGGTGCTAATAAAGTAGCGACTTGGAAAGATATTTCTGTTGGAAACGCCAATTTAACAAGGAATACAATACAGTGTCCACCAGGAGCATCTTTACAGCAGAGCAGATTAAGTGGAACAAATATAAATGCTGTTAATGCTGGCGGCTCCGTTCCTGGTATGAAACCCGATCAACCTTTATGGAATCATCCTAGGTTTGTTAATTAGATTTTACTGGTGTAGTTAGTAATGTACTTTTCAGTCGATCGGCTTTATTGGTTATTCTCGACGAACAATACAAGTAAAAAATCAACATATTTCACGTAATTTAAAACATTTTTTTCCCAATTAGGAATGGTTCATGGGGTGACAACGGCCCTCATGATATGAATCAGGCTCCATGGGGAGATGACAAAATAACGTCATGGAATGACGCTTCACTATCATGGAATAACCCACAGAAACCAAAAACGCCAATGACACCTGGCGGTTGGGTTGATGGTGATGCTGATACTAGTTGGGGGCATGCGGGAAAAATGGTACAACGACGTTTGAATTCTTTTATTTAGCATATAAATATTTTGCACTTTTTGTGTATAACTGCGAATTTAATTATATCAATTTATTTTTTTGGTCATCTTTCTTTAATTAACTTTTCTAAGGTTAGTTTTTATTTTAACAAAGTTTCTCGGTCAAGGAATTTAATATAATCTTAAATAGACGTGTATTATTTAAGAGTGCATTCAAGTTTGATTAATAGCATTCAGGTTATAGTTCTCATTTTATATTCATCGTGCTTTTGATTGTTGTTGAATTTCAACAACTTTGGATTTAATCTATAATTTCTGGAAAATAGTATAAACTTCATGATCCTCTCGTGTAAATCATACGACGTTTTGTAGAATATTATGATCAAACATTTGTGTTCACGTCTGGTGGCGAAGTGATTAAATTACTGTCCCATTTATTTAAATGTGATTGGAATTTTTCGCTTATAATGAAAATTTTTATTTCGGTGGCAATTATACGATGTCTATTTATAGATTTTTTTTAGAACCCGCGAATTCCTGTATTAATTTTAATTCACACTCGTAATTTTTTCACGTTCACAAATTTTAAATACTTAATAATTTTCGAAATTATATTAATACCATTAAATTTAGTGTGAATTTTTGTTTTGGCAACTATTATTAGTTTTAATAAGATCTCGTTGACAATTTGAAGTTTTAATAATTCACAAACAAGCGTGCTTTATTTGTCGACACTATTAAAATGTAACAAATGTTAGTATGTTTTTAATTTATGCATGTTTGATACACAGGGTCAGGGTCCAAAAGTATTGACGAAGGATATTGTATGGGCGAGCAAACAATTCCGTATATTGACTGACATGAATTATAAGGTAAATTTACATTTTACTTCTTTCTTTTTGATAATATTTATTTTATTAATCATATTTATGAAGCTAGGTGTGACCGATTATATACGTACATATTTTTAATATGTAATTAACATGTCTTTGAGAAATCAGATGAATAGCTATATCATATTTTGCTTTCATATTTTAATAGAAAAATCATAAATGTGCATCATATATAACATACTCACTCGTTAATCCAGTGGGTAACATGATATTGCAATTCATTATGTATCTTTTTTTTTTTTTTTTCAATAACTACGGATTAGTACACATCTTTTATTTTATGGCTTACGTTTTTCCACGAAACATCTTTCCGATTCAAATTCTTTGGATGTAACATAATCGAATAATTTGTTATGAAAATAACAATTTTAAGAGACAAATCTATTATGGAAAAAGGGTGCTGTTCGGATTACATATATTGAAAAACTTTTCCGTAATGTTAAATTTCAGGACAATTAGCAAAAAATTGTATATTTTGTTAATATTAAATTTTCTATATTATTTGTTCTTCTCATTGACATTTCGTATTTCCCATCAGAATCCACGTCATCATACGTGGAGTATATCTGGGTTCGATTCAATAATATCGTATGTTAATATTACTTCTCTGCGGCAGATATTCGTCGTTGACTTTTTGTTTCTTTGGAAGATTACGTAAAAATAACAATTTTATATCATCACTTCACAATATCCTATAATTCATTTTGTAAACTTTTTCGATAAAGTAGATTATAGTTGACAGTGTCAAAGATTGTTGTTAAATTTATTAGCACTTCTATTTTCATATATGTTGTGTAATTTCAAAACTGCGTGACGTACTAGTTTCTTCAGGAATCAGTTGCCTTCGTATAGCAGAACACGTTCGAAAAGCTTCACAATACAGTATAGTAGTATGGTCGACCGATAAATGTTGGTTTTCGAAGAACTATTTTTGATTACCCGTTTATATGACTGATAAATACTTTCAAAAACTAATTTAATTTTTATATAAATTATTACATGACGATACATGGTAATAGCACAGAGCAGCGATTTACTTCAACATCGAAATTCATAAATTTAATCTTACAGATTTGACATATTACTTTTGTGTTTCGCAATAATTTTCAATACGTTTGATTTTAATATATAGAAAGAAGATGTTGAATCTGCTTTGAAAGCGAGTAACATGGTATTAGAAGATGCATTGGAATATTTAAATGCAACCCGTTGTGGTATTGATAATTGGAGGCGACATGATGCAGACGCTAGTTCATTTGATCATTCCTCAAATCAACAACCTTTCCAATCTCATCGTATGAATCCTCAGCAACAGCTTCCTTTTAATATGCCGTCGGTATGTATCAATTAAATTTTACATACTTTATAAACCTCATATGCTGTAACTGATGATAATTTTGTTATATACATATTTGTGTGTAAATTATATATTAATGTCATATCAAATTGGTAAAACAATTCAATTTTTTGTGTGCGTTTTCAAATATGTTTTATATAATAATTATACAATTATTAAGTTAATATCATCGATATTTTATTGATGGTATATATTTAAACTATTTCCCGTTCCGTTGAATCCAATATTTTATATTATATAAAAATAATATTCGTCGGTGCGTGTCCTACTCTTCGTTGAATGCTAGTTTCTTGTTTGCCGCGTGGAAATAATTTTTAAATATTTTATTTTACTTCTATTGAAAATTGTATTCATATCTTTTGCTACGATGCTCTGAAATAACTGTTTTCAATTATATTGTACCGCTTTGTTTTGTTGTTTTTTCCTTTAATTAGTGATGATACGATTTTTAGTAATATAAAAAATAGTTGATTATGTATATAAAAATAAATATATGTATCGCGTAAAGTATTTCAAAGATATTCTCCAAATGTATTCGATTTGTTCCAATCAATACTTTTTTATTTTTTTCACATTAAACTGGTTTTTTATTGATTTTTATCACTTTGAAATATTTATTTTGGATTTACAATGTATTTGAATGATTTTTTTTTAACTTGTTCGTTTCACTTTGTTCACATGCAATGTTCAGTGATAATTTTTTTCAATGATATGCTTTGGGGTTGTATATTTAATAAAACAAAAATGATAGGTTACTCAATTTTTAAATTGTTACTTAGCAACGTTAACTTTTGATGTTATTTTTATATCTATGGAATATAATCCTTTTAAAGTTACAAAATTGTTAATTTATTTTGATCCGTTAGCGAGTGTGCTGTTTACTTAAAAGATACCAAGTAAAAAAACAGTGGTTACATTCATAATTTGCTTGTGAACATATTACACATACTCCACTAATTTTGATGTGAACGCGGGGTTCAACTGTTTTAAGGAAAAAGAAATGATTAATATTCAATATTCGTGCAATCTAACATAATCATATTTCATCTGTACTTTTTCACCAGGGTGGAAATGCAAATAATTCTAATAATTTTAACGTTAATCACGTGATGTCCCAAAAAGCGATGTCTCAACATCATTCACAACCGACTCAAACTTACATGCCACAGGTAATATATGCGTGTATATTTATTGTATCACCTGTGTTAATCTGTAAATGAACTTGTACATAAGAGGATAATTCATTCGCAACGCATCTGAACCTAGCAAATACTACTTTTGTACTATGACAATAATAAGTGCTTGATACTCCTTGTCACTATTTCTTCGCTTAATTAATCCTATCATCGAAGCTTGGAATATCGTATCAGTCTATTTTTTCGATTAATTCGTGGCATGCTAGTTGTACATAGTGTATATACTGATTAACTACTGAATATGCGTATAACTGAAATGTATATTATATTTCATGTGATTATTAGTGTAATATTTTATGGTTCTGTATGCTTCGAATTAGTTACTATTTCTTATTATATACCTATAAAATGCTTTTTTGGTGTGCATCGACTGAACTGCTGCTTACATACGAAATATTATTGTTGTATTTTATATTTAGCTTTTAATAAATTTTATAGTGTACATGTGCATACCGTTAAATCTAAGCATGATACATAAAAGCTTTATTTTACCATTAAAATTACTTTACTACACATATTTCAATATGATTAACGTACAATTTTAAATATTACAGATGATAATGTTGATTTTTAATTTGGTGTTTACTTATGGCTTATATATGTTTACACAATAACATATATACAGCTGGATTTTCAGCCATTAGCTTGTTATTCGATGTATCAAATCATATATTTTAGTTAGTTGCATATCTTATAAATTAAAATGTATTCAATATTTATGTTATTCACATGAATGCACGTGTAGCTTATGCACATACATGAAAAAAGATCATATTAATTTGATCTGTATATAAAACGATCGTTTCTTTACGTTGAAGGATTCTACGTGTAAATAAATAAATAATTCATGTTGTCCTTGTTTTGGATGGTTCTTTCAACTCTGCAGTGTACCTACACGTCTTTTTTCTTTTTTAATCATATATAGACATTTTCCTTGTTTTTCTATGCGTTCGTATTTGATATATTGACCTGCTAATTTAATATTATCTTCCAACCGTGTACGTGACTGGCCTATTTCTTATATATTCTTCGGATGCATCTTAGTTGATCTGGCTGTTCATCTGTTATCATGCAATCTGGCAACGTTCCCTGATCATTTTCTTCTGGCTTATTTTATACAGTACATAATGTTCCTTTCTTTCAACATTTTCTATTGCAGTTCAAAGTTATTTAAATACAATTTTTTACTTATCGGACTATATGCGCACGCTATATACGTGTGTGTGAGAGGGGCTTTGTTTGTCATTGATATTGTTTCTTTAACAATGTACTGAAAATTATATTTAGATATTTCTTAAATGCCAATGGACTGAATATTCCAAAACAGTAATTTAATGTTAACAGTTAAAAATAAATGTAAAAATTATTTTTTATTAAATTATGTTTTTTAATTTAGGCGTCTCATACCAACCAAAATAATGGACCATCGTCACAACAATTACGTGTCCTAGTGCAACAAATACAACTTGCTGTTACTGCTGGATATCTTAATCAACAGGTAATTTTGATCAGTATCAATCTCGAAGTTTGATATTATTTATTATTCCATTGTTTGTTCTTCGTTATAATTTCAAATATTCACAATGTTTCGTCTTTTCATATTATTCATTTTGTTTTTAATTGTCACATTCGTTTTCTTGGGAAAATGCTCTGTAAAGACTAAACTCGAATTTAAGGTTTTCTAACAAAATAAGTTGTTTTTGTATATTTCTACACAATTGTGTTATTTTATTTTTTCAACGCGTCTCTCTTTAATTTCAGCTATTATCATAATTATGTAGCGACAAAATTTCCAATTTTTATTGCACATTTCATGCTGATGTCTAATAATTTGAAATCTGAATAAAGCGTTATTAATAATGAATGACTCGAAATAATGAATAAAGAAAATTTATATATTCGCTATCATGATAAAAAAAATATGCATTTATAAATATTTTTATTTTAGATATTAAATCAACCACTCGCTCCTCAGACTTTGCTTTTATTGAATCAGCTGTTGTCACATATCAAGACAATACAACAATGTAATCATCATCAACAACTGTTGTCTGCGACGAAGAACAGCAACAATAACAATACTATAATGGCATTAAATATTCAAATCAGTAAATTAAAACAGCAAATACAAGCACTTCAGGTTAGTTAATTTGTAAAACCTGTCCTCATTTTAATGAATATATTTTTAAATGTCAGCACTAGTCTTACATCAAATAAACATATTTATAACCGTCAAAGTGATCTGACAGGGAGAGAGAATGATGTAAAAATTTGTATAACGTATTGACTTTGTAATTCACATTAAAACTACGTTCAAAATTATGATAAATATATAAAGTAATCTGGTTTTAGTGTTAAACTTGAAAATATGGGAATTATAATTTATCTCTGAGTAGCAAATAATTAGAAGTAGAAACGTATATTCCTAGAAAACCATTGTATTTAAATCTGCTTAATGATTTGTATATTGTATACATAATTTCACTCTTTTTTTTATATATATATATATTTTATTTTTGATGGTACAATTATTGTTTCTTTTCGTTAGTCAAGAATAAAACTAATTATATAATCTGGTTTTAGTGTTAAACTTGAAAATATGGGAATTATAATTTATCTCTGAGTAGCAAATAATTAGAAGTAGAAACGTATATTCCTAGAAAACCATTGTATTTAAATCTGCTTAATGATTTGTATATTGTATACATAATTTCACTCTTTTTTTTTATATATATATATTTTATTTTTGATGGTACAATTATTGTTTCTTTTCGTTAGTCAAGAATAAAACTAATATTAATTTAATTCTCTATGAACAGTTACAAGAAATCGAAATATTTCATATTCGGTTAACAACGTGTTTTTTTAAGGAAAATACTAATTCGTTTCTAGGAATTTAATTATTACTTTATGTATAATGTAGTTCGAGTTAGTTTATGCTGGTAAAACTAATATACTTCATGTATTTTTTTCCATTTCAGAGTCAAATAGGTGCTCAACAGTCTATATTTTTGAAACAACATCCTCAACATCACAGCCAGTCTCAGAACCAACAAAATATGGCAGAATATTTCAAGATGCAAGAACCTATGAATGTTTTGCCAAACAATTTTAGTGATTTATCGATAAATAAAGACTCTCAAATGGTAATATATGTATACATTAAAATTTATTTTAACTGCATATGTGGTGTGTAATTTGTGCAGTGAGAAGTTAACTTCTAAACATTTATTACCTATTTTTATAATTTTTTATTATTTATTTGCATATGTTATCATTTTTATATTATAAAATTACACATAACGCTTATTGAAAAAAATACTGTTATTTATAGGGTGTGAATTTCAAAACTTCGAGATTGATGCAGTGGAAGTTGCCACCATTAGATAAAGATGATATATCTCTTGCTAATGAATTTAGTAGAGCACCTGGCACGACAGCAAAAAACCCTAATCCAGGATCTCCTAGTTTGAATCCAATAATGGGACAAAATGACAAGTACGCTGTTTGTGCATTATTATTTACAATGTAGTTATTTACACCTACTCTTAAGGATACGAAATTAATATTCGTAAATTGTTTTCATTTTATCTTTATCGTATTAGAGTAAATGAAAGTAAATATCCTTGGATCACATACGCGTTAGGAAATGCACACTAGCTTCATCGCGGTTAAAAACGATAACATTAACAAGTAAAAACAATATTTTTTAAACGAAAAAACCTGTCTAGATTCTTATGTTTTTGTTAACCACTGTGTGGGAGAAAGGAGTTATGAATAATGATGGATCTGTTTATTTATGAAAACATAAGATTTGATAATGAGGGGTAATGTGACTTTTCATTATGTATAAGGTGGTAAAAAAAACTTAGAACGGTCAGTTCTTTGTTTCTCCCTAACACAGTATGTTCTTTGATAAGAAAAAAAACCTATAGTTTTACCTATGTACATACAGTTACAATCTTTACAAATAATTGATTAATAATATTTTTAAATAAAATAGGAATAATAATGGATAATACCAGTAACAATAATTATATTAATATAACTGATCTATAAAGAAAATATTTAAAAATAATGATTTAATATTAAGCCAAGCTGACAAAGTAATTACTTTGCTTTGTTATGCTGCCCAAACTTATTTTTATTCTTAAACTAACTGATCCCTTTCTCCCTAATTAGTTCAGAGTTAGTCCTAAAGATCTCACTCTCAAAGTGAAAACACTTTCTCGAAATCGTATAAACTGCACAAAAAATATTGTTTCAAATTCCGATATCAAACACACAACCTTTAAGTTGTATGTTCTGGTGAAATTTTATAAAATACAGTTGTCATTCGTCTTATAGTTTTTTATAATAATGCTCGTACCTACCATTTGAGTAAAAGATTAAGCATCCTCTATTAAAAAAAATAAAATATAAATTTTAATTCTAAATATAATATGAAGAATGCTATTCATTTAATTGATGGTATTACGTACATGAAACATCATCTAATTTGTAAATAGTTTCATTCGATGTGAAAAACTTATTACCATAAACGAAATTAAATTTATCATTAAATTCAATTTTAAAAAAATCAACACCGATCGCAATATTTGAACTTCTTAATGTTTTGTCTGTCTCGACCATTCAATATTTCCTTTTTAATATTCAATTCTATCTATAAACCGATGATCTTACTTTCGATGGGCTCTCTTCTATCTCTATTTTAGTTTAAATATATGCGAGTAACTTTGGAAAAAAATTATTTCAATCCGAACTTGAATTTTTAAAACTTATTGTATATCACCATTAAAACTTTAAGAACTTTTTGTGGATCCTATCTCTTCGGATGCGCGTAGATTATATAATTTTATTAAGACTAATACTGGCTAAAGGGTGGAAACTGGGCCAAAAAAAAACACGTACACACTTTAAAATCCTATTATAAAAATAGACCTTAAGTAACATAATATATAAATAGACTAAATGATGATAAATCTGTTAGACAAAATGGAAGTAAGTAGTTAAAAACTTAAAAAGTCGTTTGATTTTACATAACTATTTAACTTAAACTTCGATTGGAAAAATTTGTTAGTAACAATTACATCTTATTACAATAGTACATGGAGTATATCTGGTCGTATGGAATCTGCTACTTGGCCTGATTCAATGCAAGAAATGTCAGATAACAAAGATTGGGGTCAGAATTCAGTTCCTGTTTCGACTTTTAATGATCTAGTACCAGAATTTGAACCTGGGAAACCTTGGAAGGTATCGTTTCTTCTTTTTAAAACTTGTATTTGTTTGTATGTAGAAAATTCAGAAAAATTTCATGTTTTATATTTTATGGTATTATTAACGATAAATTCATAATTTCTATTCAAAAACTAATGTTAATAGTTCGTAATAATTCTCAGTAAACGTTGTCATACAAATGATATGAATTTTGATAATAGGGTAGTCAAGTAAAAAACATCGAAGATGATCCAAGTATCACACCGGGATCAGTACGTAGTCCGCTCTCATTGGGGAATATTAAAGACGATATTTTCAACGCCAGCTCAAACGGTAATAATGGATTAAGTGGAAAAACCTCGCCTAACTCAGTCGACATGCCATTATCGATCTCTGCTTCATCTACATGGAGTTTTAATGTTGCTTCACCCGGTTCTACGTCTGCTTCTTTTACTAGGTGCGTTATGATAAATGACGGTATTTTAACTTTATGAGTCACATAACGGAATAGATAATAAAATTTCGCTTTGGAATGTTGTTCTGAAAATATTTATTAACTTTGTAGTGAATTTACGAAACTAATTTTGTGTTCTTTGTGAACTGCATCAAATTAATGAAATTGAGTGTAAAACTTCTATGATTTCTTAATAAGAAAATGATTCCGTTAGTAAACTGACGTTGGTTATAATATGACATAATCTATTATACCGAACAATTTCTTTATATCCGTAATATCTACTTTTCGCCGAATACCATTCTTCTAGTGTGTCTATAAACATCTGTTCTTACTTATATAATAGGTTAAAGGTTATTATAACAAATTTATTACACGACTGATTTGTGCAAATTGTCTCAATTTCATGGTGTAATTTGCGATTCATACCAGCTGTCGTAACGTTCTACATTCATGTGGTATAGGTGTTTATTATGACCACTTTTACAATCTGTACTTGATATGCCCACCTAACAATATTTGTACATTTTTTAAACTACCATTTTTTTTTTTTTTTATTGTATTCTAATTTATGTATATTATGAAAGTTGGTATGTGTGCTATCAGTGTTGTTTATTATTATTATTCGGTTTTACATTTTTTTGTGACACAAGTGCAATAATACTAAAAATGTAATTGTTTTTTCAACAAGATATTTCTTATTTGTAATTCAGTATGTATGTCTAGACTGATGATCATGTATTTTTTTCATATTTCACCCGGTTAACATGTATTATTATTAAATAAAATAAAAGTTTGCTTGCACTTAATAATTAGAACATTATCTAATCAAATCAAGCTTTATTTTTACTTCCTTATATATAACAGTTTACAATAACATGCCGCAAATGCGCGATAACGCGCGAGTATCAGCATAAACAATAGAATTATTTTCTTAAATATACGGTGTTTATTACGAAAAATAAATTAAACAAACGCGATTATTTGTTGATAACAAACAAAAATAATAAATATTGGGTTTTCTTTTTAATTTTCAGTCCTTTAGGTAAGGCGATGAATAATTCGGGTGTATCAAAAAGCAGCTGGAATGATATGAGCGGTAATGTAGCCCCTAGTGGTGATTTATGGGGAATGTCGAGAGCTCGAGGACCGACACCGATGCAGTCGTTGTCAATAAACAAGAATTCTCAGTTGGGTATTGCTTCAACATCGGGTCCAAATGCAAATGGTTGGGGCAATCAACCTACTCCACGATGGCCAGTTCAAAATATGATAAATGCGTGGGGTAATGGAAATTCATCATGGTTATTGTTACGGAATATTACTCCACAGGTAATTCTACATGTACATTCCTTCGTAAACGATATTTCGTGTTTATACATATATCTATTTATTTATTTATACAGTAGAAATAATAAACATTTTTTTTTATTCTGTAAAAATTACGTGATTTTTGTTTTTTAAGCAGAACTTCATTTGTGCTCTACCTTGCTTTACTTTCTGTTCAAATTGTACGTGTCTATGATGTCCATTTTGCTGATGTAACCTATATAATTATAACTAAAAATTCTTTATAATTTAATAAAGTGACATACTTTTAAAAAGTTATAATAAAATAAGGTATTGACAATGTTTTATTACGTTTAATAATAGTGATTTCCTTTTTGAAACGTGCAAAATATGATTATAACAATTTTTTATTTCTACATAATTGTGGATACATCATGGTTTTAAGTGCGAAGAGTTATGTGTACTACTGTGAATATATAAATGTCAAGAATCTAATCATGTAGTTTTATGTACTTTTACCATAACAAAATGGAAATTTTGAACAATATATATGTGATGTACATATACACGCTTGAAATGTGTGCGGCACCGTATAATTTCAATACATTTTTATTCTGAGTATAATGACTACCTGTAAATAAAAAACAAAAAAAATGTTTATTACAAATGTCATTTACAATAATTTTTTTGTTAAATTTTTTTTTATTTTTTAGGTGGACTCATCTACGTTAAAGACTCTATGTATGCAACATGGTCCTTTGCAAAGTTTCCACTTATTTTTAAATCAAGGTTTAGCATTCGCTAAATACGGTTCACGTGAAGAAGCTTGCAAGGTATTAATTCACTTTTTATTGTTCGAGATTATGTGACCCTCCCCCGTATAATCTGACATTATATATATGTATAACCAATTACGTAATGAGACTAATATTGTAGTGTTTGGTGTAAAAATTATTCTGTTTTTATTAATATTTAATTTTGTACTCCATACATCATGGCGTAAAATTGTTTGTATTAATTAACTACATGAGAAATAAAAATTTGCATCATACGTTTAGCATAAACTGCTGTATGTACGGAAATGAGAATATTCACAGATCGAAAAAGTAATAACAAATATCCGGGAATAGGGATGGATACTTTCTTTGGATGGGATTATTATGTTCAATATTTAATTAAAAATCACCTATAATATGTTCCCGATCATATGTTAAAAATAATTTATAATGCAGTATGACCTAGAATACGGCATTTCAACGTAGGAACACGCAAATACGAGTAAACTAGTAAAACTAAAAATCGCCTATAAAAAAATATTTCTGAAGTTAATATATAAAAGACATACAATGAGAGGCTTTCTACAGAAAACCGATATATTACTTACAAAAATGCTATTTTTTTAATCAAATATTGTTAACATTAAAAAATAATAAACAGATGAAGACATACGAGGAAAACAATACTGGGTAGACGAAAGTGTAGAAGGAAAAGCAATGGAAAATAAGGACAAAGAAACTATTTTATTGGAGAGATGATTACGTTCACCACTAGTATATAACAAAATACCTCGAGTGATCATTGTAAATAGCGAAATAAGTTTTGTTAAGTGAAAATAGAAACACAGAATCATGGATAAAATTACAATAACGAAAAATTTCAGAAATGAAACGTGTACAATCTTTATCCATAGAATTACTGTTTTTAAAATATATTAAAAAATTACAAATAGTGATGGAACGTAGTGTTAATTTGAGTTTGGTTCTAAAGCATGTCATACAAGGGAGTAGAATAGATTTCTACTCAATTAGTTTAATATTTGGTGCAACTTGAATTCAAGGAAAAATTATTTTAATATCACAATATATAATTTAACCACGCAATACAAGTCCGAATGTATTTAATAAATGGAAACGCATTTTTTTTTTCGCTGGTTTCCCGTATTTTATTACTTAGTGCGACTTGAATTAAAAGGAAGAATTATTTTTATAATTATCAGAATATCTAATTCAAGCATACAGTAAATACGAATGTTTTTAATAAACGAGAGGAGTACACATTCCTTCGCCGTAAAGTTCCAGTATAGCATTCACACAACACAAGACACACTAATTATATAGAAAAACATAACCCATTGATTACATACATCACACATTCAACACTGATATACAACATACATAATACACTATATTAAACATGTGAGCTGTATGCAAATTGTTGTTTTTTAAGATTAAAATGTTAGTTTAAATGAAAAGTTATTTGCCGACCGGTAAAACCTGTAGATAACCAAAAAGAGACAATGGGGTCTTGTTCCAATTTAAAAAAGAAAAAAAAAAGTTAAGGTTAAGCGTGTGTGCATCTATATATGAAAAAAATACGTATTTTTTATAAATATAAACAATTTTTCCATCGGTATAAAATTTAAAATTATTTCATAAAAATATTAATCACCTCGGTGTCAAATCAACAGTTAACTTCACCAGATGTATATTAAACCAGTATTTTTTAGTCTTGTTCATGCTTTGTTGACACTGTGTTATAGGGTTTAGGGGCGTTAAATAATTGTGTACTCGCTAATACCTCGATACACGTTGAATCACCATCTGAAATGGAAGTTCAAAATATGTTGCAACATCTACAACAACAGAATTCTCTAAACAGTTGGAACCAAACAAACAATCAAAATAAACGGATTCCAATAACTGTGCCAGTTCCAACTCCGGCATCTACTGATACTTGGAGTAATAATGCTGGCTCCAGTCAATTATGGCCTTCCACTTTATGGGGTACTGCATCAGGTCTTGATAATCCTGATCCGCATAGAGCTACTCCTTCATCCTTGACTTCGTTCCTACCAGGAGACTTATTAGGTGGTGAATCCATGTGAGTTGTAGGTAATATACAAAGTTTTATTCAGCTCGAAACGGCGGAAATTACCTCTTCGATTTGTTTTTATTAATTTGTTGTTATTTGCCATTATTGATAGTTGTTAAATTTCAATAGACGGTTGAGTATATACGTATTCTTTAAAAATAACCATATATATATTGTCAATATACATTATTAATAATATTCTCGGATGATCTTTTTAAGAAAAGTATTCATTTGTTCGTTTCCTTACCGTTTATTTTATTACTGATTTTTTTATATATATATATATTTATTATTACTTGTATACGTAAGATGAACAAATAACGTACATCACCTTTTTTCTTGTTTTTATACAATACGTTTTACGAAATTATTGCTATTACTGAAGTTTTATTGATTACTGCCTGTCACGGAGTCATTTGCTAAATCGTTTGTTATTCTTAATCCTTTCCAATATGCCTAGTTATTAAACATATCTAACAGCGCAACATTTCTCATTTCAAGAATTTTTATAATCTGTAAGGAAATTATTTTGTGTGTGCTGTTTATTAATGGTAACAATACGCGATTATTTTTGTGCCCGTGTAAAATAACATTTTGGCGTATAAAACGCAACTATCGACGAACTAAAAATTAAGAAAAATTATAAATGACGTTAGTTTTTCGCGAGTTTAATCAATTTTTAGTATATAGAAAAAAGGTGAATTTTCAATTAAGTAGTGATATAATAAATGACGAGCTTTTTTCGCTTTGTAATATTTACATCAGAATTATATTTTTCTTTCTCGTTTACTTAATGTTGAAAAGTAACTATTAATTATATATTTATTTTTTAAAATTTGACGGTTAAGTTTATAAATCAAGAAATATGATTACACTATCCGTTATATATTATAATTATTTTCAAACGACGTGAAATATTTTTACACCCTATTATTCACCATTCCTGTTTTTAACTAGTCCGTGTATAATGTCAGAATGTGAAGTACATAATTTCTTCCGAAAAGATTACCAAAACAACTAGCATTATCTGTTTTAAGACAATTTTCGACTATTATAGTTTAGGCTCGTTACGTATACTATGTAAGTGAAATAATGTGCGGATAATGTTTGAGTTTATTTTAGGATGAAAATTTTTTATGAAGAAATTTCGTTAAAGAAATATATTTTTTACGGGACCAAATTTTTAATGAATTGTTTAAACTTTAATCTTTATACATATAATGATTTAAATATTACAATCATAAGTATTATGTAACATAATCTTTCTCGGTTTTAACTTGCTTTTAAATTTGATGATTCAAATTTCGACTAAAATGTTATCCGTGCATTAGTTTTTATTTTTACAAACTGTTTAATTTTTGTACTTAATTATATATATATATATATGTGTGTGTGTGTGAGTGTGTGTGTATGTATTGGATCGATAGCACAAATTATTGTACCGTATAAGCGTGTATATATATATATATATATATATATATATATATATATATATATATATATATATATATATGTTATTTACGCCTGTTACAATTTTAAGTTTACTATGTTTTATACATAATCTTCCATTGCTTAAACAAAACAAAAAATTGTTTAAAAAAATATTTTTAATACCATAGCATTAATACCATGATCTCGTTTTTGTTCATATGCGAGTGGTAATCCAAATAGTTCACAGAACAAAATAGTCTGTATTGAACGAATGATTAATTAATTTTTTTTATATATATATATATTTATATGTGTGTATATATAATATATGTATATAAAAACTTGGAAGTAATATAATGTTTTTGTGTTATACATTTGTCATCGTTATACCGTCCGTAAAATTATTTACATCAAAAATAATATGAAGAAATTTGCTCAAAAATGTGGAGTGTGCCTTATTATAAAATATTATTTTCCTGTGACGTTATCATGCATAATTCCGTTTATATTATCGACAATCCGAACTGATTTGCATGAGCATTGTTACACTGGTTTTTTTTTGTTTGTTTTTTTTTTTATAAATTCAAAATTACATAAAATTATATATAAATGGGTACGATACATATCTATATAAAATTTATTTCTGAACCCCCATTTTTATATTTCCTACAATCTAAAAAAGTCTGTGTTCCTTACATTGCCTATATAATTAACATAAAACTACATTTTTCTTTAGAAAGATTATTCATTGCATGCTGTAAGTGTAACGTTACATATTATTATTATTTTTTTTTTAGAATTACAAGTTTCAGTAGTAACGAACTTCCACTACCGCGGTATTTTTCTTTTGTCTAAAAATATACACATTTCAGCAATGTTAATTTTTCAATCGAAAATGGAAATACTTCGAGTTCGACACGTTTATTTTAATTAATCGATTTTTACCAATTTTATTTTTATAAAGAGAATTATAATGGTGAAATTAAATTTTAATTTTTTTCTTCGCTCGTAAATGTGTTCTGATTTTCGATATGTGTTACGCAAATTATTTAATAATAAACGTGATTTATAGTGTACTACTTTACTTGTCTTGTGAATCGATACCGGGTAAATAATTTTTATGCAACTTTATAAGTGTAATAATTATAGCTCGAAATGTCTATTTAAAGCGTATTTAGTTAGAAATAATTTTAACATTTATTAATTAAACGATTAAAATTATGAGAAATGTGTCCAACGAAATGGGAAGCAATAAAATTTTTTTGCTTGCACAATTTTACAAATAATTGTTATTTTTCGTAAAATGATTGTCGGTTTTAAAAATATCAATTCCGAATAATGAAAACACATTTCGTGTGTAATTTTTATATGATTTCTGGTACTCGTAATAATATGATGGGAAAATTTTATTAGGAAAGACAGATAAATGTTAACGTCAATTATTCAAATAATTCTCTATATTTACGACAATAAATACAACTATACATATTTATACGTTATTTCATATCAGTGATATTTATTATTGTTCCGCATATACTTAGTCGTGTTGCTCCAATTATGTATATGTGTATAAACATTAGAGTTTATCAATTTTCTTTTATAACGTTAAACATAAATAAAGCCTTGCGAATAATATTCTTTTGCTTGTTATTTAATTTAAGTATAATTTTACAAATAAACAGATTCTCGTCGTTCACAACATAACGAATATTAATCGGACAGGTTTATTCGTCACGCGTATAATTTATGTTTCATGTTTAGTTTCTTTTTTTTTTTAAATTTTCTGTTTTTATTTATAATGATTCATAATATAATAAAGCATTTTATTTTTGTAGTACACTATGTATGATGTATTTTTTCTTCGCTGAAGCTATATCCTAACGATAGTGCATTTAGCTGTAAAATAAAGTTAATTTTAGAGATACCCTTTGCTTTAATAATTTAACACGGTATATTTAACGATATTATACGAAACTTTGGAAATATTTTCAATGCGATTCTAACACGAAAGGGATTTTGAATTTGTTCCTGTTTTGCAGTGTTTTTTGTTTTAATGTAAAATATTACGACCCCCATTAAATCTTTCGCTATTTCATTAATTCGTAATCCCGTAATTTATATGAAAGCCCATATTAATTCATTAAAAATAAGTATTAAACTCTGCATTTATTTTGTTGGACTACTAACATATTAAATTCCGTTTTGGTGTTTTTTCCCCCGAAAAGAAAATAAAGATTTTATTAAATGTAAATACTAGTAACATCCATTTTTAATCATTTATTATGCACTTTCAGAAATAATTAAAATCCGAAACATATGTAATAAATTAAAGAAGTTTAGCTTACGTGTAGATTTATTCGAACATCCACTTAAAATGCTACGGCCCCCCTAATTATAAACTTGTGGTATTATGATATTTTCGAACTAAATGATAGCCATCATACAGTGTTTTTAGTTTATATATATATATATATATATATATATATTACACAAGGCTGCGCATTCACATTTAAATATAATTTCTGTATTTAATCTATAATTATTTCGATAATATACTTTGGGATGGTTGTTATTTTTGAATTTGTATATTTTGAGCGTGTCCGAACTAGTCTAATTCCGAGTATTTCGTTACCACATTTATAATTTCTACCTTAATGTACACGTTTAAACGGTAATATTCCTCGGTTAAATGTTTTTAAAAATTTTATCTGTTGGCAAACTTTACAGCAATAATTACGTTTTTATACGATTTATAAATAGTAAATTGATTTAGTTACGGCCAATATTCGAAAAATCGTTTTTATGTGTACGTGCATTTAAACATTTATAAAAAAAATATGTATGTATATTTAATATATATATATATATTCGACATATTATATTTCTCAAAGTACTCGTAATTTTTTTTGCTTAATTTACGAATTCTTATCTCGTAGACTATTTAAATGAGCAGTCATACGGATAAATTTAAACGATAAGTTTGAAGAAAAACATCGTAAATGAAAGAAATGTTTCTCGTTACGTGCATGTCAGTGTCATCAATATTTACAAGTATTGCTGTGTAATTTATTTAGGTTAACATGATTTAACGATTTTTTGTAATGATGTAATTTTATACTGTTACTGATTAAATTCATTATACGCATATGTGTATGTTATATATGTATATCATTATTTTCGTTTGTGGTATTTCTTATGTAGCAACGTAAATGTCGAATTGTAAATTAATTTAATAATTTTAAAAACGTATATAATTATTTAAAGATGGAGAAAGTATTTTACCAGTTTAGTTAATTTCATTGTTTTTTGCGTGTACAGCGATAATTGATTTAAATTAGGGGAACATTTAAAGCGTAGTAATTTAATGATATAGATGTAATTGTTATTTACGTAATATTTTTTGCATAATAATATTATTAATTAACTGCTTAACGCTTTATATCGAATGTATTTATTTATTCTCATATATATATATATATATATATATAGCTAATAGTCTTCCTATTACCTCGTTTTTGTACCAGTTTTATCGCATGTTGTATGAAAACGTGGTTTAAAAACTGTAGGCAATTGTCAGCGTGGCGATTACTAATGGACAAAAGTGAATTAATATATATAGTTAAATAATTCGATGAGTTGTATATTTACTTCATTTTTATCTATATTCGAAAGTCAATTATTTAGTTGAATGCTCTTCCAACAATCCTTATAGAACAATGATAAACATAATTTTATATATATATATATATATATATATATATATATATATGTATCAAATATAATAATTTTAGTTTAATTTAAATTTTTAAAATACATTACATCGGCAAATGATAAAACTGTCAATTATGTATATTTTAAAAAAAAAAATGAAATTCTAATTTGGCCCTAAGTTGCCACGCTGGTCGTTGATACAGTTTATTTCTCTTAACCAGTGTGTTCAATTTATCATATTTGTATATCCGTATCGCAATTTAATTTTGTGCCTTAATTGTTCCTTAATAAACCGCGGCGCATATTGTATAACGCAAAAACATTCGATTGGACCAACATTTTAAACGTATTTAAATTATGTACCGTATACACACGTATTTATATTAACAAATATATGGACAATCGTTACTTAGCTTTATTATTTCGACCGAAATGATGTAGAACCATCTCAATATTATCAGATCTCGTAATACAATTACGCGTACCTACTACTACTACTACTACTACGTGTTACTTTTATATTGTTACTGCCAGTGTCTCGTTAATGTTTAAATTATTTTCGTGGTTTTCTCTTCTTCCGTAAATAGCCACTGTTGATGATACATGGTTATTATAAACGCATTTATTTTTAATGTTTGTTTTATTCTCTTTTTTTTCCTCCTGTACAAATATATTTCTCGGTTTCCGTCATTTCAAAACGTGTCGTCATATATCTCGAACATAAAGTACAATTTATTGTTATAATTGTTTAAAAAAATGTGATATCGAATTTTTATAACGATAATATTATATATTTTTCTTGTCAAATCTGAAAATAACCGCGGTTTATTATTATATTTTTAAGAATTAATATGCTACGAGTCACTCATTTAAATTTATCGTTTATATTATATCGGAACAGACTCTCGTATTATTTCTCCCACGTTTTATTGTAATGTTAATAATAAAAAATAAAAAGAATTATATATATATATGTATATATATTTTAAAAAAAAAAATATGTTTAATAAGATATCTGTGATTATATATACCGCGCGGGGGTTATTTGTTATTTTTTTATCTTAACGGGGTAATTAATTTTAATTAAATATTCGACGGCGATGAGAATTTTTCTTCGTGGTCGACAAATATTAGAAGAAAAACATTGAATAAAATAGTTGTGTTTCAAGTCGCAAGACTAGAAAAAAAAATTTATTTTTCCTCTAATTTAACTGTTTGAATAATTCGCGCGTATGATTGTAATTGCATAGGCTGTGAACGGAAAGATCTTATTGCCGTCTTTATTAAAAAAAAAAAAATATATATATATATATGTGTGTACTTAAGAGGGTGTGTTATATATACACCTATTTCATCGACAAATATTTAGTGCCATTTAAGTTTATACATTTTTCCAGTTTTTATACAGAGAAATTCATAATTTGAAAATTTCCAAAAAAAAAATAAAAGTAAATAAAATATAATACGCATAGATACCGATTATTCGATTTACTTCTGTTATCTCATCTCTCGCTGTTTCTTGAAATCAATTTAATAATAAACCATTCGAATGATTAATTTATCTGAAATGAACTTGCCGACAACGATAATTATTAATTACAGTAAAATTATTTCATTTGGTGGTGGATTATATCTAATTTGTTATCGGTAAGGTAGTGTCTATTTTTTATATAAAATAAAATACTGATAATTCGGATTATTTTCTAAAAGGAAAATCACGATTACGAATTTCTTTAATAACAATTCCTCTTTAAAAAAAAAAAGTTCTATTGTTAATATTATTACTATTACTATTAGTTTACTATTCGAAATTCCTGTTGCCTTAAAACATCGTGTTTTATTGTGTATTCGTTTTAACTCGTATTGTTACGAAATATGTACTTTCTATTAGTATTAATAAATTTTAAAAAGAAAAAACACGAAAAAGAATATTAAAACATTTTCTAAGTCGTTGTTTTATGATCTGCGTGTATATATATATATATATATATATATATATATATATATATATATATATATATATATATATATATATATAATATATATAATTCTAACAGTTTGTTCTTTTACGTTGTTTAAATGTGTGCAATATATATTTATATTACTATAAATAGATATATATTGTACGCATTATAAATTATGTATTATATTTGCTAATTATATAATTTTGTGTTTTATGTATTCATTAAAGGTTGTACTTTTTAAAAAAAAAAAAAATGCGACAGTAACTAACGTGTCTTGTTAGTGCAATTTTCTAATTAACAAATTTTATTATCAGTTTGACGAGAATTTATACGAGCTTTATAAAAGTAATTGATTGTAAGAGTTTCTTCGATCTTAAAAAGCACAACTTTCTGTATATTATGTTTTCATACATATTGTTTATAAAATGCACTTTAATGTTGTTTTTTTTTTGTTTTTGTTTTTGGTTTGGTATTGTTTGTTATCTACCGTTCAATATTTTTTCACTCGTAATAGCTTTAGGTTTAACAATACGCTTAGACTTTATCTGTTGTCGGTCGCAATAAGGCGTTATCACATGAACTGTTTTAATCTTTCGTTTAAACCATTACTTTTCCTTCTATATGTTGCGTATGTGTGTGTGTATATTATGTAGTTGTCAGATACAATCAGGACAAATTGTTTGCTAATAAAGCCACTTGCAGAGGCCTTATAGTAATGAATTTTTTAATGGTTTATCGATGAAATTATCTGGAAGTGGTTTTGTTGGTAATTTAAGCACCGGATTCTTACTTTAAATTTTTTCTGATTATAAAAATTTACGTAATTTAAAGGGGCTTGTATGTAAAATTCGTTTAAAATAGTGTACACAGTAACATTATGTCTGTGTGTGCACTTGACGTGTTTAACAATGTATCCTTAAAATAATTTAATGGATTGACTGAAAGTGTGTCAATTTCATCGTCCACAATGGTTAATAATAATAATTAAAAAAAAAAAATCGAATGTGGTCCGTTAATTTTCTATTTCGGTGGTAATTTATTGGTGTGATTTAAGTACGGAAAAAACTTCCTTTTTTTTTCCTATGTATATGTTGCGTTAAGTGAAGGTCTTTTTAGCAGAAAGCGTTATTTCTTGAGATTTAAACCGCTTTAAAAATATGCACATGTCTATAGTGAGTAAAAATCATTTATTACACGATGAAACGATTGCGATCACAAATCGATTATAACGTCCGTAATTTGTTAATTAGAACGCGCTTCAATGATTAACTAACGACGATTGATATTTTTATCGCGATCGAAGCAATTCTGAACGTTCGTAGTGATTTTATTTGCGTAATTCATAAATATTGTTTATTACAGTGTCAGATTAAATTAATGATATTAATTATATTACAATTATTTGTTTTAAATAATAATTTTTGAATGGGTAAATTGCGAGCAACAAGGAATTCTAAATTATCGTCCACTTTAAAGTGAAAAGTGAACTACGATGATTTCGATTTGGAAGTGTGACGATTCGGCATGTGATATAATAAATTAAACAAACTAATACTTATCCACGTCATATAATTTCGTATACGATACAAAAATATTGAATGACGTAATTAAAATGTACCCCTATTTGAGTAGACTGTAATAAGTACACTAAATAATTGCGGTTGTATTTTTCTATGTCCGCATCTCAATCTGTTCAGTTTTCCATATTTACCAACTGATCATATCATGCGGCAAGATACCTCATTCCAAGTTACAATCATTTGTTTCCACAGTGACTTACAGTGTTTTGCTAGCTTATGTATGTGAGACTTGATGAAATTTCAAAAGTCTCCTGGGCTTTTAAGCCTTATTTTTGACGGCGATTGATTATAGAGCACGTGGTGCTGATATGTTAATGCTAATGTTTTTGTCCTCATTTCTGCTACTTCTTTGTGTATTGCATGCAAGCGAAAGAATAATGCAGGCCCTTTAATGAGATATTCGTTTTAATCATCCGGTAACTATTTTGTAGACAATACAGCGCGTATCGACTTTTTTTGTGTGGGTCGATCTGCTCAAAACGGTTTGCATATTGCAACTGATAGAGCCAGTGTAGAAGTTCTGGAGTAGCGCCCTATTTTATGGAAATGAGGTTATGCAGCAAGTTGTTCTTCGATTTTTTTTCTTGAGTATTTATTTTTCAATATGATGTAGGATCTTTTAGGTTTTCAATATTAATTTTTATCTGTGGTTGCAATTCGAATAATTTAAATTTTACTTGCCGCTGTATGTAAATCTGTTTATGAGGAACACATCGTTATGGGTTATGAATAATTTCCCATCTTGTTTTCATTCAGTTAACATTGTTGTTTTAAATTGGTTCTCTAATCTGCATAAATAAAAATCTAAAATTTCTATCATTTTAAGACGTTTTATGACGATCAAGGCCGTTATTGAAATGCAGTCTATATGATCGCGATTTTATATAAAATTTCGTACGCGTTCTTAAGAAATTATATATACCTTTTTTTTTTTAATGAATAAACATTCGGTGAAGAGGTTTCAAGAGCGAGTGAGTATAATAATAGAAATTCTACACGGATTGATCATGGCCAGAGATACGCTAAACCGTCTTCAAAAATATGAAAAATCTATTATAAGACAAATGCTATAAAATCCGCTTGATGATAAGCTATTTTATATCGTATAGAAAGCAGTTTTGACCGTAATACAATGGAATAGACTGAAGTTGTAAAAATGTGGATACAGAAAAGAGTATCCTCCTAGATGGCTAAAAAGTCAAATGTATACTACTTTAAAGTGCGGATTACATAAGAAGGAAGTAATGAAAAGATACTTGAACATTTGATAAGTGAAAACAGATACTAGATACTTTTATTTATTAATCGACATCATGCAGTATAATTCGATCATGAGTACGATACATCGGTGATAATATATTTTTAAATCGTTTTTTCTGCTTGAATTATATATTTTATAAAATCATAATAATGAGAATTAATGCCTAAACCTGACATTTTACAAACGTACTAGTTATGTACCATAAAATGGGATTATCAGGGCTGTTTTTTACTACTGCTCAGAGTATATTTAATAAAATGTGAGATGAGAATCATTACATTAATCTGAATAATTTTTGTAGTTTTGTTAAAATTTGTATTCTGCACTTGATCTCATTCGTCAACTATCATTTTACTTTAAGTTATATTACATTAAACGAATAGTATCACTAATGAGTACAAAAAAAAATGTTCCATTAACGGAAAAATTTGTAAGAAAGCTTAAATGACTGGCCAACTCAAAGATTAATAATTAAGCGGTAAGTTATAGGACAAACCAATACGGAATGATTTATCATTGCCTTATACGGATTTTTTTAAAGTATTAAGTTGAAAAATACACCAAAGTAATTTATCCATACAATCACACTCACTTTTTAAAGATTTTTTTCTGTCCGACTCGCCTGACCTTGTTTCATCATAACTGAATTCATCTGATGCAGGGGTGCCATCGATGTTCGAACTGACCCTCTAATTTTCGAAATTGGTAGAAGAAACAAATACTAAGGATCGTGCTATATCCTTTTTACAACAAAAACGTTTACTACATAATCAAAAAAAAAAAAAATGTAGGAATAATCATGATATGAAATTATGTGTTGGTTTTCGGGATAGAAAAAGCACTAGAGATTCAGTAGCTCTCTTGAAAGTTGTAGTGCAACGAGCGATTAATACAGACAGAAAGGTGATTGTATGTTTCATAGATTATAAAAAAGCTTTCGATCGGGTGCAGCACACTGAACTAGTAAATATACTCCAGAAGCACAACAAAGACTTAAAAACATATACTGGAATCAAATTGCGAATATAAAAGTAGGGGATGAATACAGTGGTAATGGATGTCAAATTAGAAAAGGAGTAAGACAAGGCTGATCGCCTAGATTATTCAACATATATTCAGAAGAAATTATAAAAAATGCAAATGTTGACAACTACGAATTCAAAATAAATGGACGCAAAATAGGATTCATAAGCTATGCAGACGACACAGTACTGCTGGCTGGATCGATTAGAGAAATGCAGATGATGGTAAACAGGCTAAATCAAGCAGTAGATAAATACGGCATGAAAATAAATGTTAGAAAAACACAGGTCTTGAAATTCACGAGGGCCAATAATAATGTAGATCTAAAATTAAAAATCGGAAACGAAATGGTGGAAACAGTAAACGAATTCCGATATTTAGGCATATTCATAACAAGAGACGGCCGAGATATAAATGAAATTAAAAGCCGTATCGGAAGATAAAGCAAGCGTTTAGGAACCTAGAGGCTGTACTAAAAAACAGAAAATTAAAAATGAATATAAATACTAAAGTAAATCAGTGCAATGTCATGTCCGTCCTAAAATATGCATCTGAAATGTGGACCCTAAACGCAGAGAGTATTATAAATGCTTTTGAAGTGTGGACATTAAGAAAAATGTGGCGAATACCGTGGACGGTGAAGATAACGAACAAAGAAGTACTACAATGGAGTGGAATGGAAAAGTTGAACGTCGTAGAAGATATTGAAAAGGGGAAGAAAATTACCTAGCGAACAAAATAAGAGAAGGATTATTTACGATGGCTGTTCAAGAAAAAATACAAGGAGGCACGAGGAAGAAAACGACTGGAGATGATGACAACCAGCTTCAATACAAGGAAAATGACAGAAATTATCGAATCAGCTAGAAAAAGGGAAATATAGATCAACATTGATGTATGCCATCTTCTTACAAGATGATGATGAACAGAGATTGTAAATTTGTCCTGCGAAGTATACAATCTGCCAATTAATGTGATAAAAACAAAAGCGGCTGTGATGAATAAAAGACACACACCGCGCATAAAAATTAAAATTGGGAATCGAGTATTAGAGCAAGTAGACAAATTTAAGTATCTCGGTTACTGGATTACAAGTGCAGACTCTTCGGAAGTAGAAATAAAACATAGAATTGAGATGCCGCGATTAAAATTTTATAACCTCAATAACTTTCTGTGAAGTTATGATGTTAAACTTGAACTACAGTGAAGAATAATTAAAAGCTATGTTTTTTTCATGCTGTTATACGCGGTAAAATCTTGAATTTTAAACGCAGATCAAATACAAAGATTAGAAGCGTTCTAGTTATGGCTATATAAACGATTACAATACCGTAGACAGCAAAAATTGCAGGAGCGGATGAATAATAACCATGAACTGATAAGTCTAATAAAATTAAGGAAAATTAACTATCTGGGTTATTTGATGTGTTGACGCCACAGAAGAACATCATGGATTCCCAACACTCGAAAATGGATTGCTATTACTGGTACTGGAAAACTTTTTTATCTGTACGAGATCAGCAAATCAAAAAAGCTGAAAGATGTGGACGCCAACTTTTGATAGTGAAGACGTCTCAAGAAAAAGAAAATATATAAAATTGAGGCTAATCTGAACTCGCTTGTAAATGTTTTAATATTCATTACTTCGATTTCATATGCGTATAAAATGCCTGAAAAGTTCTTATGTTGTTTACAGCACTTTTTAACTATTTTCATGACATCATCACATACTGTACCACGTACTGTACAAACTTTGATCGTGTACATTAAAAGTATTTTAATTTACTAGATGTCAATGGGCGCAATATCAGCGGTTTTGTAAAGAAAAATTTCTACAGTAACCATGCATTGTTTAAGACGATGTAATGGGTAAATCCAACAAATAAAGCACAAAACAACTCGAAGTATGGAAAAAAATTCTTACAGAAAAACAAATAAGATTACTCAATATTATTGAATTGGTTTTCCATTTACTAAATATTTTTTATTTCACTAGTAATAATACTGAATTTTTTCGTATCTTGTATTGCATATCACTATAGAATCAGGTTTGTACTTCACGGTATGATAATTGTTTCTATAATAAAGAATACAAACGCAATAAAAAACTATTTATGCTAGTTTTTGAACAAAATAATTTAAATTTCAAAATTACATAGATATGGTAGAATAAAAAACAATGAATTTATAAGATTTTGGTAATCAACTTTTAGAATAAATTACTATTCCGACGGAAATTATGACATTTTTAAACATTTTAATAGCAATGTTTAATGTGTGCTACCAACAATGCAGATGATAAATTATGTGTTACGAAAGTTAGTTTTGTAAACTATTTTTACATCTTTTTGAAAAGAAGTGGGAACGAAATTATAGGTTATTAAAACGTTTTTATAACAAGCTAAAATATTACTGTAGTAAAATAGTATAACTAACGAAATTGTTAAATGTGACTAAAAAACTGAACACAAGTCACACGGAAGTGGATAAACATGAATATCTAAACCGAAACTGAAAAGTGAAAACTGTAATTAGTCAATTTACGTGTATAACGTATGTTTAATTGTTTATGTTTCCAAATTCCAGCGTTGCAATTTTGCTATCATTCTACGATTTCGAAATTTTTGAATATATTATGAAATATGAAATTATGCATTACTTGTAATAATTACGTACTTATTGTTATTTCACTTAAAATTCAAGTCAACGGACAGAATTTTAAAAATAATAATAAAAAGACTTAGTAATATAATTCTTTTATACTGTTTTCACTTTCATAGTAATATAAATTGTATTCTGATATTGAACCTATTTAAATTTTCAATGCGATTAGTTGTTTACGAATATTTAAAAACTAATTTCATTCAAGTTAAGCTTATTTTGCAATAAATAAAATGAATTTGCGAACCTTTGTATTTCTTAATTTATATAATATATGATAATTTGTTATAATTCTGTTTTCTTCCTATTGTATTTGTAATTTTCAATTCAAGGTTTCGTGTAGGCGTATTTTAATATTTGTAAAGTATCAACACTGTGTAATTTATGATTTCTTTAGGTTGTGTTAATAATTGCGTTCAAATAAACTTGTGAAATTTTAAAATTTCTTTAATTTTGTTGCGATCGATTTATTCGTGTTTTCTCATATAATTAATACCTAATTAGGATGCCAATCGTTAAATACCAACGTTTTATAAGTTGTCGTGTGATATAGGTGAGTGTTGGGAAATGAAAATAAACTTTACCTTATTATCTCCTTCGTGATATCTGTAAAACTAAATGAAAGTATTGTTATGTACGCGATTATTATTTAATTTTCTTCTTATACGTAAATACGTAATGTATTATGTTTTTTACTCATATTTTAAATAATTTTATTTAATATATTTTTAGAAAAAAATCTTCCATAAGACAATTTTAGAGGTTGATTTTAAATAAGATAATTTCATCGGATCTGCTTTTTTTTATAATATATTTATTTATTGCTTAATTTTTCGTTCGGTTTAAAATAATTGAAATTGCCGTTTAATGAGAAAATGTATTTTATATATTTTGTCAGTATTGTGCATTCTTTTCGTACATACATTTTTTCCTGATGTCCCGTAAATATCTAATAATTGAAGATCCGAGGGTTTGTTTATTCAATTTTATGTGTATTTGTTTTTATATGGGCGTTATGTTTGTAGCAGATTGTACGAAGACAATGTTACGATCTTCTAATGTTCAAGAAGAAATGGTATTTTGGAAACATAAGCAGGAAACGATGGAAAAAGAATTAGAATTTTGGAAGCATAAGTGTGATGAAATTGAACAAGAATTCGAAGAATTTCGACAGAATTCACATATGTTAGAACGAGAACTAGAAACATCACTTGAACAAAGTGAAAAAGCGAACCGCGAGTTGCGAACTAAGAATAACAGACTTCATTTGGAAAATGAAACATTACGTGTAAGTTAAAAATATCTGCTATTTTGGATCACAAATTATTTAATTTGTATAAGGAAGAATACGCTTTAATTTTTTGCAAGTTAGTGCTTTTTTTTAATATATAGTCTAGCCAGCTGCTCTAATTTAATGTTATATTAGTTGTCTTACATTGTTTAAAAAATGTATTGAATTAAGTATTCACTTTAATTAATCATTTATTTGATTTTTAATGAATATGAACGTGTTTATCTAAATTGCATTCTGATAATTGATATACGTTCTTTTGAAACGTTAATTATTAAATAACTAATTTTTCCATCCAAATATAAATTTATATCGATAGCAACCACGAAAATGTAAAAATTTATTGTTTTGAATCGTCATCTGTTTAAAATATTAATATTTTAAATTTTTTGAACTGAATTTAATAGATTCATAAAAATCTACTTTTGGATTTTGATTAATATACTTCCTACAAGTATTTTATTTGCAAATTTCTGCGCATACATTTAATGAAGGTATTTCTTAAATTTTACGTTCGATTTTTTTATTATGTAGAAAAATAAAATCAGTAATTCATTAAATTTAAATAATTTTTTGTTTCCTTTTGCGATTAATGATTATGGTGCAAGGATTTATTATATTTCAGGTAATTTGCGCCTTATATTATTCACGATATGATAAAATGTTTTCCAGTTAAGATAGTGTTAAATTTTTTCGTACATTATTACGAAGATATTAGTACGATTGACTATTTCATTATTTCATAAATTTCAAAGATATATGAGTTAATACTATGAAACATTATCCATAGGAAAAGTACGAGCGGGAAAGTCAGGATTTGATCGCACAAATTAATGAATTACAAGAAGAAAGTAAACATCGCCATTCTAGAGAAGAAAATTACGTTAAATATATTCGTGAATTGGAACAGAAAAATGATGACTTGGAACGATCGTTAAGGTACTTTAAAAGGCAGATGTTAGAAAATACGCAATCAATTATAGGCAATACATTAATTTATAAATAACGAAATTTGCTGTAGTATTTTTTAGTATTCACGAAACAAGTTTAAATCTATTAGAATTATTTTTAAATAATTTTCTTTAATATTCTTGTTATATCTAATTGATAATATAAAAATGATAAATAGCGGACAAAGTTAGTTTGCGAAGTCGTGTGTTTCTATAATGATGATTTGTTACTGAAAAAAAAAACCATGTCAAGTTAGAATCTTAAAAATAAGTAAAGTTAACGCACATGACAAAAACGAAAGAATATATATCGCATTCGAATTATACAAAGGATATTATAGTAGTGTGATAAATATATATTCTGATGATTTCATCGTACCGGTTTTAAATTAGGAGTGTAATGCGGAGCATTTAAAGATGAAACGAAGGAGAATAACGCTAAAGATTAAATTGAAAAGGACCTACAGAAGAAATAAAAATTACGGACCACTGAATATAAATGAGATTTCATCGGAAATATTCGCCAAAGGAAACGGATATAAATGAGCAAGAAGAATTCCATATTGGCGTCTAATAAACTTTAAAAAATAATTCAATAAATTAAGGATTTTATGTAATAAATAATGGTCGTTTTCGTACAAGGGTCGACTGTATAGAAACTTTATAGCTCTGTGTTTAGTATTAGACAGTTTATAGATTTTACATATGATCAGTTACTAAAAAAATAATACTACAATAGTTGAAATCACTTAAAATAATGTTTTCAGTTAATGAATTGTTTCCTATTATTAATTCCCGTTTACGTCTTGCGTTAATATTAAAAATCGTTTAATTATTTTTCAGTATTAGTATTTTGTATTTACGTTGAAATTTCCTGTTATTTATTTACTTTCGATCGATATATTTGATTCTAATTATCTTTATCGTTTTTTTTTTTTTCAGAGCTACCTACGTATCTTTGGCTGAATTTGAATCAAAATTGAATTCAGCAATTGAGCAGAACGCCTTGTTAGAGTCAGAGCTGGTAGATAAAGAAGAATTAAAGACGATGGTGCAAAGATTAAAGGACGAAACACGTGGTATGTATTTAGTTTTATTTTTTATAAGACGGTTGTGGCTATATGAAATTGCGAATAACCGAACTTTATCATCAAAATGTGATTTATATTTATACTTTTTTTCTTCTTCAATTTAATGATTAAAATTGTTTGTTAATGAAATGTGTATTTATTTTATTGACATCTGTATTTCATATTGATTATATTCATATTATTTCTTTAATAACTATAATATTTCCGATAAGTCTGTCCAAACGTATATTTTGTTTTTGATTAGTTTTTAGTAAGAATACGATTAACGTGTTTATATGATAATAATCATTTCATATATTACTGTCGATTTGTATTGTAAAATTGTGCAAGTAAATTTATTACAGTTGAACGGAGTACATATATATTTTGATAGGAGTTATTTTTCATGTACACAACTTAATGTACTTATGAGAACGTAGTTAAACTTTTCTACAGATTAAATGGTATTTGCGAAGTGTCGGTACTGTTGTTAGTTTACGTTGTAAATCATTTATATTGGTTGCGTGCGATTTTATGAATATTTCTTGTTATTTTATTAAGATTAAAACAACATCGTTTTTAATCTGAATTATATTTACGATCTTAATACATATAAAACATATATATCAAAACTATATTTAGCAATAGATTAAAACTACATTATATTACATATGACGAATTACATAACATTAATACCAAGAATAATATATAACATTCCAACAACAAGTATTTATATACATGATAAAATTTTTATCAAAAAAACTAATTGGCTTTGTACTCAGTAAACTATTTCAACACCATCCCTTTAAAGCCAAGTCTTCGTTAAATACATTTATATTTGATGACTAAGGTTTAATCTAGAAACGAACCGATTAAAACAGATGATCTCCTAAATCCTTGGTAAACATCGAACATCAAAATGTTTTGAATGTTTTAGGTTGTCAGTGGACTTTGCAATTTTGATACAGCTTACATTGTCCTCATACACAACAGTTGTTCCAATTTTGATTCCGATCTCTTGCAGTAATCCTTTAGCCTAGATTAACTCCTTTACTGTATCAGCCAGTGCCACATATTCAGCTTCTGTACTTGACAGAGTAACTAATGTCTGTTTTTTGGTACGGCATATGACAGGACATCCATATACATATATGATATAACCTGTAGTAGATTTACTTTTAGCCTCGGTTTCATCATCTTCAGCATAAGATGCATCTGAATAAGCTAAAATAGGTTCTTCTGAATTTCCATCAAAGGTCAAACCAACTTCAATTGTCTTCTTCAAATAAGCAATAATTTGTAACACATATTTATATATTTCATGATTTTGAACTGTACTTCTTGACAATAAATTAGTGGAATAACTAATATCCGGTCTTGTTCTTTGTGACAGATAAGTCAATGAGCCAAGTATTTGTTTGATAGGATATTTTTCATCTCCTTCTTTATCTGTATGTATTTTCAAATTCTTTTCCATAGGTGTGGACTTTTCCTTGAGATGTTCCAACTTATAGTTGCGAATCAATCTATCAACAATACTTTTTTGATCAACTTGAATCTTTTCTGGTGTTATAGTGAAATTCATTCCTAAGAATCTTTTAGGTGTGCCTAAGTTTTTGATAACAAATAATTTTTCTAATTCTTTTATTATTTTTTCTGATTCATCGCCGATTATTAGCATGTCATCTACATAGATTGTAGCAATCTTGTTCAATATATATAAACATTCGTCATATGATGATTTTTTCAATCCTATAGCAGTCAAGGTTTCATTAAGAGTTCGGTTCTAGCATCTAGGTGCTTACTTAACACCATAAATAGATTTTTTTTATTTTAGCACATAATTATCTTTTATTTCAAAATTTTCAGGAGGATTCATATAAATATCTTCTTCCAATTTTCCATTTAGGAATGCTGTTTCGACATCTAAATGTGTAATTTGTAAATTTCTTTTATTAGCCACACTTAACAAAATTCTTAATGTCTCATATCTGAGAGTGGGTGCATAGGTTTCATCAAATTTATTAGTTTGAAACCCTTTTGCTACCAGTCTGGCTCTGTGTGTTCCATCGTCTTTTGTTTTAAGAATCCATTTTGAGTCTATGCACTTTTCATTTTTTGTTTTTTTACAATTTCCCAAACATCATATTTATGCATATTTTCTATCTCTTTTTTCATATCTGTT
This sequence comes from Coronaproctus castanopsis, assembly GCA_032883995.1. NCBI lineage: Eukaryota > Metazoa > Arthropoda > Insecta > Hemiptera > Monophlebidae > Coronaproctus > Coronaproctus castanopsis. The sequence goes on along the minus strand of CM065053.1, from coordinate 160,307,776 downwards.
ATCCATTCGGGTTTTAAATTTTCATCATTAACTAATTTCAGAGACATTATGTAATCCTTAAAGTGAGTGGGAAGCTTTTTCATTCTCTTTGGTCTTTCATTGTATTCTTCTATAACCAAGTGTTCCTCTTCATTATCATCATGATCGCTTTGTCAATTTCTAAGGGAGTATCTGACCTGTCATATACTTCTGAAGACTCCTTTGTATTGAGCCCAAATATGGAAACACATTTTCAGTAAATTTTACATTTCTTGTGACAATAATTGTATTTCTACTTAAATATAGTAAGCGATATGCATTTTGCGTATAATTTAGGAAGACACATTTTTTGCTCACTTCAGACAATTTACCTTTTCTAAACTGTTTATTTATTATTGCATAAGTTAGGCAGCCAAAAGGTTTTAAATATTTATATTTAACAGTTTTCCCAGACCATAATTCAAACGGGATTTGATTATCTATTGCACTTGTCGGTGTTCTATTTAAAGTAAAAACCACATGATATAATGCTTCATTCCACAATTTTTCTTCTATGCCAGATTGTATTAACACAGCTCGCAATTTTTCCAAAATTGTTCTATTCATTCTTTCAGCTAAACCATTCTGTTGGGAGGTATAGGGCGCCGATGGTTTTAAAACAGTGACATTATTTGACATAAAGCTTACTATATTTTGATTTGCATATTCCCCTCGTCCATTATCACATGTAAAGATTTTAATTTTTCGGCCGAATAATTTTTCCGCTTCTTTTGTATATTCAACTAGGACATCATAAACTCCATCTTTACCTTTAAGTGGATAAGCTTTGACATAGTGAGTGAATTCGTCAATAAATGTTATAAAATATTTATATTCTCCATCCTTTTTTGATTTCACATAAGTCCGAATGGACATTGTCTAAAGGTTGTTTTACATACTTTTCTTTTTTACTTCTAAAGCAAGGTTTCGAGAATTTGGCTTTGATACATACTTCACAATTCTCTACTTCACCAGATATATCTTTAATTAACTTTTTGTCTTTGAGATACCTCAAAACATGATTTTCAATATGATTTAATCTCTTGTGCCATGTAAGCGAATTTATACTACTTTTAGGTGACATCTTTAGAAAATCTACAATCTAGAGTGAAACTTTTATAAAAGTTGTTTCCATAAATTATGCATTTTTTATTATTTTTAAAAAGTACATTATAGCCATTCTTATTTATTTGTGCAACCGAAATTACATTTTCTCGTAAATTTGGAACATACCAAACGTTTGCAAAACGTAACGTATTGCTAACATCAATATAACCTGTACCATATGGAGTCAGTGAACCTTCTTCATTTGCTACATTAACATGTTCCGGATTTTGAAATGCTTTATACTCTTTTAGTAATTTTTCATCATTTACACAATGGTGAGTAGCACCAGAGTCTATTATAAATTTTATACCATTAAAATTTTCATTTTCCTCTAATCATAATGTATTTACTGATATTATAGATCGTGTATCTTGTTTTTTCGAAATATGTTTTTTTTTCACATTTTTGCAAAATTTATCAATATGTCCTTTTTGTTTACACGATTTACAAAACTTATCTTTAAAATAACAATTTGCAACTTTATGGCCTATTTTTCCGCAACCATTACATTTTATGTTGCATATAGCTACATTATTATTTACGAGATTAGGTAAAATTATTGACTTACCTTTGGTACTTTCGATAATTAGTCGAGTTTTTACCTGCTCTTAATTCATCTCAGTCTTATTTTCAAGTACTGTGATTATCGTTTTCAAGTCTTCTTTCGCTTCTAATGCCGCAAATAAATTCATGAAAACGAATTCTTGATCAAGCTTCAGTTCAAGATTTGACGCCTCTTTTATAATTTCGTCATACCGTTTGATAAATTGTTCAACTGTTTCATTTTTTTCTATTTTTACATACCTGAACTTTTTATAGATTAAATACTTTTTATTTTCAACATTCCCTGTGAAGTGATTGTTTAATTTTTTCCACATTTCACTTGCTATTTTACAATTGGCGATGACTTGTAGTAATTCGTCATCTACGGTGGAAATTATAACGTTTCTTACTTTACAGTCCTGTTCCGTTTTTCTTCTAGGCTTTTTTTTAACCATCCTCTAGCTTCTAGGAAGGTAGAAATTCGTATTTTCCACAACAAATAATTTCCGTTTAACGTCAATTTCGGAATTGTTATTAACTGTTGATCCATGTTCAACACTTATATTTTAGACCCGTGTTCTAAAAAGGTAAATTAAACGCAAACTGACGATAGATGGAAAAAAAATATTACGCAACGTTAACTGTAAACTGTTATCGCGAACCACGGACCTCTGCTACCATGTTACTTTATTAAGATTAAAACAACATAGTTTTTAATCTGAATTATATTTACGATCTTAATACATATAAAACATATATATCAAAGCTATATTTAGCATTAGATTAAAACTACATTATATTACATATGACGAATTACATAACATTAATACCAAGAATAATATATAACATTCCAACAATAAGTATATATACATATGATAACATTTTTATCCAAAAAACTAATTGGCTTTGTACTCAGGAAAAACATTTCTAAAAAAAAAAAAAAAAAAAAAAAGGTTTTATTTTTCCGCCCATTAAAAATAATGCAAAACGAAACATAATAATCAGAATAATAAAATCCATAATCAATAATAATAATATGAATTAAAAATATTACACGCTGATTTTTTTGCATATTAACCATTTCAGTCACATATTATTAACTTTTGACATAAAAAGTTATAAATTTTATACAGGGTGTTTATTTATTTATTTAATGAAGCCACAAACAGCTAAAAGCCAATTGTAGTGTAGGCTTATAAATAAAATAATATAGTGAATAATTTTTTCTGAATTATAAAATTAAAAGTAAAAAAATAAAATACAACACATTGAACACATTCACCAGCCTCACGCCTATTAAACACACCAGAAAAACTACACGCATTCACAAGTCTCACACTCATTAAAACATCATCATTCACACAATCTTACTCGAAATAAACGGACGAATAATCTTCAACAAATTAATAAATACAATATAAACCTTAACGTATATACTACGTGTACATTAGTAAAGGAGCACATATGCCAAACACCCACCACATAATAACAATCTAGAACCATTGGAATAGACAACAGCGAAACTCCTGTTCTCATCGCAAAATATGTTCGGGAAGCAACTTATTAAAGAAATATCTGTTACGAAAGTATATATCCATACGGGGAAATATGTTCAAAAGAGAATTATGCAAACGAAAAGCTGACGGCAACGGAGAACTTAGGTTTGTTCGTGCACGCGGCTCACTAAAAAAAAACGATTTGATCGCCTATTTGGTCTTGGTACAATGTAGGAGACGGTTGATGTTAAATACTCACTATTAACTCTACCGTTACATACATCATGAGGAAACCTTAATTTGGCTATTTTCCTTCTGTAAATACCTCACATCCATTATATTTCTTAATATATCGTAACTCATATATTTAGGGTAAATACGTGATATACGGTAATATAGATATTTTAAAAATTTACACCGACCTTAAGGTACAGCTTTTCAATGTGTTTTATGTAGATATTTTTAAAATTCAGACGTTGCAAGTTAATCAGAAAATATGGAATTTCGTTAGCGTTAAAATTTCATATGCTATATAGGCAGTGGGTATCGTGACTGACAGGGTTAAAGCAAAATAAATTTTGATAGAGATTACACCTGGTTCGGTTCGATTGTTAATAAAGTATTATAAACGAACAGAGAGTTTCCTTAAATAATAGTTCCGTTACACTTTTTCCGAAATAGATTTAAAACAAGAAATCCAAGTAAAGGAACGAGAATTACAACCGGATAATGACAAGATGACTGCCGCAGCCAGTCGACGATGCAGCAGTTTTCGAGTATCGAGCGTGAAAAATACTCAGAACAATTTAGATGCGAAGAGATTGTCGTCTTCTAATTTGGATTCTCCGTTATTAAAACCTCCTACTCACGTTAAAAGTAAGCGTAAAAATCGGTCTAAGTATCTGACACTAAATTGCTTGTCTGGTTCGAAGAATTACGTTTAAAATATGTTACTATATTAATTGCATGAAGCGTAGTAGTTAGAGTAACTAAATGCTTTACATATTTGCCAGATATTTTACTTTTTCAGCTTAATACAAATAATATGTAGCTTATAAATTTACGTTTTTCATCTATTATTATTTTTAAATTATGTTTTTTTTTTTGGTCTTCGGCTTTCATTATGTACTACCTACGATATATTTGTATATATGTATATACATAAAAATATTATATATATATATATATATATATATATAATATGAGTGATAAACTTAACTGTTAAATATATGGCTGGTTGATATTTGTTTTTATATTATTCGTAAATGCGTCGTTTAGCTTATATGCTATATTTTTTAAAGAATAACTTATTTTTTTGAACGCACTCTTTTTGACTGAACGCATGCGAACTAATCGAACGAATGTAATATTTTATATAAAGTGTGCATATGTGTGTGTCTAAATATCCGAACGTTGAACGTTTTTGTTTGAAATCTGTATATTAATGCGAATTTTATGTTTAAAAGGAAGAACATCGAAATTAATTTAATGTATTAACTTAGAATATCGTGTTTTAATTATTTAGCGTTGAAAATTGCTGATACTTCTGAGGGAATTAATAACTTCTTCGGTTATTTTTATTTATAGTTAATTTCTAATGTAAAATAAATAAAATCGTTAATGTTTAATACTTCATGGGGGATTAAAAGAATCGCGTATATACACGCTCATAAACCGGGAATGTTAATAAATGCGACTCTAAAATTTCATTATACATACCTTACCTTAGATTGAATGTAATAAGATCCCTTAAAGAAATGAACGTGTCAAATAATCGTACGAGTTAAATAAACTTATAATATTTCAAAAGTTAGATTACAGAAAAAATAATACCAGTCGTTATAATTGCATATTCTCAACACCTGTAACTAATACGATAAATATTGCAATTATTTATATTTTATCTTAGATAAATAATTTTTAATAATAAGTCTTATAAAATATGTCGCTTCGATGTGACGATTTGATCGGATTTATAATTTATTAATTAAACGATAATACATTTTTCTCCTTTTTTTATTCTTGTAGCTTCGCTTTTATAATTTTCTCCGCAAATCGCGATTACTATTTTCTGTTGCGATATTAAATCAAAGCTATTATTATTCGCCAGCATTTTCCGTCTTGTCGTGTTTCACCTAATTTTATATATATATATATATATATATATATATTTCTTTATTTTACACATTACGGAATGACTAAAATTAAATACCCAAATAAAATAGTATTAATGAAATTAATTGAAAATAGTTATATATAATTAAATTATCACGAAAATTAAAATATAATTATTATATATACCATCACCACCTCTGCATGTGCTTATTTTTCGACAATTGCACGATTAACATTATCATAATAACCCTCCTACCCGTTATTATGAGTATTTTTATAATAATAATTAAGATATTTTTATTTCAAACGGAATGTTGTTCACGCAACGTTAACAAAGTGTTACAAAGAAATGCAATGATGTATCGCGTAAACAAATCGGCAAATCTTATATAAAATATCGCGCGTTAATTCTAACTAAATGAAACATTTCGTTTTGTTTGGTAAATGTCAATACGTTTATCGTAAAATAAAATGTCGGTTAAAGTTATTTCATTTTCCTAATCAAAAATATACGTTTAAAAAGACAGAAATAAATTTTTCTACATTACGTTGAACGAAAGATCTATTTATTATAATATCTAAAAAAAAATAATAATAATTACGTGACACTTGGTTTACGTCGACTGACTGTTATTTATGTAAACAGTTTGGCAACTATTTTCGATTTATCGTTATCCCCTCCTATTTGGCAAAGTACGCGTTTGTATTTAAGCTTATATTTTCAGATAAACGGTCTTCGCTCAAAGTTGTTGTCGGTTTATGTTCTTCGCATTTATTTCAATCATATTTTTTTTTTTTTTTTTAACATTATTAAAACATAAACGTTGTTGTTTGCGCAAAACGACCTTGAATAATCGAACTGTGATTTGTGATCACAAAGATTGAATTTTCTATATTAGGAAAAAAAATAGGATAAAATAATTATTTCAACTGGTAATAAATTATTGATTTTTTTTTTACAATATTTCATATTTTTTCCAGTTTTAAGTCGGATTGCTTAATGGAAGTGATAATACTTTAGTTTTAACGTCGATACGAGTATTGTTTGTTTACGATTGACGCTATATCTTTCTGTAATCCGTTTCGCATTTAACAATGTCGACTTGTAAGTTATTTTCCTATAATCAAATTAATCGTATTGTTATGGTTGATTCCCTCGCGTATTTTTGCAATATAATTTCCATTCTACGATCTTTACCAGTGTGTAAAATACAATTATAGAAAACCTCTATGTGAACGTGTAATTGTTTGTTGAGCTGCGTAAAAGTAATATTGAAATAATTCTTATTGTTCGGAATAAAATTTCACGACTAATTAAAAAGTTTTTAACGCATTCAATCGATTTTAGAATCTCATTAAAATACATTAGTTTTTCTAATCTATGAAACACTTACAGAGACTATTGTTGATTGATAGTTCATCCTTTAAGCCTTAACAAAAATATAAAATTTTGTGCAATCGAACACTTTTCCTTTATATTCACCTAACTAACCCATTTTAAATTGTCTTATATGATCAGATTACAACGGAAAAAGATGATCGTGTTAGATTTTCAAGTCGATATCTCGAATAAAAAAATGTTTTTCTTTCATTTTCAATTTTATTTTAGTTTAACTTACGACGCTCGACTTTAGAGATGATTCACTTAAATTAAAATGCTACATATATGTATATATATATATATATATATATATATATATATATATATATATATTTAAAGAAAATGAAACATTATTTTCTACTTATAATAATGAATTATGATATTGGTAAATCTGCGGTTTCCAAAGAAAGAAAGAAAATAATTTTTATATAACCTCTTCACGCGGTCTTGTTGCGCTTCATTTATGTCTCCAGTCATATCCTCGAGGACGGTTTTAGTTGTTGGTTGAAATTCAGGCATTCCGCAATGTCCACATTAGTTGAATTTTAAATTTCATAGTAAATTTATTTACTATATTGTGGACACTACACTACAAAAAACAAAAAAAAAAAAACACTCGGGGCTGCATTGTGTCGTGACAACAAAGTGAATACAGTCAGTTGTGTATGTGTGTTTAATTGCGCTAACGCGTATTATAATTGCGCTAAAGCCGTATTATAATTGCGCTAACGCCGTATTATAATTGCGCTAACGCCGTAATATAATTGCCCTCACGCCGTATTATAATTGCTTTGTACGCTAATTATACGATACAACAGAATATGTATAGGTAAGTAGTCGCATACAATTGCCCACCAACCTAAATTATGATGATTGTCGACACTTTTTAAATGACGTGTCATAAAACTGTATTAACACAAAACGTTTATTAGTTATTTTAACTGATGCTGGGTGGTTTTATTAAAAAATCGTTTTCTTTTTACCGTGGTAAAATAAAATTTTATTATATTACACGTTACGCCGGGGTTTTTTTCAAAATCTTAAAATTCGTGACGTAGAGAGATCGTAAATTTTAAACTTCTGTTTAAAAATTGTTTCTCGATAAGTGTGTAATAAATAACTTTTTAAAATGAGCCGATATATTATTAATAAAATAGCGAAGGAGACGTTTGTGCGAAAATTAAATTATACCGAAGACGATGTTAGTTTTTGTGAATATGTAATGTAATATCTTAGAAAGTTGTCTGAATAATAACGTTAAGTGCGGAAGAACGAAATCCCGTCCTTCTCACCAACGTGAAAGTTGTTAGTGTGGTAAACAATAACAATAATAAAACAAAACCTAGATATGTTTCAGTTATTTTGTTTATAAATATCCAGATTGGGCGATAATTATGCACGTACATTCGTCGTTTTTGTGGCAAAATCGGAGTTATTCTTTTTTGTTTGCTTCAATTCGTTTTTCAATTTTTATAAAAAAAAATATATATATATATATTTTAAGAAAAAATGAAAGAACTAACGATAACGCGAGCATCATTTCAAAAAATAAACATATTGTAAACGAAATATAAAATTATTTAAAGGAAGTGAATATTTTTCTTCAAAACTTTCTCGAATATTCCATTTTTCCGTTATATCCGTTTTCTCTTATTTTTATTACGATTAAGTCTTCCTTACCTTATACAAACCAAAGTACTCGTGTATTTTCGTATCCGACGTAAATTTCAAATATTTTAATTGTGTATTATTTCATTACATTTCAATGAAAAAAACGTATCTGTATCGCGCAATTATATATATATATATATATATATATATATATATATATATATATATATATATATATATATATACAATAATAATAACAAACCAAACAAAATATAACACAGTTTAATCACAAAAAGTTTTTTATTGCAAAGTTTTTTGACAGTTACGTCATTTTCAAGCATACAAAATAAATATTAAGAAGTAATATTTTATATATAATTAAAAGGTGTCTCTGTAAATTTAAATATTACAGAAGTAAAAATGTAACAAATAAAATAAAACGGAACAAAAAAAAAAAAAAAGAATATAAATAACAAATCCGCGCGTAATAATAATGATGTCCACGCTTGATGTATTTTCCTTCATATTTCTATCAGCATGATTTCTCTTCTGTCTGCGGTTATATCTTATACTAGATAAAGTGTATCACTTGACCTGGTCAACATATTCCCCATTTGTCTTTATCTGTATCGTCCGTGTGGTTAGTCGTAACTTTTGTTTTCCGTATACATTTTTAATCCTATTTTTAGTGACATAATTTTGGTTTCATTCGACATAGTTTGTATCGGATTGCTACGCGATATAACGAAATCGTCTCGGAATGTCGGGCGATTAAGTTTATGATTCAACATGTGATTACGAAGTTCACTGTTATAAAAAATATTCTATTGTAATTTTTGTTCTACAGATTAGCAACAATGACTTCTAAATATTATTTGTAATGCGAATTGAAAAATTTCGTTTTTCGTTTTTTTATTATATTTCGAATAAATGTTAGATGCTGATAAAAAAAAACATAATTCCTGCACAATGATGTTGAATTAGCTGCATTTTTTTCAATTTTCATTCGTTAATTATTATTTTTTCCCTACCGAAAGTATTTTAATCAGTTCGTGAAAGTGTAATATATCTCTTTGGTTTTTTTTTTTTTTCTATTTAAATATCGCTGAAATTTTATTTAACTTTGTTTACATTTGATCATATACTTTTAATATTAATGTCAACAGACTTCTTAATAATTTTGATTTCCCATTCGGAGAATGTTAATTAGTTCATTTTTCTATGTTTGCTAATTATTGACTAGCTCTACCTGTGCAGTATGATAAAGAACGTAGTAATTGATATCATCTCAGTATGGGGATTAAGACTGACATTCTGAGTTAATAAAAGATAATTTATAAATTGAATAAATAACGAAACATTTCGATATTCCTATTGTATTGATCTTTTTCATTTTTATTATTCTTTATTTATTTTTTTATTATTCTTAATTCGAATTTGACCATCAAAGAGTCTCGTAAATTAATTTATGCTCTAATCTCCAATATTTCTTTACCCTTTGCTGTTCTTTTCTCTCTTTTATCCACATACTTTACTTCTTCAGTTTTTCTTCGAAATTTCTATAATTTCCCTTTTTTTTTTTTTTTTAAATATCTATTTTAAATTCTCATTCTATCCTTATATTGAAGTGTTTCTTGATGTTTAACATAAACTTCAAATGTGAATACTACTTTTGTACAAAAAACTGTTATATAAATGATATATGATACACGTAATGTAAAATTTAGGTTGAAATGAAATATTTAATGCTATAGTTATTTTTTTTTTTAAATGCTCACAAATAATCACTGAAAAATCGGAACTCTGTAGACCACCTGTTACTTGAGTAAAATTTCACTACAAATCTGTGAACGATATGTTTGATATAAACACGAATTTTGCACTGATATCGATAACTAATAATCTATATTACGTGGAAGTATCGAATTTATAAAATGTGAACTAAAAGACCAAAATTTGTTTTTATGTTAAAACTGTCGATTGCTTACCTAAAAATATTATTTATTCAATTGTTATTTTAACTTTCTACGTTTGGAATTATATTTCGGAATCATTAATATTTACATCTGATTAACGCGTATTTTCATTGATAAAACTTTTTTTTTTTACTTTCGTATAACACAATCCGGAAATTACGAAAAATTTATTATTTGTTCGAATGTCTTATTCTTCACGATTCCGATAATTAGTTTAACATTCAATTTTAATCTATTCTATTTATTTGTATAGTTATCGAATTTAAATTTATTTCTAATTTTGGTCCGTTTGTTCACAAATTAGAAATCATTTTAATGTCTCAACAAAGTTGTCTATTATTGTTATTTGCGATTCTTTTGTCGCTTTAAAAGTTACCTTTTTCTTGCCCGATGTTGGGAGTTAATATATGATTCCGTGTATATAATTTTAATTTCGCAGTGTAAACAACGTGAAATTTTATGGAATACATTTTGATACGTCAGCAGGTATACTTTATACAAGAAGGATCAGTTGATTATGAATGCTTGTTCAGCTAGCAATCGTAAGATTTTGTTTCTGATGAGTACGGTAAATTTCCGTGGTTGAAGTAAAGATTTCAAATTTTATTTTGCATCTTGGCGTCTAATTTAATTTCCGGAATTTCAAATAGAATATCAATTCTAATTTTAACTGCGGTAACATTATATATACGTATATAATATATAATGTACAGTGTTTACAAATTATTGATTTTTTTTTTAATCATCCTAAAAAAGAAGGAAAGAAAATTTGCAAATATTGCAATAAAAATATCTTATAAAAGTTATTAAAGTGTTCGCAAACAAGTTTGTTCTTTTCTGTTTGATGAATAATAAATAAATGATTGCTATTTTTTATTTTTCGTTAAATCAGAAAGAATTCGTAAAACTATTTAGTTTTTAGTATAATGAATAGAAGTGATATCTATTTCAATTCTAGGACATATTTTGTTTTTCGGTTTTTAGCTCAAAATAGGCGTAGAATGTACATACAATTATCTTAATAAATTCTTATATATATAAACTCGGTCATCTCGTAACGGCTCTAACGATTTAGATGAAATTTTGTACAGACGCGTGTAATTGATTAAGTAATTGCAAATAACTGGTATATAAATTACGAATTTAAGAATTTTTGACTCAGACTTTTAAATGTACGTTGAAAATTCTGTCTCAATAATCGTTCGAATGTTGTAAGTTTTGAGACTTGCTTTTTACCGCGTATATGTGTTGGTAAATATAATGAAAATGTTATATTTCGGTTAATTTTTCGAATATTCGGAATTTTTGTTTAATATATGAAAGAATTATTTAAATTAAGAAATCCGATCGAAAAATTTTGAAATCACTTTCCACAAAAAATTAAAGGTGCCTCCTGTAATTTGTCGAACCTGACACTGTTATAAATTCGTTTTATATAGTCTGGAAAAACGTTCGCAAACTTTTCACGCCACTTTTCATTTGCTCAATCCCAATAAAAAAAACACACTTTTTGCATCATAATTTGCTTTGTAAAATCTAGGAAACTTAAATAACTGTGATGAAATATTTCGCGCTTATATAATTAGCTATTATTTCAAGGAAGAATGTATGGGTTAAACTTCTTTCAGTTTCGAAGATATGTACATTATTATCTATTCGATACTTGTTTATATATAATCATGTTTTTTTTTTTTATGTGTTTAGATACGAACCTTTAATGTTTTTATTTTTCCCTGGAAATGAAAATAATTTTGCGAAGGAAAAATTCGATCGAAAAATGCCAAAATTAATTTACAAAACATTAACTCGTCTGTGAATATAGACATTTTTATTTATAATTCCCGAAATTTATAAAACGATATTCTCCATTATTAAAATAGTTATATTTATGAACGTAATGATTTTTTAATAGTATGTGAATCGTACCTAAATACACTATCTGAAAAAAAAAAAAAAAAAAAAAAAAGCTCGGTCGCCCAGGTAATTGTGAAAATAAAAGAAGAGAAAATTATTTCATCGGTATACCTTACCAACTTTCACGATTATTTAATTTAATGTTTTACAATTAACTATAGAATTTCGCAAATTTTCTCATGGTTGTTTTATAATTTTCATATTTCAACACCAGATTTGGTTTAATGGTTGCATAAATTATTATGTTCATTATCGGAATTAGGTTTTAAAAAAAAAAAACGATGATTCCTTACGAAGCTAAATTAAATATATATATATTTTTAAAGTTATTTAAACTCAAGCGTTAATTACTCGATTATAATTTTGTTTACAGAGAAAATCGTTTAAATATTCATTTCGTTTCTGTGAATATTTTTATAAAATTAACTCAATCAATGAGGTTTATTAAAATCTTAGTTAAGATTTCATACCGATGTTAATAATAATAGAAAATTGAGAACTATTATTTTCTCTGTATTCTCGAATTTCGTATTATTAACTAAACTTTTATACATAGAAAAAAAACACTAAACATCTGGACGTTTTGAAGACGTATCGAAGTAATTTATTTAATTATAAAGCGCCAATCAGGGTAGCTGTATAACTTCTGAACATTTAAATGATGGTACGATAAGATTAAGTCTTGTTAAGCGCCTAGTTTAAATATGAAGCGGCTTTTAAACAATGATCATCACACGGTAGACAACGTGGATAGGTGACGGCGGATTTTGGAGGAATCTCGTGCATGTACATTTTTTTTTTTTTTTTTTTTTTTTTACGCAAATTGTTCACACCAATTTAAGCAATAATTTAAAGTTGGCCTAGAAAATGTCTCATTTGAAAATATCTGGATAAATATAGTGCGACAGATAAGATTTAATGTTGTTTTAACGTTTACGCGTAAATATTAACTAAACTTACTCGCGTGATTGATTCGACTGCGGCATATAAATTTCTGTATTCTAAAAGAATCTTCAAATTAATTAGATTTACAAGTTTTGTAATTGAAGTTAAAAACTACCGTCGTAATAAAGTACGTATAAAGAGTGAATTAAGATTCCAAAATTATTAATTAAAAAAAAGCAATACGAACCTCGCAATAAGTAAAAAATAGAATTGTAATTAATAATTTTTTATAATTGCGAAAAAGTATTAAAATATATTTAAGTAAATTAGCAATACACGATTAGATAATTCTGACCGGCGTTTTGTGTTTTACCTTAAAAATAATAAAAATATTTACAACGCCGTTAAAAATATGTGAAATTTGTGTATGTGTGGAAAAAATCGGTAAAATGAAGAAAACTATATTATTATTAATTTTTTTTGTCAATTTATATCGAATCATTGCTTTAATGCTTTAATTACATAATACACATATTTGCCTATTGTTTGTAATGGCATGCAGCTAGTTTATCTAAATAAAATTTTATGTACGTGTTTTTATATTGTGCATATAATATGTGTGCGATCAGACTGAAAATGAGAAATATCGTCCGGATGATTGGAAGAAATTTAGTTCTTTCATTAGAAAATAAAATTCTACTTTACAAAACAATAATGAAACCAATTTGGACTTATGACATAGAGCTATTGCGTACTGCAGCTAAATCCAATTTAGCTATTATGGAAAGAACACAGTCAAAAATCGTACGGAAAATTGTTAATGCTCGTTGGTTCATACGAAATTACGACATCTCTAAGGACTTGAAGATCAGCTCGGTTAAAGATGAAATCCGCAGCTCAAGTGCAAGATACAAAGAAAGACTCAAAACTCGAATATATTAGCAAAGATCCTGCTGTCAAACTGCATTAAATTCAATCGAATACGCAGATTCCATCCTCTCCAGCTTCAACATCGATCCTAATAATCTCTTACTCTTATAATTATGAAATTAACGTAAAAGTAATCATCGATAAATAGGATCAGCACCCATTGGGATGCTTTCCTCCTTTTGATTTTTGATAGTTTTCACTACTGCTTATTGTTATTAAATACAGATTGCATGCAAAAATATATATATACATGTGTGTGTGCTTCTATATTCGTACGAAATGAATAGTAATATAATTTCGTTTAGTATGATTTTTCGAGATTCAATAGGATAAGGTCTATTTAATTTATTGTAAAACCATTTATCTGGGAATTTTGATTATTTGTCCTGTAAAAACTTTTGTTTAAAACTTTTTTTAAAATTATTTTATTACGTTTGTTATAAATGCTACAACTTTAATTTTCATTCGTAACGTACGATTCGTACAATGTTGAAATAAATGCTTTTATGATATAACGTTATCGTAATAATTTTTATAATATTATTTTCTCATTTATGATCGTAATTATTGTCGCGGCTATTCTACAGGTTAGTAGACGTATCGTTTTTGAGTGTCGTTAAAATTTTTTTGTATAGAGGTCGCTAGTCGTTCATTTACGATCGACGAAAAAAAAATTATTTCGGACGTTGAGATAATTTATGGAAATAAATGTTCACATACATATTTGTTCTAAATTTTTCATGTTTATTTATTATATACTGTTGCGTATTAATTTCGTTCACACAGCTAACACGTTATGATTCGATATTAGCCAAGTTTTTATTTTAATCTTATTCTCAAATTTCGATCATTTTAAACATATTAGAAAATTTGTAGCCTCCCAAATGATTATAAACGAATGTTCGCAAAAATATGAAACTATTAATAAAAACAATTTTAGTTTATATAGGAAAAGACAGATAAAAGAAAAACCTACTAACAAGTAAAGAAAATACGATAATACCATCGAAAATAGATAAACGCGCGTAATAACTGAGTAAACAAAATAATCGCAATGGAGGTTAATTATTATAAAATAATCTGCGCTTAATTGTATCGGTAGTGTAATCTCTGCTGTAACGTTATTCGCGTTAATTATATTTAACATATTTACAAATCGAATAACTTTTTTTTTTTTTTTTTTTGAAATATTTTAAATATTTTCAAAATAATTCAGTAACGTTTGTGATTCGTGTCTCTGTTAATAATCTCGTGTATTTACCAGTAGTGTGATTCGTTTTTTTCATCATATTTTCTTTCTTAAAATTCGGTTTTTTAATTTTTTCTTCTTTTAATTATCTGTTTATATATAAGGAATATAATAAAAATGAATGATGAAGCTGTGTAATAGGTTGTAAAAATTAATTTGTGGCTACCGGTAACGATTATTTTATTTTAAACATTTCGAAGGTAAAAATTTGAATTTCCTATAATTTAACGTTGTAATTTTTATTTTTCATATTTAAGGATATTTGACTCTATCTCATTAATGTTCGATTACACGTATATATCTAAAAAATACGTTACTTTTTCTTATTTTTCGTTAATAGGTCTATCGGGTGGACATTCTGTAATGACTACACCGACGAGGATATCTGCGATGAACATTGTCGGCGATTTACTTAGAAAAGTTGGAGTAAGTTCAATATATATATATATACATATTCTCTCACACACACATATATATATATATATATATATATATATATATATATATAAATAAGTTACAATGCTTTTTTCAATTTCCGCACAATATTTTAATTTGGCTTATAAGTAATATTACTTTTTTTTTTAACGATTTCGTTTTGCTTTCTTTTTTTGGTCTGGTTATTATATGTATTCTTTTTATTTGCCAGTGTATAAATAAATCAATCAATCGAAGCGTATTTGTAAAAAATATTTAGACAACTGGTGAAATTAAACACTATTCTTACAGTGTATGACGTAGTAAAGTATAAGACATATTGAAATGCAAAACAAACCTCCACTCAAAATCTGTATGCATAAATTGCGTACAGATGAAGGTTTTAACGAAAATGATAAATAATAAAAGCAAAGTGAATATATAATGACATCTTGGGAATATAAAGCTTAAAACAAAAAAAAAAATAAAAAAAAAATCCAGAAATAAGTGAACTAGAATATAAATAAAAGCTAACGGAATATATACCAATGTTTCGAAATGGTCGAAGGAAAAATTAAGGTATGTAAATGTATGAATAAGTTTATATCAAGAATGTCAGTTATACCGTATAATAGTTTATTTTATGTTTATATTTTTAGCATTTTAAATGCGAGCTAGTACGAATGCAGTCTCTCACATTATTTATAATGAAACTGGCGGTTAATTTACAATCATTTAAAAAATGTTTTAATTTGTTAATTTCGTTATCTGTTGTACGCATTTCATCTATCGTAGCGTATGTTGGAGATTTTAGAATAATTTCGCGGCGTTTATTTGCACGCGTTGCGCATTTAGACAAATCAGAACGACTCGGGAAAACCGCGCTGGTTTGCTTATTTCTTTCGACTTGTTAAATGTTAGGAATAGTTCAAAATACGCTTATCGAATCGTTTAGAATTTTATTTGAAAGTTAACCTTTCGGACAATACGTTTACTGGAATTACATTGTTAAGATTTGAAATAGTGTTGAACGAAGAAGTGTTTAATTTTTACGTTTCTAAAATTTAATTAGCGTTTCGTTTTAAATATTATAACGATTTTTGAAATTATTTTTTTTTTCTTCAAATATTCGTCTTTCTCTTGCATACTGGCCCAATTTTTCATAGTCTTGATCCAATCCGTTCGACATTTTTCTGAACTTATTCCGGCAGTTTTCCATCGAATTATAAGTTGTAGGAGATCGTATCGTTATCCTCTAACAATGTATCCAAAACACTCTAGTTATCAATTTTTTCAACATTATTATTGAGGCATCCTTTATGTACCCTTATCCTCGTGAAGATGCATACAATTAAACTAAAAAATAAATATAAAACTATGTGGATGACCTAACTCGAATAAGTTAAGAAGCATAAAATCGGGCGCCACTCGCTGGAAAACACCTCCTAATTTATCAAGAAACGCAGAAATGCTATTCGGCCATACATTAATCACACACGGATATTTGCTAAGTCGTGAACCTCCTGTCAGTTGTTCCTATGGACACCGGGAAATTACTGTCAAATATCTTCTGTTAGAGTGCACTACTTTCACCTCTCAACGTTTCCAGCTAGCTTTACCAACAACACTTAAGAGGCCTGTTAAACTTCAATGGCAACACGTACCTCCCTTCGCTTCTTGCATGGTACTAGCCTTTTCAACATGATCCGGGCTGTTCTTATCTGTGCGTCCAGCCTAGCAGACATGGCACATAAATTGGAAAAATCAATCAATCAACATTCTTTTTGACTTTAACGTCTCTAAGACATTCTGGTTTGTTTTAGAAATTCGTGAGGTGTTGAGCATTCTTTTACGTAACTACATTTATGTTGATCCATGTAATTCAACTTGTCATTTATTGAGGCTGCTTCTATATATATATTTAAATTCAAGCTAGTAGGCTCTTCGTGTTGTTAAATGCTAATTGGGCTTGAGCGCGTCTACTTTTAACTTCGATATTCGAATCTAGCTTCGGCCAAGATATTTAAATATTTAAATTTATCCACTATCTCCGTGATTTAATTCCGAATTGTAACCTGTAGGTGAATTTTCTTCTCGCTAATACTATGATCCGTTTTGTCTTTTTCACATTAATGTGTAAATTCTATAACTTCCCGAATAAGTTCAGTTTATTAATCGACTACCGGAACCCGTGCAGGTCATCCGCTACAACAATAGCGGCGTCTCCACTTTTTAAAATTATTCGTTTTGTTTGTATTAATCGGTATTATTTTTTCATTTCTTGCGTATATTTTGTTAGTTTTTGCACCTTTAACACGATTATGATAATTAATGAAGACGTAACAACAAATATGCAGAATCGACATTTGAAACTTTACAATTAAAAAAAAAAAGTCTACCTAAAAACGGCGCGTTAATTTTATTTTTGATGAAAAGATTTTGATTTTTTTCGGTTAATTATGAAAATATTTTTTGCAAACGTTGGATCATGTATAAAATCTTAAAGATTAAAACAAAACGCTAAAACATCTTAATAAAATTATTATAACAAATTCGATGAAAAACTGAAAAATTAGGACAAATTGATGAATTATGTAATTATCTTAGAAAAAACAACATTCACGCGATTAATTAAAAACGTAATTTACTACGGAAATCTAATGTTTAATTTTCCAGTGTTCGTATTTACCATAGTTTAGGCGGTATTATCGATAATTTCAATTTTTCACATTTATCGTATCTATTATTAAATTTATGATCGTTATCATTTTCATTATTATAAAGTTTAATTCAATTTGATTAGATTATATATTTTAATGATGTTCGGGAATTATTCAATTCGGCCGAATGACGACATTATCGTATAATATAAATATATTTAGTTACTTTGTTCGGTAGCGAGTGATTATTATTATTATTATTATTATTATTGTAGCGAGGATCGGTAAGGATGTTCACTCTTAATGTTTTGTCGAAAAATATTTTTGCAATATTCTTTATTTAGAAAAAAAAACCCACGTAAATTCTTCAGGTAGTATCATATAAATGTAAGACATACCGCGTTTTATTTATTTTTAATTAATCTCTTCTATTAATATTTTGTTAATTAATTAATTATAAATTAATTTAAAAAATAATTTATTTATATTTCATATATTGCGTACGTATTTCGCATACATCACTGCTTATTGATTTCAGCTTGAGAAATGGCTATGTCCGGAATGCGCCCGACTGAAATGCACATGCCCCACCACTCATAATAAACCGTTCTATCATCCTCAATCCTTGATCGTTTCTCCTACTAACACTCCTTCCATTATTCCCGTCAATAAAAAGCGTACGGATTAGCCAACAATACATATATATATACATACATACATATATATATATATATATATACATATATATATATATATATATATATATATATATATATATATATATATATATATATATATATATATATATATACATACTTAATTTTTCGTCATGTTGAAGAATCTCTTTTTGATATTTCTTTTAGACGCTCATTTTCATTACTGCCGTATTAATTAAAAAATGAAAGCGGACTAGGGATATTTACGCACGAATTATTACGCACTTTCGGTGATTTTTTACGTTTTTATAAAAAAAAATAATACTAAAAAAAACTTAGAATCTGTCGTTAAAGATAAGAAATTTTTTATTTCTTATTTGTGTTTAATTAGTTGTTAATAGTTTTTCATATGTATATTTTTTATACGACGAAAAACGTTTTTGTGTGTATCGATATGTGTATGTGCGTGTACGCAATGTTGCGATGATGTTTCAATTTATTGTGTGTTAGTGCGCATAGCGTTAGGTGCGTATAACATGAAAACAATTGCTTATTAGCGTTTGACGCCTTTACCTGTTATTTTGCACATTCTGACTATTGTCAGATCAGTCCTGTACTTATATAAATTATATATATATATATATATATATATATATATATATATATATATATATATATATATATATATATATATATATATATGAAGATAGACATAATGGACTAATTAAAATAGCCGACTGATTAGTAACGCAGTTTCTAATAAAATAACCGGCTAATTAATCGATTAGTTATTTAGTTAGATCCCATTTTTTTTTTGTTTAATACGAATTAAACACGATATGACAAATGAAAATTGGCATATACATTGAATATACTTAAAGTTAAAAATTGATTTCGGTCGTCGAGGAGTAACTAACAGATAATTTAACATTGTAAATTCGCGTAATAAATTATGTAATCGTACAGATTTTCGAAATCTATCGACATATACTAAATATATATTTTAATATAGTACTAATACGTATGTAACCAGTTTTTAGGAAAAATCAATAATTTATTCTAGTCAAAATATAATTAAGAATAACCGTTTCTAAAATTCGATTACCTTTCTAACAAAATGTACTAATATATCGATAACTAGCATTCAAGATCGAAATGTGGTTAAATTCGATCGGATTTAAAAACTGGTCGAGTCGTACACTTCGGAGGATATACGATGTGCAAATAAAATAAAACGTAAAATTTAATTACACGAACAAAATAATATTTTTAATGTGATTTATAAGAATATGTAAACGTAGTATGTAAAAAAAGAATCAATTGTATAATTTAATAAAGAAATTTAAAAAAATATATATTTTCACAAAACGACTGATTTAATCGATTATTTAGGGAACAAACCAAATTAGTCGCTTACTAAAAAATATATATATAATAATCGGATTAGATCGTTAGTCGTAATTCGCTTATGTCCATTACTATTATTTGATATATATATATACTTGTTTGCTCAATATAATATTTCCGACTATGTAGTTCCTATAATTTTTATAATGATCGGTTTAGAGTGGTGGGAGGTCGCTTTTTTTGCTGAAAATGCTTTATCGTAAAAAGGTCCGTGTTTTTTTTTTAATTATTTTAAAAGTAAGACGCACTGTAAATATTTTAATTTGCACAATTTTAATTAGATTTCGTTAATGATTTTATTTTTAAAACATCGCTTATGTTTTAGTATTTACTTACATCATGTACGTATTAATACTTTATATGCGAATAATTTTTAAAAATTTACACAATTTCACATATTAATCGCCTACATATTTCGTCATTTATCGTCGAATTTCCTTCTCGTTCCACCGCTCACCTCTTCATGCGCCGTTTACCTGTTTAAAAAAGGAAATATTAATCGATTATTTTCTTTTATTATTTTCCAATCATGTGCGACAGTAAGGATATCGAATAGAGTACAATGTATCTAATCTAACCCCGAGCAGCCATTCGCGTGTATATCTAGATTAGCCTACTTCATACGCTATTCCACAAGACAAAAAACTGAATGTGAATATATCAATAATATATATATATATATATATATATATATATATATATATATATATATATATATATATATATATATATAAATATATTACCTAAATCTGCGTTTACTCCTTCTGTAATAAAGTCCCATAGATGCATTACGAACGATAGGTCAACAAGTTCGTTATGGGGAAGGAAGAACTCGGGGTTTAATTTTTAGATTCATTTTATTAAATAACTAAAATGTCCGATAAAAATGAAAAAAAAAAAGATCCGCAAAAACAAACCGTTACATATAAGACTTCCGTAATTATATTAGATTTTCCGAAAAATATAAACACACGTTCGTGAATAAGTTTATAGCTGCACGCACGAAGACATAACTCATTCCGGAAGAAGTGGTATTAGAGAAAGTAAAAAAAAGTTTTTCCGCGATAGAGCTCGCCAGTACTTTTAAAATTACCGCACATCGAGAGTCCTGTACCTGAACTAGCTTATATCTTCATCTGTCTTACGACTAGTATTGTTTATTTCCTTGTTGGTTGTCTCCACTGGTTTTTCCTATGTACGGGACCAATTAGGGAGCAAGGTTATTCGAATAACACATTTTGATTAGAGAGAGCGTCGTTTCCATTCTGCGTATTTCGTATTTTTTTTTTTGTTTATTTTATGTTGGGATTTAATACTCTTTGTATTATCTGCCGAAACCCGCCACAACGTGTTGTATATATATATGCACATACACACCCATATATAATATATATATTTAGCAAACCAGTCTTAGGACTGATGACTACATGATTATATATATATATATATATATATATATATATATATATATATATATATATATATATATATATGCATATATATATATGCATATATATATATATGCATATATATATAAGAATTCTCAAAATTATACACGAACCAGCTAGCTTCATCGTCTGTTTCAGCTGTATCTCCTATATCATGCGATGGCAGCAACAAGTTGACCACGTCTTTAATTGTCACTTGAATTGTCTTTTTTTGCTCTTTTATCTCTACATATCTAAATCTCTGAAAACGTACGTACATGACTTTCCCTATCTATACACGTGAACGCCATTTCCACGTCTATTTTACCTTCTTCATTTGATTTCATTTTATTTTACTTTAATTTTAATTATTGTTATCATGCTTGAGACGAATTGGTTCGTATCAAGTACGTTTGAAGCGTAAATTTTAAAAATTTGCTATTCGTGTTAATTAATTAGTTTTACAATTTCTACCCCATATATATATATATATATATATATATATATATATATATATATATATATATATATATTTGCAGATCGTCTCTTTATTTCTTTGCTTTATCCTCCTTTATTGTTGATCCGGACAACTAAATATTCAAATTCGTTGACGATTTCATATCCGTCTAATTGTTGTGAACTATTAGATTTTCATTATGATCCACTATCATAATTTTTGTTTTATTTTTGTTTATACACAATCCGAATTCATGGCTTACTGTCGTCAGTTTATTTAAAGTTGTACTTAATTCTTCCATGGATGATGCAAAAATTGCCGTGTCATCGGCATATATCAAATTATTAATGTTAACGCCGGCGATCGAAATATTTCCTTTGCTCTGCGGTAAGAGTACGTCGCATTATATATTCAGAGTATATGTTATACAAAAGTGGCGATAGGATACGATTTAGAGAAATAATTATCTGCTCGTACTCTATTATAATTTTTCTATACATATTGAAAAGTTGAGGTGACAAGATATCTCATTGTCGGACACGAACGTTCAGTTTTTGAAATTTGTAGACTCTTTGATTCTAGTTGTCATTTCAGTGAGATCGTATACGCTTTCCTCCAATTTAATTGGTGCGCCCATTTCGATGGGAACATTTATTAAATAACTCCGCACAATCAAAAACCGTTGTATAATCGACGACAAATCATAATCTATTTACTATCGAGTGTTCCTCTACCGAATATCGATCGTAAATATTACGCGAACGATATTTAGAGGCTGTCAACGAACTCGCTGAAAATTGGCTTACTACGTTCGATACGATTCGGTTTATGTACTTGTACTGACGTCATTTTTGAGTTAATTACTCAGTGTGGTGACCGTATTCAAATTATTCGATAATTTCCTTGAAATGTGGTGCAGTATTTGTTAATTGTTATTCCAATTAACAGGTGTTAAAATTATATTTTTTTTTTGGATTCTGATATTTTTTTGGAATTTTAATTCGGCATACATTTATTAAAAGGGAGGTATCCATTTTTTTAATTTTTTTTTTTTTTAAAACAAACATAGTAGTTTGAGCCTTTGAGCGTGTGGAATGTAGTTATTTAAAAAAAAATAACCAACGGAAAAGTAGTTAAAATTACTAAATTTTTATATAAAAAGAAAGCTTTTCGGCTATTAAGTTTTTATCAAGTGGACATGGAAAAAAATAAATATACAATTTATAAAAATATAAAACGAAAAAATGATGAAATAAAATGTTTAAAAAATACTCAATTTAGATGCACATTATTACAAAAAATAGCGAAGTGAAAAAACAGTTATTTCTAAAATATTTGCTATTAGATTATTTTATATACAAAATGTTTTTTTTTTCACTTTGCTATTTCTTCTAATCGAAATTAAATAAGCGAATCTCTAACTTGTTTAAACATAATAATTACATATTCGTCGTTTTCCTCGACGGACGTAATTTAACTATTTGTTTATTTATTTTATAATATGTTAAATTACGAGCAATAAGCTTCTAAAAAGTATTATCATAATTACCATCATTTCCTCGATATAATTAATTTCATTAATAATCGCGATAAGCGCTGTTATTATTATTATTGTTAAAGTGAAATCTATTGTAAACGTATATTTATTCGCGGTATAAGATTCAACTTATTCTCGATATATAAATATTGTACATAATTTCCGACTGGATATTCCTAATATGACGACCGTAAGTAGGTAAGGAAATAATTCAAACCGGTTGTCATCGAATAGGTATACAACTTTTTACAAATATTTGCGCCAAATTTTGTAAATGTAAATATATCTGCGTGGAATGGGCCCATATTACTATTGTTTACGATTGCATGTTGCATACGTTATATGTGTTTCATATGTATTTATATTTAAATTTATATATAATAACTTTTAATTACAGGCATTAGAATCGAAATTAGCAAATTGTCGTCTGTCGCCAGAACATTCGCGCGATTCCGTCAGGTAATATTTTCATTTTTTTATTTTCGAATATATTGATGTTTGATTTGTTATTATTTTTTTAAATAGTTAATTTCCGTTGTGGCTGCATGTAGCATGATACTCTATAGCATGTTTTCATTTCATTTTATACATATATATATATATATATATATATATATATATATATATATATATATATATATATATATATATTTGTTGCGATATAGACGTGTGATGTTTGGTTAGCTGCTTATTTGACAAATTATTGTAAACTTCGAGAGCTTTATTAATTTGTTGGGGGCTTTTTAAAGCGTTTATATTGTTATTTTTTCAATTTATTTATGATAACTTTGAATTCGTCAATTGTAAAATTGTTAGTATTTTAAATAGCCTAGTTTATTCGGTTACTATAACACGCGTAAAGATATTTTGCAAACATACTTTATGTTAGTGCGCTTAAAAATCGGAAAGTATTTGACGCCTTGATATTTATTTCATTTTATTTTTAAAAAATCATTTGTTAACATCTGATAAATTATGTTTTATATTTTAAACGGTGCCCCATGTTATGAATCTGGAATTTTGTTTATTAAGTCGGACAAAAAAAAAATATCATTGATTAAAATACGAACACAGTTTTTACGGCTGTTTATTATAATGTATGCACAAATTGAAAATAAATTAAATTTTTCATTAAAATTTAATCTTATTTATATGTAGTTTCCCGTTTTTTTTTTTTTTTTATCTTGGCCATTTTGTAAATAAAAGGTTTTCGTATTTAAGAAGGAGTTATTACGCGTCAGTTTATTCATACCAGATTAATATATATATATATAATGTAATTTGATTTTATAATTTTTGAAATAATCGATCTATACGAATTTAAAAAACAAAATAATGAATTTTAATTAAACAAATTTAAAAATTACAATAATTTTAACAAATATGTTTTTAAAAAATGAATTAATTTTACGTAGAAAAAAAAAAACAAAGAACAATATAACAAGTGAAATTGTCTGCAGTCCTTAGTATTGCTTATTGTCTCCTTGTTTGAATGTAGTAAACGTACGTTTAGAGTAAAATAACTTCGAATTTGGGTGATGGCTTTCTTGAATTTTATATATGTATATATTAATATAATATAATTAAAGGCACGATGTTAGATATTTTACGAGTAAATTTTATAAATTCCTGTTTTTATTACTTTTTTAGAAATCAATTTTTTCAAAGTTTAAAAAACCCACAAAGTATCCATTAATAAAATTCTACATGTAAATTTTATCGTAACTAACGAAAGAATAGGTTTATTATTATTATTATTATTATTATTAAAAAAAAAGAAAAAGTATGAAAAACAAAAATGTAATCGTAACATAACCTATGGTGGCGTGTAGTTTGCACATTTCTAGTTCGATATATTACTAACAGTCACAATGTTTCCTATTCGATATATAAACTTTTAATGTCAATAAGATTGTCTTCCGTTTTCATGATAATCGACATTTGACGTGAGAATGTTTCAATAAAGCATTAAAAATTATCGAGATTTATCTAAAAAGTAACAGTCATTTTGACATAATTTTTTGTATAAAAACCGGAGGATAACGCGCCTAACTGAAAGGGTTACAATATATTTTCATTATTTCGAAAAATGTATTTTATAACTATCGTATGCATATTATTGACGCATAATATGCACATGTGTATCCATTTTTTTAACGATAGCTGTAAAATATTACACCAAAAAATAAGTATTTGTATAAGTTTTTAATCAATTATATACTGATAGCTTTTTCGCTAAAGATTATTTTCAAAATTTGATATAATTATAATGCAAATGGCTTATTAAATTTTTGTAGTTTATATACTTCTCTGGCGAAGTTGAAATTTAAACGAAAAAAGCTGATACTATTTTATAATCGTTATGGTAAAATATGTTTTATGAAATTTACATAATTTATTATTATTATTATTTCATTTAATTTCCGAATCTTATTCAAACGATAATTAACGGACATGCTAAATATTAAAACCCCGTTATAAATAGGCTGGTGATCATCAGTTTGTTATGTAAGTTTTTTCCATACGTATACTTTCTTCTCAAGATTAATCGTTTAATGTCATTGTTACGCAATTTATTGTAATTGCACCAAATTTTCCGTTTAAAACTTAAAAATTTATTTTATCCGACTGACTTATTTCTATATTTGTTTCTTCGTTTAACAATTTAAGATTCCAAAGTTTCCTATTGAATTCTTTATCAGAGTTATCTTCCTTAAATATATCGGACAGTTTTTTGTAATCATTTTTTAAAATAATCCCATCCGTTATTATTCGAATATTTTACGTGTGATTTAGCAGTTGTATCGACTCTTCAAATGCTGGAATGTTTTTATATATATATATATATATATATATATCCTACGCTAGTGAGCCATATCTATTTCCTATTTCTCGATTTTTATTTCATTTTCAAATTTGTTTCTATAAAATTTTTGCATTTTTCTAATTCGTTATTCCCTGTTAGCTTTTTTTCGTAGCAGCTTATAATTTTTCTTCGTGACGTATAACCGTAATTATTTCAGTAATGAAATACAAAATTCGAGTTGAATCGTACCGAAACGCATTTCGTTAGAGGTTTACGTTAAATCGGTTGAATATTTTTTTTTAATAATTTTTAATTTACCTTTTTTTTTTTTATTGAACTTAACATTTGGAAAATTGCGAACATGTCAAAATGTTTTCTTTGATTGCTCATCCGGATGATTTTCTGTCCGCTGTACAATATGTTCCTTTTTTTAATTTATTTTTTTATTTTTAGAGATATTCAACAAACATTAGAGTAAATAATCGCGATTTTAAAATTATACGAGAAATATTAAATGTTGTATAACATTAAAATTGTTCTAGTACGTATGTGTCCTGCAACATATTCCTGTTTCAACATTGATATTCATTCGTCGCGAAGGAATGTTTTCAATTTTATATTTCTTACACGCTATCGAGTATTTAAAATATTTATCCTAATATTTATAATTCGAAAATGTCGTTGGTACTTCTCGCTTACGTAAATAGCCATTTCGATATACCTGCGAGAAATATAATTTAATTTCTTTACGAACGTAAATCGCGAAAGTAATGTGAAAAATAAAAATAATCCGTAATTTTTACTCGCTGACTAAATCTTACGCTCCGCGGTCGTTTACGCGGCGATTTCTGCTAGGTAGCGATTATTAATTTGTATAAGAAAAGTTTCTTAGCTCTGAAATATTAAAACATGGATTTCATAAAATTGGGAGAATTATTCCAAGTAGTAAGGAGTTTCCATTCATTTTGTTAATATATCAAAATTGGTTAAGGTATATAGGAATAAAAAAAAGTTTTCATTTATCGATGAATTATAATTAATTCGCTCCTTCCTTTTTATCCATTATATTTTTTCGGCTGACGCATATATAAACACACGCACGTATATATATATATATATATATATATATATATATATATATATATATATATATATATATATATATATATGAATTAATGAATAACCTTTATTTAGTGTAATTATCTACATTTTAATATAATTGTATATATAATGTTAATGATATTATTATTATTAAACTTAATTTTTTTTTTTTAATCGTTATATTTCTACCGAGCCAAAGTTTCTCCTAATTGTTTCCAGTTATATATGTGTTGGCCTATTCTATGCAGGGTTCTTCTGTTTTCCAAAAATTTCTTGAAATCGTCGATAAATGTCTTGCGAAGGTATTCTTGACTTTAGGAAAAACTACTTTGGTTATGATTTTAATTTATGAATAAAACGATAACATGTTCATCTATATGAAATTAGTAAAAATGAAAAATAGAAACAAATGGCCAATATTTTACGCAATTGGTATTGAAATAATTAAATTCCTAAATCGTTTTCATTTGTATTGATTATTTATCCCATTTAAATTTACAATCTTCGTGTTGCGGATTTTAAATTTCAGTTGTAAAAATGATCGCGTCTTCGTTATTTTCAAATTATTCAGAATTTATATTATAATAATATTTAAGATTTCGGCGCGGGTGGTTTTTATCTAGTAGGCCACGCCACTTTCACTAATAGGAACACTTCTTAATCACCGGCAAATATTATAATTTTTTTTTATCATACTCGAATAATTTAGACGTTGCTTTTTTTTACGAAATTCTGTCGCACCTGGATAGTTTAGTTATATACGAGACGAAAGTGGGAATCCAGACGCGTTTTGAAAATTATAAAATATCAAATTTAGGAAAAATCATATTTTGATTGAAATAGATGTTGAACATAGATTTTTTCGATTCACATTTCGTTTCCAAAATCAATTTTATTAAACATTTGCTGAGAATAAATCATTTCAATTATTAGTTTAACTTAACATAACCTAAACTAATCTGACTTCATCAAATCATTTCTGTTATTGAATTTCGAAGAAAAGGAAAATCCGGCTCTGTGAACTTTGTACGTATTGAGAAAAGCTTTATATCGTTCGAAAACTTCAGAAGCGTAGTTCATTGTTAAAAATCTGTAAATATATATATATATATATATATTTTTAAATAAAGATTTTATTGGGACTGTAAAACGAATTACATTTACCGTAACTAATTATGGGAGGATTTCACTAGTAGTTAAATTATTTTATAAAAAATAATAAAATTAATTATTAACGACATCCAGCTGATGTTTTCTTTTCAACCGGCGGGTGTCGCTAGAAACATCTAATAATAAAATTGCTTCAACGTTCGGATGAAGGTGAATACGAGTTTGCCTTCTTGTGAATGATAACAGGAACTGGATCGATTTTGAGATCGGTGCGAAGTTGGACGAGACAAGGTACTCTTGAAATCATACGCATAAACTTGTTTTGAATTTTTTCAAGAATTTCGAGATTGGATTTGGCTGCGGTTCCCCCAGACCTTTGATAGCTCCATGCTGGTCGGAAAATTGTAGTATGGGGATGATCTTCTTGCTTTCGAGACTGAGCTCAGAATGAAGCAGAAGGAGCCATCGAGCAGAGTTAGAAACTGGAACCAGTTTGCCATCTAAATAAGTTGGAATGTATCGACGGTGTCGGAGAGCAAAGTCTAGTCGTACTGACTTGCTGTTATTTAGTTTAATCTTCCCGATATGAGTCCAAGTTGAAATATTGTCTACAGCTGTTTGAAGGATACATGCAGCTGTATCATAACTGCGAATATGTGAAATTATTGCAGGGTCGTCGGCAAGAAGACTTGCAGTTGTCTCAGGGAATGTGCATAGTATTGAAGATACAGAGTCTTGTGGAACACCAGCACGAATGTTAATGTAGTGCGAAGTAGCCGATCCAAGATGCCAATCGTTGAGTAAAAATTTAAAAATCGTATAGACGTAAAAATCTTAATTGAAAGAAAAACAAACAATAAAAAATCTGTTAAGCGAATCAGAACAATGAAATTGCGATAAATATATTAATCGAGTCTTATTGTATATTATTTTTTGAAAAATAAGCGACACGTTGTTTTTTCGGTCATAATCGATACGTGTTACGCGTTCCACTTGATGTTCGCATGTCCTTTCTAACCGCTTTTCATCTTATTCGTGTAATGCTGTCTACTATTTTAACGATTCTTTAAGAGCGTATACAGCTGTAAATATGTATATTTTGTACTTTCGATCCGGTATACGTATAACGTGAATTGCGATTTTGCTTCAGTTCATGTATCACGATGTAATTTAGTCTATGATACGACGTTTAATATATGTATATATATATATATATATATATATATATATATATATATATATATATATATAATGTGCATTAAAACTAATAAAGTATTCGCTTTTAAATTTTCTCAATTAACTCAAATTGCACAACGTTCGCTTGGTTTATATGAAAATTAATCGTTTAAAAGTATAATTTTATTGATATATGAACTGTGGACATTTTTCCAATATTTATATTTATGTGTTAAAAAAATCTGCTGATTACCCTCGAATCATTTTACGACTGTTTTCTTCTGTTGAACACGATATAATGTTTCCTGATTGACAGTCAACGGAAAATTGTTTAATCTGAATTCGCTACGATACTATTTAACCGTTTCAGTCACGGTATTACTTATTGATGTACGAGAGAATTTTAACGCCGATAAAATTGTCTATTTTCGTGTTAAATATTCACGATGGACGCAGAATATCTTAATTTTTCTAAATAACCGACTAATATTTATTTATAATCGGTTGAAAATTATCGAATATCTTCCAATCTGTTCAATTTTTTCGTATAATTTTTTATAGCGTGAAATATTTCAAAAATTAAAGTGAAAAAGAAAATATTAACCGCAATTTTCATGCTGATATTTCCGGATATACTATTTTCTAGAATATCTCGCATACTATATGTCCAATGTATCGAACGATAATTTCACGCTGCGTCTACTGATACTGCTGAAATTGAAATCGCAAGCGTGGTTACCGAGTTAGAAGTTATTTTCTGCGAACGTGACATCAGTTGTTATTGTTATTTCTTAATTTCGTTCGGACGTGCCATCTCTATCTTTTTACGTATTGAAGTAAAACCTTAGAAAAACATCTCAATTGGCACGCTTTCGATTATCTAAAGCACCTTATCGTTATGCAGTCTATGTGTAAACATGAAAGGGCTAATTTAGCAGTTTTTTAAATAACTACATATAGGCCGTTATAATCTTCGCGTCGAAAATTGATAACTCGCGACTTAATTGGTTAATAGTATAAATAATAATAATAAATCGTTATTATACGATCTGTAAAATATATGCACCGAAAATACGGAAGGTGGAAGATATATAGGGTGACCCGGAGAAGATGGACGGTTTTGTATTTTGAATAGCGCAGTTGGTAATACTGCTACAACGCAAACCGCGTGCTTCACGTTTAGTGCGCACACGAGAGATTGGTTTTTGTCACGGCATCCTATAACAAGAAATAGCGCGCGTTTTGCGTGTAACGTTTGAATATCGATCACGACAGTGCAAAGAGAGTTTCGAAAAGAATTCAAGATACTTTAAGAGCCACGTTTAAACGTGGCAACAAAATCTGGAAGACCTGAAAACAGATTTCTGAGGAAATTTTTCAGCGATCTATGCTCGAAAAAGTCAAAGGACTGAATGAATGTATCGTTGCAAATCTGAACGATATCGTGTTCCACAAATGACTAAACTAATCGCTGGTTTTCCTATTTTTAAATAAAATTTTAGTCGGGTACTTTTATTCGAAAAACAATAAAGTCTTCTCTGGGTCACGTTATAGTTGGACTGTCTTAAAGACGGAATAAAAAAAAAATCGTTATGTTTTTTGTTTGTTACAGAGTTCGTACTAAATTAAACAGAGGCACTTCCACACCGTCGATACATTCTCTTGTTCGTTCTTAAACATATACGACAACGTTCGCCGTAATTGTATATTGCTTTTTGTTTAATTTTATCGGAATACTCTCTGCCGCCCTCTTGTTTTTAGTTAGTTCGTTATCGTTTAACACTGTTAATACCGCGCTATTACTACTACTATTACTAATTACTATTTACTATTAACTAATTATTATTATTATTATTATTATTATGATCATTACTATTATTATTACTATCGTTATTAAAGTAAACGATTCCTAAGATATTAATTTAATGTACTAGCGATGCGGTTGTTATATAGATTGCTGCTAATAGCGCCAATTTTGATTTATTCGGATTAGAGAGACGAACAAAATTCTTACCTAAAACCACGTCTCGGAATTTTAATCTCTTTAATCGCGCTCTAGTAATTTTCCACGTAAAATTATAAATTTTCGCCATACGAAACAGTCCAAAGAAATTGAACTAGTGAAGATGAAAAAAATGTTAAGTAATATATAAACGTGTTTAGAATTAAAATATTCTAATCGACAGAATGACGACCTTTATTCGTTGAAAATTTAATTTTGTCGCTATTAAAAATAAACGAAGGAACACTGCGACTGAAAGGGTTATTTTCGAATCTCCGAACATTAAATTTATTTTTTTAAAAAAAAAACTACTTTGTAAAACGAAATTTAAATATATATATTTGGTTAAATTAACGATAAATGTTCGTAGAAAATTGTTTAAAAAAAAAATACGTCTTAAATATATAATATATATTATATATAAGTAAAATGCGCGCGGCAATGTTAAAACTATTTCGTATAATTTTTCGAACTGATGTTTAAAACATCTACGCGTATAAAATGTTTTTTTTTTTTTGTTGTTTTTTTTTCTTTTTTTCACTGTACACATTACGACGTCATATTGTCTATTTTTTTTAACTGTTATATTTTCAAAGAACTGAACTACTACTGTTTTTTTTTTTTTCAAAAACCGTATATTTATTATAAAATAATAATACAAGAAGTAAACCCAATCACTCCCATACCTTTTTACACGTTAGGTAATATATGTTCCATCAAGCTTACGCTTGTCGACGGATCTACACCATTTTAGAATTAATTTATAAAATTTACACACTTCCGCATATACACAAAATGTTACAGTTATATTACTCATTCGTTAGTATCTATTTTTTATTTACCATATTATTGTGATTACCTCATTTAAGCAGACGCTATACTTATCGCTATCACTTGTCGCATCACTTCGAATTCACTCTAAATTGTTATTTATTTTACTTTACTTTATCTAATAGTTACAGTTACTTCTACGTCTTATTATTGCTTTTATATTCTCTCCACATGTTGTAACCATCGTTTTATCTGTTGCTCTCAATCCTTTTTTTTTTCTTCTTTCGATATTTCTTCCGATATATTATTTAAGCTGCTCGCTGTAATTCGTCGTTCGCTGCTTCTTACTTTATTTCGCCATTGTTTAGATCGAACGATATATCCGTTAAAAAATATATCGATCGCTCTCGCCATCGTTCGTTGTAAGCCTTAATTGTTTTTATTGCAAATTTGACGTTTTCTTATAGAGAAAGTGTTAAATTCACTTTTAAATTCTATAATAATAAATTTTTAATATTTTAATTTCAATTTTTTTTTCCGATGCTCCAATTTATTTCACGTGCTTTTCGCATTAATGCGATATAAATAACGTGGTGCGTGTTCAGTTTTGCATGGAGATACATAACGATGTTATTAAGGATTTGATTTTTCTAGTTGTTCGGAACGATGTAACATTTATAACGATTACATTTTATATGCGTACGTAAAATACATAAATAAAATAACGCCGAGCGCCGTCGTTAACATTTTTTGCAAATTAATGAAAAACGGAACACGAAATTTAGTTTTAAAATAGCGATCGACATTTTCGAGGCTGATTCGAGAATCAGTTGAAGTAATAAGCATCATCTCCGATTCTTCGATTATATAAATGCGATGTGCTTATTTGTAATGTCGTTATTAACAATTATAGATTAAATGTTATATTCGTTGAAAATATATATATATATATATATATATATATATATATATATATATATATAAAAATTTGCACGCTTCTTAAGACGAAGGAAAAAATGTATTAATTAAATTGTAAACTGTTTTTATTATTTAATTTTGAAATATTTTGCGCTTATCATATTTTTATATACATTTAATCTGTATGAATTGCGTATTTCTCATATATATATATATATATATATATATATATATATATATATATATATATATATATATATTTATTTATTTATTTTAAGCAGGTAGTACTCGTAGTATTTCTACGATCTTATGACAATAATAATAATGTTGACGTTAGTTTAATTAAAATAATAACGTATATTTAATTAGCTTTTATTTATGATAATTTTTGAAATATGCATGCACTACTTTTATACGGCCTAGTAACCGGTAGTTGTAGATTGAAGCGCTAATTGTAGTTTACCTAGTATACACGTCGGTTTCGTTTTAATTATATTTTTCAGCACACCAAGATAAAAATTAGTAAAAAGCATGCCGCGATGCGTTGCTTAGACATTTTTATTACAATTGTTATTATCGAATATTATTGTTTTATTTCGCTAAAGTAAATCGATTTTTTGACTGGTTTTAATTTTGTCGCGTTAAAACGTTTATTCCGTTATTAAGCTTATTATTATTTCAAATCGGCTTTTTTGGTTTTTTATATTTATTTGTTTCGCGGCTTAAGTAGATCGATTATCGTCTCTGTATTTTTTTTTTTTTTGGGGGGGGATTACACGCTATAATTTGTTTCAGCAATATTGCTTACGAATTTTTCTTTTTCTTCGAGGACATAAAATTATTGAACCAGTGTGATTTAATGGATTTATAAAATTTATATTATATCGGTTTAGTTTTATTTTTATATATATATATATATATATATATATATATATATATATATATATATCGGAAAAATTAGTTTTAATCTTAAATTTTTATCTTATTAGTTTTTTAGAACTTTGAGTTCGTTAAATAAATTGTTATTTAATATAATATATTTTTAATACATTAATTTTCAACTAACGTATTCGTAACCAAAACTTATTTTTCATTTAATAAACGTGAACCTTAGGTTTAAAAGTAAAATACAAATGTAATTAATCGTTCATTTCTGTTTGTAACCGCAAAAAAAAATGCGAACGAATTGAATGAATAAATTCGATTGTTATTATTATTAATAATAAGAATAATAAAAACTGAAACGTTATTCAGAAATTTGACAAAGCCGAAATTATTCCGATTCAAATTTTTTCAATATAACTATGCGATGACCTGAAAGATTATTTCGCAATTCTACGGGTTTTCCATTAAGATCTTTTTATTGCGTATACGCATAAAGATTTTCGAAAATATTCCAATAAAATGGGTGCATTGAGTTTTTTTTTTTTAGTAATCTTGAAACGTGTAAAATAACGAGAATTTTTAATATTAAATAGATATATAAAGGTTAAAAAAAAATCGTATGAATTTAATTTTTAAAACAATTTTGAAGTGGAAGCGACGAAAATATCGTACTAGATTTATGAAATTATTTGCCGCGTATTTCATTAGATCAAGTTACGTTCTTCGCTGACGAAAATCGCATATTTCGAAAAGCATCCTCCACGCAATAAGTATAAGTTTAACACTATTCCAAAAATTAAAAAATTTTTTACGCTGCGATATGCGAATAGAAAATTACGAAATAGCGGTGTGCTTGGTATGAATTTTTTTAGACAATTTTGTTAAATTCTGACACGTATTATATTTAAGGGGGAAAAAAATCTTATCCGAACGACAGTAAATGACGCTTATTATAATTTTAAGTCCTTACACGAGGATAAAAAAATAGGTTTTTGATTTTATTTTGTAATCTAAGCCAGAGGTACAAGTTAAATTAAGTCATAAGACAGAAGGCGGAGTAAGATGGAGAAAAGACTTTCTGCAATGATTCAATTTTGCGTCTCTTTTTTTGCTGGCGATACGGAGGATTTTATTTGAAGGCATGTGCGGTGAGAATTACAATGAAGGAGCAAATGAACAATAGTCAAAGGAATGTTGCAAGGAGATTGTTTTTACGTGTATGTACGACCTGGGCATATATACAGAGCGATTTCGTAGCTACGGTACACCGTTGAATTTCCGAAATAGGCGAGGTAACCGAGCGATTCAAAATAAAGTGCCGGGACCAATTACATAGTGAAAAAGAAAATTTCATAATTTAAATTATGAACATAAAGTACGATACAGCTAAAAAATTGACTAAAGGTAATTTACTTGGGATATATATATATATATATATATATATATATATATATATATATATATATATATAAACAAATATTCAAAATTAGAAAAATTAAGTTAAAAATCGGCGTTTTAATGGACTATGTTTGTAGCGCGTACAGTGGCGTAGCCAGAGGGCGGTTTTGGAGTCTGAACCCCCCTCTTGGAATCAATCTGATAATAAGAAAATATATACTCGTTGTTAAATGCAGTTTTTCATTTGTTAAACCTATTTTTTTTTTTTATTTTATTTAAATTCCGTCGTTTTTGAAATAAATAAATACTTTTGTAATATATTACAAATAATAATTTTTATATTGTAACATTGTTCATCCGTTGATTTCGGTTTCGTTATATTGATACTGGCTGTCGCTGTTTTATTTTAGCTCGCGTCTAATAAGTATGAAAATAACTCTGGTGAGTTGGATGGCTTTGGTTATTTACTTAAAGTTCAATTCAATTTGTGTTTACTGTTATAATTTAGTTTACTGGCTACGCCACTGAGCGCGTATCCATATTATAGAGTCCTTTATTGCTTTAATTCATTTGCATACAATTTTCATAAAATTTTTCGCCAAGCTTGTTGATGTAGAAAAATATGAGTTGAAATGAGAATACATATCCCGAATCCTAGCACACTTAGTGGTATGAAGCGAGATTTTACAATGACGATTTTGTAACGATTTTACCATATGTACCGTTGGAAACTAAAAACTACAAACGGATCATGCAATCGCTTCTCTCCCTGTTGGCTATGATCGCATGTCTTCTTATTAATTATATATAGCGGAGGCACAATGCAATCTGTCAACTGTTCAATCGATCATTAACAGGAGTTATGATACCAACTACTACGTGAGTAGAAGTGGAGTTGTTATATACTAACAAACGGCAGAAAGAAATATGATATGCGGAAGCTGAACAATTATATATAGACTACAATTAGTTTATATACGAAATATTTGTTCAAATAGATTAACCTTTTCAGCCGTATTATTCTCTATACGGTACATAAAATGTTAAACAGTTATCTATTTCAATAATTGAACGCATTTAATTAGCATAGAATTAATTATATAATTCGTTAAAAATTACCCGGATCAGAAATCAGTATTTTAAACAAAATATTACTTCAAATGTTTACTTCATGGAGCCGTACCAAAATTTATAATTTGTTGACGTGTTTAGTCGACTTCAATCATCGGAGAAAACAGGCTGGATACAAATCAGAATTTAACGCCAATTAAGAATAACGATGCCGATAAAAAAGTGTGAAAACGAAGCAATTATACATGACGATTATAGATAGTGAAAAGTTCTATACAGTAACCTAATTGAGTTCGATTGCGCTTATTTGAAAAAATTGTAAAAATATTTACCAGAATACAATCCGAAAATAGGTGTACGAAATAAAATCGAAAATAATAAAAAGAGGCGTGTCAAATAAGAAGGCACCATTCCACTGAAATTAATTATATCGTCTTTGAAAACTTGCTAAAACTAAATGACGGATCTCCGAACCGCCTCAACAGACCATATAGTTCTGATGTATACAAGCGCTAAAGAGTTACGGACGATGATAACAGACCCGAATGTACTCACACGGACAAAATAGTATTAAAATTTACATAAAAAGAAAATAGAAAGTACGTGACTAATGATAAATTCAAAACTGGGGGGAACATGTAGACGCAGTTATATAGTATAATTAACTAATTTTTTTATATTATAATTTCTTTATAATTACTACGGAATAACTTAGCGAATAAATAAATGGGAATAAAGATGAATATGAATAAAAAATAAATCTATTACTGGAACTTTATTTTTTTTTCTTCGTTTAAAATTAGGCTACGAATTTGAAATATTTATTTTTCAATTGAAAATTTGCTTTAGTAATCTTTCTTGGGGCTGTTTTTGTTTCATACTAAACCCCCTCCCAAAAAAAGTAAAAGTCTGCGGTAATATATTTTTCTACAATGTTACCGAATTTTTTACACATTTGGAAACTGGTCAAGGGTGACTTCTGGTTCTTTTTTAGAACGAAATCTAAAGATAACGACGAATATACTCCGTAATAAACAAATGCCGATTTAAACAAAACTGTCTAATCCATATGACGTGGACGTAGTCATATATGACAGACGCATGTGAGGATAATTCTGGGGGTAAAAGGTTTAAGACGAATTATCGAATAAGTGACTTGCCCATATAAGGGAGCTGATAGCTGGAATAAAATGTCATAGTAATTGACGAAAATCGTTTGAGGAAATTACCAATAAAAAATATATATATATATTTGAAAGACAAAAAACTTTAAATTCCGCAAAAAATATATTCCTCCATATTACATATTATTTTTTGATTATATAATTTTTAAAAACAATTATTAAATAATCGAAATATAGTAACTTTTTAGACAATTTTCGTAACATCTAGACGATAAGTTTGTTCTTTTTAAAAATAATGATTTTGAATTGTACGAGGCTTTCTTATCGGTTATCGATTTACCGATGTAAAATAATTTATCAAAACCGTTAGTAGTTTTTATAAAATATCAATTTCGTCTAGATGATTTAATTAATTTTTTGATAGATTATTCTTTCACGCTTAACCCGTAGAACCCATTCGTGTGCAACGCTTCAATAATAAAAGTATCGATACGAGCTTAAGTGTGCAATAAATATCACTACGTTTATTTGTCAAACATTGTAAAAAAATATATGACGCCATGAAAAATGAAATATTTTAATCATCCGCTCCAACAAATTATTCCTAAAATTTTTCATCGCCTGTAAATTGACAAAAAATAAAATAAAACACGAAAAATCAATTCTTTTCAAAGCATAATTCAAACACGATGTCCCGCAATAAAGTAATTTAATAAAAGTAAAAATATATAAATAATTAAGTGAAATTAATAAATAAACACCTATATCTATATATGTATGCATGTATAAATATATTAGTGTTCATATATATATATATATATATATATATATATATATATATATATATATATATATTATAATATAAATAATTATAATTATAATATCAGTTAAAATAAACATAACAAATTAGTTTAGCGACACATTTGAAAAAAATTGAAAATTTTAAATTAACACCTGTGTGCTTAACTTTTTTAGGTCTAACAGATGCCGTTGATAAAACTTACAGCCACGTCCTTTCATTATTAATAAATAAAAAAAACGTATCTGCACCCTTCGCCATTGGAGAAATTCATCCGATGTTAGCTTAGATTCTATCGTTAAAATTGAAAAGAAACTCCCTTTAGCGACCTGCTGGCTCTCGATACGGGGTTTTTTATTTTTGTTTTTTCTATTCGTTGATATCGTGAATTCTGGTTTCTCGATAACGTTGAAATGAAATTTTTAAAAACGATTGTTCGATCATCATCGTGGGATCGTTTGTTTTTGGAACATCGATTGAGAAACGTCAGCAATTTTTAAATCAATGTTTACAAGTTTACACGCTTATTTTGTCATTATTAAAGCTTTACATGTACAATAGCTGAAATAATTTATATAATTTTTAGAATTAATGCGAAGATTCGATCCCCTGCGGATAATTAATAAAGATTGAATTTATTTTCAGCCGAAGTTTGACTGATTACCTCCACGCAAGAAATGAATTGTTGACTTTCTTTCTGCTTGAGATCGAAATTATCGAATTTCTTCATAACCTTTTCCTCGAATAATTTCAAATACTTTCGACGTTTCGGGGGTGTATATCGATAGGATGATCAGGAAGAAATGTTGAATATTTTTCATTAACGCATATCAAGGAAAAAGTAGAGATGGTTCTCGGCTAAATTATGTTGTAACTGTACGTATCAGAATGTCAGAAGGATCGGTAAAGAACTTTCAGAGATCATAAGGGTGGGGGGACATAAATAAAATAAAATAAAAAATATTTGTACGCAGTATCGCGTAATATATTTAATAAACACGGTAGTCTACTAGTTCCGCTGGGCATAGCATCATCAGGACTGAATCGAATGTAGCCAGTTAAACTGGTAGATTGTGTTTATTAAATAAGTTTCGATAGTGTGCAAGAATATTTTTATCTCATCTAAATATACCACACCAACAAAGAGCGTTAGAGAAATACTTTTCGAACATATAAGTATATATATATATCAAAAAGAAATACATTATAATTAGAAAAGTGCGGAATGTAGTGATATAAAAGCTTTCGAAAAGCTTTGTGATTTTTGATAAAGTTTAGTGATTTGAATTCCTTTTTTTTGTTGTTTATTTTTTAAAAATCACTACATTTCACACTCCTGATTCAGGTAAGGAATTACATAATATCTTAAGAATAAAATATGCGCTTAATGATAGTATTAATACAAAAATATTTAAAAACTAGGATTAAAGTTAAAAAACGAAGAACTAAAATATGGTTTAATCAGAAGTGTTTATATTATAATATCGTTACTAATTATGTTAAAGTGACTATTAAATTAATAATAATGTTAAAATAAAGCAGAAATAACGTGGATTACGTCAGAAATAGGCTATTTACACGGTGAACTAAACATATGAATAAATCAAAAAGATAGCTTAATTCATATTATAAAATATATATATATATATATATATATCGATCAGTTATATCAGAATTAGGAAATAATTATATAAAACAAGAAACAAATAAACATCATAATTTCATAAATAAGGAACTAAATAAATTATCGGAACAACAAAATCGTAGAATTAAAAATATTTATCATAAGTTTTCGCAGTTAGAGTAATTAATTTATCAAATGTAAGTTTAACGGAAAACAATAAAAATTTACTTAACAAACGATGAAAATATTTAAATAATAATAATCATTTAAATACGAAAAAATCACTAATAATGGCGTAAAAATTTGTGATTTTTCATAAAGAACGTTTAATAATTTTAACTCTTTTTCATTGTTTATTAAATACATTAAACATTATAATGTGTACGTATTTATCTAATGTTCATATATATATAATAATCACCTTTATTTAGCATAACTAAATTAACAATTTATAAATGTATGTTACAGCTAAAATCAATTTCTAAAATTAGTTTCGAATATAGTCATACTAGGCCCTTTCGAGCGAAGGTCTCTCCCAATTTTTCCCAGTTGCGTTTGTTGCGTGCCAACCTATACACTGGAACCCAGGAATTTCTTGAAGTCGTCATCCCAACGTGTAAACGGTCGCGATTTTTTTCTCTTGCGCTACGCCAGGAACCATTACGTTACTTTCTTCGTCCACCGTTGATCTCTGTATCTTATGACATGTCCTCCCCACTTCCATTTCAACGCGCGGATTGAAGTTATGACATCCCTATATTATCAGCCATTTGTTCCATAATCGTTTTTAATTTGACTCTATCTAGTTTCTTGATTTGTAATATTGATCTTTCTAAATTGTTTTGGCAGGTTCTTATAATATTTTCCTGTCTTTGCGTCATCGACCATGTTTGGGACATATATATATATATGTAATATAATAAATAAATCATGTATACATTCTTCATCGGGAGATATCATGAAATAACGAACTTCACTATACATTCGGTGGAAATGGTGTTTTTTATTTGTCTTACGGATTTCATTTTCCTCGTAAGCGTTTCCCTAAATTACTTTTAACGAAGAAGCTATCCCGATAGCGTAGTTATATTTTGGTACAGATTTCATTCGGCAATATTGGTTCTTTTTTTTTTGTTCCGTGAGATTCGCATCATTCTCATTCAGCAGGTCATTTTAAGTGCATTTATTCGTTGGATATATTTAATATTCCGATATGAATAGAAAAACAGTTTCATAAGACGAGACCCATATCCACGTTTTTCTAAGCTGAGCCATAACGATTTCTCTTATTCTGCTATAATTTCGTCCGTCGAGCCTTTGTCCCTGGTAATTTTCGATCCTACATACACGAACACTTTCAATTACTTGTAGAAGTTGTCTACGTGTTGTAAACCGCAGAAGTTACCTCAGTCGATGATCATTTACCTGTGTTTTATCTTTGTTTGTGATTAGGTTTGCCTCTGCTGTTTTACTTATAGTTTCCAACCTTCGGAATATAATCTGCAACTTTTAACTTGGCAATCTTGTCAGTATATCTCGTAAATTGTTAACAACAATTTTCTTAATTTTATTTCATCATTCCATTTTTAGTCTTTTTATTTTTTTCCCCGCATCAATCGCTGTATATGTTAAACGAAATGGAACTCGGCATATTCATCGTTGTCCTACTTCTTTTCCAGGTAGGAATTTCTTTTCTCGCAATTTTCCGCTTGTGTTGTACAAGTATGTAATCAGTTCCGTTAGATGTTGCGGTCAGTGGCGTAGTCAGGCGGCGGTTTTCTGAACCACACCCTTCGAATCAATCTGATAATAAGAAAATATATACTTTTTGTTAAATGACGTTTTGCATTTGTTAAACCTTTTTTTTTTTTTTTTCATTTATTTTATTTAAATTTCGTTGTTTTTGAAGTAAATAAATAGTTTTGTAATATATTACAAATAATAATTTTTATATTATAACGCTGTTCATCTGTTGATTTCGTTTTCGTTATATTGATACTGTCGCTGTTTTATTTTAGCTCGCCTGTCTGATAAGTATAAAAATAACTCTGGTCAGTTTGGCTTAGTGCTTTTGGGGTTTAACCTACTTCAGTTTCAGTTATTTACATAAAGTTCAATTTAACTTGGGTTTACTGTTATAATTTAGTTTTGTTTGAACCACCCCTCTTCAACCAAGTCTGACTACGCTACTGGTTGCGGTGCATTAGTTTCAGTATTTTCCACTCTGCACAGTTAACCTTTTTTTTTTTCTTTTTTTTTCCCCCTATTTGTATAGAATCTTCTTGTGTTCTTGGTTGATGTTGCCATGCGTTGTGTTGTACAAATATTTAATCAGTTACGTTGGATGTTGCGGTACATCAGTTTCACTCAGAACTTGTCATAATTTTCTCCGTTGTACACAGTTATTAAACTCGCGGCATTTTTCTAGTGTTTAGAATTTCTGTCCTCTGGTGTTCGCGGTTGGTGTCGCCAATATAAAATACCGAATGAAGTGTTTATTAGAAAGAACACATGCGGCAAGAGAACCATCAACCGTTTCTCTATTAGCTGTATTTGATGAATTTAGTTTTCCTAATCAACACCGAATAAAAACTATCACTCAATACAACGTGTAGCCCTACTAGAACTCGCGTGGTTGTTGGTTCATTTCAATACTGACGGTGTAGTTCTAGCATCATATGTCGGTCGACTTATTCGACGAAGTGATTTTAGTGCAATGATTTGTTCCTCGCATGGTGCATATATATAATATAATAATCTGACGTGTCAATAATATATATAATTGCACATATATATGCGTGTGTGTGTTATAAGTGATATAGTTTTTGATTTTTGTTTGTTTTTCTTTTATTTTAAATACATATTAGCGATTCAGATAGCGATTACATCGACGATAACATTTTCGATGATGACGACGGCGTCGAAGGTGATCCTGAAAGCGGTGGCCAGTTAAACGACGCCTATCAATCAGATGTGAGCGGTTTCGAGTCGGCGGTCGGGACGGGCGGCGAATTGTCGTTCAGCAGTAAAACGTCGGATAATCGTCGTTATTTGTCTCTGGCCGATCAACGGATGACGTCGTCATCGTCTTCGTTCGTCGAGAGGGTTACATCGTCGCCGTCTCTAAATAACGAAGCTCGGATGTCTCTTTCCAAGTCGTTTAAAAACGAAATTAAACCATCCTCGGTTATACGTCGTAGTAGTAGTAATAATAATAATAATGATAATTCCTCGTTATACAGATCGTGCACATCTACGCTCGCTGCTGCTACTACTACGGTTAGTTATGAGCCTAAATCGTTAAATTCGTTTTATTACGAAACTAAATCGACTGCATCGACGTCCGACGTTAAATCGTTGCCTCCTATATTAACGACCTTCCAAACGACGCTTCCTAGTACGTCGACGCCTAAACAATCGGAACTCGACGCGTTCGATAATCGACCGTATGACGATAATAGGTCGATCATTTCCGGTATCGAGTTCGTTAACGATTTCGTATCGTTCAATTCCGGACTACGATCGTTTTCGCCGTCGACGTCGGCATTGCCAATATCGCCGTTTAATCGGACGAAATCCAAACTACCGGTAT
This sequence comes from Coronaproctus castanopsis, assembly GCA_032883995.1. NCBI lineage: Eukaryota > Metazoa > Arthropoda > Insecta > Hemiptera > Monophlebidae > Coronaproctus > Coronaproctus castanopsis. The sequence goes on along the minus strand of CM065053.1, from coordinate 160,263,616 downwards.
GGCGTGGAAATAAAAAACGATCGACGACGGATAGTACGATCGAGATGAATACCGATAATAATAGTATTAACGTTGATCGTAATAAGGCGGAGCGGAAAGAACCGGATAAAGTTAATAGAACGTTATTAAGTGGTGAACCGAACAAATTTTCTAGTCGGAACATTTCGGTTACTACTTCTAATATTACTACCACTGAAAAATCGTTTGAACCAAACGTCTCCAGTAGTAGAATTCGAAACTCGCTTCACAACGATCGGACGCGGCGAAATAATGTTAACTCTAAAATTCCGACAATTGGAAATAATCAAATTTCGAAGAATATTCCGAAAAATGCGAATTTTATTAATCGATTCGGTAGATACAATAATAATAATAATAATAATAATAAGTCTACAGCCGATTGCATCGGTTGCGAAATAGCGGCCAATTCTGAAAAGAGGTTATCTTCCACGCATAATAAATCTTACCCGGAATTAGCCGTATCGACCGATAACGATCGTGGCATCCCGTTACGAAATAATAATAATAATAATAATAGTAATAATAGTAATAATGATATTAAGGAAATTTTATATTCTGGCGTAATAGTTAATGTCGACGGATTGAACGGCGAAAATAAATCGTTAGAAATTAAACAACCGGATAAAAATTTCGTAAAGAACAATCGATATCGACACGATGATAATAATAATAATAATAAGAAGAAGAACAACAACAATGGAAAACAAATTCCCGAATTAAACTGTAAACAGGAATCGTCTTCTTCTGATGGTAGAAATGACGAAAAGAAAATTGTCGTTCAAAAAACATCCAGCGACGACGATTCCGATAAATACAGTTTCGTTAATCCATTATTCAGTTCAAAAACAAAATCTAAACGTAAATTATCCTACGCTAATAATAATAATAATAATAATAATAATCATGATAATATTAATAATGATAATATCAATAATGATAACATGATAATATTAATAATGATAATATCAATAATGATAATAGGAATTTTATGGACAATACGGAGGGAAAACAATGCGATAAAATCGTTCAAGACGCTACTACCAGTCCGATCGATACTTCCGATAAAGAAAATTATCGACCGTACGTTAGGAAAACGAATCGAATTAAACACAAGTCGTTATCGGTCGCCGATGGAAATTTAACAACAATTGCTAATGATGATAATATTCGTAAGAATAATAATTTAACGAATTGTAACGAGATCGATGTTATTAACGATATTACTACTTGTGGTAACACTGTTACTGGTACAGAAGCTGTTAATAATTTCGTTAAAACTAAAAACGAATTGACTAAATTTCTCGAAGGAAAATCGTCGTCCGCTTTTATGAAAAACATTTTAATCGATAAACGAAATTTTCCTGCTCCTTCGTCGTCGTCGTCGTCGTCCACGTTCGTGAATGGAACCGCTCAAAAGGTGATGCTGGCGTCCCGTTCTAGTGGTATTCCTCGGGTGGTACAGAATTCTCACGATTACAACTGTAAGAAAAATTCTTGTTCCATCTTTAATCGCGTCGATAATAAAAAGGAATCATCTACGACTGTTGTTCTTAAACAACCAGCGTCAAATTCATTTTACCCGAATGTCAATAATAATAATAATCGTGATAATAATAAAAATACTAGGAATTGCGCGAATAACAACGTTAATGCTATCGACTGTTCGACGTCTAGCCCGAGTGTAATTAAAAGAAGTAACAATGATCGAAATAAAAATGCGATAAAATCGAATTATTATATAAATAAAGGATGCGATCGTTTCCGAAAAAAAAGTAATAACGAAAATAATGCGAATAATCATCGTAATGGCTTTACCGACGATAACGATAATCCTAGGGTGATTAGGAAAAAATGTACCACCGTCGATAATACTAATACAATTATCGCTACTATTAATACTACTACTTCGCTTAATAGAAACGATAATCGCTCGGTAACGGGGAGAAAACATACTCCGCTCAATAATCGCCTAACCGTCGATAAGGAAAAAGAATTTGCCAGTATTGCCGATAATCGTAAGGTAATTAGGAAAAAATCTACCGCCGTCGATAAAACTATCGATAAGAGAAACGAACTTAACGGCGACCACGATAGTACTACTATTCTTAATAAAATTATCGCTATTCCTACTGTTACTACTACTACTTCGCTTAGTAGAAACGATAATCGCTCGGTAACGGGGAGAAAATATACTCCGCTCAATAATCGCCTAACCGTCGATAAGGAAAAAGAATTTACCAGTACTATTATTACCGCTACTATTCCTAGTACGATTACTACTACTGTTCCGGTTACTACTATCGCATCGCCGAATAGAAGATACACTTATGTAATAAATACCGATGTAGAACTTATACCGGAATTGACAGTTTTGAAAGAGACCGTTATCGGAATAGAGGAATCCTCGTCGTCGGTTAAAAGAAAATCGTCCGCCGCTAATTCGAAACGATTTTCCAACGATAACAATTTCCGTTTATCGCGACAACCGGATGTAAAGTTCGATTTACCGAGCGGTGATAATATCCGGGACGAAACAAGACCGTCGATCAAATTGAACGAATCATCTACGTCATCGTTTGGTAAATTGAAAAGAGAGAATACATTTATGACGGATCGAAAAAATGTAACGAAAATTCAATTACCGTCTATCGTCTAACGAAACAGCATCGGGTAACGTTAATTTTTTTTTTTTTTTTTCTTCGGAGAAATAAAAATATTAACCAGTTTAAACGATAATCTCTAGTACAAGCCTATATTGAATTATTTCAGTAGTCAGGGCATTATCGATTTTTCGATACAGAAAAAATTATTCTAAATTTTACCGCTTTGTAGAAAAATTTCTTTAGATATTACGTTACATAAATGAATATTTTTAGGAGAAAAAAAAAATTATTCGAAAATTTTAACCCGGTTATACGCGTAAACAAATATTTTTACAATTAACGAGATTTTCTGCGTCGACCTTCATCTGTCAAAAACTACTTCGTATTGTGTGTAACGTTAATTATTCAAACTGTTACTAATAAACGGTTACGTTTTAATATCGTCTAAATAATTACTCGATAATTATCGAATTTAATTACATACACTCGTTACAATTTTATCAATAGATTCGGCGAGAAGAAAAAAAAAAGTTGCTACTTTTTCCATAAACGATTTTATCAAAAACTACTTCGTATCGTATCAGGAACGTGACCGAAACGGTTAATTTTACCAACTGTTACTAATAAACGGTTACGTTTTACTATCGTCTAAATAACGTCCGGTTATAATTATCGAATTTAATTATCATCGATAAACTCGTTAAAATTATCAATACATTCGGCAAAAGTTATTTATCTCGCTTCTTTTTTTTTCCATATAAAATAAATTAATGAAATTAACTATCGATATTACGTTCTGACATATTTTTTCTTCATTCTATCTATAAACACGACAGTTTATTGATCTATATTTATCTCGAATTATATTATAGAGACGTGTGTAAAAATTTGGTAAATGTTGAAATTCTTAATAATGACACTAGCGAAGTCGTCGAACGGTTACGTTATAAAAACGTTTTTATATAATTTAATTTTAAAAATAGAAAAATTTTTCCAGTTTTTTTTTTTAATAACGTTCCTTCGACGATGATGATAGTCGATAATATTTAAAATGAAACGTTATTTTCAAACGATACAATTCGAAATTCGCGAATAGCAATCTTAAAATTCGATTTTATAAACGAATCCGACGGACAAATGGAAACGTACGGATGAATTTTTAATAAATTTACGGTAATATTAATTTTGAAAATCGGAACAAGAAGAATTTTAAAATTCGATTTATAAAGTGTACGACGATAGTAAATTAAAATTTAAAAAAATTATTGTTCTACAAATTTTAAGTATTTCGTGAATGTTTTCATTTTTCAGCGTATATATAATCCGTACGAATGATTACTATCATTAAGCCTGTTATAATTTATCGCGTTTTTCTAATTATTATAATTTACGCTATAAGATAACATCGTCGTATCAGTGTTTTATACGTACTACGGTGTGTGCAAGTCTTTAACGTTATATATTTAAAAAAGGAACAGTAAGTCGTCTTTAATCGAAATAGAAATTTAGTTGTTATATATTAAAGCAAAAATCAAATTATAAATACATACTGTTCAACACGTATGTATGTGTGTGTGTGTATTTATTTGTAAACATCGAAATTTCGTTATTAATGTTTGCAAAATTTATCGTAAAAGTCGTTCCGTTATTATTTATTAATTTTATTTCGTTTTTCAAAATAGTATTTTAGTTTATTATCGCGTGACTTATTCCAATTTTTCCTTATTTAAACATCGTTATTTTTTAATGGTGTCGAGGCGCCGACTACAGAAAACAAGAATTGTTAATAAATATAATTTAAACCATTCGGTCCCACATTATAAAATTTTTATACCAAGTTATACAAATTTCGGTGTATGAAATAAATAAAACGACTACTCGATATAAATATATAATATTTGCGAAGTACGTTTAAGAGTTGATTCTTACATCACATTAAACGTACAAAAATCATCATATTTTTCGATAGAAAATAATTACAAGTAAATATAATATAATACGCATATTATATAAATATATAATATATATGCGAAGAATGTTAACGGATAACATTTCGTAGAATATTATTAATTTACTGTATATTATGTTTAAGACTTGATTCACACTATATGTATTCAGCAGGAAAACGTCGTATACTCGTCTTGTTCAACTATAGGACATACCGATCAAACTAAATTCCTAGGATTAATCACGGATAAAAAATTAAACTGGAAGTCGCATGTAGATTACGTAAAAGCTAGATGCATAAAGGCTCTTAATTTACTCAAAACTCTACACCACAAATCGTGGAGCTCCGACAGAAGAACGTTATTGCGTCTATATGGTAGACACGTTAGATCTTTATTAGACTAAGCTTCAATTGTATATGGTAAAGTGATACATGTAATACAACATCTGGCACTTCGTATTTGCAGCGGAGCCTTCTGTACTAGTACCAAGCCTTCGAAACTAATATAACAACACTCGAAGATCGAAGAATCCTGTTAGCATTGAAATATTATTTCGAATTCAGTATGAAGAAAACCCATCCAAACTGTTACAATCGAATTTTAAATAATTTAATTCCTAACAAAAAATCAAGTTACATTATGTAACAATTTTGAACGTAGTCTTATATAATTACAGATAGTTTTTCAATGCACTTCATTTAAAAGTATTGTTTCGATAATACAAACTGAAATTATTTCATATTTATTACGTATAATTGTAATTATCGAATCTAATGCTACATAATTACGGATGATATTTTAATATAGCTTTAAATAATTTAATTTCCGAGGAAAAATCACATTATTACGTAATATAAAGATTTGGAATGTATTGTTACATACTCACAGTGCATTTCGTTTAAGATAAACAGCATATTTTTGTAATTGTATATATATATATTATTTTAATTTAATTTAAATAATTTAATTTCTGGAAAAAATCAAATTATTACGTAACTATTAATGTTTAGTGGACATTTAATCAATCTAATTTTTAATAGAGGCTGTCTATTACTGTTAAAAAATCGTTTAAAAATATTTGCGATTGTTTCCCATTAGCTTGGCGCTTCCACAATCATTATTATATTTTTTCTCGCTTTTTTAATTTTTAAGCCTTTTCTTTGTTTGAGTATGTATGTATGTATGTGTGTGTGTATTTATTTATTTAATTAATTACTATTAATTTTAAACGTTTTATTTTTTCTATGACGTACTTAAAATTTTTCTAGTCGCACAGTTGCATCCTTTTAACTCACAAAAGGGTGCGTTATCGATTTAGTTTTTTTTATTTCTAAAAAAAACACGATTTCGCGAACTGGAATTTTAAAAAATTGTTCTTAATTAAAAATTCATTTCATATTCGTACATTAACCAACTATAAATGCGACGCCCTTTTGCTATTAGTTGTTTACGTTACAGTATTAAAATTAACATTCCAATTTTTTTATTTGTCATTAATTTGTATCTTAATGTACAAACATAGCGCGGTTTCTTTCAATTTATTTAATATAAAAAAAAAAAAAAAAAAAAAAAAGGTGATTATCAAGAATACGTTTCTAGATATAATTGGTTTAATGCATTATAAAAATCGATTAATTATTTTCGATCACTTTTAAAATAAATATCGGACTATAAAATTTTATATTCTTCGATTTAAACAAAGTCGTCCGGAATAAATGGACAGTTTAGTTAGGATGCTTTTTATTAATTATGATTTTTGATTTTGTAATCTACGGACGTCACGTTATTATTGACATTTCATTTTGCAATCGTAACTCTGACGTTATTTTGTTTTTTCATTATTTTTTTTCGACTGTCGTTTCTTTATAGAATAACTTTCGTGATTATTTAACATTTTTAAATTCAATATCACTTAATCCGTCTATACACGGTAATTTTATTAGCTGTGTTCTCTGTTTATAAGATCGGGGTTAGAATTAATTTGGCCAGTAGGCATAGCTGAAGGTCACCGTGTAATGCGGTGAAGTAATTGACGATTTTATTCTATGGCAATCTCCAAAAAAATTAAAAGTGTTTTAAGTTAATTAATGCGTCACGAGTGCTAATGAATTTTTATTGTTACGGTTTTACATCCCCTCCGATTAGTTTTTGTTACAGATTTACAAAAATATATTACAGATAATATATCCAGTGACCATCTGTTCTTCTGATGACGACAGGAGTGTAGTATCATCTGTATATTTATGATTCGAGATTTTTCTTTCTCCTTTTATTTGACGAATTGCGATGACGAGTTTAATAGATAAATAAAATCTATTTTTAATTTTTTTTTCTTTATTGAATAGAGAAAATAGTTATCGCACTATCCAAAAGCTCATTTCCGCAAGCATTGCCGTTATTAATTATCAACTACCGATGCTCACACGTCTATAAACTTGTTAGAGGGCACGCTCAAATGTCGCTAATTCGAACCCGCTTACTCGTACGATATTTATTATCAATCGCGTTATTAGAAAACACGAATTATTCGCGTTTAATTTACTTCCAATTTTGAAATGCTAATTAGAAACGTCTCTGCATCGATATAATGTAAAAAATTACATTTTTCCAATCATATTTTAATTAGATTATTTAATTAAATCTAAATAATTATTTTAATTATAACGTACAATACGCTGGTGACGTTTTTGTTTACTAATTCGATTTTTTTTACGGGCCGTGTACAGCAGTAAAGCTAGTGGCACGGGGGTTTAGATATTGTTATAAGCTGGCTAATTAAAAAACTAAAAACCTGGTTGATAGTGTCTACATTATCCTTAAGTAAGCATCTTAAATCGGTGATAATGTTTACGGTATTGTTCATAGACCGGACAATCTATCAACAGATGTTTGACAGTTAGCTGACAGTTACATCGATCGCACATGGGGGGTGCTTTACTGTTCAGTAAATAAGCGTGTGTTAATTTTGTGTGGCCTATTCGTAGTCGGCATTACCTCCTGCGTTCTGTTTTCCCGAAATACTGAAGACCAGCGCTCTGTAGATGGTTTTATCGCCGGCAGCTTATTTTCGCTAGATAAGTTTGATAGTTTATTCGTGTTTTGTATTTCACCGCTTCTTATTATGATTCTACATTCAAATGAACAACAAAAATCGTAGTCTTCACATTATCGAAACAATTTTCATTTAAATCGATAATCATAAGAGGTGGACTAAAAAGAATAGTTACGTCGAAACAATTAAACTAGCGTTAAAAAAAAAATCGAACATATTTCTAGATAATTGCCATTATAATAATAATAATAATGTATAAAATTATATTAAAATTAATATTAGTCGATATATAATTATTATTTCGAAAACTAACGAACGTTAATCGCTATAAAGTTATTATCGGATTATGACTATCGACATTTTTGTTTATTTATATAATAATTATTAAGATTTTTTTCGGTATTATTTACATTCATTTTGCTATGTACAATATGCTGAATTCGTGAATTATCGAAAGGTGATAAAACCACCAATATATTCGCTAAAAATAAGCTTTAATTATTTTTTATAATTACAAGTGTAAGAAATTATTATTTTCAACTTCGCAAAATGGACAAGGAAATGTAAGAAAATGAAATTGATGCAATTTTAATCGGTCCGATACTGATGGTTGCTTCGAATAGTCTACGAAAACTTAATGCAGGAAATTTTTTAGCGGATTCTAAAATTTCTGACGCTTTCAGTGTATGAGAACAATACACGGTCGATATATGTAGTTAACTATGAATTATCCCTTTTCATTTATATTTTTCCAGCTTAATGTGCTTAACATTCCGTTTGTTTTATGTCATTTATAATTTTAATAAAAAATAATATGTTTTTATTATAATTATTTGATAGTACTGAGAAATCCGTGCGAATAAAGCTGCTGATAATTTTTATCGTCTGATGATTAGTTCTGTCGATGGAATTGATACACTATATGTTTTGTAAATCAAAGTTATTTAAAAAAAAAAATACTCGTTTTGAATAAAATTAATTTTATAATTATGGTATTTTAAATAAAATATTGATAGAAAATTAATAAAGTAATTAGAAATAATTGATAAAATTAGAAATTAAATTGTTTGTTCATCGTCTATAGCTTATGTAGACAATGTCGCGGTGTGTAATAAATTGCGTAAATTATCATTTGTAGCAAAGATTCTAATCGATGAATAATAAACATGATTGTAAATCAAGGAAAAAGTTATTTTATCGTAAACGTTATAATACTCATTGAAAATCATTAGTTATTCTGTTCGATAATTTGTTTCGGTTTGAAAGTATTTTCGTGTAATTAGAAAAGTCACGTTAAAATTTTTCTGTAGAATATAATGAATCATTTTATGTCAAAACTATGGTACGCGCGTTTAATAGAATTTAATTTTGGACTCGACTTATAGATTATGACTTTCGTATGAACTAAATTTTGGTCAACTTAAGGAAAACATGTTTATGTAACACGAGCGTAATAATGGGAACACCTGTTTAATTGCGATAAACACCTCGCGTCAAGGTGAGTATTTTAACGCCTTTGAATCTATTTTTATCAAGCAATATCAATAAACAGATTTCTAAATTCAAGTGGCGTTATAATCGTAAGAAAAAAAACTAGAATGAAAGTTGAATAAACGTGTAAATTAATGAAAAATAAATACATTTAATGTCGGCGTCATATTTTTAATAATTTGTACCTTTAAAAAAATCATCGGTAGATATGTTATGTTCTGAACACCAGTTCGCAATGTTAAGTTGTTGCGCTTCTCAGAACTAGGTCACGTACGAGACGAGGGAACAAGATTTCTTTGTTAGAAGCAGCTTTGTAGACAGGTATAGCTGATATAGCAGAATTGGTGACTATTGATGTAAAGTTAGTCACTGCTTGATCCAATTCGTCCGGAGACTTAATCCGTGTTTTAAGATTTATGGAGTTATCGATAATGTCGCGCATTTTATTCCAGTCAATATGTTTGTTAGTTAGTCTTCTGGACTCACTTTGTTTAAATAGGGCAGTATTGCTTAGGGATAAAATTACAGGAGAATGATCAGGAGAGAGGTCCACAATATTTCTAAGATCCATATATATTTTGTCGATACATTTCGTACTATAAAGAAGTCTAACAGGTCCGGGATCTGATTGGGATCTGAAGGCTAATAAGTAAGTTCCTGAGAAGATGAAAATGAACCATTGATTTTATTTACAGATTTAAGAAGTTCTTTTCCTCTTTGATTAATTGATCTGGATCCCCATTGTACGTTTTTTGCATTGAAGTCGCCTCCAGTAATCCATTTTGTACCCAGTTTGGCAAATAGTCCACGAAAATCAACAGCATCGATTGATTGGTTAGGAGGACAGTAAATTGACGCGACTAAAGTTTTTGCATTGTGTAGGTGAATGCTGATGCATGTAGCTTGAAAGAGGTTAGAGCATATATTAATTTCTTCTGCGAATGTAATAGAATTTTTTACGAAAATAGCACTACCGCCTCGAGCTTTACCATTCGGATTGTTGCAATAGGGAGTCGAATAGCCCTTGATTTTCTTCAAATGAACTTTGTTGGTAAAGTGCGTTTATCTCTCGTCTACCTTAGAAAGAAGCCCGTTAGCGTTCCATGTCATAATAACAATAGGAGCTGTAATTTACGTTTTCGATACTTGCGCTTAGGCGAGGAGCTCGCTGAATTTTCTAAAGAGTCAACCCTCTTGATTAAATTATCTATCAGTTTTTCTAAGCTTAGCCAATTAGTTATAATATGAAGTTGCAAGTGAATAAATAAGTATATATAACGTATATAATAATAGTATATAGCAATTTTGGTTGTACGCCTTTTACACAAAAACTAAAATTTTGAATCAAACAAATGGTGTACAATTTTCTGGCGATTTATTTTTCTCACGGTCGGGTTAATGTAAGACGTTTGATATTATCTTCTCTAATGTAGATCATACTACTTTTAAATCGTATATCTACAATCTGATTCTATTTTGATAATGTTTGTCACGGCTATCTTATTGTATTCCTCAATAGATGTAAGCGTCCTATAGATTCACTTATATATATATATATATATATATATATATATATATATATATATATATATATAAAAGAGAGTTAGATGTCTATATACACATTCTTCATCCTGCTGTAACTGTTATGTGTTGGTTTTATTGTACTTTTTATTTTCGTTACTGTCATTCTGTATTCAATAATTTACGCACCTTGTCTCTCTCACTCTCTCTCTCTCTCTATATAATATATATATATATCATGATAAAGTGGCGTACGTATGTGATTTGAACATATAGAAATTAACTGGGTCATGGGTGTTATTGAAATCATAATAATAACCTATTGTAGCGATGATACTGATGGTGGTCAATAATTGTGTCAGTTATAAAGTATGCATTTTCTATCTGAATTCATATAGTTCATATACCGAAGAAAAATATTTCAGTCAACCAAAACATAGAGTTATTATATATATCATATATATATTTTTTTTTAATCAACCGCAAACGACCAATCTTACGACTGTTAAATATTATCGTCGTTTATATCTATTGTTAAATAAATTAAATTTATACTAGCTCTACTCGATTGAATACGAGTAGACAAATAATGTTTTGTCGATTCACACGAGAATTGCGACGATTAAAACGATATTAAAAAAGTATTTTTATTTCCGCTCCGGGGAAATAATCGGATTTATAGAACAACTATTAAGGACGAATTTCTGACGGCGTTCAAAATGTGTTTGAAAATGGCGTTATTTTGTTCCTTTCAAAAGTTATAACGTTTACCTCGGATATTGCGTTCTTAAATACGTAGTAATCGAATTTATCATCTTGTAATTTAATATATCGTATGCTTCTGGGAAGGAAATAAAGACGAACGTTTCGATTTTAATTTCGAGTCAACCTAGAGAGAATACGATACGTAAATTCTGAGTTATATTTCTAAAACTAATGAACTTTCTCTTCAAGCGTCACAGTTAAAAATTATTTACACTTCTCTTCTTGTTGTTAATAGTAAAACTATGACACGGTAGATAGCGTTGCAAGTCATATTTTGTTATTTGTAAATTCTGTTCCTTTATAATGATATTAATACTGATCTATAATATCGAAGTTTAAATCAGTATCACCTTTTCCAAATCGTTAAATTCGTGTATCAATATTATATCAACAAACTTGTTTGTTTTTTTTTCGTTTATCCGTTCTACCGTAAAATCTAAATTACGAGTTAAACGAATTAATCGACTTTTTAATATCCGATATTCGAGAAACCTTATAAAATTGCGGTCAGTTATAAAACAATTAAATAAATTAGCACGTTCATCCTGCACCTTTCCGTAGTTGCATTTATCACAATCTACAACACTTTCTTTAAGTAATACATATTTGGTAATGATGCGAGAGAGAGAGAAAATGACCTGTATTTTACTGCATTAATGATCATTTTTTGAATTGCAGGTATTAATACGACGCACGTAAATAAGCATCGATAACGTTGTAACAGATATATTTTCAATATTTACGATTTTGAGTGTTTTCAAATTTGACCTATTTGAATATTTAACCGCAGTCTATAAAATCAAAATTTTGCGTGGAATGAAAAACAATATAAATGTACAAAAAAGAACACATTTTTTCCCGATTTATACTTTTTTCAGTGAAATTTCGTGTTCTATAAGAACAAATTGAAACTATTCGACTTTTATTTTTTTTTTAACACTTAAGAGAATAACTATCATTACATTTATATAAGCGTACGAAGCATATAAATAACTGGTATCTGCAACGGATTTCCCTTAATTCGACCTCTTTTTTCACGTGATTTGTTCCGATAATAAAATTAATGTAGGAAATATCATTATGAAGAAGTAGTAATAGAGAATAGCGCGCTTTAAAGAAATTACGAAAATAAAAGTACTTTAACTTAACATAAATCTGAGTTATGCTTAATATATAATGCGCTGAAACTGAAACTAATGCGATGTAATTAAGCAGCAAAAATGTTGCGTGCATATGTTTAAAAATAACGCGAACACAGCTTCATTAATTTTTTTCTTTCAGAGATGCGAACCTCGAAATACTCCTTTTTTTTATAATATTTATTATATTATCTTATTATGAATTGATAATTATATAAAAGATTTTGCACAAGCAGTTTAGAAGAGGATAACGAAAATTCGTAATTTTTTCAATTAATTAAATTAAGCTGATGACGGTGTATATTCCATGATGTGCACCAAATTGCCTTTATGATGTGCAGCAAACTTGGACTATGTAATTAATTACAATATACAGATAAAATATAGTGTTAGCTTATATTTGCGTAATACAAAATTTAAAAGATGCTTTTCTGCTAAAATAATTTCTTCACAAAATCGTGCCTATTTAAACAGGAAGTTCTAAAACTGTTATAAAAATATTTTAATTTATTTTCTGAGTTAGTAATTATTAAATTTAAAGGCGAGAAATTTCAATGATAAAACGTTAATTAATTAAAATATTTTCCGTTTTTATAAAAATATTAAAATTATAACGAATTAAAAACTAAATTGGTGGATTAGTAAATTCAATAAATATTATCATCGTGTATAATATAAATATATTGTGTGTAATCAGTCGTATTAATTGAAAAAAAATAATACTAATAATAAAAAAAAAGAAAAAGTTACGCCCGAACAGGGACTTGAACCCTGGACCCTTAGGTTAAAAGCCTAATGCTCTACCGACTGAGCTATCCGGGCTTCTGATTTAACGTTATTTGTTACACTTATTATGAAAACTTCAAATTCTAAAATAAAATTTATAAATAAAATTTTAAATGATAAATTTCAAAATTTTATTTTAAACCTTACATAATTTACTTTTTCTTTCTACATTAATTTCTAACTATAACTATTTTTTATACTGAGCTATTATAACAATTATTATAAGAAATTTAAAATAAAATTTTTGAATTAATAATTATACGGGTGTTGAAATCTTGTGTTGATTATTTAAATAACTGGATTCTTGTTTTGAGTTATCAATTGTTACTTAAATGATTCGAGGATGAAACTAATTAATAATAAATGTAGTTAATCATTGCAGATGCGTTTTACTACAATCAGTTGGAAATTTTACGATCACACAGGTAGTGTTTCAATATTGTAAGTTTTAGAAAATAACGTCTTTTAACATGTAACAAATGAAATCAATTTTTTTTTTTTTAATAGTACTTTATATCGTCGTTTACATTAAATGTTCTTGAATTTGTTATTGACTTATTGATAGTGTGATTAACACAAAGACAATTCTACTTCGAATTTTAATATGTGATGTGATGTTATGTACCTTACTTTACTTTTACTTTTCGTAGATGTATTTAGTTGTTTTTTTTTAAATGTGTTTTTATTGTGAATATTTATTATTAAATCTATAAATAAAATATTAAAATATATGTTTTAATCTAATATCGAATGAGGTAAAGACCGGCCATTTACATTGAACATTAATAGATGACACTTCTGTGTCAGTAGAAGATATCATTTCAACATCTGATGATTTAAAATTAGCTTCATTATTTGATATAAAGTTTATTATATTTTTATTTGCGTATTCTTCTCGACCATTATCGCACGTGATTAGTTTATTATTCAAATAATGTTTCACTTTCTTTTGTACTTTTTAATGGACATCATTGTATCACTAGGATTATTTGTGTGTATAGTTGACTTAAATTGTTTCATTTCCAGGTCTCAATTAAATTCATACTGACGCAACTGTCATTTATTAATGCTGAATATAAAAAGCCAATGTTTCCTGAAACTGAGTTTGTAGAAAATTTTTACATGTTGAAAGTAAATCCGCTATTGCCACAGAGGGACCTTGTGTTAGTATTAATGAATCAGATAGATAGTTGGAAATAAAAAAATCTGCAAGACCCGCTAGAGAAATATGTAATAATAGTGGTATATGATATCTGTTGAAGAGTAAAAATGACATTTATGGTGCTCTAGTTCAATGTACAACGTATGATAATGGTCGAGGGGAATATGCAAATAACAATATAATACATTTTTGTATTAAATAACGGTACTATTGTAAAATGATCAGATGTCAAAAGGAAATTGTTACTGTACGGAATGAACTTTTGATATTACTAAATGTAAAACGTAAGTTTTGCTTAAAGTTGGATTAAATCGTGACCGGGTTAAAAAATCCTCTTATGATGAATATCTATAATTTTAAATTAACAGTATATGTAGATGGCATGTTAATAATTGGTGATCACTGATGAATCACAATAAATTATTTGTTATAAAAAACTTAGTCACGCCATAAAACTTTGCAGAAATCAGTTTCGCAGTAACACAGATAAAAATACAAATTAACCAAAGTATCATTGTTAAACTAGTAGGTAACCTGACCACAAGTGATTGTTGGAACATCTTAAAGAGAAATTAACACACGTGGAAAATAGTTGAAAATTGTGTACAGATAAATAAAACGAAAATTATCGCATAAAAAAAAAATACTTGTTCATTAATATGCATACCTCAATGAACAAGACCTAAACAAATTTACTAAAAATATGCTTTAATAAATCATTAAATTTATAAATATGTTTCAAAGATTGTTGTTTTATTTAAAAAAAAAAAGTAGCTGATCTTAAATTAACTTTCGAAGAACATTCAAAAAAACATTGTAGATTATTTAGATACATCCTGCGTAGAAGATGGAATTGATACAAAAAGAGAAAGTGTTATAACGGTTATACCAACGTAATATATGGCGAACGCAAAAACAAATTCTAGTTACTTTAACGTATGGAAGCAGAATATGTGGCTCTAGTAAAAACAGTGAAAGAATCAATTTGGACGAAAGGTGTGCTCTGTAAGCTTGCAATTAAAACAGGAATTATAACTGTCCACGAAGACGACATAAGTTGTATTAAGATTGTAAAGTCTTGACAACTTGTAAAGATTAAAACATTTTTAAGTTTGATTACATTTTGTGAAGGAACAAATTGAGAGAAATGTACATCAATGCAATGCACATCTCCAAGTAATATTAAATTTCTGATTTTTTTTACAAAGCTTTAGACAATCAATTCTTTAATCACTGGTTCAAAATTAAATCTAAATTGTTAAACATAATATAGCTTTTAAATTATTTGTTTTTGAAAAGTAATATTAGGATAGTGTAACCATATGCAAAGACAACTCCTCTGCATAAGTCTGTATTGTAATATGTGTTCTTACTTTGCTTTTAATTTACCTTATGTTTTTCTAACATGTGCTTTTATTGTTCTAAATAATGTGAATATTTATTATTTATTTTTTAAAGCGGGAGCGGGAAAATCATCAAAAGTCACTGATGATAAAAAATAATTATTTTTTTGTTTTTATTAGAGGGCCAAAATCAGTGTGTGGGATTTTTACCCACTAAAAATCCCCTCCCTCTACAAACCAAATGGGATTATTAATATACTCGAAGTACGACGGCATGGAGCTCCACACTTAAAATAACTTATTGCGATAGAAGAAGGGATGATATAACATAGTCCCTTGTTCCATCTAATTATTAAATATATTAATAAAAGATTGAAAATATGTTTTATTCCAAATATCTAACAGAATTTGTGTTATTTTTGTTGTAAATGTTTATTTTGTATTTTTATGTGGTAGCATTTAATGGTAATAACGATTTATATTATATTATAATCGATATTAATTTGGCACATAATAATGAACTTGCACACAATGGGTAATTAAACTTAAATTGGAATCTGAGACATCAAGTATTTAACATTATTTGAAATAGAAAATTATACTTGAAATTTAAAAACGATTGAGCGCACATAATTTAGTCAGATAATTGACAAATGTTTTATAAATTTTATTAATTAATTTCGTTAACTATATTTTATCGTGGTAATTTATTATGATACATTATGATCTCGGCTTTTAATTGAAAATTATTGAACCTTCATTAATATAACGCATAGTCAACTAAAAATGTGCAATCGTACTGAGTACACTATAATATGCTAGTACGGCTGTTCAAAATCATGTAAATCGAATCGTAAAGTGGGCACTTGAATGGCGTATTTAATCCATCTAAATGCCAACATACCACGTTTACTAATAGACATGTCCTCCGATATGTATTCAAGACAATGAAATTCAGCAAATTGTGTAAGATATCTTGGAATGTATATTGACCGACAGCTAACATGGCGGTTTCACGTGGCTTAAACAAGAAAAACTATAATTTCGCGAACCAGATTGATATATCTTCTAGGAAGGAAATATATTTTAAACTTAGCGTTAAAAAGAAACATTTATTTAACTATGACAGCTCCAATCTGGAAATCTGGAACAGAATTATATAAAACCGCATGCAAAAACAACATATTGAGAATACACAACAATCGAAAATACTTTGTATCATCACATCTGCACCAAAATATGTATCTAACTTAACCCGCCAATATGACCTAAAGATACCATATATCAATGAAGTTTATATAAACTAGTATAAAAAGTTTTGATAAATTGAAATTTATTTTTAACACGTGTTCGCAGAATGCATTTATTAACTCTCCCTGACAATCCTACAAGACGACTAAAAAAGAGGAGATAGTACATGGAAGCCGGTGCGCTAACGACAACCATGTCGCCCATCCATCTACACCAGTTGACCCAATGGTAAGGATGAAACCAGGACAATTGGACTGGTGTAAGTTAGTGCAGTAAACTGCAGGCAGGAATAGGAAATGTGCAGGAAAAAAAACGATAAGTAGAGAGAGAATAGGAAAAGGAATAGAAGGAGGGTGAGAAGGAAACTCTCCTGCACTTGCTCTAGGTGCACACTGGAGAGTGGTTTATTTTCGAAGTATCCATTATCCTAAGAGAGTCTGTCCTAACTTTTGATATTAGGGTAATAGTAGGGTGAAACATGGCGGTTTCGATTCGCCAGAACCAGGACTTTCAACAGGTATTGTTGGAGTTTTATGGTCGCTCCACACCCTCTAGTCCTTTATGTCCTGTCATTACTGGAATCATCTACAAATGAGACTTTCCGAGCCGCTCTTTGTCCGCGACTGTTTATTGGTTCAGTTGAGCATTCTGGACTTATTCGCAAACCTATATATCCAGAGGCCATTTTACCATACGCAACCCGTGGACGCGTCCCATTTCGGTTATAGCTCTACAAAAATATCCCCGAGGGGATATATTTATATATACATAATTGTGTAACATATAATTTTGTTTAATTAAGTAGAATATAATTTTGTTTAGTTATGTAGAATATAATTTTGTTTAATTATGTAAAATATAATGTTGTAATTATGTAAAATATATATATATATTTAATTACATACAATATAATGTTGTTTAATTATGTAGAATATAATTTTATTAATTACATGGAATATAATTTTGTTTAATTAAATAGAATACAATTTTGTTAAGCTGGATTCTATAATTAACAAAAATTCGATATTTTCATTCTAATTATTGAAAACATTTCTAAGTACGTGATCAATTTATATTTTTTATGATATTTCCGATGTGCTTATTATGTTCTTATTATTATTTCCGTTTACTTTTCTTCCTCTCATTTTATTTGTCCGTCGAAATATATCGTGTTAGAAAAAAAAAAAATGTGTCGTATCGGTTTTCTTGCTAAAATAATGAAAAAAAAAGACGTCTATTTATTTATTTTTTATGTTTTACGCGTTAATTTTATACGTCTCTTTTCTTCGGCTATATTATTTTATTTTTCGTATACTTTTCACTGAATAAGTTACGGTTATTATATCGTCTATTGTTCAGAGTATAAGTAAACATACGTATGTAATCTCGTTGGTCGAAGAAAGGACCACCGTTAGACATTTGTATCCTGCCTTAAAATATGAACGATATGACCGAATTGCGGAAGATGTTAGAAATTAGTTTTTCTTTGATAGAAATTCTCTCAATGACTGTAATGAGTCTCGGTGACGGACGAACGACTTGATGCCGAGATGACAATACCACGGAGAAATGTTTTATAATGATGATGATGATGATGATGATAATATTCCGTACAAATAATAAATAACATCGTAATAGTACTAATATTCGCGACGACGATAACTTATTTATAACTTATTTATCGTCGTGAAAATATTAAAAACGTATCTTCGAATAGCGTGTGTTCTGGTGAAAGCCCTTAGTAGACATATTCGGTCGTTGTTATTATGGCTATCGTCAAAACGTCCCAACATTTCAAATCGAAGTCATCTGCAATATTCCTCCTTTCTAACGTACTTCTTCGATTCGCCTAAGTTTCTTCAACACGTGTCCCTGTGTATATGTTTATGTGTACGTTGTGTTTCCCCTTTTTTTTCTCTCTCTCTCTCTTTATTCCGGCAAGGTTGTAACGTAAAGCGTATAGATTCGTTACGTTAGAAACGTGAAATGGACGCGATCATCTCGTTCGCGTGTTCCTAACGCGATACCAGTACCGGCGACTGCGAGTTGTATAACGATGTTGCTTACGATATAATATATTTTTAATATTAATTTTTTTTTAAATATATTTATCTATATATATATATATATATATATATATATATATATATATATATATATATATATATATATATATATATATTTGGCGCTTCTTTAAAAATAATTATTTTTTATTAGGACGTTTTGTTTTTTTTTTCTAAAGTTACGTTACGAAGAACACGTTAATTTTTGAGAGTAGTGATAGTAACAAAGACAAATTATTATCATCCGACGATGGTCAGCCAGTCGTTGTTAGAGTAAATTTTATTTAGCAATATTATAAACGTCTATGGCGAAGGTATCTAGAAAAATTTCCTCTCTGAAGCGTAATCGCGTTAATAACGTAACGATGACCGATGTAAATTTCGTAGCTAAATCGCCGACGATCGTAAACGATTATCATCGTCATCATCGAACGAACATCGATAGCGACGGTAATAATATAGACGGACGAAAAGTTTACAACGGATCGCAAGATAGAGATCGCAGGAAAAAACGACGATTATCATCATCGATCGAAGCAGACGAGGAAGATACGGAAGAAGACGACAACGGATTTCCGATAATAGCGGCTAGCGAAGGTCCGATTATCGTAACTTTCGGCGGTATTCAACTTTTAGCCGGATCGTTGATGGTTACGTTCGGCGTATTAACATTATTACACGACGCTTCTTTATCGAGCGTCGGCGCAGGTTTTTGGGGCGGCGCTATGGCGGGTATAAACGGTATAGTCGGTATTTTAGCCGGTTGTCGCGGCTGTTATCAGAAAACCGATCACGTAAATCCGTTAACGGTGACCGTCTATTTAGCTTTATGTTTAGTTAGTATCGGCGTCGCTAATTTAGCTTTAGTACTTACGGCTACCGGATTATTAAGAGATTCTCAGAGACCCGTTTATTTCGTACCTTTAAGATCGGTGAGTAAAGTTTAAGTTATATATTTCCTTTCATTGTTTGGACGATAACGAACGATATAGTCTTCAGAATATAGACATGTGTCCCCGTTTTTATCTAAATTTATGTATTCGGCATATTTGTGAAAGGTCGGGTTATCGAAAAATACCGGGGAAATTTATAGTAAAATAAACAATCGCTGAACTCAAAAATTATTGTATTGTTATCTACGGTAAAAAAATTGCAATAAATTCTATAAAAGCTGTTATTTCTATTGGAAAATAGAAGTACTGTATGCTTTTATTTCGAAAAACAGTCACTTATATAGGTGTCGAGGTTCTGCTCGATGTACTGACGTGCAATATCAAATCTTCGCTTCGATGTAATGCAGGTACGGGGTTCGTCATCATCACCATCCGAGTCCACATTTGTTATCATTATCGTCGAGCTGTTCGCTGGTTTATTTTCATACTAGGCAATCCACTCCTCAACTTTACTGGCATGGACATTCCGTTGCGTAGTCTGTAGATCTTTAATGATTTCCTGCGTGTCATTGTTTCGCTCGTTTTCGATTTTATCACCTTCGGTCACAACTTCCGGTCGAAGCTTACGCCGAAATTTTCGCAGTGTGTTTCACAGTACCATGACTCAGTAAGCACCTTTTATGTTGAAAAATTTCACAGCTTCAAATCACTAAGTTTGGCTCGAGCACGGTCGAATTAACCGGAGCGTCGGAATAGCCGGGTTTTACCCTATTTATTAATCAATTTTGAAGTCTAGCCGACAGTAGTTGAGTGTGAACCTAAATACGAAACGAGTACGATAATGAGTAATGTAAGAAATGCTAAAGAAAAAAAATTGTAAAATTAAAAAAATTAAATAAAATAAATAATAAATTGAAAATTGATGTAAAATTATTATTAGCGACTATCCGAGTATTCTTCTTAAACTATAAAAAACAAGCAAATAATACGAACGTAATATGGGCATCTATCTTGCCGTGGTGGAGCGCCTGAGTACTGTACGCACATTTCCTCTAATCGCGGTTCTCCTGATATACGGCAGCAGGTGCACTAGTAAGCAGTAAAGGCGATAGTCAAAGGACAAAAACGGCGATACACGCTATATCTATAAGCGAAACTGGAGCAGTTCAATCGGTTGTAGTACTGGGCTACAGAAAGAAGAGGAACCCTACTGTGGTAATTTGGCTCCAAGGAAACCAATCACGAATAATACAAATAAAGTCACTTTTATGTCATGCCATCCGACTGACACTCGCCGCTACGACTCCGGGACCATAAATATGAAATGGATGACCGGGTATAAACAGTCAGGCACTGTGTAGAAAATACGCGACATGTAAGAGTAAAAATAAAAATGAATAAATAGTTACTTGGAACGTTCGTGACATGAACCAGATTGGAAAACTAGCCATTATCGAAGCACAAATGGATAAAATTCCAATTTTGGGCATATCAGAGATCCGCTACAGATTAAGCGAACACGTTGTCACTTTAAACGGAAACTTAGTCATCATCTCTGGTAATGAAAAAAAACCCACGATACGTTATTAATAAAGCGATTAAGAAGAGTGCAGTTGGTTACTCAACTATCATTGATCGAATTGTTATTGTAAAGCTTCGAACAACTCCTAGCATGAATATAATCCGAGTATACGTGCCAACAGCGACTTCCACAGATGAAGAAATAAATAAATTTTACGAAGAACTTAATTCATCCGCAATAAGGAAATACTGATATAGGAAATTTCAATACAATAATGGGTGAAACAAAACATGATAATCACATAAAACATATAGTTGATAATTTTAAAAGAAAAAAGCACGCTTAATAAACGATCACCTATCTTAGGAAATAAAGTAAATAAAAATTAAAATATCTAACGAATAAAAAAAAATCCGCTTTGCGAAAACAGTATACAGACTGTATCAACGCATTTTAAGGATTTATTAAATTCAAAAAAATAATTAACTTTAGCGATCAAGGACACCGCTGAAAACATATGGGAGACAGAATTAAAGAAACGACAAATTAAAGTTGTATCAGAACATTAGGACACTTCACATCGCGTAAACAGAGCAGAATCCGCATCGGCCATACTAAACTTATTGCAAAATAAACCACCACCATGTATGTTTTGTAGCGATCAAAATTTGTCCATTAAACATGCCATCTGCGTATATCCAAAACTGAACAAGGAACGTGAATTTTCATACGAACAAGAACCTCTACAGAAGACGCATTTGGTAACGACGAAGCTGTAGTACAAAGTAAAAAAAATTATACGAGAAGATATAATTGTTAATTATGTCAGAATTATTTTTATTTTTAATAACCGAACTATGTAAACGTGTAGAAGACTTAATTTTCCGTTTAATTTCTATAAAATTATAAGTATTTTTGATGTACATATGGTAGAATTATTTGTATATAACCGTTCCTTCAATTACTATATTATCTATAATTATCTAAGAAACAAAGAATAGAAAGAAAACAAAAGTCATTTTTTGGTCATAAAAACGTGAAAACATGAAAACATAAATATATCGATTTTAATTAATTAAAAAATTATTTTCAAACATTCGTTACCATCGAGAGTAATTTCGTAACGTAAATGTAAGCGATTAAATAACGTTTAATAAGAACAGTTATTTTCCAGTAACGTGAATGACAGCAGCAGTGATTCTCAGAGAAATAACGTTTTATACCACGCCTACCGATTTCCAAGATATACTCTATACGTATCAGCTGACTGCCACAACGTATAAAGAAAGCTTTTATCCTCCCATCTACTGATCAGATTTAAACGGTTTATAACATTACGAATAATTACATAACATGTTAGACCGGTTGTCTTTAATCCAATTCCGTGTTTAATTAATATCGATTATTATATTATTATTATTTTTTTTTTATTTAAATGATTAATTCAATTTTAGTTAAATGAATTACTATATTGTTCTAATGTTTTGTTTTTTTTTTTAAATACGTGTAGGACGATGGAATAAATTCCGTGAATTCGGCCATTTCTTCGATGGATATCGAGGAACAATTACGACCTAATTGGTCTCCGATATTAACCAATCTTGGTTTATTATTGATCACATCGGTCGAATGTTTAGTCACCATAACGGCCGCTTTTCGTTGCTACTGGTACGTTAGTAGTTGCCGTCATCGCCGCGATAATAATATTAGTAATAATAATAATAATGATGATGGTCGATGCTCGATTAAAATTGTCCCCGATAAAGTTGTCGACGGCAGATTTCCCGGTAAAAAGAATAATAAGTCGGCCACATCGGCGGATATCGCTTCTACGTCTTATTGCAGCACTAGCGGCAGTAGCGGTAAACAGAAATTGGTTCGACAGTGGTTAGGCCAACAACATCAGCCATTTACTCGTTCACCAGTGCCATTCTACCCTCCTCCGCCACCTCCTCCGCCAAATTTTTCTTTACCGCCGCCTTACTACACGGTAAGTATTTAATTTTTTAAATATTTTTTATTTTTATGATTAAATTCTATTCGGAGACGTCGAATAGAGAATAATTCGAAATTTCGCCTTACCTCGTTGTTCACTGTATACTGGTTGACGTTTCAACTGCAAAAAAAATATTCTAATTTTCTTAATTAGTAAATCGTTCGATATTGATTGGACCGTGATTTGTAGGCTCATGTTGAACTCCGTTTAGATGACATTTTAGCACTTTCGTAACACGTCCGTAATTTCTCTAGCAAACTGGTGTATGACCGCACGAAATAACAATTTCAATATATTTAATTGTTTGCTAACGACGAAGGATCGAGGCTAGAAGGACGACTTTTAAAGCGACAATTCTATCTGTAAATTACTTCGATAATGTTCTATATGTAGATTAACGAATAAACGATGTGTATTTGGAAGAATTTAACGAATTTTATTTAATTATATTTTCATATATTAACAATAATTTCTCTCGATTGTTGCCTTAAAAAGTTCACCGATATTATTAGTATTACTGCATTCCTTGGATATTTTTTATCCGTGAAATTATTCCTTGCAGTATTATGCAATGCGTTAAATAATAATTTCTTTCGCTTGTTGCCTTAAAAATGTCCTCCGATATCGTCAGTGTTACCCCCATTGCTTGGATATTTTTTTATCCATAAATTTACTCTTTGCACTATTCGTTTACCGCGAATTCTTTCTTGTAGTATTAGAGGCGCAAGATTTCATACTATTCTGATTTATTTATTTAATAGCGGTACTTATCGCCTTTATGACCACTTAATTTACACTAATTAAATTACAAATAAGATACGCGTACAGTTTATACGTATTTAAATCTTCTTTTGGTATAAAGATCAACGTGCACTATTCTTATCAGCTTAATATCTGATACACCTCGCAATGCGGGGTCAGTATATTAAACTAATTTTTGTACACGGATGAGGAGCTACGAACTTGCTCCACCCTTGTCACGAGTCGACCTGGTATTGCAATACTATTATTATTATTATTATTATTATTATGAAATAAATGATTTTATTTGATTTTTTTTTTTAAATTAACATAATTCTCTAAGACATTTCGCGCAACTTTACCGAGACTTCATTAACTTCTAATGTGTACGCATCATCTTACTAATTTACATTACTTTAAGAAACTTACCCTACTTTGACGACTACATACTAAAACTCTGTAATAAATTCTTTACTCTATTCTTATTTAATAATAACTCGTATATAAGATCTTTGGAGATTAACAGTATATCAAGTGATGGGCATAACCGACTATTTCACATAATCGACTGATTAGTAACACCGTTTCTAAAAAAACTGACTAATTATTCGTTTTTTTATTTAGTCGGATTTACTTTAATTCTTCATTAGTACAATGTAAACACGGCGTGACAAATGAAAATATCACTAAATCAGAATAAGTTATATAACGAATAACAGATAATAAACTAAACTAAGTGTATTTAAAATAAAGTTAAAAAGTAACTAGCGGATAATCTAGAATTGTATGAATTTTGTGAAATAAATCGCATAATTATACAGATTTTAGAACTGCATCAATACATTTAATATATTCTAATACAACACGAAGATATGTAATCGGTGTTTTACAAAATCGATAATTTATTCTAGTAAACATATAACTAAGAATTACCGTTTTCAGAATCTGAATAATTTTCAATCGGTTATAACAAAACTTTACGTCGTTATTTTTCGCATCTCGCATCCTTAAATTACTTAAATCAAATTATAATGATTTACAAACTCTTATTATTAGATCCGAAGTAAACTTTGATAAACACAGTAAAAAAAAAGAACGTAATAAAATATTTCAGTCGAACCGAAATAACCGAATAATAAAACCTACTAACAGATATTAGTCGAAATGTAATTTAAATTCAATCGGATTTACGTCATACGATTTAAAAGTAGTCATCACACACTTCTTAGCATATAATGTACAGATTAAATAAAACATTAAATTTACTTATACGTACAAAAAAAAATAATATCTTCACAGGATTTATAAATATATGTAAACATCGTATATAAAGAAAACAGAGTATTTAATCAATTGCTTAAATTAATAAACAAATTTAAAAAAATATTTTCAGAAAACCACTGATCCATTCGGTAATTTTGGAAAAACCAAATTAGTCGGTTATTAAAAAAACAAAACAAAAAACGGATTAGTCGTATAAGTCGGTTATACCCATCACTAGTATATGTATATATATATATATATATATATATATATATATATATATGTATGTATGTATGTATATATAATACAAGTATAGACGTCTTAAACACAATATATTACGTTATCTTTTATTTTCTTTGAATTAATTTGTGTCTATTTCATTGCAATTGTTTATTTTTTCGATACGTCTATCATTTATGCACTAGACGCGTTCACGATTTACACTTACGAATGAATGTCGTGTTATAATATGTAGATGGGGGCGTTTAAAAATATGTATGTATAAATGCGTTTGTGTCGTGAGTGAACAACGGAGTGTATTTTTTCCACTCGGCATTTTATTTAACTAATTTACTTTAAATTAAACAGAAACTTGAAAAAAATCGTAATTCGAATTATTATTATGATAATTTTTTATATAATGTGGAATGTAGTGATATTTTTATAAAAAATCAATTGAAAATTATGATTTAACTAATTTTCAATTGATTATTATGATGATTATTGCATTTTCAATTGATTATTATGATGACTATTGCATTTTCAATTGATTATTATGATGATTATTGCATTTTCAATTGATTATTATGATGATTATTGCATTTTCAAAGAAGCCGATTACATGTACAATTAAGATAAAAGATGAAGACATCGAAAGTATTTAGGAAGCATACTCGAAGAGAATTATAATTTCGAAACCTAATACATAGTAGAATTGAACGAGCCGGAAGTAGATTAATAAAAATGAGGAACGTTTTTACACGGTCGAGAGTTAAAATTGGAACGAAGAATTAGACTTCTGAGATGTTATTCTGCTCTGTGGATCTGAATGTTGCGTACTAAATTCAACATTTATATGGATGTGAATGTCGGATACTAAATTCAGTATGGGAAAGAAAGATGAACGCGTTTGAGATGGTTTGTTACCGCCGGTTAATGAAAATACCATGTGCACGAAAAGTCAAGAACATCGAAAAGCTTTTAATAGATCTGGGAAATCCGTGAAATTATTGAAACTATCGAACGAAAACAATTGCAATACTCGGGACGGATCATAAAAGGAACGAAATATACCGTACAAAAAATTTTTTACTCGAGGGTAAAATGAATGGGAAAAGGAGACCTGAAACAACACGGATAGACAACCTCAAGAAATACTTCAGATGTTCATCATTAGAACTTTTTCCGATTGGCCGCTGATAGGAATTACTTATCGCCACAACCTTCGAAAGGTAGACGGCGGATAAAGAATTATTATTATTATTATTATTATTATTATTATTATTATTATTATTATTGGAATTTAACGTGTGTTTCGTTTAAGATCGATCGAATATTATTTGGTTGCGTTATAAGAGAGTAATATTGTATTCGACCATTATTACGATTAATTTCGCTGGAAATTCTTTAAAATTAATTACATCCCCGGTAATGAAGAATTTTCTTCGAATTTATAGATCCGTCCTGGACACGACGAGTATACTAATAAATTTAAAAATAAAAATTAAACTCGAGTTAGTTCGCTATTATTTTCGGGGCGAAAAAGAATCGTTCCTCTCGTGTTACGTCCCGAGTATTGCAATTGTTTTCTTACGATAGTTTCCATAACAATCTATTAAGCGCTTCGATGTTCTTGACTTTTCCTACCCGTGGTATTTTCATTAAACGGCGGTAACGATACACTTCAAACGCCGTTCATCTTTTTTTCCTATGTTGAATTTAGTATCCAACATTCACATCCATATTGCAGAATAGAAGTAACATCTTAGAAGTCTTAGTTCCAATTTTAACTCTTGACGTGTCAGAAGGTTGTTCATTTTTAAAATTTTCACCAGTCACTTTATCTCGAACGTGTATAATAGTTATTATTAAATATACGCGTAAGAGTATTGATTCAATTTCGCAAGCGGCGATAGTCGGGAGCTGTCAAAAAACAAAAAAAAAAAAAATTAGCCGAAAAATGATTTTTACAAAGATCGATTATTAAAAAAAAATACGAATTCACCCGTGCGTTAAAAAATACAGTTTTCACGCATCGATAATTTAAACCGCTTTTCCGCCATCGTTTGATTTAATACGTCGGATTCTGTGTACGGAATTTGACGGTCAGACAGACAAAATCTGAAATCCGAACAACAAAACGACAATAGGAACAATGGACGATGTGATGCAACTGTCGAAAAAGCGAAAAAAAAATACACCGATCGACGTATAAATAATAATCATTGTCCGTCAGTTGTACGTAAGGTCGCGGCGATTCTAGAATCAGCGGATTGTTCTTATGACGTAATCGATATTTCTATCGGTGCTAATCTTTTAACTTCTTCTAGGCGTTATTATAGCATTTCCGCGTGCTGGAATCTCAATATGTTCTCGTAACGATAGTGGACAATGTATAATGTATAAATAAAGTTGTAACACGCGCTCGTTGAACCACGATTGTTCGACTCGAAAATTATCGCTAGTTAATGTTTACAAATAGCAAAAAAAAAAACAAAACCGAGCACATCGAAGCTTTATTTTAGCACGATAATAACTGAGGGAAAAAACCCGCTCTGCTTTCTCGGTATCTACCTATAATAAATTAACGCGGGAATTGAGATGAAACAAAAGCGGTTACGTATTAAATTTCATCGGCCGCTAAGTAGGAAATCGCAAATTCGATATCGGATGATGTTGAAACTAATCTTATTCTTACACGGAGACTCATTTTGGGGATGCGCTAAAAGAAGCAAAATCGAACAAAACAAAGTACTACGTACAATAATAAATGCGCCCCCCTCTCCGAGTTATTTCTAGTAAAACACTACATTCCTATCTGTAAATCGAGTACATGACTGAAGTAATATCGTTTAAAGCTACATGGTATACTGGCGCGTAGACTCGAACGACGTGATAATTCTCTTGGACAACCCGGAGGAAGTTAGATGTCTAGAAAAACGGAAGGTCTAATATCACCAGCGGGATAAAGAAACTCTGTGCCTCGGAGCGCAGGGACATCGAGTACATGACTGAAATAATATCGTTTAAAGCTACATGGTATACTGGCGCGTAGACTCGAACGACGTGATAATTCTCTTGGACAACTCGGAGGAAGTTAGATGTCTGGAAAAACGGAAGGTCTAATATCACCAGCGGGATAAAGAAACTCTGTGCCTCGGAGCGCAGTGGAGAAGTGAAGGACGTTTTCTGAAAAAGACATTTATTTAATACACACAAACGTTTCAATGAGCGCCTCAGAAGTAAACAAATTAATAGGGAAATTTTTCATCTTAATTCCATCTTTTATATAATATATAACAGGCATAGCGCGTTGAGTACGGCGGCTTTCCGTCTAATTGCCGAAGTTAAGCAAAAGTACCTTGGATGGGTGACCGCCGGCTCAGTGTGTTGTGCATTGTTGATATCTCCTAATTTGCCTGGTCCGCACGGAAGATTAGGCTATTTTCTCCTCAATTTATTGATTGGGGAGACCTACGTCCAGCAGTGCACCGATATAGGTTAAAAATATATATATATATGTACAATGAAAATAAGTTTTTCCACCAGTTATTAGTGACCGGATAACTAGAAGCGGGTAGATAGGTTTTAAATACTTTTAGTCGGTGGTTTTTCGGATAGATTTACACCATCTTCACGAGGCTGGTATTTGATATTTGTTAAAGATTTGCCGGATCTTAAAGTTCTATATATTCGGACGCGATTAACGAGCTAATTATGAATAACGCATGGTATAGCTGATTGCATCGTTATGTTCGCAGTTATAAACAAATGATTAAATATTGAACGACGATCGAGTGTCGGGGTAGCGTTTAACCCGTCTTAAAGAAATATCTGTAGCCAAAAGCGTCGAGATCTCCTTAATGGTGAACATTTTTCTAACGTTGTCGAGCGTAAACTTCGTTCGCCAGTTTCGTTTTGTAAATCCGCGTGCAGATTTATTTTAAAACGGTAGTCGTCGTTTTTATTATAAAATTTATTTTTTTATTTGTATATATTTAAATATATACGTATAATATATATAAAATATAACAGGTATTAAATGGCTATTATATATGGACGATAAATTATAAATATAAAAAAAAATTAGTAGATTTTTTTTAAATTTTACTTATTATTTTTTAATTCAAGAAGAACATCATCGTGAGTTGTAAACAAATTTACCGACATAAATCCAAGAAGTTGACGAATTATCTTTTATAGGATCGTGTCGGTAGCGTCTTATTATTTTTCTCCTTTCGAATTAGCCGACTAATAGACCACGTGAAATATCTTCATGATGGTCATTTCTTCGTCGTTTCATTGTGTATTTTCTTCCTTTCGTTTGTTCATTTGGCGGTTCTATCCTTCGAAACACCCGAATGTATTTATTTTACTTCTAAGACCCGTTTCTATTCATAGTGTCATCCTCCGCAATATGTGTGAATTTTCTCCGACGTCTTCCTGAACTGAACCACGCGATTTGCGTTCTAGAATTTTTATCAAAGTATTGAAAAATTCGTTTTGTTAAGCGTTTTGTCTCCACCGTTTTCAAGCGACCGCGATAGTTTAATCTTCTTTTTTTCACGATATCAATAATATCTTCAGTACGCTCTCGTATATTTCTTCGTTACTTTTTTTGTTTTTTTCGCCGAGTACCTGCGGGAAATTTTAACCGCATCTTCTCCAATAATCATTTTTCGACAATAGCACACACGTATCGATTGCATTTCTATATAAATTTCTCTTTTTTTTTCTCTTCACTTCGTATTTATATGGCGCTGTTATTTCTGCGCTAGTCGCCGATATTATTATAGGAATTATTTCTGTTTTATTTTTTTTACTATATTACAAATTTTCTCATTATGCACATCTCGAAATATTTTCTTCCTACTTCGTTTATAGTTTTTTTATCGATATTTCCGGTAAGTGGAGCTGCGATATTTATTACGTTTAAAATATTTTTCTACAACAATTACGCTTTCAACTATCGTGCGTTAAGTCAGCGTTCTTATTATATATAAACTCCTTTATAGTTAGTCGTTATAATTATTGTAGTTATTAGTTGGTTTTATTTTTAAATTTATTTCTATATATTCAGCGACGCTAACCGGGAATTACTTTAATTTAATGTTAAAGTTATCTTCAGGAGAGGTTGTCGAAATTCTGTTAAACTTTGTGTCAAACCGTGAACTTTATAAATGACGGTAACCGGATAGACTGAAATGGAAGTTTATTTACGCATTATCTCTTATTCGTATTTAATTTTTTTTTTCTTTAACTTTGTTAATAACATTTTTTTATTATTATTATTATTATAAATTTGTTAACCGAGATCCAACCGGGTTAACGTCATTTTATAATCATTATAATCATTATAATCATTATTATTATGATTATTATTATTGTTATTACTATTATTTATAGGTGCGTTTTAAAGATGAACGAAATAGACGTTTACTTAGAATTCGGTAGACAAATTGGGATAAATGTCATTAGGACATGATGCCACAAACTATAGTATAGATTCTATATAACTGTAAATATGTATTGCAACCAGCATCATTAATTATATTACGCTGAAGACGACGTTGATGCCTCTTTTGAAAACATGACCTACTGTACTATGTTATACTATACTATAGACTGTGTATGAAGTTCATGCTATCCGCAAATATTAAATGATACGATACGAAGTCGTGTAACTAACGTCGTTATAGTAATGATAGACCATTAAACTACGAAAATTAATTATTTGTAAATAAATTCTAATATTTTCTACGTATTTACGGTGTGAAAGAGCTAGATTTACTTGATATTCGATATATATATATATTATATATATATATATATATATATATATATATATATATATATATATATATATATATATATATATATATGTTTCGAATTTGGCCGTCACGGGACCATGTAAAGTTTTTCTTTAAAACGTGCGAAATTTATAATTTTTTTATTTACGAAATATTCGTCTCCATTTTGAACTTCTTCTTTTATCTCCATTTCGGGTACGTCTTTCCAAAAGTCTACAAACCGAGTTAGTCTAACTGACGTCATCCTTTTAAGCTGTCCAGTAAATTCCACTCTCCGTTTGCGCGCGGTATCTGATTTTTTCTTCGTTGTTTGTTATACTTCTTTATTCGTTCGTAATTTTAACATAACGTTCTGGCATTTCGGTATTTCCAGGATTTTTTTTTATTATCTTCATCTCCGCAGTTGGCGATTTATTCATTGCGAGACATTACGGTTTAATCTTATAATGTCGTATTTTTGAATTTCTATACACCGATTTTTTTACGTATAATTTTTTCGTTAACTGAAATGCAATTTTCATGTTTTTCCTTCTTTTTAAATTCGTTTCCTCGTTCAGAAAAGCATTCGACTCTATAATTTCCCCCGGAATATTGGAATTTCGTCAATTTCTGATAGCGCTTCTCTGATGATTGGTTTTACCAACAGTTTCTCCGTATAAGTTTTACATAGTATGCATGATGGAAAGATATACTCGTATAATTACTGTGGGAGGTAAACTGACAAAGGTATTATATTCTGGAAAATCTGTACCAGCATGCAAAGTAAAGTCACTAATATTCAGGTTTAAAATCAAAACAAAAATATCTGTTTGGAGAATTAAACACACACACACACATATATATATAAGTAGATGATACCACTACAAGTACCATTGTATAATCATGTGAATGAATAAGAATTCGAGGTAACATTAGATGAGGTAAGAGCAGAATTGAAAAAACTAAAAAGAAGTAAGGCGTGCGGCCCGGATAATATTACTGCGGAGGTACTCCAGAATCTTTCAAAAATAACTGAGGAAGCAATATTGCATATATTTTTAATATAATCTGGAAAATAGGAATTTGGCCTGAGGAATAGAAACTTTCACACTTCGTACCTATACACAAGAAAGTTTCTAAAATGAATTGCGTTAATTACCGGGCGATAGTATAAATTTCTCACGCTAGTAAAATATGTGTCAAGATAGTGGAGTAAGACGAGGATACATCTTATCTTCTTCGTTATTTAATGCTTATGGTGAACTTATTATGAGGAAGGTTTTCCTATTGGAGGAAAAGGAATTTCTAATTTGAGATATGCTGATGACACAGCGCTAATAACAATTTCAAAAGTCTAACATCATTGCTGGTCAAATTGCAAACTTTAAGTAATACCTTCGGGCTTCAAATAAACATTCAAAAAACAAAAATTATGATTATTAATAAGGAGACAGAAGTTTATTCAGATATAAATGGATTCCAAGTAGTGAAAGATTTCATATATTTAGGTTCTTTAATATCCAGCGACGGCTACTGTATAAATGAAAGTAAAATAACTAATATGAGTCACGCTACACGTATGGAAAGATTCGCATTTATCGATGGCCACTAAAATTCGAATTTTCTCTATTTTCACATATGGAATCTTGGACTATCAATAGATAAAAAGAAAAGAAAATACAAACTTTTGAGCTGTGGTGTTGATGGAGGCTTTTAGGAATATCGTGAACAAGATAGGCAGAGAATAGGCGAAAAATGCAGTTTATTGTCTGCAATACGGATAAGGATTTTGCGCTATTTTGGTGACATTACTAGACGAAACGCTCTGCAATTAGACTAATATTGGAAGCCAGACCACCCGGTAAAAGACAAAAAGGAAGACCGCATCGAAGATGGTCAGATCAAATATTGGATATTGGATTTGATGTGCCCAAAAATAACGACATTAACAGCATTGGCAATGGGCAGACGCCAGTGGAAAAAAAAAAACATTCATGAGTTAATTGGATTATCATAATCACGACGTCCTATGGAATATAACGACAATTCATCATCGTATAAAAGTAATAATTAAAAAAATTTCAAGAATGTGCTTCGTCACTGTGATTTTCGAAAGTACTTTAAATAATCGAATACCTACTATTATTATTGCAAGATTGGCGCTAGTTAAGGTTTATTTTATTTATTTTTAATATGTATAATAACTATTAATTTTTCCCTAATATATCAATTATAGCTAAAATTCAACGATGCAAATATTAATAGTGCGTAGATGCTTTGTGGACACGGTGCATGAGATTATTTCTATACTTTCTACTGATCACAATGTAAATTTTTGCAACAACTCTCTCAATAATATGAAACCCTTTAACGGTTTACGTTGCTTTTCGTGTCAAAACTGAAATATGGAAATCTCGTTCAACTTTTTTCTTCATGTTTGCGGTGTTTCACACGCAAGCCTGTTATTACATCTATAAATATACTGCGCGTATTATCGATAACGCTTGTACATTTTACTTAATATACAATTATGTCTTGTACGAATAAAAATTATATCAACTTTTTAATCTTTCTACAACTTCAGAGCAGTGGCGGCTCATAATCGCTGTACTCGCCGAGTACAGTAGAGAGAAATGGAAGAATACAGCTTATGAAATTTTATTTTAGCTTTCTTTTTCTTCAAAATGAAACTAAATTACATTTGCGAATGCAAAAAAGTTTACCAGTGCGGATATATAATAATCTTCAAGAGTAACGGCGCATATACCACGTTTACCTTACATTTTAAATGATGCACTGTATACTGGCTGGCGATTGTAATAGAACGCAGTTCGCTAGGTTGAAACGCCTTCAATTTGTGCTGTAGATTATAGGTAGGATCGATCAAATCATATGATGTATAATAACAACGCTCCTGTACTCGTTTTGAAACGCGAGTACCGTATAATAACGCATGACCTTGTCAATACACCGGTCAGAGGAAGCGGAATGTAGCAGTAATACTTCTCTCTCTTTCTGACTACTTGGAGCATATTTCGATTAGTTTGTAGGAGTTATAATCGTTCTCCTTAAGCGTGTGTAGACGTACGTTGTTTGGATTTAGACTTTAGAAGTTTAGAGGCGCGCGCCTGTATATGGTTTGTTGTTTCGTCGTCGTGAAGTGCCTTTTATACAAATTTCGCGGTATTAGAATACGATTGTGATTTTTAAAAATTATTAACTATATAAAAAGACATAATTATGGAACCTTTATTTGAAAAACCATTTAGTTCTCGACCATTTCATGAGAAACTTGCAATAATATGGCAAGCCTGAACCACATTTAAGTTTAAAAACTGAAGTAAATGATGGTAAAAAGAAATATTTTCGGAATTTTCGAGTGCAGTGGTACAAAGATTACAGTTGGTTATGCGGATGTTTAAACCCTGAGAAGTTATATTGTTGGCCTTGTTTATTATTTAATACAAAAGAAAAAGATGCATTTGGAAATCTGAATCAAGGTGTTGTCGATATGAGTAATTTTAATAATTTAAGAATCAGACATGAAAAGTTGGTTTCCCTAGTTACGTTCGGTAAGAATACAATAGAATCTTGCTTTAATAAAACTCGTCAAGAAGAAATTACTAAATTTCATGAAAAAGTTAATCGGTATATTCTCAAGTGTTTAATAGATATAACGTGTTATTTGGCACAACAGGAGATGATAGCATTTAGGGGCCACAATGAAAAAGTGGATTCGAATAATAAAGGAAATGACGTCGAATTATTGAATCTTTTAGCATTACGAGATGAAAAATTGGCGCATCATTTATTAATTCTCTACTGTTTTTAGCGACACGTCAAAAACTATTCCAAACGAGTTAATCCAGTGCATTAGTACAGTTGTTAAAAATGAAATAAAAACCGATAAGTCTATGCTGGATGAAACTGGTCGATATTTCTAAAAAATCTCAGCTATCTATAACGGTAAGGTATATTTTGGATGAACATCAAGCTGTTGAAAGATTTATAAATTTTTCAGACGTTATCAACGCTCGTACTGTGCTGTTGCATTGTATAATCATATCACCAAGTTTATAAGTGAATACGAATGTGGATGGAAATTAATTGCGCCGACTTACGATGGAGCTGCTGTGATGGCTGGACAACATAATGGTTTTTGCAGAAACTGATGACAGATAAATATGAACAGGCTCAATTTGTGCATTGCTGTGCGCATCAACTAAATTTGGTGTTAAAACAGAACGTCAGTTCTACTCACGAATGTAACGTTTTTTTTTTTAAACTTTAAATGGATTCCCAGCGTTTTTTTCAAATTCATCGAAACGTTGTCACTTTTTAAATGAACAGATAAAACGAAGATTACCTTCTACATCTGCTGTTAGATGGAATTCTAATAGCAAGTTGGTTGAAGTAGTTTCCGCGTAAAACAAGACTTAGTAAAATTGTTCGAAAATATGATGGATGAGTCTGATGTGTGGGATAGCGAAACTAGAGCATGCGCTCGAAGATTTCACCATAATCTTCAAGATTTCGAATTCAACTTTGTACTAAAAATTTTTGAAAAGATATTTCCACATGCTTGAAAACTTTTTGATATCTTACAGAAAAAAATATTCGATATTCAGTTAGCTTCTAAAGAAGTACAGACACTGAAAACTTTTTTGAACAAAATACGAGATGAATTTCAGATAATTTATGATCAAACTTCGAATGAATGCATCTCCACTATTAGTGTAAGAAGACGACGAACTGGAAATTTTTCAAATGATGAAGATCTAGGATACCGAAGACTTTTTCATGAAATCATGGACAATATTACAATGCAAATTGTGCAAAGGTTTTCAGAGATTAAAAAACTGGAATATTTAGCATTGTTAGATAAAGACATGTTCATTCAATATGAAAGAAAGTTTCCTGATAATTTATTTAAAGCATTAATGAGACATTCGCGTGGCAAGAATTTTGACACGACCAAGTTAAAATCCGAACTGATTGTGGTATCTCCGGAGTTCCGCCATTATTCAGTTCACGAACTGTATAAACATTTAGAAATTTCTGGTCTTTCTGTTGCTTTGCCAGAAGTTAAAAGATTATGTGCTCTGCTTAATACCAGTTGCAACTGCAACGACTGAGTGCTCTTTTTCAGCTTTAAAAAGAATAAATACGAGTATACACGATAGAGAGAAGAAAGACTTTCCGAATTAACTTTTCTTTCCGTTGAAAAGGATGTCCTGAGTAATTTGCGTCGCGACGTTTTCACGATCGTGTTGTTATAAACGAATTTGTTAAAAATGGTA
This sequence comes from Coronaproctus castanopsis, assembly GCA_032883995.1. NCBI lineage: Eukaryota > Metazoa > Arthropoda > Insecta > Hemiptera > Monophlebidae > Coronaproctus > Coronaproctus castanopsis. The sequence continues at coordinate 160,226,747 of CM065053.1, read as the reverse complement.
GAAGGGTGGATTTCATTTATCGATAATTTTTTAGATTAAAACCTACCTACTTAATTGTTAGCGTACTTGTTATTTTTTACATTATTTATTTGTAATTAATTTTGTAATGTCCAAATTTATTTATCTGCAAATTTTTGTATTGAAACAATTTTTTAGAGTAAATGTACCTTTAATAATTAGTAATTGATAGTAGTATAAGTCGTTAGGCCTAATACCGTTTTTTTTTTCGGAGGTTCTGAGTATATTTATATAATTAAGGGTGCAATAGAGATTTGGCGTGCTTAAGAATAACAGTACGTTAAAAGAAAAAACATGCTTTGTAGTTCTCTGCTATAATCTCGTCACCGACCAACTTGTGCGAGGTTAGTATATATATATATATATATATATAATGTGTAGCTCAAGAAAAGAGCACTTGATTTATAAATAATTAAGGCGAACTAAATATGCATCGTCACTTATACAACTGGTCGCCTTTGGTTGGCGATTGAAGATAACTTTACCGATTAGATAGAGTGAATTTTGGTCTTACTGGAAAATGATAAGGGTTTAGAGACTATGGAATATAGATTTTAAGAATGTTAAAGAGGATGGGACAGTCAAGCGTAAAATGTTTTATATCATCGATATAGAATTCAGTGAACAGAACCAAAGCCATTGGCCAGCTTAAACGTAAGTAAATAAGATCGAAACTTTGACTAGTCGGTGCCAAATTTAAGCTTCGTTGTTCTTAATTTTTAAACACCGATGTGAAAGATCTATCGCAGCAACTGGGTAAGTTTTCCTATCGGTAATATCGGATATTCAGTTAGTGATTTTCGTTATTATTATTAGAATATAAATCGCGTATATTTTATTCTCGAACGACTGATGACGCGTAAAAAAAGGCGATCGGCAAAAATAGAAGACAAATAATGAGACGGGATGTAAGATGATAATCTTCGATGACAAAAGAGAAAATTACGTAATTACAATTTTTTTTTTAACAATATATTTTATTTTTCTTATAATACGTAAGAGAGCTTTACAGCTATTCAAACGCATCTCCTACGATTTATCCCGATGATTTATCATTGTCATCATCGGAAGTATGTAGACCGTCTGGAGGAAATCGGCTATTATAAATTTCCGTTGTTAAGTCGCTCGTTTTACGAAGACGAAACGATCCGTCGTTTTTCTCCGTCTGTATCTTTTACTCTTGGCGTTGTTCGTTTCGTTCGGTGCACAATAATTAATTCTGTATTACGATTCTGGTCGTACTTTTTCGATTTAACTTCTTGCGGTGTCATTGACTGATGCAAATCGTAACGAATAACGGTTGACGGATGCGACGTTGCTGTATATTTTGCCGATAATCAGTAAACAATATATCATATAGAGCTCCTTTGCCGAATATCGTTACGTATATACTTTGTTGCCGCGCGCGCGCGCGTTTGTGTGTGTGTGTATGCGTGTAATGGAGTGAAGAAAAATGAATGAAAATGATTAAATACGAAAATAAAAATGAACTCCAGCGAGGTGTTAATATAGGATAAATATGTACATGTTTCGGAGCGGATAAAAATGAAAAAAAATATCCGGGGTGGTTGTACGCCGTGAATCGAACCTCGAACATGGCTAAAGCGAACCCGCCGGATGTATCGTTTTAAGTTATAAAATGTTAATTTTTTTCTTGTTCGCGCGATAGTTCCGAAATGCGAAATACTTTTGCGCAGAATATATATGCAATATTCCTCGACAATTTTCTCGAATAGATCGTTTTTTGTTCTGTTCTTTCATTCAACGCGGGGGAGGGGCGATTTACGGGAATAGGACATCGGGATCCACGCGATAATAATGTTACCCAGAACCCGCCGAATAGACCGGCAATACATCCGCATTCCAGCAAGCCTGTTTGGATAACCGTTAATAAATTTCATCGTATTCGGTCGACGATAGGTTAAGGATGGCATAATCACGTACTATTTAACGGATATTTAGTGAACGATGCAACAATCACCAGGATTTGATTTTGATAGACGTGCGCGGTTCGATTTTAATCGCGTTAATGTAAATCACACAGATGTACAAATGGAAACTTTCACAGATCAACTTTTGCGAATGCGGATATGGACAATCCCACATTTGGTGGATATGATCGATTTAGCGAAGGTCTTCTTTATAGCTTACGTTGCCTAGTAGATGACGCTAAATCGTGGCTTAATTCATTTGTTATTTTGTACGTTTGATACGAATAAATTAGTAACCCCTCTTTTCTGATTTGATGTTGACAATATCTTTTTTTTTTTTTTTTTTAAATAATTTTTCAAATATTTTATCAAAATTTAATAAAGACACGTTTTCGGTAGATCTGGCCGGTTGTTGAACTATAATTAAAAATTAATACATATTACAGTATAAAATTATAAAATTGTATCATAATTTAATGTTATTTCAATATTTTCGACATCGCGAGATTATATTAAATGTCGTGGACAGCTGATATGTGTCGCTGGTTAAGACATCTGCAGAGTTGTCACAAGGACAAAGCTGGAACTATTATGTTGATGGCCAAACTTCGGTCGGAGATGACGAGAAAGAAGATGACGTTATATTCCGTCGATATTTTCCATTATCAGCTGTTTTTACCGTCGTCGTTATTTTTAATACAAATTCCGTGTGATTTATTTGAGCGCTTATAGGTAGTTTTGAAAACAATATCGCGTAGTCCTATATATTTATACATAAATAATGTTGGCCTTAATATATTTCTACTTTTTTTTTTTTTTTTTTTTTTTTTTTTGTGGGGGGAGGTTACATCTAACGTAATTGCTGTTTTTTTAGTGTTCACAAATTGATAACATATTTTGTAAATTTCTAAAGTTTTGGAGAAAACTTTCCTGCTTATTATTTAATGCGGTATTGTTATTTTATTGTTTACATCCAGCGTGTTCTTCGTTATAACTGCCACTTGTTTAAAGGCTGATTTTAGTCTCATTATCAAATCGTGTGCTTAATTTCGAGCGTCGTGGCCCAATTTATGAGTAAAGAAAATTTTCTATATCTATATATATTTATGTTCTTACGGATACCGGTTATCTCGTTAAATTGATCGATAAAGCGTGTTGGAGGTCGTCCTATCTGTCGATTACCGTTGTATTTTACCTCGAATGACCACTGTTAGCTCGAATAGTATGTGCGAAAAATTTCAACATTCTTTTATAAATTATTGGTATATTATATTGCAGAAGAATTGAGGCATTTGTTCTACCGGCTGATACATGGAATTCTTAACACTCTCATGTATGCTGTCATTTCCATTGCCTCGATTCTTCTTTGGGATGATTTATTTAACGTCCATTTTCATCAGGTATAACTTAGCTTGATTTCGTATACCCCTATATTTCCATGTTTTATCAGTTTGTTTATAACTGATTTTGCGGTTTATTTCTTCATTGAATGCTCCCTTAATTAAACATCCGAGATATAGAACAGATTTCAGTTTAGGAGATTATAATTTAACTAATATTATTAGAAAGCGTTTTACTATACATGGATGGTGAACAAGTTAACAGCATCATCAACGTTTAAGTTTCTAATGAGGCAGAAAAGTTTATACACCTTCTTTACTGTAACAGACCAAATTTGTATTTTCCGTTTCTATTTTATTCTCGGAAGAAACTTTTCGAATTATATCGCATTTTTCGCAGATTATACAACATATTTCGGTTTTTGTCTTTTCGATAATCATATGAGAAGTACAGTTTGTATGTTTATAATTGTACCTGACGCCTACAATAAAAGGATTTTACATTTTCTTTTATATGAAATCAACGAACTGCTGTTAATGTACTTTAAGAAGTAAACCGTTGTCAGATTAAACGCTATCAGACAATTTTCATCATAGTTGCACAATATGAGAAATTCGTTATTTAATATAAGAGTGTTGTTTTGCATGTACTTTCTTGTCCGAAATTCCTGCGTGTACAATTCGGCGTTTGACGATCAGTAATGTCATTTTCACTTTATCCACGGCCGTGTTATTTAATTCCGATTGTGTAGATCCACTTCCTACAGAAGTTTCCTTCTGCCTATGCTTCTTTTGTCACCAATTTCTGCATGTTGTGCCAATTGCAAAGGATGATATTTTTCATTTCGATGGATATGACCATTTTGCGTTCTCGAATAATTAATAATAATTAGTTTTCTTTTGACATCTTGTTTAAGACTTCTTGATTCGTTATCCTGTCTGTCTGCGAAATTGTTAACATTCGTCGATATATACCAACTTTCAACTCCGTACAATAAGACTGTAAATTTGTAAATAAGTTCTAGCTAACCTCATCCTCAAATGTACACTTAAATAACTTCTTCAAAGGGATAAAAGTTGATCTGCCTGTTTCTATAGTAGTTCTAATTTTCATATTCTGATCGAATTCTTCACAGAACAAAGTGCCCAGATGTTGAATTTTTGCTACTGTTTCGATTTCAGTTGAACTAATGTAAGCAGATGTGTTCGTACCTGGTCTATGTTTATTAAGATATCTGATATTGGATATTCTTTTTCCTCCAACTATATGATTCCATCTTCCGATGTAATGGCCTTCCGAAAAATATAGCTGTTAAATAGTATTGATGACAGTACACAGCCTTGCCTTACTCCGTACAACGAGCTAAGTAATTTTATAACTTGTTTTTTCTTCAACGAATAGAATTTCTAGAATAATTATCGTAGATTATTAAAAACCTTATGTAAAGCTCGAATGATAATCTTTAATCAGTTAAAATTCCACAGTTGTTTAGGTTTCTTCTACATCTTCTCTATCAAAACATTCACGATGATGCTGGGACTGTGCTAACAACAACAAAAAAAGAACATTTAACGTTTGTTTTATAATATCGTTGGATAACCTGACTGAATTTTTAAGCATTTACACAAGCTCCCTGAACATGTATGACAATTATGTGATCTGTGTTTTTCCTCACTAGTGGGCAAATTATTACATTTCTCCCAGTTGGCTAGATGTTATATGTTGCAAAGGAACGCGGCATAATCAATTCAGCTTTCCATAAAATTTTCTCGATATGAGTATGTTTCCCATTTATATACATTTTCGTTTCGGCTAATTTTATTTCGATACTAACTAATGCGTGATACCAGTGATAACTTACGCTGAAGAAACTTGCCCTTAAAGAAAGGAAGTCTTCGGAATATTAAGAAAAACAAATGGAACGAACTTCACATAAAATGTTGAGACAGAATTAAATCAGAATATGTCCGAAATAAAACAAAATTCGAAGATGTACGGATAAAGATAGCACTGAACAAATGGACCTGGGCTGGTCACGTTGATAGTAAAGGAGATGGAAGATGGACAAATGAACTAAACAAATGGAGGCTGTAGAAAAGCTCGCACAAGGAAGACCACTTACAACGTGGACGGATGATATTGTGGTGGTCGCAGAGAAGTAATGGTTTCGCGAAACGCTGGGCATATATGGAGAAGATTAGGGGAGGCCTACATCGAACCAATGATGTAACACAGGCTTTTAAGTAGTATTTTTTACTAAAGTTTAGATAATCACTTACAGATATAAGAAGATATTTAAACTAGTTGTCTTATATTTTTCGCTATAGTTTACAGTACTACGCTATTACCTAATAACAGCCTTTTCGACGTGTTACGCAATATGTAATGACCGACCTATACAAGGTTTATCGATTTACGTCCGAATGTGTCTTTGACCTCTAAAACGGTTTTCTTCTAATGTAGATCGTCTTCGAGACGTTTTCAGTGATACGTAGAAATGTACGACTTTAATTAGTCCATAATTTAAGACTGGCTTCTCCGTTTTTGTCATTTCGACGATATTATTCCGTTATTAGATAATCCGTTTATTGCGGTAATACACGCGATTTTCCATCACCGTCATTCGCGTTTATTGATGGTCGTTTTTCCGGAGATTATAACGGATTTATTTATTAATCGAGACGAAGCCAATCTCGTCATTCCATCTGAATGATGATAATATCGCTATACACGTTTGCACGGAGGTGATCGTGTCGATGCTGATAATAAGGATAGTAAATTACCGTTTTTCTTCGTACACGTGACTTCCTTCACACGGGGCAACAGGACAATTATACATTTTACACGGATATATATATATATATATATATACATATATATATATATGTATATACGTATCTATATATCGTACAATCTGAGACGTATTATCTAAATTATTATGTTTATATGTATAAAATTAGTTCATTGTAACTTCTTCTATCGAATGTTTGTAGTAAAATACCATTCTACTAACTTTATAAGGTTCGTAAATTCCTTTTTTTTTTTTTCTTATTTTTTTTTTATTTTTGAGATTTATATAATGCGATCGGTTTTGTATTCATTATTTTTATTTAAATTCTTATACAACATATAACAGCCCTGAATTTTTCGTTGACGACGAAAATGGGGCCAACCGCCGGCGAAGGAATAATTCCCACAAGTCTGCATTCCTAATACTGTCATTTTTCAGATAATCATAATAAACATCTTGTGATAATCATGATAAACGTCGTACGATAATAATAATAAACATATTGCAATAATAATAATGAAAATCTATGAGGAAAACAATTCTTAAAAATGAAAACAAGAGAAAGGAAAGTAATTATATATATATATATATATATATATATATATATATATATATATATATATATATATAATACACACACACACGCACGCATATATATATATGTATATGCACATGCACACCCCCATATTACATGTATATATTACGTATATATATATCTCCATGTACCTAAAGACGAAAGTACATATTTTCCAAAATTGTGAATAATTATATAATAAAATGAGTCGTTCAAAATTGTACTGATATTTTCATGTAATTAGGACAATACAAATTATTTTTAATATCACGTGTTTTCCATAAACTTAAATGGATGTGCTATAAACAAACTGTTATTTGTACCTCTTTGTATTATACTTCAAATATATATTTAAAAAAAAATGTATTTACATTTGAGTTTCTGAATAAAAACGAATTTTTTGGCGACCCGTTTCATCTGAGGACCGGGGTAATTTATCCTAGTTGTTCCTCTTTTGACGCGGATCTCTCTCTCTCTCTCTCTCTCTCTCTCTATATATATATATATATATATATATATATATATATACAAAAGATAAAGTATCAATTTATACATATATGAAAATATGTATAGCGTTGTTCCAGTCGTTATCGCCAATTTATAATAAAATATTTTAAGCTAATTGATTTAATATTAATCCGTTTACTACAAACGAATAAAATCTGTAATAAAATATTAATTTATTATTAAAATTTTATCGAATTAAAAAAATATACGCTTTTTTTTCTTTGGTGGGTAATTATAATTTGAAAATAAAATTTTGGCAATTTTGTATATTTCGCTTAAAATACTCGTAATTATTTTTATATATTTTAATTTTTTTTTTATATATGCTATCAAAAATTTGCCCTTTTCTCTAACAAGCTAAATAACATTAAGAATATACGTCGGATCCAAGAAAGTTGTTAATAAAAAATGTTCGTCCGAATTGTCGCTCGAAATCTAGACTAAGACTACCCTTAAAATCCTGCAATTTTCCGCGTAAAATGTTGTGACATTTATCGGAAATTCGCGCATCTGACTAATTCGTTGACGGGGATTACTTACCCCTGTGTTCAACACTCCCCCAGTATTTAAGTGTTGAAAATCGGCCGAAAATCTGACCTTTTTTACTTAGGACGTTATAAAAAATAAAACCCGACGCATAAATCGAAAATCTGTCCCAAGAGAATTTGCTAAATGTCTTAACGAACATTTTATGTCATAAATATCATCCCTTTATCTATCACCCAGGTCTCGGAAAAAGTACAGTTTTAAAGGAGTTGAAATTTACAAATCATCCCTTTTTTCAGCTTTTTTAGTAGCCGTCTAATTATTCGTCCGACCATCTAAAGGTATTCGACTTTTTTTCACATTATCCTATAGCGGAAAATTTTAATTATACATGCCAAGTCTCTATATAAAAATTTGTTATTACCTAATTAGATATACATAGAAAACCCTATTAAATAAAGTCGTCGTAATTCTAAAAAAATTGGTGGTTTTGGAGGGGTGACTTTTTGAATTTTGATTTTTGAAAAATTTTTATAGAACCGATTTACAAGATATCAAAATGACGAGTTCGAAATGGAAAACAGTTTTTCATTACGATCGATAGGTCTGGAGCTACGAATTTTTAAAAATTGTCGACTTGCCACCTTTGGCAGGGCAGAGCGCGCGACGTAATTATTTATAAACAATTCTACTCTTGAAATCGTTATTTCTATATAAGATTTATCGTATAAAGCAAAAAAACGGCGAAAAAAAAATTCAACCCGAACCCAAAAATGTCAATAGACTGCGATTTTTTTTAAATTCGACCTTTTTCACGATAATTCGCGATACATTTGAAATCGCGGAAAATTGTTTATACGAAAGTTAAGCGGTATTGAAATACGCGTCTTATGACGTTACAGTCGTAATTTTAAACAAAATACTCATCGAGAAAATAGGGGTTAAAGTGTTTAGGAGTTTTGGGTCGTTTTTAAGGGTCGTGTGATAGATAGAGGGGTTCAAGTTTACGTTAGACGAAAGTAGACATCGAGATCTATTATTAATGTAATAACTTAAATTTTATCTAGATTAACTTCGCGAACTTGGAATTCCGTTTTCGATTTTTAAAAATTCTGTGAACGATTTTTGGTCAACCGTTTCTCCAATGCTTTTAGCATGGGCAATGTTATTTATATATCTATAATTCATGAAAGATTAAAATCATTCGTATTGCCGCAAATATCTTCAGAGCAGGCGGGGTTTATTCCTGGCAAAGGCACACGAATACAAATAATGAACTTAAAACAAATAATCGAAAAATGTAGAGAATTCAATGTTACAGCATACTTCTGCTTCATTGATTATAGTAAAGCATTCGACCACATCCAATGGGAACACCAGTGGCAAATATTAAACGACCTCGGTGTCCCGCGTCATTTAATTGGTCTTATTAAATCGTTATATACATCTAGCAAGGATAGAGTTAAAGTAGGTGATAAACTGTCGGATGAATTATATATATATATATACATATGTATCACGATCACGATGCGCTTATAAGCGATTACGGGCCTCGTTTATCCATTTCACACCGGCTGATTTCTATATGCCACCTTGTATCCGGCCGACCACAACTTCTGCGTCCTTTTCTTGGAAGCCATTCTGTTATTCGCTTCCTTCACCTGTCATCGTTTCTTCTCGCTACATGACCTGCCCAATTCCATTTTAACTGCGCTACACGTCCGACTACATCCGACAATTTAGTCTGTTGTCTTATCCACGTGTTGGTTTTCTGGTCTGATATCATGATGCCCGATATTAATCTTTCATGGACTCTCTGTGTCACTGCAAGTTTCTTAACGACATACTTCGTTAGGTTCCATTTTTTCACTCTATGTGTAAGCACTGGAAGCATACAATGTTCGTATACTTTCTTTTTTAAGTTGTTAGGTTTATCTTTATTTTTGAAGACGGTACTCAACTTTCCAAAAGCTACCCACGAGAGACCTAAGTATATATATATATATTCACTGACCTGTTCCAGTATCTGGTCATCCAGTTTTATTTGTAACTTTTGAGATGTATTTCTCATGACTTCGTTTTATTAATATTTATAGTTAATCCTGCTCTTTTTTGGAACAGTTATGAAGGTCAGTTATCATTTCCTGTAAGGTACCAACATTATTACTAATCAACACAAATGTCAGCAAAACGCAAGTGACTGATTTCCTTTCCATCAATATTCATACCTTTAGACTCCCAAGACAAGTTTTTGAACATACGTTTTGAGGCTGCTATGAATAACTTCGAAAATATTGTGTCTCCTTGTCTGACGACTCTCTTTAACGTTATCTTGTTTTTTTTCCACCAGCTGTACTTGTATCATTGGCGAATTGTAAATTTTTTTTATTATGTCGATGTATTCATCATCTATACCATTTTCTTCAAGCGCTTTCAACACTGTCCATGTTTCCACTGTATCAAACGCTTCATGATAATCGATGAACGCCATGTGCAATTCCATGTTGTATTCCTTGCACTTAGAGATTAAAATCCTCAGAGTGTGAATGTGATCATGCGTGCTAAAACCGGATCTAAAGCCCGCCTGCTCGCACGATTGGCAGTAATCTATTTGTTTCGTCATTCGATTCGCAATACTATTTATATAGAACTTGTAAATATGTGATAATAAGCTAATTGACCTGTAATTTTCTAGGCTAGCTGTATCACCATTTTTGTTTATTAGGATAACATCTGCTCCATTCCATAATCGCATGATAGAGTTTTCTTTTAAACATTTGTTAAACAGTTTTTTCAGCAAATCTAAAATCTCTTCATCATTTCAGGGATTATACCATCCGGGCCGCTTGCTTTGTTATTTTTCATTTTCTTCAAAGCGTGTTTCATTTCATTATTCATATATCCGGTAGGTTTCCCTTATCCTCATTTACTGTTAATTTATCTTTTACTGTAGGCTTAACTTTTGTGTCATTGTTGTTTGAATAGCCAGTTGGTAAGACTACAGAAATCGCGTGCTCTACGTTTAGTGTACATACAAAAGATTCGTTTTTGTCCAATTTCAGTTATTATAGCATCCTATAATGAGAAGGAGTGCGCATTTTGTGTGGAACATTAAAAAGTGTTTCGAAAAGAATTAAAAGTTACGCGATTGTTATTTTGTGAGGATACCTTAAGAGCTGCGTTTACAAAACACGTCCACGAGATCTGGAAGATCTGAAAACTCGGATTTCTGAAGAAATTTCAAAAATTCAACAAACTATATTCGAAAAAGTCTTCGAAAATTTTGTAAAGACTGAATGAATGTATTGTTGCAAATGACGGTCATCTGAACGATAATATATATATAATATATATCTGTGTGTGTGTGTGCGCACGCGTGCGTGTGTGAGAGTATGTGTGTATGTGTGAGAGAGAGGATATAAATAAGAATGAAAAGAGGCGATTTTATTAAAGAAATTTAAATAACTAAAATGCAACCATTATGCACGTAAGAATTAGAACGTGGAAATCAGTTAGGAACCGTGAGAAGAAAAGGACGATTAAAAGAATTGGGCTTGAAAAATAAAAGTTAAAGTTTAATGGAATAAAATATTAATTCATTGAACGTTAAAAGTGTGTTATATAAAACACACAAATATGTATATATGTATGCATACATATATATACATACATACATATATATATATATATATATATATATATATATATATATATATATAAATGAATAAATTGAAAAACGTTTGAACTCATTTTTTCACTCAGTTTTTAAAGTATCAAGTACTTCGCCGCCTGGGAACGCGACTATGTATTCATGTGAGTGAAAAGTAATGAAGCAAGGTCAATGTGCATGCACATGTAAATATAGACGCGAATGCCTGTAATTAAGCGTTTGCCCGGGGGACGTAATGTTACGTACGTTTACATGCCTCGTTTGAACTATAATTAGTTAACTCTCAACTGGAATGTGAAATTCTATTAATGTATGAAGTGAACTCTTAACTCTGGAGCAAGATAAATAATTAGGTATTCTAATAACAAACAACGCTACCAATGAACATTCTTTATTATGTAAATAAAACCCAAGCAACGATCTTAATAATAGCGCTCATATATTTAACTATATTTTTATTTTAGTCACCGATTAACGTACTACCTAGTCTAATGAAATCATATTGCATATTTATTACCTATATATACAGAAACGAAATGGAGGGGGACTGAAATATTTTTCGTGTTAAATGGTATTAAAAATACTCAACAACATTATTTTGTATACAATAGATGTTCGTGCATTTAATAGAAATCAATAAAAAAAAACACAATATTATTAGTGAAATTTAATACATACATAATTTTCCAGTGAAATATGTTTAACGTAAAACGCTTGACACGAAATATCGGTAAACACGAAATAATGAAATGGTCCCGACAAACTGCCCCACGTATCTTCGTACCTTTTCTTTTTTCTTAACACGAAACAATAATCGCTTAACACGAAAAGATTTCGTTTCTCAGAACCAACCTTAATATTATTATTATTATTATTATCGTGTCCGAAACGCATGAGGACCAATATATAAAATTAAATATAAGGAGTAAAATAATTATTGCTGATCAAGTTTATACAATATTAGTCCATGTATCGACCAGTTTAATGGCTTCGTCATTTAGCTCTGTGCTCCATAGGTCCGGAACAAGTGTCCATGGCTCTGCCGTTATCCACATTTGAATCTATCATTTTCAGCCAGGCCCAATTTGAATAAATTCACTGAGGTTCTGGCGCAACCAGAGCGAAGTCGGTTTAACGTTTTCCATCTATGCCAACTTTAAGGGGCGCAACCGGTTCAGTTCTTCTTTCAATCTACTTCCGTTTCCCACTTTTTCTGTCATTCTATATGTGCGCGAACTTTTAGCGATGGTCCGTCTAATCGTCTCGAGCAGTATAGAAAACTTCTTCTGGATTTAAGACGTGATGTAACCGCCTTCTGACAAAACATTGGGTGTCTATAATCTGTCTCTAGTCTAGTTCTTTCAGCATCAGTAGCGACGGATCGAAAAAATGGTTCTGATTCGTCCGTATTTCTTAAAACCTTTTACTTTGTTGTTTTCCTTTATGTAGACTTGAAAAGGTAAACACAGCATTTTTGGAAGCGGCGTTCCTGCTAAGACTTAAACCGACACGACAGTAGCCGGTGAGACGAGCCTACATTGTTTATCTAAACCTCTCACTTCTCCAATCCGTCACACCCTTATCGCATTTATCTAATTTGTCATCAATTAGCTTCATTGCGGGTTCAATAATAATCGGTGAAGATGATATCGAACAATTTGTTGAAAATTTGATGTTAAAAAATACAGTGCAAAAAAATAGATTGTTTTCCGAAAAATCAATAAATGTTTTATATTTATTTTTTAAAAGAATCGAAAAATTGCGTACTTATTAAATCCCATTAAGTTGTTCATTATATTGTTGTTTTATTGATTTTTATTAAATGCATGCCCACCCACATATCTATTGTACATAAAATGTACTCTAATAAATGTAATTTTGTTGAGTACGTGCGGTTTTTTTTAGTATCACTTAACCCGAAATTCTTTTAACACAAAAAAATATTTCAGTCCCCCTCCATATTGTGTTAAAAAAATTTCATTGCATATATATATATATATGTGTGTGTATATATGTATCTATTCTTAACCAGCAAACTATCTCATTGTTTCACCGTTTGATTTATCAATATAGTGTGGAGCAAAATTTAATAATGCAACATCGTTGGATGATTTGTGAAATAACTATTATGCCAAGATAAACCAGCTATCAGACTACAACATAACATCGTATTATTTGATTTGCAGTTAGTGAACAACTTGTATTTGTGGCATATATACACATATATATATATATATATATATATATATATATATATATATATATATAAGTGTGTGTGTGTTTGTGTGTATATTATTTTTTACTTTTTGAATTAATACCATCGAAGATGTAACAAGTAGTTTCATTGATCCCTAATTAACTATATTCCTGAATATATATATATATATATCTATAGATATATATAGATATATATATATATATATATATAGAGAGAGAGAGAGAGAGAGAGAGAGAGAGAGAGAGAGAGAGAGAGAGAGATAGGCTGTTCAGAATTAACAAGATGCTCTCTCGATAAGTGAAATACTACCACTTACTTTACTTATACTATACGTGCTAACATCTCGATATTGGCGAAAGTATTTCTATAGAGTTCCCTAGTATGATCCAGCAGTTTCGTTAGAAATCGAATTCTGGACGTTGCACGGAAGTATGCGGAAACTGATCATGCTTTGTCGCTCGTTCTTCAATATTCCGGTATTTCGTAACGAAGCGATAACACAGGGTAATGAAAATTTTATGAAGTTGTATGGTTAACTTCGGATGTTCGGAAAACGCAATTTTAATCGACTTTTACGACGAAGAAATAAAACATTCGTCGAATTAATCGACTGGAATTCAAATTGTCCATCTGTTAGATAGCTAATACAAATATATAAAATTGGAAAGTCTTACACTACAACATGTTACTGAAACTAGTGTTGACTTATGGAGCTGAAATGTGGGACACTGCAAGTAATTAAACACTGGGTATCATTCAGCGATTTCAAAACAAGGTGTCGCGAAACAGTGTATCTGCGTGCGCTCTGGTATATACGTAACGATGACATACATTGCGATCTGCATGTACCAACGATAAAATAAACAGTAAGAAGTTTAAGTAAAAAATATATACGAACACTTCAATAGCATGTTAATACGCTAGCCGTTAATTTACCGTGAATCTATTTTGAACGCCTCAAAAAAATTAGCCGAATTAAATTACAAAATAAATCGCAAGTATTTAAAACTTATTTATAATTAACTTATCGTATATTTCACGAGGCTTTATCACTATTTTGGTTGGTAATCCATATACCTTATCCGCACTGCTACTCATTGTCTTTCTTAAACAGATCGTATGCCAAAAAAAAAAAGTTGTCTTTTTTCAACTGTTGATTTCCGTATTTATTTTCTAACCGCGTCCGTCCAGCCTAATGTGTAATTTGTCAATATGTTTGTCCTTCGATTATTAGTAACCGTTACGTGGAGTGTACTTTCTCAAAACCGAAATAATCGCAACATTTCTAATAGAATATTTGATCGACGTTTCGTGTCGAATTTATGTAAAATAAATAATACATTTGTTACACGAACATAAAACACCTTTGGATATAATCTTTTCCCAGTTTTTCTTGTTTTTTTCTAACTACTCGTATCCTAAAGTACAACTGAAGTTGAAAATCCTGCAGATGAAATGGCTTCTCGGAAGACAGAGTATTCTTTCGTTGAGTAATAAGCTATTAGCGTATAATCAAATACTGAAATCAACACCGTTTTGTGGGTTTCAGCTATGGGTTTCTACTAAATTAACTAATATAAAATAAATTCACACATTCCGAAACAAAGTTCTCAGCACTAATGCCAGTACGAAAGAAACAATGGTTCCATCGAGATCTCCGTATACCGGAAGTATCGTTGGTGATAAAAGGAACTAGCAAGAAAGCTTGAATAGCAGGACGAATTAAGACGGCTGTAAAGAATCAAACCTAATGAATTGATCAAATAATAAAAAAGTCGGCTCCTTCTTATCATCCGAGGAAACCCGATGGAACATGGGCGAAGACTAATAATGAGAAAGCTGTTATTTTTGCACATTATTTTGAGAACCAATTTAAATCTCATAGTTTGGATAATCCCTTACATACTGAGAAAGTTATGCAACAAAATACCAGAGTTATTCAGTATTGTGCAAATTATAAATACTACATTACACCAAACAAGCTACGCTCTTGCATTATAAACCTACAAAATTATAAAACCCCGGGAGAAGAACATCCTAAAACATGTACTTCAAAAGTGTCTTCTCTTACTCCTTTACATTTATAATTCGATCATGCGACTATCTTACTTTCCGAGAAGATGGAAACATTCAGTAATTACACCAATTCACAAATATGGAAAACCGGCTTCTGACGTTTCATCATACCGACCAATAAGTTTATTGGATACGTTTGGGAAACTATTTGAGAAATTACTTCACCCAATTCTTTGCGGTATTAAGAACGAGATTGTTTTACTTCCGGATCATAAATTCGGATTCCGAACTGAGCACTCGGCTGTTCACCAGCGTCATAGAATTATCGACGAAATCGAGTCGGTTTTGCAGCGCAAATTATACTGTTCGGCGATGTTTCTGGATGTAGCCAGAGCATTCGATCGTGTCTGGCATGAAGGGCTGCTCTGCAAGATCAGTGAGATTTTTCCGTTTGAAATATACTTTCTTTTAAAATTCTACCTCAACAGTAGATCATTTCAAGTCAAGATAGACAAAGCTATATCTACTCCGCGAATGATTATGGCATCAGTCCCTCAAGGAAGCGTCCTAGGCCCTGTTTTATACGACATATATACGGCAGATATACCGACCACAATGTTCACTATTCAGGCTACTTTCGCGGATGATGTTGCTATTTTGGCTAGTCATGAAGACCCCGCGAAGCGACAAGATATATAAAAAGACACTTATTATTAACTGAACAATGGGCCCGAAAGTGTAAAATCGAAATAAATAATCTTAAGTCATCGCATGTCACTTTCACAACTAGATGACAGAATTGCCCACCAGTTACATATTGCGGTCGAATGATACCAACAGTGCCAGAAGTTAAATATTTAGGATTAACATTCGATCGAAGATTAACGTGGGGACCGCACGTCATAAATACGCGGAAAAAGCTGACGCTTCTACTGCGCCACTTGTATCCGTTAATAGGGCGCAAATCGTAACTTCATCTTGCAAAACAAAGTCCTCTTATACAACACAGTAATTGCTCCTATCTGAAAATATGGTCTCGTACTGTTCGACGTCCAAAACCAACCTAAATAAGATACAATCGTCCAGTCGAAGATTTTATGCACCATTTTATGTTCGTAACGATATCATTCATCATGACCTCGGAATACCAACTGTTGCAACACTTCACAGACGGCGATAGAGGAAAATGCATATGGCACTCAGTGAAAATCCAAATTCGCTAATATCACGAATGTCGACAACATATCTTCCAGATAGAGATGGCGTAAAAAGGAGAAAATTTCATGGGAAATCGTGGGTCCGGTATGTGTGGAATATTAGTCTTTTTTTTTAGGCTTCCACACCGGTTTACTTCTTATACTTATAACAGAAAATTACAAAATGGCGACCTTAAATAATAACTATATGGCTATATTATAGCGGATAATGAACTGTATTATAAAAATATACATATGATCGTATAGGGAATATTATCTAGATGAGGAATGTTTTTTTTAAAAAAAAGGACCTGATTACATATATAAGGTGAGGCGGGCGTATTTTTGAATATATTAGAATTTCACCGAAATAAAATAAACGGATATTAATTAGAAAACCGGGTTATCTTTTTTTATTTTTCATATTCGACATTGTAAGGCTTGTAAATATGAATGCACGTCCGACTGTTAGATTATGGAGAATTTTAACGCGAGCGAATATGATCTGAACAGAAAGTATAAAATTGATTAGGGACGCACCGTTAGGAGGGGCGGGGATCTATAGTAATAATAATAATAATAGTAATATATTATTATTATTATTATTTAAAAAGGCGTATAAACATTTATCTAGGAAAATGTATTTTATTTCCTCTATTAAATGAAACCATACTCTGTATCGAATGGATTACTAAGATTTGTTTCTCTAACAGACAGTGATGATGATGCTGATGATAACTATTATGTCTATCGATGAAGTTGAAAACAAAAATAATCCACTTGTGAATTATTTCCCATTTAACGATATCAAATAAATTTACGATATATAAAACGGTAATATTTCCTACGTTATTGTATGCTTCCCCAGTTTGGTGTTCGACCAATCTTACTAATTTACAGAAGCTTCAACGATTTCAAAACCTTCGCTTTAGAAGAAGAAGAAAAAATATCATTTATTTAAATTAAGTACACAGAGTTAACCTTAGTAGGTAATACGAAACAGTAATAACAAAGTGCAACTTATAAAAGCTGCGATGATATAATAGAGGAAAATTTGAAAGAAAAAACCTGCTACAATAAAAGAAAAAGAAAAGGAAATATAAATAGCATGCAATTAAGTTGAAAAATAAAATTAACATTTACTCAATGTATAAATAAACAAATATATTAAATAATAAATGAATTTAGCGATGTTTGTAGCGCGTATATTATTACATAAGCTGGTCATAGTCTCCTATGTAATTAATTAAGTTTCGTGAATTTTATAATTTTTATAAATTTTTTTTTTGGCAAGCTCGTTGATATAAAAAATAAGAATTGATGAAGGCTTAGTTGAGAATGCATATCTCGAATCCTGACAAACCGGGTGGCATTAAGCGAGATTCAACGTTTTTGTAATAATTGTAATTTACAATATATACCGTTGGAAACTGAAAAATCAAACGGGACATGCATATGTGTTAACCGGGGACGAATAATAGTTGTATATAATAGTTCTTTATTAGTAACAGTAAGGTAGGATCTTCGATGAAATATAGGTGAAATAATTTTCTAAGCATTATGGATATTTAATATAATTATTGAATTTCATTTTCTATTCGACGGCTATATCGTAAAAAAAACGTGCAACTAAATTCTTTAATTGTTACGCTCTATCCGGACGTTATAATTATAAAATAGGTAGACGGTTATCAGCTCTTAAAATGTCAAGAAGTATAAACACAGACTAATTGAACGTGGTGAATAGTATGATAATCTAAACATTTTATATTCTGCTAACAAAACAGCTTGGTACACGTGCTTTTTTACACAAAAATTATAGAAATTTTGGTTTATGAAATAATTGCAAAAAATAACTTGTGGGGAGGGGTGAAAATATATTTTTTTTTGCTATAATACCAACAATTTTTAGAGATAACTCGAGATAATTTTTAACGTGTTATATAAATATTTTTCGAACGGAAACATTTCGTGTCGACCAAATACTTATTACGAAAATATATCGGGTAATCCGGAGAAGATGGACGGTTTTATAAAACTACTCGACCAAAACTTTTCAATGAAATTTTATTTAAAAGTATGAAAACGAGAGAATAGTTTATGGAACACAACAGATGACCGCCATTTGTAATAATGTATTCATTCGGTCTTTAGAAAATTCTCGAACACTTTTTCAAGTATAGGTGGCTGAATTTTTGAAATTTATTCAGAAATCCTAGTTTTCAGGTGTTCCACATCTCGTGGACGTGTTTCGTAAACGCATCTTCTGTTTAAAATTTATTCTCATTCAGTACACACACACATATGTATATACGCAAATATCCTGTGTACGTACTTAATTTTTGTATATATGGGTATTCCTATATATATATATTATATGTATGATTCATGTATATTCATCACGATGATGATGATATAAAAAGGAGAAAGTGAAAATGATGTCGGAGGTTTGACATTAATTTATTTTGGTTTAATGGCTGAATACTTTTTTTAATGGGTTCTCGTGCATACGATATAGTTACAACCGGAAAGCAGGTAAGACTAGTTCGCTTGTTTTTTTTTTTACGTTTGACTGTATGGAAACTGGTTGTACTTTTAATAGTATAAGCCTGTTCCGTATCTTTAGATCAATCTAAAAAGATTGTGAATCGTGTTAAAGCGTTACTGGAGTTTTGAGAACGCGCTGTGCGTTACAAATAACTGTAATAATGATAATAGTAACAATAATCCTAATAATAATAATAATAATACTATAATAATAATAATAATAATATTTCATTTTAACCGATAACTCGTTTTTTATAATATTTATTCATTTTTCTAACATTTACCAAACAACTTGTAAAATATTCATTTTTAAAGGCAGCAGCTTCATTACACCGACCGTTAATAACAATTTACTAGTTCACTTTCTCCGAGATGTACGTACTAATCTTGTATTATTATATAAAGATTTTACTTATATAGTCGAGAATGTAACCGGTATTCTTACAACTAATGTAATATCGATGGAAAAAAATTAGATTTAAACGACTTTATAATGATATCTAACTCCGGACATGTAACGCGGGTTTCTTCTAATGTAGAGTGCCGTGCGTTAAATTAACAAACGAAGAAAGTAAAAAATTGTGTAAACACTTTATATAGTCTTTCACGCAAACGTGTTCTGTTTATTAGCCAGTTTTCGCTTTTTTTCCTTACTATATATATATATATATATATATAAAATATATAATACGATTTCTTCAAAACTAGACGTAATTATGTCTTAGTCGAACTTGATAATCAAATGCATAACTTGTATTTCATTCTTTTCAAGTTTTATAATTAAAATATCGTCATTTCAATGAAAGCGATAGTTGTCATTTTTTTGTACTGTGAGAATTTATTTCAACAGAATTCTGCTCGCAAATATCAAAGCGTGATCTTGCGAGCCATAGTTGATGCATATCGCTATTCTCGCAACGATGATATTCATCGAGATCTTGGCGTATCTTTCGTACAGGAAGTCATCAAGGATTTCGCAAATAAACATGAACAGCAGTTGCAGCAGCATGAGTTGCAGCAGCATGTAAATGCTGAGGCTGTTAAACTGTTGGATACCAACGATGACATCAGACGATTAAAACGTCGACACCCGCATGATCTGTCGTGCAAATAAATTAAAATTCAAAAAACTGTGATTGTAGCTATTGAGCTACAGGGTCGCTCACGTTTGCATTTAGTATATAAGTCTGTGTATTAAATGAGCACTATGCAAATAAGAATACTTATTTAATCTCTGTATGATTAAGATTGTATTGTAAATATATATATATATAAAAAAAAAAATATCTATTTCAGAAGCGTGTATATTATCAAGAGAATCTACCGTTTTCAGATTTTATCTCGAAAATTCGTTTTCTCATTAATATATAAGCCGAAATTATACTTTATAATGCTCTTTTTAGATCAATCACAGAATACGGATCCTTAGCATACATTAATAAATTTTAAAAAAGCGATGGTAAAAAAAAGTTAAAATCCTTACAAAGATTAATTCTCATAAACGTTATATCAGCATATAGAACTGTTTCTTATAGCTCTGTACATGTAATAACAGGAATATCTCCGTTTGAAACAAAAACAGAATTAACGGATTGAACAATAAATTACCGAAAATTATAATAATTCAAATTAAAAAAGAAACAATTGCAAAAACAATATAAAGAAAATACCATACAAAGACAAACACTCTATTACCTGATACTGAAGCAAGATTAAAGACTAAAAACTTCAGTACTAACTGTTCTCCTAATACAGTATTTAACGGGTAACGGCTATTTTGTTAGTTATTTAACATGATCCAGTATCATTAAGGACAGCCTCTGCAGAGAATGTAAAATATATCATACACCTTTAAAATATGCAAAAAAAATTTTAATAACATCGGAGAGAAATATAATATCAACAGAGATAAGATCTTTTTATAGAACGAGAACAACTCCAAATGCTGACTAAAGTTGTCACCGAAATACTCGAGGAAAAAAAGAAATAGATCATAATATAAACGAAAAAGATTTTTAAAAAAATTCTTTTTAATCCAACTGTAAATTCTGAATGAAAAGCTGTTGCAAAGCTCAGAGTGCGGCAAAAAATTTACTTATTTTATTCGTTAAATCTGTATTTATTTAACTATTAAGATGATTTGTAACAGTTCGTATATGTTAAATAAAAAAAAAAACAATGCTGACCAACAAGATCATGTGGCAGTATTTAGAAGGACGTAACAGGAAGGGAATGGTATTCACTAGTACACACTCGGTTAATCTTAGATTAGGTGTAGGGGTTTTCTACGTATGACTGGTGCTGTCAAATCGAAACTAGTGGCGCGATCTTCACGAAAATTTAGGAACTTTTTACTACAGGTAAATTTTTAAAATGTTCGGAAGATTAGTTTCAGTTTGGTGTTATTTTATGCGACATATAGGAACAACGTACCGCGATTAAATTTTGTTTTAAAGCTGGAAAAAATGCGACGGAAGCGTATGATATGTTAAAATTAGCTTATGGTGAGTCTGTAGTATTTCGATGGTTTAGTGCGTTTGCGTCGGGTATGGAGTCGATTGAGGACGACGAGAGGAGTGGGCGGCCTTGCACCACGAAAACGTCGTGTATATATCACGCCGTATTTCGAAGATTCCATATAGAAACTGTATTACCAATACAGATGTAGTGCGAAAAATGACAAAACAAATAGAACTGCTACATACAATACGGCCCAGAAAATTAAAATATTAGCATTACAATTACATTGGTTTTTATTTTCATTTTTTTTTTTTTAAACGTACATTTATGATATTAACGAATTATTTCACCATAATTTAAAAAGTATATTTATCTTAGGAAAATTAAGCCCCTTGTCGACAGCATTGGCCTTTTCCAATCTACAGACGTGCACATATTTTTCTCCCAGTAGTTTCCATTATAGACGATTCTTAACGTGTTTTTTTTTATTATCGTCCCCCATATCCCATATCGTTTTGGCCTTTTCCAATCTACAGACGTGCACATATTTTTCTCCCAGTAGTTTCCATTATAGACGATTCTTAACGTGTTTTTTTTTTATTATCGTCCTCCATATACCATATCGTTTTCGGTCTTTTCCTCAACATTTTTCTGTCTAGCGATTAACATTCGGTACATTTCCCGACCCATATGTTTGTTTTCATTCGCCTAACATGTCCAGATTCCACTTAATTTTTTTTTTTTGTTTTTTGAGAACATCTTCCGTTTTCAATTTGTTTCTTAGTATTTTATTATTTACTTTTTTTTACCCCTATCACTTTTCTTTCCATTTATCTTTGTATTTTTTTATTTTTTTATTTTGTTTGATCGTTAATGACCATGTTTGCGAAGAAAACCTATTTCGTTCGAATTGTTAAATAACGAAAAAAATCGATATTATTCGTTCGCTAAAATTATTGTGTAATTAATGTTTTAACCCGCGCGCAATAAACCGGTTAAATATATTTCGTTCAAATATTCGTGTATGTTTTCGTGAATTTTTAAAATTTTAAGACTTATAATGGACGAATATTTATGTATACGTTTCATATCATCTTCGTTAATCAGATTTGGATCAGTTGAATCAGATGAGATCTATAGCCTGTTGCCCCTTTGGATTCGAAACGAGTTCGATACATATTTATCGAATACATATTTATCAAATTATTTACTTTCAATATCACACAGTCTCTTTATTTTTAACGCTCATTTGTAAAAAAAAAAAAAAAAAAAAAAATATGCAGATTCGTAGAAAACAGCATTTTGTCCGATTTAACATTTTTTTTTTGGTGGGGGGTTTTACTCATCGTCAACCTCTAAATCTAACTACTCCTTGGATAAAACCCCTAGTTTACCGTCAGGATGTTTAAACTCTCGTTTATAAAGGTATATATTCGAAGAACGAATATTTCAAACTGCAGCGAATTCGAGCGTTTAATTGTATATTGGCTGGGTGTTGTTCGATAATTTTTTTTTTTGACCATTTGATAAGATTTATTTTATTATTATTCGAATTATTATTAAGATTTATTCCTTTGATAGATCGACAGAAATAGTAAGCCGAGGTACGCTTCCGGTTCGTATGCGAGCTGTTACTCGGATTATAATTACACGACACCTTACTACAGTCCTAGACGAAATCATTCCAACGCGAGAACTAAAAACCGTTGTTATACATCTTCATACGCGACGAAAGAATCTGCTCGTCCTTTAAGGGTACGTATCATTATTATCATTATTATTAATTATTCTCCTATTGTTTCTGTTAGCTTTAATTACGATTTCGTAAACCGTCGTTGTTAATAATCGCTATCTCGATTCTACATCTCTGTTAATCTTTTTCGTTAATCAGTAGTGATACTAGTTAGTTTAATTTTTTATTGTAATTTCCTCAACCTGTTCGCTCTAATTATCGGACGTGGTAACGTTGAGAATTGAAGAACAATACGACCTTAGGCGAGCGAACTCATTTACCAACCTATATTTCGATTATGGGTCGCAATCGTACTAGTATAATACGTTGTCTAAGCTGCACGCGTGACGTATATTATACACGCGTGAGAAATAAGAAAAATAATTATTTCGCAATATTTTTTTTCATCGTATTCTAATTTTCACATTTAACAAACCTAATCGGTATAGATGTATCGTTTGGTTCTCTAGATAAAATAATTATTAACATTAATTATTTATAGAAGAAAAAATTAACAATTAACGTTTGATATAAAAATTCGCGCGGACTCTATACTAATCTAAATGAGTAAACGTACGAATTGATGATTTTTATCGTTATATTTGTATTAATTTTACGCGGTAAGATCGATTTAAAAGCGACTACAAATACAATTTTATTTATTTTATTATTTGTGAATATCTCGAGTCGTGAGAAATAATTGTGAATTGCACGAATACATCTAAAATGAAAACACTAATTTTTTTTTAACGTGCCTAATATATACTGCTTCTAAGGCCAGAGGCACGGAAGGATAGTTAGATTAAGGGCAGAAGGTTGGATAAAGTAAGGAAAGTTATAAGTTTAGATTCGGCAGATGGTGAATAATTTCGGTTAGAGAGGATGCACAAGTCCAACCAGTAAGACGGTGAGCTGAGTACAAAGGATGTGATAGGAGAATGCGAGGAATAGTACCCTGGTATGTTACATGACGAGCAAATGATCGACTAAAAGTATACACGATTCAGATTCATAAAATATTGCGTCGTATTTGGATCACATGTACGTACTGTTATATCTAGAAACTAAGAAATTTAAAGAATCAAATAGATATCGTTTAATAGAATGTCTCCTAAGATTAAACCTGGTAAACTGTAGATGGTAAAAACAAAAATGATAATATCTATATACTGAGTTCGTGTCAAACGAATTTGAAAACATCTACATTATATGCAATCAATACACGGTGGAACATGAGGAAGTAACCAGTAATATTAATCATCTTACTCGATTCTGTAATAAAAAATAATATTAAGCTACAATATTATTTTTCTCCGAATCATATACTGGAGAATATACAAGAAAGTAGAGGAACAACTAGTTGACAGTCAATTCGGGTTTAGGAAAAATCTAGGCACCAGGGACGCCCTTATTCAGTATTGGGATGATAATTGAGAGATGCGAAGACGTGGCACGCCCGGTTTTTATATGTTTGTAGATTTAAATAAAGCATTTGATAATGTAAAGCATAATAAATTCAATTCTAAAAAGAACAGGCATTGATAACAAAGATATACGAATCATAAAAAACTTATATTGGCGCCAAACAGCAAGTATTAGGAACAACATAACAGGGAAGAAGTAGCAATATGCAAAAAGACAAGATTGCATCTTATCCCCCCTGCTCTTTAATATATATTCTGAAAAAAATTTCGAACAAGTCCGAATTTGGCATCAAAGTAAACGGGAAAATAATAAATAACATCAGATCCGCGGACGACACAATTTTAATAGCGAATAATTTACAGGAACTGCAACGATTAAATAGATGTCCTCGTTATGTAACGGACACCCTGAACATCTCTAAAACAAAATATATGCGGTGGTAAACAGAAAAAGCAGAAATTTAGTAACACCACTAACAGTTTATGGACAAAAAATTTAAAACGCGGTATATCTAGGCAGTAATTTAAACGAACAACGGGATATGAGCGAAAAAATCAAAATACGAATTGGAAAAGCTCGTAATGCACTTTTTAAAATCAAAATCGATATTGCGCAGTAATCATATAAATGTAGAATTGAAAATCAGACTATGTATTTTCTGTATTGCTGAAAGCCGGACATTAAAAACTAAAATATTTTGGTCATATAATACGCCATCCGCGACAATATAGTATTCTTCACCTTATGATGCGAGGAAAGATCGCTGGAAAAAGACCACCAGGAGGAAAAAGAATAACGTGGATTCGAAATTTGACGCAGTGGTACGAAGTGTTGAACTCGTCCAGAATGTACCCGATAGAAGGAAGATTGCTCAAATGTTAGCCAGCGTTCGATAACGGACACGGCACCGCGATGATGAATCTTATAAATGATAGAATTTTCTAATTCAGGTTGAATACAAAGCGAGTTAACTAAACATTTTTAGAGCATGGACTTCGACAGTTTCAGATGTAATAGCGCTTTAACTATAAGTTAGTGAAGTATCAAAAAGAGGAAAGATTCGTTTTGGGGGAATCATGATACGCGCAAAATGAAACGGGCGAAGGTCTTCTATGATACGCGGGTGGTGTCAATGACTTCACTTTAAAGAATACATGTTTTATAAAACCGATTCGATGATTGTGACGCCGTTTAGTAATTAATTTAAGAATCAAATCGACTTCTGGTCACGATTAAATCAAGATGGACATCTAACAGTGGCGAATGCTGACCTGTTTAGTGGTACCGCTTTAGTAGTGTGTTTGGAGATCTATAAAAAGTATATTTAATAGTGATATGTGTATACATCAAAATAACTGCCCCCTCAAATGTCACTCTAAAACCGCGTAAAAATACATCGTATTTTTAAACATTTAAAATATAACGTAAAACTATATATAAAATTTTATATTTTAAATTCATTTTTAAAAAAGTTATTTAAACATAAAATTTTCTCTTGTACACGTATTTACATTTTTCTTTTATTATGAAATCATAAAACACATACACACACATAATGTATGTAATTCGATTTATATATAAGTAAAAGCAGCAATTATTGTAATGTTATGTATTCGCGAGGTTTTACAAGTTTCACGAATAAAATAACCTTTCTGATACGGGACAATAGTTACGAATCTTACTTAGAATATAGTATTGGTATAAATATTGCGTCGCGATGTGATTTATTAGAAATAGAGTCTTCTAATCGTCGCGGTGTATTAACTCCAATAACACGTACAATTGAAACAACGAATTCAGTGTAATAATGGTTATTATTTTGATGAAAAAAATGTTTCAAAAACTCTTATTATGGTTGCATCTTACATATATGTATATCAGTAAAGTTAATCTAGATGAAAAATTTGAATGGTTTATCCTTAAGATCAGTAACGTTATAGATTTATGTAGAACACCTAAGAAGGGTAAAGTAATTCGCAGAATATCAAATTGGATCAGTGATGAGATCACTTAACACATAAAAAAAAAAAACCATAAGTTATATAAAAATCTTCTCCAACTCATTCATACATAGCCGGGAGGTATAAAATGGCATCAAAAATTTACAAAAAGCAGTGAGGAAAGCGAAGCAAAGTTATTACAGTAATCTGTTAGATGCCTGTAAATATAAACAAAAAAAAATATTGGGCTACTATAAACCTTGTAACGAAACTTTTGAAGAGGTGAAGGTGGACGACAGAGTGGTGAAGGTACGAGGAGATAAAAAACTGATCGCTAGAGTACTTAACGAATACTTTCATTACATTCAATCCAATCTGTACAGAATAAGTCTTCCCTTGGGGTTTGATGAAATATCCATTAATTTAATTAAAAGAAACAGAAATTTCTTCACACAACAACCCTCATTTTTATTCAATGAATCAGTAATAACAGGAAAATTCCCATAGATATTAAAATTAGGTATTACTGCACCGATTCGTAAAAGTGGTGATAAACGTAACGTTGCAAATTATAGGCTTATTTGTATACTTTTTACAATTTCCAAAATATTTGAGAAATGTGTTGAAAATATCATTCTAAACTCTCTGCAAAAGTTAAAATACTTCAGAGTAAATCAATATGGGTTATTGCCCAACGAGGAATTAACGCAATTTTTCAATATGTAAAGTATAACACATGTTGAGAACGGCCACTCCGCTATTATTGTTTATTTTGACTTCTGTAAAGCATTTGACACTTTACATCATGATATTTGTATGCTTGTGGAATAGGAAGAAATATGTACAACTGGTTCAAAACTTATTTAGTAAATAGGCGTTATATAACAAAAAAGTGAAACATATTCACAGTGAACGTGTAAATTTTACCACAGGGGAGCGTGTTAGATCCCTATCTTAAATGACTTGTGTGACGCAGAAGTTAATGGGAAAATATTTAACTATGCCGATGATACCGTGTCGGTGGTTACTTCTCGTTATTCGAGTATACGGCAGAATCTGGCACAAACTGATATTAATATAATTGCCGAATGGTTGTTGGGATAAAATCGATTAATCGTAAATGAAAAGAAAACTAAGTATCTAACATATGGTTATCAGTCTCCTAATTTGCGAGTTGATACAAAACTTTACACTTAATAATATAACTGACATAATTTGCAAGTTGACATCAAATAAACATCCTTTTATACCTGGCTAAGAAATTAAAGAAACTGAATTATCTTTTTTTTATTACCTAAAACAATACTTCTTCGCGGAACATCTTAAACGTTTATATTTCGTTTTATATTAACCTACTCTCAGTTATGGAATAATGCATTGGGGACCGGCTGACATATCAGACCTCTTCAAGTATTGTAAAACATATTGTTTAAATATAATTAAAATTAACATAAACTTACTAATTGAAATACATTGACAGATATTATTTCATTTCGTAGGATTATGAAAATAACGAAGCTTCCGCCGATACTAAGTCAACCGAAGGAAAGTGTAAATCGAAGGATAGATCTAGAAAAATCAGCGCGCAATCCATTTACGAAGAAGACGATATCGATAAATCTTACACCGGTATGGATAGAGAAATTGCGGAAGAATTTATATCCGTCGTAATGGAACCTAAACGCGGATAATTTAAAGGTAGAGACGTATAAAATTAATTTAAAAATACCGGAACGAAATCGAAAAGGAGATTTAAGACGTAACATCGGTTTGTTGTGAAAGTGTATTTTGAATTCTTTCAGTCGTCTTTTAATTATAAATTTTATACAGCTTGTTAATTATACAATACGACTCCTCAGATTACTAGATTCTTTTCAACGTGTTTATGAATATAAGAAATATTTTTAAAATCGAGACATTTCGCATCAACCATATAAATGTCTAATTTTATTAACGATGGAACTGAATTGGTTAATTGAACGTCGTACATCCGTCGGACCGACTAAAATAAAAACTAGCCGATTTTTTATTTTTTTGGAATGTAGCGATTTTTAAAAAAATAAACAACAAAAAAAGAGTTAAAGTAACTAAATTGTTTTTTGCTTTATGGAAAATCACAAAGCTTTTTGGCTGATTATCAAGTGAATGTAAAAAATATAAATTATAAAAATATATATACAAAATTTATAAAAATATGAAATGTAAAAAATGTTACTTAGATATAAAATTTACAACAATTATTAAAACAGTATTTAAAATAATCTGATAGTGAATGTGGTAAAGAACACAATCAACAATATAAAATTTATATACAAACATAAACTTTGAATTGCTTATTGTTGATTGCGTGGTTTATCACTATCGGATTGTTTAAAATACTATTTTGTCACTTTAATAATTTTTGTAAATTGTATATCTAAGTAATATTTTTTGCATTTTGTATTTTTATAAATTTGCATATATTTTTGTAATTTATACTTTTTTCCATTCACTCGATAATGTCAGATCAATCAAAAAATCTTTGCGATTTTTGTGAAGAAAAAATTGTATTAGCCGATTTTTTAAATCGTTTATTGAAGAAATTTACGTTTCGACCGAAGACGAATAAAATAATAATTCGAATGATTTATTTTTTGAATTTATTAAGAACACACCCTAGAGATAAAAATATATGTTTTAAAATTCGCGGAAAAAAATCTTCCGATATTTTTGCGAAAAAAATTATAACATCACTAATTTTTTTCTTTTATATTTACGTTCTAAATGAAATGAAATAAAATCTTTATTCATCGAAATGCTCCAACACTAGACAATGATAAATAATATAATCAACACCATCGTAACTGCTCTTGTAAACAAGAAATGATGGATAGCAAAGACAATAAAAATCAGTCATGTTACAAAATTTCGCTATGCAAATGGATTACTACAGCATCGATTAGAACTCGAACTTTACCTAAAATCTAATGACAGCGATATTATGTTAATCTCTGAAGCTCGCTTCACTGAAAAAAAGTTACATTAGTATACCGAATTATGAAGCCTACTGGACCTTGCATCCGGATAAGAAAGCACGTGCAGGAACTGCAGTCTTAATTAAAGATAGTACTTTTCACAATGCTATGAAAAACTATCAAAAAGACTACATTCAGGCCACTCGCATTACCATAAAACAGGATAATAAGGCGATAAATGTGGCAGCAGTATATTTCCCTTCCACGTATTTTGTTTTTCATGGCTGGATTGGTTAATTCCACGGTCCAATTTAAAGATTAAAATAATAAATAATAATAAATACGTTTTCTACATACATAAATTAAATAATATGGGTCTAGGTACACGTCCTTGTCTTACTTCTTTTATAGTTTTTAATATATGTTTCGAGTCACCTATTTCTATCAACAGATCCTAGAGCTAACTCCAGATTCAACGAAGCACTGTAGAAACTATTTCGATTTTTTGTTCTCGATTAACTGTTTCATGTTTAAAATCTGTCCTCGCGTGCCTCGGCCAAAGTGTACAAAAATACTTTTGGCAGATTTGGTGAAAAACACGATTTTAACATTTAAAATCTTTATCGTAGTTAACGATTAACGATTAAAATGGTGATCTATTTATTAAAACCTCTTTTTGAAATTATATATATATATATATATATATATATATATATATATATATATATATATATATATATATATATATATATATATATATATATATATATATATATTAGTGACCAAGACAAGACGGGCGGTTTTGTTTTTTGAATAGCGTAGTTGGTGACACTGCTAAACGAAAACAGCGTTCTCCACGTTTAGTGTACACATGAAAGATTCGTTTTTGTACAGTTTCGGTTATCACGGAATCCTATAACGAGAAGGAGCGCGCGTTTTGCGTGGAACATTATTTTCGGCGTGAATCGACCACGACAATGAAGAGTTTCGAAAATAATTCAATGTTTTGGGGATCGTCCACGAGATCTGGAAGACCTGAAAACTCGGATTTCTGAGGAAATTTCAAAAATTCAGCGACCTATGCTCAAAAAATATTCGAAAATTTTATAAAAACTGAATGAATGTATTGTTGCAAATGACGGTCATCTGAACGATATTGTATTACACAACTGATTGTAAGCTAATCTCTCGTTTTCCTATTTTTAAATAAAATTTCATTCAAAAATTCTGTTCGAGTAGTTTTTGAGTTATTCATAACAGACTCACATCCGTCTTCTCTGGGTCACCCTATATATATATATATATATATATATTTATATATATTTATATATATATATATATATATAATATATATATATGTATATGTATATGTATATGTATATGTATATATTCTGACGGATTTCGAGTATAAAAATATCTATGTCATGTATAGTTTAGCTATAGATTATATCGTGTGAGTCATTGATCGTATTTTATTTTGAACTAAAATGTTTATAGCTTTTCAAAAAATACTTATTAATTATTTATCATTAATTGTATACGTTCTCGGTGAAATTTTTTAAGTTAGATATGTTATGTCTATTGTACCTGTATCCACTGCGAACGTAAAGTGCGCTTCTGTCCTATTTGCGAGATGTTAACATAATATGCGATGGTTTAAGTACGTATTATTTCTGTTTTATTTTTTTTATTAGTTATTTTTCTTAAAATTGCTCAACTTTAATCGTATTTATTTAGTAAAATTACTACGAAATTTCTTTAACGGTTTCTTCCTTTTATCTAAATTTTAAAATGACTCCATAATTTAAATTGATAAATATATTTTTTTTTTCGTGTGCCATGACATTTATCGTGGACATACGACGATTATTGTGATAAATTCGTTTCGTTTTGTTGTTATTGTGAGCAACCATTTAAAAATTGTATATCTAGTTTCTGTTGAAATATATTTATAAAGTATGCATTTATCAGTTGTTCATAATTTATTAATTTAATCTGTTTTTTTATTTTTAGAATTAGTATCGTGGTTAGTTCTGACAATTATGTAATAAGCGATGCAGCGATTTGTTTTTTAATAGTACACTATTATTTCCGCGGTTAAAAAATGGGTCTGTTATAAATGTGTCTTGTCTTAATAGTTTCGAATAAAATATTTATAACTTTTGAAGTTATTAAAACAAATATGTTCTAGTAATTGCGGATAAATTTAACTAATTGTTAATCATAATGTAATGTATCCGAGGTACATCTACTAAGTTCGTACATGTATATTACGTGTACTATTAACTATACGCCTACTTAATCGCTACAGATGAACCGGGTTGAGTTTCATGTACAAATTTACAACTAAGTCAACCGGATGGTGACATCGCAGTCGTTGGATATAATATCGTGAAATTGGATACTTTGAATATTTCAGCTGGAGAAATTTCATCTATACTAGTAATCTTTTTCGAATTAGATTTGTCGATTTCAGCAGCACTACGGGTTGAACGTTTTAATACGCTTATTAGTTCGGTTGATTTATATATAATACTGATAGTAGAAAACTTATCGTTAGGCTGTAAAGTACGAAGAAGATGGCATGCAAACAACAACGACTTTTCATTGTTTTTTCTCATTCATTTATCTGATTCATTTCGAATAGGAGGACTACGGACAAAAGGGCGTTTTATACGTCGTGTGGCCATCCAAAGAGAATAATCTCGATTTAGTTATTTACTTACTTATCATGGGGAGAACTGATTGTGTGCCAAATCCTCTTTGATCTTCATCTGTTGAAAATCATTTCACGCATCTCTAGTGGATTTTGTGTTGAAGTAGCTAGCCTAATCACTTCACAAATCACTTCTATAAAGTCTGAAATTTGTCAGTTCAGATCATCTCCAGTTTTAAGACGCACCCTAAGATTGATGTGAAGAGATCGAGTTCTTTTGAAATTTATCTCAGTAAGTATTCCGACTTGTCAGTGCTTAACGTTTTTTCCTTATAATTGTTGTGCTGAACGTCAGAAGTACTAGCGTGTGGTCCGAAGATAGATAGATAAAATTTTCGGCCATAATGTAGTTTGTGGAAAAATGTTTTATAATAAACAAGTTCAAAAGATTTACTTTCTTCTGACGATCGCTTAGTCATTGTGTTCGTTCCCGTGCAGAGGCAAAACAACACTATGTTGAATGGATAGTCTAACTGCCTTTGGCGTCTGCAGAATATCTGGGATAAGCCTAAGCATCATGTTTGACATTGAAGCATTCCCCCGTGATAAAATGTTTCAAAAATGCTTTATAAAATGTTGATACAGTTGGCGTTTAAGATTATGCTTTGGTGAAAAGTATGCGGCAACAACTTTTAGTTCGGCATTATTTTGCATCACAGCGAAATGATCGACACATTGCTCACCATATTCAATCTCTAGATGATAACAAAATTCTGTTTCGACTGTAAATTCTACAAATCTACCACCATTATGGTAAATCCGATAATTTATCGGTAATTTCTCACTGTGAACGAGATTTCTGAGATCAGGTTTGTGTTAGTAGATGTAGATGAAGAAAGGCTTCTCACTACAACACAATGATTTGAACCCATATGTGTGATACACTATGTTTGCACCTTTAAAAGCAGAAATTAGATGTCTAAATATACCTTCTGTTTTGGTTGATATAATTACCATTATTTAATGCTTTGATAGAAAATTATTTTCTCCGATCATATTGTTAATAAATGTGTTAAATTCATGAAATTGTCAACACCTTGGGCGGGATACTAATTTTGGATTGCTTACTTGATAGATTTTGAGCATTACAGCTGATGGATTACTGGCCTATTTTATAGTAGTATTAATGCATTATCAGTTATACTTAAAAAGAGTTTAACTCCCAAAACATGTTGTACTTGTTTCTGGTGATGAAATGTTACACAACATACATTTTGGTTTTTGAACGAGGTCGCCTTCGTGTTGTTCTTTGAATATAAGCGTATCCTAGCTACTATTGTTTGTTATTAATAATGCCCGACCAAAACAAGATTTTCAGCCAAAACCGAAACCGACTCTTCGACCTTGGTCTTAGTATTGGCCGAAACTGAAATGAAACAGAAACTGAAATCGAAACTTATTTAAACATGTTAAACTTATTATTGTATACATTGAAATCTAGTGTATTTTATTTACGTATACAGAAAATTAACTTGTGTAAAATAAAATAAAGAGCAACAACTGCAATATCTGACAAAGATAATTATTATTTATGTTATATTCATAATTTAACGTTAAATAATAATTTAAACTATGGCCAAAAAATCGAGTTTCGGCCAAATATCGACCGTGCCAAAACTCAGTATCCAATTGTTGCGCGTCGTTCAGCTAACTTGCGGTGACCGTATAGCTCCTATTCAGTTACCAATTTTGACTTTACCGGCTAGCGTCATTGCATTGAGTTCATGTTTTTTTTTTTTTTTTTTTTTTGTCTCACCTATAAATGATAAGGAAAGTACATATTTGTTTTTACTTCTCGCATATTTTGTGACATGGTGCGCTGACGGTAATTTATCGCCATTCTCTTAAAAATGGGAAGAACTTTTGTTTACGGTCCTATATAAGAATTAAAGTGGAATGTATTTTCAAGTTACATAATATGAATTCTAGTAAATCGAAAGATATTAGTCCAATTTTATACAGAAGATATTTCAGGCGATAAGCACAAAAGTGACCGCAATAAACTATATGAATGATGAAAATCCGAACGATAAAGATTATGAGGAATTGCGAGAGTTAAAATTTTTCATAGGAAGAAATGAAATGACACAATCTAGGCCAACAAGCCCCTTGCAGAAATATCAAAAACAAAATTAAAAAAAACGTTATATGTGCATAAAATGAATTGCAATATACAATGGTAAGTTTAATATCTTAGGGATGAAAATCTTCTTTTGGTCGGACACTAGTTATTAACTGCTGTAAAGGTATTGATCGTTGTTTTTTACTTCTTGTGAATGCTGATAGTGTTGCATAGTCAGACTTGTAGTTAGAGGCACTTTTGTTAGCTCCATTGCTCCTCTCACATATGTAACAGCGTGTGATGATTGAATTTATTTATGTAGCGGAGTCGTATTATCCATCTCAGCGAATGATAACGACAACAAAATTGTTAACCCAGTATGCGTTTACGCACATTTCGCGCTTTAAATTCGAGGTCGATGACCCGTATTTATATTTTTTTTTAATATTAAGGTTACTTAATTGACCAATATTGTATTACGCGCTTATATTTTATCGTCATTAGAAAATACATACAGATAATAGCGGTTAGTACAATTCCAGATATAATACGAGCGTAACGTATGTGTACCCCTCTTTTACTTCTAGTTATGATATTCACGCTATCTTTATTACGCTAATGCGATAAGATAGTCGCATTATAACAAGAGAGAAGCGAATGACACCGTATAAGATTATGTTCGTAATACTGAGATAAAAATGAACGTGAATAACAAAACTTTATATAGTATAATACCGCGATAATATGTTGTAAATAAATATTTATCTTTAAATTGAGTAAATTAGAATTACAACAGGCCGATTCACGAGTTAATGTGTTTTTTTTTATTATTATTTATTATTATTTTTTATAATTATTAAAAGCGTTATCGGTGTTTTATGCGGATGTAGAAGTATTTCTGCAAGATTTAATTCGAATAAAACACGGGGGGGTCCTTATTTCAGCTTAATCATAAATTATGAAAATTAAAAGATAATTAAATCACGCATCTCTTAATTTCTAATTTGATCGGAATAATATATAATTCGAACTTCGGGGTAATATTCCGGAAATTATATCAAAAGATTTGTTTTATCATCCTAGTGGTGTGACCGGATGATGTAGTTTTTTACATACAGTTGATGTAAACTTAAATTGAAGCTTCTTTCATGTAACCGATTTGCTTCAACATAAAGAAAAAGATAATCTCGACAGACCTAGAGCTTAAAGGTTCAGATCAACAAATTTTCGTGTTCTTCGAATATATTGATAGAAAATGTTTGTATATGACATTTAATCTAGAAAAATAACAAAAAGATTAAAAAAAAATGTATTTGAACGACTATGGTCTTCGTATTTCTTTATATTATGTTAGACATTTTAACGGAGGCATAAAAAAATCACTACTTAAGACATAATATTATTTCAATACGTTTATTTCGCGTTATAATTTTATAATCATTTTGTAAAATTTTATCGTAAGTGTATTAAAAAAAAAACAAAAACCGTAAAACCTTATTATCGAACTTCGCTTGTAGTATGCGTTATTATGTGCTAGGTGGTAAGAGTATTATAAGAATAGTTATTCAGTAAATATTACGAGATAATCATACAAATTTTATCGTTAGTCCACGATGAAAATAACTTGTTACAGTTGAAGACTATTAATCGCGTGTAACTGAAGAAATTATCTCAGATTTTTTTTTCAAAAGCATATATTCGCTTGTGGACGGATCTACATCATTTTACAATATGTACATCTAAAATATTATTCCATACATATATTGTTAATTTTTAATTTATAAAATTTACATACCCACATATACCCAACGTTGCAGTTATAATATTGATTCATACCCTAATAAACTTTCACCCACTCTCATCAATTTTTTTCATTTATCATATTGTGATTACCTCATTTAGTAGTAGCAGACGCTATATCAAATTTATTTCTATCACTTGTCACACCACTTCGAATTCATTATAAATTGTTATTTGTTTCAATAGTTATGATCTTCTATCTCTTACTATTCCTTTAACCACTCTTTTACAAGGGCGTATTACCCCCAATGCCAAGAATGCCATGGCATAGGGCGGCAAATTTTGGGAGGGCGGCATGTAGGACCAAAAATAAATTTTGTTAACAAAAAAAATTAATTTTTTTAGTTTTAAATCAGATATATTTATCACAAAAAATACAAGTAATTATTTTATAGTACAATTTTTTTTGACTTTCTTAAGGCGAATTCTTCGATCAAATTTTCAAAATTTTGTAGGTATAGAAACTTAAAAATATATGACAATAAATTAATTGGATGGACATCATTAACTTTGCTAATAAATATCATGACTTTTTTCTATCAACTATAATTATTGAAACAGTGTAAAGTTTTCAAATGTAAATTATTTATTATACAGTAAATACAAAAATGGATTATTTTTAAAAAGTTTTTATTTTACTCATACCGTAGACTTTAAATTTTTTATTTTTGTGTTTAAGAATAGTAAAACACTTTTCAGAAAATAAAATTTTGTAACCGAACCAACATATTTGAGTAACAAAATTTTGGAAAATCGATGGCCTTACATGGGGCGGCACCACTTGTGTGGCGTAGGGGCGACAAAAGTTGAAATACGCCCCTGCTCTTTTAGCTGCTGTTTTAGTTTCCTAACCTTTTTTTTTTCTTTCAACTTTTTTTCCGGTATATCATTTAACAATTTCGTCATCACGTATTTATTAGTTTGTTCACCAAATCTTGACCGTGCTACCGAACATATATACCTGTTCATTTTCCTTAGTTTATATTTGATTTGCGTGTTTTCGTCTAAATTGATACTTTTATTTTTTACTAAATAATTCCAAACTTTGGTAAACAAATTATATTTAATATATTATGATGACGTAACAGATTAATGTTTCGTTCTGATTTCTACATTTATACTCGTTTATTAGGTTTAAACTTTTTCTTTACAATCGATCAATTTTTCCCGTGTAATATTTAGACGCCGATCCATATGCTTGTATGCCATGTCCCAATCTGGATTCGACAAACGCGAAGTATACCATTCTCATTGTCTCCTAACCTACATAATTTCTTAATGTATATAGTGCTGATATTATTGATTTCAAGTTATTTTTCATTTTTTGTATTTGTAAGTTCCACCTATAGAGTCTATCTATCGTTACACCTAGATATTTATATTCGCTTATCGGTTCTATTATGTTACAACACCCACATTTGAACATCTATTTTTGTCCGACCAGTAATGTGCGCACTTGTTAGTGTAAATTTTAATTTTTGGCTTATACAAATCGTTATCACTCATCAATTTCTGTAGCATACATTTCGTTTTTGTCGTATTAACTGTAAGATTAAGGTTGTGAGCCCATCTACTTACTTATAATAAATCTGTATTCATATACTTTTCTGCCACTATTTATTTGTGCTCAGTGTTATGTTAAGAAATATTTGTATTTTGAAAGAGTATCCGTTTGTACAAGTGTGTATGTTATGAGGATACAAGATATAGAATAAATTAATATTCCGTCCAAAAAATTTATAAATTACAATGTTTGAAAACGTTTAATCTAAATAACAGTAGATAAATGTTAATTCTGCGAACTGAGAAGATTTTTTCTTGCATTTTAAATAATAATATTATAAAATATATCTGTAACGGTTCCTCGATGATAATACTGAACATAAATAAATAAAAACATTTTACGCAGTATTGCAAAAATTATATTTTCGTTGGCTACACTGTCAGTACTAAAGATAAACGATAGAACTAACAAGTAACAAGTAAAATTCTGATCTTTGGTAAACAAAAGAATTGATCTGGATTTCGGTATTTGTAGAAGACGTTAGAAAAGATTTCGTTTATTTTTAAAAATTTCACAGAATCAGTTACATTATTATTTATTGATATTTAAAAATCGGTGGTATAATAAAAGGTGTACATTACGTATAAAAAATTTTAAAAGGTAATTCTTTCGTTTTACCGTTACTTTTATATCCGTATCAAAATCATGTGTTGTTTTGTCTTACGTAGTTATCTCTACAAATTAGTAATTAATTAATAATATTTATAACATTAGTAATTAAAGTCCCATCTACTCAAAAGTTGGTTGGAGATGTTGTCAAACCGTACATTCATAGAAGACTAACAAGCGGCGCACACTGAACAGCCCGATACGGGCTTATATATTCACTGGCTTCTGTACTTTCTCAGTAAACTGGTACTTATTTAGCGATAATTGGATGAATAGCAGAGTTGGCTAGCTTTTAGCCACGCAAAATTCTCGTTCTTGTAGGCATTCAAACTACGAAAGCATTCTAAAACATTACCGTTGTGACATGGGAAAAATTATTTGCGTTAAAAAATTCATATTGTAAATGTAATTTGTAAGAATATTACTAATGTTTTAACCCAGACTATAAAAATAATAATAATAATAACTTTATCCATGTCTTAAATGAGAAGAAAAAAGGCGGCGTTCTGAAAAAATCTGGTTATTTTTCTTAAAATTTGGTTATTGTGCATTATAATTTTTAGTTCTATAGAATAATTCTCTGGACTCAAAGAGATCAACTATAAATGTCGAATTGCTGAATTTGTCTTTCTTTTGTGGAATTAAATGAAGAGAAGCCGAGAGAACGATGCAGTTTTTGTATAGGTAGATTTAAGAAAAATATTAGAATCATGGTAATTGTTGGTCATAGAATTAATAAATAAAAAAATTAAAAGTATCATGTTCGGAAAAAATGTAATGAATGAATATTTTTAAAATTCATTTTACTGGCAAATTTTTTAAGCCGATTCCTTTCCAAAAATAAATTATATCGTCAAATAACAAGAACAGTATATAATAAGTTAAGTTTCAAGAAAAAAAAAATTATTTTTCACAGTTTCTTAATAAAATTTATCATTAAAAAGAATATATGAATGATCTAAATAAATCGACAAAGTATGTTTTGTGTTTTTAATACAAACTTTCTCAGAAATAATGACTATTTTCTCATGACGAAGTGTAGTTATTTCTGTTCATTCCTTCTTAAAATATTTCGTCGAAATTATTTATTTTTAAAGAAAAGAAGTTGATATATTCTTTTGACCATTTTATACTTATTTCAATAATTAGTACAGTCTGTCTATGCTTTCAACGTGTTTAGGTTTCTGTCGTGTTCGACGGCTTCAAACATTCGCCATATAAATTTACAGGTTCGCTTTTCAGAAATAACGTTAAAATGCTATATATATATATATATATATATATATATATATATATATATATATATATATATATATATAATAGAATCCACTGTAAAAACGAGAAAAATGTAATTCTGAACCGACTTCAAACGGAACATGGTAAGTGTGCATCAAATTTGCATAAATGGGAAATGCTTGAGTAAGCATCCTGCTCATGGGGAGAATCACGACAGATACTCGAACATGTCAAAAAATCATAACCTGACACTCGAAACTATTCAGTGGCTTGTAAAATTAGAACTAGATGTCTTAAGTAAGTAAGCGCATTCATTTACAAAGTTGTAGCATTATAAGAAACCTGTTCACAACTACCACTACCAAAAACTTTAAGCATTATGAATATATCACAAATTTTTTGGTTTACCAGTGCATCGACCCATCTACAAATTAAAAACTAAACTACACTACCAACGCACCACACTGAAACCGTAAGCAAGCAAGGAAGCATATAACACAGGCAAAATTTATGCTTGTGCCGCAGGCTTCGCATTCATGGAGAAATTCTATGTATTATAGTGATATATTTATAAGTCAATCTTATTGTGTTTTTTTTTTAATTGGGTCATAATATTGTTGATCGTTTGGAAAATAAGCCAAACTTTCAATGTGCACCGAAGTAACGGTTGTGAAAACAAATTTACTACATAAAAACCAGATTCACAGTATACATTATTATAACGTGACTGTTCATGTTTCATTCGACACCTCGAACTTTATCTGGATGTTACAGTAAAGAAAACGACGTAGCTTTTCGTTTAAAATGAAATTGAACATGAAAAAGATGCATTTTAATAATCCAGAAATAGTAATAATAAAAAAGTAGTCAAGATGAATTTATTTAATTGTTTATCCTTTGAAAAATATAGTGCTTCCAATTATGACGAAGAATATGGACTGGGAATTTCCTACGTATCGTGTAACTGTTATTAAATTAAATTTCAAAACTGGTCGACAGTTACGAATTTTTTACTTTTCAGGATCGCAGTACTATCATATGATACAAATAAGGTGAAGACGGAGAACAGCGTAAGATATTCAAAAAATTAAATGATTATTTTTATACATATACGCCTATGGGTAGTGTGATATAATTAGATTTTTTATGTGAACGTAACTAAAAATAATCTTGTAAAAAATATAATAAAAAAATAACAAAAGAAAGTAAAATTAAACTAAATAAAAATGAAAGAAAAATCCGTCGGTGCATCCACAACGAATGATGTTCAAAGGCGACAAAAGGGGTGTTGTTTTTTACTTATTCGATTAAGCTTCTCGTAGGTAGACTGGTTCAATATCTTCGACCGATTGATAAATAAATAACACACAGTGATAATGATACTTCATTACAAAAAAGAAACAAAAGCTCGATCATGAACAAATTTCAAATTTAGGTTTTCAAAATTTTGTATTAAATATTTATAATTTATTATTGTTGTACGTTTAGTACGATAAAAACAACTTATACAATATATAAAACAACTAGAATAATTAAAAATTCGTATAAATAATTTTTTCTTTACTTCTTAAAGGTTGATGTTTTCAAAAATTATGTTCTTTAATTTCAATACAAAAGAAATAAACCTATAATGTTTATAATCTGTCATAAACACGGTAGTTGTTACATATAACGCGATTTTTCTCTTTTATGGTGAGATTTGATAAACAACCTTACTAGGATATCATACTTTTTCCTCTGTCTCTTCATATAAACTTT
This sequence comes from Coronaproctus castanopsis, assembly GCA_032883995.1. Taxonomy (NCBI): domain Eukaryota; kingdom Metazoa; phylum Arthropoda; class Insecta; order Hemiptera; family Monophlebidae; genus Coronaproctus; species Coronaproctus castanopsis. Next base: position 160,185,196 of record CM065053.1, on the reverse strand, counting down.
AACCATTAGTATGGAAAGGCCACTATTACGCTTTACAATGGATTTTATCATGATTTATTAATATTTCTGGTCAATATGCGTGACACCTGGGGCGCACAGGATATTATATATATACATATTTGTGGTTGTGTGTATGCTTTTGATAGAATTTAATAAAGTAATAAATAAGTGGAATTGTAATTAGCATCTGCAGATCATTCAGTGATGTTGAAAACATAATCGAATAGCGATTGTTTCAAATATATCATCAAAATGAATGCGTGAAAGCAAAATACGATTATTAATGAATATTACTCAACAGGTGTAAATTAGATATTTGGGTTGTTCTTGATTACTAAAAATAGTTGAAATCACTAAATTTATTTATTTATGCGAAGCTTTTCGGCAATTACGCCATTGTCAAGCTATATACAATTAAAATTAATTAATATAAAATCATAAAATATTAATTTAAAACTAAGTTTACAATTTTACACAAAAATGAATTATAAATACTTATTTTTGTGTAAATTTGTAAACATAGTTTTAAATTAATATTTTATGATTTTATATTAATTAATTTTAATTGTATATAGCTTGACAATGGCGTAATTGCCGAAAAGCTTCGCATAATTAAATAAATTTAGTGATTTCAACTATTTTTAGTAATTAAGTATAAATAAAATCACTACATTCCACAATCAAAACTATTTGGGTTGTTGATTTAGTAATAAAAGATACTTTACTATTAATATATAGTTCGAAATGGTAAAAAATGTGTTGATATTCATAATACATAATAGGAATACTCATTGGAAATCTATTGGTGATTATTAATATTTTCCGTTTAATTTAAAATGTGATTATACATAATATTGAAAATACTATAAATGAGTGTGTCTTGAAATAAAGGAATCTGAATTAGAATGAAAAAACGTTATATTTGTAAATGTGAGGTTATCTTGGTCAATAGATACTTGCATTTAGTATTTGTAGTATAAATTGTGTGGAAGGATGTGTTATAAGACAAATAAAAATGAGAGGGAGATTTTATAAATTTATATGTCTAGTTCATAATGGGTAAAGTAAAAAATATTTATGAAAGGCATACAAAGTTATAAAAATTTGAAAATACATTATTTTTCTACAAAAATTATGCAATAATAAAAAATATATGATAGTACAAATTACAATAAATTCGACAATTTAATTTTGATATGCTTCCTGCAGATTTAAAATCTTTGTTTTTTTTGGGGTTTGTACATATGATGTCCAAGTTGTATTTTCGCGCTAAGTTTGATAGGTTTTGTTCAATTGCTTGTAATTTGCGTCTATGTTAATTGTTTGGATGCAGGAAGGGAGTTTTAGTTTAAAGGTGAGTTTTTTTATTAAAATAAAAATATTGTTTTAAAAGTTTCTACATTTAACATTTAAATATTATTATAAAGTATTTGTTATTACTAATTTATATGTTCTGTGTTGTTAATGTTTGTTATTTTGTGCTTTTCTATTTATACGAGATACGAGTAATGTAGAATTGTAGTATAGCGTGGTTATTTTACATTAACATAAAACATTTGTGCAGTAACTATATTAAAAACTTATTGTAACTTAAATTATCTTTTCAGATATCAATGGATCATCGAAGTCAAGAAAACCTTTTTACAATCTTTTATTTCATCAAATATAATCCGGTGACTAAAGTTTAATCTCATTAATACCATTCTTACCGATTACATTTATATTATATAATATTTCTTTCTGTGCGTATTTACCAAATATGTTAATAAAATATTTACGCATTTCATATTTATTGATTAGTATTTTTTAAAGCGTACACTTCTAAATTACCTGTTCATCATTTATGAATATATTTATAAAATAAACTTTGTGTAGGCTAAATTTTGGTTAAATTATATATACGTTAATAATGTATTATAAAGCGTATAAAAACTGCAGTATAATATAATATGACATGTTCTGGCTATTTGACGTTAATAAATTTAATGGAACGAATACACTTTAAATATTTAGTGTATCTCTATTAACAAACATTTGTACGGGTATTAATGCAGTGATTATACATGAAAAAATACTTCGTATGATTTTTCCTAATTGCTATTTTTATTCGTGGTAAAAATTCATATGAATATAAATAGTGTAAATTATTTACTAATCAGTGTTATGTGAAAAATTGTTAACGCTACAAATTATCAACTATATAGTGTTGTATATACATTAATTTTTGTGTCAAGTTCTTTTTTTTTATACAATATTCGGTATATTTTAACTGAAACTTTGTTTTGTAATTTATTCTTTCATGCATTCTTGTGAGAGTTATATTAAAATCTAAAGTAACATATTTTGGTGTTAAAATGAGAAAGAATCATAAAAATGTGTACGTAAATTTGTATCACTTTAGATTTTGATATTTTGATTCGGGATTTATCATTGGGATAAAGTTCGAATTGAGATACATTCCCCACGTGTTAAATATTTCTAAACATATTCCGTTAGTCCATCCAAATCCTTTCTGCGCTGTGTATTCTCCTCCTCCTCCAGACTCACCTTCTTCGATTGCGTTATACTGAAAATATTTTATTGAATATAACGTAAATTTTCTAATAATTTGTTTCTGAGTTAATTAAGTATAATTATTTTCATGGATTAATGCAAATATCTTTAATTTTGGTGCTAAAAGAGAAGTACAGCAAATTTGTTATTATAATTTTATTTATACTTACTTTTTCGAACATTACGCCATATTTATTGAAACCAGTATACATTGTGCGGATCCAGTTTTGAGCGAATCTAAATGCTATATATCTAGCTACAGGGTGATTAGATCGTTCTAAACCCTGGATTACTATTGCTTGCAATGGTGGCCAACAGTTTGGGAAATCCCATTGTTCGGTTGTATTTAATAATGACGTGGGGATTCCTGTTAAAATAACATATATTACTTCATTACTTCAAATACTATTAATTTTCGTTTAATGATTTCTATTATATACATTTTGAAAGGATTTATTTTTTTTAAACGTTATTATGCGACTAATAACTAAGTAGTAGTGCTTTTGCTGTTATGTTGTAATAAATAATAAGCAGGCATTATTCTAGTTGTTTTTTATATATCTTATCATATCGATATATTTTTAATTAAAAATGCACGATCGTGCTACATATATAATTTTTTTTATTTTAAAAATTTGCAATACAATGTCACCATGTGACTATTTTTATACGCAGTTATCTCGCGAATTAAATTTATATTATAAATATATATGTTGCGATAAATAAGCTAAGTCTAAAGAGAATAATGAAACGTAATAATTTCGTTATGATTAAAAGTGACAAAAAGAAATGGTATACACATACAATTGAAATCAAATTTATCCTGTGTATATACACACACACACACATATATATATATATATATATATATATATATATATATATATATTAAATTACCCCAGTAATTTGGACTGCCGTCAATTATAATTCCAGTCGTTGATAAATAAACTAATATTTGTTCAATATGGTTTTTCTTTTTATAGTAACTGCCGGTCCATAGAGGTGTTAAATTGGATGGATAGAAGTAATTTCGACTCTTGTTGTTTATTAAATCCCAGTCTAGCCATATACCAATGTCCTCGTTCCAGAAGACCTGCGAAAATAAGTATGTTTATTTTGGTTGCTTTGAGATATTTTATCTATATTCAGTAAGCAGATTAACGGAATATATTCTGTGTTATTTACTCAGTTTTAATAGAATTTAACATCACTAAAATTTATCAGTAATTATCTAACACTTAATAGGCGGGAAATACCAGTAATTTTTTTAAAAGTGGAAATGTTTAAATGTATGATTTTTGTACATAACTGTACAAGTAGATTATACCTAAGAAAATCGATAATTACCCAGAGATGAAAAAGTATTCAGACTAAAAATTTATATAAATATGTATTTAACAATAATTTAAAAGGGAATTCTGATTTTCTAATAATGAATATAGTGATATTTATTAAAAATGGCATGGAAGTTTATCAAGTTATATAAGAATGAAGTTATATTACGTGTTTTTAATGTTGCCATTAGTGTTTATGATTTAATTGTAACTATGTGTTTTTAATTTATATGGTGATGGCGATTTTTCATTTTATAGAAATTTTAAAGGTTACTACCTCGGTCGACTAGTTTCTTCAGTAGTGGTTTAACTATTTGATTTAGTGACAGAATACTTACTCGTCTATGTTCTCAAGTAAGTAATATTTTAAAAAGTTATTTCGTATATATTATGCACTATTGAATAAAAGACAGACGGTTTTGTTTTTTGAATGATTCAAAAAGTACTCGACTAAAAGTTTTGAATGAAATTTTATTTAAAAATAGGAAAACCAGTGATTAGCTTACAATTATTTGCGGAACACAATATCGTTCAGATGACCGTAATTTGCAACAATACCTTCATTCAAGTTCCACACAATGTTATAGAATGTCATGATAGCTAGTGACAGCTGGAACTGAACAAAAACGAATCTCTCGTGTGTATACTGAACGTGGAGCATGCAGTTTGTGTTGTAGGAGTATTACAACTGCGCTATTCGAAGAACAAAACCGTCCGTCTTTTGTGGGTCACCCTATATTTTATATCTATTTCTCGTATTTACACGTCGTATGAGGAACATGATAATTATTTGCTTTCGAATGAAACCAAATGTTATCTCAGTGTTGTAAGTTTTATAAAAACGACAAATGAAATTAATTTTTTAAATAGTCAGAGAGCACATTATCTTTGTGACTTACCGCGTCAATAGCAGTCAGTAATTTATTTGCTATACTTTTATAGTAGGAACTTCGTTGTTTATTTCCAAGTAATTTATACCATTCACTAAGAACTATTGCGTTTGCATGTAGTATGCTGTTGAGATCTACATATAGGATGTTAGGTGTATTCAACGATAATAAAGAACCTAAAATTACAAAACCGTGGTAAATATAAATACACTTTAAAGATAAAAACGTGTAATAAAAAAATATATATATATATATATATATGTGTGTGTGTGTGTGTGTGTGTATAGATAAATATTTATGTACATTTTATTTGAGCTACGTACATTAAAAGTGCGTGATAGTTGCGCAGTAATTTGATTATTAGTAGTAGTCATATGTGTGTACTGATTTGTAGATAAGTATTTTTCATTCATACGCGAATTCATCATTTAAATACCTATTAGGGTAGGTATGAATAATAATTTTTTTTTTATATTAAATTCGTTCGCTGTGCTGATTTATCTTCATAATATATGAAAAGTTAATTTGACACTATACATAACTCATGTTTATAAATTTTATTTACAAATACTCGCAGACGAATTTGAACAAGGGTGGGTGTATAAAGAGGAACTACCAATAAAAATGTTTACATGGTGCTTTCGCATATTAAAAATAGTGCCATTGTGAGTAAAACAAATTCTTTATAGTTTGTTGACATCTGACGGATATATACTTATATTACACACACACACACACACACACACACACACATATATATATATATATATGTATATATATATAAAATATGTATATGTATATATATATATATATATATATATATATATATATATATATATATATATATATATATATATGTGTGTGTGTGTGTGTGTGTGTGTGTGTGTGTGTGTGTGTGTGTGTGTGTGATTATGTATAATGAAGATGACGTTATGGTAATACTTAGATGACTGAAAGAGATGTCTTAACGGAATGTATTTGCAGCGATTTTAGGAACTTCAGATATTGAGAACATTTTTTCAATTAAATATAAATGTTTGTGAATAAATTTTAATTTTTTAATGATATAGTTGCATGTGTTATACTATTAATTAAATTTCGATTTGATGTATATTGTCAATATTTTGCATCAAAATTAATTTATAATTGCTTCAACATACCATTGTTTGATCCGTCAAATGCTATAGTATCTCTGCTGGAGAAATCCCAACCGGTTTCTGCAGCACTTTTAATATTCGAATAAAGCACTCTCCTTGCTTCTTCGCTAGTTATATTTGAAGCTAATGTGTAATCTTCGCTAATTCGTAAAAATTTAAATAAAAGAGTTCTATATCGATATATTATCAATATAACTAATGTTTTTGCGTGTGGTTAAGCTTCATCTATAAATTTCAAATGTCGATTTTATCGCGCGTTTTTTCTTATCTAAGCAGAGTAATCAATTTAAGAGAACTGTTTTTCTTAATATTAATAATTGATATTTTTCTGTTTTTAAAACAACTCAAAATAATATTAAATGACAGTGTGACTAATTTTATACATTTACAATAACACATGAATGAGTATAAACAATTTTTTTTTATCTAAGCAAAGTAGTCAGTTTGAAGGGGTTGTTTCTCTTATGATAATTGATATTTTTCTGTTTTTAAAACTCACTCGAAAAGACGGTATGATTAATTTAAATATTTATGATAACACGAATGAGTATACGCTTTTTGAGTATCGGGTTTTACGTCTGTTTATATTTTTAAACGTAGAATAAGAAACTTTATTATTTACTTCACTGAAATTCAGACAATAAAATAGGTTAAATTTATAACTTAACACGAGATAAAGTTTGGAGAACATGAATCTGCAAACAGATGCATATGTTCAGTATGATTATTTTGTCAATGCTATGACTGATGGTCTATAGTAATCCACTCAAGTAAGAAAGATTGGTTCTCGCAAGCGTTCACCTCCATGGTGGAGTGCTGGATGTACAGACTATGTACATAGAAGATACCAATCTTTTTTGGTATTTCATAGGTCGAGAAAATTAATGCTGAAACACGGCATTTGAAATACATTAAACGTCAATCATGGCTTTTTTTTGTAAATCTTTTAATAGAGACACGCCAACTCGCTGTATTTGGGACAGATGTAAACGTTTTCGCAATTCCTCATCAGAAGTACGCCCTTCATTCCACAATTCATCTTGGTTTCACGAATTTGTTGACAAAGTGTGTCCCTCCCACGTCCCTACTCTGGATGAATTATATGCTGATCCTGTCCCATTTAATCAATGTTATTTCATAAATTCCTCTGTACTGCTTAGGGAGATCACTTTACCTGAATTATCTAAAGTACTCTATAGCAAACCAGATACCATTCCAGGTTTGGATGCTATTCCATATTATGCTCTTCTTGCTTCCTGTCTTAGAAAAGTTTTGGAAATAATTTTCCATAACCGCCTGGTATGGTGGTTGGAAGCAAATAATAATCTCCCCAGTGCATTGTATGGATTTCGCCCTGGATATGGAACAATGGACTGCATATGTCAGCTCACGGCTGATATTTACACATCATTCATTAAGAAAGAATTTGTTCCGGCTTGTTTTATTGATATTCAAGCTGCATATGACAATGTACATATACCCACTTTATATTCACGGCTACTCGACATTGGAGTTCTGAAATTATTAGCTACTTATTTATATAAATTATCTATTAATCGAACACTTCATTTCTGCCTCAGCTCAGCTGGAAGTCCAACAAGAACGGCTTATACTAGTTTACCCCAAGGATCAGTGCTGAGCCCATTGTTATTTAACTTATATCTATCATCACTTTTTTTACAGCTGCAACATCTCTCCAACTGTCTCTCTTATGCAGATGACATACTCCTATACTGACCTCTCCCATTGTATATCTCTTCAATCCACATTAAATTCTGTTAATTCCTTTTTATCTCAATCTCATTTAAGTGTGTCTTTAATCAAGACAGTATTTACCATATTCACACTGAAGCAGTGCAATCCTAATCTACACTCCCTTATTTTGGAAAATGTGCCGATTGCCTTTGTCAAGTATCATTCCTATTTAGGTGTCATTCTCGACCAAAAACTACTATGGGGGACACATATCAAAACCACATTAACAAAAGTCAGTGGAGCTGTAAATGTTATGAAGTCATTAAGTTCAACTTGGTGGGGTGGGGATTCAACTCTACACCTCAATTATCCGTTCTCGATTAGAGTATGGGAATTACCTGTTCCATTCAGCCCCTGCTTCACATCTTAAGAAAGCTACAGTGTTGCAAAATACCTGTTTGAGGTTAATGTCTGGAGCCTTTGTGTCAACCCCTAAATTTGTATTAGAATCTGAAGCTCTTATCCCCCCGCTACAGTTGAGGGCAATTTATCTTGCAGACAAATATATCCTAAGGGGATATGAGCGAGTACCTGATAGCATATACAATAAATTCTTGTGGATTTACAATAATTAGAGTCTCATCATAAAATTCCTCTCTTAGCATTGAGGGCTAATTATTGGCATCCTCACATTAACCTTATAATTCCCTAAGTCCCTTTAAAGTATGCCCCCATTCCCTTTGAATGCAGTTTTTTAGATCTAGAGGTACATACCAATGAGCTTCATTTCCTAATCGGACAGCGTAATTCTAGGTTAGTGAATAGCCTTTTCAGGTCAGTTATCGTGCATAAATGGCTTAATCATTTGTTAATTTATACAGATGGGTCTAAGAGCAATGCCTTAACCTTTACAGGCGCGGCATTCTATATACCTCAACTGGTTATCACCAAATCATATCGTTGACCGAGTTTCTCCACTGTGTTTATAACAGAAGGATATGCAATTCTTAAAGCTTTGCAATTTGCACGAGTCAATATTACACATGCAAATGTACTTATTCTATCTGATTCCTTAAATGTGCTGAATGCCATCCAAAATCCCAATCGTACATTCAAAACTAATAGAATTATTCTGCCAATAATAGAAAATATAATGTATCTACAACAAAAGAATGTCCATGTGAAATTTACATGGATCCCAGCTCACATCGGGATCAAAGATAATGAAATTTGTGATCAGGCAGCCAAAATGGGGGCCTCCAGAGGCCTACTGATCCTTGCAATTCCCTCCACAAGTTTAGCTGCGTCTGCGAAGGCGAATTTGTTTCAACGCTGGAGCTCCATGTTCTGTGCTACTCGTAAGAATTTCTATAAACAAATTCAAACAAGTTTATCCAAACAATCTCTCTTTCTAATTAAGCCTCCACATTCAATACCAATCCGTAAATTTTTCTCTATTTTAATTCGTATTAGGTCAGGACATAATCTGCTGCCCAGCCATCTCCACCGGATAGGGCTGGTTAGTTCCAGTACTTACCAGTCTCCGTTGGACTGTGGTTCGACAACAGACATTAATCCTGTCATTTTTTTCATGCAGTCTATATAGTGCACACAGAGAAACCTTTATCAAAACATTACTATAGTTAGTAGTTAGGTATCTTCCCTCCGTACTCTATTGCATACTCCTGTGCTTAAATAATCCTTCTGTGTTAATAGCACTGGCCTCTTATATATATAAATCTAATATTATTTTGTAATTTTCACATCCATGTATACCGTATTATCCCTATATGTCTTCGTTTAGTTAATTACCTCTCTATTTTATAACTCATCTGTTAGCGTTAGCGTTTCGTTTATTTTAATTTGTATATACAATGAGTAGTAATGGCTTTATAACCTAAACTCAATTTGTGTGACAATAAAGAATAATTATAAAGTACGATGTTATCCTCATGGGTGTTTATTTTATATATGTGACGAAATTTAAACCTTTCAAAAATATATTTGGTTAAATGCAAAACATTTTGTTATGTAATAAATACTGTAGAGCATGTCTTTTTTTTTTTTATAAAATCATTTTTATATATCATAAGATAGTTTCGATTGATAATTTGACAAAACGACTATAATGGTATTAACGATTTATAAAATTGATTAAATTGCACTTTAGACAATAAATAAACTATTTCAAACGAGCTATAAAATGATTTAAATAAGTTACGTTGAAATAAATGTTTTAATCCATTTTGTTGATTTCTTGGATACTTACATGTTTTTCACTGATATTTTTATTCGCGTTCTTATTGCATATGCTGGATCTGCTTATTTTTGAATTTATAACTTAATATTTTGATCACAAATGTATCTTGAATTTATCTATGAATGTTATGACAAGGTTTTTTGAGTGCTCAAGAAGTGTGATTAACTAGCCGATGTTCATTACTTTTGGAAATTTGTTTCACTTACTACATTGTTGTATACTTTATTTTATATATATGTAATATAATATATGAAATAAATAAGAAAAGTAAAAAAAAAAAGATTAATTAGATTAAGAGCGCGAATTATATTCCTGAATTATAAGTAATTGTAAAATCAATATTAAAATATTTAGTATTCTTACTAATAAGATTCCGGACGTGGATAACAACTTACAACTTTATAACGTGCCAGTCTATATATTGCTCCATTTTTGTGTACAGAGATCATCCTGTTGCTGTACCAATATTGAAATTCCATGTCCAGATACTGTTAACAACATGAATTAATTTTTTAAAACTCTATGTGCTTGTTTTCCATGCTTTAAAATTTGCTTTTAGTGAAAAACCACGTTTGGTATGTGTTATATAATTTTACTTCAACCACACATCATCAGTTCATGAAACATTAAAATTACATACCAAAAGAAAGGTGTTTTTCACTGAAAGTAAATTTTTGAGAATATGAATTATATATAACTTTTTTGAGTAAATAAATTATAATTGCAGCAAAGGTACAAACAATTTATATATATATATATATATATATATATATATATATATATATATATAATTTGTCCATTCGTATGTGTCCTAAGGTGAATAAGTAGCCCGATTCTCACGCAGTTCACTCATTGCTACATACGCAACATTCAAATGCGCCAGTGTAGATAAAGTTTGTTCCTGTACTAACATGGCTCGAACCGTCTGGTCCAAACATCGTAGGCCATTTGTAATTGCACATTTCGATCTTTTTCGATATACGGATAATTCCACTTTGTTGGCATCTATTTCACAAGTTTTTAATATTTACCCCAAGAAATGTTTGTACCTCCAACACGAAATTCAATACTACATTTTCAATATAACTCAATACTACGCTTTTCTTCTAACCCAATACTACGCTTTCCATTTAACTCAATACTACGCTTACCATCTAATAGTTTGCTTTAGAAATATTTTCTGGGAATACGATCTTCAACCATTCTCCAATAATGTGCCCGAACTATCTCAGACAATTCCTGTAAAGTTATAAGCCAGCTATAAAATGTCGAGGTTTGTTACTGGGTCTTTTCAACAGATACGTAGAACTCTAACCAGTATAAGCTAGTGAAATGCTTCGAACGAGCGTATGTTTTTTTTTCTACGGAGCCCAGGTTTCTAATCCGTACCGTAATATCATACATTATTTACTATTTTGTCTGTACTTATTTATTAAGGTTATTGTAATTTTATTTATATAAATATATGTTGTTGAATAAAAAGAATATATATATATATATATATATATATATATATATATATATATATATACATAAACTACAATTAAATATTTTACTATTACTCATATAGATTATTTATAAAAACACATAATAAAGAATTGCAATTACATCTTTTGACTTATATATTAATTGTGTGTTATTAAGAACAAACCTAATGCAATTAATACAAAGGTATATAACTACAATACTAAAAAAGAAAAAGAAAAAAATATAATATTTTCGGCTTTTCTCTTTTGGATATGTTGTAAATAGAGGACATATGGATAAACCATTGGTCAAACGGTCTTCATCCTCAAAAATGTTTAAACTTTGTGTTTTATCTGCGTTTATTTTGCTAAGGGTCTTGTAATTTTATCCATATAAATGTCTATTCATAAAAAATAGAATATATATTTAAATAATTTTTATTTAGCTTATTTACAGCAGTTTATATTTTGCTGCTTACCTCATTATCTAAGTTCACTTTATTATTTAGCATACTTCCAAGATATTTAAATTTTTGTACTTGTTCTGTTGTACTGTGGTTTATTATAAGCACAAGTTCACTTTCTCCTTTATTTGCAGTCGTTAGTGATGCTAATAGCTTGGTTCTCTTTGCGTTTATAGTTACTCTAAATTTATTATATACGATATTTAGTTTTTGTAATATACTCTCGAATTCTTATAAGCTGTGAGCTACCGCAGTGCAATCATCCGCGTACTGGAATTCTACAATTCCTGTTTTTGTGAACACTTGCAGGAACCACTGTAAGTTGAAGAAACCACCGTAAAAATTATTATTATGTTCCTAGAACCCAGTTCCTTAAGTGCAAGCATGTGTTGAATGTCATATACTTTGAGAAAAATGTTTAAGCTAACACAACTTTGACGCTTGTACTTATTTGAAACGGTTCTGATCTTGTAGCAGCGCATAGTAAGGAAGGCATTTGAATAAATTTTGATGGACTATCTTTTTCATTCATTTCATTAATTTCATTAATAACTTACTATGAACCATATCAAGTGTTTTGCTAATATTTTTTTTTTTTAATAATATTTTTCTTGCAGCTGTCTTAACGAGTTCCGTTTAGTACGTGTACGTTCAAGTCACCAGGAATATACATCCTATCTTTATGCGATATGTTGCTAACGAGCGTGTATAATTCTGAATAGAAAGTTTCTTTTGCGATTTCTTCAGCATTCATCGTAGGCTTATATGCGCTGATAACGTGTATTACAATCTTTTTGTTAAGTTGTAATGTTAATTTCATCAACCTAAATCCACAGTTTTCTACTTCATATGTAATGAGATCTGCAAAATGATTTACTGCTATGTTAACACCGTGCATGCATTTTTGTTCTGGTGCAAAAATATGTGAAAATAACGCGTAATTACCTAAATGCTACCGTCACCAAGCAATTTAGTCTCGCTTAATGATGTTATGTCCCTATCGTATTTATTTAGTTCTCTCACTTAAAGAGCGTTCTTTCTATTGTATTGCCATTATCGGTTGGTAAGTAAACAAAAAAAAAACGCTGACTGTGTTATGTTAATCAGTAATCCTGCCTCTTGTATGTCCGTCTCGTTCAGAAAATTTTTTAATTTTTTTTTTCGTATACACTAATGGTAATGTTATTTAGTCGTACTTCAGCTATCATATTTATTTCCAATTTTGTCATTAGTTTTGATGAGAGTTTTGGAAAAAAAAGTCGAGTCAAAATTTATGTTTAGGATAAAATCGTTGTTTAAATGATATTTTAGTTCACTATTCGTTCACTGATCTGACGTTCTATTTTGTTTTGTTCTTGTGGAAGTTATGTACAGGTTATGTGTATTAAAGGTAAATCTGATCGGACCAATAAATGTTTGTTCTGACGTCATATATGACATGTATATACGTTGAATATCTCCTTTTTCTTGAGCCGTCTTCGTTATCAAATGTTATGTTAAATATAGTAGATAAATTAAATTGGCAAACTAGATTATGTAAAAATATGTGAATATATGTATTGTAACTTGTAATTATATACATTATATAAATTCACGTGACTATAGTTATAATTTGACTACGATAGTTTATTTAAAATTTCGATGCATTTTATATATGTAAATATTTATATAATATTCGTATATAATACATATTTATGTATATATGTATTTATGTGCTTCGTGTAATAAATGAACATGTAAATTCAGTTATCGATTAGTTAGAATTATGTTTGTGTATATATTTAAACGTATTTACATCAGTATCGTATATTTAGTATATCGTGTAACTAGATTATCTAGTTGAATAATTTTGTGTAGCAATACTCATTTTGAAGATTTTACATGGCTGTTACGAGTAAATTTCTGTCATAGGCCAGTTTGATTTTAGTATATTTTCTCTTCTTTAGTATTCTTGGTCTTCTCCTCGGCCGTTTTCCATTTCTTCAATTAAGTTTATTATCCAGGGAGAATGTCTTAATAAGTGGCCAATTTCTTCGATTTTTTATTATTATTATTTTTTTACCCCAGTCCGACTAAGCCGGTGGGGCAAGTTTATTTGGTTACTTGTGTACAAAGGACCTGTTGCGTGCTTATTATATTATACAAATTACAAATTGTAAACTAAAATGAATTCTTACGTGAGTAAGGTGCAATGTATACTAACAAGTTAACACAAGCGACGAATATTAAAATGAGTAAACTATTATGCAGTGGTAATATTTATACTTAGTCACCAATGCATCTTTAAATTTCTTATATGCGAGAGAATATTTAAAAAAAAATTGCAGTAACTAATTTTAGTTATATACAAATATAAATTAACAGATGGTATTTGAAACAGTGTTAGTAATTAAATAAAGATTAAGAACATAGAGAAGAAAGTTCAACAAAATAAGTTGGGATGACATTTGTAATACTTAGATAACTATATATTAAAGGATCGATCACCTGTTTCAAACTCTTTTTTTTTTTTTTTATTATTAATGAAAATATTGTAGCCGTGTTGTGTGATTATTTTTGTTTATTACAAGTGGAGTGGTTTTATCAATTATGAAATTATCTCTAATATCCTTTAGGAATGGGCACTCATAAGTGGTATGATGGATTGTATCAGGAGTATTTAGGTTGCAACATTTACAGTTTTGAGTAAGTCTGTGATCGATTATTAACCCAAGGTAAATTTTGGAGCATAATTCAATTGGCTTATCAGAGACAATTTTTAGATTTTTAACATTTTCGTATACTTTTAGGTTCCCAAATAGGATAGACTTGCATTTAGCAATAGAAAAAGAAAACCCTAAGTCAGATATAATTTCTTAAAGTTTTTTTCAAAATAATTTCAATTTTATTTGGATTAGTATATTTTGTAATTTTAAAAATCACGCATAAATCGTCAGCATATGAAAATAATTGGGTTTAACATATTACAGAAGTCCTCCATTTCATAATGTACCCGTGTGGGCCCAAGTACAGAGCCCTGTGGTACTACCGGATTTTTTTTTAATTAAGCGATTTATTTATCTTCAAACGAGCAGACCTATTTTTAAGGTAATTAATGATAATGTTAATAAGAGATGGATTAATAGATTTATTTTGAAGAATCCTAATGATTGATGACCACCTGCAGTTATCAAAGACACCCTTTACATCAAAGGCAACTACAAATATGGACGATTCTTTTTCAAGGTTATTTTTAATAGTAGATATAAGTTTATATGCAGCACGTTCAGCAGAATGTGCTACACGGAAGCCGAACTGATTGGGGTGCAGTAGATTTTTATTTACTATGCCATCGGTAAGATAAATATTAATAACTTTTTATTGCTGACATTAATCTCGTTTCTTCTTCCACTCTTCAAGTACGTTTTTGTTTTTGATTTTTCTCTATCCAAGATATTTTCAGCATTTTTTTATAGCACCTTAATTCGAAATCTGCTTTTGGCTCTTCTTTCAAGATTCACAGCCATTAAATGCCACACTCCAAATGTAAGTTTCGATAGTTTTCTTGGGTGCAATGGAATATTTTTGGAATTAAGTAAGGTCTTTTTATTAAACGCGTTTTTGGCCTGTACTATTCTTTTTATAATTTTCTTTTCGCTCTCCTCGATCCGTTGCGCTTAGACTTCCTAAGTAGCGAAATTCCTGTACTTGCGGCAATATATTTTTTTTTATATATTCGTCTCTTTTATATCTTTTATTTTCCGTCTTAAGCGTGACATTATTTTGGTTTTATTTTTTTACATTTTTCAATTAGTGGTTCATGTAGGTCATTAATATATTGCTGTAATTTTGCTTCGCTGCCTGCTTTAATACTATATCATCTGTGTACCGTATTCAGTTGTACCACTGACCATTAATGTTGATAACGGCTTTTCTATTTTCTACAAATATTGTCATTGCTGCTTTTCTCTCTCTCTCTCTCTCTCTCTCTCTCTCTCTACATATATATCAGCCAACATCCTTGTCTAACACCATTTTTAACGTTAGTTGGGATCTTATTATCCATTATTACTTGTTGATTCTTGTATAGTTTAAGAATAATCATCTATCATATAATCTGAGTGAAGTCTCTTAGAATCTTGAATAGTATATCTTTATTAAACGCTCTTTCAATATCTATAACAGCTATACATACCGTTTTGTTTATCCTCAACGTTTTATCAATGATATATCGTAATGTGATTATGACTTCTCGCGTGCCTTTACCTCTTGTGAATCTAAATTGGTCTTTAAGTAAACTACTTTCTATTTTATTTTCCATACGTCTGTGAACAATTCTGGTTAACATGTTTAGCGTATGTGATAATAAATTTAATGTTCTGTGTTCTTCACTTGTTTGACCGTTAAATTTTTGAGAAATTTCCACCATGGTGGCATTTATAAATTTTTATATATATATATATATGTATGTGTGTGTGTCTCTCTGTCTCTGTGTGTGTGAATTGTATGTGTGTACATGTGTATATAAATTTAGTCAGGCTATTTTACAATTATATACATATGTATGTATGTAATGTATATTATGTGTATATAAATAGTGAGACTATTCGATTTTTTAGTAACACATTTTAATGATTTATTCAATGATATTTTAATGCTTTATTCAATGATGTAATTGTCCATTATTATATGATTAAATGATAGAGATTTACAACATTGTAATTAATCGATTGTCAGGTGCAGTTATGTATTGAAATGATATTCACTATCAAACGTTGTGTAATACTACGTAGCACTTGGCGGTATGTATTAGGATTAGTACATTCTATATTATCTTGTGTTGTGTGTGCTTTTTTATCAAATATTTGACTTCGTAAATTAGTTATGTAGTAGCTGGGTTGAATACTATAATGAATTGCTGTTTTTCCCAGCCGCGTTCGCATGCTAATCTCCGTTTTAATTAACCGTTGGTGTGTACTTTCAGCCTGCATAATTCATTACTTAAACTCATCCATGTTTGTACATACATTTTCAAAACAGATATTTATGTGATTACTTGATTTAGAGAAATTTTAGCTTTGTGTACTTGTTATTACTGTGAGAAGGGTGTTGGCATTGGTTCGTGAATAGCTTGTTTGGGTTATCGATTTTATAATTTTAAATCATAGTTATATTTTTCCGGAAATATACACGAATACGTTTGATTTTTTCAAATTGTATACTAATTTTCATTTATAGGATTATGTAAGTACTTTCCAATGTAGTGAGTGTACATGTGTGTGTAATTATACATTATTTTGCTTGTGTGTATATTTCAATAGGTATGTGAGTGATTATGTTTATGTTTATATATATATATATATATATATATATATATATATATATATATATATATATATATATATATATGCAGTTGTATAAGTGTTTTTTTATATTACTTTAATAATTTAATATAATTTTTCTATTTTTTTTTTTTATTTTTTTTTGTTTAATTCAATTGTATACTTGTATTCATTTACTTTTAACTGTTATGTGAACCGTATATAAATAAATAAATAAATATATCACCTTGATATTGGTTCGTATAAATTCGTGATCTTGCGTACACGAATGATATGTGGCCACCATTTGTATTAAAAGCGGCGGTTGCGATCTTTGCGTATAGTATAGTCGACTTCCGTTCGGTATATGACCGTAGTTATCTACTAATTGTACGAAATTATCTAGAATACCTTTTACGGTACGATACATTTCGCACAATAGTAAACCGCGTATAATCCAGTACGTATCCCAATAATACATTTCACCGAAACGTCCACCGGCTACTATGAAACCGTTCGGCAGGTATATGCTCGAGTGACGATCCGGATTATCGCGTACATCTGAACCGACTTTCTTAGATAATTCGGTCCAAATCGTATTGATTTGTAAAACCCATTGACGATAATTAGGATCCGCTATTCGTTGGGCTATGGCCGGTTGCGATTTAAAATCGGGTGGACGCCAATCTTCTAACGGGTCGTCTTTGAAATTATCGTCGATGAATGTTTTCAGCTGTTCGATACTAGGCTTGCCGCCTGTACGGTTTTTTAGTTGCGCGTACTTGTTCAGTATGTCTTCTTCCGAGTACATCAATTGTTTGTCGACGAACGTTTTCGAATCCGGATATATTCGGGCCATTTGAACGTCGTGAAGTAACTCGCCGTAACAGTATATTCGACTGAATGAAAAAAACAAATTGCGTCAACTACATGACGAAGCAGCTTATAAGAAAAAATCTATACGCATGAATGAGTGAGTGAAAAGTATATTTTACAATAGTTTGATAAAATAACGCGCGTTACGGTAATAATTTACGCATATATATGTCGAATTCTTACTGAAGAAGTAAAACGTTATGAATTATCTGACAATAAATGAGGTAAACCTTATTTATATTTTTATATATACCGGGTGTCCCAAAAAGCCGCTACTGGAAATGTTCGGAAAATGTGTTTGTAAAAAGACATTTACTTACACTTATTATTATTTTTTGTGTAATACTAAAGGTCACTTACCTAAACCTACAATAAATATTCAAATTGGACTCCTTTCACTTTCAGACAGGCGTTGACTCGTCTTGCCATGTTCAAAAACATTCGTTTCAGCATAGGTCGATTAATCTCGTTGATTGCCGCTGTCATTTTTGTGGTTAATTCTTCACTGGATTGGGGAGGTTGCTCAGATACATTTTCCTCCTCTACATAGCCCCATGAAAAAAAGTCGCACAGCGATAGGTCGGAATTACGCGGAGGCCATAAACCGCGAGAAATTATGAAGAAATTCAAAAAGTTCATTGTGTCATCTGCTGTGTGTGCAGTCGCTCCATCTTGCTGTAGTCAACAACACCGGTTCTTCACATCTAAATTAGCAATAAAATCGATAATAATGGTCTGGTAGCGAAATACATTAATTGTGGATTCTAAAAATATGGGACTGATTATCTTTTTGCATGAAATTCTGCGCCAGATTCCGATTTCGCGTGGGTGTAAACTGGTTGTCAAAAACTCGTATGGGTTTTTCGCACACCATAGTCGATAGTTATGTGCATTTATGTAGTCGCCCAAGTGAATCCATGCCTCGTTGTTAAAATAAACATCATAAAAACGACCTAATTCTGAACACGGCTAAACTGCTTTATCCATGTCAGTATTGTGCACGGCGCATGTAGGCAGTAATTTGTATTTTGTCGACACATGATGTGGTTTCAAACGTAAACCGCGGAGAGTACGATGTGTGATTGACCTCGACAAGTTTAAAAACGGATGACGAACAAACACTCGATAGTCAGCGTTTACTATGTTCAGCACCTCTTCCTTCACGTCCTTAACTATCAGTCGTCTGCCACTTCCCGTCTTCCAGTTAACAGTGTGCAGAAAACAAAATCGATGAACGATGCGATTGATCGTAGAGCTCGGCAGTGTGTAGTGATCTCCATATTCTTCTTGAAACAGCCGACTCATTTCTTTAAAAGAGCTCTCATTCGCGAAGTAAAATTCGATAATTTTGTAGCACTGTTCGGGGGGGGGGCATTTTGAACCACACTCAAATACTGCGCTGTCGTTATCACTTAAATTTTTAGTAAGACCAGTGTAACTAAAAAACCGGTTTGCCTCTATCATTAGTTTAACCTAACATATATGCCTTTTTTGGGGGCACTCGGTATATATATATATATATATTTTTATATATGTATATATATATTTATATATGTATATATATATATTTATATATGTGTATATATATATATATATGTGTGTGTGTGTGTGTGTGTGTGTATATGTATATGCATATACAAAACTAAGGGGGTTAAAAACGTTAATGTTCTTGATTCTCTTATATGGATTCGAAAAAACGGATCCTAAATTTCGTATCGGAACGGAAGTTTGAGGTCTTCGAAATGAAAATTAACATACCATGGACTGCGCATGGAACAAATAAATCTGTTCTGAAAGAACTAAAAATTGGTGAATGTGAGCGGTTAATTCATACAATCAGAAGAAGAATTTTATCCTTCTTCGGTCATATAATTCGGGCCAATAAATTGGAAAAACCGATTACACAAGGGAAAGTGGTAGGTCAAAAGAAATGAGGTAGATCAGGTAACCGATATTTAGATAAGATAAAAACACTAACTGGGTTGCGGACTATGGAATTGAAGTGGAAAAAAGAGGATTAATGGTAGTGGCATTCAATCGTTATAATATCAAGTTTCGATGTTCACAATCAGATTACAATATATATATATATATATATATATATATATATATATATATATATATATATATATATATATATATATATATATAAAGTAAATAAATAAATTTACAAGAAATTAATTAGCTGGCAATAAGTATACGAGATAAAGCTTATTTATATGTATGTAAATAAAATTTAATTTCAACAATATCTGCTATTAATATAACACGAATACGATCATCGGACAGATCTTAAATAGAACGAGGAAAGAAATATATAATTTAGTTGAAATATCGAGTTGATAATATTAACTGAGTAATAAGCACAATATGTAAACTAAAGGAAAATAAATATAATTAATCATACATATATATATATATATATATATATATATATATATATATATATATATATATATATAATTTAAGTAAAAGCTTTCGAAGGATTTGAAAGTTTAAGGAAAGCATTTAATTCTTTAATGTTTTATATTTTGTCCAAAATATTACGTGAGAATATTTTTCGAGCGAAATAATTTTTAGCTTGCTTTCGTATAAATTAATTTAGATACGGTTGAGTGTGAATTCACTATGATTTGAGTAGTAGCTATATATATATAATTTAAGTAAAAGCTTTCGAAGGATTTGAAAGTTTAAGGAAAGCATTTAATTCTTTAATGTTTTATATTTTGTCCAAAATATTACGTGAGAATATTTTTCGAGTGAAATAATTTTTAGCTTGCTTTCGTATAAATTAATTTAGATACGGTTGAGTGTGAATTCACTATGATTTGAGTAGTAGCCATACGGAGCGTTAAGTGCTACCCCGAGACATTTGTATAGTGCCTTTATATACTATATTTCCTTATTCCAATACAGACAGGAAAATAATATAATCGGTAAAATAAATGTCTTATAAATTATTATCGTATTTTGTTAGAGCTTCGTTTAGAACATTCATAAAATATTTATATAGTTTAAATAGTCTAGTACGGGCTTGTTATTAATTTATATAATTAATGCGATTACGAAATTGGATTAGACTATTATCTAAGGTAAGACGCTGATATTTCACAAATGGCTTCCATGGTTACTACTGCCTTTTAAATTTTACAAATTTGTCGATATTCATTAGATTTTCTTTCTATAAAAAACAATTGTTTCAATTATTTATTGTAGTATTTGTGGATTGTATGGCGTGTTAATCATTTCTTTCGATTTGAAGAGATAAGTTGTATACTTAGATTATTATCAATATATAGAAATGCATCAATATCTTTTCAGCCCGAATGAAAAAATATATATATATACCGTATTACTTCGAATTTAAGACGCACTTTTTTTCACAATTCAAGGTCTAAAATCAAGGGTGCGTCTTAAATTCGAGATACTTTCTAAATTGACCACATGTATAAGAGTAAAACTACCTATTATACGTACTAAAATCTATTATACATGGAATAGTGGTAGTAGTCCTATTGTATTTGCTACATTAATGCTATCGATATATTACACTAGCTGTAGGAGTTGATTAATGATGTTTATAAAAGTGACTTGTAAACCTATTCCCATTTCCGGTCACAGTCGTTGCTCGTCAGTCAGTATCGCTATCCCAAACATTGCAGTTACTAACCCATCGTTGTTTTGTTCGTAATGTAAAAGCTCTATTTTCCGATTTATCTGCGTTGATCTTAGATATCCACTTTTCCAATGCTTGTAGTTGAAGTTGAATAGATCAAGATGCCATTTATACGGTACTTTTTCTTTTTATTATGGAAAAGCGTTTTACATACGAAGCGGAATTTAAGCGTAAAGTTATTTTATGCGCAGAAAATATCGGAAA
The DNA here is from genome assembly GCA_032883995.1 of Coronaproctus castanopsis. NCBI lineage: Eukaryota > Metazoa > Arthropoda > Insecta > Hemiptera > Monophlebidae > Coronaproctus > Coronaproctus castanopsis. Next base: position 160,163,321 of record CM065053.1, on the reverse strand, counting down.
TCGTGCCGCCGGTTTACAGTTCTAGATTAACGAAGTGAATGTTTGCCGTTGGCGTGAAATGAAAAATAAGTTATTCGCGTGTAAACGAACAAGAAAATCCGTTTCGGGAACAAAACATGGAAGATATCCGGAAATCGATGCTGTCGTTTTAACTTATTTTAAAGAACTTCGCACGAAAGGTCTTCCAGTAACGCGAGAAGCATTAATGTTAAAAGCCAGAGAAATTGCCAGCGATAAATCTCTTCAATTTAAAGCTAGTCGTGAAAAATTCATGAAAAGACAATGTCTGTCATTACGTCGTAGAACCACAATTTGCCAGAAACTACCATCTGATTATGGGGATAAATTGGTGCAATATCAACGTCATGTAATACAACTAAGGTTAGAAACAATACCATCTTAGTCAAATCGGTAATGCTGATGAAACTGCCGTTTTCTTTGACATGCCAAGAAATTGCACGGTCAGTGAGAAGGGGCAAAAACAAGTAACAGTGCAAACAACCGGCTACGAAAAATTAAGAGTGACTGTTATGCTCAGTGCTACTGCGGATGGCAATAAGTTACCGCCGTATGTAATCCTGAACAGAAAAACTGTGCCAGAGGAAATCTTCTCGGATGGGGTTATTGTTCGAGCCAAACAAAATGCCTGGATGACAAGTAAACTTATGCAAGATTGGTTGGAGTGCGTATGGGAGCGAAGACCAGGTGGACTTCTCAAACGAGACAGCATGTTAGTGATGGATGCGTTTCGCGGTCATTTATCTGACGACATTAAAACCAGATTGGCAAATGGAAAATTCGATTTAGTAGTCATTCCTGAAGGTATGACAAGTCAGTTACAACCTCTTGATTTCGGTGTTAATAAAGCCTTTAAAGATCGTATTCGTGCGCAATACAATCAATTGGTTGACTGAAAATAATCATCCTCTCACACCAAGAGTGGCAAAATCAAACGAGCCTCAGCAGGTACGATTGTAGGATGGATTTCAAAAGCTTGGAAAGATTTACCGCCCTGTATAATCATCAAATCCTTTTTGAAGTGCTGTATATCGAATGCATTGGATGGCTCTGAAGATGATTGTGCATGGAATCATAGTGACGAAGATGACGCAAACGATTCTACTTCAACGTCCGGCAATGACGACGATTCAACAACCGACGATAGCAATTAAAAACAATTAGAAAAAGCAATAAATAGGTAATTTAGTCATAAAAATTACTTCTTTTTTTTTTTTTATTATTATTGCAAATGAAATTGCGCTAAGTAAGCCTATGTGCCTATAAGTTTATAATATTTCGTATTATGTTGAAGAAGTATACGGGTATTGACTATTAGTATCTTAATTATTTCTATTTCTTCCAAAACTTCCTTTCCTAAAACCTTGTAATTTTAATGCGCCTTAAATTCGATGAATTTTTTTTTTCTTCACGTTGAAAACCAAAAACCAGGGTGCGTCTTAAATTCGAGAGCGTCTTAAATTCGAAGTAATACGGTATAACAAGGGAATTAAATAAACTGCTTTCCTGTACTCTTCAACGAACTGAGTGGAGTGAAACGGATTTAATTTAATCGTAAAAGCGTATTTAATAATTATGAAATAAATGTAGAAGCTTATTATGCGTTGGGATATTAAATTAAAAATTATCTGCCGTAGTTAAATAAATACAATATTTCTGATATTCATATTTTTTACAACAGTTATCGTTTGAAATTTTTATCAGTGGACGAAATGACCTTGTTTGGAATTACAGGGTTTTTAATATTTGTGCATAAAAACAGCTGTCGTCGTGTATGTGAAATTTGGGAAAAAATACAGGATGGTTAATAATAATAATGATAATACTATACTTTAATGATAATATAATAGTACTATATAATAATCATAAGAATAATAAAAAAATTATAAACTAAACAAAATATAACAGTTTAATCGCTAAAAGTTGTTTATTATTGCAATGATAATACTATACTATAATAATAATATAATAGTACTATATAATAATAATAATGATAATACTATATTATAGTAATAATATAATAGAACGAAGTAATAATAATAAAATATTGATAACAATGTAATAATGATGTAATCAAGTCACTTATTTTGTAACCACGTAAATGTAACAAGTCTGTTTACGTGTATTCTTAATCTTCATTCGCGCGTTTCAATTTTTTACGCGTGGTCTAAAGAAAATATGAAAACAAAGTAATATTTTGAGTGCTTTTTCCGATAATTCGAGATAATGTTTAAAGCCATATATAAACATTTTCAGAATTTACGCATTCTACGTCGACTAAATACATTTTATTACGAAAATAGACGATTTTATAAGCTTTAAAAGTTTATGCGCTGTATAGAGGAAATACTGTGACTGCCGGCTTAAATTTAATGCGATTTGTACACGACTAGTTGTGCCCATAAATGCGCGCGTTAAGTTGTAGTTATAATTTTAGCGGCTAGTTTTAACTTAGATGAAATAAATAATAGTAATAATGATGATAATAATAAATTATTATCAAAAAAGTAGTTAAAATCGTTAAATTTTTATATATAAAAAGACCGCGAAGCTTTGGACGTAAAAAAAGTAAATTATAAAAATATATACAATTTATATGTATATATAAAAAAAAAACAATTGTGCCTCAGGGCACAAGTGAAACTAAAAGACGTTTTCCCAAAAAGACACTAATTTAATAAACTCACAATTTCGTACAAATTTATTAAAGAAAAGGAATGCACTGTCCGCTATGCTTAACTTGACGTGGCGATGAACTGAAGTGTTTTCGTTCCCCAATCTACGTCTACATCCTTTGTGTAGCGGAAATTTTAAAGAAATAATGGATAACCGTGCGCGCATGCGTCGGAGAAAGAACACGAACACGCAAAAAATGTCCACACACACACATATATATATATACGTATATATATATATATATATATATATATATATATATATATATATATATATATATATATATGTATGTATGTATATATATATGTATGTATGTATATATATACATATATATATATATATATATATATATATATATATATATATATATATATATATACTGAATAACAGATAGCCGTGTGCGCATGCGCAAGAGGGAATGCGAAATATAGATAGATAGAGAGAGATGCCAATGTATACACGCACTTATGTATGTCTTTTCATCATTTCTGTACGTGTTTGTGTGTATGTATGTAAACTGAATATACATGTATATGATTACAGCATGTGCGAATAAGAGGAGGCTACACTGTGTGAATAAATGCGTCTATGTGTATAGGCTCGTTCGCTCGTTTTACGGGTTATCTCCCCCATATACAACGCATCAATAGAAGTTTAACTTCAAAAATACAATAAAATGCAAAAAATACTAATTTAGTTGTACACTATCAAATTATTTTATAATTGAATCTGTTTTTCACCTTGCATTTTATTTTATTTTTGTCTTTTATGAAATTTTTTTTATATTTTTATATTCTATTTTTTCTTTTTTTTTTTATAACGACTTAATAGCCGAAGAGCTTTGTGGTCTTATTATATATGAAAATTTAGCGATTTTAACTTGGTTTTTTTGCTGCTTATTTATTTTTTAAAAATCACTTCATCGCACGCTTTCCAAATATTATGATTATAATAATAATTTCTCCGATTATCACGATAATGCATGAAATGCGAATAATATATATTTAAAATATTGCGCATTCACCGGAGTGTTGCTTCTAATTACGTTTGTTGCCGTACGAACGATTAAACGTCTATTCATTCACACTAAAAATTGTTTAAACAGGTTTTATATGGGTGTATACACACTAACCAGGCACAGACACGGAAAGACAAAGACACACACCGACACGACACGACACGACATGGAACATTTGTCGGAAAGAATATTTTGTCTGTGTCTGTCGGTTCCTGTCAGTGATTGTTACTGTCGGCGAATGTAAAAAGTACACGATACAGTCATGTTGTCTAATTTACATTAGATTATTCAAATTGTATTTTATTTTTTATGAATATCTGTGTTTATTTTATTATTGTGAATTAAATATGAATGTGGAGCTATTAATTGAATATGTTCACGAACAAATACGTTTTCGTTTAATTTTTTTTTTGCTTCTTCTTGGTCTAATAATAACGCTATTATTGTTAAATCTTCTAAAGAATGTTGCTCAAACATTTTAAATAAACATAAAAAACACGCCCGATCGCATGAGAACTCGCGTAACATTATGATTACGGTCGTGTGATATCTATTACTTTCCGATGCAGTGTGAATGCAGCGTAATTTTCTGTCGTTGCTACTCGGTCGTGTCTTGTCGTGTCGTGCTGTATAGTGTGAATAGACCTTAAGACGAGGATAATAGAGTAATCGAAATGAAAATAATCACAATAATGTAAATAAATATTAAAAAGTGACGACGGTGTAAGTTACCTCGGACAGTCTGGTATACAAATTTCGTCCGATGACATTCCTAATTTCGTCTGTTGTTCGTAACTAACCGCGGTACAAATTGCCACAAATATCGTTATCTTCGCGGCGGATGTAGTAAATATCGCGAAATTGTAATTTAATACGTAGTTCATTTTAATCATGATAATAATAATAATACCGATATCGTAATTCGTTATCGTCCGCTAATTAGGCTATCGCGTAAAATCTTCGCTTGACTTCTTCGCGTTACGGCTTAATAATCTGTTACGGATTAACGAATACTCTACTATTCCGATTGGGCGTGCCACTTGAATAAATAATACGATATATAAACGATGTTTGAACGAGTTAACATGTTGTACTCGGAGTGAAAGAGTTTATCCTATACGAAAATTAAAAATAACCAACGAACATTATTTTAATTATTTTTATTAATAATAAATTACCCCCCGACGCCTCGTAAGTGTTTGAGTATCTATCGTTGACAGCTAATATAAAATTACCTATATCGTTATTTTTTTTCAGTTATGATAGCGGTTAAATATTTTATTTACATATGAAAAAATAAGAATAATCATATATATATATATATATATATATGTGTGTGTGTGTGTGTGTGTATATATATAATTGACTCGGAAGATAAAAAATTAGTAGTAAAATACGTAGTTTATATGCTGTAACGTGGTACGCGTATTTTTGTTTTTTGTGCGTTGAAACGAGTACACACATTTAACTTGATTTCCACGCCATCAGATGATTCACAAATTTCAAATTGGAATTAGTGTGCTAAACGATGGCTAAGATAAAAATTTACTTTTCAATCTTACGTTTAACGGCCAATTCTAAATTCGCACATTTCGACTGCATCGACGTAATCTGGTATTAACGGCGGTATTTAAGATGTAACTTTATTAACGACTAAAAATAAGTTTAGTAAGACGGCTTTCGATCCCTTACTACAGTTTAGATTAGAGGTAGATACTAGCTATTTCAATACATCGAACAGTTTCCCAAATGGACTTCACAATTCCATTGTCGAATCAATATCGGAGAAGGAGTACAACGCTTATGAAATTATTTACATCGATGGCTCTATTGAACATTCCAAAAACAGATATACAGCGCCTCTTTTTTTTCTATCACAGTAGAAACATCTCTAAGTTATTTCTCATACATAATGGAGCTCATTATTTTTTGGGGAAATCCATGCCATATACGGGGCTGTTTCTTTTACTACATTATACAGAGAAAAAAACCTGTGGCGTCTATTACTCGATCGGATATAATTCCGACCATCGAGAAGCACGTTAAACTATAATGAGTTCAGTTAATACCTAAATTTAAAGAAATGTACCGTTCTTTTCAATCATATTTAAAATTTAAAAGCTTGTTAAAAGGTAAAAAATATGTCACTATTCAAAGAACAATTCCAAAAGAGCCCTGGTTTAAACATGGGCATTTCCTCCATAAAGATTTTGTCTCTGTGTTTTTCAGACTACCTAGCAACTTTACTAACTTAGAGATCATCAGAAGTGGAGTTTGAGATATGTAATATCGATGATATAGCATCGAACATCAAATCTTGTTCTGCCCCAAGTACAAAAATAGAGTTAGCTTTCTGTCTGAACTTCTATCGACAATGAATATGCTGCCAATACAGCTTGAAAAGCTTATTGTGGATCCTACTTCTCTGGATGCGTGTAGATTATATAATTTTATTAAGGCTAATAATATAAGTTTATAGTCGGAACAGTCCACTTAAACGGGCCAAAGGGTGAAAACTAGGCAAAAAAAAAAGTTGCGTAGAACGCGATATATCAAAAAATTTCGGCAAACGATAAAGAATTATTAGGATTGATATTTTTATCGAAATTCGAGAATTTGTCGACGACGTTAAAATAAAAAATAAAGTGACAATTTTTCTCCCTGAAAATGAAATGAGTTGTTTTGTAATAATAATTAGGAGATATTGGCGATAATGAACATTTTGTAAATAATTTACTAATTTCAATTTCTCTCGACGCAGTGAGATTTGTTAATAATAATTTAAAAAGCTGTAACTGTATTACTAATATGAAATTAAAGTTGTAAGCATACATATTATAGCATTTTTATAATTTAAATTGTGAAGTTATCATGCTGTAGACCTCGAAAGCCCTCTGTTTTCTTCCGCTGCCCCTGCCGACATAATCGACTGAATTAAGATCTTTGATCCCGGTTAACGTATTTTGTAATGGACTTGTCATGATAGGTTTACATGAGAGTATAATACGGTGGTTTCTCCTTGCCTTCCGTGTGCTTTTCAACCAGGGTTAACTCCCTTAGCCTTTGAGTGACCAAACCCTTACCGCAAGGCAGCGGTTTGCTATTGGGGAATAGCCTGGTGAGACATTTATGGCGGCCTCAACTCGCCGAAGGTGAGAAGTCGTTGGACTCATGTAGAGTTTTAGTAGACAGTTCCCCAGTCTCTCCACATCCTCATTCTCATTGCCCTGTCACTACTGAAATCGCTTACATGAGGCTTTCCACCAGTAGCCGCTCTTGGTCCGCGATTGCTTGTTTGACTAATGTCTTATTCACAGCTAATCCACATGTAGGCCATTCCACTATCCGCCACCTGTGGACGCGTCTCACACCGGTTAGAGCTCCGGTTCCTTGAAGGTACAAAGTACTCCCAGGGGGATATATATATATATGTAATATAGAAACAAAGTAAAAATACACACAAGCGCGCATACTTGTACATATATAAATGTAGGCCGTAGCATGTTTTTAAATGTTTGTTTCGCACGAATCAAAGTATAAAATACAAATACTTAGGAATTTTAACTTTTGAAAAGAACTTTTAGTGTTATACTAATTAGTCGACATTTCAAATTCACGATAATTCTGTTCCCGGTTCTACCAATGCGCATATAAGTATACCACACTTTGGGACGAAAATTTTTCAGTTTATTTGTTTGTTTATTTACTTTAAAGAAGTGGCGGGTGCCTATAGAGTAGAGTGTGGATAAAAATAATATAACGAAGTTCGACTTTCAGCGTTAACGTTATAAATTTTTAAATTAATATCGTTGTAAAATTTTTTCGCGTCGAACATTACAATTGGCGATGCGAAGGTGTGATGAAAGAAAATGCCGGTGACGTTTAGACGAAACAGGTGTGTGTGGCCGTGCACGTAAATTTTGGTAGGAGGACTTACCGCGTTTTGGTATTAGGCGATGTTCGCCACGAAAAATTTAAATTTTCCCGGGAAATTTGTCGTTTTATTTCGTTTAATTAAAAAGTTAAAATTGGATAAGTTTCGTCGTTATAAATACCCGTTCGACCAACCGTTCGGAATTTTAATTTATAACTTGATACTTAAACGGCGCGATACCGATTTTAAAGCGTTGTCGATTCGATGAACATTACTTTATTTTGGAAGGGACAAGTCTCGTATTTTTTTTTCATGATAGTAATTTCCGCAATTTTTGTCGCGCGTATTGTTTTACAATTTTCTTATAAGCTTCTTAACGAGTAACACCGGTTCTCGTGTGTGTATATATATATGCATACGTTTTCATTTTGAAATCGATGAGAAAAAAATAGAACAAGTAAAATAGTTTAGTTATTTCGGTCAAATAATATCGCGCGATCTACACTACGACGATGAAATTAACTCCCGAATTTGTACTAGCGAAATATGTTTTCCAATCAAAGCAAAGCGTACTAAGGCAAAAATCCGTGCTGTTAAATCTTAGAAATTGAATACTGAAAATTATATAACCGTTTACAGTACAGAAACATGCACCTTAAATAAGAGTTATGTAGGTAAGTTACGGGCGTTCGGAATGTAGGCCTAGCGGAAAATGGAACGGATAAGTTGAACAAAGAAGAAAATCTATGACAGGTGCTCAAGCAAATTGAAGGAAAAGATGGCTTATAAATATAATAAAGAAAACGCGCTTAAACTGCATGGTGGTCTACTTACAGACATATTAGAAGGTGAAATTATAGGGAAAAAAAAATCGTAGAAGGCCGAGGAGTACATTCGTAGCGACATGGATAAAAGAAAATTGTGCGGAACTGAGTCGAGCTGCGGCGGAAGACCGGGGTCGCTGAAAAAATATCATGTAGAACAACCAGTCCTGGGACTGAAGGAATGATGATGATGATATACATACTAAGAATGATAAAAAGGTTGAGATGTAAATGATGCATAAATTACATCATTTCCATTTACTTTTTTCGTTGCGTAGTAGCGGTAACTGAAATTATGTTTCCAGCTTTATACGGAATAAGCTGCAAAAATCGATTTAATTTGGTCGATGATAATTTTTTATAATTTTACATATATCTGTTACTTTAAATAGTTTCCTTAATTTTTTGGTTTTTAGAGATTATTTTTATGACATAAAAAAAATACATATGTCAAAACTAATAAAAAAATCTGTAACTTTTCGTGTGTATTCATTTGTCATCATATTTTTTTTTTTTTTTTTTTTTTAATGAGAACGATGCTGACTACGCTCAGATTCAAAAAATAAGATGCGTATTAGACGGATCTTAGTTGTCACAGTTCTCTCCCGTGAACATGTGGTAATTCTGCATCTGAGAAATATTTAGTAGTCACTCGTGATGACGACTTTGATAAATTCTGAATTTAATTATACAAGTTTTTATTTGGGTGATTATATTTCTCTTATTATCGTTTGAAAGCTTCTTCTCGGGGATTATTTGCCAACACGTTATTCATCAATTTGAGCAGTAGTAAGTCGTAATATGCTCTAGATATTGATTTCAGAACACTTTATTAAAATAAATCACAGAAGTATATATTAATTTGTATCTAGATTGGCTGACTAAGATTATTACCGGTAATCATATTTTTATTAAATCTGATAGCAATTTTCATTTTTAAAAAATAGTTTCGGTATTTTAAGCTCATAGATATTATCTAATCATGGGAATCCAATGTGATATTATCGGTATACCGAAATATATTTACAGTTATATTATGACATCGTACGTTTAAAAAAACTTAAAGAATAATTATGCCAGAACTGCCACCCCCAATAGACTCTCTTTTGCGATCGTTTTAGTAATTTTAAACATTACATTTTCAGTTATATTGTTGAACATCCGTAGAATAAACCCGTTTTGCGGTCGGTTTGCGTGTTTGATAATACTGATCAGGCCTACAGTTTTCTCAATTTTAATAGTCTTATAATATGTGTAATCGGGCATAGTATGCTGTTTCCTGTACTTTTTTTTTATCTTATAAAAATAATCGTTAAAAACCAAAAAATTAAGGAAACAATTTAAAGTAACAGATATATGTAAAATTATAAAAAATTATCATCGACCAAATTAAATCGATTTTTGCAGTTCATTCCGTATAACGCTGGAAACATAATTTCAGTTACCGCTACTACGCAACGAAAAAAGTAAATGGAAATGATGTAATTTATGCATCATTTACATTTCAACCTTTTTATCATTCTTAGTATGTATATCATCATTATTCCTAGTTCCTTTTCCGTACAGTTGTTGGTAGCTTTCGATTTTTGCTATATCCAAGTTTCTTAGCAGCTACTTATGTTGAAATGAGTAAAATGAAATTTTCGACAATATCTATTTCAATGATGAAATGTACAGGTCTATCTGAAATATTAAACAGAAACGGATCCCGAACGATGTGATTCGGTCGAAAATAAACGTGTTGTGTAACGTTCTGTGTAAATGGATTAGTGTCTTTTTTGTACAGTACGGTCACTTTCATTTGTCGCCGTCTAAATAATTAATTTTATTCGATTTTTTTTATCATGCTCGTCAGTTTTTCACGCCTGAGAAGTTTTGTCGAAATCCCTGACATTAGATAAACTGCTCATTCTGAAAGACAGAAGCGAATTCGGTTATATTACATTCGGCGGCTTTTAAATGTTGATTCAAACCAGCTACTATCGTATTTTTCTACAACCTGCGCTTGATAATCTTTTATCGAGTTTCTTTATATATGGCGATCCAGAGAGAAGATGATCGGTTTTGTTGTTTTTCGAATACCTCAAAAACTACTCGTCCAAGTTGTTCGAATGAAATTTTATTTAAAAATACGGAAACGAGAGATTAACTTACACAATCACTCGTGGAACACAATAATATCGTTCAGATCACCGCCATTTGAAACAATACATTCATTCAGTCTTGATAAAATTTTCAAATACTTTTTCGAGCATATGAATATTTGAAATTCATTCAGAAATTCGAGTTTTGAATTTCGAAACTCTCTTTGCACTGTCGTGTTCGATCCACGCCGAAAATAACGTTATACGCAAAACGCGCGCTTTATAGAATGCCATGATAACTGAAACTGGACAAAAACGAATCACTCGTATGTACGCTAAACGAGGAGCACGCGGTTTGCGTTTATGTAGTCTTACCAACTGCGCTATTCAAAAAACGAAAACCGTCCATCTTCTCGAGGTCATCTTATACATGTGGGAATCGTGTAGTTAACTGTAGCAAAAACATGAAATTTCGCATATGTATATGCGCGTGTGTGTGTGTGTATGAAAATAAAATTACATATACTTTCTTATCGTAGTCACTGTATTCGTGTGTATAGAATAAGAGTGAATAAAATCTACATAAATAATTACAGTTTACGTTCGAGTGGAGACACTTTTTTTCTGGTAGTAATTCTATATGTAGATACGATTGAGGTATGCTAAACGATGACTGACGTTATTAAAGATTGTAAATTATCCAATACACGTTGACGAAGAGGTACGTTATACTTAGAAAGTCGTTTATATATGTATATCGTTTTAAAAAGGATGTTAGATAACCTTGTATTTACTTCCTCGTTAAATTAACCTACATTTAATATAGATTCCACCGTTGATTAGGTTTAATCGCAGATGTAAACGCGGCTCCTTTTATGATAACGATAGATGTAAAGAGTGGACTAGAGTTACACCGAATAAACGGATAGAAAATGAATTAAAAATTTAAGGAAGTCTATTTGAAACGTAAATTTCATATTAAATTTTAAAGAACTACTTTTAAATAATCTAACCTAACCCGCGCTAACCGGCGCAATCCGGTATCTCGAGTAGATACGTATCATAAACCCCACACAAGATTCATCTTTTACCCGTATACGAGGGAGTATTCTTAAATTAATATGAAAACATTTTTATATTTTTAGATTACGTGTTTAAGAATTCCTCTATTTAATTAGCCATTTAAAAAACAAATATAGACATATATGTATGTATGTTATATATTATTTTACGTGAATATTACTTTTTCACTTGAAATCATATGAATAATTTTATTTTTTCGAACACGTTAACAAGAAAATTATTAACCCAAAGACGAACATGTAACAGTTTGGCTACTAAATTCATTTACTTTAATAAATTTCTATCAAATTTCTATCGTCCATAAACTAATTTTTCTACATACATTTTAATTTATTATATATATATATATATATATATATATATATATATATATATATATATATAAGTTACCGATTAATTCAGGATTTCAGTTTCCTTCGCGGTTTATTTCGAAAAAAGGGGTACACGGTATGATCTAATATATGTACGACATTAACAATAATAAACGAATGAATAAGTAATTAGTAAAACGTACCGAATTTAGTTAAATTAAGAATAAAACAAATATCTTGTTTCGTAATTCGAAGATTCCATGGACGCGATTGATTTTTTTTATTATCTATATCTTGTACGCGCGAAATAAAATGTGCTAGAATTTATCTATATAGATATTGGTATTTGTTTTAAAACGTATATTTCTTTTACACGCGAATCTCAGAATAACGAATTTAAATACGTAACTAGCCACTGTATGCCAAATCACTAACAACCGTTTTGTATGAGCGATTGCGTTCACAATAATCTGCTCGTGGCTTACAACGTCTGTCAATGCGAAATAAGAAGTTGTTTTAACGGGACAATTATCGCATTCGCTTTACGTGTTGATAGCAATTTTCCCCTCCAGGTGGTTACATATATATATATATATATATATATATATATATATATATATATATAAAGTATGTGTATCAGCGCGTGTGAGTGTGTGTGTGTATATATATATTTAGTATACGAATAAGCTTGTAATTGGTATATGTATAAAGAAGTTACTGTGCAAAATAGTCTGGTTAGAAAGGCTGTGATTGTTACGGTTAAATGTTTACCGTCTCAGGAAAAATGTCATTAGGAAATTCTAATCTGCATTGTATTGGAACGACCAGGATACGAATATATTACCGAATATTTCAGGTTAAATAGTTATTTTTCTTTTCGCATTAATTTGTTGGCTGTTATCGAACGTTTAATTGTTGCCTTCTCTGTGCATGTGAGTGTGTGTGTATATACATGCAAATATATACTGTGTGTGTTCGTTATCATTCGCCACGATCAGCTGTTAAATATTAATGTACCGAATGAATATATAACTGAATTCGATGAATATACATTATGTATATGTGTGTGTGTGTGTATCGCGGTGGTATAGTTGCTAGAGTGTTCGACTGTCAATTATTGGACGGTCGAGGGTTCGAAACTAACTCGCGATATAAAAGTTTATAAAGTTTTTCACCTCATTATATAACTTCATTATCACGGAGAAGACAGAGTTGTACCCTACTTCGTACAAATCATATGGGCACGCATCTGCGTTGCATATAATTGCTAGCCCATTTTGCACGAAAAAAAATAAATGTAATAATAATTCGAATAATCTAATATCACCTTAAATATAAATTACTTTTCACGAAAGTAATAATTATCATCTAACCCCGATAACAGGCAAATTGGTCTTTCCCGAGATGTTTATTTCGAAGTATTTTTGTCCTTTTTTTTTTTTATTATAACACTACACTAACCTGTTTGCGTTCTTGTGTTCATTTAGCGTTTCCAGTTCATGTGTGATCTGTCTAATCCGCTTTTAATCTTTTTTGTTTATTAGTAGTATAGTATATTTCAATACAAAATTTTATAAATCACGAAGAATTTATATGTACGTACATATATGCCAAGTATCATTAAAGTTAGCTTAGCAGTTAAATACAACCAAATGACTTTACAAAACTAAAGAAATAATAAAGAAAAAAAATTAAAACACTAAATTAACCGATTACGGAAATAGTAAATTAAACCATGTGGAAATACAAAAATATTTATTTTTATCGGCTAACAAATAACTACCCGGTACAACTAAGGAAGTAAAATGAAGAATTAATCTGGATCGGAGGAAATAGGTTTTTCCCCCCACCCGAAGAATAACCCACTAAACAGAATAAAAAGTTTAGTAACGAGTAGTTAGGTCTTTATTGTTACAGACTTGGAGTTTATCCGATAATACAATTAATAAAATAAAGAAAACGCGATTGAAAATCCGAATCGTGGTCAGAGTGCTTTATCTTGCACGGTATTAAAATGCAATTAGAATACAATTATTGAGTTAAGTTTAAGATGCGGATATTCTTAATTACGTGCTATAAATCGATATAGATGTAAAAGATAAAATTAGAACAGATCGAAGATGGACAGCAAGAATCTCACAGTGACGCGGAAAAAAAAGGACCCAGCGAAGACCGCATATGAGATGGGATTACGAATTCAGGCAAAAATTAGGAGTTACCTGGACCAGAGCTACTCAAGACCGGAAGAAATGGCGCAAAATATGTGGTTAATTCATGAAGAGGCTACACCATGAAATACTGGTTGATCAGCTGAATATGATGATATATGTATATAATTTTTTTACACTACTCGTTGAAATATTTATACCTCTATCTAACTAGACATATTTCACGTGTGGTGTTGTAATCTTTATTACTCTGTCGTGAAGAGACCGTATATGTTATTTTTAAGAGCATTTTAATATATATTTTTTTTTATAAATGTGTATTGCAGTCTTAAACTAATGTTTAAATAATCAATGTATATGATTAATTATTAATTAAGCGTGTATAGAATATTAGTCCGTTAACTATTTCCTTTATTATATATATTATAATTTTGTTTATATTAAAAGAGTAATAACAGTAGTGTAAATAATAATATAATAAATATTTTAATATCAATAATTATGCTATTTCTTTGTACGATCTAAAAATAGTTTCTAATGTATCAGAAGTCGATCATCAGTTGGTTAAAATAATGGTTTTACGTTTGAAATTGGATTTCCTACTACAAGGTCAGATAGAAGTTTTAATTCATAATAGAAAGTTTATATCGCATTTCACTTTCTGAGAATTTAAAGAAGGTATGTGTAGGTTTGTATTGTTCAGGCGAAGGGAATTCATCTTATAGATCTTAAATTTAGAACACTGAGAAGCAAAAACTGTGCATTCAAAGAAAAAGTGTTCTAAGTCATCTACTCCGTTACTAGATGAACAAGTGCAGGTTGGAATACTCACAATACGGAACCTATATAAGTAGGCTGGAAATTTGTCAGGACCTGACAAGATTCATGTATAGAAGTTGATATTTGGATTTTTAATCTTCAATCTCTCAACAATACTTGGGAAAAACTGGCGTGTTTTTATTATTTATATGCATAATTACATAACTAAATTAGCTTTAATCGCTTGAGACGTCTAACATCTGCTAGTGTATCGAGGAAATGGGTTATAGATTCGTTTTTCGTGCTAAGTCACAAATAACCTCGTCTACCCACTTGAGATGCAGATCCTCGTTTTTTTTTATACGAACTTTAAATTTTAATAATGAAAAAGTATTCGAAATGTGAAAAAATTATGGCTTTTACCGAAATCTAAAAAAAAAATGAAAGTAGGTTGTTTATGATAGTAGTATGTTTACTTCTTATATCACGATTATAAATGTATACCATAAATCCTGTAGTAATTCTCACTATTGTTACTTCTACTCAGAATTTGGGATGTACGAATTAATCTTATTAAAGCGTGATACGATTGGAAGCATACACGTGCATATACATGCCATTTGTGTGTGTGCGTGTGTGTGTTGTGTAGTCTACTTTCTATATTAGGAAAATGCACCCGGTTGATCATTTTATTCATGGCCGGAGATTACGCTGATAACAAATACACAACTATTGTATATTATTAATCTGTTTAATTTTGGGTACAGTTTTCAATTTAAACGTAATAATTTCACATTTATTTCTGTATTCGTGAAGTCGAAAAATTCGAAGAATCGAAATGAAAATTGTTGTCATTCGACGATAATAAATTCTAATAACGAATTAATGTAAAATTTTGTTTTCTTTTTTTTTTTACATATTTAATTGTGTAAATAATTTTTATTTCATTAATCGTTCTAAGAAACATTTTTTCAAAATGTAAGCATTTAATCGGTGTAATTTGAACAAAATTATATAGTTAATATCTTAATTAATAAAACGAACTAAGAACACAGTTAAGCACTATAAAATTTTTTATTTACACGAAGCTTTTAGACAGTTACGTCATCATCAAGCGTACTTTATTGTGTACGCTTGATAATTACGTAACTGTCGAAAAGCTTCTCATAAATAAAACATTTGTAGTTTGAACGAAGCATAAATGATAAACCTCGTTCAAATTCTATTCTGTGCTACCACTCGCGGTGTCAGTGTTACTGCTAGTGGGGTTGATATAAATTTTAAAGATACCTCGAAATTTTGTATTATCTACACTAACGTAGAACATGCTAATTATGAATTTTATATGCGATGATATGGGTTTGGTGAAAAAATTGCTATCCTTTAGCGAATTGAAAAGAAATGAAGAGGATTCCCAGGAGATTCGTTTGATTAATCTTCGAATGAACTATAATTAAATTTCATTCCCTCCTCTCACACACATGACACACACACACACACATATATATATATATATATATATATATATATATATATATATATATGATTTAATCTGCTTGATAATGATAAAGGTTGAGATGTAAATGATGCATAAGTTAGATCATTTCAATTTCTTTTTTCATTACGTAGTATCTGAAATCATGCTTCGAGCTGTATTCAGGATAAACTGTAAAAATCAATTTAATTTAAATTATTCGGTTGATGATAATTCTTTATAATTTCATTAAGGCCGTACTTTAAATTGCTTCCTTGATTTTTGTTTTTAAGCAATTATTTTTATAAGATAAAAAATACACATCACGTCTGTATGCATGTATGTAAAACTGAAAGAATCGATTAAATATGACTTATTTTTGAATATTTATATATCCAGCCGGTAATTTCACTAAATCGTAGTCGTGGTGTAATTAATTTTTGGAAATACTTCCGTATAAATTTAATTAGATGTGCCTATTTTTTCCCTAATTATTCCATAAAAATGTTTTTATTTATTTTAAAAAAGAAATTAGCAAAAATTAGTTCCCGTGTAAAGAACTTGGAAAAACCGGTTATGTTTACAAATTATAATACGCTGCATGAATATCCAATTACTATAATTCTTTTAATGATTTTGTAAATATTGTCAATATTTGTTTGCCAGTGCTTATATTTGAATTTAATAATCCTGTAATGTTTAAACGACGTAATGTTTTTAAAATTGAACCGAGCTCTAGTTCTTTTAAGTTGGTGTAGTATATAAAAACGAATACTCATTAATTCGGCGAGCGTTTATATGCAACGTGCGATAGTTTATAGATTGCCTAGTTTTAAAATATCACTAATGCGCATTAGGAGTAAAATTAGACATAGAAAATTATTCGGAAAATTATAAAAAATTAAATGTCAAATAGTAATAAATAATTAAATATTACGATTAAGTTCGATGATGAGTTAACATTAAAGTCGGGTTATTGCACCGTTAGATATATTTAGGAGTGTATAAAGTCCGAGGGCTTGGTGTGTGTTCGATTACACTCATTGACAGAGTAGAAGTACTTATAGTTAAATTTGGTAGAATTAGTAACATTTAAGATTTTAGTTTATGCGCTTAACAATGATGTTCGAAAAGCTTTGCTTGATATATAATTTTTAGCGATTTAATTTTGTGTTTTTACTTTTAAATATCACTACACTTGGCGCACAATCGGATTCAACTAATATTAATAATAGCAGATTAAAAATAAAATAATATTGACAATAATACTTGATTAAAAAAAAAACAGTTAAAATCACTAAACTTTATTTATTAAGCAACGCTTTTCGGCAACTACGCCATTATCAAGCTATATATAAATAAAATTAAATATATAAAAACATAAAATATTAATTTAAATATAAGTTCACAATTTTTACATAATAAATGAATTATAAATACTTAAAACTATCTGACAGTGACCGTGGTAAACAACACAATCAAATATCAGTAATATAAAATTTACAGAACGATAAAAATAATTTATTAAATTCAATGGTAAATTTTGAGGAAGAATTAATTTTAAAAAGTATATTGTAAAAATTATATTATTCCTAGCTATTGATTTTTGATTACATAAAAATATATTTTTAATTGTTCAAATACATATTTTTATAAAATACTTATTTTCTAGCTACTGTTTTGTAAATTTTATATTACTGATATTTGATTGTGTTGTTTACCATAGTCACTGTCAGATAATTTTAAGTATTTATAATTCATTTATTATGTAAAAATTGTGAACTTACATTTAAATTAATATTTTATGTTTTTATATATTTAATTGTATCTATATATAGCTTGATAATGGCGTAGTTGCCGAAAAGCTTTGATTAATAAATAAAGTTTAGTGATTTTAACTGTTTTTTGTAATCAAGTATAAAAAATCACTACATTCCACAATCTAAACTTTGATAATAATAATTAGCACTATTCAAATGCAACCCTAATATGTCGATACTATTCTTACAGTTTTTACATAAATAATCATCATTTCATTAAGCGTCATCTCCGTATCGGAAGTAGACGACTACTTACCTATATTTAGTTGTACAGTGTAAAGTAGCATACAAGTCAATCAGAATATGACGGTAACAAAGATAAATAAACACAAGGGAAAATTGATTATAATCGCTTTGTTGTCGCGGCACAATGCATCACCGCGTATTTTTGTAGTGTACTATATTATTACTAGCGCGCATATGGTGTTGCGCGTTGGTGGTTTACCATTGCCTTCCACGCGATGATATTAGGATTAATTTATATTTTTATTTTTTGATGATAATTTTCGCGTCACCGATCCTATTCGAAGTCGGTACCTTCCGTATAGAAGTGCGTACTCTGGCCACCTAAAAGCGATATATTTGCGTCGAACTGTTAATTTAATTTTGTTCCATGTATATTGATATAATAAAGTACATTTTTTTTAACGTTAGGTCGAATAAATTATAAGTATGCGAAAAATGTGTTCCTTTTATAATGTGTATAATGGTATGGCATGGTGGAAAAACGGCCAACAAACAAGTTATCGGATTTCGTTGATGTGACATTTACATCGTTACCACGGAAGGTCGAGGAAGTTGTCCCTTGTGAAAGTCTATAGTTTATGCTTTTAACGTGGAAATGGGAATAATATTCAAAATTATACTTAAGTGGGAATTTAAATAAAGGTCTGATTCGTTTCATAGCGCCTAGGAAAAAAAGGTTGTTTTTTCATACAATAACTGACAACGGTGCAAAGGTTGGGGCGGGCAGGGTACATAACAGGAAGATATGTAGTTTACTCGTCGGGTTTAAAAGGTGGTCGCATTACGAGTTTTTCAGATATTACTAAAAAGTTTCACGTAGTGCATTTCACTGTGAATGTACAATGCGAGGTGTGTGTGTTTATGTGTTTATGTTCCGCTAAGATAACTTTTCCGCTTTAGTAGCCGAGAAATAGTTTTAATACGTTGTGCCGGGAAAACTTAAAAGCAGTTTCTCACGTACTTTCAGTTTATTTAGAGTAGTTTTAAAATAATTTCCGACATTATCTCTAGATTTAAGTGTTCATTTTGTAAATAAACAGGGCAGCCTGTCGCGTGTTATTTAAGAATTCAAAATAAGGTTCAAAATATAAATGCATTATATATATATATATATATGTGTGTGTGTGTGTGTATACATATTTATTTATGTGTATACGAGCGTGATTACATAGTTTAGTTTTTTTACATATCTTACTTATTTTGCATTTATTCGGTATTAGAAAATGATGTTTATTTATTGATCGATAGTAATCCAAATCGTGGTCATATTTTCATGTATAATGTACAATATTAAAATACAATTAGAGAACAAAATTATTAAGGGAGTTAACAAAACAAAATAAAAACAATGTTAATCACTATAAAATTTATTTTATTTGCAAAGCTTTTCGACTATAACATTATTATTATTATTATTATTATTATTTATAATGTTTTTGTACTGCTTGAAAATGACGTTATAGTCGAAAAGCTTTTTGAAAATAAAATAATTTTTAGAGTAATTAACTTTTTATTTTGTTTTTTTATTCATAAAATCACTACTCTCCAATGCATCAAAATTAACGGGTTGGATAGATAGATAGATAAAAAGTATAGTTACAATATCAAATATATGTTACAACAAAATAACGAAATTAATAATATAACGTATACACAGTTCTTACTACGTATACTAGTTTAAAAATTATGCCCAGTTGCTTTTAACCAAAATAGAAATACAAGAAAGACCACTAACAAAAGCTTACTACCTATATATAAATTTATAAATATTTACGTTAATAGGATAAACAATAATTTTTATGCATATTATACACATACACACACAAAGAAATTTGATAAATGTCAGCTGTACATCATAAAAGCGTCTGTATAATTCTTTTGTGTTTGTAGCATTTATATTTCCTATGACGTTTATGAGTGAATACACTGACTGCAGGCACAGCTATCAAAAAAAAAAAAAATGTATTTTGTTTTACAAACTCGTGTATATATTGTAACTTCAATGCCTTGTGAATGTGTTCAATCTTTACATTGACTGGAAGTTATTCTGCAGCACATATTTTGTTGCTGTTGTAACTCCGCTAAGTTAGAACTGCTACTGTATTACCATACGGGGGAAAGCATAAAGCATAATTATTCTGATTATAGTTTTGTAGATTATTAATTTATTTGCCGAGCTGACTTAACATCATTTATTGAATATTGGATATAGCTTAAACAAAGACGCGTGAGTTTTATTGCAGGCATATTCAGCATTTTTTGTAAATGTGAGACCTCGATCCAGTATTAGACCTAAATATTTAATATCGCTTTTCCAAATCAAAATTAAATGTTGTTCACTATCGCAGATTGTAAGAAATGCGGTCTTCTTTTCGTGAATAGAATAGATGGAGTTTTATCGGAATTTATTTTGATTAAAATACGAATTTAATTTAATAAAATCCTGAGTTAGTATCCTTTGTATAGTGTCAATTCGGTACGATGTACAGTATATAGCGGTATCATCAGCATATAATGTCATCTGTAAGTGTTTCATTGAGGGAATGTCATTAATAAAAAGAAGGAATAAGTAAGGTATCTCCCCTAGAAAAACTCCCGCTAATGCATTTTTCATGTAGGAATTATCATTATTAACTTTAACTATGAAATTTCGGCTACTTAAATAATTTTGAATAAGCCGAACTAAGTAATAAGATGAATAATTTTGTATATTAAACCATGTTGCCAGGAGGTGTCAAAAGCTTTCTTCTATGTTTAATATCCTGTATGCTTATTTTTATTATACCCATCAGTTATGGTTTCACTAATTCCTGCTAATTGGATGATAAATTGCTCATAAATTCAAATTGTCGTTTTATAAGAATATCATTATCATCTGTGATTTTTTTAGTCTACCAAAAATAATTTTTTCTGATTTTTTTTTCTAAAATTACTAAGTAACGACATGGGCAGCAAATTTGTGGGATCAGAAATGTCCTTACCTGATTTAGGTATAAGGAATAAGTTTCGACACTTTCCAGCAGTTGGGAAAATAAGAAAGTAATAAAATTTAATTTACTACGACTGTTAACTGGACAATTGCTTTTTGTGGAATCAGTAATCTACACTTACTGTTTTTTTTTTATTTTTAAGTTTATGGCGCGATGTACCTCGTTGACCGTTATTAAATCAGCGGGCAAAATTCTCACGGGTGAATCTTTTAAGTACTTTTTAGTGGAAGATCACATTTTATTATTGCTATACTTCGATGTCAAATGCGAATTTTGTGTATGAATATCGTAATACATCTTTGCTAACAAATACTTTTATCCTTATCTGAATAGACCATTATAGCTGATTGGCGGTAAATGTGTGTGTGTGTATTTGTAAGTAGTGTAATTTCCTTACATAAATTTTTATCTTTAATCGTAAGATTACGAAGTTTATAATTGAAATTTCGATTTATCTTTACTGTTACCAAGCACGTTAAAGGGACGGATTTAGGAACGGTTAATTCAGCCGCTTTCAAAATCAAGTTAGTGGAATTGTTCACTTTATTCTCTAGTTCCGTATTAGTTTTACAAGGACCTCCAAATGTTATTTTATTATTAATATAATTTCGATATGTGTCCCAATTAGCATTTTTAAAGAGGAAAACAGATGATAATGTAGTAGTAATGCCCGATTTACTTAACTTGAGGAAAATAAGATTATGGTTAGAACTTAAAAATGGTATAGAAATAGGCTTAGTTATCATTTGGACGTTTTTTACTAATATAAAATCAACAATATTAGGATGTAAATTTCGATTGTCTGGGTAGACGGTAGGTTCACTAGAAGCTAGAATTTGAAAATTAAATTTATTTGGCCATATTATTGGAATAGCAGTTCCAAGCTCTATGCCGTGAATTAAAGTCAGCTATAATTTGTTGATAATAAGTTGAAAATATCATAATAAAGATTTTTATGACTTACCTTAAGGGGCAGTAAACAGAATAGATGATAATACTATTGTTAGATATTTCAAGAGAAATGCCCGTAGCTTTAATTTTATTTAATATGACTACAGGTGAGTGAACTATATTTTGCTTTAAAAATAAGGTTAACCCCACCATCATTTAAATTTCCACCTAGTCGATATGCAATGTACCCTGGGTGTGTTAGTTTATGCGTCGAGACAATATTTGTTTCACTTACACACGCTACATGGATACGTTTATCATACAGTCTTGCCCGAATTCTGAGAATTTATTTCTGATGGAATTAGAATTCCATCCCAAATAATTTAAACTAATTAAATGGTTAGTCAGTTTTGAGATATTCAATAATAGTTTCAGCTATTATAGCAATTTCGCTTAATGTATCACTGGGTTGTTTGAGTCGGCTTAGAGCCAATTTAACAAATTTGCAAACTTTATTAAAATTTAAATCTTTAAATAAGTTTATAAAACTCTCTGAATGAAAAAGGGATGAAGATGTCATACGATCAGTGAAAGTGGCAGGGCAAGTGCTTCTACCAGTTTGTGCGTAGGTTTTGTTAGTATCAAGTTCAAAGGGTCACTCAAATAATAGAACGATCTTTCGAAGACAGTAAATTCTGTCCCTCGGTATTCCTCGACTCGAAAAAGCTTTCGACCGCGTATGGCACGAAGGTCTCATCCACAAACTGAGCAGAATACTACCGTATAACTTCTGCGAAATACTGAAGTCATACTTGTACAAAAGAAGCTTTAAAGTTGAATTTAATGGACTCTTATCAAATCGTCATATGATTCAAGCTGGAGTTCCGCAAGGAAGTGTACTGGGTCCGATGTTGTACCTAGTCTACTCTGCTGACACTCCTACGATTCCTTCGGTAACAATTTCTATGTTTGCAGACGATACTTTCAGTCAGTAGCTCTTACGAGATGGCAGTCAAAAATCTACAGTTAGCCATCGACAACAATTGCGACTGGGCCAAAAATTGGAAAATTAAATTAAATGAAAATAAATCTACCAGAGTCGATTTTTCTCTACGTTCCGCCGGCTATATTCCGTCAATCGCGAATGGAAAGTCTATTCCGACTAGCGAGTCCATCAAGTACTTGGGGATGCATCTCGATCGCCGCTTGAACTGGAATCATCATGTCAAAATCAAGAGCCAGAACTTCGCCTTAAATTACGTAAGCTCTATTGGCTGCTTGGATATCATTCACCTGTTAGTTTAGCAAACAAACGACTTATTTATCTATCTATTCTAATGACCACTTGGAGTTATGGCATCCAACTCTGGGGCACCACGAAGAGATCGAACAGGCTCATTATTCAGAGATTTCAAAATAAAGCACTTCGCTTGATAGCTAAAGCCCCTTGGTATGTCCCCAATGCTTTGCTACATCGCGATTTAAAAATTTTGGACGTCGACGCAGCTGTTAGCCTTCACGCCAGGAAGCACGCGGCAAAACTTTATGTACATCCGAATACAATTGTTGCTGAACGTCTCAATACAGAAGGAGACACTCGTAGATTAAGGCGGACTAAACCATACGATTTATTATAACTTATTCTTTTATTTACATATTCATATTAAAATTTAGATTTATGTAAAACGCTAATTATAATCTTAGTTCGTGATAAGGCATTGGCCGAATCCGTACCTTCGCTTATGTATTTTCCTGTATTAAATGTATTGTGTGTATGCCTTTGGGCAGTTCAATATTATAAACAAAAAAAAAATTTTTTTTGTTGATAACATTACTATTATTACTAAGGTTGCTCTAATGTTAACATTATCACTAATAGTACGATTATTATTATTATTTTCGTACGCACACCCTTATTTATACTGATGGATCGAAGTCGGCTCAGGGAACTGGAGCAGCAGTTTACATCCCATCTCTTAACATTAGCGAGGCATACAAATTATCTAATATTTGTTCCGCATTTGCCACTGAATAACTTATCTTTCTTAATTGATACGAAGATTCCACCCCTATTATTATTATTACTGTTATTGTTATTATTAATAAAAGTGCTATCAGAGCTCTTAAATAAATATCTAGATCAATTATTTTTGGAAGCGAAAAACTGTCTGCTACTATTTATATTATCGAAAATGGTATGATAAACTGGACATTTTGATGCATACGTTGACAATTGATGCAGAGCAATTATCAGTTGCATGTTAGCCGCTACATTTAGAACAGATCGAATCTTTGTAACAGTTAATAGCAATGTGGCCGAAAGATTGACATTTGAAACATTGTAATACTTTGTTCGAAGTTCTATACTGGGATATGATATTCATATTTAAAACTTGTCTGAATGCTATACTAGGCGGGAAATGCAAAATAAAAAGTGGTAGATAATTTTGTTCATTTTGTGGTGTAGTTTTATACATTTGCTGTACACTTAGCATAAGAATAGTTTCCAATATCTGTTGAACAATTTTATCAGTCGGGATGCTACCGGGAAGGCCTCGTAAAACAAATTTAGTAGGTTTAAGATCTTTGGGAGTATGTGTTTAAAATTTAATTTTAGAACTAATTAGCAACTGGTGCACGTTTTTATAATCGTCTACACCTAAAGTATAGATGTAATATTTATTATGCCTATATTTAATTTGAAAATTACTTTTAAATTTGATTTAATATGATTAAATTGTTCCCTATAATTTGTGAAGGGACCGTAAAAAACGAATGGCGGCATCTGAGTTAATAAACTAGTATTATGAACAGCGTTTACGATAGTTTTAGTTGCAACGGTTTAAATTTATTTTTCACGTCGATCGAAAAATTAGGAAACCTTTTACGCTTTCTGGGCATACCGGTTTATAGTAGTCGGATCATTGATGATATGTTCGGTAAAAGTTATCAGTTATCGAATTAGAATTGCATGATTCTTGTTCTAGTTATGATGCAGAATTATTCTGTATATTCTTCTGTCGTCAGCATTCAGTCCTAAACCCTAGTGACGCCAAAATATTAATTGTAACGGACTCCCTCGCCGCTGTATCAGCTGTCAAGAACCCGAGGTCAAAAAATTGTCATCGTAATAGCACACAATCCCTACTTTATCAATTATCACAAGATACAAATTCAGTATCTATCTTATGGGTTCCAGGTCATAAGGGAATTGTAGCAAACGAAGCAGTGAGGTCAGACCATTCCATACTATGCTCCCTAACAAGCCATCTCCAGTACTAAACACAGCTCTCAAATACGTCATTCACCACAACTGGCAACAAAATTTGAACTCGCATCACCATAACTTTCTTCTTCCTATCAAACCCAACGTTGTCTTCTGGAAACTACCTGCCAATTTATCCCGTTCCAACTATGTAGTAGTTAGCAAGCTTGGCCACATATCACGCTCTAATGACCATCTACTCTAACGTTCGAACCCCCTGCTTTTTACCCCTCTTGACTTCTCGCAAACACCTCTCTTATTTGCCGTATTTTACTATACTTCCTTACACTCCACCCCTATCAACCCTACATTCATCCCGCGTGCCCTATCTAACAGTCCTTCAACTATCCTCTCAATTATACAATTATTTTTCTCTATTAACCTCATTGGCTACATCTAACTGTTAAATCACCAGTGCCGTAATAGCCTCGGGATAAAATTAAATAAATAATTACTTGCTGTAAATTCAAAGATATACTCTCTTAATAGAAGGAGAAAAAATTTTTTTTTTCTTTTTAGTATTCTTTTTGTGACTGTTACTATGGTGCAATTTTAGCCGGTAGGCTAAATAATTATCTATATTTACTAACACGGTTGCTATTTAGTAGCTAACTTAACTACTGCATACAAATAAGTTTAGACTACGTATTTCATCGATTACGCACGTCGTCTAATTCGTTGTTCACTATCACGTATGTGACGTAAAGTCACTTTTTTTCTTTCTCCCAAAATGTTTACCCATTGAAAAAGAGATTAAATAAATATAAAGTGGTTATATCGCTAAGTTACATTCACGAATGAAATTGTATAAACAAACATAAACGTGCACATTACGAGTAGCGAGTAAGAAAGACATATTTATAGGAAGAGGAATAGATAAAGGGCATGATTTGGTTGTATAATGTGTTACGGGAAGAAATATAGTGGGAGCATCCAAAAAATATGCGACTAGCGTCGGCAATGTGGATGCCATCTCCAGGATGAGAACAGTAGAGCGAGCTAGTAAGTTTTATTTGAAATAATAAATAAGGAGACGATTTTTTCCGAACCGTAATCTGCATATGGCGATTATGAATGGACGAATTAGATTGACTGGCATCTGTATATTGTAGAACCAGGGTAAGCATGGCAGATCAGTCTGAAGCAACTTATAATGTGTGACATTATAAGGGTTACTCCAGACCACCTTCCAGTATTCCTTGTGGGCAGTTTTAACAATGGAGAGAGAAGATCAGTGTGCGGTGAGTAAGCAATGAACAATCCAAGAAGGGAAGGAGAGTGGGCATAGTAGTCACCGAGAATATTTCCGCTAATTCCAGAGTGGCCGGGAATCCATACAAATTTA
The DNA here is from genome assembly GCA_032883995.1 of Coronaproctus castanopsis. NCBI lineage: Eukaryota > Metazoa > Arthropoda > Insecta > Hemiptera > Monophlebidae > Coronaproctus > Coronaproctus castanopsis. Next base: position 160,136,475 of record CM065053.1, on the reverse strand, counting down.
ATGGGGACACCAACGTCCTGCAGAAGGACGACATGATTGCGAATTTTCAATATTATCGGTGAGGAATGGGGGTTGTAGTATGAAAATTTTAGCACATAGAGATAGCTTCTATAATCTGAAAAGATTACAATTTTCTTAGATAATTGGCTAGAAAGGATGAAACGAAGAGAACTCGCTCCTTGCTTTGCGCGATTTAGATTAGCTAATTTAAAAATTCGTTAGGATTTTTTATTTATGTTGTATAAACAGTTTGTCTCATAATCTTTCTTAATGCGGCGTTTATTTTAATATGAAATTTTATAATTTATTTTTTGGTTTAGTGTAAAATCTTTATTAGTATCTGGGTACTCACATTTATCGTATAAATACGTTTGTGTACATTGTAATTTTTAGTTAATATATTACTTATTTACTTACGTACATATAGAGATCAGAATGAATTATATATTACATACAGAAGTAACCGAGTTACTATGAATAATTCTGTCTTTTGTAGGTTGCAGAATAGAATTACTACGTGTTTAAATATTTTATTTCCTTCGAATATTTCAATTAGAAACCCTTTCGGAAACATAGCGTAAGAAGTATGGTGATAATGTATTAAATTAGTTATTTTACGATTAAAACTTTTTCCGTAAAGAATTTAATTAATTCGTCATTTCCCGTATGATAGTACAGGGTAAATAAATTAGATAAAAGGTAATACATGTACATCTCCAGAAATAACTTCCATTTCCAGGTTATAAACGTAATTACTGTTATCAAGGACGTGATATTATTTGACCTGAGTGTTATCTTGAAGATTGCCATTAACAATCTGCGAACAAAACCACAATCTGTACTGTTTTGTGGTTACGCAATTTTTGATAGACGTTCCCTTTCTTCTGTTATTAATCAATGTATAATTTATCTGATCATGGAATTTCCCCCTCTAGTGTCCAGAAAGATATCACCTAGGATGATGTTTAAATATGGTATTCACCACTGAAAAATAGATCCATGACGATGCTGGGTCTCTATATGCTGCAGTAGCATCATTTCTGGATTGCTGGACTGCCAAGCCGACTGTCGGAAGTTCGTTCCCTGTTTGCGGCATAAAGTTTTCATTATCGTATAACTCTCGCTTACCGCGTAAAAGGCAATGACTCTCACTTCCTACAACTATACACGCGCCCCTGCGCTGCTTGTGGTTTTATTTTCAATGCTAGCACATTTTGTATGCAAAAAATGATGTACAAGGGGCTAATTACGATGTTTGACAACGAACAGTACGACAATTCTGAAAGATTCCATTTATGTTTATTATACAGAAACAATGGCAACTGTTCCGGAATCCATTACTCAAACGAAAATTAAATAAACAAAAAAAAAAAAAAAAAAACTAAAAAGTTTACTAAAAAAATTAAAAAAATGATAACTTTTATCTTCACTATCTCCTTTAGCACTGGATTATTCGTTGTGAAAAGTCATTCGGGATTTAAAAAGGCCAAAGCTACCTGTTCACCCCATTCGCAAGAATCAGTCAAAAATAAAATACGCGTTTTCGAAATGTGGTGCTACCGTCGTCTACATCTATCAAATGGGTAGAGAAAATTACCGACGATGAAGTGCTCAGACGGACTGGACTACAAGAAAATATTCTGTTGTCAATAATATCAAAAAGGAAAAAAAATCTTGGAACAACGACAAACTGTTTCAAACTGTTGTACAAGGAAAAATTGGCAAGGCTCCTTGGGGATGGCGCTGACTGCCGATGATGGACATTTAATTATAGTCAATTATTTAATATTACAGATGTAATAACATGTCAGTGACAACCTGTAATGTGTACAGAAGTCAACAAAATAATAATAATAATGACGATGAAGTATCTGAAATACATCCTACCGTCGGAGTCATCAAGTGAGTGTTTTTGACGCTATGCTTTACCTGCTTTATACTGTCAATTTGCCGAATGAAAATACACTAATTGCTACATTTGCTGACGATATAGCCGTCTTATGTTCAAGCAGTTGTCCTAACGAATGAAATATTACAGACAAGTGTAAATCTCATTAGCTTTTGGTGGAGAAATGGAAAATCAAAATGAATGAAATAAACTGAACGCGTGTTACATTACACAGTGAGGAAAATTATTACAAAAGATATTATTATGAATGACAACATCGTGCCAATTAAAAACGAAGTGAAATACCTTGGATTATATCTGGACAGAAGGATGATGTGGCGTAAGCCCAGTATGATGATATGAATGCCAGTTATGGGGATGCAGTGTGAAAAAGTAATATAAAAAAATACAGATATTTCAGAATAAAACTCTAAGAACACTTGCAGACATAAGTAACGAGACATTACACCGTGATCTAGATGTACCGTATGTGCAAGAAGTCATTAAAAACCAGCAAGGAAGCATGTTGATAGGTTGGATAGACATATCAACCGGACACAGAAGTTATCCTAGTGGATAATCTGGAGGAAACAGTAATTAGCTACACTTCAATGGATATGGTTATAAGTGATTAAATTGTAATTACTTATGATAACCGAACAGAAATCCGTACACGTCACTTTCTCTTTACGCAATCGTGATCCTCGTTACATGGTCCATATAAACAATCAGTAAGTTCTAGTTGCAAATTCTGCGAAATACTTAGGAATGCATTTGCACACAAAATTTACTTGGAGAACCATACTGATCATAAAGCTGTCCAAATAAGAGAAAAAATATGCCAAATGTACTGGCTCGTTGAACGGCACTCTAAAATGAAGCTGGAGAATAAATTGTTAATATATAACACCATCATAAGTCCTATATGGAAATATGGGATACAAATGTGGTGATGTACTAAAGCATCGAATCGTAAAATAATCCAGACAGCTCAGAATAAGTTTCTTCGACTAATTACCAATGCTCGCTGGTTTCAACGAAATGATGCCTATGCAGATTTACAGATCAAATGAGTTAACGAAGTAATACAGGATTATACTGACCAACACCACAGAAGACTTCATCATCATTCGGAGGCCTTGGCACTTTTGCCCACAGATCGTGACTTAAGAATGCTTAAACGTTTCAAACCTACTGACTTGATTGTTACTAAGTAATATACGTAACAGAGCTTAATCATTGGGTTAAACCTCTGCACATGTTGAATAATCATAATTGCTGCTTATTTAAACTGAAGTTTATTATGATAACATCTACTGATAGCCTAGACAGGCTAGGCGTAGACCACAGCAGGAAAGAAAAAAATATATTTTGATGATTACCGTTATGTAAACTATTTATTATTTTATTAGAATCGCAAATATTAGATTACATTTAAAATTGTCGCGTGACTACTTATTGTATGTTCAAAATATGAGCTTATTACTTTTTCGTCTCTATCTATAATTCGGAACAGTAAGCGGTAATGTTAAAAAATAGTGAAAATATAAACTTCTCATTGATAACCGATTCTCGTTAATGCAGTTGTTTAATTAATTAATTAATTAATTACTTAATTACATTTGACCGGTTTAGTCGTCTAAATCAAGTATCATCTTCGACAATCGCGTGTTCTAACTGGTCACTGTGATTCTTTTACCTTCTACCTCTTGTTTCATGTTTCGATTTCTCCCGGTACTTGTAATTATTTGCGATCGTTTCGTACGTGTTATAGTGAATCAGCTATCGATCGTAGGAATTCGGACTCAATTCTTTGAATAATAGTTATATTGCTGTCACTTTTATTCATTATTTCCAAACTGTTTGTCTTATTCTTAAATTTTCCCAACTTTCTTAAAATCCTACACACCGGTAATGTTCCATTTCTTGTTATAGTCGTTGTATTTCATTTCTCAATTGTGTATTCATCATAAATGATATATATAATTATTGTGGGTGTTTAAAATGTAATGTACATGACTAAGAATCGGAAAAATAATTTGCACGATAATTCTTTCAGTTTTGAAGGTATGTCTCGAATATTACGAACTTATATATGCTACTATTTCGAAATCTCATTTATGAATTAACTAAAGAATTTATATATATATATATATATATATATATATATATTCGTAGTAATATATGATCACAGAAACCGATAATGTATCGATACGTGATGTTTGTTCTAATTCGATTGGAAAATTATGATAAATATTGAATAAAATAAATAATATATTATATATATATAAATATATTTCTCACGTAAAAACGAATAACGATAGGTAATTGCTTATAAAGTATTTAAATATAAAAAAAGAGCTGAACTTGCACACTTGTTTCAAGAGTGTATGTTGTTTTGTTGATAGCATATACTTTGATTAGTTGTAATTTTAAAATTTTAAAATATAATCTTCGTGTCAGATTAATTTTCAAAGATAAAATTTTTACTTCTAATACGATGTGCTATTTTGTCTTATGGCATCATCAACGTTTATAAGTGTAATTTAAATTGACAATTTGCCATAACTTTTAAGTATTTCATTAATTTATTTTGGCAGTTCATCGTATAAATATTACTTAAACCCGCGCATGATAACGTTTATTTGTATATACATATATACGTGTGTATGTGTGTAAGAAACAATGAAGCTTTTAATAAAAATCGCTAATTGTTAAAAGGATTTATAACGAAACTTTTCACCGGTTATAATTTTCAATAATTAATAATAAACAATAATAAATAAGTTATATTAAAGCGATAAGAAGAACAATATATAAACTTTGTATATGCTTAACTAATAACAAGAAGTAATATTTAGCACATCTTGTTCCAAGATCAAGATGCATGCTTGTCAAAAACAATTTTACACTAAATACTAAACATTAAATATATTCGTAATATCGTCTTTAAAACCAATTCGTTATCAGATGTTAATGTGTTTAATAAATTATTTTTATTTCTTAAATTTTATTAGTTCCAATTTTTCTAATAATTTTTTTTTGTCGTTTTTCTTCCTATTATTATTTGAGCTTGAAAATGACAGAACTGCTGAAAAGCTTCATTATTAATCATTTTAACAATTAGTGATTTATACTGATAACTTTCTTGTTTCTTTTTTATAAAAAATCATGACTCCGCTTGTATAAATATGAATAATAAATTAATACAGAATTTTAAAGTATTTTTGCAAATTATCTTTTTTTTTTTTGTAGAGTTTAACGTGTACATACAACCCAATTTATATTATATATTTCTATATACATGCATATACACACATATATATATATAAAATTGTTGTGTGTATATGCAAACAACATATGTTATATATATAATAAATATATGGTTTGTTTGATGATTACTTTCATACTTTCATACTTTCATTGCGTGTGTTATCTGTATTGGTTACTTTTGATGAAATCGATTTACAACAATCGATTTTGATATTAAAACTCAATGGTTCGTTGATATTAAGGTTTATACGACCATATAGTTCAAGGACGCATAATGTCTGGTAATGTGACTGAAATATTTTGAAGGTAGGTAGCGTCTCCTGTTTATTTTTGTGTTTTCGAGTTTGCAGCAACATCTGAAACATAAATATGCCAATGGCGTTTTAGAATATGTAGACATATATGTGTATATCATATATATAAAATATATATTTGAATTTATTATTATTATTTTTTTTATTTGTTTGTTTTGTTGATTTTTCAAAGTTTCATACCGTGAAAAATTTTTGTGTTTTCGAGTTTGCAGCAACATCTGAAACATAAATATGCCAATGGCGTTTTAGAATATGTAGACATATATGTGTATATCATATATATAAAATATATATTTGAATTTATTATTATTATTATTTTTTATTTGTTTGTTTTGTTGATTTTTCAAAGTTTCATACCGTGAAAATTTTTGTAACTGATTTTTTAATTGTGTAATTAAAGTATTTTATAGTTATTTTGTGTGGGAAATACTTCGAATAATATTATTAAGAATAAATTAAATAATTGTATGAATTTCAATCGTGTCCAGATTCCGATGTTCAACTGTATAGCGACGGTGAAATATTTATTTCATTTTTAATTTTCCTTTTTCATTGTTTTATGTGACTCCAAAAATGTACTAACGTCTGGATCATCAATTGCATCTCCTATAACTTGTTTCATGATATAATCACCGTATAGGTTAAACAGTAACGGAGACAAGACACACCCTTGCCTCTTTACTCGTCTTTAATTCTTCTCACTCTATACCACTTTCAACACACACACTATGTTCAAATTAAGTATACAAGGTACCGTGGTACTCTCACTTCAATGAGCGCCGACCATAGCTTTTCCGAAAGAACGTTATCAAACGCCTTTGAGTAGTCGATGTTACACAACATTTTTGGGGATATTATGCTGTCTACTTTTTTCTCTTATCTGCCAAATTCTTAATATTTATTCTCGAGTTTGTCTGAATGCAAATGCTGCTACCCGTCTATTCAGAATTCGAGGCATTACTTTTTGACAACACGTGGTATTAATGCAATCGTTTTATAATTTTCACGCTTTACGACCTTACATTTTTTGAGAATGGGTTTATAGAATTTATAATTGTATGTACATTTTGGTTTAATTGTGTTTATACAAGCGGTGTAACATCATTCACATATTATTTTATTAATATTTTTCCAACCAATGAAGTTATTTGATTTCTTATTGTTTTTATCATTATTTGTAATTTTTTAATGCAGCTTCGTGAAGAGCAAACGTCTAATGACGATGGGAAACGAACATACGATGGCGTTACTCATATTTTTATTTTACTCTTGTACAAACTGGAGATGTTAGTGTAGAAAACGAATTATATATGTACACGTATACACATCACACACACACACACGTATATATATATTATATGTATGTATGTATATATAATATATAATGAGAAAGAGAGAGCATATATATATCAGAGTGGTATTTAAATATAAATGGACATAATGGTGTCATGGTGTGGTCCTTTTTTTTTTTCAAAATGTGCAAATTAAATTTAGCAGAAAAGGCGACGAGTGGAAGGACCTCGTATTTATTTTAGTTTGTACGTGCGTTGTTGTGTTGTAATCCTTTTGATGACTTTAAGGACGGATAAAATTTTCGTCTTTTGCAAACTGGACTTTTCGTTCGTTTTGTATAAACTGCGTTGAGGAGTATAAACTTTTGTTTTGTTAAGACACTACTACTCCGATGGATGAAATTTGCTTGTGTAAATAAATCCCTTATTTCGTTTGTTTATTTAACTCGAGTAGTGCGTGTCCTTTTAACTTTAGGTCCTTCCTAGGTTTTATTTTGTATGTGTGTATGTATGTTTGTGTATATATATATAAATTAAATTTTGCGTTGGTTTTTCAACTTTTGGTTTCGTGTTTAAATAAATAAACTGAATTCATTTTTTTCATGGATTTTTATATATGTGTACTTACGTGACGAAGCTTTATGATTTAAGCAGCCGCATTTTATATCTCGTTCTAGTGGATGTGTATATATATATATATATATATATATATATGTGTGTGTGTGTGTGTGTGTGTTTGTGTGTATGTGTGTAAGTATGTATAGACATCGACACGCAACAACACTATCGTCATACGACTACAATATGTACTAGCGTCAAGTAGTTTGGCGTAATAAAATGTCTATTATTTCATACAGTACACATATATAATTATATACAAACTTAATTTTATATAGATTTCATTTCAATAGTCGAAAAGCGAAATAAATTCAAATAGTAATAAAAGACAATAATTTATACACACGGGTATTTGAAAAAAAAAACAAAAAAAAAACAAAACAGAAAATATTTTTAATACCTCATACACTGCTGTTTTATTCCGTTTCAACCACATTTATTATAAAACTCTATATAAAACATATTTCATCATTAAGTGCCATCTCCGTATCGGAGGTAGACAACTACTTACGTATGCATATTTTGTTAAACAATTTAAGTAGCGTACAAAGCATGGAATTAGCGCAGATAGACACATACATAATTGCTTTGTTGTCACGACAAAATGCAGCCCCGCATGTGTTTGTAGGGTACTAGCGCTTATATTATGTTGTGCGTGGTGGTTTGCCATTGCCTTCCACGCGATAATATTAGGATTTTTCTGATGATAATTTTTATGTCGTTGATAGTATTTGAGCTCGGTGCCTTTCGTCTAGCCACTCGCTATTCCGGCGACAAAACATACGCAAATGTTTATGTATATATATATATATATATATATATAAAATTTTGCCCAGGTAATAGGTAGATTACAAGTATTAGACAATATTATTAATACAACTTTAAAAAAATATCAAAGAGAAGCTGCGCCTATAATATTAGTGGATTGCTCGTTGTCCACGTTTGTAGTAAGGACGATTGTCAATAATCCGAAAGTTGAAGACTACATCGAAATTGAATAAAGCTGATCTGAAAAAATTGTTATTACAAGGTTAAAAAAATAAATAAATAAAAATTTAAAAATAAGAAAAACAGCAAAGGGAAAAAACTGTCACAAGGGCATAATAATTTAAAAAAAAAAGTCCTAAATAGCACATATGATAATTATAATAATTAGGTAACATATTAATATTGATTATATTATACTTAAATGATGAGAAGTTGTTTATAATACTCGTCTTAAAACTAAAACTTAAATAAATCACCTCAGTTCTCACGATTCACGTTGCATCTTTGGAGGTTCCGAATTGTGCGTTATTTTATTCTGTTTTCAACATCAACTTTAACCCATTAATAGGTTTCTAATCTTCGTCGGCTGTACTTTCTTTATCTAAACAAGATCATCTATACAGTTTTAATGTTGGCTGACCGTTTTCTTCTTCTTTTCCGCTTTTCTATAGCCCATTTTGCATTACATACTCTAGAATTTGTAATTGTAAAATATTTTATTTTCTTCTTGTCATAACAGTATCCCGCCCTTTTAACATGTTCATCGTTTTTCCAACGTCACAACCACAAATTCTTCTAAACCTTCTATTTAAATCCATATCGTCGTACAATTTCGCAACATACATTTTAACACCGATTACAGATATTTTAAAATGATAATATAATATGTTTTATTCTTCATAACGGGGGATACGTAATATATATTATTTATATATAATTGAATTAGATAAAGATTTCGTAACATATTATCGAATGCTGCATATAATGCTGGTGGCAATAATTATTATACGAATGTGATGAAATTCGATGTATTTTACTTATATATATGTATATATACATATTTAATTTTCTCAGTTTTTATCAATTAAAATGTTGCGCGTTGATAAAGTTAAATCTTTATCTTTAAATTCGTTCGATATAACGATTATAGAAATCATATTAACGTTGCACTTTACTGTCTTTTCCTTATAGCAATGTTGTTTTTGCATTTTCTTCATTTGTTACACGATTTCATTTATCCTTAGTTTTGGGTTGTATGGAATTATTGAAACTAAAAAAAAATAGATCTTTTCAGCTGTTTGATTAATTACGAACGTTTTTGTACGACATTGTGAACTGTTGTAATATTGGCACAGGCAAATCGAACATATACGTCAGGGAGGCTATCAATTAATGAAGCTAGGCAGAATGGAGTGTGCCCTTTAAACCGAACGCAATGATTCAAAAATCGTCATTACTATCTAATATATATGATCTGTTGACAAGCATGTCAGTTTTTTAACATGCTTAGTCACGATGTCTCAACTAATATGGTACATGAAATTTTAATGCTCACAAAATTTTTTATTTTCTGGTTGACGTGGAATGTTTCAATTTTAAAAGTATTTATATATATATATATATATATATATATATATATATATATATATATATATACATTGAAAATTATCTACGGTTTACCTAAAAAGCGGTATTGTATACATTCGTATAAAATTTATAATTTTATATCAAAATTTTATAACGTATGAGTAAAAAGGGATAAACTAAATGCGCTATAGTTATAAACTGTTAATCGTATTTCTTTTATATAATTTTTTTTTAATTTTATAATTATTATTTAATTTATTTAATAACTCGAATATGGCGTAACAGTTGAAAAGCTTTCTTAAATATTATGGGAATATAGTTAGCAATTTATACTTTGAACAAAATTGTTCCACTCCTATATTATATATACACGTGTGTGTGTGTGTGTGTGAAAGTGTAATTATTTTTTAATGCAATATCGCTGTCTCTTTCTTTTAACATATATTGTTCGTTATTTCGGCCACGCCCCTAACGCAACGAAACGCGTTTGTATTGGGGTTGTTGTAGTGAAGGTACACTCGAAGTAGAAAACGTGTTAAATTTTACACGATTTGACAGAGATATCGCTATCTCCTACTTTTAAAACTTTAAATTATTGCAATTTCTGTTGTATTTGTGATATCAATGTAAAACAAAGCTTAGAATGAATCCGATAATATAGGCTATGAACTGTGCGAATTTCATCATTATACTTTAATAGTTTTGAGTTAAATCGGAACAGTTAGGCAGACAAACGACAAACAACAATTAAACAAAATAAATAAATAAATAAAAATATTCGCAAATCACAGAAAGACACTACAGTTTTATAACATGTGTATATATATAACTATTATTTAAAGATCGATTTAATAAATTATAAACGACGTCGTAGGAAATTATTAATAATATTTATTTAATTTTTAGATTGTGGAATGTAGTAATTTTTTATTAATTTAATTACAAAAATTAGTTAAAATCACTAAACGTTTATTTTCTTGAAAAATCACAAAGCTTTTCGGCAGTTACGCCATTATCAAGTTATATTTAAATTAAAATAAAAATAAAGATTTAAAAAATAAAAGCACAAAAATATAAATTTAAGATCACACGTGTTATTCGTGTTGATTGGTATTGATTATTGAATTCTTACTTATAATTTTTTACGTAGCTTCGTATTGAGTATTCAATTTTTACTTGTAACCTTACTTAGAAAAAATGGCTAAAATTGTTTATAATCGAGTATAGTTAGTTACTGGAAAAAAAAAATTAGGATTCAATTTTGATTACAACTTACAACAATTATTCGACACTTTTATAGAAGTTTAATGCGTGCAAATTAATATACGCGTGAAACAGGCATAAATTACGTACTCATTTTATCGGAATATTTAGCAAGTGTATATAATTATAAGTGCGTTCAATTAATTATGAATGTTTAAAGTCTACAAAAACTTTATGAAGAAAATCATAGTCTCCTGATCAAATGCCACGGGCGATTATGGTTAGATTTAAAAATTAAGAAAATAGCTATACTAAACTTTGGAAATGTAAAAGTATTTTCCCATTATAAATAGCTTCCGCAATTACAATTCGTAAATCATAAATCGCGCGGTTTAACACTATATAAAGCCGTTGTAAATATACAGGAGAAAAAAAAACAGCTACCGGGTTATCGTGCGTCGAATTTTCACAAGTAAAAACATTCGAACGGTTAACATTAAATAGAACGTTTTCCTACGCTGTAGTAATATTAAAAATTCTTATATGTTAATACGTAGGGGACGAGAAGGAAATTCGTATGAGGAATTTTAAGCTTTAAAAAAGTTCAAATTGTAGATCTTGAATATATAACGACATTAAACAAAACAAAAAAAAAACAAGTATTTAATATAGTTTGCCAGGCTCGGCTTTTGCTTTTGCTTTTGCTAGTATATATTCCGATATATACTTCATTTATATACGTTCGCGTTTTACGAACATATAGAAAACTTGTAGTTTGTAAGTGTGTATGTATACGAATGCGTGTAATGTGTTTACGACGTGAGTGAACAAAAGATTGTATTTTGGCACTCGCACACTATATAGGCGTTTTATTTTACGTATTTAAATTACTCTGAATCAAACAAAAACTTGAAATGAAAAATTTCAAATCAAAAATTTCGCTAAATTGCGTCAATTGGTTTTTTTAAAAGTGAAACTTCTATTGGCGCGTTTATATGGGAAGTTAACTCGCAAAACGAGAGAGAGAGCGGAAATAACAGACGGATATATGTACATACACATATATATATATATATATATATATATATATATATATATATATATATATATATATATATAATGTATATAAATTTACGTGTGTCTATATATATATAAACCGATAAATAAATAGATATAAGTATGTATATATATATATATATATATATATATATATAATGTATATAAATTTAAGTGTGTCTATATATATAGACAGATAAATAAATAGATATAAGTATGTATATATTATATATATATATATATATATATATATATATATATATATATATATATATATATACATATACAACACCCGCCTATCAAACCACGTTTTGTTGCGTAATGGTGGTCAACAAAGTTACGTGTGTATATAATATAATATCCCGTTCGCATGTATCGCGCTACCAACACCCGTCGTCAAAACACGTTTATACACATAGTTAGGCTTATTATTTTATATATATGTATGTGTGTGTGTGTATTTATGTAATATATACGCGTAAGATTAAAAAAAAAAAACTCCATATCGAATTTAGAATATCTTTAAATTTCAATTCTTCCGTGCGCTCTAAGGCACAGATTTTTTTTCTTAGTGATATAAATTTGAAACAAATTTTCCAACACAATCGCGAGTTGTTTTTTCTGTTTTTCGCGCCTCCTTGTCAGACGTATTTTTTTATTTTCGTGTCCAATTCCATTGAGTTTTTCCCATATTATATTTCTTCTGGATCGTTCGTATATATTTTTAAATTATGAAAATTAATAAACAGATAGCGATACGGTTTTTTATAATAATGATAATCTAATAATCATAATAACAATAAGGACGATGATGCCGATAATAAAGATTGTGTGTTTTTTTTAGGCAGCATGTCCGTCGGATTGGCTATTTTCCAGAGCGTGAAACAAAAATTAAAAAATCATTCTGGCGCGAAAAATTTCAATTAATGTCCACGTTTCGATTTTTCTTCTGCGCGCCATTGTCGTCACGACGAGAAAAGACGATATAAAGGAGAAAGATTGAAAACACTTTTACTTATTTATCGACGAACACGTCAAATTTCGTCAATAGAATTTTAGTATATACGTGTGTTTTAAATTTATCACCGCCGACGCGTTTTCTCGTTAAATGGAGTACAATAGATCCATTATAAATATCCTACGCAAAAATGCAAATTAACTAACTACTCTACCAGTACGCACCATTGAAACGACATAGCTTAGTTTTATATAAAAATTTTTAAACGCACCATATAAATTCGCAATAGTAAATTATCACCATCATTACCGTCATTAAATAACGATAAAATTTTTTACGGCGTGTGAATGTATGCGATACATATACACACACACACATATATATATATATATATATATATATATATAGGGTAACCCAGAGAAAACAGACGGTTTTTTTGTCTTCAGTTATTATAACTAGAAGGAGCGTGTGTTTTGCGTGGAACGTTATTTTCGGCGTGAATCGATCACGACGGAGAGAGTCTCAAAGTGAATTCAAACTTAAGCGATTTTTTTTTTTGCAGGGATACCTTAAGAGCCGCGTTTACGAAACGAAATCGGTTTAGTATATAATCCCGTAAGATAGGGCAGGTTGGTAATTTCACGCGCGAATGAGATACTTTCGGATGCATCTGTTTTGTATAGTTTGGAATTGTTTATATGCCGAATTTGAAATAGAGAAGGCCGTATAATTTTACGTTAAATCAAAAGACGAGAAACAATTATTGATGAAGTACGTCAAATTAATTTTTGTATATATCGTCTAATTGTTCAGGTGTTCCGACGACGACGATTTTATCGATATGTGGTGTTTCCCGAGCGTGACGCCGCCTAGCAAAGTGGACAAGAAGTCCAAGATAGTAACGGACGAAAATATGTCGAATTGGCGCGAAAATAAAATACGCAAGAAGAATTCGCCGTCCGTCGTTGTAGACGATATGTTATCGTACGCGTATAAAAAGATGCCGGCGTTAATACCGATTAACGATCTAAAGGTGTCTAGTAATCGTCCGCCGTTGAAAGAATGTAATCGAGATGCCGATTACAGTAATAATAGTTATAAAACGGACGAGATTTGCAATCTAGACGATAGCGAAGAAGAAGACGACGAAGAGGTGAAAACGTTGACGCAAGAAATACTCGGACGAAGTTCGTCATCGTCCTTCGGCAACGATCGTATGTGGTCGTCTGGATTTGATCGGACGATTACGTCGTCCGAATTTAGCAGCGACGATCGTCGTAATCGTATTAAACAGTCGGGCGATTTTTGGAACGACGCGATGATAATTTCGTTAAATAACTACGAAGATAATCGAATTGAAGATGGGAAATTATACGGCCGAAAATCGGACGACGGAAAAAAAGACGTCCGCGTTAAAGCGGACGAATCCGGTATTGAAGACGTATCGATGAATAACGATCGAGCGAAGAATCGCGACGACGATAACGACGAAGATAGTTGCTATTATTCCGGATACGGTAGTTATTTATCGTCCGAACTATTCGGCGATAACGATAGCAGTACGAATAATTATAACCGGTCCGACGATGATAATAATAATAATAATGATAATAATAATAATAATAATAATAATAATAATAATGTAGTGACGAACGTTAAAAGACGCTTGTTAGAATCGGCCAAAACTCGACGATGGATCTACTCGGAGTTCGGTTACAGTATTCTGGATAAAGCGGTGTTCCGTTTTTACGACGATCACTTTACCGATAAATTGAAGGAAATATTTCCGGCGTCCGGCGTCGGACAGTATTTATTTACGCGAACGCAATGGACGTTAATACGGCGAACGTTATTCGGAAAGCCGAGACGATTTTCGGCCGCTTTAATAAACGAACAAATTAGCGCTTTGGAGAAAAAACGTTCGATCGTTAAACGCGACTCTGATATTCGAGCGGTCAACGGCGAAATTCCGAATAAGATCCGGTTAGCGCCGTTAATCGGCTCCGGCGTAACCGTTCGCGACAGCAGTCGGTACATCGGTAAACGCGAACTTTCGGATGAATTAAAAAGTTTACAATTACTCGAGGAGGACGGCGATAATTATAACGTCGCCCTATTATCGAGACCGATATCGAAAGAGTATATGCTAGTGTCGAAAAACGATCTAATGCAAAAGTTCGAAAAAGACCGATTGCCAACTTACGAATGTTCTTCTTCTGTTGATAAATTACAAACGGAACGGAGCGAACGACGAAAACGGAAGAAACGATCATCGTTCGAGGCATACGATGTAAATTCGAAAAAGAAATTAAAAAACTGCCCTAAAATTGATTTATTAACAAATTCGATCGATAAATCGGGAAAAAACGTTTTAAATCCGACAAACGGTGTATTATCGACAGATGCGAGTTTAGGAAATGTAAACGAGACGGTAGTAAAACGATCGCGAAATGTTCGTTTAAAAATTACGACTTCCGACGTATCGTCGTTAATATTGTGGATCGTTCGTTTTAGAACGATATTAAATCGTAAATGCGCCGAAGTGAAAAATATACGCGAAATAAACGATCTGATCGAGTATTTACAATACGATCGATCGAAAAACTTCGTCGTACTACAGCGTAAATACGCCGAAACGATTTTACTATTGCAAGAGTTGAATAAAGATTTGTCGAATTCGCACGATAAAATAAATCGATATTTTCTCGAACCGTTGCCGTTCGGAGCGGACGACGACGACGACGATGACGACGATGATGATGAAAACGGTCACGTCTACCGACCGAATACGAACGATATTAGTAATATAACTATGGAAGACGTTCGCGATAATAACGAGAACGCGTTCGATAAAGCCGATAAATTAGTAGAAACCGTCAATAAAGCGATGAGTTACGCGGTAAGAAAAAAATCGGTTCTAGACGTTATTAAAGATTTAACCGCGCTCATGTATCAAATAGAGACTCTATCGTCGACCGAAGGTTACGCCCTCAACGAAGCCTATATTAAGAGCGTCTTAACGACCGCGGTAAAACGCGTAAAGTCGAAATTAACGACGCGTAATGCGATAGTTTTCGAAAAATGCGTCGAAAAATCCATCAAACAAATTCAACAAACGTTAATTATTCGATCGCGAACGTACAGTCAACGTACTAGTAATATTATTAATAGCGTAGCTAGTAGCGTCGTCGATGGTAATTGTAATAACGAAGATCTGTTTAAAAATCGTCGAAAAAAAACCGCCCTTCAAATTTGTAATTCGTTCTGCTCGGACGATGAGACTACCGATGCTGAAAAATCGGACTAAATGGTGATTAATTAGTTAAATGAAATTTTCGGGGTGGGGGGGATTTCCCCGAGAAAAATAGAAACATTTTAATAATTGCATCACCGTCCTACTAAAAATAAAAAATGTAAAAATTTTTTAAAAATTCGTCTACGTAGACCATCGAGATCCCTTTACTAGGCATATAGAAGAAAAGTTCGATCGTTAACAGAAATTTAATCATCATTCGTTTATTTATATATAACAGACGCATTATACGTCTGATAATATATATATACGTACATAATATGTGCATATCGAGAAGAAAATTTATAATTTATAACAGTAGAGATAATCATTTTAGGCTTGATTCACACTATGGGTACAGAGCCTCGGTCTGGTCAGACTCACATATACTTACAGTATTAAACCGTCCATATTGATAATTCGGTTGTATTCTGCTTTTAATAATAATAATAAAAAAAAAAATCATTCGTATTTAAAATTAATTAAATATTTAATTAATCGTTTATATTTTCCGTATTATTCGTTATTATTATAAAATAATCAAAGTATTTTATTTAAATTTTTTATATATCAGGCCAAAATTTCTATTATATGGATCGTGACTAGAACGTTACCGATAGTGCGGATGATATTGTTTTCCATTTCAGAGAATATTTTACCAGTGCGTGACTATACCTATAGTGTAAATCGAGCCTTGTATAGGTTCATTTTTTTGTTGAATTATCTATCCGAGTTGATTTTTAACGCGGTTTATATCGAGGCTTTTTTTATCTTTCTATATGTATATATATATATATACATATATTAAAGATAATATGTGGAACATTCCGTTTTGCTTTTGTGCAATTTAAAGTATTTTATCGAATATTACGTTTACTAACGGAATTTTGTCCCGCCGTAGACTTAATAATGTACGTATACGCAGCATTCCTGTATTTTTAACGAAATTTTTAGTAATATACGTGATACCGCCATTTTTCTTGGCTCTATGCGTATTTTTTCATCGACTGACCATAGTCGTTCCCGCGTATTATTAGCTGTATTCGAGCGAATGAACACGATCGATTTTCCTCCTTAATTTGGTTTCAGCTGCCGAAAAACCGATCGCAAGCTCCAGCTAACGTCCATTCTTCAAATTCGTGGATTACGTATTCAAAAGTTTGTACTTTTTAAAAAAAATTATTACGTATATTAAAATCAGTTTATATATATATATATATATATATATATATATATATATATATATATATATATTGCGTTATGCCTATTATGCCTATATCAACTTAGTGCCTGGGAGATTATTTAATTTTTTTCTTTAGAAATTTATTTTTGTTTTTAATTTTTCATTCATTATTACACCGGAAACTCAAAGAAATCATTTTAATTTTATTACACGTATAATAAAATGTACAGGTTTTTTTATGTTTTTGTTTAATTATTTATTCGCCTGTTTTTCGGCTTCTTTATAATCACTGCTATTTTACAGTATCGATAAATTCTATAAGTAACCGTTATAAATGGTTTTCCCGTTATTTTCTTTGAAATGCCGTTTCTAGTTAATGACAACGCTTACTTATAAAATGTAACACACTCAAAACCGGAACAGTACCATGATTAATATTAAAGAAGGCACATGTACACATACATACTGCTAATTTATTGTTTCGTATTCGCGTTTATACTGATAATTGGAAAATATACTATTCCGTCGACAAATGCTAAAACGTTGAATATATAAAGTTGTAGGTAAATATGATTTTTTTTTTTTTAAAGTAACCAGTACGTATTTAATCGATTTTTATTTACGCGCAATAAATATAATCTTTTAGGTAAATATTAATTTATGTTTACTTTTGTTTTGTAATGTGCACATACTTAATATTTCGATTTTTTAATTAGCGATGGTCGTTATTTAATCGCATCGATTTAGTACTATTTTTATGATTACTATTATTATTAAGTTTGTATTTTTACGCATTTAACCGAACTAAATCATATCCGAGCTTATTTGAGTAATCTTTAATTGTTCAAACTTATTCTGAGAAATTATATATATATATATATATATATATATACGATCATCACGTTGAGTGTTTGATTTCCAAAGATTGCATACATCAACATCTATATGTAGTTAAATCGAATATATGCCACCCCTATAATCGCCTACTCTTCGCGGCATCCATTGTGTCCTTAACGGTTTTTATCAACATCCCTGATGTTATCATTTCCAGTCTTTTTCTTCCTCGTGGAGGCTTCCCTTCGAATTTCCCCTGCATATACAGCGCGAATAATTCTCCGGTTTTTAAGTGCCACATATTTTCTTTTCCTCTTTACGATGCCAATCTACCAGGATCATCTTTTCTATTGTGCCTAATTCTTTTCCGTGAAATTCGCCACATGCGCTTGAACGTCCACACGTTTCAAATGTGTTTAATCGTCTTATTTAAAGTCCACGTCTCCGAGGCATAATTCGCTAAATATACACACAGTATTGATTAATTCTCATTTTCGATCTTCTTGTATCGCCTGCACATTAGTAAATGCTTGTTTCGCCGTTCCAATGCGCGATCTAACTTTTTCAATATCTCTTCCGTCGATGGTGAACAGAGCTCCCCCAAATATCTGAACTCTGACTGTTTACACCGTTTCCCGTTCAATTTTCATCTTAGTATATGGTTTGCCATTAGGGGTTCTATTTTAATTTTTCCAAAGTTGATTCCATTATTTGTAATTTGAACGTACGCAATAGAAATTTAAATATATTTAAATAAAACGTTTTATATTAAATAATTATTTTAAATTAAGTTAAAAACATTCAATATCGATAAACATTAAATTAAGTTAAAAACATTCAATATCGATAAACATTAAATTAAGTTAAAAACATTCAATATTGATAAATATTTTTAACGTAATCATAAATTTTCCATTTTTGGCATCAATGTGTTCTTAGCATACCCTTAGACAACATTAAATTCACCTTATATAATATAGATATAATTATATATGCGAAGTCATTTCGATCTGCTACTTGGTAAGCACTCCGTATAAGCTGGTTAGAATTTTTGAAACTTTTAATCGATACATTTTCCCCTGTATTAATACTTAAAAAATATGTTCGCCTTATATCGATAATCAAAAACTGTTGTACAATGATCGTCGTTTAAATTTGAATAGTGTAATCGATTAAAACAGGTAGTTTTCGAATAAAAATGTGTTCTGTCCTCAATCTTCAATCGGCTATCGTGTAAATAAAATATTTAATTTATTTTTTAAATTTTAATTAAAAAATTGTAATTTATTTCTATCACTGTTCGATGTATATAATTCTAATATTGTTTTATGAGGTTTTCGTATTATCAGAATATTTCATATATATATATATCACAACGCAAGGGCATGACAACTTATTATGTATATCTTATAAGTATAGTTTGTTTCTTTTCAGTTTGTGATGAAATTTAAAATACGCGTGTTTTAAAAAGTATACGCATTTTTAGTGATTTTTATAATAAGAATAAACGCCAATACGACTAGTGTACGCGTAATTAATAAAATAACAAAATTAGCTATACGCCTTAATTCAGATTAGATAGTATAAATAAATATATTAAATAAGAAAATTAATTAACAAATAAAAATGGATGTCATCTGCAACAATATTTGTTGAAAATACGTATAAATTCGAATATATACCGATTATTCTTGCAGTATGTAGTCTTTAAAATAACGATGTTAAATTTCATTATAGGAATTATAAAGCTAAGGCGTTTATTATTTTGTACAATTTTCATCATAGTTATATCGTTCCGTACTGAATGTGTCAGCTGTTTTGTAATTAAATTATTATTATTATTAACGCGTTTTACGGACGATTTTACAGTCATATTCGTATATTTCGGTATGAAAATGAACAAATTTAGTCTATTATAGTTTATCTTTTACCATAGACTCGTAAAATGTATATATATTTTTTTGCGTTATAAGCTCGAATAAAGATCGCGATAAACCTTTTTATAACTATAATAATAAATTTAATCGATATTTATTAAAAATGTTTTTAAAAATCTCAGTTTAACGACAAAGATTACAGACTGTTTTATTGCCATTTTATTTATATGATTATTTATATTTTAAAATGAAAAGTTAAAATCTATTATAGTTTTTTAAATTCGTCTCTTTTAAGTTAGGTAACTTTTATATCAAATAAAGTTCATATATATCAAACGAAAAAAAATTTATATATATATATATATATATATGTATGTATTATTCCCTGGATTTCCTATTTTATTTGCTCTCTGTTTCAACTGCCATATATTTTTTTTTTTTTATAACACGAATATTTGTTACCTTTTTTTTTCTTAATTACTAAAATTACGCTCACTTTGTGTAATATTCATTTATCAGTGAACTAATTAATTTGTATGTCTATGTGGAATTTTTAATTTAATATTATTTTACATCGAATATAGAGCATCTAACAAATTCTGCGTAATTTATTGATATCAGTAGAAATTTATGATTGATGATATAATTTAAACTTCGCACGATTGAACTTTTGTCGGTGGTATATCAGTGAATTCTAAAAAAACTTTCGA
This sequence comes from Coronaproctus castanopsis, assembly GCA_032883995.1. Taxonomy (NCBI): domain Eukaryota; kingdom Metazoa; phylum Arthropoda; class Insecta; order Hemiptera; family Monophlebidae; genus Coronaproctus; species Coronaproctus castanopsis. Next base: position 160,115,622 of record CM065053.1, on the reverse strand, counting down.
AAACAACGCTACTTAACCCAAAATTAACGTACCCGGTGCAGCAACTAAGTTTAGAGGCACGAGGGATGGAAGTTAAATCAATGTGTAGAGATGCTACATGTGTAAGAATATGATTAGGTTAATTAGAGAGGAGTATTTATCTTTTATGTGAAGAAGAAGTGTGGAGGGAACATTAAGGGACAATCTGTGTGAGGAGTACAAATGACAGGCAATGTGTATATGGGAGACGGAAAGCGTGACGCTACACACGCTATACTGAAGAGCCGGAGTTATATGTTGATCAGAACGAATGGGTGAACCTTATACGGCTCAACCACAATCTGCTGAGGACAACGTTATCTCCGTGGTTTTGAAACGAAGTTTCCAAGGTAAAATGGAATTCTTGATTTGGCGAAGCTTATTTAATGAGGAGGTCGCCTGCCAATTGTGTTATCACAAAGTAAAAAGTCTTTACATAATTACGTAGATCAATAACAGGAACTGGGACGTTTGGGATCGGCAACAATGTAGCAGCTTCCTTTGCTGCTTTGTCCGTGTCAAATATTCTTGTAACCGATCGAGGTTGTCTCGAAAAGGATGAGATGACAAATGAAGTAATTTATATGAAGGAATAATCCAGAAGCTTCTGACTGGATTATTGATATATATATATATATATATATATATATATATATATATATATATATATATATATAAGTAGTAAAGGGGCATACTGAGCACACTTCTGTCAACTTTCCGTTATATTTAATCTCTGTCAACTTTCCGTTATATTTAATCTCTGTCAACTTTCCGTTATATTTAATCTCTGTCAACTTTCCGTTATATTTAATCTCTGTCAACTTTCCGTTATATTTAATCTCTGTCAACTTTCCGTTATATTTAATCTCTGTCAACTTTCCGTTATATTTAATCTCTGTCAACTTGCCGTTATATTTAATCTCTGTCAACTTGCCGTTATATTTAATCTCTGTCAATTTTCCGTTATATTTAAACTCTGTCAATTTTCCGTTATATTTAAACTCTGTCAATTTTCCCTTTATAAAATCCAAAAAGCAAAACTGAAAGTTAAGATTTCTAAGGGTAATTAAACAAATTAAAAATATACTTTTTTAAAAGTTAGATTAAAAAATTGTCAATGCTTATTTATGTTCGATTTGTTAAATAATTATTTTGGTCAAATCCTAACACCCCCAAAAATGTAAATTCATTATTGGAATTTCTCTCTAAATTAGCAGCTTCTTTAAAAATATCAAGGTAAAATTCGTTTTTCATCATAATCCATTTTAAATTCTTTTTCCATAATTTTATTTTCTACTATATTAACATACCCCCACGGAAGTGTGTCTATAATTCCATCTTTTTCAGGTAAAATTCGATTTTTATCATAATCCATTTTAAATTCTTTTTCCATAATTTTATTTACGAGCGTTTTGTGTTTAGAATCTCTTGTAATTATATTATATTTTAACTTTACTTTATTTACTTTTTTATCGACAATATTTGTCATTACTTTTGTATTTAATATTTCTAAATTTTCGTAATTTAATGGAAATCCTTTAATTTTCATTGTAATTTTTCCTTGTTTTGTAATTAATGCATAACTTTTTGCTCCTGTACTTATCCATTCAGCGCCATAATCATCCTTATCTAGTTCATCAGTCCATTCACCAAGCATGCATCCAGTTTTAACTGTGTTTTTTTCATCGTCAATATATACAACAGAATCTGTATCATAATATACAACATTTTTTCCCAATTTATCTAACATTTCGTATAATCTTAATCTAGCGTTAGATGTTGTAAAAGCTGCAATAAAAATATTTGTTGAAGTACTGTTTTCGATAAATTCGTCTTTAAATTTATAAGACACTTGAATCATATTTTCATTAATGATAATAATATTGCTAATTTCTATTTTATCATCTAATATTATTTTGTACCATTGTTTTGGTTCATTTACGTATTCCGTTTGTGTTAAATTTTGTCGTTGGCCGAATTTCCCCCACAAAGAATTGAGACATAATTTAGCAACAGCTCGTCTTCCAGGATTTGGTTTAATATTTTTTATACCTAAATCTATATCCATTATTTCCTTTACAGTTTTTACGTATTCTTCAACAGTTTTAAAGTCATTTTCCCAAGGACTTGTTTCTAATTTTATTTTCATAAAATCCTTGACATAACCTTTAAATAAATTATTACTTTTTTCCTTAAAATCCCAAACTTCGTAAATATTTAAAATGCAATAACCTTTTTCTAAAGCTTTGTTTATTTCGTCTGTTGTCCAAGTATCTATTAAACAGCGTTCTTCATTAGTATGATTACATTCTGCACATTTTTCGACAAAACATTTTTTACACAAAGTAAACATTAATTTTTCTTCTTTAATGGGTAATACAGGGTGGTATAAATTTTTTGGGGGTAATATTTTACATTTAATTAATCCATACCAATTCGGATCAAATTTTTTGGGTTTATAAATTTTTATCGGATGCCCAACAGGATAATAATCGTAATACATCACAGTTGGATAAAGGCTGCAAACATCGATATATCGTAATTTTTTACCAGATACTTTTAATTTAATCGCGTTTGTTTTTCCGCCATAAAAAGCATCACGAGGGTTTAACGGTTCAATAATTGTAATATTTTCTCTTAAAGCTTCTTTGTAATTTTTTGATTTTTTCCATTGACATTCAAATATTTCTACCAAATTATATCCTTTATCTTTTAGTAGTTTGCTTCTCTCTCTAGTTTCGTCATATAAATCACCCATAGTTTTTCGTGTTACATTATTTATCGTACTTTCTTTGTAACATATTGGGCAACCGTGCCAAAAACAACCGTGGTACTGATAAATTGTTTTCGTTACACTATCAAATCCATCTACTTTTGCACCATAAATATACATTTCACCACCGTTTAAAGCGTGTTGTACATTTCTAAATGTATTTAACCACGCAATTGAATCTTTACTATACATTTCTTTTTTAGATTGTTTTATAATACCGATTGTATTCTCTTGTAAATATTTTGACCTGTAAATACTCATACAAGTGCTTGCAATTGTAGTGTACTGAAAAGGATCGATATTTGCAATTTCTAGAAATTGTTTTCTGAATTCTATACAACTTCTACGTAAAATATCTACATCGGATTTACAATATTCTACAAGTTCTTTTTGAAAATCGAATACATAATTTTCGTTAATTTTTTCAGAATACCATTTAAGAAAAACCTTTCTAGGGTTAATTTTCATCGTATTTATACCGTAGAATTTTTTATCAGGAATTGGCCCTTTATAATTTTGATTTTCTTTTGTGTTAAATAAATGGGGGAAATAACCTTTTTTCAATTCTTTTAAGTCAAATATCTTTGGAAAATCAGAAAGCGGCGATGCAATAAAATTGATGCTATCTATAAATTTAATTCTTGCAACTTCTAAAAACATTATTTTTCCACCACTGTAAATTGTGTAAGGTTTCAGAGAATTTTCAACACAATATTTTAAGATAAATTGCAAGTCGTACGCTTTTGCGTTATGAGCAATTGCTGTATAACCTCTGTGTTCTTTAGAAATCAACCATCCGCAAAATTCATCGTTTGTTTTAAAACTGAAAGTTTCACCGTTAAAATATTGAGCGATAATTAAATTAGCTTCGTGAGTTCCTGTCTCTTGATTTGCTTCATAATCGTAATAAATATACTTTTCGGAATAGTTACATTTTTGGACTTTTTTGTCCGCATTTCCATTACATAAACAAGGAATATCGCAAATTCCACCTTTTTGTTTTATTTTTTGCATACAACATTTGTGTTTAATTATTTCAACGTTTTCACCACAATTTTTACATACTTTATACCCACATTTGTGTTCATCATTTCTTTTACATATATTTTTACATTTCAAACATTTATATATTTCTTTGCAGACTTTCTCATGATTTTCGTAACATTCTTGATTGTAACAATATCTGTTACAATTTTCGCAATAAATTTTATTTTTTTCACAGTGTTCTTTCATCATACATAATTCGCATATTTTTACCTCACTTTTACATTTGTGCGAATTTTTAATTTGATACGGTTTGTCACATTTTTTACAATAATAAGACTTTGCGTAAAATGCTGTCATACTATTTATTACGTCAAAGTGATTTCTATTTTTATATAGATAAATTTTTGGTTCATTTTCTTCACCCGAATATATTATAGTGTTAAAATTTTCACTACAAATAACTTTAATTTGGATATTTAATAAATTTTCGGCATCTTTTATATTTTCAAATGTAAACCCTCCGTCATTACAAAATCCTATTTCTTGACATAACTTTTGCGCTAAATCTGCCTGTATTTTTCTCCCCATTCTAATTTGTTTTATTTCTGATTTATCTAATTTTCTGTCAAAAATGGTGTTCGTATGATACGTCAAAGCTGTAATTATTGCTCTAGGACAACATAAATTATCGACATTTTGTATTTGTGTTATACATCTTTTTGTTCGTATATCTTTAGCGAGATTAATTATTTTTTTAGTGTAACCTTTTCCTCTAGGTATATTAATTACTTGAAAATTAAACGTTGTTTTATTTATGTCAACTTCTTCATCAGATGTTAAAATTTTTTCTATTTGATTTAACAGAGTTGTCGCATTTACATCTTTTTGAAATCCTGTAGATATTGCTGTTGTTTTAAATTTCTCATTTAACGCGATTATATTCATTTTGTCTCCTTTGAAATCGGTTTTTTGTTTAACAATATGAATTAATTTTTCTATCATTTTTCTGAAATTAATCATCATTTTTATAGCATTATTTATTTTTCCAGTTTTTCTTAAATAGTTTAGTTTTACTGTATAATCTATAATCCATGTTAAAAATTTCTCGCTATATTTAGATTTTCCTTGAATAATAGAAAAGGATTCATTTTTTTGTTGTTTTTTCTGTTTAAAAACACGCATATCTTTGAACGGAAATATATCAATAAGCTTTTGCTGTTTAATTTCTGTGTGTAATTTTGATTTCTGATGTCTCGTCCAATTATTCTGCAAAATATTTTTGTTACATTTTTCGCAAAATTGATATTTCTTTTCCTTTTCAAAATAAGTACTTTTAATCGGAAATATATTTCCAAGTTTTTGCTGTTTAATTCCTGTGTGCAGATCTGTTTTTTGATGTCGCGCCCAATTTTTATAATTAATTTCTTTATCGCATCTCTTGCAATACTTTTTTTCTGAATTGTAGTTTTTTCTTATTTTATTTTCAGTATTCATGTTTATATTAGAAAAAGATAAATTTTTTTCTATAATCATCTTCAATATATAAATTTATTTATCTTTAAGTTAAAGATCAATAAAAGCCTTAAGATTTATTACGAATAAAATCAAATAATACATATTTTGCCGCTAATGTGTGAGCATCGAATTTTTCACAATGTTTTTTTTACCCTCATTTTTCTCTCGACTCCTGTGTGTTTTTTTGCCTTTAAATGTCGCGCCCAATTTTTATACGAAAATTCTTTATCACATTTCTCGCAATACTTATTTTCTATTTTTTTAATTCCTGCATGTAAATTCGATTTTTTATGTCTTGACCAATAATGCTGTAAAATATTTTTATCGCATCTCTTGCAATACTTTTTTTCTGAATTGTAGTTTTTTCTTATTTTATTTTCAGTATTCATGTTTATATTAGAAAAAAATAAAATTTTTAAATATACTTCTTTTCTTTCAAAATAATAATATTATGAACTGGTGTCGCCTTTAATTAACAGTGTTTTAACAATGCTTCTTTCAATTCATTTCTCGCCTCTGTTTTTCCTTGTTCTATTAACGATAATTTTAAATTATTATTGATTTCTACTTTTTTATTATATTCGTTTAAAATATCGGTTTTTAATTTTTCGTAATTTTTTACTTCTTGTACAATATCATCAAATTCACTGTCAGTAATTTCGCCATCTTTAATCGCTTTAGCGTATTTTTCCTCTATTGAATTTATTTTAGTGCGTGCTAATAATTCGATTGCAGCGTGTTTATTAATTTTTTCTGTACAAAATTTGTGTGTTTCTCTTACTAATATTGACAAAGTTGTAAATCCAACGCAAATTGGTGTACTTAAGGGGATCAAGACGGGGACAAAAACAGAAGTTGTCAAAGTTCCGATATCCGACAAAATAAGTACATATTCTGTTCCATACATAATTTTAGCTATTTTTAAGTATTTCTTTTTTTGTTGAAATCTATTTTTCATTTCTTTTTGTAAATAATCATAATGCATCATTATGTGGTTAATTTTATAATTGCTGGAGTTAAATTCAGGCGCCGATATTTTCGGATATAAAGCCTGAAAAAATAAAGATTCTGGTGCCGAAGGTTCGTGATCCATTTTCGTTTATTAAAAAAAAAAAAAAAAAAAAAAAAAAAAAAAATAGGAAAATTGTTTTTTGAAGTTCTTGTCTGTAAAAACTACCGATAATTTCCTCTTTATTTAAATCCTGAATTTTATAAGTTATAGGCGATGTAAACAGAATTTTTTTAATTACGAATATTTCTTTGGACCAATTATTTTTATATTTATTTTGAAAGGTTTTTTTATTTACACTAATTCTTACACGATCTCCAACCTGAAATATCGGTATTTCTTTTTTAATAGGTAAAACTGTGTAAATTTCGTGTTCATTACTTTTGTTAACTTCACACGGCCTCATTTGAATTGTTCTGTGAAAATCGTGATAATTATATTTATTTACCAAATTTTGTAATATATTTATCCACTTAAAATTTTGTTGACATTCAAAGAGAACTTTCATTTTTCTGGCTAAAGTTCCGTTAAATCTTTCTATTATCGAAGATTTTTCAGCATTTTCAGTGTGATATAATTTTATGCTATATTTTTGTAACATTGAAGAAAATATTTTATTCCTGAATTCTAGACCTTTATCGGTGTGTAAAAATTTTGGAGTATCATGTTTTACTTTTCTCGCTTTTTCTACGATATTTTCAAAAGCTTTTGTCACAGAAATTCCGTCTTTTTTCTTTAGAGCTTCTGACCAAACAAATTTCGAAAAAGTATCGATAACATTTAGTATATATTTATATCCTTTATTTTCTGTTTCATAATGCGACATAATTACTAAATCTGCTGCCCATAAATCGTCAATTCCATATGTTACAATGTGTCTTTTTTCAAATTTTTTTCTAACATTTTTATGCAATTCTTTCGCTTCTTTAAGATTCATTTTTATATATAGGTTCGGATGAAATTAATCCGAGATATATAATATTATTTGATGACGCCATATTTAGTATATTTCCGTTTTCATCGGTAATATGAACAATAATTGTGTCAATTTTTTTGATATGATTTTTAATAGGAACAAAAATAATCTGTGAAACTTTTTCCGATATTTTTCCTCCATAAATTATTTCAGGAAAAAATGTATAAATAATATCGGCTTCTTCGTGAGAATGAGGATTAGATGAATGATTTAAAATTGCTGGTTCGACAATATTACAGTGAATTTCTATTGCATCTAACGGTCTTAATTTTGGAAAACTAGACGCACCATATAATGTGTTAGGTTCTAAATTAACGTGATTTCCAAATCCTAAAAATTCGCCTAACGTACCTAAATTAATTTTTACAGGAGAAAATATTCGAATTTTGTTACTAATTTTATCACTTTTTAATCCAAAATTTTCAGTCAAAAAATTAACGTTTTTTTCATTATCATATTTAGATTTTAGTTGCGTTAATTTTAACTGTATTATTTCCTCTATATCTGATAACGAATAAAACCCCTTCGGAAAATTAACTCCGTATGTTTCTGTTAATATGTTTAATTCTACGTATAAATTATGCGGAATATTAGGAATATAATTATCACCGTAAAAAGCGACTAATCCTAATTTGTAATTTTTCTCTTTATCTAAATGTAAAGGATTTTCAAGACGAAGTGTTAAAGTTGATTTATCACCTTTTAATTTAAAAAGTTGCATTTTATATTTTATAAATATAAATATATTTATAAAAATGGATGTTATCGTATTTGACAAAAAATTAAATAACAATAAAAATAACAGAACTATTCAACCAGTTATTAGAGGCATTTTTATAGGTTCTAGTGGCTGTGGAAAAACAACGTTATTACTAAATTTTATATACCGAAATTGGTTAGAATTTGAAAATCTCTATGTATTCAGTAAAACATTAGAACAACCGGCATATCAAAAATTACAGGAAAGATACGAAAATGTTGAAAAAAATGTTGGCGAACAAATTGCATATTTTTGCGATAATTACGATGATTTAATTTCTGTAGATAAATGTTTACCAAATTCTCTCGTTATTTTTGACGATTGTATTATGGAAAAAAATCAGAGAATAATTAAAGAATACTTTACAAATGGAAGACATAAAAATATATCTTGTATTTATATTACACAATGCTATACTTTGGTTAATTTGCAAACAATTCGTAGTAACGCTAATTTTCTGTGTATTTTTAAACAAAATGACCATTATTTGAGAAAAATATATAAAGACAATGTAATGGGGGATATGTCTTACGATAAATTTTGTAAAATTTGTAACCAATGTTGGGAAAAAGATTTTGGTTTTATTACGATAGATTTAACTAAAAAACGAGATTTTGGGAGATATAAAAATCAATTTAAAATGATAGAACAATTTGATGAACGTTCACCAACGTTAAAGAAACGTAAAATGAACGTAAAATCATGTTCAACGAAGGTTTAAGTGGGTGTTTAACTAATAAAATTTTTATATTTGTTACATATAAATGGAAAAAATAACTGTTGAAAAAGCAATTAAATTAAGTAAACTTGAAAAACAATTAAAACAAAAATTTCTACAAGCCCGTAGAGGCAAGGAAAATATTGAAAAGGTAAGAGAAGAGGAATTTAAACCGATTATAAATGCTGTTAATAAATTAAACGAAAACAAAATTTTACCTGTAATTGTGCCTTCTTACATTGATCAATCTCCCGTTGAAAATCGTATGATTCAAGATGAAAAAAATATTGTTCTAGGAAAAATAACAACGGAATTTTTACCTGATGCTAAAGATTCTACTTTTGGTATACATTATGACAAAAAAAACAAAAATTATATGATAGGAAAGGAAATAGTTACTTTAGATAACAACGACATTATTGTAGCAGGAAAAACGTACGAAGGAACTGAAGGATTATGGAAATTATTAACGTTAGAGCCATCGAAAAAACCTGATCCTAATTCTTTCACACCGGATGATTATGCAAATTATGAGGAAATTTTGTTGACGACAGATTGCATATACCATAATAATGATAAAAATAGCAATAAACCAAAATCGAGCAAAGGTGAAAAATACAACACAATAATTAAGCCAATTTGGAAAAATAAAGTAAAAAAACCTGAAAGCAGAAATATTGTACCACCCTGGGCAAAAATAGAGAATGAAGAGGTACACGAAGGAAAAGGTTTAATAAAATATTCCGATAATTCTGTCGAGTATAAATATGTCGATAATTTACAAAATTTATTACAAAGATTGTATTATATTTATGCTCAGGAAAAAGCCGGTAATAATAATTTTCATAACGAAAAAATTGGAGTTATTAATTTTTTAAAGGAACAATTAGAAGCACATATCGACGAAAATAAGGGAATTGAATATTTAATTAAATTTGTGTCATCTTTACCTTCAAAAATATTACGTGGTGAAAAGATCGGATCAGGTTTATTCAACGGAATTTGCCGTTTGAAATTCACGCACCAGGATATAATTATTTAGGTCCAGGGACAAAATTACAAGAAAGAATTCAAGATGGAAATATAGGTATAAATCCATTAGACGAAGCAGCGAAAGAACATGATTTATTTTACCATAAATATAAAGATACAGCGAATAGACACAAAGCTGATGAAATTTTAGAACACAAAGCGTGGGAAAGATTTAAGTCAAATGATGCAAATTTAAATGAACGATTTTGGGGATATTTAACGACAAATGCAATGAAAGCAAAAAGGCATCTTGGTCTAGGTTTAAAAATCTAAATTAAAAAATTATTTTCTATATTATAAAATGAATATATGCAATATAAATCTTACTGATGGACAAAAAAAAAAAATTCAGAGAGCTTATAAGCGAAAATCGAACATAACAATTCAATTATCTTCTGATCAAATAAAATCAGGAAAAGACAAAATTGGATTAAATGATAGGCAAAAAAACGCCATTGATAAACATCGTAAAAATAACACTGGCGTCAGACTTACTTTAACATACAAACAATTACAGGAAAATCACAAAGGTGGAATTTTACCTTTACTTGCAGCTATTGGAGCTTTAATCGGTGGAGTCGGTGGTGGTGCAGCTGCTGTTGCAAACACATTCGTTGATTATAAAGACAAAAAAGCGAAACGCGAAGAAATGGCTCGACACAATAAAGCGCTAGAAAAAATTCAGGAAGTGATTCACGGTATAAATCAAGGCTCAGGCTTAAGTAACGTTAAAAAAAAGCGCTAACAAACGTAGAGTTAGAAAAGTACGCTAAAAAATTGAAAATTAAAAATTTTAGAGGTGTTTTTATGAAAGATGAATTATTAGGGAAACCTTGGGAAAATGAATGTGGAATTATTAACTTAGAAAATTCCTATCAAATTGGTTCTCATTGGACAGCGTATTTTAAACAAAAAGATATTAAATATTATTTCGATTCGTACGGAAATGCGAATCCACCGATCCAATTAGTGAAATATTTAGGAAGCGATAATTTGTATTATAATTACGAACAAATTCAGCAATTTGACGATCCACCAATTTGTGGTTATTTATGTCTAGATGTTTTACAAAAATTGTCTCAAGGAATTAAATATAATAAAATATTACGTATTATAAAAAATGAATAAATTTGATAAATTCGGCAATCAGATCGAAAAACAAGAATCGACAATTTCAAGCAGAAATAAACAAGAAATTAACGAAAAAGTGAGCGCAATATTAATGCCTTTTATTATCGAAATGAAAACTTATGTTGGAAATTTAACAAATGAATATTTGAAACAACAATTAAATATTGTGAAAAATTACGTTAATTTCAATAATCGAAGATTAGTTGGAGTTTCAACAGGAATAGATGAAAAAGATGCTGTAAATAAAAAACAAATGGAGCAAAGTATTAAAGATGCCCTAAATAAGAAACAATAAAAATTTTATTTTATATGTAATAAATATGACGTTAATATATTGTTTAAAATGTAAAAAGAAAACACAATCTCTTAACGAGAAAAAAAGGAAAACATCGAACGGAAAAGTTATTTTGGAAAGTAAATGTTCTGTGTGTGGGGTTAAAAAAACGAGTTTTATTAATAAGTAAACATGATGAAGTTATTTTTGTTATATTTAGTTTCAGCAATAAATTGCGTTGAAGTTCCTAAAATGGAAACTAATCTTTTTTCGCCGAATGTTGATTGGAATTATGTGTCTGAACACGAGAATTTAACTATCGATCATTTGCGTATTTTTCAAAATAAAGTAAATTGGCCTAAGATTTCTAAATTTCAGAAATTAACGGAAAATAATATCAAAGAATTTAACGATCGTGTTGATTGGGATATAATCAGTAAATATCAGAATTTGTCGGAAAAGTTTATTGACTTTTATAAAGATTTCGTCGATTGGGATTATGTGATTTTATATCAAAATGTTTCAAAGATTTTTATTGCTAATCATTGTAAAGAAATATTAGATAGTTAGAAAAAGTCGGGTCTTCCATCTATAATGAAGGAAAAGAAATATTCGTAATTTAAAAAATTTTTTTTTTTTTGTAATAAACGAAAATGGAAAATGAAATTTATTCAAAATATTATAACGAAATTATTCGGCACGAATACAAAAATTATAACCCTACGAGCATTTTAAACTTTAATTCGCCCAACAAAAAAATTGATTTTAATATCGATTACGGTGACTCATTTTCAACGTCAAAGTATCAGTATTATATTACTGGTGAATTTACGAAAAAAGATGGCACTACTTTTCCGACAAAATCTAATGTAAAATTAATCGATAATTTTATTCCATTTTTATTTTCTGGAATAGTTGTGAAAAAACATAACCAAATAATAGATAACATTGAAAATCCTGGAATTATATCGACTGTAAAAGGAATCGTTTCGTACAGACAATCTGATAAAAATTCGTTTAAAAATAGTGGATTTATTTCTCAACACGAAGGTTCGTTTAATAAATTTTGCGTTATCGGTGATTTATCACAATTAGGACTGGATTTTTTCAGTAACAATAATAGTACACCAATTTTTTACAAAGGTGGATTTACAATAACTTTTACCAGAAATACCGATGAAGATGCTTTATTCAGATGGAAAACAAAAAAAGCAGATGGCACACACGATGAGGCAAGTTTACCTGTTGAGGGGAAAATAACGATAAAAGAATTTGTGATTAGAGTTCCCATAATTAACTATCGCCCAACGCAAGAAATTCAACTTATTAGTGAGTTGACAAATTTGCAAAATATAACCTACAAATTTAATAAATGGGAATGTATTCAAAAACGTGGTGTAACAGGATCGACTTTAAATTATGATATTACAAATATTTACAGAAATATTGAGAATCCTAAATTTATTATTGTAGGTTTTCAGGACGATCGTTGTGAACAACAAATAAAAGATCCGTCTTATTTTGACTCTATGAAAGTCAAAAATATTCGTGTGAAAATTAATGATACAAATTATCCTGAGGAATTACAAAATATAGATATTAATGAAGGAATTTACGCAATTCTATTCGAAATGTACAAAGATTTTCAGAATTATTATTACGGATATAGCGATGTGATTTACGAGCCTGGAGAATTCGTTGGAAATAAATGCGTTTATGTAATAGACACGACAAAACACCCTGAATATATTTATAGTGGAAAATCAAATATATTAATTAATGTCGACTTTTCTCAATCTATTAGTACACCGAATGTTATTGGTTATGTTATCGTAGTATCAGAAAAAATACTACATAATAATATAATTAATAATACAATTAAGGAGTAAAATAATTGTTGATGATTTCAAATATTTATAGGCAAATTTTATAAAGAAAAATTTTTCTTTATAAAAAATATTAAAACTTAATTCCAATAATGATTTACAATAAAATTTTCAATCAAATCTTTATTCATTTTTCCTTGAAAAATAAGTGTATGTGGATATTTTAATAAAATATTTGTTTCACATTCTGGTAAAGGAAAAATTAAATATTTACCTTGATATTTTTACCACTAATAATGTAAAAAGTTCAAATTCCGATTTTATAATAAATACCTTTATATTTTCATTAACAGATTCACTAGCAGGAATCATTATATAAATTTCTATATCAGTATTATCCATTATCTTTTTTATAATACAAAAATATTCTTTTTTTTTTTAACCAATTTTTTTAGCTACAAACGAATTTTACCTTGATATTTTTAAAGAAGCTGCTAATTTAGAGAGAAATTCCAATAATGAATTTACATTTTTGGGGGTGTTAGGATTTGACCAAAATAATTATTTAACAAATCGAACATAAATAAGCATTGACAATTTTTTAATCTAACTTTTAAAAAAGTATATTTTTAATTTGTTTAATTACCCTTAGAAATCTTAACTTTTAGTTTTGCTTTTTGGATTTTATAAAGGGAAAATTGACAGAGTTTAAATATAACGGAAAATTGACAGAGTTTAAATATAACGGAAAATTGACAGAGATTAAATATAACGGCAAGTTGACAGAGATTAAATATAACGGCAAGTTGACAGAGATTAAATATAACGGAAAGTTGACAGAGATTAAATATAACGGAAAGTTGACAGAGATTAAATATAACGGAAAGTTGACAGAGATTAAATATAACGGAAAGTTGACAGAGATTAAATATAACGGCAAGTTGACAGAGATTAAATATAACGGAAAGTTGACAGAAGTGTGCTCAGTATGCCCCTTTACTACTTATATATATACATATACATATATTTCGGCCTTCGTATTAGCAGTTTCAGTTATCCGTGTATTGGTCCTCAAACACTTTTTTTTATATACTACAGACGCATATTCCAAGCTCCCCTTCCAACTTCTGTCCTTAGAGTAATAGTTCGTCTTTGTTATTTGTATAAATGGGCTTTTATATATAGTTTATGTCAAAATTATTTTTTCAATTATTTCATAGTCATTCCTACCTGAAATCCGTCAAGAACTACGGCCCACAAGCTTCGTTTTTCATGAATTAACACCATCTAGCGTTAGATTGCTTCTCTGTTGTAAAACGCGTATTGTTTTAAAGCTCTGTAGATGGCGTCGCATAATGATTAGGCGTTATTACCAAATTCGTTTTTTTATTTTTTATGGTAATCACATTTCGTCATAAGAGCTGCTGGCTAGACTAGATTTTTAACGCGCAAATTATTTTTGTGGTTCGTATTAAAATACACGATGGGTATTTTTTGCAATTAGACCATAAATTATCAATAAAAAAAAAGTAGTTAAAATCATTAAATTTTTATATAAAAAAACCACAAAGCTTTTCGGCTATTAAGCCAGACATAAAAAAACCAATAAAATAAAATATAAAAATATATACAATTTATAAAAAATATAAAAGAGAAAAACAAAAATAAAATGAAATGCAAAAAGTACTTTAAGTGTACAAAATTATAAAATTTTACATACAGAAAGACATTATAAAAAAGAAAATAAAACTACAAGAACAAAGATGAAAATAATTTATTAAGTCCAGTGATAAATTTTTATGCAGAATTAGTTTTAATATAAATTTAATCAATTTTTAGAAGTTTTTGTTTTTTCGGCTGTTCAGTGTAATTGTTTATGTGTAAATTTTATATTGTTGATTTTTTCATTGTGTTGTTTACCACATTCACTGTCAGATTATTTTATAAACATTTTTTCACTTTGCTATTTTTATAATTTTCTACATTTAAATTAAGTATTTTTTTAAAATTTTATTTTATTTTTGTTTTATACTTTATAGTTTTACAAATTGTATAATTTTTTTTTTTATTCACTTGATAATGGCTGAATAGCTGAAAAGCTTTGTGGTAGTTTTATATAAAAATTTACTGATGTTAACTACATTTCCTCTAACCCGAGTTGTAGTACACGGCACCTGAAAAAATCTATTTTTTGGCTGTTCATTTTGTAGTAATTCGTATGTTTCACGATGTTCAAATTATAAACCTTAATTTATTAGCAATCTGATTATCGAAGATCTAACATGTAGTCTATGTTCTAGTTATGATTCGTATTTAAAATACACGATTACTAATTTGACAGTCATCACGTAATTATATTTAAAATTTATCGATTTTATGTAGCGTTAAAATTTAAATTCGTTAGATTATTTTAAATAACTTTTTCTCGTCGGTTTTCAGGTTTATTTTAAAATTTAATCCGCTAGTAATTCTTGTACTTTAGAGACGAAAAGAAATCAAAAATAATCTAATCGGACTACCGTTTACTGATGAATTTAGCTGGAACGAGAATACACACACACACACACACATATATATATATATATATATATATATATATATATATATATAGTGCGTGTGCGTCTGTGTTTTAAAAAGCGATAAAAAAGGGGTTAAAGCTTTTTTTGTAAACGGTAGAAGGTAGTTTAAAAAAATTCAATCATGTCTCAGCCGTTTTCATTGTTTTTCTTCTAAATATCTCGCAACAAAAATGTTAAATTACATACCTTAAAAAAATTTTTTTATAAAACACGGTGATCTTCAAAAGTAATTTTTTGGAATAATTGTCCATAATAGTTATTTTAAAAACCGCCCGAAGTTACGCGAAGTTTTAGACCGTAGTTCCACGGGAGAAAAATTTGAAGAAAAACAAAAAAGTGTTAAGTAACATCGTCTGAAGGCTATTTTGAAACTCATATTTCTTCATTGGCGATATTTTATATTAAAATTATTTCAAATAAAAAACCTTCGTTATAAACTATTACATTTACAACAAAAAAAAAAACTGAATGTTTTTCCGATGTGTGTCCCTGCATATTCAATAAATTCAAGGAACAAGCAACAAAAGTGGTATCTCGCTTATTCGGCGTATTGATCGGACAAGACAGGATAAAACGATGTGGTTTCGGGTTCGGACAAGTTACACTCATTTGACTCACTCTTATATCCAAAATTCATCCACCTACTTGCTCAACCTGTGATGTCAAATTACTATAGCTCACATCTGACTCCACTGTTCTTTATATAATTCCGTGCGTTCTTCGTTATACTTTTCTGCCACACTTAATGAAATATTTTTACCTAAAAATGAAAATACTCTTATTTCTTAATCTCACAAAACTATCTCCACATTTATAATAACGGAATAATAGACTCCGTACTTTTAGCCTTTGTATCAGTACATTGGGACGGCAAAAAAAAAAAAAAAATAGTAAAGTAAACGTTAATATTATAAACTCAAGCCCTCGTTTCAGGTTTTGACCTCCAAATTTGTGTGTCGTTTGCGTCATTTCCTTTCTTGAGATATTTAAAACTGAAAGCTGCTTGTTGACTCGAAAATTGAGCCGTTAATTTTAAGTTTGTGCTGATTTGATTACTTCCGTTGTGAAGTCTTAAAATTATATTAAACTTTTTATTAAAATTATTGCGTTATTTGTTGCGTGCACGCAAAAATACTAAATTTAATCAAATATTTTGCCTAAAGATAATGAGAGTTTGTAAACAGTTTATAACATGACTTCCACTTCTTTCTAATTCGAATATTAATGGATACGTTTATGGTAATAAACATAAGCCTGAACTTTACTGAATATTCAAAAGCACACAGTCGAAATATAAATTTGGCATCAGTCTAATAAAATTAGGGCTGTTAAAAATAAAAAAAATATCTATCGGCCAACGAACTCGTTTTGCGACGCAGAGTTAGTTAATCCCAAGGAAGTTTTAACATAAAATCTAACCGGATCCAAATATTCTATGGGACATGACATTTCTTCCATCATCATTAAAAAAATTGCCACTAAATGCTGTGGTTGAATTCGCAAATTTATTAAATGTAATTTTTTAAATTTAGACATTATCAACAAGTGTGGAAAACTACGAAAATCATAACCCCCTACTAAGTCGGCGGTTAAAGATTCATCGCAGATATTAATAATATACGTTCTATTAGTTTGCTCAATAATTTAAGTAAACGCCCTGAAAAAAAATATTACATAAGTTAAGGTACTTTTCAGAGACTCGTTATATTTAGTGCTAATGTTCAATTCGGTTTGCGCCCTAGATATTGTAGAACACGATAAGTGGTCACGATTACCGAATTCATTACACGTAATTTTAATTGCAACAAACCTACTGGTATTGTTTTACTCTATGTAGCTAAAACATTTGATACAACTTGGTGTGAAAAGGTATTATTTGTAAAATGATACAATTTGAGAATTTATTCAATATTTAGTTCGTCTGATTAATATTGGTAATAGATTTTTTAATGTAACCATGGATTCCACGAATAAAACCTGCACCGATTGTGTATCTGAAAGAAGTGTGTTAGCCTCTGTTTTATTTACACCGATTCTTTAACATTTGCGAGAGTTGTAAGGCGTACATTGATGATACAGATTCAATGTAATTCGGAATAAATTGCAGTTGAATATATGTCGTCTATTACTATATTATTCTAAACGGTATATCGATGTGTTCATCCATCTAAAGTTGAAGCAATCTTGTTTACTCGTACGCGGCTATATTGTGTTCGTTATTTGTGAATTACTTTAGAATAAATACAACAAATAGTTTTAGCAGCGATTAAAACTGTATAATTTATATACATTTACAGAGTATATAAATCACACAGCTTTAAAAGCTATTAAAGCTATTCGTTTCTATTTACCCTTTACCCTATATTTAATTCAAAGTCTAATCTTAATGTTAATAGTAAATTACTCATATATAAAATGTTTATTCGTCCTATTATAACTTATTCGTATCCAGCTTGGTGTTCTAATGCGAACTTTAATAAATTATAACTGTTTCGAAATATATGTTTCAGATGTATATATTAAGTATTAGCAGGTATACTAAAATTGTTCATAGGCGTAAAGTTTTAAATATGAAATTGCTTAACGATTAATAGCTCGCCAGTTTTGTGTCAACCATTTTGCTACATGAAAGTCAATTTATTTCAAAAATTTAAAATTATTAATCTATCGTAAATTTGTACCTAATTATAGTTGTTGCCGTTTGTAATTACATTTTATTGTTAGCGTTACGGCTGTGCGCTGAATTGCATTATGTATAATTTTTATAAATTTTTTAAGGTAGCAGTTTTTTTTTCTTTTCCCGTTTATTTGTATTGGCTAATTATTTGTCAGATTTACGTTCGTTATAGTTGTACTAATCGTTATTATAGTAAGATGTTATCCGGTACATAATTTATTTAATTTGTACATTATTAATAAATAAATATATCTATCTATTTATATCTTCCGTTTGTGTCATTTTCGTTTTCAAAATATTAAGTGGTTTCAATTTGCATCCTTAAACCACCATTTCAAATTTTAATCGGAAAATTTGTCTGTCGTTTGTACCATTTTCGAAATAAAGAAACTTGAGGAGTAAAAAATCTTCATTTGCAACTTGTACCTAAATTGTTAATACGGTTTTATTGATTTGAGTTATTTTTAATTTTATTATCATTCGTGTGTTTGTCTTTAGATGTATGAAATCTATAAACCGTGTTGGTTAGGTTAAAAATTTAATTGTTTTTTTATGTTCTATTCGTATGAATTTTTATTGTTTTTAACTTCATTTACGTCTATTTCCATTTTCGAAGTATTTGAAAAAGATATTAAAGTTAACCACTAAGAGTTTTCTACCGCTTACTGTGGCAGTAGTTTTACTGTGAAAAATATGATAACGGATGGAACCGGCTTCATCTGCTGCAGTAAAAAAAAACCGCGCAACAGTAATGTATCCCTAGTTTGAGAATAATGAGAATAGAAAACGGATTTAATGTTTTTAACAGTAGATTACTGTTTTTTGTCGCTACATTATTACGTTTTTCACAGTTCGTTGTTTTGTGTTTTTGTTATTGTATAATTTTTTCATCAGTTTTTTTCAATTGGTGTTATAGTATTTTCAAGTAAGAAGAAGAAAGTAAGTAAATACGTTATTAACCAATTGTACACACTCCCCACAATTTTAAAAGTACTCAATAATACAATCAAGTTTTTCCGTTTTTTTTTGTTGTTGTTGTTTTTTATACCTATATGTATTTTAAATATCGATATTCGAAGCTATATTATATTATTATTTCTATATGTTACACTGTTTTTCTATATTGCGCATAACAAATTATCTGTTATTTACTTTTTGCATATAATGACATACACTATTAATTTCATTTCAGTTGTACACAAGTTTAAAAGTACTCAATATTACAATCGAATATGTATTTTAAATATTGATGTTTGAAGCTATATAGTATTATTATTTATTTTACACTGTTTTTCTATATTGCTCATAACATAAATTATCCGTTATTTACTTTTGTATATAATGAAATACATTATTAATTTATAATACATTATTAATTTAAGTTGTGCGCAATTGATAACAGTATTCATTATTTACACTAAAGTTATTTCGTTTATTTTTTATATACGTACCTAATTTATTGGTTTCTAAAGATATATAAATGCTTATTATCTATTTATTGTACGCTGTTTTTCTACATTGTACATAACGTTTTATTTTTTGTAGAATTCGAAAGATTTTTCAGGATATTTCATCAATTTGCTATGTAACAAATAAAACTGTTTTTCTGTTTTCTGCTACTTATGAAGGGATGGATCATCATATACGTACAATAATTACTAAAATAATTATTTTTTTTCAAAAACTAAGTTGTCGAGGCTTTTTAAAAACGCAAGAACAACAAGAACAAAATTATTTTTGCTTCGTTTAGAAACAGTATTCAATTGTAGATTTTTTACTGTACGTAAAAGCAGTATTTTCCTGCTCATATAGATTATTTACTGCGATTAGAAGCAATATTTTTACTGCTCGTATAGCCGCCTTAAAATAGCTGTTAAACTACAGCCGCAGTAAGCGGATAAAAATTCCTAATGGAGCAGTAGCCTTACTTTCTAACTTTGGAAACTTTGACGCTTAATTATTGTTTATTTGTTATATGTTTCTATTGATTAGAGTAATTTATAAACGAATGTGAACACTGACGAAATAGATACAGCACTGTGTAACGGTGATACCAATTAATTAGTGCAACATAATGATTTTGTATTCTTGTAATGAGATTTCTTGGGCGTGTGGGTTCATTTTTTAGCATTCTCATATCGAAGTTGGTAAAACAAACGAAAGCATGATTTATGACTACATATGAAAAATGATTCCACAATTGTACGCGTATGTGTATTTGTATATGTGAATTTTTCGACTTATGAACGTTTTACCATTGCTGTCCGTGAACAACTGAATTCCATACAGCCGGAAATGTGTAAAATACGTCTGATCCAAATCATAGATAAACTTGTGTTCTTTTTTGGTAGAAACGTCACAGCTCTATGCGATGATAGAGAATTCTTTTTAAAAACAAAAGAGTGAAATTATCCAGATTTTTCTGGAATAAAAGTATTATTCATATTACAGGTGAAATGTCCAAAAGAGATTATTTTTTATTATAAATACCGAGTTGCAGCGAGTTAATATAATAGTTTACTATTATGATTTATCTGTTCATCCTAAGACGTGTGATTAGTTGACAATTAATTATTCCCTTGCACTGATCAATTTTTGATTATTCAGATTGATGAGTGAGTAAATTAATGCAATTAATTTGAATTAAATGTAAAATTATACATTTATTGTTATTACAATGAACATACGTTCTAAAAAAAGGTTAATCCGCAGTATAGCGTTTACAGCAATAATTATCAAATCCTGCAGAAGAATTCAGCTAAATATCTTGAACCGTAATGCACAATTTACATACAAACGTCATGTGAGACAAAAAGCGGAACAAATTCGGCTTAAAGTATATCGAATGTGGTGGTTGTTAGGAAGAAATTACAGTAATCGACTACTCTAACAGTCCATCATCAAACCCATTTGGATCTATGAGATTCAACTTTGGTGATGCACAAAGCCTGCTAACCGAATGGACATTCAGTGTTTTTTAAATAGTTTTTGTGCAGTTAGCAACACAGGTTGCAGAAAAAACGAGAATCTGCATGCAGATCTGAATCTGAAGTGGGTAGACGAGGTCATTAGCGACTCCACCATCAAGCACGAAAATCCACTCTATAAAGATCCAAATATTGGGCAACCGGTTTGCTCGACACATTATCAAATGTTAGTAAGTGATTAAAAAACGATTTAGTTATATTAATATTCTATGCCTGTTTAATTACTAAATAGTCGTATATATTGATTATTTAAACATTACTTTTAACATTGCAACACACGTTTTAAATATATATATATATAGTAGTGCGACTCAGAGAAGATGGACAGTTTTTTTTTTTTTTTATAACTCAAAGATTACTCGCCCAAAATTTTTGAATGAAATTTTATTTAAAAATAAGAAAACGAGAGATTAGCTTACAATCATTTGTGTAACAAAATAACAAAATATCGTTCAGATGATTGCCATTTGCAACAATACATTCATTCAGTCTTTAAAAAATTTTCGAAGACTTTTTCGAGCATTCGTAACTTTTGAATTATTTTCGAACTCTCTTTGCTCTATTGTGATCGATTCACGCCGAAAATAATCTTTCACGCAGAACGCGAGCTCCTCGATATAGGATACCGTGATAACTGAAACTGGAAAAAAACGGATCTCTCGCGTTTACAACTGTACAATAAACGAGAAGCATGCGCTTTGCATTGTAGCAGTGTTACCAACTGTGTTGTTCAAAAAACAAAACATCGTGTCTTCTCTGGGTCATCATATATAATAATAATAATAATAATAAGAAGAAGAAAAATAATATCTATAAAAGAATCTATACTAAAACAACTAACATTTAGTACACGCTAGTTCAATACTCGGATGCTTGTCAACAGGTACCATTATAATATAATAATCCACAATTTTCTACCCTAAATATTAAAGACTACGTATATTCGTAATATGATCTTTAAAACTAATTCATCGTCAAATGTTATTATCGCGTTTAATAAATTATTGTTATTTTGTAATTTTATTAAAATGTAGTTTATTTATTTATTGAGTTTTTTTTTTGTTGACAATATAAATTTTACAATCGAATTGTTTGCAGTGTTTAACGATTTATTATCACGATTTTATACGAATTTAAAGGGCTCACAGACGCATTAATTAAAAAAACAAAACTGTATTAAAAGATTCTACCTAAAATTACCAATCTAATGGTCACACGAGTTAGCAAAGTTGCCTAAATTTAATAAATTTCATACCCGAATCCAAGCGGTTTATATGGGTGATGTTTAACTCTTTGCCGCGTCAACTAAAAATTGATCTTAAACGTTATAAACGACGGCGTAAGTCGTTAGTTGCATTTGTAATGTGTAAATAGGTAACGAGCTTTTCATATAATAATTGAAGTTGCTAACTGGTTTAAAAGTATTCGGTCGGAATTGTTAGATTGATGATTTTACTTTGTAAATTAATTTTTTTTTATTTGTAAATTAAGTTCTACTTCAACTTTTTATTATTATTAATTATTATGTGATTATGAGTTATTTCCTGTTATGCTTTTATGTATACACGGCTTTTAGTATTTATTTATGTGTATATTTCTATGTTGTATATTTCTATGTTAGGTATATTTCTGCGGATTTGTAATTATAGTTTAATACTTAGTTTATTCGATTGGCCGTGTCTGGGTGTTTGTGTGTGATTACTTCGATTTCGTTGTTTTTTAAAGAATGTTTTAAGAAACTGTATTATTTCATTGAATTATATAACGTTACGTTTTTTTACTGCGATGAAACGGAAGTTAAATTTATTTTTATTTATTTGTATAATCCGGCGTTCGCGCAATATGCGCGTAGTCGTGATTATTTTCTTTGTAATCTCGTATTTTAATTTGAAATAAATTTGAATTTGAACCGAAATTATGACTATGACGATTTGATTTTATGTGCGTTTTATTTTTTTATGTTCTGATTATCTGACGAATTCTCCTGTAAGGGACGCTCGTGTTTCCCTAGCGGCTACTGTTTTAGTTGGTCGATCCGATTAGTAAATTCGTCGTTGAACAAATATTTATTATTATTATTATTATTATTATTATTATTACATTCGTCGGCCGGCCGCTGATCCGTGTTCGTACAATTTTTCATTTTGGACGGTTGCTATGATTACAACTTAGGCGTTGCCTATTGAAAAAGGAAAATTATTTATTACTCCCGCCAGATTTCCAATCATCGGTACAACATTAGAATTTTTATTATTAAGCGACGGAGGAACGCAGTAACAGTAATAGTATGGTAGTATAGTAATAGTAGTAATATAGTTTGGTAGTATTTACACACTATAATAATTACAATAGTAGTAGTAATAACGGTGGGAAGCCCTGAAGAATTGCAAATTTGTTGGTGTATGTACCAGATATGTGTGCACACTCGTATTCTTCCAGAATCTTATTTCGATTTTGGCATCTGCAATAGGAAAATTGAAGTTTAACCAAAATATATTCTAGCGATATCGGTTATGTCGGACTGCTGTCTATAAATTTGATTAATGGACGTTTCCTACATATTACGTTATATTCGTTAATGCTAGAATATCGTTATAAATATTTACAGAGATATCGTCAACAAATTAATTTGCGCCGCTCCTTGTAAATCAGTGCGATACAAATTATTAACTGAATTATCGAAATATATATGTTTAAGATATATATATATATATATATATATGTATCACGATATGCTTATATCGATCCACTGCTAGATGTAAGCATTCCGCCATTTCTTCTATTTATCCCATCTATCATTCTGCCATTTCTGCGATTTCTGTATACTTTTCTTGACAGCCATTCGGTTTTTTGTTTTTCCCACCTATCATTATTTCTCATAACTTGCATAATCCTGCTGATAAAAATGAATTTAATCGGCTTAGCAACAAGCTAAATAGAACTATAAAAAAATCTATGGGTGGTTATCTGGAAACTCTCGGTGTGAAATCTGACAAAGATTATTTTTTGTTGAATAGCAACTTATAGACCGGTTCAACTTATTCCTCCTGTTAAGGACAAGTCTGGAAACTGCATAAGAAAAGATGATGAGAAAACTAAACTATTTGCTAGGCACCTTTCGGAGACATTTATGCCACATAATATTCAGAGCAATATTACACCACAAATAGCACTGTTACCTGAGCAACATATTGCGTTATGTTTACCATATGAAGTAGCAGCAAAAATTAAATAAATCCCAAGAAATCTCCCGGCATTGATGGAATTTCTCCAACAATGCTGTGCAAATTGTCCCATAGAGGAATAGTTTTGTTAACTTATTTATTTAAAGCTTGCCTTCATCAAAATTTATAATAGCGCAAATTTTCTGAGCAACAAAAACAGACTATATAGAAAGTTTTTGAGAACATTTATAATAATGAGTAATTAAAGGACTTCCGATTGACGTAAACTGAAACAAGTTTTATTACTTTCAGTATGGAGCTCGTAACTTATTTGTAAAAAATTCTAAATCCGTATGTATTGAAGAAACTTATGACGATGGTGCAAATCTTTATTCGGAAGAAGGAGATAATACTTTCAATGTACGACTTGTAATTTTTTCTAAAATAATCTAAATCTATACATATCAGTTGAAGGTATATTTACACATTAATGTAAATATTTTCGGAACCATTTGTAATATGAGTAATTGAGCGATTTCTTTTAGTATCGTAAGCTGCAAAATGTGTATTATTTTCCATGTATAATTCGTAATTTTTCCCTAAAGAATCCAAATTTGTATTAATATGTTTTATATATATATATATGTATGTATGTATGTATGAAACACAGTGATAACGAAGTAAAGGTCAAAACTGGATGGTCAAAACATAAGAATTTGTACGTAAACGAAAATCGCCGGGAAATTATAAACTTTAATAAAAACTTGACCAGTATGGAGATTCATGTTAGGCACTTTTGCACCGTACCTTCCAGCGCAATAAGTGTAGTAAGACCTAAACGCGAATATATATATATATATATATATATATATATATATATATATATATATATATATATATATATAATGTACATATAAATGTATATATATAATGTACATATAAATGTATATATAATATACATAATCATATATATGTATATATAATGTACATATAAATGTATATATAATATACATAATCATATATATATATATATATATATATATATATAATTTTTGAATTGCATGTTCATGTAAGAGACATCGTGATTCAGAAATGCTGTCATCAATTAAAAAATTTACGCCTTCCGTCTCTATTGTACGTTTCATGAACGTATTTACTGAAGTTTTTCCAAATAAATTCACGAATTCCATCCGACAATCTTATAGGTACATGACCACGTTTTCCACACTGTTTTCCTTGAGTGAAGAGCCTCTTGACCATTTGCATGGATCTCATGCCCAGAAAATCTCCCAATTCTGGTCATTACTTCCATTAATAGACATTTTGGTTCGTTAATCTCAATTAATATAGAGCGATTGGTGTTCTCGGCTGTCCATGGGATCAGCGGCATTTGTATCGAAAAACCATAGCTCGAGACATTCACTACGTTCAGCGCAATGTCCAGGTTTCAGCGTCATATAAAAAAATC
The DNA here is from genome assembly GCA_032883995.1 of Coronaproctus castanopsis. Taxonomy (NCBI): domain Eukaryota; kingdom Metazoa; phylum Arthropoda; class Insecta; order Hemiptera; family Monophlebidae; genus Coronaproctus; species Coronaproctus castanopsis. The sequence continues at coordinate 160,089,728 of CM065053.1, read as the reverse complement.
GGAAATACTAATGATTTTACTAGTCCACTACGCAGAGCATTTGCAGGTCAGAATTGATTAAATACAAAATGGATGGAAATACATAAGGCAATTGGCCGATTTTACAGCCGTATATATAATCATCAGTTATGAGAAGGGGAAAAGAGAGTATATGCGATGGAGTTGGAGATCGATAGAATTTTAATTAAATAGTAACAATGAACTTTTGTTACGGTTGAAAAAAAACCCCAACAGAAATACATTTACTTTCTATAATTACAGCTTTTTCTACTTTCGTGTGTGTAGCTTGACGCCGCCTATCTTTTCGATAAGATAGAATAGTATTCGGAAAACAAAAGAACTATAAACAAAGGTCGAATTGATAATGTTTTTATTAGTTCAACTGTCTGATAGGAAAGCTTCTGTCAAAAGGTTAGCCGATGTGGCCGACGTTGATGGATAATCCTCCTATTTTTAACGAAATCCAGTCGTTCTGTCGGTTTTTATTTATGTCCACAAGTATCCTGATCGTGACTCATTCCGTTTTCAAAACACACACACACACACACATGACCTTTTGTACGGCGTATTCTTGTTCAATCACGTTTTCTGCATATCCCGTTTATGCGGAAAACACAGTTTCGCGTTGATTACAATTTTATTACTTGACCGCAATCGAGCACTTTTCACTCTTTTATTTCAATTTTGTTTTACTTTTTTTTTTTACAATATCAACGAAAAATACGGAAATGTTACTTTCGCGCGAATATAAAACGTAAGTCCCGTCATTATCAGCGTAGATTAATGAAAAAGAAATAATAATATGTGCTATGTTAACTATTAAAAGCTTTGGTATAATTATTTAACAAATATAAAATCGAATATATATGTATATATATATATATATATATATATATATATATAATAAACAAGAAAAAACTAGTTAAAATCACTAAATATTTATATATATATATATATAAATATAAAGACCACACAGCTTTTCGGCTAAATAAAATATATAGAAATATACAATTTATAAAAATATAAAAGAAAAAAAAATTGAAACACAAAAAAAGTACTTTAGTTGTACGGTGTTATAATAGATAATAAAGTGAAAAAAAACATATTTTATTTAAACTACACAATCAACAAATCGGCAATAACAAATTTATACATAAACAAATGCGCTAAATAATTTGAAAAGTTAGGAATGTAAAAAACGAAAAAAGAATGAGTTACAATCACTAAAATTATGAAAGATCATAACACCATAATTGACGTTTTACCCTTGTGTACGCCGTAATATTCTGTAAATGAATAATTCAAGACCTAAAAAACGTATTAAATCTCAGATTGCAGGATTGATGCTTTTTTAATATGATATATATTAATTACCGTGTTGTGTGAGCGTGGTCTAATTTTATTTTTGTTCATATCTTTTTTTTTAATAATCATCCTGTAAGTGCTGCGTACACTGTGATTGACGTTTTGCACTTGTGTACGCGGTAATATTCAGTAAATAAATAACCCAAGACCTGAAAGACGTTTTAAAGATCAAATTGCAGAATTGATGAAGTATTCCAAAATTGTACAGAATAGGAAACTGTAACAATGATGTCGGGGACAAGTTTGGTAATATTGTGGAAAATCGGAACAACACAATTAAAGTGGGTTTAAGATCAGGTTGAAGCATCATAAATATATTCAATCCGAGGGCTCGTCTGATTTTACATTCCACATATGATAATTCACGCGTAGTAAAAAAAATGACGTGTATATATATATATATATATATATATATATAAAAGTAATAATAATAATAACGAAAGCAAGATACAAATACGTTTACGTCAAAATCAACCTTTCTACGACTCGAAGAAACCTATATTGTATTGCTGAAATTATAAATTTTTGTTATGGGGATGCAAATGAAAAATATGTAGATGAAGCTGACAGAATACTTCATATATATGTATATATATATATATATACATATATATATATATATAATCATAAATGTTCAATGGGACTAGTGTAAATGTAAATTTCCAACGGATTTCTTTCTCCTCGAGAAATGTCATGTTGTCCGATTTAGACATTGAAAAATTCTGCGTATATATATGTGTATATATATATATATATATATATATATATATATATATATATATATATATATATATATAAAGTAACACTTTCTAGATGTTATTTTTAGTCGACTTTATGAATAGGCCAGATTTTATAATATTATAGTTGATATTTCAGTTGTTATTCGAATAGCGTCGCGGTAATACATTGGAAATTTTGTCCTGTCGTCTTATATCGTACGTGCACAGACGACTTGGGCTCGTCTATTTTTTTCTTTTGGCCGTTTTTCAGTTCGTTTCGACGTATTGCGCAATTTCACGTTCCACAAGTCTCTGTAATAGTCTAAATTTAGTCCGAAAATTTTTGATAGTCATATTTATCCTTCTTATTTGATTTCGAACTTTCCCGAATTTACATGACGTTCAAAATTTTCAACAATTTAAATAAAATAATAATAAAAAATCATCGGTTGTGCGTTAGCAATGTAATGAAATAGAAAAATGAATTTTTTGCTGTTTCTTTATCTTCGTCAATTTTAAAACCTTTTTCGTCATTTCGAATATTTTTCGTTATACGCTACTAAAGAAGTAATTCTTATTGACCAAGGATATTGTTACATTTCAACTATATTCTAGTTCGTGGATTATTAATTTTTTCTGATTTTCTGTTAAAAGCCTATCTAATATATACGAATAATTTATTTATATGCATATAAATTATCATTATTATAAATAAAACAAAATAAAAATACAGTTTAATCGCAACAAAAAAAAAAAATATTCAAGCGTAAACAATGTTTTTGTGTACGCTTGATGATGATATAATTGCCGAAAAGCTGAATTAAAATATCATATACAACAAGTCTACTGCATTTCACAATTGGACAAAACAGTTAAAACATGCAAACATTGGTTCTCGGATGAAATAGTAGGTCCCACTACTGAAGAACGACGTATGAAGAAGAAAAAGAACTTTATTCATAAATGATAAACATATTTACAAACATGGTAAATATATATATACATATGTATATAATAGTGTAAACGTTCCGGAAAGTGCGTAACCAAAACTAAGCGTCCTTAACGTTAGTGCTTAAAATAAAATTATGAGAACATAAAATAAATTATATAAAAGAAAAAAAAATTAATACAGGGAAAAAATTAAAAAAAAAAAAAACCTATGCAATATATTTCATTATGGAAATAACGTGTACATAAAAAAGAAACAAATATACAATCATACTATAAAACACGTATAACTATATATATGCATACATATGTATTCATATATATACAATATGAAGACACACATAAGTACTTATCTGATCATAAATGATAGATTCATCAAATGATGAGACACGCTTTCGTCGTCGGCGTTTGTATTTTTATACCTAAGCCTTAGCGACTCAAAATCATAATCGCCTATGTTATTTACGACTGATGTATCAGATAATTTACACGTTTCGTAAAATTGTTTAGATCTTCCTAAAATCTCTTCTTGCATGTAGGAAAGGTTTAAGATATCACGCATTAATGATATTCGAGTATATCTTGGTTTATTTAGTATTATTCTTAAACTGTGATTTTGTATTTTTTGTAGCTATTTGTCTTGCTGGCAGAACACCATACAGGAGAAACATATAACAGTCTATTTAGAATAACAGATTTATATATAAGAAGTTTGTTTTTAATCGATAAGTATGATTTTGTATTGAAGATTGGAAAAAGTGTATTTGTTGCTTATGAAATTAACATGGGCTGAAAAATTTTACTTATTATCTAACATCGTGCCTAAATATTTAATATGTTCTTTCCATTTAAATGTATACCACTGGTTATTATACATACATTTATAAAAGGTCTACATCTAGTTAAAAAATGAGCCTCTGTTTTGGTTTTGTTTACTTTGATATTCCACTTGTTAAAATACTTCGTTAATTTATTTAGTGCCGCTGATAATAGAACGACGTAACCTACCTCTAGGCAATGAACATGAAGAAAAGAAGAAACACCTGATGCGGAAAATTAATAAATTAAGTCGTGGAGATAAAAATAAATATCCATCATCTATTTGGGTGGAGGTTCAATCATGTGCTGATAAAAATGAAATACGTTAACATTTCAAGAAATACCTCTGGTAGCAATACAATTCAACATGAGGTAACAGACAATCTGCGATGAAAAATGCATAGTCCGCACAAGAAGTAGCTCAGGATTGAAGAAAGTATTACGTCAAACTATACGGGGTAGAAGATATCAATGAAATCCTTAACACTGCACTTAATAACTGCGATGGGAATTTGTGGAATCGGAACCGGAAATTTTACTAGAGGAGGTTGCAAATGCTGTACATATATAGAGATGCACTGCTGCAAGCGAATACTAAGAGTATGATTAAGAAAATAACTAACTCGTCCATACTTCAAGTGGAACTAAGGCTATACAATCCGTCTCGAAGAAACTGATAACAACTTTCGCCGGACATAATATAAATGATCGTGACAGGTATATTGTAAGGTCATAAGAAAAATAGATTTACTATAACTATGTATGTAACTAGATATTTATATATATTTATACGCATAGACGAACATATATATGATACTTGTATTTATAAAATAAGTAACTGCTATAAGGATAATTTTAGGAATGTGCTCTAAATATTAGAGATTATGTCTTTTAATCATATCACCCTCGTATTGTAGCATGTTGGACATCGTGATTGACCCTGTATTACACTATTTTTGCATACAAAATGGATTTGCATTCAGGCAATAATTTTACCCACGCGCATACGAGTGTATCATTGCCTTGTCTATGGTAATTATTGATGAAAAATATAATGCCGTGATCTTGGATCGAACGTTCTATTGTCGACTTGGTAGTCGAACAACAATATACATATGTATGTACACACACACACATATATATATATATATGTATATATATATATATATACATATATATATATATATATATATATATATATATATATATATATATATATGGTTATAAAATATGTGGATGTTCAAAACTACATTAAAATTTTAGTTGACTAGAAGACTAATTCATAATTCCAGTATTATTTTCAACTGGTTGTTTTTATACTAGTATTTATTATCATTTTAAAAATGAACATCTTTGGATTACGATTATCATTTTGAATCTATGAAAGCGGTCGATTAATTTTTCGCTTATAGGGAATAACATTTTTAATTTTCAATCTGGACCTACCTATGGGGGGATCTAACTGTGGGTATGCGCAGTCTGCTAACAATTATAATGTAGGTTGGTATCATAGAAACGATGATCTGCATGCAGATCTGAAGCGCGTAGACCAGGTCATTGGTGACTTTGCCACCAAACACGAAAAGTGTGAAATATCCAAATAATTTAAGTAACCAATTTGTTCGACATACTGGTAGATGTTAAACGCCTTAAGCGATTAAAATCAAACGATTTAGTTATGGTAAACAATACTTACGCGTAGTTAACGAACTAATATTCTATACATGTTTAATTACTAATTAGTCACATATCATCATCATCATGTAGTCATCAGTCCTAAGACAGGTTTGATAATTTTCTCCACAATCTACGATTTGTAGTGATATCCGGTGAGTGTTTTTTCTATTGACTGTTGCATATATTGTTTCCTTGGTCTTCCTTGTCCTCGTTTTCCACCCATTATTCCTTCTATAATTATCTTGTATAGACTATTCCTTAGAGAATGTGATCAATATCCTTCGTTTTATTATTTTTTTCCATAATGTTCTTCTCGAATTTTCTTTAGGACTTCTTCGTTAGTTGGTTTATCTGTTCGTCGTATTTTCAGTTATTTAAACACCTGTTTAAGATTGCAATACGCAAGAAGAAAATTTTTTTAATCTAATAAAATTTCATGTTTCAGAGCAGGTCTTGCCGATTAATCGATCGTACATATTTTTTTCAAATTTTTCGCATCATTATCTGAAATCATCGTTCGTTAAAATCCTCGATCGTTATTTATCTTCGTCTAGTCGATTATTTAGTTTTTTAGTAAGCGATTATTTTCACCGATACCAATTATCGACGGTGATGTATGCGCATGAAGTAACCAGTCAAAGTAAATTACAATTTCTCGACGGTTATTATAATTGCGGTTGATTGATCGGCTTTTACTACGGATTATAAGAGTCGATAAGGAGATTGTACAGATGGGTAGATTTTTAGTGAAGTGAAGGAGTGAAACAGTTTTAAGGATGAAAACGACTAAGGATCATAAGGACTATATCTAAATCGAATTTTAAGAAGTAACTGGCAAATGGTTAGAGTAGGTTTTGTCGAGGTGTGCTGATTTTCGAAATAGGTATATAATCTTAGCGGTCGTCGGGAGGGTTTGGCGGTGAAGAGTTTATCCACGCTGTAAAAAAAAGCTGACCTAAGCTTCGCGCACACCGCATTTCTTGGAAGTAACGTTTTCTCGTTGGTTACGAGTAGATTGACATTTTCTTCGACCACGTTACCCGCCGACCGTCTGTTGTTAACTTAAATGTATCTAGAGTTTATAAGGATTACATTAAATAGCTTTCTAAAAAAATTGCTCTTTTTTTCAGTGCAACGATGATTTTAAATGTGTATATATATATATATATATATATATATATATATATATATATATATATATATATATATATATATTCTAAAACATTATAGTGTGTCAGAGGTGCCATCTACCGGGAAAAGCGATGGTTTATTTTTGTATTATGTACGGAAATGAAAAAACTAACTGTATCAGCGAAATACACTATACTACCACGACATACCACCGGTAATTTATCTGTCCATCACGCCTCGGCCTAACGATTTATCAGTTTTTCCTTTTTTCTATCTTTATCTTGCTAACACATTTTTCCCATCAACTTTACCTTAAAGAATACCGCATAATATAAATTGAGAAACAGGAAAATATGACGTCCCGGTAAATAAAACGAAAATTGTTAAATTTAGTAGACTTTTAAAAAAAAACTAGAAAGAGGACAAAAGCGAAAATTGTAATGAAATAGTGTAAAGTGATAACTACCAAATCATTTCGAACATAGCCATAATCAGACCGATGTGTTTTTTGGAATAAGTTCCTGGGAACGATAAGATAAAAAAAAAACAACCCAAAAAACATAAATCAGTCCATTTATTCAGGTGAAACTTTAATGTAAACTGTGAGAGAAGAATAATGCCGTCGAAACGTTGTCGTATAGTAGAGGTCCGCTAGAAATTCCGTGAACAGACGAGCGAGGTACTAAATAGAAGCGAAGTCTCCGCAGATTACAATTAACCCTTTCAGTCACACGTGGAATTTCGACAGAAAATTGAAAATCCTATACAAGTTGTGTAACGCTGCTTTTTAGATAACTTTAGATGATTTACAATGTTTTTACACAAAAATATAATTACAATTGAGACATTTCATGGTCAACCAGAAAATGCATAATTTTGTTAGTATTCAAATCGCATGTATCATATAGTGGACATGGTGACTAAAAGGGTTAATGAATAGTAATAATGTTCGTGGAAACCTAACAGTATACGGTGAAATTCGAAAAAGGCACTTTAAAGAACGAAAATAATGGCAGTATCTGTCAGAAATATAGGAATTTGTCGTTTACTTAAATCAGTCGATTGTCGTCGTACAACCTTCCGTACGGTAGATGCTACCTTTATACTCTATGTATAGCTACAACAAAGGTGAGATGATAATTATCTAGTAGACGTTTGTTCTGTGTTCGGGAGTGTGGTAATTCCGCAAATTTTTTCCAAGACCGATTTTTTTCGTCATTTTCAATCTGTGCCGATAATACTATTACTATATAAACGCTATTATTACTATCGATTGAACAATTTGTTAAATGAATCTCCATATTCGAATCAGGATCTTAATCAATATTTCACGCAGCACAAAGGATGATGCATTTTTCTGTAGTTACTGGACAACATTGAAAACTTGAAATCTGCTCGTTGTCTTTGCAATTATAAAATGAAGATACAATACCTATCGACCGGAATTAATTGTTACTAGTTTAAAAATGCCGACAGTTGTTATAGAAATCGTTTTAATAAGTAATTATGGACTTTGTAGCCGATAACAACGGTTATATCGTTACATTATACCGAAGAATTCTTACTTGGACAATATATACGTTGTAATCGATAATCTCGTTAATATAAACTGCATGTACGTCGTTTACTTAAACTAACGAACTCTATTCGACACAACGGATGCAATGCTTGTATCGTGAAATAAGTTACACGATTAAATACCATAACGCCACCACAACCCTTCCCGCAGATTACCTTTATTACCCGATAGAAATTAATATTAATTGTGATCTTATTGAGGGGATCACGTGCGTTATTTAGGTATAATTTTCGATAAAAGATTCGACGTTGCTGTTATAAAAGCTAACGAAACTGTATATGCAATTTGTCCGATTTTTAAAAGTAACGCTCATTTTCCATTAACGATTTATGATAGATTCTTGCTGTATGTATGATGCAGAATTCAACATTTACTCCTAAACTCTAGTGACGCCAAAACATTAATTGTGATGAACTCCCTCGCCGTTGTATCAGCTCTTAAGAAAAACAATCCTCTTATTGATCGCATGCAATCCCCCTTTTTCTAACCAATTATCACCAGATATAGGCCCAGTATCCCTCTTATGGGTTCCAGATCATAAGGGAATTGTGGGAAACGACCCATTCTATATTACGTTCCTCTACAACCTATCTAGTACTAAACACTGCCCTCAAGCATTTTATTCGCCACAACTAGCGAAAGAAGTGGAACTCATACCACCATAACTTCTTACTATTGGCTTCTGAAAACCACCTGCTAATTTATCCCGTTTCAGCTGTATAGCACTCAATAGGCTCCCCCTTGTTCGCATATCACCCTTTCATGACCATATACTCCAACGTACCTCTGCTTTTTGTTCCTTTTGTTTACTCCCAAACTCCTCTTGTTTGCCATATTTTTCTATACTGCCCTACACTCCACCCAATCGAGACCGTATTCATCGGCGTACCCTTTCTGGTTTTCTCTCCAATTAGTTCTTCAACTATTCCCTCAATTATACAATTTCTTTCCTCTTCTAACCTCATTTACTACATCTAAAACTGTTAAATCAGGAGTGCCGTAATAACCTCGGTAGTTACACACGACATATAAAAATATAAATTAAATAAATAAAAGTAAATCTCACTTAAGTTTTGAAAACGAGTTAATTTTTATATAAAACCTATTCTTATCCAGTTTGATGCTTCGTATGTAATTCTAATTTTACCGTAACTCGTAAATAAATGTTTAATATTCAAGAAACGCATCTCGTTATATCAGAATTATGCACCGAATTTTTTTCAAAACTGCAGCATGCGTAACTAATAACATCAATTGGCAACTGGCAACTTATATTCGTGTATACCGGGTACAAACATCGTCGTAATAAACATAATTTGTTATATAATACGCGGTGTTATTATGTGCGTAACATATCCAATTATTATTATTCGCAATTACATAGTTGTTAGTAGAAGAACAGAATGTATAACGAATGAAATAATGCAACTTCTAAAAGGAAACAATTCCTACATAAAGTTAGTTAAACTCTTCCCTCACGACTCTAACGTCAATGACAAATATACGCAAATAACGAAGAACAATTCCACACGAAGGTCAAATTGTTATATTTTTTAAGATTATAATGTTAATTGAAATGTAAAGGGTATTTGCCGACGGGTAAAACCGGCGGAAATCCGAAATGGAAAAAGGGGATATGTTCTAAATAATAAAAAAAAAACCCACGAAAAACTGAAAATGGCTACTACACAAATATTTTAAATAGATGTAGTCAAAACTAGGGAAATTATTGAGCGGTAGTTAAACGCGGTATAGGTAAGACTTTACAGATTATATAAAAGGGAATCAATGGTAAATGGAAATATGGGCAAGGTGGCGCGATGCTTTAATAAGTATTTTAAAGAAAGCGTAGAAAACTTAATAAATATTCATAATTCAAAATGAACAATTTACAAGTAATGCCTCATTGGCTGTGAACATGAACTGATTCTTTTGACTAACCAGTGACCGTGTAAAAAGTGCAATTTTATCGCTACTTCATTTGGCTCCGATAGAATTGCATTGCTTTTTGATAAAGGAAAATATTAAATTCTTCATCGAACCGCTAACGTATTTGTTTAATGAATCACTTACATCGAGACGGTTTCCAGAAATTCTAAAATTATGGGGTGATCACGTCAGTAAAATATTCGAAAAGCGTATTCTAAAACTGATGTTAAATTTCTTACAGAAGAATACTTTAACCCAAATCAGTATGATTTTATACCGTGACCATGTACTGATGCTGCACTCTTCGAACATATATCGTATATTACGGATAATTTAGAGCACGGTCTGTTATTGAGGTTTACTTAGATTCATTTAAAACTTTTGATGCGGTTGATCATGGCATTTTGTTGAAGAAGTTGCACGCATGTAGTTTCAAAGGAATCGTTCTAGAGTGGTTTACGACATACCTGGGCAATAGGAAATTCATAACCAAAGTGCGCGGCGTGTATAGCAAAGTGATTACACAACATTACAGTATATTTGGACCGTAACTATTCTTGATGTATGCAAATGATCTGCGCAATTTATCTCTAGAAAGTAGAATTCTTAGTTACGCTAATGATGCGGTCTTGTTAATTGGTTCCAAGTGTCAGGATGGTTGCAACATAATCGTCTAATTTTGAATGTTAACAAGACAAAATACGTCGTATATAACTACCAAAATCGAAGCTTATTCCAAAATATGGAAATGAAATTAAGAGTATTTGAAAGAAAATATCTCGGAATAATGTTAAAACAAACTGAAATTCTCATTTATTATTTTTAACGCGCAAAATAAGAAAAATTCTTTTTTTTATTTAATTCACAGTGTTTATCTAAATTTCATTTGTTGCCCCTTTATTTATCATTTTACAGACCTGTTATTACATACGGTATAAATTTAATATTTCAAAAGGAGTTGGTAGAATGAGGACCACGGGCGTAGGCAGTAGTCTCTCGATATACTAAGTATGACTCCCGAATGCAGGCAGATGATAAATAATTAGAACTGATACCGAAAATTTTAAACTACGGCGAAAGAAAATTTTAACGCATTGCATTATTGGGATTAGTTAGCGAATAAAAAAATTTATACGGCTGCTTACATATTGGGTGTATTGCAGATGGTAGTGTGCTGTACAGAGGTGAACGTATGTGTGCGTTGATGCGATGTGGATGTAGACTGCAGTATAATATGAAGGAAATACACATGCTAATTTTTATGGTCATACATAATGTGAAAGTATATATGTGAGTGTTAGCACGCTTGATGTATAATTTATTTCGTTTGTATCTAATTACCGTTACTCAGCGATTAAATTAAAAAACAATTACTTGTATGTTAATTTGGTGCACGCGTAATTTCGCGCATAGCCAAGTTTGGTAAAGGTGCATACGTCGTTTATATATATATATATGTGAGATGTTTTACTTTATTTTGTATTTATCATGTGCTATTCTTCGAATAAAGTTTGATTTGATTCAATTATTATTATTATTATTATTATTATTAACGGTATATATATATATATATATATTTTTAATGCGAGGTAAAATTTAATTCAATAGGATACACGGATAATAGGTCGTGAAAGCGCTGACTAGGCTCGCTCGAATATATTCTGAAATTAGCGGGTTCACAAAGTAAGTAGCTAAGCGTATTGAATATCGTTAATTTATTCGTTTAGAATACAATCGATAATAAATAATCCGAATAGAATTGCATCTGCGCTTTTGCGGCTACTACGAAGGGACATGGTAGTAGTCCGTAAATAATTTTACGGTCAAGAGTTTATGCAGATGAATAGGCTTTATTTTTACGAATATTAAGCAATAGTTTACCTTAGCCACTAGCAGGAGACGATACTTAATGCGATATAAATTGAAATCATATTTGAAACATGTTTGAAGATATTAATTCTATGCGTAAAGATGAACGGAAAATTATGCGAAATAAAATTTAATAATCAAAAAACAAATAAATTCACCCATAACAGATTTTTAGTAGTGGCTCTATAATTTTATTTATGATGTTAATATATGAAAGTTTTGCCCGGTTTATTATACTGCGTAAGTAATATAAATTTAAGTTCAATAATGTGCACGTGTTTGTATTTGAAAAAAATTCCTTCAAATTTTATTAGAAAAACGAAATTACGATTTTTTTACGGCAATATATACGAATGTTCATTTTGTAATTCCTCTGAAACAAGAAATGTATTTGGAATACATTATATAAGATTTATGTATATATTTACTTCCGCACGCATATATATATATATATATATATATATATATATATATATATATATATATATATATATATATATATATATATATATATATGATTTTTATTTTAATGTTCCGTGGATGTATCATACTTTTGATGATAATTTTTATTAACTATTGATACAAGCCTTAATGACGTATAACAACGCGAAATTGAATATTATTTATTGAATAATTTAAAATAACTTATTAATTTTTTAGTGGGAGTTTGATTTATGTATATATATATATATATCAGTGGGGCTCGTACATAAAGGTTGCATGGTTGCACAACCACCAGAAATATCGACCGCAGCATAAAAATTGATGATGTAATAAAATAGTTATAAGTACGAATTGTTTTATAGAGATTAAACAAAATAACCATGGTTTACTGTATGCATCAAGGCGAAGTATTTTTTCCCTTTATTTATGGTTTCAATTACATAAAAACATTTCGAGGGATTATATATCAACTTTATTTAGATTGCGTACTGGTCATAATTTCCCCCCTCACACCTAGCTACATTGTGCATAATTTCTGATGGTACATGTGATGTGTGCCATGTTGACAATTGTATCGAGCATCAAATTTGGATTTGTCCGAAGTTTCGAAAACATAGAAATGAGATGTTGTTTAGTGTTGTACAAAAATGGCACACATTACCCGTGAGTATTGAATTGATTGTTTCCAAACCACTTTCTTCTGTCTCTATCAGTTTATATAATTTTATCAAACGTAGTGGCATTGAGATTTAAAATAGATTAACTAGATAAAGGATTAAACTGGCCAAATGGCGCAAGCTGGGCCAAAAAAAAAAAAAAAAAACAAATTTTAATTATATATTATAAAAAGTTAAAAATCTCTTTAAAAATGCTTTGAAACACCCAGTTATAACGGTTGATGGTTGCACGCTTGATGCAACCTGAAGAAGTCATCGGAAAGCCGTATACAGAGTCATATGAAGATTTTGTGCCTAATGCTACTATGTATGTAGAATTTACATGGGACTATATGGGCGAATGTTGGTTGCAGTCGTTTTACAACCAAAGTCCTTGAAGTACACTCACTTGACGCGGCAGAATAGGTTTTTCTCGTTGGGTTGTTCATAACACGTGAGTGCGGTTGCATGCGCATACTATCGGCTACAGAATGAACGAGTTTAGGACTATATTTCATCTCAATCCGATTTTCGAATTTCTATTGTCGTTTCTATTACTGTGTACATTTCCGCGTGTGATTGTTTCATTGCCTCTCTCTCTCTCAAGTTTATCTTGTCCCTATTATTACTGACCTATGTTCATATACGTAACATTTTTTCCTTACTGAAACGTTATTATTTATAGGGCAATTGATCATTTTATTTTCAGAGAATTTTGTGTAAATTTAGAAAAAGTTAGGCTATTATACAAAGAGTTTATTGAATTGTTTCGTTTTAGTATTTTAAAAATTTTTATACGTTTCTAATTGTATAAATTTTGTACTTATTCGTGCGAAAATAAATTTTTAATATATTTCGGTTTAATAGTACAATTTTTAAACTTTGGAGTTGATAATCTAACTTCATCATTTTTAGTTTTTCTGATTAGGCTTTTAAATGATTCTTGTATTTGTATTACTCTTTGTCGACTTTGACATTATTAATGTTACTTTCCGATGTGTGAAACAAAAAAAATTCTTGTGTTTGTATATTTAGTGGAGGTGGAGGTGGAGGTGTAATTGCAACCGCTAGATTTTTTAACCACGACCCGCCACATATATATATATATATATATATAATATTTTATATACATATATGTATATATAAATATATATGCAAGTTGAAGTGATACGTATAGCAAAGAGGGAGAATAGGAATTAGAAAGTTTCGATAGTTTGTTAGCTATTAAAGGCAACGGGCGCTATTGAGAAAATAGCAGTGTGTAGTTTTGAAAGCGACCAAATTTCGGTGAGGATTAGGCAACTGTAGGATATTGCGTACTTTTATCAGTCAGTTCCTCAACTTGTTCTTTCACATCTTTTCGTCTTGTTACCTTTTCAATCGTATGCCTGAGATTTTCTCCCAGTAAATCTTATTCGCGGTATCAAACGAAAATAAAAGTAAGTCCGTAAAACAAATATTGATCGCGAAACGTTCGAAATGGGTTGCTATTCGAGTGGACGACGATCGCATCCCTAAAAGTTTGCTGTAAGGCGTGCTGTGTAAACGCTATAATAATGTCGGAAGTCCCCAGACTACGGTATAAAGATGTTTTCGTAACTGATTTGAAAAATGCGAAACTAAACTTATGACGTATCGACTGGGAAAGAAACGTATTAAATACGAGGAATTATAAATCAACATTGAAAAATGCAATAAATTTGCTAATATATAGTTAATCCGCGTAAAGATGAGCACGGGAATAAAAGGCTGCCGAAGACCTACTCAGTTGCTAGAGATGATTAAAGTCACCAGTTTTCATGGCTATTCTAACAGTCATCGTATTGAGCTGTAATCACGCGTAATTGTCACAAACATAAATGAAAAATCAGCACTTATGCTTGGCGACAAGGGGGTATCATATAACAATAAGTGAATCTGTCCTTGGACTAGTTTGCGCCCATCATCCAAGTGCTCCATTTTTTCCATTCTGCTGTTAGCTTTTCAGTTCAATGTAGCTGTTAATGTTCGCTTCTTTCTTCATTGTGTCCATGGTTTTGCCTTCAGTCTCCACTTGGTATTTTTCATTCAGTAATATGTTTCAATACGTCATTATGTCTTAACACGTGCCCTCATTCATTTAATTATTGTTTTTCTAATAATTTTTAAGAGTGACCTTTCCTCTTTTACTCGGTTGAAAACTTATTCATTTGGAATTTTATCAACCACGACATTTTTAGCATTCATCGCCAGCATCACGTTTCAAGAGCCTCAATTTTCTTTTGTTTGAAGTCCATGTTTCTGTCGCGTACAGTGCTACTGCCCATATATATACGACTTGACAATACGTTTTCGTAATCCTATATACAGCGTGTTCTACGTAATTATGTTTTCTTTTAAACGCCTCTATAGCCATTGCAATTATTCGCAGGATCTCACGTTTTTTGTTATTATATGTCCTAAATATTTAAAGGAATCGACTGTTTACAGTACTTCGCGTTAAAGTTAGTCTGCGCTTTAATAGCGACAGCACACATCCTTGTCTCACGCCCTTGTCATTACATTGTCCATAGATACAATTGTATTATTAAGTGTAAAAGGTGTTTAGATGTTCCCATTTATTCTAACACGGTCCACAATTTCTCCCACTTGTTAGAATCAAAGGCTTTATAAAAGTATATAAAACATATACACGTTGTCATATTAAATTCCCGGGTCTTTTCTATTAACTGTCTTGCACTGATGATCTGTTATCTAGCATTCTTACCTGGCATGATCCTGTCTGCTCTGGGGAAATTTTTTTTAGTAACAATGATTTTAGTATACTATTTATAATTAGGAGCATAATTTTATTGGCGTGAGACATTAATCAGATCAGTCTGTAGTTATCGCATTGAAATTGGTTTGAATGTGGTCGGCGTGGACGTTATGTACGCGATATTATTTAAAGAATTTTTGTAATTTTATAAATAACGTAATCATAAAATTTATCGTTAAAGATTTGAAATATTTTTCGAAATTCAAAACCCGCTATTTATATTTACGTCATATATATTTTGTAATTCAATGTGTATAATGTTTATTACTGGCGTTCATTGTTCTCTTCCGATATATACGGTATTATTCTGGCTATCGCTATCGTCGTATTGATTACTTCTATCAACGTTGGCTGTGGTGAGATGATTCCGATTTATTAACAATTTTATATTTCTATTATCATTATTAATATTCCTATTTTCCTTTCCGAACTATGCCGATCTCTCGATCGCACGGTCCGCCACGCACTTGGTCGGCTTTTAAAAACCGGAATAAGGATAAAGATAAAGCTAGTGACCTCTCGTCCACACCAGCGACTTTAAACAACGAAAGTACGAGTTTATCTATTGTTGTACTATCAGTGGATGTCACTGATAAATCAGCCAACAACTCCTTTGATTAGCAAGTATTACCTATTACTTACACACATATGGATAATTCAGATAACGCTACTTATTTACCCGTTAATAAAGACATTATTACTGTCGTCAATAATAATGATGATCACGTATGTAAAGAAACTAGTAACTGGCAGAGTGTTAAAAGAAAGCATTCTGCTTCTTTCTCACCGCCCCATAAATTGAATACTGCTAATCGCACAACATCACCTATTCCTAGCACTAAAAATAGGTATCAACCTTTTATGTATCTAGATACTGATGATGAAGATATGGACAATACTGAAAAAGAAAACGAAGTTGATATATCACGCGGTGAGCTTACTAACGCTTTGCGCGCAGAAAAACTTATGCAAAATGCTCGCATTGTAAATTCTAATGATAAACAAACTCAAAACAAATTCGCCTCTCCTCCCACCTCTTAGTTAAAGATATCAGAAACTATTCCGAGTTTACTAAATTTTTAATGAATATAAAAACGTTAAATTTACGTTAAAACCAACTAACACAGGCGTAACTGTAAAACCAAGCTCACCGGCCTGTTATCGTATCTTAACAAATGTTGTTCGTGATAGAGATTACAAATTTTATACCTTCCAACTATCGCGAGGTAAATCCTTTCGCGTAGTCTTAAAAAATTTACATCAAACAACCGATCCAAACCAAATCAAAGACGAGTTACAGAAATTAGGATTTTCAGTTCGTTCGGTAATTTATAAGTAGGAAAACAAAAATTCCATTACCGACGTTTTTTGTCGACCTCAATCAGGCATCGAACAACGTACAAATATTTAAATTAAAACAGCTGCTTTATACATCTATAGTATGCGAAGAACTTCGTCCAAGCAGACAGCTAATACAATGCATGCGTTGTCAACAAAATCGTACTGTAATCTTCCCCCTCGATGTGTTAAGTTCGGCGGTAAGCACTTAACAATCGACTGTACTAAAGAATCATTATAAAAACCAACGTGTCTCTTTTGTTCCGGAGATTATTCAGCGAACACTATCAACAGGAATATAGGAAAAAATTTCGAAAGCAAGTAAATATTCAACAAGTTACACTAGATCTTACTGAAACTCCTATTTACATGTTGCTACCATTAAATATTCCTCCTCCTCTTACTGTCCTGAATCTAATCCGATTTCTTCACATCAAAACAATGAATCCTGCCTATCACAAACAAAGTAATGAACAACAGATAATTACTGAAACGCTAACATCATTCCCTGAATGAATTTCGTAATCTACTCTCACCATGCGGTAGGTAGTGCTGCTGTGTTGGTTAAGGCTAATATTAAGCAATATATACGTTTTACTCGCCATACCGAAACGTACCAAGCAGTTGCAGTCTGTATAAACACTTTTGACAATGAAGAAATAACGGTAATTTCAGTTTACTGCCACCCAAATTACTACATCCCCTATGACGGATTTCTGAATTTATTTCTTATTTGTGGGGGTGATTATAACGCTAAGCGTGTCCGTTTTGGATCAAGATTGCAAACAAAACGCGGAGTTCAACTGTTTAATTTAAATCAGAAACTACGCTCAGACATAGTTTATCCTTTTTCACCAACATATTGGCCTAAGCACATTAATCGTCAACCGGATCTATTGGATTTTTATTTCACTAAAGGATTATGTAATATTTGTAAATTATGCTACACTATTCCTGACTTATCATCTGACCACATACCAGTGATACTATATCTCGATAAAACACTTCTATGTGAAAAACGAGGGGCACACCTTACCGACAAATAAATAAACTGGATCTAATTTGGGAATCTTGTCGCGAGAAGAATCGATTTAAAACTATAGTTAAGTTGATTACTTGACAGATATCATTCAAGATAGTTGGAAGAAATGTACACAATATAACTCAACTTTGACTAGTAATAATTGCGCTATATTACCCCTGCAAGTCCGTAAACTGATCAGCATGAGAAGAAAAGCTAGGAAAAAATATGTTCACTATTCAGGCTACTTTCGCGGATGATGTTGCTATTTTGGCTAGTCATAAAGATCTCCGCGAAGCGTCAAAATATATACAGAGACACTTACTATTAACTGAACAATGGGCCTGAAAGTGGAAAGTCGAAATAAATAACCTTAAGTCATCGCATGTCACTTTCACAACTAGACGACAGAATTGCCCGCCAATTATATATTGCGGTCGGATGATACCAACAGTGCCAGAAGTTAAATATTTAGGGTTAACATTCGATCGAAGATTAACGTGGGGACCCATAAATACGCGGAAAAAGCTGACGCTTCTACTGCGCCACTTGTATCCGTTAATAGGGCGCAAATCGTAACTTCATCTTGCAAAACAAAGTCCTCTTATACAACACAGTAATTGCTCCTATCTGAAAATATGGTCTCGTACTGTTCGACGTCCAAAACCAACCTAAATAAGATACAATCGTTCCAGTCGAAGGTTTTAAGGATTATGACAAATGCACCATTTTTTGTTCGTAACGATATCATACATCATGACCTCGGAATATCAACCGTTGTAACAAATCACAGACGGCGATACAGGAAAATGCATATGGCACTCGGGGAAAATCCAAATCTGCTAATATCACGAATATGGGATATGTTGATTATCTGATATTTTTCTCCTTTTTTTTTTTTACCGTTGTGTTTATAATCTTCATATAGATTTGTACACAAAAAAAAAATATTTACATAATCTTAATAGTATATAATTCTTGTAGGAATTTTGTTCCTTGACCTTTTAACCCCAAAAAGAAAACGAAAATATTAATAAAAGAGAAATAATATGATGATGATGACCACGGCTACTACAACGAAGTAGACGCAGAGACAAGGGGAAATTACTTTTTGTTGGATAACTTAATATTATTATTATTTTTGTTATAGTCAGAACTGACATATTTCAAATTGCTTTTTCACCAAGTCTGAACTTTATATTTTTTCTGTTTAATTTGACTGAAGGCTTAGACAAACAGAACGAAGTTGTACTGATTTGCAGAATGGAAAAAGTATGTAAAAAAAAAGTCATATACAAACACACACAGACACACGTATATATTGTACTGCAAAGGTTGCTACTTTAAAATATTTAACCATTAGACTCGGAAATTCTACGAAATAATTTTCTCGGTTTTTCTTTTAACTTATGCACTTGTATAAAGGAATTATTTTCTTCAATCTGTCTAGGAAAAAGAAGTTTATTTTTGACATATATTATAGTTACGCACTACTTAACAATGTTCAATTTTTAATTTTGTTATTCCATATTTATTACCTTTCACGAATGAAGTAATTTAATTTTTTTTTTTTAATATTGGCCATGTGATAGAAAATCTTTTGGATTTCTTTATAGTAAAGGGAATTTCATCAAACTATATGACGATATATAATGGGTTCTGGTTGGATTCAGATTGTGCTACAAGGCTACAAAGCAAAAGACAAGACCCATACAGATCGATTCATCCCTACCGAAATCTAATGGTGATTGTGAAAGAGGAAGAAAAGATTGAAGAGTTTACGGATCATCTATAAAAAGTATTTCAAACTCATAATGCAAAGAACATGCATAAAATACTGTGTGGCAACATAGTGAAATAAACTTATCCGCTATTATCCGGGAGAGGTTAATGCGTTTATCAAAATGTTGCACGCGAAGATATTTCCGGGCTACGACTTTATTACTCCGAAAATAATAAATCATTTTTCATTGTTTAGCGGTAATTCTATTAACATATATATAAATAATGCAATGTTAAGAGTGTCGTGCGTCCCATCATAATGGAAATTCGCACATGTTATTTTATTACTCAAACCGAGCAACCTGTCAGAAAAAACTGAATCATGTAGGCCAATATCGATATTACGTGTTTTTATAAAGAGTTGTGAAAAATTTATTGCATAAAACACTTTTAGCTATTGTTGGAAACACTATATGACATCATCAATTCGAATTTAGAAATATGCATGATACTGGTGAATAACAAATTGCGGGGTTTTATTACTACCATTGGTCGACTGAGACTCGGCTGTAGTCGCCTTCCTGCTTCGTTATACAAGTTGAAACTTATTAATTCTCCTAATTGCTCTCATCCTACGGATACCCATTTAGTGGCCGATGCAGACCATGTTATCCTAGAGTGTTCCATCATAGTAATGTTCATGTCGCATAGCCTTAAAGTTCCGTTTCCTATAAATATTGCATTTCTCTTAGCTCTTCAAAATGCTGAAGTATATAACGGTCCTATACACCTATATTTTAGATTCTGGTATCATTATTTAATTTTACACATCCCTACATTACTTCTTACTTGGCCTAATTTATAAGTAGCCCTTTGTTATACATTCCATAATATACAGACATGGGTAAACTGTATTGAAATAAAAAGTGTATCGTATTGTGTCAATAAGATAGTAAACAGTCTCGAAGAAAATAAAACCCGTGCTGCGGTGTTCCTGAATGCAGAGAGGGGGTTCCATACTGTGGCACATCTCATCCACAAATTCAATAAAAATTTACCACCTAAGTGTTGTACACTATTAAAATCATACTTGCAAGATGGAACATTTCAAATTAAACATGGAAAGTCTTTATCTACAAATCACAAAATACGTGCTCTGTAGTACCGTAAGACATCGTGTTGGGTCAACGATCATGTATATGTCGGATGTGCCACAAATAGACGACGTCGATATGACTACATTTATAGGTGACATAACGTTATATTGCTCTGGTAACAATATTCAAGAATGTAATGTAAAGTTGCGAAAAATTGAACCATGATTCCGATAAGTTGCGGCTGAATGTTTACAAGTAGCGAAAACCCGCCACATCGAAGTTTTATTTTGGAGATAACGAAAAACCCGAGAAAAAACTCAACGTTGAAACATCGCATTAATATGAAATAAAAGCAGTTACGCATAAAATTTCGCGATATGTATTGGCTGCTAAGTAATAAGTTGTCAGTTAATAACAAACTTGTTACCGAAAACAATTTGGTCGTATAGGGCACCACTTTTGGTATGTACTAAAAGGAGCAATATATCAATAACTCAACGAGTTCAAAATAAAGTATTACGTACCATAACAAATAATGCCCCATGGTTTATTTCGAATAAAATGATGCATATCAATCTGGACGTCGAGTACATAACACAAGTAATTTCGGATGAAGGTACACGATATACCTGCGTAGACTCGAACGACGTGATAGTTCTTTGGCAATTATGCACGTGGACAATTCGGAGAAAATTAGACGTCTATAAAGACGAAAAGTGTTCGACTTGGCTTAATAAATGTGGGGAAGATCTAATGCCACCAGCTAAAACTTGCAATCTTCTATGCCTGAAATTTACCTCCAGTGGTAGACGAACTTCATTCAAGATTATTTTTCGCTTAACCCTTTCCCTTGTTTTTATATTTCGCGATTAATATTTTTCATTTTCAAATAATTATTCCGACAACTTACGTTGATGTCGAAAATTGGAGTTATTATTACCAAAAAGGGTGATATTGTAGCTGATATTTTTTATATATATATAATATATATATGTATGTGTGTATGTTAAATAGGTAAAACTAAATAATATCACGTGAACCGTAAAATTACTCTGAAGCTTGAATTGTATTTTGGTGAGGAGACACTTTATGCATTTACCTATGTTTTTGTATTTTTCTCTTATCTATATTTTTCAGGTAAAGCTTGACATTTTGCAGCTATGTGCCTATATTACAGGCATTTATAGCACCTGAGTATACTGGTATATGCTCTTGAAATCTAAGCGATAACCACTCAGTACGTAGTCTTCCATTTGGTGATAGTTTTTTTATAATGATCAGGTTTCAGTCGAACATAAATTTTTATACTTTTTTCAAATTTTGTTACTCGAACCGAGATCGGTGCTATTAGTCTGTTCATTTCTTTCGCTACATCTGTTTAGCTTTCATCTCCGAAAAGCACGATCGTTGGGACAGAATTTTTATTTTCGTTGATTTTTATATTACTGAATTCTTCCTTTATGAAATCTTTCAAAATATTTGATCTATCTTTAGATTTCGTGACCACTAGTTCCCGATCTTACTTGTATTCGTTCTACTTCAACCTTTTGTAAGTTCACTTTCGTTTAATTTTTAAACTTCCGCATCACCTTCCGGTTGTAAGTAGCTGAACTTTTTCTTTTGGACACATTGTCTGACTTCCATTGTTCTTTATTTTCTTTTACCGCAGAAGACTATGATCTTCCCTCTCTCGGTGCATGGATTTTTGACTATGTAACGGAGTTTCCTATTATTTTAATTATATCATTTTCTTTAATGTTTAACGTTTCGTCTGAGACATTAATTTTATCATGCGACGCTTCTATCTGAATTACTATTTTATTTCACTGGTTCTGTAATTTTTCCTTTTTTCCTCCTTTTATTGCAGAGTTATTAAGCGGAATTTTCTTATTGAATGTATGGTAAAAACACTAAACTAGAATACAACTTTTATATAACTATATATATATATATATATTGAAAAGTTTAAACACAAATCTTTTCGGCTACTAAGTCATTATCAAGTGAAATATAAAAATTATTTAAAATTTTTTTATGAACAAAATGTAAAAAATTGTTATATACACTAGTGACAAAGTAATAAGACGCATTACTTTATATAAATTTTATATTGTTGTACTTTGCTTTGTGTTATTGTTGTGTGAAAAACTTTTTAAAATTATTTTTACATTTCACTTGGTAATGGTTTAACACTCGAAAAGCGTTGTGTTTGTTCATAAAGAAAATAATTTTTTAGCGATTTTAACTGCTTTTTTTTGTTTTATTTTTTATATATTATCACGTATCCTCATCCCGTGATCCATAGTATAAGAAGTATGTAGTCGCAGTCGCCAGTGCCTTATAGTGCACAAATTAAATTACAATGATTTAAAAAATTCTAAAGAGATTAACTAAGTGATTAAATTTCGTGCCTAACCTGAACTCTTCTTGTAGAACCCGCAGCCGGTGACACTACAATACATTGACTAGAATTTTAAACTCAATTACGAATTATTTTAATTTGTATTGTTGCACATTTCAAATATTAATGAATATAATTTAAAACAAATACTTATATGATACTATTGCGAAGCAACACAAATCATTCACAAAACATAGCTATTATTTATACATAATTAAAGACATATAATAAATTTAATAAAATAATAAACCAAAAAAAAACGTCTGTGGTACCTCAGTTTTTGCCGCTGCTGCTTCCGGATGGGATGATATTTCCTGGTCGTACTCCGTCGTCGTAACTCTGTATATTTTAACGATACCTCGGTTTTCGTGAACAAATGCGTATTTGATTAAATTTTATTTTTAAATTTTACCCCGAATACAGTTTTATTCGGTCCGAAGTATTTGCTTCCAATATTCTAATATAAGCATGAAGCAATCCCCCTATATTACTTATAACGTTCTCGTCATGTACGAGAGGTACAAAAAGGAAAAAGACTATCCGACCAGCCGTTACGATGTTTCTCGTAAAAGTAATAATATTCGACTAGACACGAGGCTTAACGTTAATGAATACCTATCGATATCGATATCTCCATACACACTCATATACAAACACGCGATCACCAGTTGCTGGCTCTACGCGCCGTTAATCTCCGGATTTTCCTTCATAACCTGGCAATTCGTATTTAATTTAATCGTACTTGTTATTTCCCAGGTTATTACTATCATCATCCTGGTTATTAAGGCTTTACGATGTAACTTATCAGTTTTGACGATCTAAAACTCTTACGATGAAAATACCTTGGTTATTAAACGCTATCTTATATTACGTTAACTATTATTAAATTTTTACATTTATTTTATTTACTTTTTCCTTCGGTACCCCCATCGTCTTAGATCTTCATTACATATATATATATATATATATATATATATATATATATATATATTATGACGTTTTTATGGGGCCCTGCTTCCGTCGTTAGTCGTCACTTTTTGATATATCTACTCTGAGATAGATTCCGTGGGTTGACGACAATTCACGAAGAAATGGGACCCGAAATTAAGTCGTGGTCGCCCGTGTCAACTCTGGGCTGCTAGTAGAACACACAGCCAGTGACACATTTATATATAAAATAAATGTTAATTACACAACAATAAAAATTTAACAAATATATATTACCATGCATTTAAATACGGACAATATCAATTTAAAAATAAAAAAAAATTAATGATTTTATAATATCGGTCAGCACACAAATAATTCACAGACATATATTACATTTAATACGCAACATACAAAAAAAATATAAATTATATGGAAATAAAACATAAGACCTGTGGTACCACAGTTGCTGCCATCGTTGTTGCCGGATGCTGATATATTTTCAATCGTAATTCGTATTTCGTAACGTGTTCCCGATGTCCGTTCGTAAGATGAACAATAATGATCAACTATTTATTTTTAGTTGATCATTAAAATACCGTCAATTCTAATCGGCTTATTATTTATTTTCTTTAACTAATTTTGCTATTTATTCCGTATGATATCGAATTGATATTGATACGTAACGACTAGAATTTAAATGTTTTTATACTATAATAATAATAATACTACGTAACCGTTTAGATACATGGTTACGATACTAGACGACTGTAACGATAGATTTGACCGATATAATACATACGACTGACTCGACCGATATCTAATACGAAGAATATCGACTGTCTTTCCAAAAATACTATATCTATCTATCGTTTCTTCACACACACACACCAACACGCGATCACCGGCTGTTAGCTATACTAGCCGTTATTCCCCGGGTTTTCCCTTAACGGATCCGACATTGTTTATTTTATAAAGTAAATTGTGTTTATTTCCCATGTTTCTGTTTATTTTCCTTATTTTTCTGACTTCCCGATGTAACCTTATCAGTTTTGACGATCTAAGACTCTTTCGATGGTAATACCTTTATACTACTTTATTATGTAATGCTAAATTAATTATTCCGACATCTTTTCTATTATATTCATTTTATTCGATATTTCCTAAGGTACCACCATCATCTTAAATCGCCATAATATATATATATATATATATATATATATATATATATATATATATATATATATATATATATATATGTTTATATAATTTCACATTAGAGTAGACAACGTGATAACAAATAACGATAATTACCGATTGTGTGCGCGGGAACTACCGGGAATACGTAGTACAAGTTTTAATCCCGATAACGTGACATGTAACAGTGTGTAAAAAGTTGGAATGAACGCACGAAAAAACAACCAGTACATAACTCGAACAAAACCTGAACTTATATCTGGGATATCGTTTCTATTTAAAGTATCGATTTTTCCGGAAATATTTTTAACCTACGAAAGAATTATTATTATAATTAAAAGAAAAAAAAAAAAAGTATCTAATCTAATAATTACAAAATTCAGTTCAAAAAAAAAAAAAAAAGAAAACACTAAGAAGCTGTGGTCTCTTTCTAATATTTGTAAAACAAAAAAATCTGACATTTTTAATTATAAGTACGGAAATTTATAACACGAAATTCTATCACGATTAGAGTAGTTATAATATGGTTTCTAATTGATTCGTGTCTAAATATATTTTTTGGGAAAAATACCTAGTAAAGGTCATTCACCCGGGTAATATGTATACATATTAATATTGTCGTAAAGGGGTCATTCCTACGCGTATTGCGGATAAATAAATTCCGAATGTAAAGAACGATTTAAACAAATACTCGGAAATGTTTATCAGTTACCGAATTGTTTATCTATGCGTGTGATTTAATCATTATTGATTTGTTTTCATAGTACACAGATGAAACGATAAATAACGATGCTTTAATGCAAAGGATCAAAATAGAGGAAAGGTCAATGGTGGAGACACCGAAAGAACAACAATCGCCTAGAACTATTAAAATTTACCTTGCGTATGCTTTATATATATATATATATATATATATATATATATATATATATATATATATATATACGGCTTTGTGCTGTATCAGGAGGGGGTCCTTGTTAAAGGTTATTTTCCAGTTAGAGTTAGCTGCGGTTAAACTCAGATTAAAGTTCAGGACGTTCGTTCCGTAGGGGGAAAAGACGCTTAACGACTGTTACAGCTTAACCCACGGCTTTTACCACTTTCTCGATTTTACGTTATAAATTATTCTCCGCGATACTTCGTTCGTATATTATTAGACGGTCGCGAATCTTTAGCATTTATTTATACTCTCTACGTTCGTTTAATTTGTTAGGCGTTTAGAAACATCGCGGAAATTAAAGTTTAATGCTTAAAGCCGTCATGACCGATTAAATATGATCGGGATAAATCTTTTATTATTTATAACGTTTTACATACGTAATAATCTATACTATCGTGTTAGATGTGTTTATTTATATTATCTCTCGAAATTCCTAAATTCAACATCAAATCTAACGGCAACATCCTATTATATAGCCTTTTCTTGTGTCTTGAATGCACGCTTTGTCTGTAGCTCTAAATGTAGTAATAGTTAACTTCCGTTGATTTCTTAGTATATTGCTGTAAGGTTTTTTTTTTTTTTTAGGCAAGTCGCTATTTTCATTTCCGATACAATTTGTAATGTCTTGCATTTTAGTATAAAATAAATATAGATTGCAGTTTAGACAATTGTCGGAAAAGAGTAGCTTATTTTTTGAAAACTATCGAAAAGATACCGAATACGATCGATGACGAAAAAATTCATCGTTAGAAAATAAGAATATAGATAATCCTAATAGTATTATGGCGTGGAATGGCAAACCACCCTACACAACACCATATGCGCGCTAGTAACAATATAGTACACTATAAAAACACACGGGGCTGCATTCTGTCGTGACAGTTAAATGATTACAATCAGTTCTTCCGGGTGTCGCTAAAACCATATTATGATTGCTTTGTACGCTACTAATACTGTACAACAAAATATGTATAGGTACGTAGTCGCTTACCCCTGATTCGGAGGCAGCATTTAATGATGATGATACATATATTATATGTTATGAAAATTACAATGTAAAAAGAAATAAAAAGAAATGTAAAAATAAAGTGAATTAAATTTTAAAAATAAACAGAGTGGAACTTCAATACTGAGATACATTTTTCTATAGGATTAACTCAGAGTGAATTAAGCAATAAAAAAAAAAAAATATAGTTATAAAAGTATTATAGAAATCTACGCTTTTAATCATTTATATTTAGTATACATAAATTGTAGTAGCCTAGAATCATAGTTGCCGATAGCGGTAATAAAGTGATTTTCACGCGAAGAACAGTTATTGAAAACATTTCAAGAAAGCGGGAATATTTTATCCTCTACAGTTTAACTTATCGTGCATGCGCTTTATTCTATCGAACTGAGTGGCTTTTAAAATGCACCTCAAACACCTTCTTGGGTTTAGGTGTTTTTACTTGGAGTCGTAGACAGAACACCAGATTGGGCGAAATTATATTAGGATGAGATGAATTAATACTTTATATAAACTTATTTCGAATGCTTAAATATTAAACAGCGTGTTAAAAGCGCATAATGCTTTGTTAGTTTTATCACTTTCAGAGTTTATGCTTTGAGAAGTTCAGTCTTTTAACAGGAACAGCACGCAAATATCGGATCGGGTAAGATCACCCAATTCTTAAACCAGAAATAATTAATTAATTCCATCGGGATATATCAGTCTCCTACTGTCAGAAATAATAGCCTCATTTTTTGAGGGATTGATAGCGATTGACTGCAAACGATGGCGAATAAAATTCATCTACGGAGATGCGTGGACAATTGTTTCATTTCGTAAATTTTAAAATAAATTACACTTATAAGTATGTTTATAAGGAAAAAAACGAAAATATATCGGGCATAAGTTACGAGAAGAAGGCATTTTTATGTTAGCGGTCCAATGGAAGATGCTTGGAGAGACACAAGAGGAAGGTTAAGGATGGAGTACATAACGACGGACATAGGGATTGGTAGAACTTATGAAGTAATAAATTCGGCTAGACTGGCAAATAGTTCTTGATGTGCAACCTCCTGAAAGGAGATCCAACAAAATGATGATGATGTTTATAAAAATGAAATAGATCAAAGTTTCCCCATTGTTGCGGCAGTGTCGATTAGAATTTGAAACTTCTCCTGTTAAAGCATGTCGATTGTTTAATTTAAAAAATTATTTTAGTATAATAATAAACAAAATCGCGTATTATAAAATTTATTTTTGAATAAATTTTTTATAATAGTAAATAAAATTAGGTTATTATAGTTGCTTTATTTAAATAAAAAAATATCGTTTGAATTTTTGTTATTTTTTATTGTTGTTTAAAATTTTATTTTGTTTTAATTGTTCAGTATTTTGGTTCCTCGATGACTGAGATCATTAAATTTCGCCATTGTTATCTTCGTGAAATCGGCTCAAGTTAGATTGAATTAACAAATTTTTCTCGGGTTCGTATGATGAAAATAAATTTTCGCCGAGGATTAAAGCGTTCACGTATGATATATTATATTTAAATAATTTATTCGATAAGTTCTTTTTTCAAAATCACACTTTCATACTTTCCATCGGTAATTTTTTTCTACAGCAGTGCAATCATTATATTTCTAAATGTTGGAAACGACGCTACCGCTCACTATCGGAAGTAAGATTCTTATTGTGTCCACAGATAGCGGCAGTGTCGTAATTTCTGATTAACATATGCAGTTTTTCGAAATTTTGATTTTCTTGAATAATTATAGTTCCGCAAAAAATTTGTTTCACTGTTGGCCATTTTTATCAGAATTATGAAAGGAAATCGCCGATTTTTCACACGATCGTCTAAACTGTAATTCTCCCTTAAATATAATCAGTTATCGAATTTTTACTACGATAAAAGTTGCATGATCTTTAATTGTAAAATGTCGCATAAAAATACGAGAATCTGATGCAGTGATCGAAGTCTCCTTCTTTTTTACATATGAGCATTATTCTACCATGATATGTCTTATTAAGTATTTATACTACAGGCTGATATATGATCATGTATACGTTACTGTGAGCTGAGCATGCATCTGAGATTAGTCGGAGAGGGATTTCTTTACTTATAACACGTGACAGGAATTTTGATCGATACATTCTATAATAACTGCAACTTAAAAATAGGTGGTTTTCAACGTCGATCTGGTCTCCATCGCAATAATGGTTATAGAATGGCAAGTGGGTTAGTTTGTGTGTGAATAGAACGTATGGAATGTTGTTTAACCCTTGGGCGACATATGGGTCGAATAAACGAAACCCCTTGTTTTCTATGTTGCTAGGAAAATTGAAGAACCAAGGGATTACTGGAATCAAAGGTTGAATATTCCATAGCCCCAAGAGCGGTTCCAAAATTACTTGTGCGAAAACTTAATCTCAGATAAAATGTCTTGAACTCGAGGGCGTTTATAGCATTGTCTGCGCGTTTCAGAAATAGATCGTAAATATTTCTTAGAATATCGTAGATTGATGGAAAGCAGCGGCTATTAAATGAGGAATTTACAATAGCTGTGCGGAGCCCTACATGAATCTACTAAAATTACTACATTCTGACTTATATTTACAGAAGCATAAAAAGGAAACGCCCTGAGAATAGTAAGGCGCTGAAATAAATTTAGGTAAATTAAAGGTTTTTCTCACGTTCAAAGAACGAATAATAATGCGGAACCAAATCTGTCGGGAAATTTAGAGCCTCCAGTTATAATCTTGCCGATGAATTGAAGAAGCTTATTAATGTGACTGATTTATGTGCGTTCATTAGAGGTATCGAAGTCTATAGATATGTGTAAATAGTTAATTTCGAATAGTAACTGAAGATAAATCGATGGAGAATCGGAAATTGTACGATCTTTATAGTTAAATAAACGATTGACACTTGTAAAAAGAAGAGGACGTTTTATGAAATCAAATCTCCATTTCTGCGATAACTGAAGGAAGGTGTGCTGGGTATGTATGAATATTGAAAAGCATTATTATCACTTAAGAATTCTCGTCGAATAGTACATTCAATTTCTACCACTGGGGTGGATCGCATATTCCTCAAAGTGAGATGAAGACAAGTCGAAGAAGAGTACTGTGAAATAACAGATTTAATTACAAACTAATCTGATGGTGAATGCGGTAAACAACGTGATTAACTAATCAGCAATATACATAATAATCTATAGATAATCACATACACTAACAACAACAAAAAAATCCAAACTCTATGCCTAATATAAAAATAAAAAATTATTATAATACAATAATTTCCTACATTCACACATCGGTTCAAACTATCATGAAGCTGTAATTTATTGCTGTCTGACTTCATGCAATTTCTAAATGAGTTTGATTATTTGATAAAAGATGGCGTTTTTCGCCCTGTAAATCGGTATAATTTGGATATATTTATTTAGTTATTTGCACTTCATTTTGACATAAATTCGGAACGTGTTTTTAAGCGTGAACAGTTTATACTATAATTTTTCTACGTTAAAGGCCACATCTCGATACGTTGTTGACTATTAGACACTGGAAGGATAGTCGTGTTCCGTCAACGGCTTCTGTGATCGCAGAACATTATAAACCTTATTGGACTAGATTATGTCGTTTTATCCATTTTGTTCATCTG
Source organism: Coronaproctus castanopsis (assembly GCA_032883995.1). NCBI lineage: Eukaryota > Metazoa > Arthropoda > Insecta > Hemiptera > Monophlebidae > Coronaproctus > Coronaproctus castanopsis. Next base: position 160,058,497 of record CM065053.1, on the reverse strand, counting down.
TTTTCATTATAATGACTTCAGCTGGTTCGGGAACAGCGGAAAACAGCGGAAACGTATTCTAGTTTTCGACTGACTTTGAATATGTAATTAGCACAGTAACTTTTCGAGTTTTTTTTTTTTTTTTTAATACAAGATTAAATCTCACTCATTCTAGTTTCGAGTAGTTCAAATATTTGTCAATTATTCACACCATCTGGGAAACTTTTAACAACATTGAGATTCTTGCGTTTCATATCTGATCACCGAACACGTCGTGCTTACGTTTGTTCTGCAATCATAAGGTGTCCTGCAACAAGATAACTTGTTTCTTGCGGAGTATTGATTTTGGGGAAATCTCGGTGAGATGCTAAACTTAAAAGTTTTTTTTGAGTTTCCACCTAAGGTCAAGCTGATTTAGTTTTTATCGAAACTTGTCCGCATCAATGTTGATTTCGCAGTCAGGCAATATTGCGATACGACTTTAAAACCAGTTCAAGTTACTATAGATGTTGCTTCGAGACATTATCGTTCCGTGGAATATTCGTAACCACGACATTTTTTTAAAATACGGATTAATACTGTTGCTTGGAAAGGCTCCTCAGGAGTATATATTCGATTAATTAGATTAATGAGTAGTGGCGAAAATCTTGTTTATTTCGTCCGACGTCACTACTTCGTCTGCTCTTGTTTCTCGAGTTCCGAGGAATATTTTTTCTATTTCGGAGAAACGTACATATTTTGAAGTTTCTCTTATAGCACCTGTTGCTGTCAGCAGCTAGTCTCTTCTTTGTTTTGCATTTTTTCTTAAGAGGACCGGTGTTGGTTTAGCGCATTTTTTTTACTAGATTTATCAAACTTCGGATTGATTAGTCAATTCGTATTTAATTACGTATTTACGTGTTATTGTGATTCTATTTTTTAGTAACGATTACGTTGGAGGATTGTTCCATTTTTAATTAATGTTCGGTACTAATCTCGCAGTTTTATTTAATATCGTATAGTTATTTATAATATGATTTAATTTTTAAAGCGGCATATATCAGTGCAAAACGTATATAATCTTCGGATCGATGATAAACGAATTACTGCGCGTAAACGTGGACTTATATGGAAATGCGACTTATCGATATATCGAATGCGAACGCAATTAAATTTTCGCGGCTACTTTAAAATTCGGTGCGCTTTGTAATTTTGTAGTGAATTTTTCTCGTTTGCGCGTTGCCTGGCGACGACGTTTACACTTCATTAACGGCGAATTTATTTTTTGTTTTCGTTATTAGCAATGTTTCGAAATTTCATTCTAACCGGTCAGTTAACAATTTCTACGGTTATATCAGACAGATCAAATATCTAAACGTCTGATTTGACATGTTTTAACAAATAATAACGATTAATATTTCGCTTGACGGCTTCTATTTTAAATCCGTTATTGCACCGAAATAATAATAAAATCAGCCTTAAAAACGGATAAAAGAACAACCGATTTGAAAAAAAACAACCAAGTCATTTTTCTAGGATAGAAAATATGTGTGATCAAGTATAACCTATTTTTTCGGTAATATAGCATTTTCAACGGATGATATTTTAATATCCGTCAATCTTTCGCATAGTAGATAATTGGTTATCGTTTGTTTTTTAACGTTTTAATTTGTAGTTTTTTCTTTTGACTCGATAATTAAAATTTCTAAACTAGGATAGCGACCGATTATAATGCTAACTATTCACCGATTACAATAAATAGATTACGAAAGAATAACAGGTCTCGAGTAACGCGTCTTTAACCGACTCAACTATTTATCCCGTCGGTTGGTAAGTAGTCCGAACTGTCTACTATTAGAGTACCTGGGCGGGATGCGCTACTCGGCTAGTCGTCCTATCAGTATTCGGTTTGATGATGGCTTAGACGACGTCAGCTACCAATAGTTAAAGTTGACAGGACTTTACTTTTACTTTAAGAAGACAACGAGAATGTTGCTTCGAAAATGAGCGAGCGAATCCGAAAATTTAAAGTAGTGAACTTTTCAAGTATTTCAAATATGACATCAGGTACAAACAGTCGACATTATTGTTAAACATTTCCTTCTATTACGGATGGAAGAAGCCCACAAACGTTTTAACTTGAAACTGGAATTGATAAAATTTTGTATACGCCTTGACACGTACAACAACGACTGGATTACCTGATGCTATTTTGCTTATAGGCTACGGTTGAAATTAAAAAACAGGGGAGTTGCTTAAGTCCTTCATACGTACACACACACATATATACATATATCATCATTGTCATATTGTTCGTTGCCGAATACCGTGACTAGCCATTTTGCGTTATTTTAAGTAGGATTAGCGTTCAAGGCACTAATTATGTGTAGTGCATATGCTCGCTCATCTGATGTTAGTCGGAGTAAAAACTTTATAAACTTTTATGCCGTTAGCTGAGATCGTCGTGTTTACATTATGCCGACGAGGCATATGTTATATGCATACATGCTGTACGGTAGATGTACAGTAAACCACTTGACCGTCAACCCGTTGACTGACGGTTTGATCACAGCTCACAGCGGATGCGGTAGCGCCCCATTCCGTGTAACATCATATGCGCGCACGCTTGCATTGTATATATAATTAGCGTCTGGAATGCTAGCCTACTAGTCAATGAAGTAACGAACAATACGACGAATACACGTTACGTCCTCTAGTTCCACTTTATCGTATCGTTTCGTGATACATGTAACGACTTCGCGTTCATAAGTTTCTCAATTAGTCAGGTCAAAGCTAAAGCGGATACCGGGACAAAAAAAATCGCTTTCGATCGTTAATTATCAAAATTCCGTTGCTATTACGGTTCAATTCCCGGAAAGTAATTTACGTTCGATTAAGAACTTCTTACTAATTACCCCTAAAAATTAAATTATTCCCAACGGTAACGATTGAGTAATTTCCTTGAAAAGTAAAATATTTTTTATATAAAAACAAAAAAAATAGTAGAAATAGGAAGAACCGGAAGTTTTTCTCTTCGTTATTTTTTACGTTTATCTCCGTCTCTCCTACGTTTCGTTCTTTAATAGTAATTACTCGGTTATAAAATCATTCCGGAGGAGTACTTTGTTTTTATTAAATTCTTATCCAGGTTAAATAACAAAAAAAAAAAAACGTTAAGTCGTTGAAGGATTGCTGGAGAGATTGGGAGCGTCAGTTTATCCGGATAAATGATGAAAACGATTAAAAAAAAACAACTTCGATTACCAGAAGACGTTTACCAACTTTATTTTTTATTTTTGGTCTTGATAGGATCTACCTTCAATTTTTTCGTTTTTTTTTTCTTTTTTTTTTTTCTTTTTTAAACGAGAGGAAGAGAATTATAATACCGAGTCCAGCGAGTAACGTCAAGCTAAAGTAAGTTGACATCCAACTTGGCTCAACTGCGAAAAATGTTAAGAAGATGGAAAAGAATATATTATGAAAAGACTTCGACGACAGAATTTGACAGATTCGTGTTATAAACTTGACTTTAATCGATTATATACGACAACCTTCACAAATCGCTTAACGAATTTCAAAACGTTTCTTTAGTTTACTTTAGAGTTTATTTAACTTTATGTTTTATTTAGCTTTATTCTTTTTTCTTAGTTAGAATTTTAAAACATTACCGATAATTACGAAAGCCAACTCCGTCTTTATTTATTTTTTTTTTTTAAAGACTTTAATCGCCTCTTTTGTTGAATACGCGTTTAAACGCTCTCTATATTCAATGTGTTAGAACAGATTCGCTTTGATTTTCGGAAAATACGGTGATATAAATAATAAACAGCCATCGGTGCGTTAAACTCGGACAATAGCAATTTGGATTTAGAAAATGAAATGGCACGAGAGAACCTATATTATTATTACGATTAATTATTGAGAAAAATATGTAGAGATTAATAAAAAAAACTGTTTTCATTGATATTGAAAAAGCCTTCGATAATGATATTAATCTAGATTACAGAGACTGAAGGTTACTTTTCTAACTATATAAAACTCAAGAAGCAGTAATAAACAAAAAAAAACCAGAGATAAGATAAAAAATGGGAAAAGACAAAAATGTTGCTTGTCACCGGTGCTTTTTAATATATATATATATTATATACATAGATGAAGTAATGAAAGTTTTTGCAGAAAAGAAAAACATTGACACTAAGATCAATGGAGTTCAGTATAACACCATGCGGTATTCGTTAAAACTTTTCCGGAGCTTCGCACTGGACTTCACATAAAAAAAAGAAAGATTAAAATTTCAAGCTTTTGAATTTTGATGCTATCGAAGGATGCTGAGAATATCGTGGATGGATAATATTACAAATAAGGAAATATTCAAAAGAATAAAACAACCGGAGATAATATAAGCGATTGAAAAGAGAAGAAATAGTATGATCGGTCATCAAATCAGACATATGACTAAAAAACTTAACAAAACGAAAAGCAAATAGAGGAAGACCAAGAACCCGATTTATGGACGATATAATAAAATAACAGAGTTATGCGAAGATAAAAGATGTTGCTCTCGCTCGGAAATTATTTTTTTAGCTGCAGACCATGTTTCCCACCAACCTAACGCTTAAGAAGAAATTATGATAATGATATTATTTATCGTTACTGGCCGACTACGAGAATCCTTGACTGACAATCATTCATGTCTATAAGAGCCAGACAAATAAAAAGACGATTTACTCTAGACAATCCCGCAATGATACGATTGAGACACGTAATGTGTAACAATAAAATTACGGAAGAAGCTAATAAAAACATGAATTCGCTCAATTTCCTTATATGCACGAGACGTGGCCGATTAATGCGGCGGATACGCAATCACGTATTTGAAATGCGAATACACGGCGGAGAATGTTGCGTGTATCCTAGACTGAAAGAAGAACAAATCTCTCAATACGGACAGAAGAAGACGAAAGAATTGTAGATTGTGCAGAAAAACGGATGTATCAATTTTTGTTTTGGCCATAACTGTAGGGTGTCTAGAGAAAATATTACTGCTCGGTAAAGCAAGCAGAAAGAATAGGCAGAGCGCCTAGTCGTTGTACTCGTTAAACTGATGGTTTGCGGAATCAATTTGATACGGTAGCAACAACAGTCACTACAGCTCAGAATCGGAATCTATGGAGAACACTTGCAGGTCATAACGGTCAGAACTGACTGAATGCGAAACGGATTTTGACGCGTGCAGGGCTTTTTTTGTGAACATTTGCTTTCATACATTCGACCACCAGTTTCAAGCTTCCGATCGTGAGCTGTATTTTCCTTACAATTTTTTTTTTTTTAGAAAGTTATACCTTTTGATGAAGTAATTAAAGAAAATGGTTCGAGAATGTGAAAATATAAAATAATATTTTTGTATAATATTGCTTTTAAGTAGGTAATTTTTAATGTGTCGTAGAAATATTTTTATATATGTCAATAAAATTACCCCTATTATAATTTATATTTATTTTTAAATATTTAATATAGCTAAACGTTTTCAACAATTTTATATTAGTATATAAGAAGACAGGTATAAAATGTTCAGCAATTTTTGTATACCTGTGACGATTTAGTATATTTCTTTTTTTTTTTTTTTTTTTTTAAATAAAGATTTTATTGGTACTGTAAAATTAATTACATTTACCATATCTAATTAAGGGAGGATTTCATTGGTAGTTAAATTATTTTATAAAAAATAATAAAATTAAATATTTTTTTTTTTAAACTGGGCTTCCACAGCGGTTTACCCATTACAAAAAATAATAAATAATAGCCTTAATATGTAACTATACAAGTATTCTACAGTCTATAATAAACTTATATAAGTAAATGTAAATGTCCAAGTTGCGGATGGAGAGAAGGAAAGGAATATTGACTGGGAAAGGAACGTGTACTGAGATGAGTTGATTGTATAAAGTAGAACGAGAAGAGAGGTAGTGAGAACATTCTAGAAAAATGTGATTTGCATCAGCGGTGCAGTGAATGTCTGCAGGATGAGAATAGAAAGGAGATGAGATAAGGTGCATATGAAACAGTGAAGCAGGTAACCGATTTTTTCCGAATCGCAGCCTACACATGGTAATAATAAAATTGCGAAGTAGACTAACATGTAATGGGACATTGTAAAACCAGGGAAAACAAGGGAGATCCGGTTGGAGTAGTTTGAACTGTGATGTGGTATATGGGTTATTCCAAAGAGTTTTCCAGTATTCTTTGTGAGCTGTTTTAATAAGGGAGAGAAGATCGATACAGGGAGTATAAGCAATAAGTTAACTAAGACGGGAGAAGAATTTGGCGTAGTAATTAGCAAGAAGGTTCCCTGTGATACCAGCATGACCAGGAAACCATGTAAATTTAACAGTGATTCCGACGCCCTGTAATAGAGTGATATGATTAAGAATTTTGAGTATTATGGGAGAGCAATGTGGATTAAAAAGAGAAAACTGCAAGGCAGAGAGACAACTTCTAGAATCAGTAAATATTACGACTTTTTAAATATTAATAGGATCCAGCTGATGTTTTCTTTTCAGCCGATGGTTGTCATTAGAATCATCTAATAGTAAAACTGCTTCAACGTTCGGATGTAGGTGAAGACGATGAATGTAGCTGTTTACTTCTGGTGAATGATAAAAGTAAATGGATCGATTTCAGTGCTAAGTTGGACGTCCGGGACAAAGGTGCTTTGGAAATCATAAGTATAAACTTGTTTTGAAATTTTTCAAAAAATTCGAATTTGGATTTGGTTGCGGTTCCAAATACCTCTGCGCTATAGCTCCACGCTGGTCGGAAAATTGAAGTATAGACGAGCCTCTTGTTTTCGAGGCTGAGCTCAGTATGAGGCTGAAGGAGCGATCGAAAGTTGTGGAGAGTAGAAGGTCCAACGTTTTGCGTTTTCTTCTAATATGCTCGTGCCAATTAAACTTACAGTCAAGATGCAGAGCTAAATAGCGAGCAGAGTTAGAAACTAGAACCGGTTTACCATTTAAATAAGTTGGAATGTATCCATGGTGTCGAAGAGAGAAAAGTCTACTCGTACTGACTTGCTGTCATTTAGTTTAATTTTCCAGGTATGAGCCCAAGTTGGAATATTGTCTACAGCTGTTTGAAGGATACATGCAGCTGTGTCATAACTGCGACTATGTGAAATTATTGCAGTGTCGTCGGCAATTCTGCAACAGTGGTTTCAAGTCAGTTGTAATTTTTTAAGTGTATTGTTTGAAACTGATAGGCAACTAACCTGTTCTGAATAATATGTGTATATAATAAATTCGTATTAACGATACCGAGAATCAAGGATGACACCTAAATATAGAACTTAGTTTCGTCAGTGAATATTTTTGCTATCGATGTTAATTTCCGCTGAAGGTAATTGACGCCGCCTTGTGAAGGGTATAGCTTCAGTTTTATCAGTGTTTATGTTTAACCCCACCGTCTACTTAAAAATGGAACTAGCAGCTTTTTGTAATCTGTTACTCATCGTATTTGGTCTGTAAGATTTATAATATAATGCTAAATCGTCGGCGTATAATGCACCTACAATATATGGTAATTTAGGTTATCATTCATTAATATTTAAAATACATACGTGCCTAATCCACTGCCCTGCAGTACACCCAAAACGATAAGTTTTCACAAAATATAATATGTTTGTCTACCGTATAATGTGTGACTGAAAGGGTTCCTATATCCGTCTTCTAGTATTTTCGAAATATATAATAAACACAATAAAGTAGTTGAATACACAAAAATTTTATATATAAAAAGGCCATCAATCTTTCCGACTGTTAAACCATTATCGAGTGAACGTAAAAAAAAAAATTAATTATAAAAATATTTGCAAAAAATATAAAAATTAAAAAATAAAACGTAAGAAAATACTTAATTCAGATGTATAATATTCAAATGATCTGATAGTTTATATATATATGACTAGTGATTTTAACGAACGTAAAACTTCTTTTAACCGTGACTCCTTTATCCGTCACTCTAGCGGTAACTACATTAATGACGTTGAGGTCACGTCGCCAGAAAGATTCGTCCGGCGAAGTGTGTTGGTCATTCTTTAGCAGTCAGTCGGTTTAACAGATTGGTTAGAGTGTAATAAACAGAATGATTGACCGATAAAGATATCTAATGTTCAGCAATCAGATAATGATGAAATTGACGACAATAATGAAGAATCAGAGCCATTCGGAAGCTGGAACAATGTTAACAAAGTGCATCGATTGGTTTGAAAGATTAGAGGAGGTAAACTTTACACAGATCTTACTTTTAAAAAAAAAATCTGAATATGGTCGTCATGAAAGCTCGAGCTAGAACATAAGAAAATTACAGATTTTTTCAAGACGTAAACAATTATGACGGTAGAGACAGTTTTCCTAGATAATTGTACTATATCGCACTATGTTATATTAAATCTCCAAATAACAATACAGTATTCTAAATGTTGTCCGATTAAATATATATTTTTAAAAATTTCTTTCCTACATGATTTACAATATGGTATAGAATTATATATGTAATTTGTAACGCAATTTCTGTTATCCGTCTATTCAGTTATCCGCCTATTCAGTTATCCGGATTCGTGCGTAATACATGCCGTGTCCGTTTCAATGAATCTTTCGATCTCCGTTAATATATATAAATAGTTCGGAGACTATTTTTGATTTAATGAAATTAGTATATTCTTAATTTTTTTCATTACTAATTCAAGTTTTCTTCGTTCTAAATAATGACCTTCATAAACAACAAGCAGTAAATCAATTCAAAATGCAAACTGTAAATACAATAGGGCAACAAATGGAAGTCATTCCAAGGATGCCGACGTACGCTCAGGTAATCTCGAACAATGAAAACACTATCTCTGCTAGCACTAGCAGTGGCATTGAGCAAATTTTAAACTATTTTCTTGTTGAAATAAAATCTCTATTTAAAGAAATGATTCAACAACAGAGTGAAATGTTTAGTAATATAATTAGTACTATCATGTCTTCTCTCGTCAATAAAAAATGATGGACAATACACAGGAAGTGTCATACAAAATAGCCGTATGGAATGCAAATGGGCTACTACAACACAAACATGAATTAGAGCACTACTTGAATGTCAATAATATCGACATACTACTTGTCTCAGAAGCACGGATTATTGACAAAAGCTATATAAAAATATCGAAATATGCAGCTTATTGGACTATTCATCCAGGCAAGACAGCCCATGCAGGTTCTGCCATCATCATTAGAGAAAACATCCCTCATAAGGTAGAAGATAAATATGATAAAGATTATTTGCAGGCAACATGTGTCACAATAAATTATAATAACAAACCTATCACAAATAGGAGCTGTTTATTGTCCACCAAAGCACACCATTAGATCAATGGGAAACCATTTCATTGTCGGAGGAGACTTTAATGCAAAAAATACCTACTGGGCTTCACGGTTGACTACGCCTAGAGCTTAAAATCAGCTATTGACTCGGAAAAATGCAATGTAATATCTGGGGGGCCAACCAACATACTGGCCGACAGACATAAATAAAGTTCCAGACTTACTTGATTTTTTTATTACAAAAGGTATCTCGAGTAATTATATTACAGTTAAAAATGATCAGTCATCTTTGTCATCTGATCACTCAGTTGTCCTAATAATGTGAAATGTACGAATATGTCTAAAGGAACATAGATTAGTACTATGTAATAAATACACAAATTGGAATGTATTTAGAAACCTACTGGATGAATCTATAAATCTGTCAACTTCACTAAAAATCACAGAAAATATAGATGACGCTGTTAATAAGATCACAACACAAATAGTAAACGCGGCTTATAAAAGTACACCATTGTTGAAAAATGGATCGTCACACTCTTTGTCCTACCCGGACTACGTGCGTAAACAAGTAGCAATTAAAAGACACCTGAGAAGACGTTGGATGTTAACAAGAAGTCCAGTTGATAAATTAGCTTTAAATAGAGAAGTTAAAAAACTTAAGTTGCTGCTTCAAAATTATAAAAATAATTCATTTACAGATTATATTACAAGACTGTCACCCTCGAAGGAAAATCACTATGGCGAGCAATAAAGTACGGACGTAAACCAATACTTAGGAATGAACCGTTAAAACCAGACAATGGGACCTGGATTATAGATGACACTGCTAAAGCAGATTTGTTTGCCCTACACCTATCTGGAATCTTTAAGCCCCATAATATAAAATCGCTCGCCGAAAATGAAGTTCATGACTACTTAAAACAATCTCCTAATAATTCAACAAATAAAATCAACCTAACTTCTCCACGCGAGGACGTATTTTAAAAGAATTACCAAGAAAAGCGTTAGTTACGCTAACCTATATTTTTAATGCTATTTTACGAATTCAATATGTCCCAATATTGTGGAAATTTGCTAATGTAACAATGGTCCTAAAACCAGGTAAACCTTCAATGTCTCCTCTTATCGGCCGATTTCACTCCTTTCAATTTTAGCTAAAGTACTTGAAAAACTTCTGGAAAAAAGAATACATACGTGCTTAAGCAGGAAAGATATAATTCCGAATCATCAATTTGGTTTTCGAGCTGGCCACTCAACCGTGCAACAAGTGCACCGACTGGTTAACAAGATTGAAGAAACGTTTCAAAATAAAACAGTAACCTCGGCTGCCTTCCTTGATGTGCATCAGGCTTTTGACAAAGTTTGGCATCCAGGAATCCTTTACAAGTGTAAAAAACTACTGCCGACTCAGTATTTCAATATTTTGAAATCTCATTTAACAGACAGGTATTTCGTAGTAAACGGAACTGAATCACAAATACAAAAAATCGAGGCCGGTGTACCGCAGGGAAGTGTACTCGGTCCACTATTGTATCTACTGTTTACCTATGATATGCCAGATGCTGATGATACACTAACAGCAACGTTTGCTGATGATATGGCAATTATGTCAACACATAATCTACAAAATAATTTAAATAATATCCTGGCATGGTTGAATAAGTGGAAAATTTCAATAAATGAAAATAAAAGCAGGCACATCATTTTCACAAAGAAGAAAATTGAACGTAATAATTACCATATAACTATAAATAGCAAACAAATAAACACATGTTCATCTGTTAAATATCTTGGAGTACACCTAGATGAAACATTTACATGGCTGCAGCATATTAAAACCAAATTAACAGAGCTCAATCTAAAAACAAAGTAACTCCATTGGCTGCTTGGACCGCGCTCTCAATTACAGGTTGCAAACAAAGTGTTGGTATATCGCATGGTGCTAAAACCAATATGGTTGTACGCAGCCGAACTATGGGGATGTGCGTCCAAAAGTAATATTAGTAGAGTTCAACGCTACCAAAACAAGACGCTGTGGTCGCTGGTGGGAGCACCTTGGTATGTATCCAATTATACGTTACATCAAGATTTACAAATCAAATACGTTACAGAAGAAATAAAATTAGCTGCCGCCAATCATTTGTCGAGACTGGAAGGACATGAAAACGTTCTTGCACTAAACCTTTTACATCAACCAGTAGGACGCAAGAGAGTGAAAAGGAGAAACGTTGTTGATCTGGTGTGAATGATTCAATTAATAAAATCGAGATCGTGCTGATGGGCTGATCTTGATAATCATGATCATGTCATCACTACTATCTAGTAAATGACTATATTAGTCAGTTCTAGATGTGAAGAATTTAAATAAAAAAAATATATATATAAATAGTTAGTTGATTTTTTTTTTTTTTTTTGAAAAATCTCTTCCTCTCGACTATAAATTTTACTTCTATTCTTAAACGTTACCGGCCTTATTCCGACGACAATGAAGATAATGAATGGGAATATTTCATTGTTATTTTTTAATGTTTTTAATTTAGTTTTTTTTTTTTTTTTTTTTTTAAATTAGGCGGCTGCATCGACGAGGTAGGGACGAACTTAGTCCTTGTGGAATTTCAAAAGAGCGCATGCTGTAGTGCCGATAAAATATAGTTTCCCGTAAAATGTTTCCCACCTGATGGTAACATCAACAACAAAAGTCTACACTATATAATTTAAATATTCTTAGTTATGTATACACATACATAAAGATGAATCAATGAGGGTGTATTGGTCCATAGTCTCACCACTTGAAATTCTGTCTTTCCTGAACACCGATGTGTCACTTCGCTTTCATTTCAGTTGTACGGACCGATATAATGTTGTTTTGCGAAAGAGTAAAATAAGCCGTTAGGGTTCAAAAGAAACATTACAGCATATTATTATATAGGGGTATATGTATGTATGTCATTATTGACCCGGTTCGTTATTGAAAGCACGGTTTTTTCCTCCCCACTTGTTTTGGGTCGATTGTTGTATTAAGCTTTTTTGGTCTCATTCTGTCACTTTGATTATAAATTACTTTTTAGTACTCGATGGTCTCGATTAGTTACTGGTAAATATGTGATTAATTATTTATCGTCGAATACAGATTATTTCTGGACAGAATAATAATGATTTTATATATTATATATATATATATATATATATATATATATATATATATATATATATATATATATATGTATATATAAATTTAAGGCCAATAAATAACGTCACACTTACTTTGAGTAAAAACTTGTAAATTAGGTGACTGCTTTTCCGATGCTTTCAAACTGCTTTGATGGCGTTGTAACGGTATAGTATAAATTTGATAAAATTACGAATAATAAGAAACAAATTGACCAAGGCTTAAATAATTTAAAATTTTCGTCAGAAACGAATTTACATAAGATATTAGCGTCATTCGTTAATTTGAAAAGTGTGGAATGTAATGATTTAAAAAATGAACAACAAAAATGATTTAAAATCACTAAAAGTTTTCTTTATGAAATATCACATTTCGACGGTTAAGCCATTATCGAATTTTCTTTTATTTTTTATTTTCTTACTGCATTATTGTGGTAATCCCCGGTACACAATGTTTGTAACTCATGTTATATTTTTTTTTATGTTTATAACTTATGCAAATATATTTTTGTTGTTGTTGTTGTTGAATAAAAAATAAATAAAATATAAAAATATATACAATTTATAAAAATATAAAATGTAAAAAATACTACTTTAGATATACAATTTACAAAAATTATCAAAGAAATAAAACGGTATTTGCAAAATAATCGTATACTGAATATGGTAAATAACACAAGGTTGATATTTGTGATTTTTAATAAAGAACGACTTTAGTAGTCTTAACTCCTTTTTATTGTTTGTGTCATTTGTTAAGTTGAGAATAAAAAATTTTCTCGTTATATATATAAGAAGAAGAGAATAAAATACTTGTGGACATAAAATACAACATATTATATACTAAGATTACCCTAAGTAGTTAATATAATAATAATAATAATAATAACAGAGTGCCACTAATAAAAGCTGCGATGATATAATAGAGGAAAATTTGAAAAACCTGCCACAATAAAAGAAAAAGAAATACAAACAGTATGTGTACAATTAAGTTGAAAAATAAATTACAGTTAATTTATTTAATATATAAATAAACAAATATATAAAATAACAAATTAAAATTATGTCGAAAATCGGTGTTTTAGTCGGCGATGTTTGTAACGGGAATATACGAAATAAAAATAAAACACGTTAAAAAAAATATAAAACATACGAAGAGTGTTACAGATGGGTGTAAAAAGTAAACGAGATATTGATGAAACGACATCAATGTCGTTAAAAACCCAAAAGAAGAAGTAGAAGAGTTAACAAATATTAAAAGCTAAACGAAAAATAAAAAGATTTATCACATTCACACGGAGTAAATGTTAATTTATGGTTTTGGAAACTCGAAAACTTCTGATTTATTCAATCGAATGGAAGCATCATTCAAAGTACGATGTTGTAGGAAGAGAATGAAAAAGATATCGTAGATGAAAATGATAAAACTTGAAGAAGTACCGAAAATGGAGTAAAAGATAAAATTTTTTTTAACGAGAAAAAGAATAAAATTGATTACATAAACGATTATTTAACGCGAATATGAAACGGAAAAGAACCGGTGCAAGATTTAGGAAAATAAAAAGAGATAATTTCTAATTATCCAAGAATTTATAAACATGATTGTTGTTCATCGGTCTATTCAATATTCGCATAGATCGAGGAATTAATAACGAGACATATGCATACAAAAATTATATCGTTTAAAGAAATATCTATAATGCATATAGTTGAACGAATTTCGAACTAATTTGATTAGATAATAAATTTACTACAATTTATCATTTTAGTAAATGCATGCAAGTAAATAACTTTATCCGATAAAATATATCGTTAAAAAAAATAAAGATAATAAACAAGTAATTCACAATAAATCATTCCCATATGCTATCGAAAGAAAAAAAACTGGTACAAAATACATTGACTAATAATAATTCATACGGAATTCTCCACCTTATAAAATAAGAAATTTCTGCCTAAGAAATCTACATATACACACGCGCATATATAATATATAGTGAATTATCCGTGCTTATTCAGGAATCGTAAAAAAAAAATACAAAATGAGAAAAATGCAATTTCTCATTCTGCTGCTCTGAAATCTGCAGAAACTTTGTTGGATTATTTGGGACAAAGAGGATTTAATTACGGTGACATCACTGAGGTTCGTAAAATATGCGTCGATATACGACAAGAAATGAACAACCAGAAGCAAAGACGCATTGCGGGCAATTTTTTAAGCAGTAGATGTTAAAATGTAAATTCCTAGTTGGATGTTATATACAAAGAATGTAAGCCATTTTTATAATTTTGTACTGATGTTAAGTTTTTCTTTAATAAAAAGCAATTTTCGGATTATCCGTGTGACCCACCCCGATATTTAACTCGCATAAACGAGAGTTCACTGTATATACCTTTGTATAACAATGAGCGAGTACTCCGGAGGTGTAGAGTCAAAACAGAAAGGGGATAAAATGTTGTCTCTAATAAGTTATAAAATAACGTATAAAATTATCTCTTAAAATCTTTCTAAAGTTGTTAGAAACGAATCTAAATCTCGGAATATGGAGTACTTCCTAATTTTTATAATCTAGATTATGGCATTTATACTGCGCTATAGTAATAAAACTTTTAACAGGCCGTTATTTGGCCGGTAACAAACGAGGTTCTGCACTTTATAGGCGTATTACTAAAAGACGAATAAAGATATAATACCTGATGGATTCACTCCACTACTTTCCGCCTGTAATACCGAAGTAGAGGAATAATCTTTATTTTTTTTTTCTTTTACAATATATATTTTTTATTATTTCAATATTATACTTAGTCTGTATAAATTAGTACTAGTGATAAAGTTAGATGAATATAGACGATAAAGGATGCGTACATGTGTACAACTTTCAGCGGATTATATATACATAAAATTAATTAGCTCGTTAATACACTTTTGTACGCCTAAACGTGTTTGCCCACTAGAACGTATCGTAACATATCGTATCAGGCACAGAAAAAATCGTTCCGATTGCGATTATGTTCACTGCACGTATGAACAACGTTCCGTTATGCAACGCGTATGTAAACCATCGCGTAGCTATCCTGCCATTTTAGTTCTTTCTTGCACAGGTTGCGAACGGTGTAGACAAGGATGCGTACATTTGCATGTGACAGCGAAACACAATACTAGATGGTTTGCTGACCGATACATGCAAAATATTCTCGCCTGCCGATGTCGATTGTACGTGTATGGTATGGTACAGTATTAACTGGTGACAGTATGGTCTAGTGTATATGTGCACGTATAAACTAGCAAAGAATATTTTTTTTGCACATGCCGGTGTACATTTACAAACCTAGTGTATGGTATACATTCTAGGTAGTAAAGGTATTGAATCGTCTAGCGTAATTTTCGGTTAATAACAAGCTTTGCCCTTCAGTAATTTCTCGATGAAGGTTAGAGTCGTTTGCGGTGTTCGTTAGCAAAATGTTATATTGTTTCCTCGATAGATTCGCCGATACCATTGAGCACCACTTTTATAATCCGAATTTTAGTTTATTTAATCGTATATCTAGGATATCTACGTTTTAAATTTTGAACTTATCTATACTTAATTATATGTATATTTGTACTATAACATCAAGCTTTTGCAGCCAATCCACTGCTTGGTCAGTCAGCTTGCTTATTTTTTCCCAACCGTCTTTCGGAGCTCGCTTCTGGCATCCTATCAGGATGTGCTCCATTGTTTGTTCTGATTTCCCGCACTCACAGGCTGATTCGTCCCTGAGTCCGTATGTCTTCATTTTCTTTCAACACCTTCCATGTTCTGTTCGGAAACGATTCAATTTTGTCCAGATATTTCTCGACAGGGCGAATGCAAGCGGTCTGTCATCTGGTTTACGAATGATTCCTTTCTTATCCGGATTATTCTGATACCATTTCTTTCTCCATTCTTCAATTTCATTAAAATCTTCGTCTATTAATTTTGTTATAGTCTTATATACTGGTTTTCTCGACTTTAAACGATTTGTTCCTTGTGTCCTGATATATCGGTAATTCTGCATTTTGTTCATATTTCGCCCATTCTTTAATCGCCGCTTCTTTTCGTCGGTATTCTTGTGGCATAATATTGCTTAACACCGTAAGCCATGCTACTGGTGTGGATTTCAATATATCTGTTATGGTTCTCAGTGCCGAATTCAATTCCACGCAAATTTTGTGAACATGGGCGCTGTTCAGCCACATCGGAGCTGCGTACTCTGCTGCCAAAAAAAAAAAAAAAAAACTAGAGCCAAAGCTGAAGTTCGTAATGTTGCGGCTGGTGCTCCCCATGTAGTTCCTGGTATTTTGTTTATTATGTTTACTCTTGTACGCACTTTGGCAGCTGTGTTTTCTATATGCTTTCGGTATGTTAATTGCCGATCCAAAGTGACAACTAGATACTTCGTTTTATGTTCGTATTTCAGATTGTGTTCATCGATTGTTACATTTTTAAACAATGGCCATTGCAATTAAAAAAAAGAGAAGTGATATCATACCTCCATTTGAACACGCGATTGGCAAAAAAAAATAATCCGAACATATTGCCTATATTGGATAAACCCCAAATGTGGATTATATATATCCAAATCGGTCTATTTATTTGCACATTTTATTAGGTAGAAAAGGAATTTCTTAATTTTTCGCGGCTTATGAGGTTTTTCGATATTTTGCACTTTCCTCTCGAGGAATAGAAACAGCTGTTCGAGGTATGGTGATAGGTATAACGTCGTAGAGTGTTAGATAACGTGAATAGATTTTTGTTGATCGAGCGTAATATATACTCGAAATTAAAAATAAATATCTTTTTCGTTTTATTTCTGCCTTTTCGAAATTTTATAAATATTAAATGAATTTGATTTACTAATGGCCAAGAAGAAGAAAAACAAAAGAAAATTTTAGAAGGAAAACTCTATCGGCTGTTTTTCTTTCGGTTTTTAATTTTCGCCGAAACGCGTTTATTAGCCATTTTCAGTTTTGAAAGTCGGCCGCATTTGGATTTTTTTTTTCGTTAAAAAATTTCTTTCGCAGCGTACGTTCTTCCTTTTCTGGTTGAATATTTTTATAAATTCACGAGAGTGAAATTCGTTCCTGATAATTCTCTCTCTATCGGTATATATTTCTAACATTGTTTCAAGGCCAGTGTAAACCGGGTTATGAAACTTTCTCCAGTCTAATTTTTGCATCTGTTTTTCTTCTATATTAGAAAAGTAAGAAAATGTAATTTAATGAAATATAAATGAGCGTACCACCAACATCCGTACAACTTAAAAATTTATTATCGTTAATGTTACCCAGATTTCGTTTATACGACGTGGGTGCGTGCGGGATTGGGTTGACTTTGATATATACGAACGTATCTCTTCGATGTAGACGTTAATATATATATATATATATATATATATATATATATATTTTTTGGATACCGGGTGAGTTTTATAGGTTCATCCTCTCTAGTTTATTCGCTAGATTTATATTTAATATTTATTTTATTTTTAGAGGGTGTTTCACATTTTACGAAGTATTTTCTCGAAATATTCGATAATATATAAAGTTTTTCTGTACGTTATTTATCTCGTAAATAATACGAAATATTTTCCGAGTTTTCGAAATATTATTTAGACGTAAACGTAAAATTGCAATTATAACGACAAATATGACGTTATTATTTGTTAATTTTATTAAAAAATTATTTAATTAAATTTCTATATTTATATAGAAAAACTTAAATTTCGACTTTTTTTTTTTTTTAATTCGGAAATAATAGCATCGAGTATGTTAGGAAAATAAATGTTCAGGTTAGAAAAACTTCCTCGTGCTAGATTAGATACGACGATAATTTTACACTCTACTAGGTAGGAGATATAATTTAACTTCGAGGAATATAGTAAATTAATAATTAAAATCTCCTCAATCGAGAGTAATTAAGCGATATGATAAATATCCCGCTTAAGGGAACGATTTTCGAACGTGAAATGAAAAACCGATCGTGTACAATGCTAAAGATTATAAACGATTTTTAAAAAGTTTTTTTTTACTATTACTATTATAGTCATCGTCATGTACTCTTTAACCTTTCGTTAACGATATATATATATATATGGTACGCGAAATTTTAATTCTCAATAAAATCGTTTTTTTTTTGTTGACGTGAAACGTCTCAATTTTAATAATAATTATTTTAAAATGTTGAAAATGATCTAGAGTCATCTGAGATTGTATAATAAACCCCTGTATAAAATTTATAATTTTACGTCAAAATTAAATAATTTGGAACTGAAAAAGTTAATTCTAACGGTATGCTATAATTATATTGCCCTTAAAAGTAATTCTTTCCATATTCATTATTACAAACTGTTTTTTTATTAATGCATATACAAGTTGAACGAAGTCACTATCATACTTTCTATACTATATCGTGTGGTTAGATTATGTCTAACTAGCCTTTGTATTTATACGATACAATTCGCGATTTTACAATTAATCGCTATCGATTTACCAAGTGGTACAATAGAGAACTCCACCAGTATAGTAATATATATATATATATATATATATATATATATATATATATATATATATATATATATATATATATATATATATATATATAGGTAATATTTTGTTGAAATACTTTTTATTTAAAAATATGACTTAATTTATTTATTTCTTCCCTAACAACCTATCGAAAAATAACGTACTAACTTTGTTTAAAATGCATCGACACATATGTAGCGACCGCGTCAGTCTCAGCAATGGTAAACGAGTAAAAGCACGCGACATGGAAAATTAAAAATGTAACATCGGATTCTGAAACGGTCGTTGCACCTTGTGTCGCGCGTTTTTGACAATTGCTATCTGATTTAAATATCGTTAATTATGCGAAAAGCCATCGTCTCCAGCCAAGACTGTTCGAAGGAAACGAATAGTCAATACGCTGCTCTTAAACATCGAGATGGCTTTCAAGAGTCCAAGTTCTAGGTTATATGAACTTCGTGACAATATCGAGGTTTTTTTGCAAATAGGGTAAACGTATGTAGCAATAAAATTCCTCCACAGTTGTCGATTATCCGCCGAGTGTATCCGATCTGCTATTGACAAATTAACACGTCTCGGCATATTTGTTTCGTCCATCGGGTCATTGGCCGACCTTTCCTTCTATGTCCGTTCATTCTGCCTGGTGTAACACTCCTGTCTAAGTCCCGTGCACGCAATATATAACCGAAAAATTTGTGCATTTTATCGCGTATGTCTTGTGATAGTCGTTTATCTTTATATTAAGTCGCTTAATGATCGAAACGTTAGTTTGTTTATCGTACCACTTTATTCCCAGCATCATGCGCCAGTATTTCATTTCAAATGCATCAATATGTTGCTGATCCGTGGAGTTTATTACCCGTGTTTCGGAGCCATAGGTAAAGATGGAGAATACCGGGGAGCGAACAGGTTGTATTTTGTATAATTATTGATATTACTATCCCGCCAGACACGTTTTAACTTATTCATAGCATTTAGACTCATCGCAGATCGTCTCTTTATTTCTTTGCTTAAGCCTCCTTTATTGTTGATCCGGACACCTAAATATTCAAATTCATTAACGATTTCATATCCGTCTAATTGTTTTGAACTATTAGATATATTTTCATTATTATGACCCACTATCACAATTTATGCTTTATTTTTGTTTATACACAATCCGAATTCATGGCTTACTATCGTCAGTTTATTTAAAGTTGTGCTTAATTCTTCCATCATCATCATCATCATCATCGTCGTATTGTTCGTTGCAACGTCGTGACTAGCTATTGTACTTTTATTTTTACGTACAAAATTTGCTAGCATTCAAGGCACTCTGTATATACAACGTAGATGCGCATGCATATGATGCTACACGGAGTGGGGTGTCACTGCCTTCCCCGTCATAATTAAGAACTAAATAATGATGAAAACTTTCTATGTAGCGCGTTGATTTCGAACCCCCGGCCGTCAAGTTGACAGTTGAGCACTCTAGCAACTACGCCACCGCGACAATTCTTCCATTGATGATCCAATAAGCATATCTCAAATTATTAATTTTGACGCCACCAATTGAAATATCTCCTTCCTCTGCGGTAAGAGTACGCCGCATTATATATTCGGAGTATATGTTATATAAAAGTGGTGATAGGATACATCATTGTCTAACACCTTTACATATTTTCAAAGGCTTAGAGAAATATTTATCTGCTCGTATGTACATATATACATATATATACACACAACACACACACACACACACACACATATATATATATATATATATATATATATATATATATATATATATGAAAATACAGGCTTTCGAGCTATGGTGTTGGCGGAGGCTTTTAATAATATCGTGAACTGAAAAGGTGGCGTAATCAATTATATTCCTCTTAAAAGTATATATATATACTAAATTAAACTAATATTATTAGTTCATGCGGGTTTCCCTCGATCCTACGTTCCAAATCCGTCGTATTTAGGAGCTGACGCGCTGTATTTACATGATTTTTAAGTCTTATTCGGTGATATTTTGCAAGAATTTTTAATTACTTTATTGACGTACTCGATCTGTGGATCTTTATGGATGTGTGTATATTTTTTTACATAATGTGGTTTCGTTCACAATGTTTCTTAAAACTTTATTTGGAAACGCTGTATAATATTTCTATTGCTTATTTTTGTGCATCCTCATAACTGTATAGGTCCAGACGAGTTTCAAAATTTGTTTGTATATTAATATTTTATTGTAAATTGATAACGGAGAATGCCTACCAATCATGGCTTTTTATATTTTATTTCCGACTCCACTCTTTTATTTTTTACAAGAACTTTCCAACGAAGTTTAGCTTTTAATGTCGCGCCTAGGTGTATTTAGTACCTGCATATAGTATAACATTATTATTATTAATGTATATACTAGAATACATGTGTAATGCGCTTATTAATAAAGTTCACATGCACTGATTTCGTATCGTTTAATTTAAAATTCTCTTTTTTGTCCTAACCATAAATGTCACCACTGCAGTTTGCAGACAACACACCGTCGTCTGCTATTGTCAGGATTGCCGTATTATCAGCGAATGTATCTGTAGTGTTGTTTTCTAGTTGAGGTAAGTACCACGTATAAAGTACGTAGAATATCGGACCCGGAATACTTCTTTGAGGGACTCCAGTTCGGATTGGTTTCAACTCTGAATAAACATTTTTTTTTTTATTCTAACATATTTCTTTGAAATGTACGGAGTTAGTATTTCTGTATATAGCTTAGGTAACAATAGTTTTCAATTTGTTGTTCAGACCTTCGTGCCAAATCCTGAGATAGCCGAGCAAACTTGTTTACGTTCCAATATGTTTTTTCTATTATGTCGTTTATTCCTTGTATCTATGGTTGAATATTTTTTCGGAACCCAAACTTATGATCCGGTATTAAATTTTCCGTTTCTATTATCAGCCCAGCCTTTTTATAAACAGTTTTTCAAATAGTTTAGATAGTATTGGCAATAACGATATTGGTCTGTAGGACGATATTTCATACTGCAATTTTTTTAGCTTCGGTATCGTGATAACATCAGCAACTTTTCAATCTCTTAGTTTTTTTTTTTTTTAAACACCACTCCAGTCAGAATAAACTGACCACTATTGGCGAAGCTAATAAGTTAGTAACAAATTAACTTATATCTAAGGTATGGTATGAAATACCGATCACTCTCAATAGAGCGAGCAGGACAGATAAACATGAAAGATCTATAAAAAGAGAGAGAAAGAAGGGACAAAGAAAAGATATGCAGTGGTTGTAGAAAAAATTGAAGAACTAATAAAATAATTATTTCAATAAATCGCTGGGACTGCCGATTATAGCGTAATGTCATTCAATCCTAAGAAAGTCTCTGGTCCAAAGCCTTTTAAGCCTTCTTATCAGATTACCAGGTAGCGATGGCAGTTGCATACTAGAAATATTGCTGTTGGGGCTGGTACACAGCGCGTCAAAAAAGTTGTTATATCGTCTGACGTGATAATCGTGTACATATTCAATGTAGAGATCATCGTGAATGGTACGATTTGATACAAAGAACGGAGCGCCGACCATCTGGCGAAGAATCTTGGATTGCACCTGCTGAATACGATGTATATTACTTCTTGCAGATGTACCGTAAATTTCAATGCCATACTTCCAATTGGAGCTATTACCGATAAGTACACCAGACGCTTGCAGAATAGCTTTACAGAGGACTTTCTGCCAATTATGCTGCGCAACAATTTCATCCTGGAACATACTTTTTGACCCACATACTGAATGTGAGTACTCCATGTAAGACGGCGGTCCAAATACAGGCCTAAGTATTTGATAGTGTCGCAATGAGGAAAAGGAATGTTATTGATTTTAACTGGTGGGTAAGGCTTCTTGTTCAGTGAAAACGTTACCTGTTTACTTTTTTTCATGTTTATTTTAATACCCCACTCTGTAGCCCATATAGATATTTTATCTACATGTTCTTGCATAAGAGCAGATGCATGTGAAAAATCATCATGTGCCGTTAGGATACAAATATCATCAGCGTAGATCGCAGCCAGCACGGAGATAGTTAGTACTGGGATGTCCGCTGTATACAGTAAATAGAGAAGAGATCCAAGTATACTTCCTTGCGGAACCGAAGCTCTGACATCATATTTTTTTTGGAGAAGACGGAGTTTATCTTGGACTTGGAATGAGCGATTTGATAAATACGTATTTTAATCTGAATATAGCATTGATAATATGTGTATGTTTTAGAATAGCTTTCTTCGGGTAATTGTTTCAACATTTCTCCGATAATTAAAATCTTTTTATACTGGATGGCGAAACAGAGATTTGATTACTTCAATTCTTTGTTCATTGTCCTGGTTAATACAGGTATTTCCAATTAAAATTTCCAATTGAAATACTTGTTCTAAGTATTCTGCAAAAAACTTTAGTTTATCCTCGTTACTATAATCTGAAGTTTAACTGTTCCGCACATTTGTAAATATTCAGAGAATTGATCCACGTTACAATACACGCACTTGATTCTATATCTCTGAATCTGATTGTCTAAAGTAAAAACCAAGATTTTGCTCTTGGTTATTTCGATTCGAGGTTGCTGACATTGTTTTACAGATATGCGCGTACAATTGCCGCATGTAATGTTTTTTTACTTTAGTTCTTAATTGGTTTACAGTTCATCTTTCGATATTAGACAGTGAGATCCGTAAAATAAAAAGGATATTTCGTTATGTGAAAAATTTAGGGCTTTCAAATATGTAAAATAAAAAAAGAATGCTACAACAGACAGATTTTTTTTTTTTTCAATGGGTTCCCCAGTCCGAACTTATTCGATAAGGCAAATTTATTTGGTAGAAAATGTTTTATAAAAAGAAGCAAGGTACCTGTGTGCTTATAGCGAAAACGAAAAAATCATTAAAATAAATATAAATTAATTAATAAGATGAAAAAAGTAATTACAAAATCAACAATTTCTGTGTAAAATACCTTACTGTGTGTAATGAGAACAAATTACCAACGAAAGCTAGGATGATAGTTCCAACTCCCCTGATAGAAAAGAAAATAATTTATGTAAAAGCGAATTACAAATAAAAAAACACGAGTAGTAAAAGGAATTTAAAATAAATTATAAATAGGCTTTTATACATATAAAATAAAGTGGAACTTTTATAATAAATAAACGCACGAGTAAATTAAAGTGTATATATATATGCTTATATATATATATATGCTTATATATATATATATATATATATATATATATATATATATATATATATAAGTAGTAAGTGGGCTACTTCGGGCACTTTGTGTTTAATTTTCCCTTATATTTAATCCCTGTCAATTTTCCCTTATATTTAATCCCTGTCAATTTTCCCTTATATTTAATCCCTGTCAACTTGCCGTTATATTTAATCCCTGTCAACTTGCCGTTATATTTAATCTCTGTCAACTTGCCGTTATATTTAATCTCTGTCAACTTGCCGTTATATTTAATCCCTGTCAATTTTCCCTTATATTTAATCCCTGTCAATTTTCCCTTATATTTAATCCCTGTCAATTTTCCCTTATATTTAATCCCTGTCAACTTTCCCTTTATAAAATCCAAAAAAGCAAAACTAAAGGTTAAAATTTCTAAGGGTAATTAAACAAATTAAAAAAAAAATACTTTTTTAAAAGTTAGATATGTCAAAAAATCGTCATAACATTTTTGAAAACAAAATTGCATAAAAATAAAATAGCATTAAAAAATTGTCAATGTTTATTTATGTTCGATTTGTTAAATAATCTTTTTGGTCAAATCCTAGCACCCCCCCAAAAAATGTAAATTCATTATCGGAATTTCTCTCTAAATTAGCAGCTTCTTTAAAAATATCAAACATATTTTCATCTTTTTCAGGTAAAATTCGTTTTTCATCATAATCCATAATTTTATTTTTCTACTATATTAACATACCCCCACGGGTTCATATCAATAATTCCGTCTTTTTCAGGTAAAACTCGTCTCTTATCAGAATTTAATTTAAATTCTTTTTGCATAACTTTATTAACGAGAGTTTTGTTTTTATCATTTCTGGTGATCATGTTATAATTTAACGTTACCTTATCCACTTTTCTATCGATAATATTTTCCATTACTTTTTTATTTAATATTTCTGAATTTTCGTAATTTAACGTAAATCCTTTAATTTTCAATATAGTTTTTCCTTTTTCTGTTGTTAGTGCGTAACTTTTTGGTCCTGCGCAGATCCACTCAGTTCCATAATCATCTTTGCCTAATTCATCGGTCCATTCGCCAAGCATACAGCCTGTTGTAATTGTATTTTTTCCATCGTCAATATATACAACTGAATCTGTGTCGCAATATATTACATTTTCGCCTAATTTATCTAACATATCGTATAATCTTAATCTAGCGTTAGATGTTGTGAATCCTGCAATAAAAATATTTGTCGAAGTGCTATAGTCATCAAATTCGTCTTTATTTTTATAAGATACTTGTACTATATTTTCGTTAATAAAAATAACATTACTGATTTTCAGTCTATCGTCTAATATTAATTCATAAAATTCTTTAGGATCGTTCACGTATTTCGTTTGCGTTAAATTTTGTCTTTGGCCGAATTTTCCCCATAAAGAATTGAAACATAATTTAGCAACAGCTCGTCTTCCAGGATTTGGCCGAATATTTTTTACGTCTAAATCTATATCTAATTTTTCTTTTAATGTTTTTACATATTTTTCAATAGATTTAAAATTATTTTTCCACGAACTTGTTTCTAATTTTATTTTCATAAATGTTTTAACATAATCTTTAAAAAAATTATTACTTTTTTCCTCAAAATGCCAAACTTCATAAATATCTAAAATATAATATCCTTTTTCTAACGCTTTGTTTATTTCGTCTGTTGTCCAAGTTCCTATCAAACATCGTTCTTCAATAGTATGAATACATTTAGTTCGTTTTTCAACATAACATTTATTACATAAAATAAATGCTAATTTTTCGTCTTTAATAGGTAAAACTGGATGATACAAATTTTGTGGTGGCAATATTTTGCATTTAATTATTCCGTACCAATTTGAGTCAAATTCTTTAGGTTTATAAATTTTTGTAGGATGTCCGACAGGATAATAATCGTAATATTGAACAGTAGGATAAAGACTACAAACATCGATGTATCGTAATATTTTATTGTTTACTTTTAATTTATAAACTTCAGTTTTTCCACCGTGAAAAAAATCTCGCGGGTTCAACGGTTCAATAACGGGGGTATTTTCTCTTAAAGCTTTTTGATATTTTTTCGATTTTTTCCATTGGCATTCCCATATTTCTATCAGATTATATTCAGCATCTTTTATCTGTTTACTTCTATCTTTAGTTTTTTCGTATAAATCACCCATAGTTTCACGTTTTATACTATTTATTGTATTTTCACTATAACATTTCGGACAACCGTGCCAAAAACAACCATGATATTGATAAATTGTGTTTGTTTTCTCATTAAAACCATCAACTTTTGCACCACAAATTTCTACTTCTCCACCATTTACTGCATGTTGTACATTTTTGAATGTATTTAGCCATGAAATTGAATCTTTACTATACATTTCTTTTTTAGGTTGTTTTATAATTCCGATAGTGTTCTCTTGTAAATATTTTGACCTGAAAATAGACATACATGTACTTGCAATTGTAATGTACTGAAGAGGATCGATATTTGCAATTTCTAGAAATTGTTTTCTGAATTCTACACAACCTCTACGTAAAATATCTACGTCAGATTTACAATATTCTACAAATTCTTTTTGAAAATCAAATACATAATTTTCGTTAATTTTTTCAGAATACCATTTAAGAAAAACCTTTCTAGGGTTAATTTTCATCGTATTTATACCGTAGAATTTTTTATCAGGAATTGGCCCTTTATAATTTTGATTTTCTTTTGTGTTGAATAAATGAGGAAAATATCCTTTTTTTATTTCTTTTAAGTCAAATATCTTCGGGAAATCTGAGAGTGGTGACGCAATAAAATTAATGCTATCGATAAATTTAATTCCTGCAACTTCTAAAAACATTATTTTTCCACCACTATAAATTGTGTAAGGTTTCAGTGAATTTTCTACGCAATATTTTAGGATAAATTGCAAATCATAAGATTTTGCGTTGTGAGCAATTGTTGTAAATCCACTGTGTTTTTTAGAAATTAACCATTCGCAAAATTCATCGTTCGTTTCAAAGATAAAAGTTTCACCGTTAAAATATTGTGCAACAATTAAATTAGCCTCATGACTTCCAGTTTCTTGATTTGCTTCATAATCGTAGAAAATATATTTTTCAGAATATGTGCATTTTCCGACCTTTTCATCCATACTTTCGTTACAAAGACAAGGAATATCGCAAATATTTTCCTCAACATATGTACAATTTTCATTTTTCACATCCGAACCACCATTGCAAGTACATGGTGTATCTTCGCTGCAGACATTTTTTCTAGAATATCTACAAGCTTTAATTTTTTTATTCGAATTTCCATTACAAATACACGGCAATTCGCAAATTGCACCTTTTTGTTTTATTTTTTGCATATAACATAAATGTTCATACATTTTTACATTTTCACCACAATTTTTACATACTCTATATCCACATTCGTGATTTTCGTTTCTTTTACATATATTTTTACATTTCAAACATTTATATATTTGCTCGCAAACTTTCTCATGATTTTCGTAACATTCTTGATTGTAACAATATCTGTCACAATTTTTGCAATAAATTTTATTTTTTTCACTGTGTTCTTTCATCATACATAATTCGCATACTTTTGCCTCACTTTTACATTTGTGCATATTTTTATTTTGATAAGGTTTGTCACATTTTTCACAATAATAAGATGTCGCAAAAAAAGCTGTCATACTATTTATTACGTCAAAGTGATTTCCATTTTTATATAGATAAATTTTTACTTCATTTTCTTTACCCGAATATATTACATTATTAAAATTTTCCGCGCAAATAACTTTAATTTGAATATTTAATAAATTTTCTACATCTTTTATATTTTCTAACGTAAATCCTTCACTATTACAAAACCCTATTTTTTGACATAACTTTTCCGCTAAATCTCCCTGTATTTTTTTACCTTGTCGAATACTTTTCGAATCTCGTCCTTCTAATTTTCTACCTAAAATAGTATCCGTATGATATGTTAAAGCTGTAATTATTGCTCTAGGACAACATAAATTATCGTTATTTTTTATTTGAGTGATGCATTTTTTTGTATGTTTATCTTTAGTAATATTTATTATTTTGCTATAGCCTTTTCCTCTAGGTATATTAATTACTTGAAAATTGAACGTTGTTTTATTTATGTCAACTTTCTCATCAGATGTCAAAATATTTTCTATATGATCTAAAAGTGTTGTAGCATTTATATCATTTTGAAAACCTGTAGATATTACCGTTGTTTTAAAATTTTCATTTTTAACGATTATATTTATTTTATCGTCATTTTTGAAATGAGTTTTTTCTTTGACAATTTGAATTAATTTTCCTATCATTTTTTTGACATTATCCATCATACTTTTAACATTAACTATTTTTTCGTCTTTTTTATTTCTTAATTTTTTCAATTTGACGGCATAATCTATATTCCAACTACTATATTTTTTACAATATTCGTGTTTACCTTGTATAATAGAAAAAAGTTCATTTTTTTGTTGTTTTTTCTGTTTAAAAACACGCATATCTTTGAACGGAAATATATCAATAAGCTTTTGCTGTTTAATTTCTGTGTGTAATTTTGATTTCTGATGTCTCGTCCAATTATTCTGCAAAATATTTTTGTTACATTTTTCGCAAAATTGATATTTCTTTTCCTTTTCAAAATAAGTACTTTTAATCGGAAATATATTTCCAAGTTTTTGCTGTTTAATTCCTGTGTGCAGATCTGTTTTTTGATGTCGCGCCCAATTTTTATAATTAATTTCTTTATCGCATTTCTCGCAATACTTCTTTTCTAAATTATAATTTCTATTCATGTTTATATTAGAAAAAGATAAATTTTTTTCTATAATCATCTTCAATATATAAATTTATTGATCTTTAACTTAAAGATCAATAAAAGCATTAAGATTTATTACGAATAAAATCAAATAATACATATTTTGCGCTAATGTGTGAGCATCGAATTTTTCACAATGTTTTTTTTGCTCTCATTTTTCTCTCGACTCCTGTGTGTTTTTTTGCCTTTAAATGTCGCGCCCAATTTTTATACGAAAATTCTTTATCACATTTCTCGCAATACTTATTTTCTATTTTTTTAATTCCTGCATGTAAATTCGATTTTTTATGTCTTGACCAATAATGCTGTAAAATATTTTTATCGCATCTCTTGCAATACTTTTTTTCTGAATTGTAGTTTTTTCTTATTTTATTTTCAGTATTCATGTTTATATTAGAAAAAATAAAATTTTTAAATATACTTCTTTTCTTTCAAAATAATAATATTATGAACTGGTGTCGCCTTTAATTAACAGTGTTTTAACAGTGCTTCTTTCAATTCATTTCTCGCCTCTGTTTTTCCTTGTTCTATTAACGATAATTTTAAATTATTATTGATTTCTACTTTTTTATTATATTCGTTTAAAATATCGGTTTTTAATTTTTCGTAATTTTTTACTTCTTGTACAATATCATCAAATTCACTGTCAGTAATTTCGCCATCTTTAATCGCTTTAGCGTATTTTTCCTCTATTGAATTTATTTTAGTGCGTGCTAATAATTCGATTGCAGCGTGTTTATTAATTTTTTCTGTACAAAATTTGTGTGTTCCTCTTACTAATATTGACAAAGTTGTAAATCCAACGCAAATTGGTGTACTTAAGGGGATCAAAACAGGAACAAAAACAGAAGTTGTCAAAGTTCCGATATCCGACAAAATAAGTACATATTCTGTTCCATACATAATTTTCGCTATTTTTAAGTATTTCTTTTTTTGTTGAAATCTATTTTTCATTTCTTTTTGTAAATAATCATAATGCATCATTATGTGGTTAATTTTATAATTGTTGGAGTTAAATTCAGGCGCCGATATTTTCGGATATAAAGCCTGAAAAAATAAAGATTCTGGTGCCGAAGGCTCGTGATCCATTTTCGTTTATTACAAAAAAAAAAAATAATTTTTAGAAAATTGTTTTTTGAAGTTCTTGTCTGTAAAAACTACCGATAATTTCCTCTTTATTTAAATCCTGAATTTTATAAGTTATAGGCGATGTAAACAGAATTTTTTTAATTACGAATATTTCTTTGGACCAATTATTTTTATATTTATTTTGAAAGGTTTTTTTATTTACACTAATTCTTACACGATCTCCAACCTGAAATATCGGTATTTCTTTTTTAATAGGTAAAACTGTGTAAATTTCGTGTTCATTACTTTTGTTAACTTCACACGGCCTCATTTGAATTGTTCTGTGAAAATCGTGATAATTATATTCATTTACCAAATTTTGTAATATATTTATCCACTTAAAATTTTGTTGACATTCAAAGAGAACTTTCATTTTTCTGGCTAAAGTTCCGTTAAATCTTTCTATTATCGAAGATTTTTCAGCATTTTCAGTGTGATATAATTTTATGCTATATTTTTGTAACATTGAAGAAAATATTTTATTCCTGAATTCTAGACCTTTATCGGTGTGTAAAAATTTTGGAGTATCATGTTTTACTTTTCTCGCTTTTTCTACGATATTTTCAAAAGCTTTTGTCACAGAAATTCCGTCTTTTTTCTTTAGAGCTTCTGACCAAACAAATTTCGAAAAAGTATCGATAACATTTAGTATATATTTATATCCTTTATTTTCTGTTTCATAATGCGACATAATTACTAAATCTGCTGCCCATAAATCGTCAATTCCATATGTTACAATGTGTCTTTTTTCAAATTTTTTTCTAACATTTTTATGCAATTCTTTCGCTTCTTTAAGATTCATTTTTATATATAGGTTCGGATGAAATTAATCCGAGATATATAATATTATTTGATGACGCCATATTTAGTATATTTCCGTTTTCATCGGTAATATGAACAATAATTGTGTCAATTTTTTCGATATGATTTTTAATAGGAACAAAAATAATCTGTGAAACTTTTTCCGATATTTTTCCCCCATAAATTATTTCAGGAAAAAATGTATAAATAATATCGGCTTCTTCGTGAGAATGAGGATTAGATGAATGATTTAAAATTGCTGGTTCGACAATATTACAGTGAATTTCTATTGCATCTAACGGTCTTAATTTTGGAAAACTAGACGCACTATATAATGTGTTAGGTTCTAAATTAACGTGATTTTCAAATCCTAAAAATTCACCTAACGTACCTAAATTAATTTTTACAGGAGAAAATATTCGAATTTTGTTACTAATTTTATCACTTTTTAATCCAAAATTTTCAGTCAAAAAATTAACGTTTATTTTTTCATTATCATATCGAGATTTTAGTTGCGTTAATTTTAACTGTATTATTTCCTCTATATCTGATAACGAATAAAACCCCTTCGGAAAATTAACTCCGTATGTTTCTGTTAATATGTTTAATTCTACGTATAAATTATGCGGAATATTAGGAATATAATTATCACCGTAAAAAGCGACTAATCCTAATTTGTAATTTTTATCTTTATCTAAATGTAAAGGATTTTCAAGACGAAGTGTTAAAGTTGATTTATCGCCGATTAATTTAAATAGTTGCATTTTATATCTTATAAATAAAATATATTTATAAAAATGGAAGTTATCGTATTTGACAAAAAATTAAATAACAATAAAAATAACAGAACTATTCAACCAGTTATTAGAGGCATTTTTATAGGTTCTAGTGGCTGCGGAAAAACAACGTTATTACTAAATTTTATATACCGAAATTGGTTAGAATTTGAAAATCTCTATATATTCAGTAAAACATTAGAACAACCGGCGTATCAAAAATTACAGGAAAGATACGAAAATGTTGAAAAAAAAATTGCATATTTTTGCGATAATTACGATGATTTAATTTCTGTAAATAAATGTTTACCAAATTCTCTCGTTATTTTTGACGATTGTATTATGGAAAAAAGTCAGAGAATAATTAAAGAATATTTTACAAGTGGAAGACATAAAAATATATCTTGTATTTATATTACACAATGCTATACTTTGGTTAATTTGCAAACAATTCGTAGTAACGCTAATTTTCTGTGTATTTTTAAACAAAATGACCATTATTTGAGAAAAATATATAAAGACAATGTAATGGGGGATATGTCTTACGATAAATTTTGTAAAATTTGTAACCAATGTTGGGAAAAAGATTTTGGTTTTATTACGATAGATTTAACTAAAAAACGAGATTTTGGGAGATATAAAAATCAATTTAAAATGATAGAACAATTTGATGAACGTTCACCAACGTTAAAGAAACGTAAAATGAACGTAAAATCATGTTCAACGAAGGTTTAAGTGGGTGTTTAACTAATAAAATTTTTATATTTGTTACATATAAATGGAAAAAATAACTGTTGAAAAAGCAATTAAATTAAGTAAACTTGAAAAACAATTAAAACAAAAATTTCTACAAGCCCGTAGAGGCAAGGAAAATATTGAAAAGGTAAGAGAAGAGGAATTTAAACCGATTATAAATGCTGTTAATAAATTAAACGAAAACAAAATTTTACCTGTAATTGTGCCTTCTTACATTGATCAATCTCCCGTTGAAAATCGTATGATTCAAGATGAAAAAAATATTGTTCTAGGAAAAATAACAACGGAATTTTTACCTGATGCTAAAGATTCTACTTTTGGTATACATTATGACAAAAAAAACAAAAATTATATGATAGGAAAGGAAATAGTTACTTTAGATAACAACGACATTATTGTAGCAGGAAAAACGTACGAAGGAACTGAAGGATTATGGAAATTATTAACGTTAGAGCCATCGAAAAAACCTGATCCTAATTCTTTCACACCGGATGATTATGCAAATTATGAGGAAATTTTGTTGACGACAGATTGCATATACCATAATAATGATAAAAATAGCAATAAACCAAAATCGAGCAAAGGTGAAAAATACAACACAATAATTAAGCCAATTTGGAAAAATAAAGTAAAAAAACCTGAAAGCAGAAATATTGTACCACCTTGGGCAAAAATAGAGAATGAAGAGGTACACGAAGGAAAAGGTTTAATAAAATATTCCGATAATTCTGTCGAGTATAAATATGTCGATAATTTACAAAATTTATTACAAAGATTGTATTATATTTATGCTCAGGAAAAAGCCGGTAATAATAATTTTCATAACGAAAAAATTGGAGTTATTAATTTTTTAAAGGAACAATTAGAAGCACATATCGATGAAAATAAGGGAATTGAATATTTGATTAAATTTGTGTCATCTTTACCTTCAAAAATATTACGTGGTGAAAAGTTCGGATCAGGTTTATTCAACGGTATTTTGAATAATTTGCCGTTTGAAATTCACGCACCAGGATATAATTATTTAGGTCCAGGGACAAAATTACAAGAAAGAATTCAAGATGGAAATATAGGTATAAATCCATTAGACGAAGCAGCGAAAGAACATGATTTATTTTACCATAAATATAAAGATACAGCGAATAGACACAAAGCTGATGAAATTTTAGAACACAAAGCGTGGGAAAGATTTAAGTCAAATGATGCAAATTTAAATGAACGATTTTGGGGATATTTAACGACAAATGCAATGAAAGCAAAAAGGCATCTTGGTCTAGGTTTAAAAATCTAAATTAAAAAATTATTTTCTATATTATAAAATGAATATATGCAATATAAATCTTACTGATGGACAAAAAAAAAAATTCAGAGAGCTTATAAGCGAAAATCGAACATAACAATTCAATTATCTTCTGATCAAATAAAATCAGGAAAAGACAAAATTGGATTAAATGATAGGCAAAAAAACGCCATTGATAAACATCGTAAAAATAACACTGGCGTCAGACTTACTTTAACATATAAACAATTACAGGAAAATCACAAAGGCGGAATTTTACCTTTACTTGCAGCTATTGGAGCTTTAATCGGTGGAGTCGGTGGTGGTGCAGCTGCTGTTGCAAACACATTCGTTGATTATAAAGACAAAAAAGCGAAACGCGAAGAAATGGCTCGACACAATAAAGCGCTAGAAAAAATTCAGGAAGTGATTCACGGTATAAATCAAGGCTCAGGCTTAAGTAACGTTAAAAAAAAGCGCTAACAAACGTAGAGTTAGAAAAGTACGCTAAAAAATTGAAAATTAAAAATTTTAGAGGCGTTTTTATGAAAGATGAATTATTAGGGAAACCTTGGGAAAATGAATGTGGAATTATTAACTTAGAAAATTCCTATCAAATTGGTTCTCATTGGACAGCGTATTTTAAACAAAAAGATATTAAATATTATTTCGATTCGTACGGAAATGCGAATCCACCGATCCAATTAGTGAAATATTTAGGAAGCGATAATTTGTATTATAATTACGAACAAATTCAGCAATTTGACGATCCACCAATTTGTGGTTATTTATGTCTAGATGTTTTACAAAAATTGTCTCAAGGAATTAAATATAATAAAATATTACGTATTATAAAAAATGAATAAATTTGATAAATTCGGCAATCAGATCGAAAAACAAGAATCGACAATTTCAAGCAGAAATAAACAAGAAATTAACGAAAAAGTGAGCGCAATATTAATGCCTTTTATTATCGAAATGAAAACTTATGTTGGAAATTTAACAAATGAATATTTGAAACAACAATTAAATATTGTGAAAAATTACGTTAATTTCAATAATCGAAGATTAGTTGGAGTTTCAACAGGAATAGATGAAAAAGATGCTGTAAATAAAAAACAAATGGAGCAAAGTATTAAAGATGCCCTAAATAAGAAACAATAAAAATTTTATTTTATATGTAATAAATATGACGTTAATATATTGTTTAAAATGTAAAAAGAAAACACAATCTCTTAACGAGGAAAAAAGGAAAACATCGAACGGAAAAGTTATTTTGGAAAGTAAATGTTCTGTGTGTGGGGTTAAAAAAACGAGTTTTATTAATAAGTAAACATGATGAAGTTATTTTTGTTATATTTAGTTTCAGCAATAAATTGCGTTGAAGTTCCTAAAATGGAAACTAATCTTTTTTCGCCGAATGTTGATTGGGATTATGTGTCTGAACACGAGAATTTAACTATCGATCATTTGCGTATTTTTCAAAATAAAGTAAATTGGCCCAAGATTTCTAAATTTCAGAAATTAACGGAAAATAATATCAAAGAATTTAACGATCGTGTTGATTGGGATATAATCAGTAAATATCAGAATTTGTCGGAAAAGTTTATTGACTTTTATAAAGATTTCGTCGATTGGGATTATGTGATTTTATATCAAAATGTTTCAAAGATTTTTATTGCTAATCATTGTAAAGAAATATTAGATAGTTAGAAAAAGTCGGGTCTTCCATCTATAATGAAGGAAAAGAAATATTCGTAATTTAAAAAAATTTTTTTTTGCTGTAATAAAAAATGGAAAATGAAATTTATTCAAAATATTATAACGAAATTATTCGGCACGAATACAAAAATTATAACCCTACGAGCATTTTAAACTTTAATTCGCCCAACAAAAAAATTGATTTTAATATCGATTACGGTGACTCATTTTCAACGTCAAAGTATCAGTATTATATTACTGGTGAATTTACGAAAAAAGATGGCACTACTTTTCCGACAAAATCTAATGTAAAATTAATCGATAATTTTATTCCATTTTTATTTTCTGGAATAGTTGTGAAAAAACATAACCAAATAATAGATAACATTGAAAATCCTGGAATTATATCGACTGTAAAAGGAATCGTTTCGTACAGACAATCTGATAAAAATTCGTTTAAAAATAGTGGATTTATTTCTCAACACGAAGGTTCGTTTAATAAATTTTGCGTTATCGGTGATTTATCACAATTAGGACTGGATTTTTTCAGTAACAATAATAGTACACCAATTTTTTACAAAGGTGGATTTACAATAACTTTTACCAGAAATAGCGATGAAGATGCTTTATTCAGATGGAAAACAAAAAAAGCAGATGGCACACACGATGAGGCAAGTTTACCTGTTGAGGGGAAAATAACGATAAAAGAATTTGTGATTAGAGTTCCCATAATTAACTATCGCCCAACGCAAGAAATTCAACTTATTAGTGAGTTGACAAAATTGCAAAATATAACCTACAAATTTAATAAATGGGAATGTATTCAAAAACGTAGTGTAACAGGATCGACTTTAAATTATGATATTACAAATATTTACAGAAATATTGAGAATCCTAAATTTATTATTGTAGGTTTTCAGGACGATCGTTGTGAACAACAAATAAAAGATCCGTCTTATTTTGACTCTATGAAAGTCAAAAATATTCGTGTGAAAATTAATGATACAAATTATCCTGAGGAATTACAAAATATAGATATTAATGAAGGAATTTACGCAATTCTATTCGAAATGTACAAAGATTTTCAGAATTATTATTACGGATATAGCGATGTGATTTACGAGCCTGGAGAATTCGTTGGAAATAAATGCGTTTATGTAATAGACACGACAAAACACCCTGAATATATTTATAGTGGAAAATCAAATATATTAATTAATGTCGACTTTTCCCAATCTATTAGTACAACGAATGTTATTGCTTATGTTATCGTAGTATCAGAAAAAATACTACACAATAACATAATTAATAATACGATTAAGGAGTGGAATAATTGTTGATGATTTCAAATATTTATAGGCAAATTTTTGACTGAAATTTTATAAAGAAAAATTTTTCTTTATAAAACTTAATTGCAAAAATGATTTACAATAAAATTTTCAATCAGATCTTTATTCATTTTTCCTTTAAAAATAAGTGTATGTGGATATTTTAATAAAATATTTGTTTCACATTCTGGTAAAGGAAAAATTAAATATTTACCTTGATATTTTACCACTGATAATGTAAAAAGTTCAAATTCCAATTTTATAATAAATACCTTTATATTTTCATTAACAGATTCACTAGCAGGAATCATTTTATAAATTTCTATATCAGTATTATCCATTATCTTTTTTATAATACAAAAATATATTTTTTTTTTTTTAACAAATTTTTTTTAATGTTATAGCAATTTATTTACTAAAATATCTTGTCACAATTTTTTAATCTAACTTTTAAAAAAGTATTTTTTTTTTAATTTGTTTAATTACCCTTAGAAATTTTAACCTTTAGTTTTGCTTTTTTGGATTTTATAAAGGGAAAATTGACAGGGATTAAATATAAGGGAAAATTGACAGGGATTAAATATAACGGCAAGTTGACAGAGATTAAATATAACGGCAAGTTGACAGAGA
Source organism: Coronaproctus castanopsis (assembly GCA_032883995.1). Classification (NCBI taxonomy): domain Eukaryota; kingdom Metazoa; phylum Arthropoda; class Insecta; order Hemiptera; family Monophlebidae; genus Coronaproctus; species Coronaproctus castanopsis. Next base: position 160,020,989 of record CM065053.1, on the reverse strand, counting down.
TTAAATATAACGGCAAGTTGACAGGGATTAAATATAACGGCAAGTTGACAGGGATTAAATATAAGGGAAAATTGACAGGGATTAAATATAAGGGAAAATTGACAGGGATTAAATATAAGGGAAAATTAAACACAAAGTGCCCGAAGTAGCCCACTTACTACTTATATATATATATATATATATATATATATATATATATATATATATATATATATATATTATATATATATATATATATATATATACATAAATAAAGTGGATATTTTATGGGTTCTAAATAATTACAATAATGGATATTTATAAAAACTTGAATATTTACAAACGTGAAGAATATTTTTTCACTTTTTTCCGTTTTTGTTAATTGGTTCATGCTGCAACTTCGGAACTTTTCTCGGGTTCACAGTAGAGTTCTTTTGTTTAAAAATTGATAAAGGAAATGTAGGTGGCTGAAATGATTTAAGACGCATGGACAATAGACAGATTAGAAATATTCGGTCAATATGACTTTGCAATTTACGTTATAACCCAGAGTGACAGAGAGAGAATGAGAGAGGGATAGAGAGAAAAAAACGTGTTTTCGAATTAAATAATGTGCCGCGAAAATGTAACCGAAGCTTAAGGAAAATATTTTTTGTTTTAGATTTTTTCGTTTTACTTTCGTACTATTTTTCAAATTTTGGACGGCGCGTATAAAAATTTCGAGTTGTTTTCAGGAAAATGCGATCGTCCGGCTATTTTTATTTATTATTTTTTCTGTTTTTTTTTTTTTTTTTTACTTTCCTACTTCTACCCACCGATAGTCTTTCCGGTAAATAAAATTTTCCTTTTGTCTCGTTTTTTTTCTTTCTCTTCTATTATTCATTATTATCGGTATTTTTAAGTTTAAAACAAAACAAAAAATCTCGTGGAAAAATACAGAACCAGAACGTACTAAACCGAATAGAAAAAAATCCATTACCGTAAAGGGGGAATCAAAGGAGATGAAAAAACTAGATAGAAGCCATTTCTACAACTGATAGTATAGTAAAAGCGAAGAAGGGTTTAAGGCATGACGGAGTTTAAGGGATGACGAGGTTTAAGGGATGGTTCACGAATGATTGAACTTAAAATGACCGTTTCTTTTATTATTTTCATTCGACGAAAAGCAGGCGCAAGTCCGCGATGCTATCTGTTTTGTTATTATTATTGTTTAGCTACAGAGGGGTACTTTTCTTAATATTATTTTCCTCATCGATATGTATAATATCGTGCGTATCATATATATACACACGTGTACACAAAAATTCTCCTCTCTCTCTCTCTCTCTCTCTCTCTCTATATATATATATATATATATATATATATATATATATATATATATATATATATATATATATATATATATATATATATATATATATACATTACGTGAAAGTATGTATGTATGCTTATCAAAATCAATGAATATTCTCTGACGATTGCACGGAAAGTAATGGAGGCTATTGTGATCAATGAGGCTAAAAACGATTTTAGAAGAAACTTTAATTTAGAAAATTTAAAAGTGATTTTTGTTTATTTCAATAATTTTGCACTACTGTTCATACGCAGATGTTGAATAAGTAATGGATATATGCAAATAAGGTTCGTAATTGTTGCACCCAACAGCAAGGTGTTAAAAACTGATAATACGATTTCCTTTTTTTTCTGGCCTACAAATGAATTATTCACCGAAATTTTCACGGGAAGGAACTAACGAAATAATATAAACAGATTAAAAAAAAAAGATACATTAAAAAATTGAAAACGGAGAAAAATCAAAATTGAATTTTTCAACGGGGTTCTACGTAGATTAAAATGAGAAAATTTATATTTCGAATTTTCGATTCAATTTTTTCCGTTCTGTTCCATATTTCCATATTTCTTTTAAGTTAATTTTAAAATTGTTGATTCTATTTCAAATTTTTATCGTCGATATTTGATAATTCTCGTTTGAAGCATGTTCCAACAAGTAACGTAAGTGGATGTAACATATTCGGTATTTTAAAAAAAAGAATTAATACTTGTAAAGAAAACTACAATAATTATTAATATGGAATAGTTTCCAAAAACAGGCTATTATAAGGAATGTTTTTTTTTTTTAATGAAAACTAGCAATTGGAATTTTTAATAATACATCAATTTACATACACACACATATACACATACACATTCATTTTTACAAGGTATATATGTTCGTGTATATATATATATATATATATATATGCCCCGCTGGCATAATTGTTAGATTGCTCAACTGTCAACTCGACGGTCGAGAATTCCGAACCAAATGGCGACTTAAAAAATGAATGAATTTTTTTATCGTTTTGTAACTCTCAATTGTCACGGAGAACTAAGTGGCACAATATTCCTTATACCATATCCGCGCGCATCTGCGTTGCATATAATTAGTGTATTGAATGCTAGTCTATTTTGAGCACGTAATAATAAATGTAACTAGTCACGACGGCCGGCAACGAACAATACGATGATGATATACGCATCTTATCGTACTAATCGAGCATATATATATATATATATATATATATATATATAATATAGATATATAAATGCAATTATTGTATTAAATGTGAGTGATATGATTGCAAGTCTGTGTAATAAAACAATCGATAAACCGATTACGCGATTTCAACATCATCCTGCGTCATGTCTGAAGCTTTAATTGTGCCTGAAAAAGTCAGCTTTAAAAGACGATATAATTTTAAAAAAGCTAATTGGGAATGATTTAGTAAAGATTTAGATACCGGAATAAATGAAACTGAAGCTGTACTTGAAAATTATGATAAATTTTTAAAAACGGTTTCACAAAGCGGCAAGAGAAAAACTAACGGAAGCAGCTGCGGCGAACAGACAGTACAAATGATGTAAAATAGTTGAAGACTGGACATGAAGCAAAATAGCTGTAGAAAAATGGAAAATGTTGAAGAACCTGAGTAGTGATACAAAGGTACCTAATAAATTAGTAACGATAACAGCGAATTAAATTGCACATCAGCTTCTTTTAAATGAGAAGTCAAAATGTAGGACAAAATATGACTTTTAAATATGATGAACACGTGCATAAGGCTAGTGAAGATACCCAAAATCTGGAGAAAAGCCGAAGTAATTGCACTGCTAAAACCAGAAAAGGATCTCAACAATACAAAAAACTTTCGGTCCATGTCGTTACTTTGCACACTTATTTAAACTTTTCGAGTAGCTTATTCTGAATAGAGTCAAAATTATGTGGTCGAGAAGTTATTATTAATGGAGCAGGCCGGGATTTCGGATACGGTAGATCATGCTGCGGTGAAATACTTCATTTGCTAAAGAAGATTATCGGAGTAGTCGTCGTGGATTTAAAGGCGACAACATACGACACAATTAATCAGAGATTGCTAGTAAGAAAGATATACGACTTGGCTAAGAATTATCAGTTATCCAAAGAAGTAGAAATGATGCTACAAAGTCATCAATTTTTCGTAACACTGTTTGGAAAAAATAGTCGATGGACGAATTAAAAAAATGGCCTACCTCCAGGAAGTGTATTATACAATATTTACACAACTTATTAGCTCCGGCACTAGATAATTATACGTTGAAGTATCAGCATTCGACCTTTGTTTCTATGCAGAGCCGAATTAAGAACGCATGTCATACGAAACAAGTAGATGTCGTATTGAATGAAACGATGAGAATGGTTAAAACGATGCCTGAAACCGACAAGAGTACAGCAGATCTACCCACACCCACTGGCGGCAATAGCATCGCCTGAGATAAGACGTGAAGTAGCAGGATCATTAGAAGGTAAATCATAAATGTTTCATAATGGACATCCACTATTTGGGCATAATGTTCTTCACAGTCTACTAAAATCAATGAACAGGTTCCTTAAGTCGACTCAAATGCTGTTTGCTCATCCCAAATCGGAAACAGCTAGGATGTGGAACGAGGCTGCACTAAACAATTCACACAAGTTACAGAAAGTTTGGCCAGCTGTTCATAATTTACTATGGAAAGTCTGGCGATCACCTGAGAACTCGAACCACGTAATGCAAACTTAACCTCAGAAAATGGGCAAAGAAGAAAACAATAAGTGCAACTGCGAAGAAATACAAACTTTTGATCTCCTACTACAATGATGGAAGAACTGTGATGCAGATGATTTAACTGCAGTAAACGATAAAGCCGTCTGTCGCTACATATTAGGCTGAAGCATAAAGTATCCAGACACAGAAATGAATGAATTATATATATATATGTATATATCCGTCTATCTTAAAAATAGCTCTAACGATTTAGATGAAATTTTGTACTTACCTGTAGTATCTTAAGTAATATAATAACGCACACGCGTGTAAATAAAGGATTCAATTATATTTTTGTATCGCAAATAAATTGAAATCTAATTAAAAATAATTCCTTTTCAGTAATTTTAACATTTTATTAATTATTAAAGATATAATTTCATAAGTAGAACGTTAACCTTGAAGAAATATTAAAAATATTCAATTGAATAGTATAAACTCTATATTTCAGTTCCTATTTTCTAGTAAGTTTGTTAAAATACGTTTTAGTCATAAAAAAGTCTTGTTTACCGCCATTGTGAATTCATATGACTCGATTAACAGCTTCTTTGCATGGGAATATATGCATATGATTCTGTATTCAGGACTTTTTTTTTTTTTTAATTAGTATGTGTTAATGTGCAGTGTCTCGAAGGAGAGCTTGTTTGCACGGGTTTCATTAGAATTTTTTTTTGTCGGTATTAATAATTTATTTTTCCATTTTTAATATTATTTATGATAATTAGCGTGTTGTGTGAATGTGTTCTGGTTTTATTTTTATTCATACTTTTATTTCATAATTATTCTGTAAGTGCATACACTGTTATTGTTTTGCTGTTGTGTACGTCGTAATCTTCTGTAAATATATATGTATATGTATACATTTTTATCTCCCAGACCGAAGCCGTTTTTTTTTCGATGTCATACTCGTCTAGTATCGCAAAATCTTTCGGACCGACCTGTCGAATAAATTCGTCAATTCGTACGAATTTTTAGTTTTCACTAAACTCTGCAATGAGGTAATAGCTGCCCCTTCGAACGTCACGCCAACCAGACTATTGAAAATAACTAGAATTCGCGACCTAGTTTAAGAAATGGGCTGATTACATCCATAGATGTATTCTCCATACAAGAGAAAACGATGATACCCTTCATAGATAGCCTACTTGACTAGGAATGAATTGGCAGAAGTAAAAAAAAAACTTTTTCAAAGTTTAACGTACGAACAACAATATTCGCCCTCGTGTATGTAACGTCGATATGTTCGGATTTAGACGACTGAAGTAAAATCCTTTTTAAATAAAAAAAAAGTTACTACGAAGTAAACCGCTCTACTTGATTTTATTCGGCTTTAGTTTGGTATTTTTGAATTAAAATTTCAAAATTACTAATTTATTTTATTTGATTTTTTTTCCATTTTTACTTTATCTCCATTTGCTGTTGTTATTTACGTCTCGGGTTTTGCGTCGTTTATTTTAAATTGATTTTCATAGCTTTCCGATCGAACAGAATAAAAGACGAATTACTAAAGTCTGACCGATTGACCGGTGATGCAGTTTCGATAAAAAGAATGAAATATGTCTTTTTCTGTCAGGTAAAACGATCGTATTTCCAATTTATCTTACCGGGCGAAAATTTAATAACGAAAACGACCCTTCTCAAGAATTTGCGGATACACTCGGCTTTATAATCCGTCAGTTATACCTTTAACAACGACGCGGTATCATCTTATAAACGACGATAATGATGACGATGCTGAACAGGATAAACACGCGGTTTGAAGAATACAATCTAAAATGGCGAGCTGGACGTATTTCTCTTCGTCTGGTTTGATTGATATCACGGCATTACCTAACTCGTTGATTAACTTAACGACTATAATCGTTATTATAAGATTTTCGCTTTATTAATTTATTCCGCGGATTTCCCTATTGAATTTACTTTACCTTGTTAGAGCGGATTTATATTATTCGTTAAGCTGTTTCGACTAAAAACCCATTTAAAATTTATTAATTTACCGAAAGCTATTATTATCATTCGTTATAGTAAAATTTGAAACGAACTCCAGATTTTTTAATTATCTTATATCGATCCACCGTAGGTTCTTCCCAATCAATTCTATTCGTTCCGGTTCCGAGCTTTCTAAATCCAATTCTTCCTCGCTCTACCTGAGTTATATCGTCATAGAGCCCATACTTTTCCTGTTACGAAGCAGCCACCATTCCAATACTCGTTTTGTCTGTCTATTATCCTTCTCTCCAGCTATGTACCCTGCCCAGGTACACTTGAGTTTGGCTATACAGAGTCCGGTCTTCTTCCGTACCCGAGTATTTCGCCTCCCGGTAGGACCTTCTTATATTTAATATTAATGTTTGTACCCTTATTACGCCTTGACTGTACTATTTACTTCCATTCGTACACTTTCTCTAGTATCTGCCGTTACTTCGGTCATACGCAAGTTTATTCTTAGCACTATTTTATTCGTGCGTATGTTTAATTCAGTTAGCATCGTTTGAAACTCTCTTGCTCTAATGCCTATTAGTGCTGCATCATCTGCAAATATTAGGTGATTTAAATGCTCTCCATCAATTCTTATACCAGCAGAGTCACAATTTAATTTCCCGAATACGGTTTGCAACACGGTGATAATATTAACTCCGTTTACACCTCTTTTCGTTATTTTTTTTCAGTGGTATTCCGTAAGTTTATTCGCATCGTCGCAGACTGGTAGATTTTCTGGATCAGTCGTACGTAGTACTAAACAACTCCATTGGTTTCGAAATGGATAATATCGCCAGTTAAAACTAAAAATGAAATATACGAGTGACGAATAAATAATAATCAGATGTCGTAAGAAAAAACAATTAAAGAAATCCTGTATATGCGTTATAAGTTAAACGCTTTATTAAAACTGCAAAGGAAAATACTTCTAGAAACGATGTCCGCGCATAAGTTACGTGTCAGCTTGCTGTATCGTTAGGGTTCGTCCCGTAAATTTCAAAATAGAATAGCGAATTAGGATAAAAAAAATTTAAAATGTCATAAATAAAAACGAATGGTCGAACGCAAAAAAAAAAAATATTTTTTTCAGAGGAAAAGATAAAAACTTTAGTAAAATGGCGAAAATTGCGCGAAAAAACTAATAACCTATCATTCCTTCCCGGAAATTAGCCTCACCAATTTCAATTCTACGTGTTGACCCTTCAGACTCTGAATTTGGCCACATCGTTACAGAAGACAATTCTATATTACTGATTTTGAACGAAAATATCCCCATATTATTTTATCATTTCTTATAGAGAAACCATGACTATAGAATTTTTATCTTCATTTCATATACAAACAAAAGACACACAAAACGACAGATTACCCCAACTTTAATATTCATCAAACTACTATGCTTTCATCTCATATAAATTTGGGCTCTGATGCAATGCTTCCTTCAAACAACTAATTAATAAACAGTGAAGATGAGTTCTTTTAACTCTACAACGGAGGTTATTACTAAAATGACCATTTTTACGGAACCAAATCCTGTAAATATCACATCATTTCCATGATTGCTATTAATTCCAATGCGCATAATTCTTTCAAAGAAAATTATGTATAATCTATGCATGAAGCAGCCAGAATGCCACTATCGGTCGCATCTTCTATTTCCAACGTTGAAAGCGAAATGATTTTCAATATCTTCAAGATAGACCAAAAAAAAAAAAAAAAAGAAACTAAAAATTTCTACGGTCTTAATCAGTTTACACAGTTTTCCTAATAATAGTGCCCTAACCAACCAATTGTAACCTCAGTTTCTAAACCAGCTGTTAAACAAATTCTTCAACCAATTTAACAAATAATCACTTCAAAATTTCTGACTAAAGAGTATCGTTTGAATTTCTTCAATTTCTGCTTACTTTTAGACGTAGTTAGTCGTCTAAATAACCCACTGGCTACAGTCACAGAATTCACAGATGACAAATGCTACAAGAGTCTGATCAATCTAATACAATACAGGTATACTTACTGCGGAAATTATCTCATACTACTTACCGAGCCGATACCAGATTACTCATTTCTATTTATAAAGCTACTATACTCTTCAGAATTGAATACGGAGCAGTATTATATGCACATGCGAAACAATCTCACAATCGCTAGAAACTATAAATAACACAGCTTCAAGAATCTGTTCTGGAGCATTTCGCACTACTCCGACCGTTAGTTTACTAAATGACCTACGACTAAAGAGTTTGAAATTTCGTCGATATTTTCTTTCTATTCTCATCTAATAAGAACAGTTCCTAATCTACTTATAGTCAGCCATTCAATAGCGTCTCAATCAAACAACAGTTTCTTTAGTAGAAGTGACATATCTTGCTATTCAGCTACCGCCGATTCAATATGATCGCTTTACCGCTTTTTATCTCCTTAAATTTTGAATTAAATCTGACCGTATTTCAGCCCGAATGTAGGCAGGATATCAATTTTACACTTCCGAAATACGATAACTTTCGGATGCTATATACTGATGGTTCTAAATTTTTAAACAATGTGGGATGTGCAGTGTCTACAGACAACGAGATACTTGTGCGCTATTCCTTACCACCTAATTACTCTATTCTCTTTGCTGAGCTTAATGCTATCTTCCTCGTTATCTTATATATAATTGAAAACCCAATCAGAGATTGCCCTCAATCTGCGATATTAACAGACTCATCCTCGGCAATTGTGGCTATCTCTAATTATCATTTCTTTCATCAACATCAAAAAGGTAAGATGATCATTAAGTTATTGTGGTCAATGGAACCAATACATCGGCCGATAATGATTTGGGTTCCTGACTATTCTCATATTTCAGGCAATCATATGGCTGACTGGGCTGCTAAACCAGCAGAAACCATGCTTCCTCATCTAAATCTTGCCATTTTGCGTGTAAATGCTTTAAAATTAATATCCCATTAATTAAATCAAGATAAGGTACATCGTGTTCTTCGATTCGTCCAATCATCATCGGACCTTTCACTTCTAATCTGAGCCTTCTCATTCCTGTCCCCGGCTTTGCAGCCGTATATGGCGCGTGTTAAAAATCAAAAAATTTCAAACGGACTTCCTCATTAGAAAGTTTATTAGCGAACACGGTAATTTCTGCACTTATCGAAATTTAAAATGATCAATAGCCCAATGTGAATGAAGAATGAATATTGCCATTACGATGTTTGAAAGTTGAAAAACTATCAATGAAACTAGTAAAGATCTCCATTTTTTTTATTAAAAACGAAGAATTTACCTACCAGATATTTATACACTTGAATGTAATATTTCATTTATATTACATGTATGTTCAATTCGGGTAACGCTTTAAATTATCATATCTCAACTTCTGCGGTAGAATTACATTGATGATTGAAATAATATTATTTACATAGTTATGTTAGTCGATCGTCTCATCGATGGTATTACGTTTTTGTTTTGTTTTTTTATTATTTATAGTTGAAGCTATTCTGTCTAAAGTGTCTTTTTAACTATAGGCAAGGCCGTAGATTTTTCAACGGATTCCAGCGTTTCCAGAAGTCACGAATTGTAGTCGAACACGATTCGCTATTTCGAAATATTTACCAAGTTCATGCACATTTGCACGCGTGCTATAAATATTTTTTTTTGGTCGTGTACTATGTGCTGCTACTATGGCCAGAAACACCAGAAAGTAAATATGAGATGTTAGATGAGATTTATCATATTTATAGTTTGAAGAAACTGAAGTGTTGCTTCCACAGCAGTTGGATCATCAGATGAAACTGTTTTGAATGAATTAGAACTGAAGTTTAGAGGGCGGTATACGGAATATTGTGGGCAGTCAAAAAATCAGTGTTGAAGTGTTAAGGGCGTCCAGACGAAATGATAGTACAAAGGTGGATTTGTTTTATTTCAAATATGACCATGAGTCAGTGCGGTGTGGCCAATAATACGGATACGGGATAGCACTACCTGTGCCTTTCTGCTATGCACAGAATACTTCTGTGGAAGAGGAGAGGATCGAATAGATTTAAGATGATTTATTGAAGGAATTGCATTCCACGGATGACAAAACAATTTATTTGTTATATATTTGACGGAGGCGATTGCATCTGTTTCGGATATAGGGATTAAAATAAGGTTGAATTCGAGCTGCCTCTTTAGCTGATTTATCAGCTAAATCATTGAATATAAAACCTGTGCGACTTGGGGAATCCATATTAGAGTTATTTTTAGAGTAGGGTGTTGGTATAAGAGATTTAAGATTTTTATAGCAACAGGATGAAATTGGAAAGAATTAAAGTTGAAACACGTAATGGAAGAGAATGAATCGGAACATATTAGAAGATCATTGTGGTTTTCAGTGATATAGATATCGGAAGGTAGATTGCGTATAATTCAACGGAAAATACCGAGTATTGTAGAGATAAGCTGTAACGAAGAATCTGACACCACCGCACAACCACAATATTTATTAAATTTGGATGCGTCGGTATAAACTTATTTACATCCTCTGTATTTCTTTATAGATTGTTCAATGCGGATGTTTATTTGATCTGTAGAGAATGAATTTACTGTGGAAGGAGTTAGAATTGTGTCGAGTTGTATGGAAAAAGAATGCTAGAGAGGATATTGCGCGTAATTTTATAAATTAAATCAGCAATTTGTGGAATAGGAAAGGTATTAGGAAGTTGGGAAAGTGTTTGAAGGTGTATATAAAATTTTTCAATAAGGTATTTTCTTCTTAAAAATGGAAGCCATTCTTCAGCTTCGCAATAAATACTGTCAATCGGACTTGTACGAAAAGCACCGATGGTTATTCTAATTGCTGTATTACAGATGGTATCCAGTTTTCTCAATATGGTCTTTTTGATGGTCGTGCTGTATATTACGCTTCCGTAGTCCAGCTTCGATCTTATGAGACATCTGAATAAATGTAGTAAGGATTTTTTATCTGCTCCGAATGATCTGCGAGCCAATTTTCTGTACATTTAAACCAGTAATTTGTTTTCGTGTTCTTTCCATTTTAACTCATTATCCCAGAGTAAACCTAGAAATTTCATGACTGATTTCGTTTTTTTATAGGTTGATTTTTAATTGTGATCTGTGTATAAATATATATTTTTAATTTAAGCGTAATTTTCGAAAAGTTTAAAATTAAATCGGTCAGTAATATAATGAGACAAGAGTAAAATGACGTAACCGTCCTTTTTATTACGAAGTTTTTGACATTTTAATGATCATGATCGAATTATTCCGAATTGTCTAGGGGAAAATCGTTTATTTACGTACGTATTACTTATATAGGTCGGACGGTCGAGATTGTAAATTTCGAAAAAATTTTCGGACGATAAGCAATCGAAGTAAATGACATTTTTAAACTCTCGCCTATACATTAAGACGAAAGGTCGAATATAGATGAAGCGAACTATCGGAAGGAATTACCGCTGCTACTATTAATGCCGTTGGTATATATATATATATGTCTGTGTGCGTGTAGGCTGGATTACTTTTAACGTTTAATGGAACTTAACGGCTTTTGACGTATCATCATCCGAACGTCGAGGATGACGAGGACACATTATTATCTCGAGGAGATCCGGTCGAATTAGCGAATAACCGTCGCGTCGCCGAATGGAACGAGCTGGGTGTGTGACACATTCCTCGTGTTCTTCTTATCTTCTTCGCACGTCGCCTACTTTGTCGTGCGACTATACGATCTATCGGCGACATTTTCTTTATAGTGCTTGTTCTATCCTGTTTCTCCGTTTGTGCCAATATCCAGCCATATTTACGCTATCCCGAGAGATGATGAAATTTTGAAATTTGAAATATGAGCGTCGAACTCGATGAAAATATTAACTGTTATATATATATATATATATATATATAAAATATATCACTCCTATCTTTTTCTACTTAGGCATTAATCCATTCTTAGTAACAGTTTGCTCTTCCTTGTTGAAATTTTGCCAAAAATTTAGTTTTCGTATTTTGGTTTATATTTTGATCTGTTTCGGCAACAAAAAGCGAAAAACATTACCAGACGTTTCACTCACTAATTCATCTTATTCTGTTCACTAGACAAGGATAAGAAGTACCAGTTGTCCGATATAACCATCGGATCGGATTTCTTCGGTCGGTAATAAATCTCTTATAATATATATAATATATGTATATATATATGTGTATATATATATATATACGATTTTATTAATCGATACGCGTTCTTCGACGTTGAAAATTCGTGACAGATGATAAATTAAAAAATTCCGTAATATACCCGGTGTGTACGCGCACAAATTCTAAAACGGGCGGAAATTTTAATTCGCGTAATACAACGAATATTACTTAGACTGCTCCGTGTTATAATCTTTTTACATCTCACTAGGTTTCCTGCAGATTCATGAAGGCGTGTGTTGGTCCATAAAGTCTTTGATTACGAGTAATAGAGTACGCAAAAATTATACATTATATATATATATATATATATATATATATATATATATATATATATATATATATACGTGTGTGTGGACAAAACGAGTGTTTGAGCCGCTCCATAAGAGAAGAAACGTTGGCTGACCGCCGACTGGTTGGTATGACGATAAAATTCAGGCAGGGGAGAAAACTAGATTCAGAAAGCTCAGGACTGGAGCGGATGGAAAAAATTGGCCAGAACTTCTGTCCAGCACTTGACCGATATATGATAAAAATGTATTTTATATATATATATATATGTCATCTATGGTCGTTACCATAGGTATCGTATCGTGATTTTCAATTTTATAATTTTTCGCGATCCTCTGATTGACGTACGCATTCCGGGAATGGAAACCTTGTTGTATGCGGTAAAATAGCTGTCCATTCCATAGGCGAGCGGGTCCGGTGATCGTTTTCCATTAAAATTTTTCCCAATGACCATTGTGCGTGTTTATAATTTTAATCCGGTTAAGTGGATTATTCAATTTCTAATCACTTTTTAATAACAATTTGTTTTAAAGAAATACGAATGTTTTACATCTGAAGTCGATATATGTAACATTATGTGCACAATTCACCGTTCAACTAAAATATTTCATTCTATTATTTTATCGAATAAATTAATATTTTATTTAGATACGTACGTATAATCTGTCGGTCTTAATGCCAGTAAACTAGCGTGATGGTGTTAGCCAGTTTATTTACGCATCGAGCCCACAATTTTCCCAAGGCATCTGTTTAGCGTAATAGCGAGCGGTTCTTTTAGTCGTACGTAGCATTTGTATTATTGCTTAAACCGGCGAACATTCTAGTCGAGACACTGTTTCCTCGAGTGCGGTATGTTAAACATTTTAGGTGTAAACTATTTTTTTTTTTACGCTGCATTTCGATATCCTTAACTTTAGTTTCTTTAAAAGTGCTTTATAATGCCACGTTTCGAACATTCGCGAGCTATTTTACTTATACTCTATACTATAGTATAGATAAAACTGACGTAATTGTTATTATAATTTCTTCTGAGGATCATAATCATAACAGTTCTCGGTAACATTAAATAATAATACGCGCGAACGAAGTACTTACATCAGCTCCGAGGGGCATATGTATGTTGCGTACTCGTATGTGGTAAGAAAATTAGGCACCATTTCTGTCTGTTACGTGTTCTCGAAAACTTGCCGATTATACTTAATTTGTAAATCAATCTTATTATCGGGACTAATATTAAAATTTATATAATCAACGTTTTCTATGATATCTGGTATCAGTTGAATATTCTCCGATTATTCGATATTAATAGCTTATTTTTATCAAATAAATAATTTTGACCTCTTCCGTTAATAATGATGCTAATTACTAATTCGTAACAACTAAAATTAAGTATATTTTCTGCTCCAGCATTTTTTCGCCGTACAAAGAAATTACATCGTATCAACACTTGGTGATAATTTTTTTTGTCTTTTTGTAATGTACGCTTAAAAGTATTTACAAAGGCTACCGTGAAGGAAGGTGATTCGTTACAACCTTCCAAAAAGATATGTAAATATATATATATATTTATTTTAAAATAGAACACTTTTTAGCTAATTTCTAAGTATACATTTTCGCATTTATTATTTTTAAGCAATTGAAAATGTCCAGATTTCCTAACGAGATGATTATTTATCGAAATTTTCACGGCGCGTGCCACGTTTACAGATAACTCTTCTATATAAAGTATATTTTATATATATATATATATATATATCCACAACCGCTGTATCCACTGTTAGGCTACTGATAATTTGTTGTAAACTAAAAATGATAGATATATATCCAATGTGTTCGCGTCTGAGTACATAATAAACGTATATACGTATATACGTCCGTGTGTGTATATATGTAATATAAGTAAGTGTGTGTATGTGTTTGTTTGGTAAAGTAGTTGTTCGCGTGATAGGTGCGTAATAAATTTTTCATTATAGAACAATTTTTCGCGATATTTAAACACTTTTTCGTGACTAGCTTGTAAATTTTATTCGGCTCCGAAATTTAAAATGCGTTTCGCGAATTTCCACGAATTAAAATGTCCGAATTAGCAGCGACGTTTTACCCAGAATTTCGTTGAGTCTCCGTATTATTACCAAAAACGAAACGCTCTTAATAAATTAAATTGAATCGAAAATTTTAGTATAAAAGTAAAAATGGTTAATCCTCGAAAAAAAAAGACGATTTTTTTTCAATTTATTTTTTAAGCATTTTATTATAAATTAATAACGGAGAATGTCTACCTACCAACAACCTAGTTTTTTACATCTTATTTCCAACTCCTCTCTTTTTTTTTCACACGATGCAAACAAATTTCGAAACCGGCTGGACACACGGTAAACAGTTATGGAGATGCAGTTAACAAAGCGATAGTATACAAAATCAACTTTTAAGAAACATTGCGAACGCACCTCTTATTATATAAAAAATGTACACACATCCGTAAAAATCTACAGATCGAGCACGTCGATAAAGTAATTAAACATTTTCGCAATTTAGAACGTAGGCTGGAAAGAATAAAACACGCATGAATTAATATTAATTTATATATATATATATATATATATATATATATATATATATATAAAATATAATTTATTATTCTGTTTTTTTTTTTAATCTTCCGTGCCATGTACTGCTACAAAGGCTAAAAGTACGGAGTCTATTACTCCGTTATTATAGGTGTGAAGATAATTTAGTGCGAACGAGGAAAGTTATAAGAGCATTTTCATTTTTAGGTAAAAGTGTTTCATTAGGTGTGTTAGGAAACTGAAATGAGCGAATAGAGTTATACAGAGAACAGTGGAGTAAAATATGAGCTGTAATGATTTGAACGTTATAGGTTGAACAAGTAGGAGGATCGATTTTGTTTAGGATATAAGAATGATTCAAACGAGTATGACGTGTGTGGACACGGAACAGCGTCACTTCATCCTGTCTTGTACGATGAATACGTCGAATAGGCCAGACACCACTATGTTGAGGTAAACCGGAAAATCTGACTGTTGCTTGTTCCTTAAATTTATGGAATATGCAGCGACGCATATCGGAACATGTTTCTGGAAGTAATTCTGCAGGAGACATGAAGGCGGCTTCTTTCGCAACTCGATTTGCTTCTTCATTCCTTCTATATCTCATTTGTCCAGGAATCCAAAGTAAATGGGTCTGCAGACTTTGCTTGCTGGTTATAGAATTAATTTTCACAGCCGTTGGATGCATAAATTTGGAATTTTCTTTCAGCTGTTTGATCGAATACAGCGAATCTGTACAATGACAATTTCCTGCTTATTTTTAAAAGATGCAATTAATATAGCCCGCACAATTTAAAATAACTCACATGATAGGACACTATAGTACGGCGGAAGTGGATAATGGACTGTTTATTATTATACACGACAGCGCAGCCGCAGCGATGTTCATTTTTTTGATCCATCTGTATAGTATATCGAAAAGGTGTTGTATAGAGAAAGGAATTTATTGATTTTCTGCTGAGACATGTTTTGGTTCTTGGAGCAGTATACTGCAAGATTAGTATTAGGAATGACAAGGTTTGTCTTCCAAGGAGGAAACTCGAATGGATTGATAGGTGGAAGATCACAAAGCTGAATAGCAAGTAGCGCTGTTTTTACCTTGTGTGAAAATTTGTATTCATATACGGTACTTTTGAATCTTGCATGATGTCACCTATTTGTAATGGTAGCTGCTTAAAACTAAGTAAGTGTATGTAAAATTTTAAGATGACATATAGTGGTTGGATAATTGGCGTTGTAGGGAAAGCTTCGAGAGCAAGACGAATTGCTTTGTGATGTATTAAATCCAACGAACGTAGTTGTGTCAGTTTTGCAGATGAGTCAGCTGGAAATCCGTAATCACATTTTCAACGTATCAAGATTCTGTAAATTTTTAATAATGAGTCTTTGTCTGCACCATAAGAAGTATGCGATAGTTTGCGTAGTAAATTTAATCTACGCGAGCAAGATAGTATAAGATGTTTTATATGCATCTTCCAAGTCGATTTGTTATCAAAATGAAACCCAAGGGAAGTAATATTATCTGTACATGGATTAATTGTGTTGTGTAACCCAAGGTAAGTAATATTATCTGTGTATGGATTAATTGTGTTATTCATTCTAATATTAAGTGATAAGCTATGATATCGGCAAAAGAGAATTGATTTTGTTCTTGAATCTGAAAACTGTAAACCGTAATCTTCTGACCATTTAAGTAAATTGTTGGTAGTATTTTGCAAAGCTAACTCCCCAATATGTGTATTTTTGCATGACATGAATATTACTAGATCATCCGCAAAGAGTGTTGCACAAATTGGAGATTTAATTTAATTGGTAATTGAATTAATGGAAATATTAAATGTTGGTCCGAGCACAGAACCTTGAGGGACTCCGTTTACAAGACTTAGGTTGTTAGATATTATATTACCAATTTTTACCACAAAATTTCGATGATTCAAGAAGTTGTTAATGAATACGGTTATACATCATCGAATATTCCAGGTGTAGTTGTTCCATTATCGTATGTTTCCAGACAGTTTTTGAGTATCGAAAAATATTGCCAGGAAATGTTTGCGTTTTGTGAAATCATTTAGAACTGAGTTTCGTAAGTAGAGTAACTGATCATTACTTGAACAGGTAGGTACAAAACCACATTGAATTTTGGAGAGTAGTGAATGTAAGTGAAGTATCAATTGTATTCTATTATTAATTATCTTCTCCGTAACTTTACACAAAACCGATGTCAAGTTGGTTTATAACTGTCCATTAAGAATGGATTTTTTCTTTGTTTTAGTAATGTTATAACTATATAGCAATGCGTCATGAGAATGGGAAGGAACCTGTCATCGACATATCATTAAGCAGTTTTAAAAGTGTAACTTGTACAGGAACTTTTTTTAGCATATTAATGTGAAAGCGATCAAGTCCTACAGATGTTGAGCGTGTTTTACTTATTGCATCTGGCAGTCCATTGATTTTAATTTCCTTAGGGTTCTTTTATTCTATCTTCAATATTTAGATCGATGTGTTTAACGTGAACATATTTATTAGAAGCTGAGGAGAAGTGTTGCGCGAGCGACTCCGATATTTATTTTCGTGATATTAGAGAGTAATTCATTATTTTTAGTGATAATTGTTGATTAAAGCTGATGTGTTTTATTGGCCTCAAGAGATCAAAAAAGTTATTCCAGACGTCTGTGGGTGAGGTTTTAACAGTAATTGTAGATGTAAAGTTACATCAGGATTTACTTTTAGCTTGTTTAAATGTAACGCCAGCTTTAGCTCTCATTTTCCTTAAGTTAATAAAATTTTCATTGATAGGATTTCTCTTTAAGGTTTTGAGAGTTTTTCTTCTACTTCTCAATGCCAATGTGCAATCGTGGTTCCACCATGGAACTGATTTATGCTGATGATACTTAACTGAGGAATATAGTATGCGGGTATTTGTTATCTTAACTAAATTTTTGAAATCACCTGCAAGTATTACAGGCGTCGATAATCGTTTAATAACGTGTAATAATTGCTACAAATTAATGGACTCATTAGGTGGTAGATAAGTACAACATATTGTAACACAGTATTTAAGTTTAACTCGAACTGCAATAATTTGTAGATTAGTTTGCAGATAAATTTCTTGATGTTATATATAATTTTTAACTGCTACAAGAACATCCCCATGTGCATTTATACCGCTTTGATTGTTGTTACTTATTACAGAATAATCGGCGAGTTTAAAATTGTGCTGGTTCTTGAGATGAGTTTCCTGCAGACATATAATCGAGGGACTATAACAGGATAACGGGTATAAGAAGTCTTCATAATGACGAAAAAGGCCATTGCAGTTCCAGTTAAGTACCGAAGTTGACTGTTTGTTCATAGCCATGAACCAAATTAATGTGAAGTTGGTTTGGTTGCGCTGATTAGTTTTTAACGATTTTAGAGATACGAATTTTAGTATTCTGTATGTTATAAGTTTGTGCTTTTCTTGTAACATATTTATAAAAATTTGTAAATTCCTGCGCAACCATTAGAGGTCTACATTTTTGTGACACTTGTCAACAAACAGAGCTAGATTAGTAGTAGAGGTGATATTTGTTTTCTGAGAGAAGGGCAAAAATTGTTTTTATACTTTTATTATTTTGATTAGTTTCGTATGAACTCTCATGGCCCGATGTTATTGCTTGAAGTGTGTTATCAGAGTTTTTAGTTATATCAGCGCTGACAGATGTGTCATTACACTTTTTTTTTTCCGAAAACCCTTCGTTAGGATCAGGTTGTGATTTTGTAATTATATTTCTGCTTCAATGTTACTCGACGAACTCGATAGCTGTCTTTTGACTGGATAATTTATTTTTAGTAGATCCCAAAATTTCGGGTGTAATCAATTTTAATTGGAGATTTAACGGAAGGGTAGACAAATAAGTTTAATGAAGTAACTTCTGCGGTATCTAGTTAATTTTCAACGTGTGGACAATTTTCTGCTTTATGACCAATTTTTTTAGAAGCAGACGCGATTATCGTATGTAATAAAGATTCTGTATGGTCGTTCAAGATAGTTTAAAACAAACGAGTCAGGTAAGTTCATTTGCTTAAGCTCGAGTTCGGTATACGCAAGTCTCCTCCAACTAATAACGTGATTACAGATATTGCTAGTGGGTCTGATTTTTAGCGAAGGTGTTGGGGAGGAAAATTTTAGTTTAAATTCATGTTCAAGGAAGGTTTGTAATACATTGTTGGGAATAACTAGTGAGAAGAAAAAACAATTTTGTTAGATGTAGGTTTTAATCTGCTTGCTTTAACTAGCGTTGAGTTAAGCATGAAGTCGTCGTTATTGCGAAAAAAATGATTGACAAGTTCAGCACTTGAGAAGAATACGACAAAACGATTTCGGCAAACCTTAGAGACTGTGATAAGGTAGTTCATGAG
The DNA here is from genome assembly GCA_032883995.1 of Coronaproctus castanopsis. NCBI lineage: Eukaryota > Metazoa > Arthropoda > Insecta > Hemiptera > Monophlebidae > Coronaproctus > Coronaproctus castanopsis. The sequence continues at coordinate 160,001,458 of CM065053.1, read as the reverse complement.
AGCTGATAAATAGTTCTCCATTACGCACCCTTCGACATGGTCGAAAATAATCTCTTGATCTTCAGTCGGATGTAAAAACGTGGTGCCGACGAAATCGGCTTTAAATTTTCGGCGTAAGTAGCAGTATTTAATACAGTATTATTTTTAGGCGTATGCGTGAGCGGCTGTTCGTTCATTATGTGTATAGTGCCGGTTGTGATAATACAGATCCGGTGTAATTATTATTGACACGATAAACGCATTTACCCGACGGCGACACGTCGATATATCCTGATAACAATTGAAGTAATAATTTTCGGATAACGGGCGTGAGATTTAGGCGATAACGCCGCGATAAAATAAAATAAACGTATGTATATCGAAATAACCGTAAACAATAGAGATAGTGAACGCGACAGACAAGATATAATCGAAAAATAAAATTAATACTTTTAGTTAATACGTAAAAATTAAAATTCCATTCGGTAAATTTTGGTATTAATATTATTTATTTACTCGTTCGAGTTAATTCGTTTATTAGTCTACATAGGCTAGATTACAAAAAAAAAATAAAAAAAAAATAATGAACATAACGGTACTGAACGAGAATAATGGAAATTGGAGAGTTGATGGAAGCAGCAAGAAGTAGAACACTAAAATCCGTCAAGGCGTCAAGCACGTACGGGCGCCGGAAGAAGAAGCGTTTATGTAATTTTCTTTTTCACCCGTAACACCTTTAGACGTCGAGCGTACCAGTATCTGACCAGCATTCGTTAAACAGCCTGGCGCTTAATTTTTAATTTATCGATAAAAAAATACGAGCGAAAAGAACCGTGCAAAAATACACGTTCGGAGTGTGTTCAATTAGGGTTGTGAAAATTTGGTGCTTTTGTAAAAACGAATTCAACGAAGATGTGGATGTGTGGCGCGGAATAACGAAAACGTCTCTGAAAGAAACGAAAAAACGAAAACAAATCCTAGAAGGAATACAAGAAAAAAGAAGTTTAATAAATCGTATAGAAAAAGGGAAAATAAAACTGTTAGGACACGTAATAAGACGTAATGACTTTATGAAAAATATAATATTGCGAGTAAAGTCACGGGCAACAAGAGACCCCGAGAATATCTACTATCACTTACATATAAGTAAATATCGAGAGCACCAGATACCAACAATACAATAGCTGCAGTGACGAGGCATCACATTTTGGTGAATAATTAATTAAGAAAAGGGAAAAAATTAGCTAAATATGGCGCGTATTCCGTCGTAATAACGATAATTTAATAATTAAATGATGACCACGTAAATTAAATAAAATCGAATATTATACGAACGAATTAATATTTACAATTCGTTAATATAATTTCCGAATAATTAAAAAAAAAAAAAAAAAAATGTAAACGTGTACACGGGGTTTGCTCGGCTAATTTGGCTCTGTACAATTTTTTTCATTCTACCATACGCTATCCATCCAAGTTATATTCTTGTTTTGTTATATGGATATTTTTTCCAAGTGTAAATTTCTTCCCCAATTATAGGGAGACCGTTTCCACAGGACCTCGCTCTAAATTGATATTTATGTTGTTCTCTTCAGCATCTCTGTATTTCGTTTTTCACGGGTTTATTCTCAAACTAATTTCTTTAAATTTTTTCCAGCATCATTTTTTGAAGTGTTTTTTGATTTTTTGCCATTAGTATAATATCATTCGCAAAACGAAGATGATTTATATAGTTTTCATTTTACGTACGTAATTGAAATTAAAGCCGCGGTCGCCTATTCGCGATATACGTCGATGTGGTTTAGCTCGGGTTTACGATGATGGCAATTTATCAATATAACACATGATATTGCACAAATTGGATGATTCATAAAGAAGATTATTCTTAAAAAAAATAAAAAGTATTACCAACATTAAGATCTCAGCCCTTAAGTGTTATAATAAATTCATTATCTATGTACTTATATCGTAAAGAGCGTTAATATCAATGTCTATATATTTAAAACTCGATTAAACTGCGCAAAAGGTGAAAAACTGGACCAGAAAAAAAACAACAAAAAAAAAAGTGTATTTATTCATTTTTTTTTTTTGATAATTTTTAATATAATTAGATTTTAAATCAAATATAAATAATTCAAAATTTATCCTTGTACTATACGTAAAATAAACTTAGGGGGACTTAAGTAATCGAAGAAATGCGCCATTCGTATTTTATTATTATCATTATTATCGTGGGAGGAGAGGAATGTTTATTGTTCTTTTACGTGTCTTGCTGAAACGTTTATATCGGTTATTCGTAAATAATTTATACACGTACGTAAGTAACGCCGTTATCTGCGTATGGTTTGTTTTTATTTGTTACGTATCGAGAAGTGGACGCAACAAACAGAGTAATCAGAAGAATACTAACATATTTCGGTCATATAATGAGAGCAGACGAATTCCAGGCGAGAATTCACGAAGGAACAACAGAAGAAAAAACAAGACGCGGTCGTATTCCTACAAGATAGTCATACGTGATAAGGATAGCAGTAGGAGGATTCGTCCTTGTGTCAGGGATTCATGGCGGTATCTTGTACGGAAGATAGATTTTTCATAATTTCGTGATATCTCCACGAGTGATTTACAACTTCCAGAGAGGGATCGCTCGCACGGATCTAATCGACTGTATTTAGGCGCAGGAGGGACATGCAATTACAAACATAATTTTTCATTCACATACGTCGAAGTGAAAAAAAAAAAGAAGAAAAAATCGAATAAATTTCGGAAATAATTTCGGTTTCGACGTATTGTGCTCGCGGACAATTTCAAAGATAATGACATCTATCATTTTTTGATTTCTTTCACTCCTCATGTATGTATAATTCGAGTATTTATATAAATGTATTTATCTATATTTTAAAAATGTCACAAGTTAACAATGTGGCTTATATAGTTATTAATTAGTGTTTTAGTCGGACGATTGAATATATATATATATATATATATATATATATATATATATATATATATATAATATATATATATATATATATAATTATCCGTAGTATTGGGTGGCGTGGCAACCACGGGTAATTCCGCGGATAATCTTCAAAGGTCAACAAAATTCAAATCAAGGCAAAAAGTTGATTTATTATGTACACACGCACATGCATACATATATGTATACATATCATGCAATTTATAAAGTAAAGAAGGTTTTGCAAGTTACCTGTAGATTTCACAAAAAAATCTGTCACGACTTTTTGTTTTTTCGAAATCAAACATCTCTTCTTTACTTGAGATTGAAGTTTTTTTAGTACCATTTTATCACAGAGCGATGCATCGTCTTGTTCCTCCAGATATTGGATCTTCGATATGTGTTCTTGTGTCTTCGTCTTATCCTCTTCTTCTTCCTCACTCTTCTCCGAAACCCTACCTGATGCTCTGTCAACAATTTGTTCATCAGTAAGATGTTCAAAAGCCTGCATCATTGGCATCGCAATTAATCCACTCAACAATATTTTCTTCGTGGACGTCACTTCGTCCTATAACGAATTTCACCAAATTAGCTAAATCACAAGTAGAAACTTCTTCCTCTTCTTTTTCTTTTATAGATTTTTGTAACGTATTTTCCACATTAGGTAAAATTTTCCACCAGCACTTTACTAACGTAGATTGTTTAACTGACTCCCAAGCAGTATTTATATCATAAATGCTGTCAAGAATCGTGCAATCTTTCCAGAAACTGTGAAGATCATTTCCATCGTCAATCCTTTTTTTTCTTCACGAAGTTTGTTCTAGACTTTTTTTTCATTAACGCAATCACACCCTGGTTCATTGGTTGGATAAGAGCAGTGACATTGGGAGGCAAAAACTTTACGATGAAATTTCTATTTTCCGTTTTTCAAGCCACTCTTTAAATATTTGCCGGTCCATCCACCCGTTCTTTTGGTTAAAGTAGTGTACAGGGAGGTTTTCAAATCTTGTCCCGTTAAAGGATCCTGGTTTTCTTGATTTACCAATCACTACCAATTTTAATTTGTGAGAGCCGTTATAGTCATTCGCTCTTTACTGGACTTATGTCCTGGAGCATGCCGCTCGTTCTCAAAGGCGAATGTTCGTGTCGGCAAACATTTCCAGAACAGTCCCGACTCATCAGCGTTGCTTGATCGTATGAAATTTTCTCTGATTGAAGAAACTCTTCAAAATTGATCTTGAAATTTTCCGCTGCCTGTATGTCGCCACTTAATTTCTCGCCGTGAAGTCCAATCTGTCTTATCCCGTGGTGCTGTTTGAATCTTGTTAACCAACTTGATGTTGCGTCAAATGTTCCTTCCAAACCTAGCATCCGAAAAAACTGTTTTGCTTTTGCCGAAATAATAGGCCCTGAAACAGGAGTTCCTTCACTTCTCAATTGACTTACCCATTCTAAAAGTGTCGCATCTAATTCTTCATAACTGCTCTTTTTCATAGTTTTTCTTTTTTTCATCGACGAGGAGTTGTCTGATGTGGATGCAAATTGAATTAATTTACCTTTTTGTTTTAAAGCGTCTCTGTGGATTCTCCTATTCCCTACTGCAAGCTAATTTTGCTTTTTCGAAGCGCCATTTTCAATTTGTTTTATTAATTCTAGTTTCTCTTGAATTGATAAAACCACTTTTTTCCTTTTATCAGTCATTGTAAAATAAAATAAAACCACGAATCACGAAACAAGCACACTTTTATAATAAATTTGGCAAAACTAAAATCACGATTTACTAAACAAACGAGCTACCTTCTACGGCCAAGTTGACAAAACTGACGTGAACGAGACAGTAAAATATTGAAGCGAAAAAAGTAAAACGAGAGTGCGGTTCTGAGAGTTGTGACTCATACAGACTTCCGGTAACGATATACACTTAAGTAAATGAGCGTTTTTTCTCTAGAACAAAAAAAAAATCAATCCTAGAAAGACCGCGGATAATCTGCAAAGTGGACAGTCGAACACATGCTAATAAAGTGTAGGCCACTTCAGAAACACCATGCTGATGGCAATATTTCAATTCACACGGCACTCTTTGATAATCCAGTGGAACTTGAAAAAATCATTCAGTTTTAAAAAGTAACAAATATATAACCGTTCATTTAATTAAAATAACTTCGGTGCTTCTAACCTAAGTTGTGGTACACAAAAACACTAAATATTGAATACTAAATGTATTCATTACGTATGGTTTAAGTAATTCACGATCAAATCTTATTAACATGTTCGATAAATTGAATTTTATTATTTTTAATCTGTACAATATTTTTCTTTTTCTTTTTTAGTCTTTCTTTCTGTATGTAAAATGTTGTAGTTTTGGTTAATATTATTAATTTCGTGTTCAAATTCTTTACAATGTTTTTACCATATAAAGATTTATTTTCATTATTTTTATATGAAAATTCGTAATTTCCATACAGGCCATTTTCAATTAGTATTGTACGAAATTTCATCCAAATCGTTAGAATAGTCTCCGAGATGCCCGGGTCAAAAATATATCATCATCATCATCGTATTGTTCGTATACGTTTATTTTTACCTATAATATGGACTAGCATTCAAGGCACTAATTATATGTAACGCAAATGCGCGCGCATGTGGTGTTATACGGAGCGGCATGTCATTGCCTCGTCCGAGGTAATTAAGAGTTACGTAGTGATGAAAAACTTTATAAAGGAACCAAACAGATAATTCATAAGAGAGCAACAATAATGCAAACAGAATTTGAGAGAGCGTTAAATGAACTTAAAAAAAAAGGTGTGATAATATCAGTAGCGAGCTATTTAAGTCATTAGATAAAAATACAGCAACTAATATTTAATGGTGGAAATATATAAAAAATCTGAGCTCCCGACAAAACTTAAGTTTAAGTAGGACAATACTTAAAAGCAGTAAGACAATTAAGTGTGAAGAACACAGAATGATAAGTCTCATTTCACATGCTTCGAAAATATTAACCAATATTCTGTTGAATAGAGTCAGTAACAAAATCAGCCAAGAGTTAAGTGAAGATCAGCACTGCTTCAAGAAAGGAAAGGGTACAAGGGAAAAAAAATTCGGGTTTAAGATTAATAATAGAAAAAAAAAACAAATCTGTATATATTGCCTTTATTGACCTAGAAAATGCCTTTAACACATGCGATTGAATATCATCATGCTCGTAGTCGCTTCTCTTGAGTCAGGAGATTGCGTACACCTATATTTTCCGATCTCAGCCTTGCCTTTTAATCTCTTTTAGAGTGTTGCTCGTGAAGTTGACTGATGCTATATTAGTCGTTATTAATTCCAATCTTTTTTCCCTCCGTTCGGTTTTGATTGTATTTCACCCTGTACCGCCAGCATGAATATTCCGTTTCCTTATATTTTGTGCACACTATTTACTTCAACTTTCTTTTATTGATGTCTTCGACTAAAACTGTTTCTTTACATAAGTATTTCAACACTGCCCATACGTAGCACCGCATTATTTTTTTCTCATGTTTCTAGCTCATTTTTTGATAAGAGTACTCTGCTTAAGTTTGTAAACACTTTTGTTATGCCAATTCTTGTTCTTATTGCTTTTATATCCTTGTCATCATTACTTATGAGAGTTCCTAAGTATGTATATTCATTTAATTCTTCTAGTTTCTGTGGTTTTATATTTATGTTCACTTTTTTGTCGTCACTTCTCGTGAACTTCGTCGATTTTGTTTTCTTAGCATTAATTTCATCTTGTATGTTTAAACCAGCGCTATTTATTTGGTTCAGAATTTTTTGAATCTGTGTTTCTGTTTTCGCGACTATCACTATATCATCCGCATGACTTATTGCTTTTATTATTTCCCTATTCCTATTTTCTTAATTCGCTCATTTTTCACTATCTCTTCCATATATATGTTATATATTCTTGAAGATAGGGGTTATCCTCATCTTGCCTCATGATTTTTCGTAATCGATAAAGCACGCGACTACATCCCTATTTGCATTTTGAGCGTTCTTCGAATGATGACCTTTAATAATGCAATCGCGTGTCGGGGTCTCTTTTTTTTAGCTACAAAGCTATATTGTGTTTCACTTAAGTTTTTATCCAACTTGTGGTATTTATAATAGTCAACAATAATTTAAGCGCGTGATTCATTAGACCAATGGTCCTCTATTTGGAGCATATTTGTCGACAGCACTTCTTTGGTATTAGCACCAAATTTACCCTTATAAAATCTTGGGCAGCATACCTCCGTGGTATATTTTGTTGATAATCTTCAGCAGCTCTTGTTCACATCTTGGTGTAATATGCTTAATTAAATTCGCTGATATTAAGTATTATCTTGTTGATCTGTTACTTCTGACTCTTTTTATGGCGTTTCAATTTCTATTTTTGGTGTCAGTTCTTATAATATCAACTTGAACGGGACGAGTATCATTTCTATATAAGACTTCTTCAGTTTCACGGTTATTGAAACAATATTTTCCATCCTTCTCTCTATATTCTTTTCCTTTTATGAGTCATGATCATTTGTTTTATTCTCGTATGTAATTCCCTGACGCTGTGCTAAGCTTGAAGCTCTTCGACGTCATTACATTTCTATTACTTATAATCTGAATACATTTCTTTGAAATGTCTTTATTTAGCTTGCGATATTCAATACTAGATCTTTCTTTAGTTCTTAATCACGTACTATTCTAAAAACTGTAACGGTTCGTGCATAACTAATTTAATTCTGTCGAATTTCATTCCATAAATTTCTGAGAGCTATAACTGATTTTTTTTCTTTAGAAATGACATATAATTTTATTTTTGGATCGGCTTTTTTTCCTTTAAAATAATTCGTTCGTAGATTAACAAATATATCCGAAAGATCCTATATTTGAAATCGAAACGGTGCCTGAAATATTAAAAAATTTTAATTATATTTACTAATGCATACTTAATAAAAAGTTACATTCGAACGGTTAATGCGATCCAGATGAAATGTTTAACTTACATCGAGATAAATAGCGGGGAAAAATCAAAATTTCCAAAATTTTATAGATGGGTGTACTCGGGGTCGTGGCCCGAAATTTCAAAATTTGTAATTTCCACACAGACCATCTTTAATTAATCCATAATAAATTGCAAGTATTCAATCCAATTCGTGAGTACTGTTTCCAAGATAGTCAAGAGTATATAATATAATATAATTATAGTCATCCTCATCATCATCTTTAGTGATTTAGTCCGTCAATTGGTTTTTCTATAACGATAAATGACTTCTAAGCCGTATTATCCTTTTCAGCTCCTTTCAATTTCAAGTATCCGTCTACTGTTTATATCTTACAATAACATGACAGCCAAACATTTTCCTCGATGGACTACGCCCATTCGTTCTTTAAATTTTTTTCTTCCATTACGCCTACATATAATCTATCTTGTCGAAAAATATGTTCCACTCAGCAGATTAATCATCCATGAAGATATTATATACATACATACACACACACGCATACATATATATATATATATATATATATATATATATTGTGCGTGTACTAGTATATATATTTTTTGTATAATTTTGTATTAGGCTCCGTAGAAACATTACTTCTAATGTTTAGTATTAATATTACGACGATGCAGCATAAGCAAGTAGCGAATGAAAAATGATTCTTTCCCGTATTTAAGACGATATCTGCTCTTTTGTAAAATAAATGTTGAATACAAACAACCGCCTTAACGTTAATTACTGTTTTTCTATATATATATATATATAAATATTGTCGTTTACAACACTTTATTATTATTATATTATTAATGGTATTTTAATTATTATATCCGTGCTGTTATAATCGTTACAACCACGATATAACTGATGTTCCTGTTGCTGTTAGTATTATATCACCGATAACAATAAAATAAGAACTTTGGAATATGTGAAAACGAAATTTTGTTAATTTTTCTAAAAAAAAAAAAACCCAAACTGGTACAGGCATGAAACGAGCAATGGATGTTGAACGTCTTCCTTAATTAATTACAGAACGCAACTTTTCTTGCCTATTATCAGTCTCAACGAACTAGGACGAAGACTTTAATTTAATTTCTGATAATTAATTTACCGACCGTTTTATTAATTAATCAAATCGCGTAATTTTTTAACGTATATATATATATAAACGTAATTTACACCCACATACGCACTGACCCTTTTGCCTGACATTTATTATTGTTACCGACTCTTCTCACACGTCTAATCGAAGCTTATCATCTTTACGATTTAGCCCATATCAGCTCACTGCTGGACGTAGGCCTTCCCCAGCTTCTTCCACTAGTTCAAATTCATCTCACCGGCAATTTTTCTTATGTCGTCATCCCAACGAGTTAGCTTTATCCGCTTCGTATTCATAGTCCGCCATTGTGGAACACGCTTTGTCCACCTGTTGTCGTTTCTTCGAACTACATGACCGGCATTTTAACTTGCCCATTTATTCCACCGCATCATCGGATTTACTTTCCTGTCGTATCTTTGAGTTTCTTATCCGATCTGAACGTCTAACATTCATTCTTTTCCCGCGCTGCCGCGTTTTCTTTATTCTCTCTAAATTTGTTTTTGTAAATGGTTAGGTGTGGGATCCGTATATTATGACTCATTGGTTGTGAAGAGTTTTTCTTTCAAGTCAATCGGCATTTCTCGTTTTTTAAATATGTAGCTTAATTTTCCGAACGCGACACAAGTTAGAACTATTCAATTTATTTCCGCTTGCGTTATAAGATTTCGTTGCAATTCTCTGACCTAAGTATATATGTAGTTCGTTTTCCATAGGCACGTTGTTTATTGCTATATGTATGTTTTCATCGGTTTTGTCAATATTTTTGTTTTCCACTGACAGATATCAAATCATAAGCACCTATCAGCTAGTTACCGGTAGTCTCAAAATTGTTCGAAAAATTACTTCTTAAACCAATGAAAAATATAATTCAAAAGTCGTTGCCTGATTATCAGGTCGGATTCAGACTAGAGCATCCGATAATTGATCAACTGTACAGAGTTACTGATGTAATGGAAAACATACTGGAAGAGAAGAAAATCTGTACCGCGGTCTTTTTGGATATTTCACAAGCTTTCGATAAGGCCTGGCACGAAGGACTGATATACAAATTAAAAAATATTTTTTCAGAAGAATATTGTAAAACTTTGCAGTCGTATTAAACAGACCGTTTTATTCGAACGAAACGAAACAGTGGCTATTCATAAATCCAGTCGATAAATGCCAGAGTCCCGTAAGGAAGCGTACTAGGGCCAATATTGTATTTATTATACATTATGCATATCCCAATTGGTGAAAACATCGCAATAACAGTGTTTTGATGACATAGTAATACTGGCGGTGGAAGAATCGACTGAAAAGTCAATCCAAAAAGTGCAACAACATCTAGATGTAGTCTTAAAATAGACTAGAGCTTAGGGAATTAAGCTGAATAACAGAGTAAATCGGTCCATATCAATTTTACCAACAGGAATATAAGTTACTAACCGATAATGATAAATGGAGAAACGGTACCCTCTGACACATATACTAAGTACATTGACAATGAAAATTTGACGTGGAGAATTCACATCGCCAAGAAAAAGGAGACTATCAAAATAAAATGGCTGAGATATATCGGCTATTAAACCAAACAAGTACGCTTTCACGAAGTAATAAACTTTTACTTTATAATCAAATAATCAAACCTATACGGAGCTACCGATGTCAACTGTGGTGTTGTGATACAAAGTATGCAACGAATGCAGAATAATATTCTTAGAAAAATAGCAGACGTTAGATGGTATAAAAGAAATTCACTAATCCATCGTGATTTCGGAGTTCTAGCGACAGCGGAAGTGAACGAAATTATGGCTAGAAAATATCAACAAAGAGGCATGTAAATATGGAAATAAATAAGCTTAAGGATCGTAAACTCGATATTCGGATATTAAAACGAACAAAACCGCATGAATTATAGCCTAGGAAGATGTCGATGAAAATTAACTTCCGTTAGGAAGATAATTTTATTACAAGCAAAATACCAGAGTAATGCTAAATATTCCCGAACAGATCGCATTTTAGTATCACTTTTGTGATGTTTCTTTAAAAAAAAAAAATATATTAGTTTGGTTTTCCTTAGGTTTATTTTGAATTCTATTTTATCGTAGTGTCCGATCGAGGTTTTTTGTAGAATTTTCCTGCAAACCAGTCAACTAATAAGTTTCATTATTTTTTCAGTTCGTGTATATTTAAATCATGATTAAGTTTATCGATTATGAAATTTATAATTTTCGGAACGATAAAACAACATCTGTATTATTAGACTTTTTCCATATAGCTATTTTATCAATACATATTTTGTTGTTTCTTCTTCTTCTTCTTCTATTTAGGTTTAGAATCATCCTGGTAAGGCGTTACTACTTATTAGCACCACGTCATCTGCGAATCTGAGGTGGTCCAGATATTCTCCATCTATTTGGATGCTCACTGTGTTCCACTTTAGCTACTTAAATACTATTTCTAGTACTGTAATAAATAATTTTGGCGAGATTGTCTCACCTTGTCTTACATCTATTTTTAATTGTATATTTTTCGTATCTTCCCACAGTGTTGCTCGCATTGTTGAGGATTTATATACATTTATAATAATATTTACATATTCATCCTTAATTCCGCTGTTCCGTAGGGAGTTCAATACCGACCACACCTTTATATATATGCACACACACCAACACACGTGTATGTGGTAATTGGTGTGCATGTATGTATATATATTAGGTTAAAAACACCCGATAATCAAAAATCGAAAGAAACATGCAAGTAAAAGTTTGAAAGGAAAACATAAGATCATTGATCAGCCATATCTGCAGTTCCAAAAAATCCCTGAGTCCTTACTAGTTGAATATGATGGAGAAAAATCGAGAATATTTCTAACTATCGATGGCGAGAAATTTAAGGAAAATGGGAAAATCATCCTGACCGCATCAACTATGGATGGCAGATCTGATAAAGAGGAACAATCGGTAGAGGTCAAGAACACTCCGACCAAGACTTTAACGCCTTTAATAATAAAAAGAGCTGATAACCCTTCGAACACAGAAATGTCCTACGCTCATGAAGGCTCAAAATCGGCACAAAAAAGACCAAAAGAAAAGACCCCCGATACACAAACTCCTCAGCCAACATATTACATCTCAATGGAACCATCAACATCCAAACAGCCAAAAATTAATCAAGCCGAGGACATAAAGAAAAAAGATAAAGCTTTACTACCTTTCCAAAATATGATAAATGAACAACATCGGACAGCCGGTATGCTGAATATAGAGCAACTTACAATGCTTCTGCAAGAGGCCAAAAAATCGGAGTCAGTAACAAAAGTAATCAGTAAACTAGGATTATCAAACGTATCTGCAAGCAACATACTTACTCAACTAAACATAATTTATGAAGCAACGGAAGAAAGGTCGTTAAAAATTACAATAACAAAATTTACAAAGAAATTGAACGATGAATTGCAACGAATAAACAATCAAAATCAGGATGATAAGAATTCTGCAGTGGAACGTCAACGGAATCCTTACTAAATTATTTGAATTGCAACAGTTAATCACTTTCTACCAACCAACAGTGATCTGTCTACAAGAGACTAGATTAAAACCTAGCCAATCTTTCGCCGTCAAAAATTATAATATCTATAGAGTAGACTTCCTGAGTGGCAGCATAGCTTCTGGTGGAGTGGCTACTCTAGTGCATGTTTCTGTAGTTTCTACAATGCATCAGTCGTTAGCGGTAGACATACAAAACATTATACTACAGATTAACGTTTCAAATTCAACACTTCTCAAACAATTTACTATAGGTAATATTTACATCCCTCCAAATCAAGAAGTTACAATTTTCGATAATTACACAAATACGAGGTCCCCGGATATTTGCCGGCGATGTTAATGCTCATAGCCCCATGTGGGGATCGCAAACGCCTAACAACAAAGGAAAGATCTTTGAGAAATTTCTCAGAGAGGATGAGCAAATGGTTTTATTAAATAATGGAGCACCAACTCGTTTTAACTCCTTCAACGGCTCCTTTTCAGCTATCGACCTGACGTTGGCTTCGGATACGTTAACTCCATTCTTGGAGTGGTCCGTTCACAATGATCTGTGTTCGAGCGACCATTTCCCTATTATTACCACTGAGCAGTGTACTAACCAAGACCGAACTCAAAAACCACCTAGATGGATGTTACAACTGGCCAATTGGAATCTATTTACGGAAATATGCGCAAATATACAAGTGAACGAGATCGGCAATATCAATTTGACGCTAAACAACCTCAACAATACTATATTAGAAGCAGCCCGAAGAGCGATTCCGCGCTCAAAAGCAATAGTCAATCCAAAGAAGGTACCATGGTGGAACTTTACTGTTCAGCAAGCCGTAAAGAATAGGAAAAAAGCGCTCGCTAAATTCAGAACTACAAGACTAATAGAGGATCTACAAAACTTCAGAAAAATACGTGCGCAGGCACGACACATCATACGGACCGAAAAACAGAAAAGTTGGCACAGATTTATAGAATCCATCGATCCGCAGACATCCAATCAATACATATGGATGGAGATAAAAGCCTTAAATGGATGCAAAACAAGCTTCTCAATACCATGGATATCAGTTGGCGATACTGCAATTACATCCCCCGGAGAGATCGCAAATATTCTTGCTACTACTTTTGCGGACAAGTCGTCTAATCTTAACTATCCGACGGCGTTTCAGGAGTTCAAGATAGAACAAGAACGACGTAATATAAATTTAGATGATAGAACTTCAGATTCGTATAATGATACTTTTACTTTAATGGAACTGCAGGAAAGTTTGCAACACTTCAAGAAAAATTCATCCCCGGGTCCGGATGATATACCGGCTATCTTTGTTAAACATCTGCCACAAACTGCAGTCAATGCGTTATTGCAGATATACAATAAAGTCTGGGTGGATCGGACTTTCCCTGATATCTGGTCCACATCAATCGTCATTCCAATACTAAAGCCAGGCAAAAGTGGACACTTACCTACCAGTTATCGACCCATATCTTTAACGTGTGTGTGCTATGTAAAATTATGGAAAAAATTATAGCAAATAGACTAATGTCGTATTTAGAAACAAATTCGGTAATTAGCCCATACCAATGTGGATTCCGGAAAGGTCGATCAACGCTTGATCATCTGGTACATCTAGAATCAAAAATTCGGAACGCATTTAGTAATAAGCAGCATTTATATTCTGTTTTCTTTGACTTTGAGAGGGCCTATGATACAACCTGGGCATACAGGATAATCAAAAAATTTAAAGATTCCGGAATAAATGGAAATATGTTATTTTTCATAAAGAACTTCCTGTCTAATAGAACGATCCAAGTCCGGGTACAAAACTCGCTATCAAATCCTCAAAAGCTGCAGAGCGGCATCCCACAGGGAAGTATACTTAGTGTATACTGTTTTCTAATAGCAATTAACGATATAACGACATGTATTCCACCTCCACTGACGTACAGATTATATGCGGATGATCTTAACATCTCTTATAAAACCCGATATCCGGAAACTGCTCAACAAATGCTATAATCTAGAGATTTGGTGCCAACAAACTGGATTCAAATTCTCTACTTCCAAAACACACTGCGTAGACTTCCATCGTCGGAATGGACAGCAACCGAATCTACAGCTAAAATTGTATGACAATACACTTAAATTCCAACGTCGTGTAGCCTTCCTTGGTGTCATTTTTGACTCCAGATTGCGTTGGGCGGACCATATTATAGAACTGCACAGGAAATGCGCGACGTCCTTAAACATACTAAAGATCTTAAACGGAAAAAAGTGCAGACCGCATACGGACATGCTTTTGAGGATCTATCGCGTAGTTATCCGGTCAAAAATGGACTATGGATGTATACTGTATCGTACGGCGTCGAAATCACTGCTTCAAAAATTTGATACAACACACCATACCGCAGTATGAAAAGCATTAGGTGCGTATCCTACTAGTCCATCATCCAGCATACTAGCGTTGGCAGGAGAACCACCTCTACAAATCCGAAGACAAGTACTTACCGTTAACTACGGAGCAACCGTGCTGACGAAGATAAACCATCCTAATTTAGCATTAATGGACCTTTCAGGTACGAGCTCTATGGCTGCGAGGGTTCGAGTAGATCTCGCTGATCTGAACCTCGAAATGACCAGATTGCTCCATCTGCCACGGGCAAAGATCGGTTCGATCACCATGGACTGCGCACTAAGGAAATGGAACGAAATATGGATCAGTTCCGATATAACAAATAAGTTGAGGTCGGTTAAAAATAATATATATCCTCTAAGGACGACAACTCAAGAAAGTCGCATATACGAGAAAGTACTAGCCCGGCTTAGAATAGGACATACTCAACTTACGCATGCATATATTTTCGAACACGACGAACCTCCAGAGTGCGAACTCTGTGATGAACCTGTAACCGTACACCACCTGTTATTGAAGTGCAACAAATATGTAAATTGCAGAGCACTGAATGACATATCCACAGATAACATGAAGGATGTTCTCCAGGACAATGTATATACAACACGTAAACTGTACGAGTATCTTATTTGTACAAATTTAATGCCTTACATTTAATTAATTTAAATTAAGATGCATAATCTTATTTGTACGAATTTAATGTTTTATATATAATTAATGTAAATTAAGTGGTCATAGCCGAAAGGCAATAAGTACTGCTATTAAACAAATAAATAAATAAATAAATAAAAGTTTGAAAATTTCGGCACTTTCTAGTTAAGCTATAGATGGATGTCTTGGTTAAGCATGTATTGTACTTTTATCACACTTTCACACTGACAATGGATTTGCATGGCTGTTTTTTTTGTTTCATTTTCATGACTATATCCAGTAACGAGTATCGATATTATTTTTACATATATATATATATATATTATACATGAATATGTGTGTGTATGTATATACATAGATAAGGATGAAAGTTTCTCCGTTCGTAAAAGCTGGTATTTATAAAGGGAAAGTTTTTTCGACCAATAGAATTCAGAGTTATCATTTAATTAATAAAAATTACGTACGCAACAAATTGAGTGAAACTTAAAAAACTGCAGAAATTTTTATGAACGCTTGTTTAATTAATAATAGTATTGTTTTGTAAGTTTTACGCAATAATCATCATGTTAGAAATTTGGGAGTAGGCCCAGATATTTGATGATATTTTAAATGTATGTTATGTATTTAAACGGCTACATTTTTACGGTATACACACTTGCGCGTGTATATATATATATATATATATATATATATATTATATATATATGTTGTAACAAAAGATTTCAGTGTTACCGGCCACGTTGCGAGACCTACCGTTTCTACGATATATCAATCCTTTTCAGTAGGTTCCGACGGCGATATCGTTATTTCCAAAAATATTTTATTAATCTAACGTTTTTTCCTATGTTTAAATTAATTCATTAATTACGGTTCTTTTCTATATTTTGAATACCGTTATCAAAATATCACTTACGTGTTAGTGTATTAATTGCAACGGGTAATAAAGAATCATCAGCTTCAAAGTTGAACACTTCAAGGTTATATGAGTAAAAAGCCAATATCATGTTTATTTGTAGGAGTCGAACTGCACAAGGTGCATTGAAAATTACCGTTTTTTTTTTTGTTTTTTTTTTCTAGGCGACGCAACTACCGCTTTTTATTTTAGAACATCTGGGAACACTGGTTACCGGAGATTTTATATATATATATATATATATATATATAACTTTCATTCCACCCGATTCGGATATTACTTAATTGCCACTCGTTAATTGTACTATTTGATTAATTAAATCTTGGTCCCTTGCAATTTTCAATAAATCCCTGTTCTCTGTGTTCCGGGACATTTTTTGAGGAGTTTTCTTCCACCTTCTGTTGTTCCCAACGTTGACACTTTTCATGTCTCGAAAGATATTTGAAAAAATTTATCTTCCGTGTTTTTTTATTATAGTCAGTAATATTCGATTGGTTCTCCTCATAACACTTCTTTATTTTTCATCTTCTTCGTCCACGACGGGATTTTCAAATGTTCTTAACTTTTTTTGAGTTCATTCTTGATGGTTATTATTTCCAGTCTTCTTCTTCCCCTTCGATTTCCCCCTGTATAGTCAGCGTGAATAATCCTTCTTCTCTGATTTTGCGTTCCACATATTTTCTTTTCGTCTTCATGATGTCAACTGCCAGAATCATCTTTTCCATTCCACTTTTTTGTAGCACTTTTTTATTTGTTGTCTTCTCTTTCCATGAAATTCGCCACATGCGCCTGAGCGTCCACATTTCAAATGCGTTTAATCGTTTTATACATTCCGTGTTTAAAGCCCATACCTCTGAGGCATATTTCGCTATCGATGTTATATAGTATCAATTAATTCTCATTTTTGTATCCATTTTTAATTTTCGATTTTTTAGTATCGCCTGCAGGTTAGTAAATACCTGTTTCGCCATTCCGATACGCGATTTATTTTCTTTAATATCTCTTCCGTCATTGCTGAACGGAACTCCCAAATATCTGAACTCTTTGACTGTCACCACCGTTTCCCCTTCAATGTTTATCTTAGGACGTGGATTAATATATATATATATATATATATATATATATATATATAAATAAAAAATGAAAAACAAGTTCTATTTTCCTGGAATTCATAAAATTTTGGTTTCGTTTCATATTTAATTAAGGTATGTTTTTTGAAGATCGTTTCAATTTTTCTAAGGCTGAAATTACTTTCAAATAGTAAAATAATCGTTCGAATTTTCTCATATAATAGGTCACTTAGGTTCGTCCAACTGGTTAATTTTTCAGTTATTCTTTTAACGAGGATAAACGAATCGCAGTTTAATATTTTTCCAATACTTGTCAAATTGATACTGTGTTCGAAACACGTTAAAATACTAGTTTTCATTTTAAAAGAATCCTAAAACTCAATAAGAACATACGAGCGGTATAATTTAATTTACATTTGCGGTAAAAATGTCCCCTTATATACGGCATGTAAACTTTTCGAATATAGATTTTCATAATAAGGTACTACATTCGGTCGCCATTAACTTTGTCGATTCTATAAATATTTACATAACGCATTAAAAATTATCTTTTTCTTGTGCCCTACTCTATGAAGAGCGTTGGCGATCACGTATGGCAATCAAAATTTCTTTTCTCTGGCTTCTTGCATAAGTTTTTCTATTGACCATGTGTTCGTCCATTCCTCGATGCAACCAGTATGTTTTTCATGCAGGTTTTGGTGGTGGTTTTTCCTGCAGTTTATTTGCTTTAAGCTTCGTTTCTTTTGTTTTTATATTTATATATCGCGATACACGGGGAGAATTTTACACTATTTCGGTACGTGTAGACGATATTTGTTGTTTCTTATTTTAAATGTAAAAATACACTTTTTATTTATTTATTATTATATATGTTTTTCGTCTTCCTCGAATTCTTTTCCTATCTACTTGTCCTTGCATAATTAGTCGCAGTAATTTATATTTGTTTCCTCTAATTACATGGCCGAAGTACTATATTTTCCTTTGAATAACTGATTTCATTAACCTTTTCTCAATTTTGCCCATCTCTAGGACTGTTCGGTTTGATGTCTTGTTTATCCACTCTATTTTGAACATCATTCTATGTAGCCATATTTCTACAGATTCCACTCGATTTATTCTCCTTTTTTTTAAACGTTGCTGTCTCTATTCCGTGTAATAAGATTGAATAGCCATCTAAAAAGTAATATTACACACGATATTTTCACCTCTTCGAATAATTTTTTAAAATTACTTCATAAACCAAAATGTACAATTTTGTGTAAAAAAAAAAAAAAATCGATTTCACTTTACTAAAAAGATTAACACGCTCGAATGCCTAGTAGCTAGAGTACGGACTTCTATGTCGAAGGTACCTTGTTCGAATACGATGGACGACGCAAAAATTATCATCAGAAAATAAAAATATAAATAATCCTAATATTATCGCGTGGAAGGCAATGGCGAACCACCACGAGCAACACCATGTGCGCGCTAATAACAGTATGGTACAGTACAAAAAACGCGGGGATGCATTGTGTCGTGACAACAAAGCGATTAAAATCAGTTCTCCCGGGTGGGTGTGTCTATCTACGATAACGCCATATTATAATTGCCTTGTATATACTACTTACACCGTACAGTAAAATATGTTTTTTTTTCTTTTTTTTTTTTCTTCACAACTGACCAACTTTGATGATCATCAAGTGATTAAGCGAATAAAGTGTTTTGTGGAGGGTTAGTACTCAGCAGTACTCCCTCGAAACGCTATAATGTTTAAACAAGGTCTAAACGCTTATTTCGCCAGAGTTATAGAGCAGGTTGATAGCAAGTGGATTCGTATGAACGCTAAGTCGGGAGACATGTTTATTTGCTTGTGTTTTGATTTCATCCTCCACAAACATAACATTCAAGTCACTATGGAGGGTAAAATTTGACACGTATCAGGGGGCTGCAGTAATAGTTCTGAGTATTTTATTTTGATATCGCTGTATTTTTTGCAGGTTGGATGTTTTTGCGCAGCCCCACAGCTGTATTCCGTACACTCAAATTGGTTTTAAAGCAATTTTATACAATAGTACTTTATTTTTCAATGACAATCCGGATCTCTTAGCTAGTATCCACGACATAGTTCTGGTTTTAAGTCTCAAATGCTCAATTTTCTTCTGAATGTGAGTACCCCAGGTCAGCCTAGCATCTAAGTGCATACCTAAATATTTTACATTGTTGGTATTCGGGATTATGACATTATTTATCTTGACTGGAAGGCGTTTAATTTTTCGATTTGTAAAAGAAATATGTGTTGACTTACTTTCATTAACCACTATGCGCCATCGTTTTAGCCAATTCTCTACATGCGCAGTTTTTTTTGTTGCTATCTTTTCACACTTATCTACTGCTAAGATAGCTGCGTCATCCGCGTACAAAGAAAATATGTGTAGGTAAGTAGTCGCCCACCCCGATACGGGGATGCACTTAATGATGATGAAGGTGGTTTCATTAAATTTACCTATTTTTTTTCTTGTTTTAATCTAAAATCATTTTGTCACATTTTTTCCTTTTAATTTTTAACGTCGATAAGTCAGAATGACGCGCATCAATATTTTTTTTCCTTTTAATTTTTAACGTCGATAAGTCAGAATGACGCGCATCAATATTGCTGCCTAATTTAACGTTATTGATTAAACTTGAATTTTTATTAATTAATTTTTGATGCTGTCGTCGTCCAACTGAGTTCTTGGTGTAAATATGCTAATCATGCTAACAGTTTCTATTTGCTACGCATACATGTGCATATGTGTATTAATTATATATATACATATATATTTATATTTATATTTATATATACACACGTACGTATATACGAAAAAGCTGGAAGCAAAAGAAAAATAATAAAAGAAGGATAATGCGCAGAGGTTGTAACACGATCGGATAACTTAATCTTATTAAAATTAAAATTCCTGTCTCGTATTCGCTTTGCCTTTTTTACTTTCGTTATTTTATGGTCCCTCTTTTCAGCGGGCGGCCTCTTCAATCCTTATAATAAAAGACTTTTTGGAAATTGTCGCCATAGTAACCTGACATTCCAAAAGAAAAGAAAATTCAATTATGCCAATGCGCGGAAGATTTGTGCACGTATAGGTGGCATGACATTTTTTTCCTCATCCTCTAACACTAATTTAAGCTTATACATCGTCGACGTCAACCTCAAAGCCGACGTCGAATTGAGGTTGTTTTAGGGAGGGGGACATGTTTGTGTAAAGAATTAATAAATAGGGATAACAAAGAGGAAGCTAATATTTTAATAATATGTCATAATAATAACAATGTACTAGAACCGAGAGATACGAACAGATATTAAAATATCGGCTAATAAACCACATACATACTACTCCATATAAACACAAGACAATGAACTAAATTAATTTAGCTTTCCCGGAAAATGATAACTCGCAGAAGACAATTCTATATGGAAAATAAATAAATATTTTATACGTAATTAAAATACAGTCGATAAACATAATTTATAAATATATCCTGTGTAAAACCGGAACTAGCCTTACCACGATAGCTTACAAGATCGGTTGATTAAAGTAACGAACAAAAATTGCACAATTATTATTACAACGAAGTAAAGGAAAACCCCGCAAACAAACAAAACAAAGTTAGCGTAATATTAGATAAAATTGAGACTATCGACATAAAAATATTTAGTATAATATCGCACTAATAATTAGAAGAATATTAATGTGCGAATGACTCATTACAAAAATTATGTTTAATACGTCTATACACTTATATTTTGTAGACATATACATTAGTTGTCCGGAGTCGTAATTATCTATTAATAATTTTTTCGGAATATTAAGCATGTAGATCCTTATGGAACACCTGTAGTCAGTGTGTTTTTTTGATACACTGTTTTGTCATTTTTATTCCGAAAAATAACTTCTCTGTCTATTAATAAATTTTTATTATTTAAATTTGACTCAAACTTAGTTGTAAACACTCTAAAATTTTCGACTACTTTATATTATCAAACGCACCACTGATACCAAAACTTATTAATATCAATTTGTAATTCTGTAATTTGTAATGATTTCCATACGTTTCAATATAGCTTTTTAAGTTCATTTATTTCTGTTGTATCCGTACTGTTGTTCATTTAGTATCACATTATTCTCCAGCACATCATCAATTTTATGTTTTAATCTATTCTATTATAACGGAGAATATTTAATATTCACTCTTAAGGGGGTCGCCTGTTCTGAATGAGCTGCAATTTATTATAATGTTCGATACTAATTTTCCACTTATTATAATATGCGAGAACAGATGATATACCGATTTGAAGTCTGTTCCGGATAGTAGTTGGTTTAAATGCATTACAAAAATTTGCATAGAGTATCACTTGTGCATTCGGCACTACTTAGAAATCATATAAGTATAATGCGAATAGAAAAAGTCACAACACGCATTCTTGCAGAACACCTAAACACATTTTATTTGAAGAGACTGAATCACCAATAAATTACTAATTAATTTAATTAAATAAGAAGTAAGTTTACATTTAATCATGTTGTAAAAAACGCCCGCGTGACATGTAGTATCAAATGCTTTACCACACCACTGTGTATATTAAAAATCATATGTCATAAACTCGACTACGCTGGATATTTGATGAGCCGATAGTGAAATTTTGATGAAAACCGAACTGTACATTGGGAACTTAAGTTGCTAAGTAAACTAATTAGCCGAATGTTGCAAATCTGAGAACTGTCCTTCCCCGATTTAGGAAGAGCAATAACTTTTGCGGTTTTCCAACAGAGCGGAAAATAACTGAATTTAAAGATGCAGTTTAATATGTTCGTAAATTCTATCTTCAAGCTTCCGAATTACAATAGACGAAATTTCATCGTGCCTACAGAATGTTTACCTACGGAATGCAAGAAGGTATTCGTCATATCGGTAAAAGTAATAATAGCAACCAACATCATTGCTAACACAATTAAAAAGCGTTGACATCGCAGAAATGATGCCGTAAGTGTAAAAATATTCGTCACATTATCAGAAATGTGTTTTACAAAACCGCAGCAATGTTTTAATTCAATACCTTCAAATCAAACAAAAAGAAAGTAACGATAGTAGTAATTATTATTATTATTATTGTTATTTTTTTAGATTTTGGTCAACTATGGACCACGTAAAAAATAATAATCGCAGATTTTTTTCCTCCAGTATTCTTACATATACAGGCTGTGGTTTTGTATTTTTCTCTCCTCCGTCCAAACGTCCCCACACCGGTGTTCTTCCATACATTTCCGACGAAATTTTAAATGCCTTAACTTTTTCGCGAATTATGTCCTCGTTTTTCATCTTCATTTCCAATTAATCTTTTTTCGGTTTCTATAAACCACGTAAACTTATTCTTCGAATTTTCTTCAAAGTAATCGAATACGATCTTAGTTTGTCTATGCGACTCCATTCTTTTTGTGGGTCCATAAAATCTTATCCTCCTTTTTATCATCATCGTGCGTCTGATATCTTTTCAATTTTATCATATATTTCTCTGTTGCTTTTTAACACGCGTTGTCCATCTGTAATGATCGGTCCCAGAATTTTCCTCATGATTTTTCGTTCCTATGAACTCGATACCATTCTTTATATTCATATTCAGTCATTTTGCAGCATATAGACATTGTGGTTTAATTACGACGTTATAATGTCGTGGTCTTCGTATTTATCGATAACGGCTTTTTATTATATACTTCTCTGGTTAAATTAAACCCTAATATTAATGAAATGAAACTTCTATTGGCACGTTGTATATTGGGAGTTAACCCGTAAAACGAGACATAGGCACATAGGCAGGCCTATTTTCGCAATATAGTCGGGCTCCTCCATTCCCGCATGCTGTACTCATATACGTGTATATTCAGTTTACATACATACGTACAAACGCGTACAGAAATTATGAAATAATTTTTTTCTGCGTGTTCGTATTCGCCGTTATTTCATTCAAATCTTTGCTGCACAAAGCATGTATGTGCAACGTAGATTTGAGAACGAAAACATTTGAAGCATAGCGGACATCGCGTTTCTTTTCTTTGCAAAATTTGTACGAAATTTTGATTATATTAAATAAGACATCTTTAAGTTTCACTTGTTGCCTGCGCCACGAGGAACAGTTTTTTTTTTATTATTATTAATTATTGTAACATTTTTATTAGTTGTTTATTGTCATCGTTTGTTTTTTTATTAACAAATTGCATTTAATATCACAATAATATATACTACCAATTTAGGCATAATTAGTTGATGGTACACTCTACAATAACACACACACACATATATATATATATGTATATATATATGTATATATATATGTATATATATATATATATATGTATATATATATATGTGTATATATATATATATATATATATATATATATATATATATATATATATATATATATATATATATACAGCACAAAAATTCAGATACATTAATTACTCCCAATCTAACCGGTTAGTATTAATAATATTATGTAATATAACGTGATACTGGTACATAGATTTCTTAAGTAAAAACCATATACAGAAATATGATCGTTTAAATTATAAACAATATCGATTGCCGTTCTGTTGATATATCGACCATCTTCAAATTTTTTCTAGGTTAACATTGCTTTACACGATGTAGTCTAGGATATTCGAAGAGCATATGTTCCGATGTTCGCATGACAGATACATTTTTGTTTCCGTCGATCAATTTTGATACAGGTATGATTAAATTTCTGTACGGGTGTCGGTAATCGTGCGGAATAAAAATCTGCTATAAGTTTGTTCTTCTTCTTCGTCGTTATTACAATAGCAAATTCCAGAAATCCAAAAATGGAATATCCTTCCGGAGTTTAATCGGACACATTTTACACGAAATAATGTGCCCTGAATTATTTGGAATTTTTCCAGATAATCGTCGATTTTTTTCAATAGGTAATCCGACGATAGCAACCTGCATCTATTCTACGATAATGTGTAAGAGGAAGTTTGAAGATTTACCTATTACACTTACTTTTGCTCCCTTTCATACTTCCGTTCGTATTGGATCACCGGCGATCTAACGTTATTAAATTTGACGAAATGTTTACTTTGTTCCGCTGTAACAGCTGTTCTTCCTGACATTTCGTTCATCTATAATATGAACTCCGTTTTTACTTCGGATTTGTCATCACGGGTCAGTTTACGAGCAACGTTATTAGCCGGTAACTTCGAATCAGGGGCATTTCTTTCACAGTTGGATCACCATTTAACTTTCTCACGAACAACCGCACTTTCTTACTGTTAGGTTTCGTGTGTAATAATAAAATTATTAAGAATATGGGCGGTTCTAGAAATATTTCTAGCACGCGGATACCGTTAACGTAAGGCCTTTCTCTTATAGTCTGAATTAATAGAAATTTTTCTTTCGCAAATTACCTATTATTTAAAAAAGGGGAATTTCTTCGTTTCCTTGTTTTTTTTTTTTTTGGCCAACAAATATTAAATTTTAGAGATGCTCCAATTTAATAATAATAATAAAAAAATTGCCATAATAATTGAAGAAAGGATGTAATCGTTGGGAAATTGTTTTTTCTATATTGCAGTCACGAATGAAAATTCTAATCTAATTTCGCATTTAAGTAATCCTCGACCATTTCTCGTTGAATCTTCGTTGGATGGCTATGAGTTCTGATATTTTGCTCGTGTGTGTTATATACATATATATATATATATATATATATATATATATATATGTTTGTGTGTGTGTTGCACACGTCTTTTAACATTGCGTCTTAAGTAATGTTTATAAATTTCGATTAAATGTTTTCCTTGTTCAGCATGATGCTTTTTTGCCAATTACTCATTTTACATTTGTTCTTCTTTTTCTTCAGACCGCTACTGTTCTACTACTAAATTCTGATATATATATATATATGTATCTTAGTGAAGAATGTTCCGAGCATATTGTACTCTAGAGATGAATTAATACTATTATTCAACCTGACGTCTAGAAAATCTGAGAGCTTAAAGTTGTTAAACTTGCAACCGTCCATTTCATTGAAGAATTTTTCTTTTTACGACTTACTGCGATGTTTATTCCTTTATTGTTACTATTATTGTTCTTTGTTTGTTTCAAATGTGTTTGCATCCGGTACCATATTGTAACTGCGTAACTTTCTGTATATGTGTTATTATCGCTATCTAATATGCGCACTGCGAAATATGCATTAATTTGCGTATTACATATTATATATTGTTAAATTGTTTATTATTAGAAGAATGAATAAAATTTGATTTGAATTTCCTAAATTCTTTTATATTGTATAACAAAACGTTCGTAATTTGAACAAGGGAGCGAGACGGAAATTATTATGAAAACTGAACCGACTTTTTAAATGAAAGAAAACGATTAAATCAAAACAAAAGTAAAAAAGGGAATATTTGTATATATATTATATATATATATATATATAATATTTATATATGTAACGTATACATATGAGCAAGTGCGATGTGTGTGATTGTGCACGTGAGTGTGTATAAATATAGAAACGAAAACAAGTGACAACTAGAGTTTGACGTTTTTGATTTTACGAATTAAATTTTTATCGAACAATATATGCGCAGCTTATTAATCTCGAAGTCCTCTTTTCAAGCAATGTAGTTGGGCAACTGTAAAAATTGCGAATTTGTAACAAGTACGGCAGTGGTGTGGAAATCATCATTTTGCTGTTTTAATTTTCGGTACAATTATCATAGAAATATAGTTATGTATATATACGTATATGTAGATTCTTCTTCTTCGTTTATCATCCCAAGAGGGCGCAATGATGTTAAAAAACAATATGTTATTGATCTCCATGTTGGCTCGTTCTGAGTTCGGCTTCGTGCATGTTCGCACCAATTCACGATTTTAACTCATCAGCCCGGCGTGCGTTCTTGGTCTTACTTTTTTTCTTCGATTATTAGACGTTGTAGAAAATTTTGTATTATCTCTCGCAACATGTCCAAAGGAACCGTTTTTATTCCGTTCGATAAACAGCGACGTATTTTCAGCTACTAGAAAACATATTCGTTAGTTTTTCGATCCAGCCACGATATTATTAATAGCCTCCTATATATCCAGCTTTCAAAACCGTCTATTCTGCTGACACATTCAGCAGTAAGGGACCACGGTTCGCAGCACGTGTATGTTGGAACGACTAGACAGTTTAGCAAATTCAACTTTATATTCAGTGTTTTATATTTAGTTTATTTATTTAGTTCCGAAAGAACGAACGATTTTCTTTCTTTTTTATTCTTGATATCGGAACGCCGTTTGCCGGAACCTTTCATTTTACTACGGGTGAAATACGTTCGATTTTGCGATTAAATAATAGTAAACCATCGCATTGTACATGTGTGAAAAAATTTTTACCTATACTAATATAAAAATTTCATCAGTATCGACCGACCCCGAAGTGGTTTAGGAAAAAATATCAGCCTTATCACGTGTTAGGTTCCTGTTTAGCGGTATTAGTAGAGGTAAATATTAAGTGGTGGGTCGTGTTTGTCATTTAATAACAGGCGGTGCTCTGGAGAATATATTTTTTCCTCAGGTAAGAACTTTTGTTATGTACGTGTGTACACATATGCGTGCTCATGTGCGTGTCCGTTAGCCATTGGAAGCTATTTGGCTTCGGTTCAACTTCAATTTCCTGTTTTTATCGAAAAATTTATTGATACTAATTTTCGGAACGAGGGCCGTACAGCAGTTGGTACGAAACCAATAAAATAACTCGCGGTCGTAAATATAGGTCCAGTTTCCTATATATTATATATATACATACACATATATATGATTGCATTCTGTGTTAAATTTGTCACGGTGTGTAATTATTAATTAATGTCGTAAGAATGGCAAATATGATCTTTTTAATTTTTACGTTATTCCGTTAGTCATTGAGATTATACGTCGTTTATGTTTACGGTGTGATATTTCTATTTTATTAATTCTTAAAATCGGACAAATTTACTTATTAGCGACGTTATCATGAACAGCGTTTAAGAGAATTTGAACACTCGAGTCACTACTTATTAAAATTCGGGACTTCCTAGACGCCACGCCAGTGGTTGGACGAATATTTTTTTACCTCATAATGCGACACTTTTTATGTTACGTTTGATTCATTTTTATTGTTCAATTTGATGGTAACTTATTTAATCTTTATGTTATTTCCAACTTTTTCATTTGTACTTGTCAATAGATTTTTAAATTCGTGCAATATAAAAATTTTCTTATTTCCAATTTGCTATTAATATACCTTTATTTATGAGCTGCTTTTTTTTTGTTTTATTTTTACTTTTTTAAATTAGTATTTAATTTTTTCTATTAACTAAGCTCCATGCAGAACTAGATTGCTGAACCTGATATATTGGAGAATAATGTTCCAAATGAAACTTGAAATAAACTGCGGCAAATAACCAAAGAACTGATAAGTAGTAGAATAGATTAGGTTTATCAGCTGATAAAAAAAAAATTAACCACCAGAAATTACCGCCGGCGGTATTACACTCTATGATAAATTTAGGCCAGATACAGCAAATGGAAACGACGGTGTCTTTCAATGTGCTTTCATCAAATGGTGACGTTTAGGGTGACCCAGAGTGTAGACGAGCGGTTTTAGTTTTTGAATAGCGCAGTTGGGGTAACATTGCTAGAACCGCATGCTTCACATTCAGTATACACACGAGAGATTCGATTTTGTCCACTTCCAGTTATCACGGTATCCTATAGAAGCGCGCGTTTTATGTGGAACGTTATTTTCGGCGTGAATCGATCACGACAATGCAAAGAGGGTTTCGAAATGAATTCAAAGTTACGCGATTGTTTTTTATAGACATACCTAAGGAGCCGCATTTACAAAACACATCCACGATACCTGACAGACCTGAAAAATCGGAATTTTGAAGAAATTTCAAAAATTTAGCGACCTATGTTCGAAAAAGTTGTAAATAGCGAATGAATGTATTGTTGCAAATGGCGATAATCTGAACGATATTGTGTCCCATAAATGATTGGAAGCTAATCTTTCGTTTTCCTATTTCTGAATGAAATTTCATTCAAAAATTTTAGTCGAGTAATTTTTGTGTTACTCATATATATACATCCATTCAACTATTATTATATATATTTTAAAAATGCAATTTGGCCTAGGTGACCAATAAGTGAACGCGATGAAAGTATCGTCATGTGTCGAGTAGCCATTCATTTATGACATTTCGAACTATCTTTATTTACTAGTTAAAACCTGAATGAAAGATCGATTAACCTCCTCGCTGTTATTTAATAGATTAACGACCAGTGGATTATTATGTTTTTCCAATCTCTTTATAAGTAATCTGCGATGCGTTATTACAGTATTTATATCTGCTACATTGAAGTCGCGATGGATATTATCTACATGAATGTTCACGGATTCATTGACCAATGATTTTAAAACTTTCCTACGCCGTATGTCCAGGCAGATTTTATCACGGTGTTAATTTATATCGTAAATATAGTTCAGAGTATCTATCCAGAGACCAGTATAGTTTATCGAATCCGAGTTTTAGTTCCTTATTTTTCTTAGTAATGTTCTTGTTCCAACACAACCGTCAAATCTGGCCACGTCTCAAGATAACTCGCTTTAGTATCTTGGTGGTGAAACCTATTGCTGAACATGTGCCCTGTCTAGTTGTGAAAGTAAAGTTATTAAAATAAAACAACTTTTTATGCCATCGTGCGTACAATTTTAAATCTCAGACTACTAAATTCAGTAATCGTCAAAACAAGAAGCTAGAGGATGCGTATTATTTGAAAAACACTCGACGATCGACCAAGTAACAACATAGAGTCGTGACGATCGTAATACACAGTATTGCAGAAGAAGTGGTTTCACAATTATGTTCAATACACCGGTTAGGGACATTTTATCTGAGATTAAGTTTTCGCATAAGGAATTTTGGAACCGTGCTTGGAAATACTGTTATTCGGCCAAACAATTTAGGTGAACCTTCAATTCCAGTAATTTCCTGGTTCTTCAATCTCCCTGCCAACATGTTTATTCGTATTATATGTCGTCTAAGGCTTAACGTTAACAACATTCCATACGTTCTATTTACACACAAATTAGCCTGTTCGCCATTTTGTACCCATCCCTGCGATGCAGATCAGATTGCCGATGAAAACCACTTATTTTTTAGCTGCAGTTATTACGGAATGTATCGATCGAAATTTCTGTCACGTATTGTAAGCCAACGAATCCCTCTCCCAACTAGTCTCAAATATCTGCTCAGCTCACAGAATAATAGCGTATACATGCTTATATTTGATTACATATTAGCCTGTAATATAAATATTTAGTAAGACATGTCGTCCGTTCGTTACAGCCTTGGGTGGAATCACAAAAGCATATTTAAAAGAAAAAAAGTCACATTTTTCTATGTGTCTGAATTTATGAATACTTATCGAATTACAATGTTGAGTGTTTGTACGTAACGTATATTCAGAATGATGGAAAGTGCTACATATTTAATGTAAATTATATGTATTAAGTTATTTGGTGTGATCAAATATGTAAAAATTCTACATACATATAGATACATTTATGACTATTCGGTTTTTTATATTTGAAAATGGTTTATTACCAGCCTGATGTACTAATGTGTAAATTCACCAACATTTTAAAATTTTTATAGATTTTCTGTGCATGTTTTCAAACATGTAATGGATAACTGAAATGAGTGTTGTATGCCCATCAGTATTTCAAAATCACTGATATAAATATTGTTTAAAGCCCTATTTTATGTTCTATACTTTCAAAATTAAGCGTTAATTTGTATTTTATAAAAAATCGTAATTTGCTTACTAAAGTACGGTAGAACATAAATATTTTTAAGACGTGCACTTTCCTTTTAATTTTTAATTGTGAAAAATTAACCATTATATACAAAAATGAAATTTCACATTTTCGAATTTTTTAAAAATTTTTATCAAATCTGAGCTACTTACGAAACGGTTTTTTACACAATTTCGTGTCAGATCTATCTTATACCTCTATACATGAATTTCAACTAAAAAAAAACATCTGTGCTTCGGAAGAAGTAAAACTTAAAGACATTTGAACTAAATTCGATACAGTTTGTTTTTTTAAAATTTTCGCGTGTGTATATATATATATATATATAAACACACACACACCGACACGCATATATATATATATATATATATATATATATATATATATATATATATATATATAAGAATAAGCCTACCTATGTGTATAAGTCGACGCGCATAACACTACAAAATGTGGTTTATCGACAGGTGTTGGTAGGAGCTGTGCTTGCGAACTGCATATATATATATATATATATATATATATATATATATATTCCCGTCATTCCCGTCTGTTACTTCGTTACCAACTAACGCAACAAACCGTGGTTTGATATGCGGGTGTTGGTATATATATATATATATATATATATATATATATATATATATATATATATATATATATATATATTGTTATTTCGGCTTGCTCACTCATTCGCTTTGCGGGATAACTTCCCATATACAACGCGCCTATAGAAGTTTCACTTCAACAACGATCGTGTAATTCTGTATTAACAGTTACTAAGTTTTTAAGTTTTTTAATTGTCTAAAAATTTCAAATGAAAATTTTAAAATTTTATAAAAAAAAGTCACTTTTTACATCTTATACGATTTCACCACACAATGTAAGTGCAAAATTTTATTTTTAATATATTTATATTACTTCTAAACTTTTTCATATAATTATTTATTTGCTCGTCAAATATTTTTTCAACGAAATTCGTTGAAATGACATGCGCCTAATTTAATTCAAATTTGTTTTTCGCAATATTTTTCAGAGGCAACTGCCATTTTTAAGTTATATCTATGGCTACGTTTTGGTTGGCGACATATTTTATATTCGCTTGTTTCATTGTCAAATAATTTTTAAAAAGTGATTCTCATTTTCTGTTTTACTTTTTTGTCGGGTATTTTATGAAACTTACATTAGTATTCTGTAATATTTATTAGTAAATGTAGTTTGAGAAATATAGATACGTAAGTAAGTATATTTCTGCTAAGAAGTATTTCCACAGGTCTTAGACTAATGTAAAGAGTACAAATCATCAACATACACATTGTTTTCAGTAGAATCTCATCATTTTAGTGTACAAAATCATTGAGGCATCACTCGTCGTGTCTGGCGATGTTATATGCAACGATACATACGGTACAAACTTCAGTATTATCAAAAGTATAAAAGACTTAAAATGTGTTTGTTAGTTGGAATTTATATTATAGAAATTACTCGGTATCATCGTTGTTTTTTTTTTAAATTCTTGCTTAAATATCAATATGAATTCTTCATCGTCTTGTTACGCCATCTTCAATCGAAGGTCGATGATCATCATAGCTATCCTTATCTCTGGACGCCTCTTGCAGTTCGGGTACAGATATTTGATACCATCTTCTTATATCTGCTTCCAAAGAAAATTTTCGCCTACCAGGTTTCTATGACCAATAATTTCACCATATTGTACAAGATGGAACCGGTGATATTTTTCTCGATATCTATGCATTTGTCCGCAGAAATTTAACTTTCTGGTTCGGACCGTATAAAGCACCTCAGCTTGATTTGACATTTTATTCAACACTTCTCTATTGATCACGTGATCTAGTTATGATATTTCTGCGATAAACGTACATTTCGAAAGCTTCGATTTTCTTCTCGTAATATTTATGTGAGAACCCATCCTTACATACCGTATAATTGACCGAATGTAACATCGAAGTAGACGTAATCGTAATTTCAAATCCTTCCGAAACATCAATTTTTTCATGTTAAGAAAGGCTTTCCTTGCTTTCTCTAATCGTGCTCTTATCTTTACTGATTGATTTGTTTCCTCATGGAACCATTTACCAAGATATTCAAATTTTGAGGCGGGTTCAATCCCCGTACCTTCGATAATTAATTTGTTCTTCTTTAATTGCTTATCCTCTATATTCCGATGCACTACCAGCCATTTGGTTTTTGGTGATATTTATGTGTAATCCGTGTGATGCGCTGATCTGCGTTCGCGGGTTAACATGTCCTGTAAGGTACAATCAGCATAACCGATGTTTAACAAGCGCTTTGTCCCTATTGCTGTACCATCGTCCTCGTTCAAAGAATGTTTGAAAATCGATTCCGAGTAGATGTTAAGAATTGGAGACAGTATGGAGCCTTGACGGACAACTTTTTTAATTGAAATTTCATCTGATTCTTCATTTTCATTTTTTATTATTGCGATTTGATTCCAATATATATTTGCTATAAACCTTCGAATTTCCCAACTAATGTCAGTTTGTTTAATTATTTTCACCAATTAAATTTAAAAAAAAAAACTCGTCAAAAGTTGGAAGCTTATTTTTAAAAAATAATTTAAAACTATTAGAAGAAATATTTTTTTTTAATTGTACACGATAATTCAATTTTAAAAAATGGAGATTTACTGAAATCGTAATTTATATATATATATATGTATATATATATATATAATACACACAATACGATATAATTACGGGTAAATTATTTTGAAATTGATTAATGCTAGAAGTGTGTCTTAACAGGTTTAGCAGCCTCAGTGGATGTATTTGAAAATTTACGTATTAATTATATTTTAAAATTATCATTATTCGAAAATTGATTGAATTTTAAACATTCGTTCTTAAAGATTTTTTAGAATTTTCTCCTCTCACGCGCGCGTAATCGAATTTTATTTCATATTTTGAATTGATCCTAAAAATCGCGAAATTACAAATTTTTTGTTTATACGGTTCCTTTTCTCCAATTCTCTTGTTTTTTTGTAATCACTGAAAGGAAAATCAGTCACTTCTTGTACAATTCCTCCTTACAGTTAGAATCCACGTCAATAATCGTATTTGGGTTATGTTAGCATTACTTCCAAATGATTTATAAAATTTAAAAATTTCGTTTTAACCGTTTTATTTTATATTCGGACGTTTTATTGTAAATTGTCGGTTCTTAACCTCGTTCCAAATTAAGCGAAATATTTATCAGTCACTAATTTTTGGAAAACATCTTATTAAACGAGGTATTCGACTGGTTAGTTTAGTTATGCTACTTGGGTGTAGGTCGTAAATAAATTTTTATTCGTTACGGATTGAAAGTTTTCGAACTGAATTTGTGTGAATTTTATACGTGCAATATATATATATATATGTATATAAAATAGATAGATAGATATGTACACAACCAGACGTCCATATGTTACCTGGATGGTTGAAAATTTGGCGAAATTGTTAGCAGATAGATCGTGGTATACAGTCGGCTGAATTGAATGAACTTGCAAGAGGCTTAATATTATTATTAGCATCCGTGTACCAGCAGAACTAGGGAACTAGAATGGAAATCTGTTTGCGGTTCAGTACGTCGTTCCTTTGCTTATTTCTTAATTCTGAACTTTTCGTAACCGACGAATCGAATCCTCTACAGCAGTCGTTAGGAAGTTTTATACAAAATTTTCACTAACTTTTAATTCCCCAGGGAAGTGGATAAGAAAAAGGCATACGGAGTAAGCGGTTGTTGAAAAGGAGAACGCAATACACCGCATCATAAATAGTGTAAGTTCGAATCAATGAGTCAATTTGATGAAGGATATAAATTTCGGATAAATATACCGAATCAAAAGTTAATTTCGAGTAGTAGTAGTAATAATTCGGAAAAAATAATCTTAATAAATACACTTTCTAATTTGGTGTATCGCGTTTTTCTGTTTCGTAAGTTATGTATATATATACATATATATATATATATATATATATATATATATATATATATATATATATATATATATATAATATGTGTGTTTTTATGATAATTGTTTAGTATCCCACCAGAGGATTTTATTGATTACGAAATTCTATGAAGACGTTGATTCAACTTTTCTGAACGTTTCGTTAGTAAAAAGTAAAAATAAGAAAGTAGTTAAAATTACTAAATTTTGCATTAAAGAACAACGAAGCTTTTCGGCTATTAAGTCATTTTTCAAGGGGACATAAATAAAAATTAAAAAACAAAGAAAAAACTTAATCCGGACTTAAGTGATATTACAAAGAACAGTAATGTGAAGTAACATATTTGATTAATAAACTAATCTGATGGGGAACGTGACAAACAACACAATCCAATATTTTCCAAATAATGATTTTTCATCGCTGTCCATGTTTTAAGATTTTATTGATTACGAAATTCTATGAAGACGTTGATTCAACTTTTCTGAACGTTTCGTTAGTAAAAAGTAAAAATAAGAAAGTAGTTAAAATTACTAAATTTTGCATTAAAGAACAACGAAGCTTTTCGGCTATTAAGTCATTTTTCAAGGGGACATAAATAAAAATTAAAAAACAAAGAAAAAACTTAATCCGGACTTAAGTGATATTACAAAGAACAGTAATGTGAAGTAACATATTTGATTAATAAACTAATCTGATGGGGAACGTGACAAACAACACAATCCAATATTTTCCAAATAATGATTTTTCATCGCTGTCCATGTTTTAATTTCTTTGGAAACGACGTCTGACTGAATAATCATATCGGCAGGAATACCACAAGACGTTGTCTTAGGGTTTATCCTTTATCTCCTTTACACAGCCAATATCCTTTTCTTTTTAAATTTAATTTATGCTATTTATATTCTTTTTTGTAGGAGGTTTGTGTACCTTGTTATTGTTATTAAATTATTATTGTATTAGCTATTAAGGGTAATTCTGTGTACTTAGTATACAATGTGTTGTATTTCATGTTTACAATTTAAATAAATGATATTTCTTCTTCTTCAACAAATAATCTTACAGTTATCTCTATGTTTGCTGATGACACAGCAATTCTAGCTACAGACAAGATTTAACAGCGTGCTACTGAAAATATACAACTCACAATAAATAAATTATGGTCGAAACGTTGGGAAGTTTAATGTTGGTAGCGAAAAATCGGTGCGAGTAAACTTCACTTCGTGGAAAACAGAAAATATTCCCGACGACACTGAATCAGCAGATAATCCCAAAAAAAGAGTCAGTCAAGTACGTAGGGATGCACGATTCGCGTGTAAATTGGAAGCACGGTTTGAGTAGTATATTGATAGATCGTCAGCGTAGATGCGGTAGTTTACTGAAGATAGTATATATTATTTAATTTAGTCATGGCTATAATGAACAGTTTAAAACAAAACTCCGAACAGTAGAAGACAATACAGATGTGAAATTAACTACAAAAACAGAAATATTAAATAGATGGCGTCAATACTGCCAGGATTTAATGAGTGATGGAAAGGAAAATAGCATTGAGTCATGTATGGAAATGGAACCTCATCTTTTTAGCGATCAACAAACTAAAAAAATATAGAACTCCTGGAAAAGATGACATAACCGCAGAAATGCTTATAGGAGCAGGAGAGGTAGCAGTGGATGTCATGTATGATATATGTCAAAAAGTATGGGAAACTGGCGAATAGCCAATGGATTGGACTGAAACAATATATATTCCTATACACAAAAAGGGATCTCGGAAAAAATGTGAGAATTATTGCACAATTGCATTGATAAGTCATGCTAGCAAGGTCATGCTACGTATCCTCCAAAATCGACTTCGACATTTCCTGCTTACCAACATTTTAGAGGAACACTGGCTTCATATAAGCAAAAGGAACACGGAAACAATTGTTGAATATGAGACAAATGATAGAAAAATTAAAAGAATTTAATGTTCCAGTGATATTCTGTTTCCTAGACTACAGTAAAGCCTTTGATAACGTTAAATGGTCCAAACTGTGGAAGGTTTTGCATCTCACTGGTACGCCAAAACACTTGATATTTTTGTTGCAAAAGTTGTATATAAATAACAAGATTTATGTTAAAATAGAAAATGAATTATCAGACCAATTTCAAGTGCACAAAGGCGTAAGACAAGGATGCTGCCTGTCATAATGCAACACAATGATGGGAAGGTGGAATTTCTATAGGACGAAAAAAATATTCAATTTGAGATTTACTGATGACTTAACTCTAATTGCAAATTCGGAGGAAAAAATGAACCAACTACCAAATAAAATTGAAACTGTTAGTAATGAGTTGGGATTGAGCTGAATAAATCAAAGTGCTCTCTCTTAGTAATCAATAGAGATGAGGCAACTACAACAAAAACAAGAAAATTAATTAAAGATATTCCCATACGCGAAGAAATAATATATTTGGGAGCCTGAAGAAATAAAAAGAAGGATAGGTTTGGCAAGCGGAGTATTAGGGAAATTATCAAAGATTTGGAAGGACCGCAAAATTACAAAATATACAAAAGTAAACCTATTAAAAACCATGGTGTTTTCGATCCTGAAACTAGAAGCCTTTGAAATGAAATGCTATCGAAAAATTTTGCGAATACCATGGACTGCACGCAGAACCAATAAGTCTGTTCTAGAAGAACTACACGTGGAGGAAAGCGAGCGGCTGCTACCCACAATTCGTCGAAAATTGTTATCATTTTTTGGTCATATAATTCGGGCCAATAAGATGGAAAACCAAATCACTCAGGGTAAAGTAAGCGGCCGAAGAAAACAAGGCAGACCGGCAAATCGATATTTAGATCAAATAACAAAACTAACTTGTCTACATGCGCGAGAATTGATGCGAGTAGTAGAGGATCGATGGCCGTGGCGTTTGGTTGTAAAAACATCAGGTCTCGGCATCCGGAATCGGATTACGATGTAGAAGAAGAAGAAGATAATGAACAGCGTAGGACTATTACGGATCCCCGAGGGTTACCATTTTCTTTAATTTTTGTATCTGATAGAATTTATTTTTACTTGAAATTTCCGGCGGTGTAAAAAATTGCGAATAAAAATCAGTAAATTTCATTTAAATCCCTACTGATATAAAGCGAGAAGAATGAGTTTATCGAAATCCTTTTCTGCGTCAAAGCTAATAACAGTTGTAATTTTATTTTCTATTAATTTTTTTTGTATATTTGTTGTAAGCTTAACTAATAGATCCTGAGCGCTTCTTTGTTTCCTTAAGGGATCCAAGAGTTCTGAGCTTTCTAACTACCATAGCAATCTATTATTAACAATTCTTTCGAGTAACTTGCATAAGGTGTTTGTGGGAGAAATCGGTCTAAAGTATGTTAGTGTTGAATAGTTTCCGCGGACGTATAACAGACAAGTCTTCGAGAAGGTAAAACAGTGCAAGTTTGTATTCCTACTGGAATGACATCATTACTCCAGTCATTGGATGTTTGTATTAATCAGTCATTCAAAGCCCATTTGAAACATTTTTATTCTCATTGTATGGCGACTGCACTGCGACTTCTACAGAAAAACTAAAAAAACCGAGTTTGATATTAATATGCGAGTGAATCTTGGCTGCATGGGATCTTATTTCATATGATTTGGTTTTGAAGAGCTTCAAGAAATGTTGCACTTAAGTAGCTTAGATTGGGACGATAAAAATGATCAAACCCTATAAGAAATATCCAAACAGCGATAGCCATGATAATTAAAAAAAAAAACAGGTAAGAAAAATTCATTGAAGTACGTTCATTTTTTTACCCCAAAAAACTGAAGTTTAAATTTTGGATGCGCGTCTTACGTGAGTAAATATGGAGGCAATATAGTTGTTAAATTAGTCCGTAAATTAATACAGAAAATATGGGCCTATTAATTTCTGATCATCTGTAATTGTGAACATATAATTGGTTGTTAATAAACCCCCTCACAATTCTTTCCGTTTAATGGTTTTGCGTAAAAATTTCCATTTAATCGAGCAGCTGCTGTTTTGTGTCCTTGATGTGGGAATCACTGTCGGCAGCCGCAGTAGAAGTGAATCGGTAGGTTTGTAATAATAGTGTAAATTTCTTCATTAACTGAGAAATTTGATATAAGTAAATATGCCGTCAAGAAAGTTTGGTTGTTAACTGTACGCATGGATGTGTTAGTCTTACGTCAACAAGTAGGAATACAAGAAAATAACGACAATAATAATGATAAGAGCAGCAATAAAATGAAAAAGTATGAAACAAAATTTCATATATATATATTTATATATACGCTTGGATATACCAATGTATTAGAGAGAAACTTTACCCATCAACTGATCAACATGAAAGGGTTAGTGCGGATTTTT
This sequence comes from Coronaproctus castanopsis, assembly GCA_032883995.1. NCBI lineage: Eukaryota > Metazoa > Arthropoda > Insecta > Hemiptera > Monophlebidae > Coronaproctus > Coronaproctus castanopsis. Next base: position 159,962,594 of record CM065053.1, on the reverse strand, counting down.
CAAGGCAAGATTAGATTTGTTATTAACCCTTTGCTTACTCGTTCAGAAACGGAGCCCTGAAAAGTGCTTTACTTTTACGCGTTTTTGTTTTTATTGAAGCTTTTTGAAAACTTTCCTTAACCCGTCAATATTAACTGAGACCTTTTAAACTTGGTCGTCTCGGCTAGGTCGAAATTTTCTAAAGACGTAGTAGTTTTTTCCCACCTGTTCGTGAAAATAGAATTTTCTTCTATTTCATACTAAAGTAAATAATCTACATTATAACTATTACTACAACTACCAATACCGCTGTTGTTGCATTTCCGTTTGAATGAAACTTACTTTTATAACAGTGCGTAATTTCGTTCAAGCACGTATACCACTACACACACTAACGCACACGTTTATATATATTATTTACGAACCAATATGCAGTAAAAAGCAATTTCTGAGCTTATAACGTTCAAACGGATAATGCGATTGAGCTGAAATTTTCAACGTACACTTAGTATTTTAAAAAAAGATGACGGAAAAAAAAATCGAAATTTCCAAAATTTTATGGGTAACTGTGCTTGGGACTGTGGTCCAAAATTTCAACATTTGTAATTTTTATACAAACTATTTACAATTACTCAATACATTACGTGTATTTACAAAATTTCATTCAAATCTTTAGAACCCTTTCCAAGGCACCAATTGCTCGTTTAATAAGATATATATATATATATATATATATATATATATATATATATATATATATATATATATATATATATATGGTTATTAAGCTTTAAAATAATTGGAATTATAATTTAAAAAAAAAAGTAAAAATTGATTTAAGGTTATCCCCGCATTTGTTAGTGTGTGTATGTATGTATTAATGATAGAATCCAATCCAAATTCATTCAGTTATCGCCACAATAATCGCAAGCAGTCTAAAGGAGAATGTTGTTTATAATGTCAGTACTGCAGTTATTATTTTTCTTAATTACATAGTATCCATCTTATTCATATAGCGTTTTGTTCAGTTAGTGAAGAACAATAATTGATGTTTGGCTACGGAAGTTTTGGGACAAAAGAAAGCGAAAAAGGCAGTCCATTCTGGAATTATTTCTCTCACAATGTGAATAATAAATATAAATAATCCTGATAATAGTAGTAAGTAAGGGGGACAATGAATAATTAAATAAACCATCCTAATAATAACAATAATAATAATAGTAATATGGTGTATAGCGATGATAATAGTAAGCATGTTGATTTATCACCGCCGTGATGAAAACTATTCATAAAATAATTCACGGATGCTACCGTGAAATATTATCAAAAATAATTTTAACCTAATTAGGCCCAGCATTTTTTTATGCTGTGCCCTTTTTAAGATATATACTTCTATCCATCTGAAGAAATTTCCTTCAACATTTACAGTGTGTTCTCTAAGTAAAAACTTAGTCATCAATATCTTTTATTAATTTCAAAGTAAACCTATTTTCTTTTTCAGACGTAATTTATCACATAAAATCATCAAATAATTTTATTTCTTGAAAAATAATTACATATGGAATTATTAAGTTTTTTCTTATTCTTCTTCTTCGTTGGTAAACGTGTCGCGTGTACTGCTACTAAGGCCGGAGGGCTTGGGAGAATTTATATTAACGAGTAGATTTTGGATAAATAAACGAAGGCAAGGAGTCTAGATGCGGATGTAGGAGAATGTTGTAAAATATTTGAGAGAGTATTTGGAAGGTTAGCGATTGAACGTTCGGAAAAATATAGCGGGCAGGTAAGAAGCAAGTGAGGAATAGTTAAAGGAACAATGCATGCAGTACATTTGGGTTGGTCTTTATTAGTAAATAAGTATTCATGCGTAAGCAACGTTTGGCCTGATCGTACACGGCACAACACCACTTCGTTTCTTCAGTTTGAGTTGTGACAAGCGGTTGATTTTGTCCAGTTGATGTTGTATTACTGCAAATTCGAGAATCTTTCGTTCGCTCTGTCGGACAATTTAAATCGTATGTTGTGGAGGAAATCCTTTATTTTAAATTTGTATAGTCGGAATAAGCGATATTAGACACGCTTCTTTTGCGGCTGCATCTGCACCGTCGTTAGATCCTACATCGTTATATCCCGGAATCCATAGGTGAATAATTTTTCTGAAAAATTCTGATTCGTTGACTAAGATGGATTTCGCTAAGGGATATTGGCGGTGTGATTTGTTTTTAATGGAGCTCAAGAAAGCGGTGTGGATAATAGCATTATTTTTTAGTTCTCCAATAACGAAATAATCAGCAATTGAAATTACGTATAGTTCCGTAGATAGGACGTTGAAGTTTTGTGCAAGCGAAAAATAAACACCATTACTTATACAACTGACAATCACAATCATTGTTTCGTTTGGCACCGCCCATGTATAGGATATCGTAATGAATGTATTTCTCTATTCAATCTTCAAAGAAGGAATATAAATGAATGTGAAAAGTAGGACAACAGTTATTAAGTTTCTTAACATCGACTGCGAAGCAGTTATTACCGAACTGTCGAAGTGATTGAAAATTCGAATTTGACCGTTTCCTCTAGAGCCAAATAGTGGGAGGTCCGGGTATAAATGCCGCTCTGCCTATCTCGTGACAGTTATTCTTTACCGTGTGAAGATGGAAAGAAGTTAGGTATTGATATCTAAAAAAAAACTAAGATTAAAGAGTTATACTGAAGAAACAAAAAGTAAACGGAGAGGAAGAATTTATTGGCACTCAGCCAACGGAAACGACAATCAGAATTTCTACCGAAAGGTTAGTATTTCTTTTTTTCTCAAAAGAATCCACTTGAGCAACGAATAACAGTAAACCGTTAACTGTTTACAAGTGAAATTCTAAAAATGAACATGACAGGGAATATAGTAAAAAATATCTGGAGAAATGGCGGGAAATAAGGAGTATTGAAATATATTGTGTTAAAAAATGCAAAAATTTCAGCATGCGTAAATGGGTTCGAGTTTCTGTAAAATGACGAACAAATCACAGCTGAATAAACATACGTATGGATATTGTTTCCAAATGTTTTGCAATATGGCTTGGCAGCAACTACGTATAAGGCTGCCATCTGTAGGGTTCTTCGTAAATAGAAGTTTAAATTTGTAGATATATATATGTATACACCTGAATGGATATATTCGAAATCATTCTATCTTTTTTTTTTTTTCGTTTTCCGCGCTATGTACAGCAGCTAGACTAGGAGCGCGGCCAGAAAATCTAAATTTTGTTTAAAAAGTTTACCGACCTAACCTTAGCAAGAAAAGATGTGACGGATAGGGAATCTTGGATCAAAATTGATGAAATATTTAAGGAAGAAGAATTTGGAATTTTAGGACATTTCTGTTAGGAGGTGGTGGATTGTAATTTTTCACATCTATCATAGGTTGGTGGGGCTAGTTTTTGGAATTAGTGTCCATGTGTAAGTTGCGTATAACCAATCCGGAGGCGACACAGGACCACCTGATCCCTTCGGTCTTCAGGTTGAAACTTCCATTTACGAACTGATGGTTTTATTGTATGCAGGTGTGATTTGTTCCGACCATCTTTTTTGCCACAACCTCCAAAATAGGCCCTTAGTTGTTTACTTCATATCGCCGAGTGGGATCTTAATGCGCAGTGCTGGGTGCATTTACTTCTTTTGCTGCTAGATCGGCCATATGATTTCCTGGTATGTTTATGTGGCCCGGAATCCATAAGAACGTTATCGCCGCTTGATAGTTCTGTATGATTATATTTATGGAATCTACGATCGGATGGTTTGATTTCTGTTGTATGTGATGTATAGCTGTCATTGAGTCCGGTGCTGTCGTTATAATCGTATAGTTTACTTTTGTCAGAAGATTGCATTGCGTCAAAGTTGTTTTATATTCCTTTTTTTTTTGACTGATTCCACTAATTCCAGTGATTTTCCATTAGCTAAAGCGGGTTGTCATCATCTTCAGTCTTCTTTTTTGCTGTATTTTCCTTCGAATAGTCCTTCTGTTATTTTGTACGTCGGGTATTTTCTCTTCCTTCTCTCAATGTCTTTGAAGATGGTCATCTTTTTCGCTTCACTCTGTTGTAATATTTTTTTATTCGTCGCCTCTTTTATCTACGATATCCGCCGCATTCCACGACACGAAAATAACTTTGTAGAACTTTCTGATTTTTGCGTCAATGTTTCAGCTGTATACTTTAGGAGACGTACACGATGTTATCGTAAGTTTACTTTCATTTTTACACTCATTTTTTTTAGCTCGATATATATACGTGAAATAATTATAGGCAATTTTTTAATGATTGTTCATTGTTACAATATGCGCGATAACCGCATTTTAACTGAGTATTACAAACATTTAAATAAATATAGTTAACTTTAATGGGGTTTACGGTGTGTTTTACCCATCGGTCATATTTATTAAATACGCTAACTTACACGCTATTTACTCCGTACAGAAATTATATATAAATATTTTGAAATATATATATAAGTAAAAAACAATATTTGTAAGGGTAGGAGAAAACGAACGACAGGATATTAAATAGCTAAATTGCTATCGAGAATAAAATAATACATTAAAAGAAGATATTATTAAGAGAAAGAAAGTTAGACATATTAAATAGGAAAAGAAATATTAACTGGTCGTTAAGTATTGACAAGTTGAGGATGGTTATATGAGAAGATTCGAATAAGACACTAGATCGTCATCGGCCACCGTGTTACCGTCGGATGGATGAGAGAAAAATGAAGAAGGAAGAGTTAAACTTATGAATCTGGAATATCGAATTTATAAAATCGACAATATAATTACTAATTCCTCATCATCGTCGTATTGTTCGTTGACGAACATCGTGACTAGTTATTGCACGTTTTATTTTTACATACGAAATTAACTAGCTTTCAAGGCACTAATTATATACCACACAGATTCGTACGCATATGATGCCATACAGAGTGGAGTGTCACTGCCTGCTGCGTAATAATTAAGGATTGTGTGGTGGTGAAAAACTTTCTATGTTGCGAGTTAGTTTCGAAACCCGGCAGTTGACTTGACAATCGAGCACTGTAACAACTATGCCAACGTGATTTTGTAATTATGAAATTGTGAACAAAATGGATGAAAACTAATCGGTGAAAATACAGTCAGCGTTTAAATCGTGCTAAAAAGGACGTTATTATTATGGCAACCTAATCTTATCGTACAGCAGTTTTTGGTTACATGAAGTTTTAACACCGAAACGAATAAATGAAAGATATCCATAATAGTGGTTGAAACTAAAACACGTTTTAAACGATGTAAAAGCGACGTTTTTTTAACGTTCGAATGAAAATAACGACGACGACAGAGAGAGAGAGAATTTATTGAAAAAATGTGAAACAAGTCGTAGAAGAAAAGATAAAACCACGCGGATGATGATGATTTATACAGAAACGCGACTCGAGTCACTGAGTCGGAGATGAAAGTTTAGAATTAATGGCGAATAAAAGCGTGAAAACAAACGTTTCCGTCGCAGCTACAATAAAAAGTTATATCGGAATGACTGAAGAACAATAACGTCCTGACTCTAAAAGTTCTGTTACAACTTTGAAATGCCCATTGTTTTTTTCTCGTCCTCCTCCAATCTTAGAATACTGCGTGTAATCTTTTAATTCGGCTACATACCGCTACCTCGACATCCTCCTTAAGTGAAATGTCGTGGGCGTAAATGATGTAAAAAAAGCGGGCCTAATACAGATCCCTATGGCACACCTGCATAAATGGAGTAAAATTTGGATGTTACTTCGCCATGTTTAATTTGAAAATACCTGTTCGCTAGATATGACCGAAATACTTTAAATATGTGTGTGGTAACGTGCGTTTAAACCAGCGTGCCATACACGATCAAACGCCTGACTGATGTCCATAAACGCTGCCGCTGGCGATTTTGGAAACAGTCGATGATATATCTCTGAACATGATATATTTGTTCTATTGTGGAGTGATTTGAACGGAATCCCAACTGATAATCACGTATTATGTTGGAATCTTTAATTATCGTAAGTAGTCTTGACGGTAATAATCTTTCAAAGACTTCAGACAAAAGGGATGACAGACTAATGGGCCGGTATGATGATGTTTTATTTGGTGGTTTGCCTCGTTTAGGGATCATTGGTACCTGAGCCGTCTTCCACTTGGACGGAAAGTAACTGAGGCGAATTTAAACATGGTAGTGAGTAGTACGATGGTTCTTCTTGGAATATACTTAAGCATTTTACGTGTGATCAAGTCGTACCCGGGCGCTTTGTGACCTTATTAAAGACTTAAAGTGTACGAATTGAAATTTAGTATTAAATTATTTATATAGAAATTTGAATTATTACACGAAGGCACGATGGGAAATGAATATAATAAAAATCTCAACACGGTTACTCACAAGTTGCCAACGGTAAAGTTTTTTATTTTTAACTAACCAGTCGACTTATTTTGTATCTTATTCGAACGTCGTCTAGTTTACGGATTCGACTGTACGATAGCGAGTCCCCGACCGTTTATTCTTAGTCGATTATAGAGATAAATTCTAAGGCGCGTATTTTGCGAAAACACGAGGTAACGACAAAAAAGGAGCGAAGTGAGAACTGTCGTTATTAGTAGAAGACGAAATGTTTTACAGTGTTTAAGAAGAAACATAGAGATGCCGGTAAAGTTTGTTCGCAAATTTAGCCGAATATAATATATATAGATATATATTTATTGTTGAGGTGATATTTTACTAGACTGTAGGTCGACCAGAGAGAATAAAACTTTAAATCGAAGCGAGTACTAGAATGACAGTTTATCTTAGTAACTTAAGTCCATTTCTCACTCGCAAATATGTCTTCTACTGTAACTCGCACGTACTTTATATATATATATATATATGTGTGTGTACATATTAATACACCGTATAATAACGAATATATATTACTACAATGTAAACTTGAAAAGTTTAGCACTTTGGACGTTGTTAAGGAATCATGGGATTCACGTATGTCCTCTTAGCATATAGACCCTGTTTACGTCTATGAACTAAGCAAGGACACAATCCACACCACGTACACAGCGTCGGGCATATAGGTAGATGGATGGAACTGACGGCGGCCTAAATCCCGTCACGTACACTCGGTGCTTATTCTAGTGGTAAGTTTTCTATTGTAATAGCGATTATTTAATCTATTTAAGTCGTATGCAAATGAGCGATACCATAATTTTATCTAACACCACTCGCAGCTCTATAAATATCCTAAAAAGTTTTAAACCCCCTTCCTGGTAAAGTAACATCGAATTTACACGTCTTTGAAAAATGTCGGCCTTTGTCGTTTCGACTGAGATTTTAATTTTATAAACCAATATATACACGTCAGGTGATACCTCCAATTTGATTTTGTAAACTTAAACGACCAAATGTTCTTTAAAATAAGAGTTATTGCGTTTATTTCAAATTGGGCCACTGGTTTCGCGTTATTACGTTTTTAACGAACACACTTATACAGCACACTTGGAAACATTAATTTTTGTAGTGATATGGGTGGCGAAAGAGTCACTTTCTAAACCTCATTAATTTTCGTAAGTACTTTTTCTCTATTATTGTTTGATTTTCAATATTCATTGACTCAACAATTGAATTATATTAATATTGTTAGGAAGATATACGAATCTGTATAAATGAGAGTAAAATTATAGAAAAATACGGGAGATATACCGTTAAATAGGGGCCTAATCACCGAAACTATTTATTGCAGGCCTGGAAGGTGTTTGTAAGACATTAAACTGGAGTTCAATGAGTAAGCCATAAGTCATACGATGTCATCCTATTAGGGAAAAGTGCGGAAGGAATACTAGTCATGCTGACGGAACTTAACACACCTTTCGGGAACATCGTGTTTGTGATAAATTTGTAAAAAAAAAAACGAAGATAAAGATGAATAGAACGAAGGGTACGATGATAACTGTAAATGTCGAAAAAAATCGTGCTGGTAAGCAAATACAGGACAAGAAGTTACAATGGAAAATAAAAACATAATGCAATCAGAGATAAAAATCTGGATGGCATTTGAAAAGTTAAAGCAAGTTTTCAAAAATAAAGGGATGCGAACAACCTGAAATGTAAATTGTACAATCAGTTCGCGTTGCCGGTCCTAACGTGCGAAGCTGAAACATTTACTAAAGGAATAGCTGGAAGAATTCGGAAAACTTAAATGGTACACGAAAAAAAAATTATACTTGATATCAGACTGAAGGATCACAAGTCGATTTTATGAATAAGACAACAAACAAAATGGTGGAACGAATCGCTAGGCTTCCTAAAATGGAGTTCGCCGTGATATAATGCAAAATAAAACGATGATAGGTGGACCAAACGTGTAATGTACTAGTGGCCGATTGACAGTCGTCGTACACGAGGAAGAGTCATGCGACCAGGTGGGCTGAAGATGAGCTCCAATTCTTTAAAAATGCCGTGAAAGTTTATAATCATTTGCAATCGTTCGCCCGTCTTTCAACAGAGGATATCATATAATGACGACGGTAAAGGGATAAATGATGTGGATTATATTCTTGCGTGTTAATTTATATTTTATCTCGTTTTTTATAATTCAGTTGTCTGTTTTCGTTTAGTTACGTTAAAAGTTATTTAATACTATTTTTGGAACACAAGTCACATTTGTATAACAACGACTAATGATGAATAATTTTCCCGGCAAAATTTAAAATTTGTGCCGTTACCTCTATAGAACGGTTTGTTTTTAGTCATTTTCTTTTTATAACATTTTTAAAAAAAAGTCATTTCCGACAAAAAAATTTCTTCACTAGTCGTTTTTATGCAAATTTGACTTGTGTTCCAAAATCACTAATTTCGCGGCTCCTTGCAAAACCTCACCTTCTTACAAAAAGTAATTTAAAAAAATAGACAATTTTATAATATGAGCATTTATCATTTTTAAAACGTCTTTATACACAAACGATAATGATATATTTATAAAATTCCATTGTTGAATTTTCTCATTTGCTGGCACCTACACTCATAGCCGGCTGAGCTCTATACATCGTGGTTACTGCTAATTTTTTTCGAATAACCGCAACTTCTATTTCGGTTATACGTTTTTGATCCAACTGTCATCCTTCCTTCTTTTCTACATGGCCTGTCCAATTCTATTCCAGCTGCGCCACACGTGCGACTGACTAATCCGACAGTTTAATATGCTATCTCATCCGTGTATTGTCTTTCCGATCTGACATCCAAATTACTCTTCCGTGCGCTCTCTACAACACTGCAATTTTCTTAACTACGTATTTTGTGAAGATATATCTTCTTCTTCATGGTTTTCTCGATCCGAGCATCGTGAAATCGTGAACCTTAATTTGTCGAACTTTTGCTCGCCATGCGTTTCTGTTCTCCGGCTATTGAATAACTCGCTAAATCGACGTGGCGTTTGTCATTTTATTTAATTACATCCGCGTATCTTATGAGCGCTCTTCCTTGTTTCCAGATGGGGAGACTACTCGCGTTATTTAATAGGTCATAGCATAGGGAATAAAATCCAATTTATAAATTATGGAAAAAGTCAATTTTCGGAGTTTTGAAAATATTCAACTCGCTCTAAAAAGATCAATTTCAATTTTGGCGGTAAGATTCGATCGGTATGTTAATTTAAACCGCTTCTAGTAGATAAATCCCGATTTTCGAGACGATTATATAAATTTTGCATTTTTAACGACGATTTTTCGAAAAAAGTCGGAAAGTGTTCTAACCGAATCCAGACTATCCAAATATCTCAAATATAAGAGGGAAAAAATATCCGACCCACGACTATCATAACTTTCCATTTTGACACTTTACAACACCATACCCACACGCCAGAACTACACATCTTATACCTTAGCTTATACATTATTATATACACTATATAGTATAAAGCTACCAACAAACAATCTGATGATCCGTCGATTTAATAAGGTGGTTTATTTTAAATAAGTTTAAATAAAGTAAAAAAAAAGCGAGATTTTCGACGAATTTTCAACCCTTAATAATTCGGTGAAGGTCGAAGATGAGTTGGAACTGTTTATTACACGGCCCAAATTATCCTGTTCTGCATAGTAAAATCATGAAAATGCCGCAAGGGGTCAAAACACTTTATCAAGGATATTTTTCAAACCTTTACTAACCGCTGAAAGATTTAAGGAGTTGCAACGGGGTGGTGGTTAGTGCGTGAAATTGTTGCGACAATTCCGAGAGAAAAATTGTACCACTACGACCGATACTATAGTGACAATTTCTATTCAACCTTGTATAATTGAAGAGCAGTTAACAAATATCACCCCATATTGAAGCGCGGTAAAAGTGGAGTTTTTTCGTTTCGGCACGGATGTACAAGATAGGGGTGAAAGGGTTAGAAGGAAAAACCTTCCCCCGAGTGTAGTGTATATGAAGAATTAGATTCCTAAAGGAAGTTTTGTTTATGGTATAAATAACTCGGGTGATATTGTGTACTCTTATCTTATACCTATAATCTGACCGTATTTTGCTTGTTTTTTTTTTCCATCCAATTGTACTCGAATCGTTGGAGAATTTAAATTTTCTTATTATATTGGTATGTTACTATATATATAAAATTTAATCTTTATTTATTTGTTGGCCCAGCTTTCACCCTTTAGCCAGTTTAAGTGAATTGCTCGAACTATAAACTTATATTATTAGTTTTAATAAAATAATATAATTTACGCATTTCCAAGAAGGTAGGATCCACAACAAGCTATTCAAGTTGCACTGGTAGCGTTATTCCTTGTCAATAGACAGAAAGCTATCTTTATTTTTTTATATTTCGGGCAGAACCAAATCTGATGTTCGATGTTATCTTTAATATTACATCCTGGCAAAATTACTAGGTGTACAGTTATGAAAACTTTTTAATCTAACAAACACAAATATTAAATCTTTATAGAAGAGATCCCCATGTTTAAACTAGGTCTGTTTTGGAATTGTATTTTTAATAGTGGCATATTTTTTACCTTTTAACAAGCTTTTAAATTCGAAGTATGATTGAAAAGAACGATCAACATTTCCTATGTATATATATATATATATATATATAATATTATGCATATAGTATAAAAAAAAAATTATTTTTATGAATAATAGCCAATATGTGAGTCCGGTAAGGTATGTTGTGATTTATAATTAATCGGTAGAACGATATGATCAATGGCGCATCTAGGATTTTGTATGTGAGGTGGGCTCAAACATCCCCCCACAAAAAAAACAAAACAAATGATAATAAAAAATATACACAACCCAATGTGTAATAAAATTCGAGAGGCAAAACAAACTATAAATGATCACGGACAACAATGAAACAGAAAAAAAATCGCATTGGTCAGGAACTGGGTCAGATTCGAATGCCGAACGGCCTAACCAACGTCCATTTTTTTTCTTTATGTTGCACAGTCAGCTGAATTATCAATTACATTAGCAGACAGAATGTAAAGAATATTTTCTAACAATACTTTTTGCAATCTAGGCTGTTTTACAAGCTCTTCAAAATGAGGTTTTATTAGTGATAACGCGAGCTCTTTCAAGTATTCCCTTCTGTTTCAACTATCATTTTAGCTGGGAAATTGTTTGAAGTTTACAAGTTACACGCCTTCGTGATATGTATTTTATACTTTTCTAAGCCCTCTGGTGGCTTAAACCCCCACTGTGGGTGCGCCACTGGATATGATTATATAAGAAACTAAAATCCTACTAGTAGGTGTGTCTCTACTTTAAAATAGTACAAATTGTTTAAAAGCCATACTGAAACTACATTTTAAATTGATACTCATTTATTGTCGGCGTATTAAACTATCAGAATATAAACCGAAATCAATTAAACCGGTTGTAGGGAAGTCAAATATTTTTAGATTATATTTTTTGTACGTGTTCGAGATTGCATTCGTCACAAACCGTCTATTGCGACATTGCGAGATACGTAACGTTTCATCGTTGAAACGTAAAATATTAACTTTTGACAATTTCTTCTGAAAATAGTTTTCTCAAAAATACGATATTTTTTTTGTGTTTTATTATTATTATTATTATTATTATTATTATATTCGCATACGTACGAAGAGCAGAGCTTATTCGACACGTGTGCTCTTTGTTGTCCTAGATTGATTTCTCTTTAGTTGCGACCTAATATGAGAAAAAGTTATTTGTCCACGCCAAGTATCGCGAATAATGTATGACAAAGCGCTTCAGAATTTCTCTGTTTTCACATAGACCGATTTAATTTTCTCTCTCTTTGGCTGGATTCGTTTCTTTGTTCTTGTTTTTCAGTTCTGAGAATTTTTTTGTCTAGCTGTCAAGTAATACGAAGTTACTTTTTCAAACAGAACGACGAAAAAATTATTACGAGAGATTTAATCGCGCCTTCGGTAAAAGCTTCCTTATTAATTGTATATTATGTCTATATTATATATAAACACACAAACATATATTATTAATTTAATTTAATAAAACATATATTATTAATTTAATTTAATAAAACATATATTATTAATTATAATACACTGTTTTTTTCTTGGACACGAACATAGCCAGAGAGTTTCGGACACTTGGTTAATAAATAAAAGATTGGTATCGATATTTCCCGATTTTTGTTCCTGTTGTTCTCGTAAAATGTATCTTTTTTACTGCCACGTTTAATTTATTTTATCGTCTTGTCAACCTTTCTTCCGCTACATTTATTTTTAACGGGGTTTTATTCAATTTTTTTATTATTTTCTTTTCTACCTTTTTACAAGTATGTATTGACGAAAACGATAATTTTCAATTTTTTCTTTTACTATTGAAAGAAAAATATTTTTTCAACAATCGTGTAAAGTTAAATCCCGTATAAATTATTATTATTAAATTATAAACGACGCGGGCGAAAATTTGCTAGATTGCTCAACTGTCAACTCGACGGTTTCGAAACCAACACGCGATATAGAAATATTTTTATCATTATTCAATTATTAATTATCACGCAGAAGGCAGTATGCCACTCGGTATAACATCATATGTGCACCCATCTGCGTCGCATATAAATGGTTCCTTGAATTCTAGCTCATTTTCTACGTAAAAATAAACGTGTACAATACCCAGTCACGACGTTCGGTATAACAATACGACGATTATGAGTTCGCATGTAGCTTTTCATGCGCATAGTGAGCATTATATTGTATCCTATTTATCTACTGTGTATTGAATTTATGATGTAATGGAATTAATATAATTAGTATTAAGATCATTATTTATATATTATTTGTATGTTTGTATCCAAAGTACGCGTATATACTTATAGATATGTAGCATTTAAGTATCTTGTATTTTCTATTCTATCCATTATTAACTAAATTTAAATTTAAATTATTATTATTATTATAGACGAAAAAAGTTATTAATTAGATATTTGCTGATTATTTCTGTAACTAAATCTTGAAATGTTTAAAATTCAAATTGTCTAACATTTTATACTTCGTTATTAATATTATTACCATTACTTTACTATTGCAAGTATTTGCAATTATTATTATCATTATTGTTAGTTTCGTTATTATTATTATTATTAATATTATTAGTAAAACTTCATAATTATAGGGTGTACAGTCTCATTTACCTCGTTCTTTAAGATTTACTTTAACGTCAAATTGTCTTCACGAGGTACATAAATATTCGCGTGTGTGTGTGTGCATGCGTACGAGGTGTGTATATGTTTATGTGTCTGCATATGCGTATAAGTATTTGCGGTTATTTGTATATATGTATCAATATGTATCAATATGTATCAGAAGAAGATGATAATGTGTAGATAATAATATTAATGTCTCACACGGTTTATAGTTTGTCGATGTATCTAAAGTTATTTAAATTTATTATGTATTTTTGGTTACGTTTTTTCTTTTTTTATTTTTCGCGCTCATTGTGATTATTTTAATTTGATTTGTATATAATTAAATAATTTATTAAGGAGCGTTTTATAAATTGTTTATAATTTTCCGCTTATTACTACCATGTTTGTAAAATGCTACAATTTTAATTTGTTAGTCGGCGCTCGCGCAGTTTACGCGCATACTCGGTCTATGTTTTATTTTCATGTATGTAAATTTTTTAATAAGCCTCTTTATGACGAATTAATTTGTTATCACGCATTCATCGTAAAAGTTTTTGTCGAATATTTTTCGATATACAGTAAAATTTCGATTATCCGCTGGCGGATTAAAGAACGAACTTGCTGGAAAAAAAATTGAGGATTGTGGATGGAAACGATCTTCGCAATTTCTGTAAAGATTACACGATTTTATAATATATATTAAGTCCCTAGTTGTGATTTAGTTAATTTAGCGAAATGCGTTACAGATAGAAGTGACATAGACGAAGCAAACGTCGATCGGCGGATTAATTTCGATGTTAATGATCCAAGCTTTGAACATCATACTGATGAACAAATTTTTAATAGAGCATTACGCATGGTTTCAGAGGAGTGTGAGGAAGAGGATAAGACGAAGAAGCAAGTAAGCCATGACGCAGCTTTAACACACATCGAAGGATTTATTCAATATCTGAAGGAACAAGACGATGTGCATCAGTCTGTGATAAACTAGTGATTAAAAAAACAAAAAAGCTTCAATCTCGAGTAAAGGAGATGTATTTGATTTCGAACAAATAATAGCTGGTGATAGATTTCTTATGAAACCTACAGGTAACTTTTAAAACCTTTACTTTATAAATTACGTAATATGTATTTTTTGCGTCGATTTGAATTGTTTTGTTGACCTTTTTAAAATTTTGCGGATTATCGGCGAAATTGGCTTATCCGCGCTTGGCACGCCATGGAATACCGCGGATAATCGGGAGTCTACTGTATGTAAATATTAGATTTAATCGATAACGCGTATCTTTGGAGGAATTTATTGAGAACTTACAAAGGTGATTTTGTATTAGCCGTGTAGTATCGTATAAACGTCGAAACTGACTGATAGCTTGTGCCGTAGATAAACTCGACATGAACGATAGCTGTATATAGTAATGTTACGTTTGTAACCGCGAAGCAGGATATTCGATGAAATATTATAGAGGAATATAGCCCAATAGATTTATGCGCGTTACCGGTAAAACGATTAATACGACTATTAAAGTATAATGGTCTTTGTTATTAGGTTTGATTATTAGATTATTCACATTTCGACTGAAATATTCTATTGCGTGTTTTTTTTTTTTTTTTTTTTTTTTTTACTGTGTAGTTTACTTCGGATTTAATAATGAGTTTAACAGTAATTATAATTTGATTTAAGTAATTTAAGGAAATAGAACGCAGAAAATATCGACATCAGTAGGTTAGAACCGACTGAAAAGTAGTCGGATGTATATCGATTTTAGTAGGTTTCACTAGAACCGATTGAAAATTACACGGATTTTGAATACGGGAATTCTTTATTATATTTTTATTAGAATAAATTATCGAATTTGTAAAACACCGACTGTATATTCTCATGTTGTATTAAAATATATAATATTAAGTTTATTGATACTGTTCTAAAATCTGTGTAAGATTTACTTCACAAAGTTCATAAAATTCTAGATCATTCGTTAGTTACTTTTCAACTGAAATATATTTTTTTTAACTTTATTTTAAATACATTTAGTTTACATCTGTTATTCGTTATACAACTTATCATTTAGGAATATTTTCATTTGCTGTACCCCGTTACATTCTACTAATAAAAAATTAAAGTAAATCAGACTAAATACAAAAAGCCGAATAATTAATCGGTTTTTAAGAAACGACTTTTATTCGGTTATGCGAAGTAGTCGGTTATGCTCGTCATTAATATATATATATATATATATATATATATATATATATATATATATATATATATATATATATATATATATATATATATATATATATATATATATATATATATATATATATATATATATATATATATATATATATATATATATATAATATATATATATATATATATATATATATATATACATATACATATACATATACATATACATATACATATACATATATTATATATATATAGTGGTTACGTTGAAAAATTCGAGGATTGCTTGTTATTTAGAATTGATCGAAACTTATTTTTATTATGTAGTTATCATCGAAAGAAAATACAAATAAATAATAAAATATATAAAGAAGTTTTTATCCGTCATTTTTATTAGGACGATATTTCGCATTTGCAACAGCCTTTATTGCTCTTCCAATCGATATGACCGTGTATGCACGTGGTGCGATTTAAAATTAACCGATTGAATTTTACCAAGTCGCTGATACGGAATGTCTGAAGGTTATGAAAGGTCGGAAATAGAAGTATAGCACAATGGTTCAAGCTTTTTGTCCGAACAAATGGAAAGGAATATGAAATTTAGGAAAAGGATTTTTTTTAAAAAAAAAAAAACGTTAAGTCAACACATCGGTAGTTACGCCGGTGATTTATCGACGTCCGATGGTTTCTTTAAAACTTAACGTAGAAGCAATTGCAATTGCGAGAAGACGCCAGATAAATTAAGTCCCATGTGGAAATGATTTCTTTGCATCGCACCCTCTTACTTTCTCTTTCTTTCGTAGCTTCTCTCTTTTCGTCTCGTACGTATGTCACAGTTGGTTCGTTCTAATGCGAGGTGCGAATTTCGTGCGAAAATTCTCGAGTCCGATTTTTAGTAAAATACTAACGAAATCGTTACCGTTCTCCGGTTATAACCCAATTACACGAGGGATATAAATTCTTCTAAAAACCACACCATCTACCGAGTTTTATCGCTTGGTTTCCTATTTTCAAATAAACGTGTCTAACTCGTTTTCTTATTTCAAATTTCAACAAGTTTTCGTGTGTTTACACGTTCGACTTGGCGAGAAATGTGAAATGGAAAACAATTATTATAATTCCTACGCCTATTATACGTGTGTGTGCTACTCTTTATAAGTGACGTAAAATAAAAGAGCGATATCTTCTCTACAACTTTATCGATAGTTTAAACTTGAAATAATAAAAACGGGTAACGTAGACTAAGAACTGTAGATCTGCGGCGGATCATTTATAGATCAGCTGATGATTAAGTACAAGCTGTGTTAGATTCGATTATTTCGTAGTCGCTTGTCGTCTGTTTTTTATTTAGTTATATTAGAAAAATAATTCGAAAAATTCTTATAATACACTAATCCTTGCCACTTTCAATAATATTATCTCCGAAAAGTTTTCATTACACACCCTTTATTATACACATAGATCGACGGAAACTTGAGGAACGGGAGCAGCAGTGTTCATTTCAACTTTCAATAAATTATGCCAACAATGTTCAGTATTTACAGCGGAATATGCAGCAGTACTACGAAACTTGTTGATTGTAAATATTCGCGGAAATTACCTTATTATTACCGATTCGAAAATTGTGACTGCTATAAACAATAAATGGAACGTGTCACATACACATTAATTAGTCTACTTTTGCTAAAGCTTAATAATCCAGAACGTGGTGGGAATATCTGTGTCCTTCTTGTGGGTGCCGCGTCATAAAGATATTCCAAACAATTAATTTGTTAACTCAATACTTAAAGACGCATCATTTAATGGCGTATCTAGTGTCTTATATATCATTCGCTCTATTCGGCTGGAGCATAAGGATCATCGAGAACGGATGTACACTGATAGGATTAGTTAAAAACTTCCGTGGTTCTATTTCATCAAGAAGATTAATCGCAGAGGAATTGTACTCGTCAGTAGATTATGATTCGGACATCATTTGTTACCTGACCGTCTTCTCCGTTATGCAGCTTAAAGAAAGTCCATTCTGAATAGGCAGTCTGAAATCCCGATAATGTATTTTTTTTAATATTCTGCTGCGACACCGTTACTTTCTGAGTTTTATCGAACTTGTTACGTTCTTCATTACACCTGCGTATAATATATCATTAATAAAAAATGACGATATTAAAAAAGCATAGCATGATCACTTTCGATTAGTATTTGGGACGACAGAGATGGTCTATATATGCGGAATACAATGAACAGAATGTTGAGAATGTTTTATATATATTAGAAGACGAAGTAGCCCAGGCAATAAAATGTGCAAAAATACGTAAAGCACCCAGGTCCAGATAATGCTGTAGCGGAGATATACCAACTGTTTGATGATAGAAGCATTAATATACTAACTCAATTGTTTAATACGATATATAAGACAGGAGATATTCCAAAAGAATGGCTAGTGTTAAATTTAGTTATGATTCTGAAGACCAGTAGACCATCGTCGTGTAACGATTATAGACCTATAAGTCTAATTAGCCATACATTGAAAATACTATTACGAGTAATACAAGCTGGAATACGGCAAAAATGTGAAGAAAATATAAGTAAAGAACAACTTGGTTTTCGATGTGGACTGGGAACCAGAGATGCATTATTCTGCATGAATATATTAATTCAAAAGTTAAAAGAATTTCAACGACCAATATTTATGTGTTTTATAGACTTTGAAAAAGCCTTCGACAAAGTACGGCATGTCGAATTAATTAATATATTACAAGAAATTGGATCGGATACTGCTGATAGAAGATTAATAAAGAACATATATTTGCAACAGATGGCAACAGTAATACTAAATAACGGAGAAAAAACGTATAAAATCAAAATTGAGCGCGGTGTGAGATAGGGCTGTATTTTGTCGCCGACATTGTTTAATGTATACGCGGATATTATATTCAGAGAAGCGTTAACAAACAGATCTGAAGGTGTCAAAATTGGAGGTGAAATCATCAATAATATAAGGTACGCAGATGACACGGTAATATTAGCAGCAAATGCGAAAGATTTGGGAATATTGTTGAAATTATTAGAAAGAACCGGTGATAAATATGGTATTACAATTAATACTAAGAAAACTAAAGTAATGGTGACAGTAGATCAAAGTAAACCAAAGATAATACTAAGTAATGTGGAATTAAAAGTAGTGAACAAGTACAGATACCTCGGCGCATGGCGAAAAAAAGCCGGGATTCAAATGAAGAAATTAAATGCAGGATAGGACAGGCAAGAGTAGCATTTATAAAAATGAAAAAAACATTAACATGGAATATCTCTTGAAGTAAGACTCCGAGTTTTAGAATGCTACGTATGGTCAGTGTTGCTGTATGGCTGCGAAACATGGACGCTGAAGGCTAAAATAATCAAAACTATAGAAGCCTTCGAAATGTGGTGTTACCGTCGTCGCATATCGTGGACAGCAAAGAAGAAGAATAACGAAGTATCGGACATATTGAAAAATGATAAAGAATTGTTGAGCACGATCAAACGAAGGAAAACAGCGTAGACACATATTAAGAGGTCCGAAATATGTACAGCCGCAGACCGTAATCATGGGAGAAGTAGCAGGAAAAAGAAAAGTCGGCAGTAGAACGATTGCTCGGCTGGATAATATCCGAAAATGGTCGTCTATGAAGGTATATTGTTTCACAAGGCCAGAGACCGAAAATTATATCAAGAAATTGTCGCCATAGTTGCTACCAACGACTGAGAACAGTCAATTGGACAAAAGAAGAGTAATATATTGTCCCTTCCCCATTTGGATAAATTCCCTAGCTACATTTTTAGAGAATTCAACATAATTTATTAAAATATAAATAATCCCCACAGTATCACGTTGGGCAGGCAGTAAAGACATTCCCAATAAAAAATAATAATAATAATTAGAAAAATATTTAATTTTAGGAAATTTCAAATTTACAAAGAGTAAGCTACGCCCTAATAAATCGAGGGTTAAAGTTAAATTAATTGGGTACAATTTAATAAACGACGCGCTAATAAACTTCCAAAGTTGTTGTCGTGCATCTATAATTATTTAATCTTCGTTTTTTTTTTTTATTGCACCGGTAGTAGAGTACCATTAACAACGGCGATGACGAGGTAAAAATGAAAAGGCGATTAATCTAATAATGGGACGACAATTAGATTTAGCAACGAGGAGTGTGGCCTTACAGTTGAAACTCGGGATTAAGGAATCGGCCGGTTCCTATCGTCGCGAGCGTAAGTTCGTTATCGACATTTTAATCGATACTTCGAATTATCAGTATGAGCTTTGTCTTTGTAATTTAAACTGTTCAATTCTCCAGTTATTTGAAAGAGCGTATCTACATCGTGTCCTCTTTTTTCATCGTCTTGTAGGATTATCAGGAAGTGCAGTTGAATGCATTTCTGCGATATTTATATCGAATTGAAACTTATCGAAGATCTTTCTATTATATCGGTTTATACGTACTTCGTTAACATACGATATATTTAAATAAATTAAATACATCTTTTGGTGCAGGTAATTCGAAGTATTTTCGATTGTTATTACAAATTGCTTTTGTATGCAATTCCGTATAATTCAATTCCGTATTTCCATATTACGGCTATAGTTAAATAAATGTTTCTTTTTGAAGCGAGGTTTAAAGACGATTTCCCAAGAAGAAGAAGAAAAACGTATATTTCACATAAATTACAAATTAAAACAAACAGAAATTTTTAAAACTGTGTACCGTTACAAATAAAAACTTACCACAGTAACAATAAACGTAAGAGAAGAAACATGAATTTTTAACGAATGAAGATTCAACTTAAGTATATACTAAATGCAGGAAAAATTAATGCTAAAAAACCTGCGAAAATATGCAAAGCAATACCGTTGAAATTAGCGATAAATAAAATGATAATGATAATAAACAAAAATACTTAATACTATTAAAACAAATATTAACAATTATTAACATTTAACAGGCTAAACCAAATTATGTTTCAGCCTGCGATGCTTATATTTAGTATATTTTATTCTTAACTGCTTGGAATCAGAATTTCCAATTACCGTTATCAAATCATTATCATGTGTAACACACTGTTTAAAAAAGTTGGTAGACACTTTTAACACATGATCTTTTATCATAGCTAGTTCCAATTTCTCATGCATTTTCACTATATTACTATATATTGGAGCGTTGAGTATATGCGGTATCATCTGCATACAAGGCTACCTCTGTGTTATTTATTGTAGGAATATCATGTAACCAAGAAGAGGACACAACAATCCGTTTCGCGCGAGAATAATTTTCCTCTTACGTAAAATCGCCGTGTTAGTCGTAGGTCAATGTACATTACAACAAAATTATTGAATATATCGAGAACTGTAGCAGCAGTTAAAATTTTGACACGAAACGCTTTGCATAAATTTGCCATATATAATAATACGACGATCCCTATAAAAACGCATCATATTCAAATGTTAAATACGCGTGTTGTTAGGGTACGCGCGGACAGTGTAGATATATAACATTTTGAATTCTTTATGAAGATAACTTCAATCGCGTTCATCGTCGTGCAATAAATAAACGACTTTTAACATTACGCTAAATTAAACTTCGAACAAGATACAGAAAGAGCGGAAAATTTTTATCTAAATATGGACCACCTTACACGGATGTGGTAACAACTACATCGCAAAAGAGTGGTCAATATATTATAGTATAGTATATAGTTCGTCTTCAGTAAAACAACGATAATATCTTTCAAAGTCAAATCGTCTAGTTGAACGTAATTATTATTAAATGTATATATTCATATTTATTTCGTTTACTAAATTTTTTCTTTCGCATAAATAATAATTAATATATTACTTATCGTTCATTTCTCTTAAAAATATTTCTACGAATTCGCTCTAGAATATATTATTAAACACGAATTCAATCATAGTTATTTTATTCAAATTTATTCTAGTCGCGTATAAATGAAAAATTTTATAGACTTTCTTGTTTTGTTAAACCTAATTTAATTTCTGTTAATTTCTGTAATATGATTCCACGTTTTTTTTTTTTTCATAAGTCGTAACGGTTCCAGATTAATAGATGCTTTCATTTTACTGAGTTACGGTTCCTATTTTTTCCAGAGTGACGTCGTTTAATTTAGCATGGTATACACCCACACACACATATATATATATATCCCTTCCGGGGGCACCACCTTGATGTGGGCGAGGAGCTACTGGTAATCTGAGAGTTATGCTGATTACTCCTCGGTGGAGAAGCCAAACGAAGTGTGCCTAAAACTGGTAGTATCTGTACTCTAGAAGAGCGCCTGCCAAACACATCTGTTCCCTATGTTAAGGGTGGACTCTTTCTATACGCAGAAGGAATTGGGTCCCTACTGCGCTTATCAATACCGCAATTATGATGCATCTCAATATGGATAATGTTCTGTAAAGAAATACAAGGTGGCTAGAGAAGATCAAATAGTCATGGTGATGTTCATGAATCTAGGGGATAACATGACTAAAATTCTACACATACTGTGTCAGAGAATTTGGGATACGTGCATGTGACCCAGTGATTGAACGAAATCCATTTATGTACCAATTCACAACAAAAGGACCACGTTATTTATGCCATAACTGTAGTACCAAAGCATTACTATCACATGCAAGCACGGTTATGCTCCACGCTATACAAGAACGGTTGAAACCTTATGTATTACCACGGCTATCGCCAGAACAAGCAGGTTTCGTTCCAGGAAGAAGAACGCGCTAGCAAATCCTAAACATAAAGGCACATGGTCTGATGAATGGTCCATATCAATAATGATATCCGTACACAAGTAAGGAATAATAACCACCTGCAACAATTACCAGTTGATCTTCTTGATTTCCCACACTAACAAAATACTGCTGTATGCAATAAAAAATAGATTAGTAATATATCTGTCGTCATAATTTGCAAATGAGCAAGCAGGATTTGTTAAAGACCGTGAAACTAGGGAATAAATACTAATTATAAGGTAGAAAAATTTGAATATCACGTTCCTATGTTTCTTTGTTTAAAGCTTTTGACAATATCTAAATTGTGGAAGATACTGAATGAAATGGGGATACCGAATCATTTGACTGCTTTAATTAAAATTATATATATATATATATATATATATATATATATATATATATATATATATATATAAATAAATAAAGAAGCAGTTGTGTTTATAATCTTCATATAGATTGGTACACACAAAAAAACAAAAAGAAAAAAAAAGATTTTTCCAGTGTACGAGTCGGTTTTATAAACACACTACGTACACAATGAAACTTTAATTAATGAAAGATCATCCCCCATTTCTCCCGGGCCGGGGTTGCCTCAGTACGCTACTAACAACTATTAAAAAAAAAAATAAAGTGTATTATTAATAATACTTTTTTTTTCTTTTAAATAGTATAAATAAAAATAATAGAATAAAAGAATTTCAGATTACTTACTTATTCGATGGTTTAGTTCACCGCTATACAATATCGTTCGTGGCTCGTGTAGTTCTGGTCGTTTGACATCCGTCCGTCTCTGGCCTGCCGTTAGCTAATCTGCTTTGCATGTAACGATCGGGTCCGCAATAAATAACTTTACGAAAAGCTTTGCGAAAGTTTTCGGATAAAAACGCGTATAATATCGGGTTCAGGCAACTATTCATGTAGGCCAAAACTTGACTCCCGATTTGCAGCATAACATTAAACGCCGTAATTTCGTATTCGTCTATACTTTTCAGCAGTAATATTATCTGCAACAATTATATATATATATATATATATATATATATATCAATAATATGCTGAAATTAAATCACTACTACTTCCCATAATGTTAATAAATGAAATAAAATCAGAAATAATATTATGCGTATCCTGGTCGTCGAGATTGCCAAGTGGCTACAGCACGGACTTCTATACGGAACGTACCGAGTTCGAATACGATCGGCGACGCAATAATTATCATCAGGAAAATAAAAATATAAATAATTCTAATATTATCGCGTAGAATGCAATGTTAAACAACCACACACAACACCACAAAAACACACGGGGCTGCACTGTGACGTGACAACAAATCGATTACAGTCAGTTCTCCCGGAGATATTATGATTGTCTTTTACACTACTTACACTGTACAATAAAATATGTATAGGTAAGTAGTCGTCTACTTTCGATACGGAGACGCTTATTAATGATGATTTTATCTGGGTGACCGAGCCTTGATCGATATATTTTTTTAAATCTCGTTTTTCGGAAAATATGTATTGAAAACCATTATATAACTATAGCTATTTTAATTCAGTAGAATTTCGTTTCATAAATTTCCGTAATTGCAACCAAAAATGTATATCAGAACGACGGATGTTTTATTTTTTGAAACGAATTTTGGATTTTTTTTCCTTAAAATAATTGTTTCGGAGATTTAAAAAAATATTTCCCGAAGACCCGATACCCTAAATCGAAACGATAACCGAAATATAAAGTTTTACTTATATTTACCAAATCATATACGGTAAAAAGCAAATTTCTATATTTATAACATTCGAACGGTTAAGCTGAAATTTTCAATGTACATTTAGATAAGTATCAAGATATTATCTACGATGATACCTAAGTATTTAAAGTATTCAACTACTTTAAAAGTCGAATATTTAAATTTTACTTTAATATTGTTTCTTTTTGATCTTATGGAATTTGTGAAAAATGTGACAAAACCTTTTTTTCTATTGACAGTTTTAATTTAGCACTATCTGACCGGTTTTTTTTATTCGATTAAAGCATCATTTGCTATATTTTCTAGATCAACTTTTGAGTTATCAGAAATTACAAAAATGGGATCATCTGCGTACGCACATTTTTATTGTAGCATAGTTTTAAGACTATAGTAGGTCCTGAACACTTCCCTGTGGACAAACTATATTGGTTTACATATTTGTTGCCTTTATTACTAGTAGTCTTTCCGTTACTTATATAATGGTAGATGATATTTTCAACTAGTAAAGTCTCTAGAGAGTTAAATAGAGCAGGCTACCAACAATCGCCAAAGGCTTCTTCTATGTCCACTGTTATGACGATTAAGTTTTTTTTTTTTTACACCTGATATTTTTCTGGATATTCTGTATTACGTAGCTTACTGCATTGATCAAATGACAAACCTTGTATGAACTCAAATTGCCTACTATATAGAAATTTGTTTGCCGAGTTTGTCTCATAATGTCGATTTTCAATGACTGTTCGAAAATTTTCCCAAATGTGTTCGAAAGACAATTGAACGATATGAGCGAATATTATTAGAGTCTTTACCTAGTTTTTGTATAAGGATCATACCGCTGGCTTCACGCCAAACTTTTGGGTAATGAGCTAATGAATATATTTTATTGAGCATGTTTTCAAAAATTATTGAATTTTGTGAATTTATTTTATTATTTTATTTATTCATTTTATCAAGACCTGCAGCTATATTATTTTTGAGATTTTTTATAATCATTATTAATTATTCTTTATTAATGTATTTACATTCATTCATATTTATTTAGCTGAAATCAAACTTAAATTATCGAATTGATTTCACTCAGACTTATGATAACAATTAGTCAGCGTCTGTATTATCGCTAGCAAATAGTGCGAACAGACGATATTTTAGATTACTATTTTTATTATTGTTAGGATGTTGTATTTTTTTTAAAAATAAAGGAATATTATTTCAGCTAACTAAATGTAATTTTTCCAATAATTTAACGTTTCTTTCTAACTCTTATAACTAGTTTACGTGTTCCTCTTATAATTGGATCCCTTGTAAATACAACGATATTTTTTCGTAAAATGGCTATAGGACTGAATTTTATAATTCCATCAATAGTTTGTTTTAGACGCAGTTATGTAAGTACAATTTGTTTCGACCTTTTGTTATGTATAATTTGAGAGATACTTTATCCATTCTTCACAGGACTCATGGTTATTTATGAAATTGCAGCTCTGTACTATGTCATGTTTTTTATGTACAAAATAGTTGAGAATATTGTAATTTACTTTTGTAATATGATCTTTTTTTTATCTATGTATAAAGCAGTTAAACGTTACGTATTCATGGACTGTAGACCTCCCCAGTTTCGACTTACAAGTGGTTGAGCAATTTTTTAGATTATCACAAGATCTATTACACTTTATTCATTCGCGTTAGTAAACGTAAAAATATTTTTCCATTTAGTACAAATAGGTTATAGTACACGAAGAAACTCTGAAATAGTTTTGTTTTTTCCAGAGTTATCAAGGTCCCACATAGTGGATCTAATGTTCATAACCCTTGTAAGAAGTACTTTTTTTGCAGGAAATTTCGCGAGGATACAATTTAAAGCTTGTATATATGATTCTAATGATTTATTTGGAGAAAAATATATATTTATACTAACAGGTTAGATAAGGGGATTGCTACAAGGTTATCGTTTTTATCAATGAGAATTGTTTGATGACTAACATCTGTTGAAACAAAAATGGCAGCTAGGTTTCTCCCAGGAAATTCTTTTAAAAGTTGAATATATTGGAGAGTAGTGATTTTATTAATTAATTATAAACGAACAAAATAAAACACAATCACTAAAAGTTTTTAATCGCGAAGCTTTTCGACAAAGATGTAATAAATTTAGTTCGCGCTTGAAAATGACGTAACTGTCGAAAAGCTTCGCAATTAAAAACTTTTAGAAATTCTTTTAACCTATTATTTGGACGTCAAGTTCAGAGATTAGAACAAGTTTATAACGTGTTCTTAGTGCATACTGGTGCAAAATACCATACGCTGCGAAACATTGACTAACATTGTTTAATATAAGCTTAATTTACTTATTCATAGTGGTAATCTCTGCGTGGTTTTAACTTATCTTTTATTTTTACTACATGTGAACATTTAAAACTGCCTGGATGATATGAACAATCTTCCGCTTCTTGAAGATCTCAAGGTAAATGCCATAAATGAAGACATAGCGACAGTTGCAAAAATACGTCGCCGACTAGAGAACCATCCAAATTATACCCTGATCTGTCTATTGGATAACTCGATCAAAATTAGCGGACTCAATAGAACGAAACCATTAATATAAATTACTCGTTTTAATACGTACAATTAAGTTTAAGCACCCACCACTGGATAGGATGCTTCCCATGTCGCATTATGCAGTTACAAAACTTACCAGATAGCATGAACTAGGGGTGTAAATTACTAAATATAAAATGTTATACATATATATATTCATTACCAACAAATATGCAGTAAAATGTAAATTTATATGTCGTTGAAATAACAAAATTTATAAAATTTTACGGGGTATATGCAAGGCCCAAAATTTCTAAATTTATAATTTTCATATAGGCCATTTTCAATTACTCAATACATACATGTATGTACAAAATAAAGCTGCTTCCGTGATAGTCGGGTACACACACACACACACATATATATATATATATACAAAATAAACACCAATAAAGCGGTACGAATTGATAAAATTACTGGCGAGGGGCCTGAATCATTAGGTGACAAAACTAAAAACATAATATGTAATTTATTAAATGAAACGCAAGATACCATTGAAGATTTCTAGTTGGATTTGTTAGTTTCTATACCAAAAAAAAAGAACATCGCAAGGAGGATCAGTTGAGTTTCAAGAGAAAAAAAGGCGCTAGAAGTTCTGCGCTCTTTGCGTTTAATTATCGAGGAAGCATTTGAAATAGTAAAATGGGTGTCTATATCGCATTTGTAGATATAGAGAAAGCCTTAGACTATGTAAATTAGCATATACTATTCAGCTCACTGAAGAAACAGGGCATAGATTTAAGAGATCAGCGATTATTTTTTCAATTGTATAGAAATCAATCAGTAATTTATAGGTGAACAAATAGAAAAAGTAGGTAATGACAGGTTGTAATCTTTCGCCGATGCTGTTTAATAGTTATGTTGAGGAAGCAACGGAAGATTATTTAGAAAAAAACAACGGTGGAGTGAATATAAATGGTAGAATATATAATACAAGATTCGCTGACGATATTGCGAGAATCTTTAAACGTGCTAAATAAAGCTCTGCGAGAACGGTGTAGAATGACATAAACGCCATAAAGACCAAAGTAATGCGGCAAACAAAGTATAAACATTCTCCAGAATAACCAGAGCATAAATCAAATAGGAAGTATAATATCACCAGATGGTCGAAGCATAAATGATTAAAGTAGAAGAATGCTCTCGCAAAAAATGCTCTCATGAAAAATTTTTCCTTGTTATTAAAAAAGATAGAAGTTTATAAAGAATTTTATCATGAGTGCGGCCTTATTTGGACCAGAAACATGGACGATTTTAAAAACAGAAAATGATAAGATCCTTGCGTTTGGAAATGTGGTATTGGGGACGGATGTTTAATGAAACGGTGGACGAGTAAAAAAACTACTAAGAATGAAGTTTTACTACGCAAGCGAACAACGCGAAATCCGGAACACGATAATTGGACATCTGATCAAACATTCAAAGCCTAGACGTAGATATAAAGATCGAATAAAAAAACTGAGGAAGTTGTACCATCGTAAAAGCACGTGTTTGTTCCCGAAAACGGATCTAATATGGTCATAATAACCCACCAATCATAATGTTGAAGAAAGGAAGTGGTACCATCGTAAAAGCACGTGTTTGGTCCCGAAAACGGATCTAATATGGTCATAATAACCCACCAATCATAATGTTGAAGAAAATAAGAAGATATATACATTTATGCAAGAATTGCTCGTTTAACAAGAAAAGTATATATATATATCGAATAGGACTAAAAATTAGCTTAAATGAAGGAAGATAATGGAAGATACACAAGTTATAATAAAAGAAGTACAAATTGGAAATTAGATGAGTGTATACGTACATGTGTATATATATATTTTTTTTCTTCTTATATATATATATATATATATATATATATATATATATATATATATATAGATATATATATATATATATATAAATATAGAGTAGCCTGCGAAAGTAGCTTATGTCTACCGGTAGTGACTATCAATATTTATGTTTAATCTTAAATAATTCCGAGATAAAAATGGAAATTTTTCTAATAGAATAATTTTATTAGGATTGAGAGAGGAATCGATATTATGCAATTTTTTCAGATGGTTATATCTACTACATGTGTATACTATGTGCTGGATATCCTCCATTTCATTAGTTGCACAATTACGATATTTTTCATCATTGATGATTTGTAATTTATTCAAAAAATATCCGATAGAACCGTAACCAGTAAGGGTCTGTGTCATATAAAAATTTACTTTAAACCTTTTGTTTTTAAAACGTTTAATTTTTTATCTGGAAAAAATTCATGAATTAACTTACCATTAGCTTGAGCATCATATCTTGACTTAAATACGTTAAAAATCTGTAAATCAAGTTGTTTAAGATGTTCTTTATTTATAATTCCATTATGTTCTCTTTTAATTTCAAAAATAACTGATTGTTTTTTAATATGATGATTAATAGGTAATACTCGTGCGATAGTTTGAATAGCAATATTTGAAGCAATTATATATGAGAATGTTATTAAAGAAGGACACTCGAAAAACACGTGATCAGGATTGCAAACGTATAGTATCAACTTTGAATTATAATTTAGTCCCCATAATTTACCACCAAGTTATTTAAAAATATAATAATATTTATTGACCTTATCATTTATGTATTGAATATGCTTATTATATTTCAGTTGATTATCTATAATAAAACCTAAATATTTAATGTGGTCAGTGTATCTGAAATTAACCTTAATATTATTACATAAAATTTGTACAAGATTTTGATCACGGCCAGTTACAATCATAATTTGAGACTCGTTAATTTCAAACTTAAGGTTTGTCCGCTATTGTTTTAAGTTTACTAATTACTTCATTACATCTATTTATGTGAGTCGATAGATTTAATTTAAAACATATACCTAAATTGTATACTAAAAGTAAGTCGTCAACATAGCTGTACAATTTCAGACCTTCATACATCTTAGACGAAAAAATACAAATAGTCGTAGATTTAGATGAGAGCGGAAATAAATCACAAGAAGTCATTATTTGGACAGCTTTCGAAGTATTAAGTAACGTATTGTGAAATGCAGAAATACCGCTGGATGTTCGGCAAGTTGCGATGAGACAGATTTACGTTTAGCAAATAAAAAGGCTCAAAGGGTGGCCGTTTATTGGTGTGGGAAAATATGATTGCATCCGCCATGACGAAGAAGAAGAAGATAGTTGGGAAAACTGATTGAAAAAGCAAGGATTTTAAGTGGCTGGAAGACGTCTTTCAGGACTAAATAGATAAATACACATCACGATATATATATATATATTTATATATGTGCGAAACCAGAAAACAAATACTAACTATAAGGGAGCTCGTAGACAAATGTCGTGAATATCACTTTTGTATGTTCTTTTGACTACGAAAAAGTTTTAAATAATGTGTGTTGGTGTAAATGGTGAAAATTATTGAATGAAATGGGGTTACCGAATCATTTAACATTTAAAAATTATGCGGGAAAAACGAAGGTGTAATAAAAACTGAAATTTTCAATCTGTAGTTCGCTGACGATACTTTAACAAGCTCCTAAATATACTCAACAAACTTGTTAAAACAAATAAATTGTAAAGGACTAAATGTTGCTTATAATAAAACAAAAGTAACTGTAATTGTCCGCAAATATATATACCTAATTATTTATATATATATATATATATATATATAAGTAAATTATTTGATTTACTTGAGGTTGGAAGGAAACAATTTTAATGTAAAGTTAAGAAGGAGAGTTAGTTTAAGAGATAAAGTCTGAAATTCTACACCTTTCATATGCCTTATCTAGATATAATCCATGTATACACATTACGATATATATAATGTTACTTCATTTAGAATTGACACCTCTAATATCACGGGGTAACTGATTCGTAAAGAACAAATTTACTCGTCGTTCTTTTGTCTGTTTTTTTTTTGTTTGAAGTGAAACTTCTATTGGCGCGGTTTATATGAGAAGTTAACCCGCAAAACGAACGAGCGGAAATAACAGATGGATATATATATATATATATACACGTATACATGTATATATCTTCTTCTTTTCTTCTTTCCTAGCGTTTTCCCTGTGCGGGGTCCACTTGTTGACACAGTCTTTTCCATTTTTTACGACGTCCTCTATCCCAACACCGGCATGCTCCATATCACAGTCTATCCAACGTCTTTTTGGCCTTCCTTGTGGCCGCTTTCCTCCAGGGTTATACTACGTTATCATTTTCGATGGGATATTTTCTGCTTTCCTCATGACATGGCCGTACCATCTAAGTCGTGCTTCCCGTATTTTCAGATGTACAGGAGCAATTCACTTCCTCATGTCCTCGTTTTTTGACGTGGTCCAGGAGTGTGTGCCCAAGCGACCAGCGTAACATTTTCATTTCCGTAAAATGAAATTTTTGTTCCATTTTTATAGTTGTAGCCCAGCATTCGGCTCCATATAACATTGCCGGTCTGATGACTGTTTTATATATCATCCCCTTGAGGTGAATCGGGACTCTTTTGTTACATAAAACTCCAGTTAACTGTTTCCACTTCATCCATCCTATTTGTATCCGGGAATCTATGTCATGTTGTGTGCTTCCATCCGAAGTAATGATTGAGCATAAATACTTGAATTTCTCGGTCTTTTTTAACACCTTATTATCTATTTTTATAGGCTCGTCTGAGAGTGTTTCACATTCTATGTACTCGGTTTTGCTGATGTTGAGTGTCCATTTTCCTGCAATCTATTTTTCCAAGTCTGCACGCGTCTTTTTAAATTTTCCCTGCATTTATCTGCCAGAAAGACGTCGTCCGCATATAGCAGTGTCCACGAATCCGAGGTCTGTAGATCTGTTGTTGTGACATCCATGCAGAGGATGAATAGTAGCGGCGACAATGCTAAGCCTGGATGGACTCCCACAGTGATCTGGAAAGGCGTCTGTATATATGTACATATATATATGTGTGTGTGTATGTATATATCATCATAATATTCGTTAGCTCGGTCCGAGCATCATGAAATTACGAATTCTAAGTCCTTTCAACCTTGTCCGCCATACATCCCTATTTTCTGTGAGTCTTACAGCTTCCTGGAGCGACGTAGCCGCAGTTAAGTGTTTTATTCTATGTGTATATATCTGATTTCTGTCCGTCCGCGTATCCTTTTGCCTTCTACCAACTGTTCAAGAATTAATTTTTCCATTTCGCTCTGACGTATCACGTGTCCGAAATACTTCATTATTCGCTGCATTACTATATCTCGCAAGTGTAAATCCGATCCTATATCGTTCAACACAGAGGGGTTGGTTCGTTTTACATTCGTCCAGTAGAACATCTCAAAAGCATCAATGCGCCGGATATCAGCTGCTTTTAATGTCCAACATTCCGCAGCATATAGAAAAACGGAGAGGACTAGAATATTCATTAGGCGTACTTTCGTACTCATTAAAATGTCACTTTCCATATCTTTTGTAATTGACCCAGTGTCAATTTAGCTGCTGATATTCGGTTTTTAATTTTATCCCTAGATCCACCGTGTTGAGTAATTAGATATCCTAAATACACAAATTTATCAAGCACTTGTATCGTATCCAGATTTTGTATGTGATGCTGACTGCAGTTATTCTTGTCGATAATCATTATCTTATCTCGGTTTATTATTAATCCAGCTTGTTTACTTACGTTTTCAAGCTTATGTAAAAGAGTGAAAATTTTTTGTTTTGACGAGGGAATTATTGTTATATCATTAGCATACCGTAGATTATTAACAATTTGTCCCCCCTATTTTTATAACATCTTCCCATTTATTGAGTATTTTCATAAGTTTCACTGTATATGTAAAATTCCTTGGCGAACGAAATGCGTCGGTTAATTTATTACTGATTTTTACTTTTCCAATGTTGTTATCATACAACGGTTTGATTAATGTTACTAAATGTCGCGGTACGTTCATTTGGTCTAATACCTGCCATAATGTCCTCCATTGTACACGGTCAAAGACTTTTGAATAGTCTACAAAGCCAATACAAGCTGAAATATTAAATTCACGACATTTCTCTATTATTTGTCGCATATTCGGAATTTGTACTCGCGTACCTTTTCCTGGAATAAAACTTGCTTGCTCTTCTGATATCTGTGGTAGTATATACGACTTAAGCCACTCGTGCATGATATGCACAGCATTATGTTACTGCCATGCGACGCAAGGGCGATCGTTCTATAATTGTTGCATATATCTCGCGAAACCCTCTTATGGATTGAGACATATATCGATGTTGTCCAGTCCTTTGGCCATATGTTTGTACTCCATATACTAGTTTGTACTCGGCTGGGCGTACTTTATCTTTTAATAAGGTTGGTTCCTTTTCAAAAGCGTCATTGAAAGTTATGGTCCATCTATTTTGTTTTTTATTTTTATGTAGTATTATTATTATTATTATTATTATTATTATTTCGAATTAGCCACTGATAGACTACGTTATCAACGGGTCTTGCCATTTTTCTTCCTTTTTTCCATACTGCTTTCATCCTTTCACTGTGTCTTTTTTTTGGTTCTTCAGTCCACAAAATACCAGTTCTTCCTCCTTTCTTTTCTGCGAATTCTTTGCAATTAAATAGTTTCTTATTTAATATTAATCGCTGTTTATTTATATATATACCAACACCTACCTATCAAACCACGTTTTGTTGCATGAGGCTGTCGAACAAAGTTACAGACGGGGATATATATATATATATGTATATGTATATCCCGTTCAACACCCGTCGTTAAACCACGTTTATAAACATAGGTAGGCTTATTCTTTCATATATATATATATGTATATATGTGTGTGTGTGTGTGTGTGTTTATATATAACACACGTAAAATTAAAAAAAACTCCGTATCGAATTTAGTTCAAATATCTTTAAGTTTCACTTCTTCCTTTCGCTTCAAGGCACAGATGGTTTTTTTTGTGTTCACTTTCGTGACATCATTTAACTTCCTTAACTGTATATTTCTTTTAGAATAGATTAGGGATTATTCTATTTCAACCTAAAGGTTTATTTTGAAAACGTTATATGCTTTTTACCACGACCAACTCCTTGGAAAACTACGATGACGTAACCGTAATTTATAAATGTCTGCATTATCTGTCGTTACTATATATTATACTATATCGTATTATGGGCATTCATAGCTTTCGATGCGTGCGCTTTTTCTTAACCTAATGTTATCAAAATGTGATTTATTAAAGTGTTCCTATCTAGCCTAGTTTTTTCCCTTAAGGAGAGAGTTGCTGAGTAAAAAAGGGTATAAAAATTATGCTAATATCGGCAGTTTTCTGCCTTATAAAAATCTTTTTCCGGATATTTTAACAAGACAAGAAGATTTTTTTTCCACTTTAGAATAAAGTTGGAAGTTGTTTTCGGGCAATATCGTATATTTTCGTTCGAAGATTTTAATTTTTATCCGTTACTTACATTAATTAATATCGTTAAATATAAAAGAATTATACGAATGGAAAACTTTATGAGGCATGGAAAAGTGGAATAGCTGTCAGACTGAAAGGATGAACTACGTATTCTTCCTAAAAGTCTTTGACAAGACTCAATTTAGAAACCTTAATATAAAGTTAATAATGCAGTGATGCTCTCTGACCGTGGAATTGATTTCAATTTACACAGAGGTTCCTGGTGGTCCTGAATGTACCTTGCGTACTTCTAGTGCTGTAGAAAATATCGACAATTTATGTTTTATTGCTCTTATTTCTCTGACGTCGAATCAAACAAATTCGTTTTCTTTATATTTTTTCAACGTCATCTATTCATTCGCATTTATCGATTTTCGAATATTAAAACTTCTTTCTCAATACCTATCTATCTAATTTGCTACATGTAATATAATTTGAAAATTTCAAGACAGACAATTTCTGGAGTCTAAAAAAATGACAATTTGTTAGATAGTTGATTCGAAAATAAAAAAGAAAGGAATGACGAAGTTGAAAATAAAAAAAATTTATCAGCCAGATATGTCCGAGGCATGAAAGGAAGGATCCTTTGTCCCCAACTTCCATATCTGATATCGATAAATGCTCTTAAATACGAGCTTAGACATACATTTTAAACTTTCTCCAATATGGAAATATACTTAGCGGGACAATTACCAAACATGAAACTTCCATAGTCCATAATGCTACGTATGAAAGATTTGCACAGAAGTAACAGAACAGGGGGTCACCTCTAAGGTTTGTACGAAAAAGCGATTTTAAAAGATTAATCTAGGTTTTTTTATTAAAATAAATTGGATGTTTTGACGTTAGTTGAGTCCGCGATACTATATGAAATCCAACTATATATGAGATATGGAAACTGTAATATAATAGTCATCAATGATTGATCCATATATAGTAATTAATATACTTGTAAGAAAAAACGACAGAGATACATTTACGAGCGGAAAGAGAAAGAATCACTATGTTTAGTGAAACGAATGTACTATTTACAGATTGCACATAATCAACCGGGATAGAATTATTTTCGTGAAGTAAAACAAGTGTCATGAAGTGAAGATGCTTAAAAAGGAGCAATTTAATATTAAGCAGACTTTGGGCGTGGAAAGTCAAGAAGATAACATAGAAAGGTTTTTGGCGAGAAAGAATTCCAAACTTGTCTTAATTGTGGAGATATTGCGACTATTCCACTGCGATACAGTCAAATTAGTTTTGCAATTATATGAATGTAAGAGACGAAAAGTGTAAATAACAATTACAGATGACTTAAAATTATTAATCGAATGGCTTATACAATAGTTCCTAACAAGGAAAATATAAATTAAATGATTATAGTTAGGAAAATTCCTGAGAAAATGTAAATCGAATTGTTTATTTTCTCATTATTTGATCGCGTCCTCGCGTACAGCAAAGGATTTTGAATAGTCGATTTGCATTATTTTACTTTCGATATATATATAAGACAAGCGTGTAGAAATAATTATTGCGGAAATCAGAGGAAACGAAGCCATGAATAATTTTTTTACCTCACGATAAGATGATGCAACATAAAGTGCTTCAGATTGACGTACTCCTCTATAAGACGTATTGAAATTGAGACATAAGATTTAGCATTTTGTAAAGAAACAAAATAAATAAAAAAAAACAAAAAAAAAAGATGAAATGCTATAATAAATATAAAAATGGGTTAAATTTATCGCAAAGTTGAATTTTTTTTCGTTAAAATTTTTAAAATATGATTCTGTTAATGAACAGTTAATGGAGTTATTTGGCTTGAATTGAGCATAGTGTTTACATAGGTTTCGGCGTTAATATAATTTTTCATTCATTCGTTCTTACTATGGATTGGAAATCAAATCTATAGCAGAATAAATACCGCTGTTTTCTCGTGTAAGCGTACGTGGTGTATTATTAATAATTAAACGAATAAATGGGCATTATTATCATATATATATATATATATATATATATATATATATACATCATATCATCATCAAAACCGATATATACGTATACTCACGTACATACATATATCCTTCTCTATTTATTCTATTCTATATCGAATCAAATAATAAAACAGCGATGCGCAATACTGCGCGAGTGGCCGAGTATAATAATATGATGTAAACCTAATTAGACCGCTCACATTGCTCACGTATAGATACATTCGTACATTCAAATATTCTACACGAATTACAGAATACATACCCTCAGATTCATCGTGCACGTAGATACATTGAATTCTGACGCTTGGAATCGCACATACACATATACTACAATATGCATATATAAAGGCGATATACAATATATGAACTTGCATAGTAATACAGTTGAAAGTACGTATTACTAAATGATTACAAAACAACATAACTGTTACTACATTTTCGTGAAAGTTTCGATATATATATATATATATATATATATATATATATATATATATATATATATATATATATATATATAATATAGAATATACAACATAGACTGCAACCCATTTATTAATTATATGCTCAATATAGCTACAAATATATTTATACATCACAACGTATCTATTTAATATACGCGTACTTTTGTAATAATTCTAATAACTTCAGAAGTTAATAAAACTTTTATGCAGAAAACCAGTTTATAAATCACAAGGAAGATTGAATAAACTAGTGAATTAGAGAAGAACACGACTATTGCAGAATTACGTTATGTTTTGAAATTTACGTAATGTTTACTAATGCGCTTTAATTTCGTAAATCTCGGTTGAGAATGTCTAAGAGACTGTAGTTTTAGAAGTTCGTCTTTAAGGATTGTAAAGAATTGAACATTGTTCCACTCTTATACACGCACTGTATACGAATAATGATATTTATTGCACATAAGGTAGTTTTAGCGAATTCAATATTTATATAGTAATAATAATATAGTGGAAATTTTGAATTGTCTCAAGTTTAAGTTTTGTATGTCTGAAATAATTGTCGACATCGAGTACGCGTCGTTAATATGATTTTTCTCAAAGTTTTACTCGACATTACGGAAGTAAATGAAAACGACTAAATTGAGACGAGTAAGATAAAATGGAAAAGAACGAGTTGAAGCGTGCAAGACATCTTTCGAAATTTTACCGTGTAATTTATAAACGACGATTAAAGTCTCTTAAACTTACTTTAAACTACCAACGCGTTATTCGCCGTCCGGATAACCGACTTTTCGTATCATTTCATCATTTCAGCGCCATCTCCGTATCGGAGGTAGGCGACTACTTTATACCTATTTTGTTGTACAGTGCAAGTAGCGTACAAGGCAATCGTAACACTACGTTAGCGTATATAGACACAACACACCCTAGAGAACTGATTGTAATCGTTTCGTTGTCACGACACAATGCAATCCTGCGTATTTTTCATAGTGTACTACATTATTACTAGCGCGCATATGTATCAAGGATTATTTATGTTTTTATTTTCCGACGATAACTTTTGTGTCGCCGACCGTATTCGAAGTCGCTACCTTTCCGTATAGAAGTCTTCTGTGCTGTAGCCACTAAGCTATCCCGACAACACACGTATATATATATATATATAATGGTCAAACAGTTTTAGTAAATAATGGAATTTCAGGGGGAAGTGAGAATCCCTTCTTGTAAAAAAATAAATGGGTTTTTATTCTTTGTTGCGTTTTTGTAGATAATAATCTTTGATAATTTTTTTGTTCCAGTAGCCTGCTTTTACCTCTACATTTTTCCCGACGACTTTTATTATCGTCCCACAAATTTTCGATTCGCCAGAGCTATTTAATTTTTATTCGGTTTAGCCTCGATTATACGTAAAACAGTATTCACCAAAACAAGTCCTTTCCATTTAAAACGACCGAACAATGTCGCGAAATCCGCGGTCCTTGCGTTATAGGTTATTTTTTTATTTAATCACTTATCAAATATAATGGACGCGTCTATATGTGAATAAAGGTCGAAAAAAGGGAACGGCTACACACGTGCATTTATACGTATGATTTGAGAAAGATTTTAATCGATATTCCGAACGGATTATTTTGAATTCATTCGAAAACAGAAAAGTGCATTATTAAAATTAGAGCTGTAATCAGTTAATCGCGATTCCTGGAAATCGGATCGACTTGAAAGTTGGTCGACTCGATTAATCGTCGAAATCGACTAGGAATTTCCGAGATCGACTCAAATTCAAATGTACGCAGCTTTTTTAATTTCAATAAACCAGTTTTTTTTACTTAAATAAAAAAATTTTATGCTAAAAAAAATTGCGAGGTTATTTAAGAATTTAACGTATTAAAATTTAAAATACGGAAAAATAAACCGAAAAAATAAACCAATATTTTTTTAATGATAATTTTGAATTTTGATAAAGAAATTTCATTTTTTTTTTTTGCATTATTGGCCAAAAGGTAGAGGAGCGTTTGCTGGTAGGAATGTTCCCGGGCGATTAGAACGCTCTATCTGATGGCGCAGATGTGCCTGAAATGCGCAAATATTTTTTAGCAAATTGGCCGACGATTTTGTATTTTTCGGTGTGCGATGCTGCTTTTTCTTGAAATATCGGTCAAGTTCCGATTTAGATTTTGAAGAGTTATCTCCTCCGGGAATAGTGGTTCGAGGAAATACTTCGCTCATTTCTCGGTATTTATTATTATCTATCAACTCGATCAAACAACTCATTCACTTTGACGAATCACAAAAATGAATGGATCAACTCCAGAATCGATTCGAATCGACAGCACTAATTAAAATATAATGAAGAAAATATTTTACACGTTCTACGATATAAAAAATAAATAACTCGAAACAATATACAAAGGAAACAGTTGGTAGATCGACTGAGTATATATATGTATGTATATATATATATGTGTGTTTGTGTGTGTGTGTGTGTGTGTGCAGTGTTAGGTTTTACATTGCCATCAAAATAACGATGCAT
The DNA here is from genome assembly GCA_032883995.1 of Coronaproctus castanopsis. Lineage (NCBI taxonomy): Eukaryota > Metazoa > Arthropoda > Insecta > Hemiptera > Monophlebidae > Coronaproctus > Coronaproctus castanopsis. Next base: position 159,923,212 of record CM065053.1, on the reverse strand, counting down.
GAACACGAACTTGTGTGTATGTGTAATAGTGAATAAACCGATATATTGAGCGCGTCACGTAAAATATAACATTTGACGATGAAAATAGATAAAATAATCTTCGAGAATGGCATCGCCTCGAGACGAAAAATATACATAAAAAAAAGTGAAAATATGCGAGAAGACACCTGAACTTTTCTTTAAGGAGGTGTGGTTTTCCAGTTCAGGAATATGTAGATGATCCCGCGTAATGGATGAAAGACGCTGATGGTCGATTATTGCATTCCAACTGTTATTTTCTTTGTCTTTGACCAAATTTAATAAATTAATTAACCTTCGAATAAAGTTTGTTGAAATTCCGACCAATATTTTTTTATTCGTCTTATTCACGTCTTATAATCCCATTTTTAAGAAGTTTTAGATATTCAAACAAAAATTGTATTAAAACTAAATATAAAATTATTAAATATCCGTTGCGTAATTTCTTATTTTCCATCTTTCTTATTTATTTTTAATTAATTATTTATCCTTTACGAGTGCTCCGTCAAAAGATGTACCACCATAGGGCAGTGGGGCCTTTACTTGTTTCTAATTTTATACTGATATACGTAAATTGTGCGACGTAAGTGCATTGTATACCGTTGATTTAGTATTATATTGTAAATCTTTTAGACACCAAATATCATAAGTAACGGATTACGAAAAACCGCTAGCTCTATTTTAAAGTTTTAAGGAGGGTGAGGATTTAAACGCTGATAAAACTGAAGCCATACTCTTCACAAGGCCGTCGTTAATTACGTTCGGCGGAAATGAAAAATATTCACTGTTGAAACCAAGTTCGATATTTAAGTGTCATCCTGAATTCTCGTTTATCATTTAATAATTAATTACATAATTGATAATAAAGCGAATAACTTCAGCAATCTTTAATCGGTCATCGTATCTATTTGTATTGGCTAAGAAATTACGATAGGCGTGTAGTCTCCTATTCGGCTATCAGCTGTAAACAATACACTTAAAAAAACTAGATTCAAAATCTGCACTATTATACTAAAACGTCGCACTGTCTAACTGTTTGATCTATGTAAAATTTATCACATTTCAGTTTAACATATTTATTCTTGAATTTTGTAACATTTTATTATTTTCTGCATTATTATAAAACATTAATTAAAATATAGTCCTATTGTTACTAATTATATTATATATTTTTGAAATTTTTAAATTATATATATATATATATATATATATATATATATATATATATATATATATATATATATATATATATAAACCAACATGCCGTTGCAAATATATAAATAATTTCTTGTTCTGATCGTAGATTAGAAATTAGTGAAAGTATAAGGGTGGCTTTGATGCGTATAGGATGACTCCTAAATAACGAACTTGTTTTTGCCAGTGAATATTTTAGGGGTATCAGTTTTTCTTTTTTTGGAATTTGTTACGTATACGTGTTAGGTCTAAAATATAAATCCAAATCGTCAGCACGCCGTGTTTTTTCAATGTGAGGTAACTTAAGTAAGTCACTTCTTAAAATTAAAAACAATACACACTGTGGTACACCTCGGTGATAAATTTTGACGGAGGATTTATGTGCGAGATAAGTAACATAGAAAATTCTACTGCTTAAGTAAGATTAACTCGATAAATCTAAAAAAAATCAATAAATAATGAGATTACGTCAAGCCTAATTGAAGACTTTTTTTTATTCAACAACACCAACAATAAAAGTATATTTGCATAAGTAATAAACATAAAAGAAAATATAACACCATGGGGTTACAAACATTGTGTACCGGGGATTACCACAATAACACAGTAAGAATATAAAAAAAGAAAACAAAACGTTAAATGCTGCAGGAAAAAAGCACAAATAGAAACCTGCGACTACAAAAGATACAAGTTTTCTAATTACAAATAATACATGATAATATAGAAACTTAAGTCTAAACTACAAAAATATATTGTTCAGGTCGTGAGTTCTTCAATAAATACTAAGTATGAAAAAAAAAAAGTGGATGACACGGGTGTCGAAGGTGCTTAATAAGTAAAGAGGTTAATTAACTAAATTGTAATTAAAAATTATAATTAATTACTACATGTTATGTTTGTATTTGGAATGAACAGCATTACAACTATCTATTTCATTAAGTATATTTATATTTTGTTTATTTATGTATAAATGTATATATATATATATATATGTTATACAACTTTGTGAACATGGATTCGTTATACATAGTTGTATCACTTGTGAAATGTAATGATTTTAAAAAATAAACAACAAAAAGGGAGTTAAAATAACTAAACTTTTCAATGAAAAATCACAAAAATTTTCGGCTGTTAAGCCATTATTACGTACTCATAAAAAATAAAATATAAAAATATATACAGTTCATGATAAATAAGTAAAAATACAATTTAGAAAAATGATCAAAGTGAAAAAATGATATTTATAAAATAAGCTAAGCCGTTCCGCTATCGGATTATTATATATATATTTATATTTAATTTTGCTAATTTTTTAAATTGTAAAAATTAGTATTCTTTTTACACTTTATATTTTTCATGTATTGTACATATATTTTTATCTTTTTTTACGTTCACTCGATAATGGTTCAACAGACGAAGAGCTTTGTGAATAAAAAAGTTTACTGATTAATAACTTCTTAGTTTATAGTTGCATCGGATCAGGTTTTCGTATATTTTAGCGATAAAAATTTATAGGCGTGAATGATTTTGGACGTATGAAATAATTCTTCGAATTACTTTCGCGGTCTATTTCAATATAAATTGACGCTTTTCGTGTGTCCGAAATATCGAATTCCATAAATTCTTCGAATAAATAATATTAACTATTCGCTCAGTCATAATTCTGATGAGTAATTAAAAAATAAAAAAATAGCAAAATTCGTTAAAAATTACGTTCGAATTTTGCGGAAATAATTTTCTCGATGTTATTTAGGCGACGAACGATTAAATATAGCCAAGACCAGCGACATGAGTAATAAAATTGAAACGAAACCTGGGGTTCATTTGGACGAATAACATTCCAACTAAAATTACAAATTCCATCCCACGCTGAAATAAAGAAAAAACCTTAACGATTAATTCGGAATACAAATAGGCGAATACAAAATAAACACAACGCATGTACGACATTTTTACGACGTCCGAAATTAATTTATTTGCTACGCCAGTCATCGGCGTTTTACGTCTGTAAAATCAATCGTCTTCCAATAAATAGAAAATTACCAAACCCTTCTCTTCACAGACTTTAATAATAATAAAAGCCTCTTTCGGTATTTCGTCCATGTTGACGTTGACGTAAACGTGACTTGATTAAATAAAATTCGTCATGCAACTTAGAAGTCTGTATATATTTATGTGTGTGTGTGTGTGTATCCAATTTTTAACCACATCTTTTGTTATAATCTCAATACTTCTGTTCAGATCTAGATATTCGTATGGAATTGTATGGCTGTTTTATTCTCTTTTCCACTTGTCATTCCAATATACGTGTGTTATATATATATATATATATATATGAATGTACATGTATATGTGTGTGTGTCTTTCCAAATTTATATAATTTCTTTTAACTAAGTCCCATCTGTTTTTCTTAATTATACTAAGTATTAATCAGTAACCTCTCTTCAAATGTATTTTTGGTTTCTCTATAAACCTCTTACTTGAATATTCCGAATATTACACAGTTTTCGATACGCCATCAAATATCCAACTTATTTTGTGTTCTTTAATTATTTATGGTCGCATTAACACTTTTTGGTGTGTATATATATATATATATATATATATAGAGAGAGAGAGAGAGAGAGATAGTGAAACAATACACATTCATTCAGTCTTTTTACAACATGTTCGAACACTTTTTCGAGCATAGGTCGCAGAAATTTTGACATTTCTTCAGAAACCCGAGTTTTCACATCTTTCAGATCTCGTGGTCGTATTTCGTAAACGCGGCTCTTAAGGTATCCCTGCAAAAAAATCGCGCAACTTTGAATTTTTTTCGAAACCCTCTTTGTGCTGTCGTGATCAATTCACGCCGAAAATAACGTTTTCGTTATTCAAAAAAACAAAACCGTGTTCTCTGGGTCACTCTATCTATATATACATATATCACTTCATTATTCTGTATCGGATTAATGTTTTTACTTTTGAAAGGAAACCTCATTTTGAAGGATAAAACTCTCGCTTATTTATATCTATGTCCGGATCTTTAACGTGCGTGATGTTCGAATACTTTTTCATTTTTTTGTTTTTTTTTTTTTTTATGTTATTTTATAATAGGCTTTAATTTTTCGTTCGATATCGTGATTTTCAATTTTTATTCCCTACTATTTTATCTAGAAAACATTGTCTATACATTATGGTCTTTGCAATCATTTTTTTATCTAACCGGTTCTTTAGCATCATCTGGATCTTTTCCTAATCCATTTTTTTTTATATTAAAAAGCCGTATGACACTTGTCGTAACTTCTTGTAGGAAATTTCAAATGATTTTCGAACCTTTATTTTTCGAAATAGAAACGCGTATTTAAATTCTATATCGTTTTCGAATACGGCGATATTTCTTATACATCGTGTTCGAGTTCAATGAATATATTCGAAGTTCGTTTTAAAGATTTTCTTTGAACTAACTGAGCAAAACTTTTAAGTAAAACCGAATTTTCCGGCGGTTTAATCTAATCGAGCTATTTTCCGAGAATTTAATTTAGAGTTAACTTACCGGAAAATCAAAGTAAAACTATTCGACTTTTTCCTCTCGATTATTTTTAATTCCTTTTCATCTTATCGAACGATAACCAAAACCAAAAAAAAAAAAAAAATCGTTTTTGTCGTGTATATATACATATGCAATATGCATATATTACAACATCGTTTCATACAACGCACATCATCATCATAGTCGTGGGTTCGGTTCGAATATCGTGATATTATGATTTTTAGTTGTACCGTTTGATCACCATCTATTTTTGTCCTGGGAGCATCTAACCATTTGCACTAGTGAACTGGCGCCAGTTTTGACATTGTCCGCGTATTACGTTGATGGTGTTCGTCTTCGTCTACGACTTTCAACCATACCTAGTATTATCAATTTTTCTAGGTTGTTCCGTCGCACGATATGACCATGGAAAGTGGATACACGTCTTTCAACGTTGTCTCGTAATCGAGCATCCGGATTAACTTCTTCTAATATCGACACGCTTGTCTCTTCGCTTTCCACGGCACTGTCAGTATTCACCGCCAGCATTACATTTTAAAAGCATCGAATTTTTTTCGAACGTCCGTCTCTTTCAAAGTCCAACACTCAGATAAGTATCGGAATGCAGAAAATATTAACATTTTCATTAGGCGCGTTTTAGTGATCATCGTTATATCATGACGTTTCCAGATTTTTAAAAATTGAGTTAGTGAAGCCTTCGCTGTCATTATTCGCATTTTAATTTCATCTGTTGAACCACCATTTTTCCTGATACGCATATATATATATGTGTGTGTGTGTGTGTAAAAAACGGGCGTCACAATTCATTTAAAGGTTACATTTTTTCCTATTTTAAAATCTGTTTCCGTAATAACGTTCAGTTATTTTTTTATTAATTAATACCATCTGCGCAAATTAAACGTTGATTATCGTTAAACGACAGTTTTATCTATTTTTTATATAGTCAGCAGATAGCGCCCCTTTCGTTAAATTCGTCCTTGGCGTTATGAACAATAATAAATTAAATTGATGTTTTTAAAAATAAATTTGAAATTTACCATAATCTGGTAGATTACTTTCTGGGGGATTTCTGTGTGAACGTCCATTTGGATAACGCTGTCAAATTTTTACGTAAATTGGACTCTTGATTCGTGTAGAAAAAATAGTTGTAGTTCCCTCTAGGTTTTAGTGAAAAGGAAAATGTATCGAATATTCATTGACGGGTAACAGCTGACGATACACGTGTGGTAGAATACGCGTTGTGTGGTATATATATATATATATATGGAATTCAATATTTTTCGGAAAAAATTTAAAATGCGGTATAAATCAGACTACGCATACTAAACGACCGTTGCTTTTTTAATTATAAGTAAACTTAACAATGGGCGTTGGTGTTATATATATTTTTATATTATATGAGAGTGTGTGTGTGTGTTTGAAAATGTGTGTTACAACCGATGTCCATTTAACGAATTTCATTTATTTGTTTATAAAAAAAGTAAAATAAACCGAGAACAATTTCGTTTTTAATAAAATCGAAATTAAAGTCTGTAAAAAAAAAGAAAAGTGAAAAACTGTTAATAGTAAACGATTATTGAGTTATGATGCACAGAAGGGGTTATATATATATATATATATATATATATATACATATAGTATACATGTGTGACAAGATAAAATTATAAATATAAATTACTGGTTGTATTTGATTGTCATTTTCGGATCATTAAAATGAAATTGTTTATAAAAATTATAAACAATGATAAAAATGATAACAATGTACTGTATATTGTATTGGAAATATAATTAACTTATTTTAAATTATTTCGATGTAGCGCGTTTAGTTTTATACCTTTAACAATACGCTTCAGTGGTTATGCCACCTTTAGGTCATTAAAGTTAAATTAAATAAGAATAACGATTAATATATTGATAATAAAAATACTATATAGACTATTGTATGTGTAATGTGTATATTTTATTTATATTATTATTGTTTGTCAATAATTGTTGAAAAGTTTTGATAAATTTGATCGAATCCAATTGACTGATTTCCACCTCTTTTTTAAAATGAAATCACTATTATACATATCGCCGGGGGGGGAGTACATGTGTACCTTTCTAGGCCGGAGCTTTAACTGGAACGGAGCGCGTTCACAGACGTCGGAGAGTGGAATGGCCTACAGATATATAGGTTTAGCTGTGAATAAGACAGTAGTCAAATAATCAGTCGCAGATCAAAAGCGGCTACTGGTGGAAAGTTTCTAGCAGACGATTCCAGTAGCGACAGGGTAATGAGATTTGGAGCGCAGAATGGAAGTCTGGGAACTTGCCTAATAAAACTCTGTATATGCTCGCTGATGACTCCCTTGGTGGATACGGACCGCCAAAAATGTCTCTCAATCGTTACCTTCCCAGTAACAAACCGCTGCCTTGCGGTCACGGTTTGTATCCAAAGGCTAGGTTGTCACACCGAATAAAGTGACACTTTTTATTCCTTCACTCTTCTTACCATCCTTACTCTAGGTATTCATACCTCCTAGTTTTTTCCCCTTTCCTCAAACCCTTTGTAATGTATCAACTATCATTTGCCGGTTGTCTCTTGGTCTATCCTTTACATTGGGTCACATATGATACTTGTATGGGCACCACTATAGCTGCTGCGCATCAGCCTTAATGTCCCGCCCTGTAATTGCGTCTTTACAAATCTCATTTCTATTATCTTCTCTCTCCTTCCCTTATTAAAAGTTTGTGCGGCGGTGGTAACAGGCTCGGTGAGCTGGAAGTTATTAGCTGCATCTTACACGACTGGCGGTACACCCTATATAGTCGCTTCCACCTGGAATAGAGTATCAGTTGTATTCGGCAGTCGGATGTATGTCTAGGTAGGCCTGTTTAAGTTTTCCGCTGCCTGCCGCTAATGCGGAAGAGGTTAGAAAAGGTTCCCTAAACATCGACTATTCCACTACAACCGGGTCAGTATTCCGCGGCTGCGGATACTCTGATGAACGGAAAGAACGACAAGAAAAAAATAAACTTAAAACTCTGACTATGGTTCATAAGAACCCTACACAGGATAGTGGCAGCACATCAGAAAAAAGAACTGCACATCTTACAAAAGAAGTTGACAGATGGGATATTATTATAGCCGCTTTATGCGAGACGAGACTACTCGGAGATGGTAGTATCTACGAATCAGTTGGCAACTATGTACTATTTTGTCAAGGCCATCCTTCTGGACACAGGCACTTACATAGTGTTGGTATTGCGCTTAGATGGCAGTATGTGAATTTAATTATTGTTAGTCCAGCGACATACGGAGCTAGACTGATAAAGCTGACGCTAAAACTGGAAGGCGGAAGTATCATCCATATTATTAGTGCGTATGCACCTATGGTACACTCTGAAGATATTATAATAAGAGATTAACTTTTACGCTAAATTATTTACATTACTAAACAGTATTCCATCAAAGTACAGATTATTTCTGTTGGGAGATTAATAATACTTAAGTTTTGGCCTAATGTAATAGGCAAGCACGAGCTTAAAGGCACCAACAGTAATAGAGACTTGCTCCTTCAACTTTGCATAAGCCTTGATTTAGTAATAGCCACATATGCAAAGGTACATGAATGAATGCACGGTCGAAACACTGCCACGTGATAAATTTCATAATTGTGTGACGAGAGCATCGCAATGATATACGCATTACCAGGGCAATGAAAGGAGCTGAGTACTTTACTGATCATAGGCTCGTGAGAACGGTTGTGTTAATGAAGAAACGCCAAATATGCAAAAGGCACACTAAATTAAAGACGCTTCGTTTTTATCTTGACGTTTTAAGAAATACAAATAACAAAAGTTCTCAGAAATTAAGACAGAAGTTCAAAGAAAATCGCGGAGGTTCAAAAATAAATGTCGCATATGGGAAAATTTTAATGACGTGGAGTGTCCTATTCTAATAATTATCTGTAGTCATCTAAAAAGTAGCGTTGTACGTAGAATATTATGTTTCACGACCTCCAGTTATTTCGTATACCGTTACTTCTCCAAATGATTACCCGTATTTTACTCGGAATCGTTAATAATTGCGCGTCAAAATTTGATAACGCGCGATTGAAAAGGTTAATAAATTTTAGCAAAAAATTATATAAACTTGGCAATAAAGGACATTTAGTTTAAGTTCTAAAAACATTTATACAACGCTTTCGAAATTATTTATAGTTATTTAAAAATCAGTATCATATTGAAATATATACTCCACAAACAAAAAGTGGCCGTTACAATTTCGGAAGAAGCTAAATTTTCTCCATTTCGTTATACGCGGCCGAGATGAGAACGACTAAACCAGTCGATAAGCGACGCATTGACACATTTGAAATATGTTGATCGTGGACTGAAAGAAATACAAATCTCCCAATACGGACAGAAGTAGACATAGATTTACATAGATTATACGATTCGCCGATTTTTTGAACATATTGTAAGAGGAGAAAATCTAGAAACAATATTACTTCTCGGTAAAGCACCTAGTTCAAGAGGAAGTAGCAGAGTGCTTCGGAATGAATAATTTCGTACCGCGGGAACAATAAGTCATTACAGCTCAGAACAGGGATTTATGAAGAGCGCTCTCAGGTTATAACGGACAGAATTGACTGAATACAAAATGGAACAATGTACAAAATAACACTTTATAACGTTGTAAAATCATTTTCTCGAAATATTTCATATATGAAAGCGTGTAATTTTGTATAAAAAATCGATTATAACGCGCGTCTGAAAGGATTAATCACACATTGGTCGCTTTACACTTTGATTTCGTTATCTTTTTAGAAAGATCCTCATGATTATTATCATTTTTATCCGGAAGGTGGACTTCGTCTGATAGCATGTTAGAAAAGGCGGGCGCAAGATTATACCATAATATTTTTGGCCGTTTGAATTAAGAACATTATTTAAACGTTCCCAGTAGTTATTATCTCGATGACAAATTTTTCTCTCTGGTAAAATTAGTACCAGTCTGGGACTACCCTGCGGAAAATAATATTACTACTACTATTACTACTAATATTATAATCATCATAATCATTGAACAGTTTGTTCTACGTCAACTATGTAATTACGATAACAGAAAATAGTCCATTCAGATTGTCCTTTGGAATAAAGATAAACCGAGACGTTATTAACCCAGAGATGAACGTTTCGTATTCAGACAAAATGTGCTGATGATATCTTTTTCCTGAAAGATATTTACACCAAGTAAAATAAAGAAAAGATAAGCGGCGTCTTCTGTGAAAGTCGAAGGTTAACTTCAAGGAACAGAAAAAAAAAATGTTAATGACACTTTGTTCATGATCAAAAACGACGTAGAACGGTTAGTTCAAAAATCAGTCTATGGGAACAAAACAATATTCGAAAATATACAGATTACACGCTTTTATACAAATGTGTAGATATAAACGTATGTATATTTTCATATATATATATATATAGAAAGAGAGAGAGAGATGTGTGTGTATGTATATGATATTAATAATTTCGCATGATTTCAGTTCAGTTATGCATGTAAATTAACGTTAATTTTCCACATTTTATGAACATCACCATCTGCACGATAAAAGCTGCATCATTTTAACTCTGCTTTTGGCAAATGATAAGGCAAATGCGATGTGTAAAGGTATATATATAACTTGTCTAATACTATGGCCGTTAGCTTTTTAGTTTTTAGGCTTAATGACCGTTTGCATAATAGACGCATTTTCACCGGCCAAGCAAAGAACGCCGCAAAGAAAACGCTAAGTGTTGGTAACACTTTAGATAAACCTTATTCTCTTAACGGGTTAACTAAACTTACTAATGGAAATATATATATATATATATATATATATATATGCATGTATACAACTTCAACAGTAACCTATCACTTCTGCTTCTTAGTTTTCCTTTCCATTTTGTGGCATTATTCTGTCTTTAGCCGTTTTTTGCTTATATATATATGTGTGTGTGTGTGTGTGTACAGGAACCATTTTATTGCCAGTATACACGAGAAGAATGCATTAGTTAAAGCAAGAAGCAAGTAGAAATAAATAAAATGTGGATAACGGAGGTAAGCTAACGTTTTTAACTCTTTAGACGAAAGATAATCCATTTCGGTGCGGTTTGTTTTGTTAAAAAATATCAAACCCCGCGAACAGCTTACCACCCAAAAATAGCATTCACCTAAAAATAACATTTTAACTGAACAGTACACGTATGCTACGTGTAAACTGACTGTTTTGTTAAATCATTCACTCACACACACACACACACACAAAGAAATTGAATAAGATAAAGTTAATAGGAATATCGAGAGCACGTTAGAAAGAAAAAAATTGACAAAAACTTTACGAATTGTTTACTTAAGTTAAATTTTCTCGGCCTGTTTGTATAAAACGTGTGTATATATATAGATATATATATATATATATATATATATATATATATATATATATATATATATATGTATATGTATATATATATATATATATATATATATGTATATATATATATATATATATATGTATATGTATGTATATATATATATATATATATATATATATATATGTATATATATATATATATATATATATATATATATATATATATATATATATATATGTATCGTATATAGGTGTAATGTGTCAAATTCGTGTCAGAATTGAATGCTAGTGATATTACATGATAGATTTGATCGAGATAGAAAACAAAATGGTAATGGGACATCGAAACGAATATAGGTTGCCAGGGTGCTATATGATCTTATTAATTCTTAACGTATTCATGAATATGATATTTACAATTAAATAAGCGATACTCGGATTAAGACTAGTAATAGAAAAGAAAATAGAATTAAACTAACCACTTTATATCGCTTTTGAAAGTGTTTGATAAATGTGACTAGAATTTGCTTAATGAAATACTGGAAACGATAAATATAGATGATAGAGATAGAAGATGATAAAAGCATTATACAAGAATCAAAAAACAAAAAAAAAAGAAGTAGAAACTGAAGCAATTAAGGAAAGGAGTCGGACAAGGATGCAGCTTATCACCTATGCTGTTCAACACACACACACACACACATATATACACATATACATAACAAGCGGTTAAAGATTGGAAACAAAAATGTGGTAATGGAATCTCAGTAGGTGGTATCAAAATAAGCATGTTTATGTTTGCTTGCAGATGACATTGCGATAATACGAGGAAGTGAAAAAGAATTAAAATCTTCCCTAAATCTGATGGACCGGATATTTCAGAAGTATAATATGAAAATAAATAAGAAGAAAACAACTGTAACGGTATGTAACAAAACAAAAGATAAAAAAGAAATATGAACATATAAAAGAGAATTGCAATGGCAAAATTACCGTTTAATAAAAAACAAAACTTATTACCATCAAAAAATAACCAAATGGAAACGAAGAAAATATTTATTAAAGTATTTATATAGAGTATACCGATGTATGGGTCGAAAACGTGGAATTTGAGCAAAGCAACTGAAAGCGTCCGAAATCTGGTGCTGGAGAAGAGTGGAAAGGTGTTCTTGGTCGGAAATGATAAGAAATGAAAAAATATTAGAAAGAGTCAATGAAAAAAAGAAGTCTAATAAGAACACTAAAACAAGAAGAATTAAACGGATTGGACATATATACAGAAACAATGAATACCTAGTATAAATAATAGAAGGAACCGTGGAAGGGGAAAAGATCAAGAGGAAGGTAAAAGCAGATAACTATGGAAGTATGAAGAAATTGGCTCTATCCAGAAACGTTTAATCATGGTTATCCACAAATATATTAATATATTGGGGAATTAAGAAGAAGATATATATATATATATATCACGATATGCCTATACCAACCCACTGCTGAGTGTAAGCAGTCCTCAAATTTTTCAAACGATTTCTATCTTGTACTGCTCGGATCCAATTGATCCTTGTCCATTTAACAATATCATCTCGCCACCTAGCCATAGACCTTTCTCGCGGACATTGGCTGCCAATTGGCCAACACTGTAATATCCGTTTAGTCCATTGTCTTACCAAGTGTCCGACCCATGTTCATTCTAGCCTAGCGAGCCGCTCCACTACGTCTACCAATTTCGTCTGTTATCTAATCTATGTAACTATCTTGCGATCTTTGACCTTGATTCCAAGAATAACCCTCTCGTTAGCCGTTTTGGTTTTCCTAATACTTCTAGCTGTCCCTTTAGTAAGGCTCCACGTTTCAGCTCTGTATATCATGACTGACATCACACATTGATTATACCTTTTTTTTTAAAGGCTATTCGGTATTTCTCTATTTTTAAAAACGTTTCCTAATTTCCAAAATTCCACCCAGACGAGCGATATTCTTTTAGTTTCCAGATACATTACATTATTGTTATCCATAGTAATTAACTGTCTCCCAGGATCGACTTACGCGTTCAATTGTTTCGCAGTTTAGAGTTACTGCCGTTTCTTCCTCGGTATTCGTCTTTATTTTGTTTTTTTCGTACATTTATTTTAAGTTTCGCAGAATGCTCATCAAATTCGTTTATCATTAATTATATTTCATCAGCACTATTACTTATTAAAACTATATATCACCTGCAAAACGTGACTCAATCTTTCCCCGTTTATTCTGATACCATTGAGCTCCAGATAAATTTCCTGAAGACAACTTCCAGGGCAGCAGTGAACGGTTTCGGCGATATGGTATCACCCTATCTTACTCCTCTCTTCAATTGTGTGTTTATGTTATTATTATTATTTCGCATCAGCCGTTGATTGACTACGTTATCCACTTGTTCTGCAATTCTTCTTTCTCTTTTTTCACGCAACTGTCCTTATCTCTTCGCAGTGTGGTTTATAAAGTGACAGTTTTTTATGTTTGTTCGCGAATCATTTACAGTTAAATATGTACTTTTTAAAACTATTTTCGCGGTCGATATTCGTAATTAGATACGATAATTTCGGAATAATTGCTTGAAACGTAAACTCGGGTTTATTTACTTTTATGATTAAATGGTTTTTTTTTTGTACGCGGTTATTTTGTAATGCTATACCACTTCAATTGGAATATCGGCGCTATTACTTCCGCTTTTTATATTTATGCATTCCCAGGCCGTTTGTAATTGGTCCTTTTTCTGTGGTATCATCCATCCACCACTTAATCCTTGCGGGAGGGTGTTAGCCGACTGCTAGTGGTCTTGACTACATGTAGAAGGATACCTATAATTAGCACTCTATGTTGTGGTGCTATGTCTTCGGACGGTATTACTTTAGCATCCAATGCAAATTTAACATCTTTCTACGTGGCTGGAGTGGTTTCCACTCACATAGGTAACGATGTGCGTTCGCCTTTTTTTTTTTGAAAAAGATATTTACTATTATTAAATCTTGCTCTTGCGTACACTTGAGGATTCTACATCCCTGCTCGTTCCTGTTTCCACTGGTCTCCATGATATCGCTCATATCCACCTCTTGCTACATACACGTGCCCATTTAGGTTTCAATCTATTAATACATGTTCACTTTCTGGTATGTTGCGTATAAATTCACTGAGTTGATCCCAGAAATTATCATTTTCATGTTCCGAGTTCCCTGCGTGTGGTGCATAATATAAAATGATTCTTGCCTGTGACTGGGCTACATTGATTCTAATAGTCATAATTCTGTCCGAAAGTCTATTTACTTCTGTTAACTCTCCATTTTTGACTGACTATAATTCCAACTCCATTTCGTACTGAAGTTATGCCGTTATAAAAAAGTCTGTAGGCGTCATCAATATTCTTGCTCTTTGCGCCTTTCCATCTTGTTTCTTGGACATACGCTTTGTCAATTTTCCTCCTAGAAAGCACTTCCGCTAGTTCACGATTCCTGCCTATTAGCGTTCCAACGTTAATTGTAGCTAGTCGGGTTTTTATTTTGTTGTTTTTGTTGTTAGTAATAGGGAGTTGGCTTATGTCGTCCTTGCATAGGTACTCGCATACTTCTCACGCCGTCTTTGCGAGAACGGCTTGCGTCGCCTGGGGGTAACGCCCTAAAACGTGCCTATTTATTTATTTATTTATAAAGCGACCATTATATTACTTACGAAGTTGTTTTTTATTTTTATTCAAACTGATAACGGCTTTAATGGTGATGAGTGTTCTAATCGTTTTTTAAGTTTACGAGAATACCTGGACAAAGCGTGTTTATTTTCGACGGTATATATATCGTGCTATATAAAGCGTTTACTAATATGAAAGGAAACTATGGATACTATAATGAAAACCAATTCAAATAATTCTTCTAATTCTTTTTGTGCCGTACCCTTCAAGGGTGTAGGGAATCACAACTGTAATTATATCAGTCCTTCTTGTATACTGCATGAGCTCTTTTTTGAGGTGACATTTGGTCCACTTTTTTATATTCTTGATTCAGTTTTGTTCGGCGCCTTCCTGCGCGCTTTTTTCTACTCAATTTTGCCTTGGATTATGAATTGTAGAAGCTTGTAACGTTTCCCTTTATTAACAATGTGTCGAAAATAAGCTCTTTTCGTCTCTTTTTAAATATTATCTTTGACTTCGTCATTTCTAAGACTCTCTGGTTTTGTCTTTTAGAAGCCCACGAAATCTTTGAGCATTCTTCTATGTAGCCATATTTCAATTGCTTCATGTCGTTGAACTTGTCGTTTATTAAGTGCGATTGCTTTTATTCTGTTCAGCAATATAGGATAGATGTCTGACCAGTCGTTGTCTTATGCTTAAATCGCGTTATAGATTTTTCAAGTTGTCAAATTCCGATCGAACTTGGCCACATCTGCTTTTAACTTCGGCATCCAACTGATCTATTATTATACAGCTGAGACAATTAAATTTATCTACCCTCTTCAACATTTCATTGTTTTACGTAATCGAAGTCTAATCGATTTTCTGCTTGCTAGCTATCATTTTCATTTTTGGCCCTTTTCACGTCTGGATTACATTTAACGACGGTAATAATCGATTATTCCACATATTGCGATCGAGTAATCGTGTTCCAAACTTTTGTAAAAATTCACTTTTTCTACGGAGATCTGAAAACGTTATCGTGTTTGTATTGAAAGCTCAAAAATGTATCGTATCGATGATTAAATTAAAGTGTACTATCATCGGTTCGGCGAAATAACCTTATTAAACTAATATCGTACGTAATTTTTCCTCGTTTTCCTTTCCACCGTCATATCGTGTTTCTGGATTTACATAAAAATAAAGCAGAACTATTTCATTTCACATCGAATAATACGAAATTATTCGTTTTCTCTACGATTTTCCAGAGAAATATTGACAGATCCAATTTTTATTTTCATCATTAAATCTCGAACTAGCATATATCGATATCGTACGAATGGTATTACGTCTCATATTATACGTATTTCCCATTTTATTCCCAGTGCAAAATAAATAATTTATCCTCATGAAAAATAAATAATTTCTCCGCAAACCTATTCTTTCTTCAAACATTGTAATTATATTGTATATTTTATTTTTTCTTTTGACAAATATAACTCCTTTCGTTACCGCAATAACAGTATCTGTTGACTTAGTTTATGTTCTAATGTCTAACGTATCACCAGTGATATGTCCATTTTTTTCTCTTATCTATTTTAATTTACTATTTTTGTAGGATAACGATGAATTATTTTAATGTTACCTAACTAAAAAAAAAAAAAGTACACATATATATATATATAGCGAAAATAAATGTTATTTTATAAACTAATTTAACACGTTGGTCGTGATAATACGTACATAATAAAAATTAGCTGAAAACTATATACATATATTAGCTGACCCGGCGAACTTCGTATCGCCCAACAATCAATAAATGTATAAATTTATTAGCTGAATTAAATAAAGCACAAATACCGATGGAGAATTAGGAACTATACAAAAAATTAAAAAACAAATTTATAACGAAATTTAAATGATACGTCGATACTTTTTAATTTTTGTAGATTTATTGAACTTAAATGCATCGTAGAATCGGCCGATTAAAAATCGCCGGCAGAATTTTTAAAAATCGAAAATGAAATTTTCAACTCGCGAATTCTCGATACCGGTTAATTTTTAAGACATTTATCTAATAACATAGATTATAGATCTCCACGTCTACTTTCTTTTAAGACCAACCCAACCCCTTTAGCTACCATAGAGGCTTCAAAAAGGGCCCAAAACCCTTTAAGCCCGATTTTCTCGGCGATTATTCGATATAAAAATACGGCAATACCATCATTAGACGCGTCTTTTAATGACGAATAACTTTCATTAAAACACTATTTCCAAAATTTCGCATCGTTCGCGAATTATTGCGAAAAAATCGGAATTTCGAAAAAATCGCAGTAACCCTTTCGCAATTTTCGGATCGGGTTTGAAATTTTTTTTCGCGTTTTTTTTTTTGTTTCATCCGATAGATCTTATATAGTAACGACTATTTGTAAAGTCGGAATCGTTTAAAAATGTTTACGTCGCTCGCTATGCCTTGCCAAAGGTGGCAGGTCATCGATTTTAAAAAATTCGTAGCTCGACACCTGTCGATCGTAACGAAAAACGGTTTTCTGTTTCGTAACGGTCATTTTAATATCTACCAAATCGATTCTATCGAAATTTTTCCAAAATCGAAATTTAAATAATTTACCCTCCTTCAACCCCCTAAACGCCCTGAAATTTTTTTTCGAATTTTTCTCGCCGTAAAAACCACCCTTGAACTTCAACGAACATTTAAAAAAAAAATTGGCCAAATTGGTCCAGTCGCTGTTGAGTTATGCGCTTACAATGTTTAGCGATTCATATATATATATATATATATATATATATATATATATATATATATATATATATATATATATATATATATATATAAAGTTATTTACGTCATATGAGGAAAATTTAAAATGAGAATAATCATTAGCGATAAAAATAGAAAATAACAAAGATGATACGGCTATTAATGAATAAGCATTAAAATTATTAAAATTTTATCAACTATTATAAAACTGTATTTTGTAATCTGAATAATCTCTCGTTATTCCTTCGATATACGAGTGCATGTTTCTAAAATATAATTTCGCAAAAGCGAAGTATTAGTGTTAAAAAAACCCTGTTAAAATAAATGTAAGTTTACTCGATTATTTTTCATATAATAGTGACGTGTTTATCCTTAAGGATATATTAATAACAGTTTCGCTTTATTATGGAAATTTGGCGAGTAACTTAATTTGAAAAAAAAAGGATCTACTGCTAACATTTAAAATGTAGTTAAAATCAATATATTTTTCATTTTTTTTGTTTTTAAAAAAAGAAGAAAGATTACAAACCTTTGCGTTTGTCAAGGTGTATACCCAGATATTTTACATATACCATTCTGAGTATATTCTCGGTCGAAAATAATTCTGCGGTTATTAAAAATTACTCGAAATGACTTATCCTCATTGATTTTTATCTTCCATGATTTGCACTACGATGATATTTCGTTAACTGCAGTTTGCAAGTTTTTACTTGCATTTTTGGTACATTTGTCTGAGCACTGGATCATTGTGTCATCAGTAAAGGTCGCTACATCGACATGTGATAGTGTAGGGATGTCCGCTGTATACATAATATATATATAGACTAGAATGCGTCGTTTGGCCGGTCCTCTTTCAATCTTCCATTGACTACAACTGTTTATGCAACGTCCCCTATTAAGTATCGAATTAATTGGGATTTATATATATATATATATATTTATAATGTATGCACACGAAATTTACAATTTCCTTTTGTAATGGATGAAAAACTTTTTTTATGCTCGTTAATTTACAGTAACACGTGGAAAATTTAAAAAAAAAAAAACATAATTTCGTTAATGGAAATTTTTATATTTGAATTTTTGAGTAGAATTTTTAATTTCGTTTTTCTCGTTTTTCTCGTTTACTGATTTTCGTTTCACGAATATCATAAAAAAAAAAATTAATTCCGATTAATGTTTTTAACTTATTATTCTTTATTGTCACACAAATTGAGTTTAGGTTATAAAGCCATTACTACTCATTGTATATACAAATTAAAATAAACTAAACGCTAATGCTAACAAATGAGTTATAAAATATAACTAACTAAACTAAGCCATATAAGGATAATTATACACGGATGTGAAAATTACAAAATAATATTAGATTTATATCGTATATAAAAGGGGCGAGTGCTATTAACACAGAGGGATTATTTAAGCATAGGAGGTATGCAATAGAGTACGGAGAGGGAAGATACCTAACTGTAGTAATAACTTGATTAAGGTTTCTCTGTGTGCACTATATAGATTGTATGAAAAAATTGCATGATTTATGTCTGCTGTCGAACCACAGTCCAACGGGGACCGGCAAGTACTGGAACTAACCAGCCCTGTTATATAAATATATTGATAATCGTCTAGAGTCCTTCTAATAAAAGGCGATGCTCCCGTATAAAAATTAACAAAAAAAAAAAAAGTTAAAATCACAAAAAATTTATACTTATGAAAAATCACAAAGTTTTTCGACTGTTAGGCCATTATCGAGTGAATATTTAAAAATAAAAAATATGAAATGAAGGAATATTAGTTTAAGATTCAGAAATCAGCATTGATGAAGAACAGGATTAATAAAACTAATTAACAGTGAATAACAACACAATCAAAACTATCAATAGTATAAAAATTTTTACATAAGCCGGTGAAATAATTAAAGAAAAATTTTTAGTAATTTTAACTTCTTTTTTTTTTCTTTATTTTTTAGAAAAATCATTACATTCCATATTCTTCAAATTCGTATAATTAGAAATTTTACAACTTTTATTTATAATTTATGCAAGGGTTAAAAAATGTGATAAAGGAGCACCGAATAAAATAAAATAAAAATGTACATTCGAGCGTCACCTACGTCTATAATGAATTTCGAACACGAATATGCGCCGAGAGGATGACCCTATTGTAAATAAATACTTTTAGTAATTTTTTAGTTTGCGTTTTTTTTTATTTATATAAATAATTTTTCAATTAAAATTTATTAAACATGTTTTGTTCTAACTTATCTACTCATTTATTTTTATTATTAAGTCACGCGGCTGTAATTCGTTTTCTTTCTAGTATTTATAAGCTAATTGTGTTTATATTCAAATTTAAATTATAATAATAAATTCCTGGAATTGTTTATACCTATACGTGTCGAATGGTTTTAACTAGTTTATTAATTTGTACTTTCGGTGACATAAAATCTAATAGATTTCCTTAAATGTATATTATATATGTATATATATATATATATATGTGTGTGTGTGTGTGTGTCGAATAGATTTAACGAGTTTATTTTGTAATTTTCGGTGATATAAATAAGACCTAATAAATTTTCTTAAATATATATATATATACTCATATAAAGTATACTTCTTACTTAAGTTCATTAATGTTAACGATTTAAATATATAACGAATATAATTATCCGATATATTGTAAACATCGGTATAACTGGTGATATCTCTTGAAAATTCTAATCGGGACCGTTCTTTAATTGTAGTCGCTAATGTTTCTCAATACTTCTGTAAATAGACCGATTAAAATGTTAGAATTTGTTTAATATTTCATAATATCGACATTATATATATATATATATATATATATATATATATATATATATATATATATATAGTGTATAGAATTTATGTAAATGGTTATACTTTATAAATGTTTCACCTTGTGGCTTTGTTGTTGTTTTTGTTTAAAAAAAAAAAAAACGATAGTATAGGGTGACCCAGAGAATACGGTCGGTTTTGTTCTTTCAATGACGCAGTTGGTCATACTGTTATAACGGAAACCACGTGCTCCACGTTTAATGTACACAGGAGAGACTAGTTTTTGTCCAGTTTCAGTTATCAAAGCATCCTTTTTTCGTAAAACGTTATTTTCGGCGTGAACAGGTCACGACAGGGCAAATAGAGTTTCGAACGGTATTCAAAAGTTACGCGATTTTTTTTGTGGGGATACTTAAGAGCCACGTTTACGATACGCAACCACTAGATCTGAAAAACCTGAAAGAAAACAAGTCGGATTTCTGAAGAGCATTATTCCATGACACTAGAATTGTTAGTTCCTATATATACGACGGTTGAACATGTATATGGCAGCTGTTTTACTACCGCCATATTTAAACATTTCTGGTGTTACTCCGTCCTCTTCTGGTGCTTTACCATATTTTATTTGGTTTATCACAAGTATTGTTTCACTTTCTAGTATTTCCGGTAAATCATTAGTTCTTTTGTGTAGGAAAATAATTAGGTTGAGAGAGGGAGTTGATTTTGTTAGCAAGGTAAAATGGAACGAAAGTCGGTTGGTTCAATAAGCATCTCTGAGAACAATATTAGGGGCAAATGACGAGAACATGATAAACTGCAAGCATCTCACAAGGCAGGCTGAAGTGGATCATTTTTATACTAACCCAGGTGAAGTCCAGTGATGACCATGTCATCTTTACGGCACTGTATATTCACATTTCAAGGTCGTATTATTGGCCCGACCAAACGCAATTTATTGGTTAGAGGGACAGAACGCCATTTTTATTTCCACAGATACAATAATTTTGTTCTTGAATGTTTGAAGCAGGCAGAGCAATCGCTGTATTTTTGGATGCTCTATCAGCCAGTTTATTTTCATAGAGTCCAATATGAGCTGGAACGTAAAGAGATGTGATTGTTTATTGTGAACTTTTCATTAAGGAATTGATAATTTTCTTTGCTATCCGGTGTTGTTTGTAAGTATATGCATCGTATATCGATTTAAGTGCTACTAGCGGGTTCGAGCAGACAATGGCTGATGAAGATGTGTTACACGGGTCACTTGTAAATTCCTCGACTGCAAGGTGTATTGCACGTAATTCGGCAGACAGATCAATGAAGTATTTCGGAATTATTCCGTTTTCAATGACTGAGCAGCCAACGAACGAATCTAATTAGACCGATTTGTATAAAAAAAAAAACAATTGAACGAGACGTGCTCTCTAAGATACTCTGCTTCATTGTATCATGATAGACGTCACTTTTCTTCGAATTAGCAAGACTTTTGTTTTGTATATATTTTTAATTGATCTATCCCTATATACGAAACTATGTGATAGCTGTGTTTCTACATTATTTCGCCATTGTTTCCTTATCGATATGGCATTTCATTTTTCAGCTTATTAAAACACATAGATATTCAATTTTGTTTTGTTCAATTTGTTAAATTTTGTACTCATCGTTCTCGGTAAAAGGTCTTTTTTTTTAATGCTAGTTAGTAACTTCATTTGTCGTGACAAAATACGGAACAAAACGTTAAATGATATTCCGCTCTGCGTTCATATTTATTATTATTTCAAGATAAATTTAATTCGTTTTACGTATTTGAGATTTTCTTCGTCCTTACTTTAAAGTAAGCTATAAGAAAAATAGATCGTTTACGCAGGCCCTACTCATATTTTAAATTTTTTCCTAATAATGTTACCCGTATACTTAACATATTTGTACGTTTCTTATATCCATCTACAATTCCCGACAAAAACCGAACAAAAATAGAATAGCGTCTGAAATACCGCATTTATTCTAATGCGAATAACTTCCGTCGACACAACATTTTTCGTTTTTTCCTCCTATATGTAAACTTTCGCATTTTCTTCAATACTGTTGGCCAGTATCCATAACAACTTTTTTCTTTCAATTTACTTTATAAAAAGCCAACAAAAAAAAATTGTAAAATGATAAACATTTTAAGAATATCATTTTCCTGGGAAATATTTTACGCTTTTTAAAAATGATTTTAATATATTCGTTCCGGGACCTACTACTACAATATATATATATATATATATATATATGTATTATGTATAAGGTACAAAAAATATCCGGAAATAGTTTCTTCAGACCATGCTTGTCATTTCAATTTGATATTTTGCTTTCTGTTAGACTCATCATCTTCGTCTAAAAACTTGTCTCTTATAGTGCTTTCTCGCGTTTAAGGAAAAATTCAACTTTCCTGGCACAAGGGGAATTGGAATTTATCATAAATTATATTTTGAAACTTACCGTGTTACTCCATATCGAATTCTTAAAGTTAGATTGCCAACTATTGAATTGCTTACTTTTTTATTATTTTTTTAATAATTTTAAAAAATACACATTTTTCAAGGAGTATGACACACACATATATATATAAAAATAAAAAATAAATGTTTAATATCTCTCTCTCGCTCTCCCTTTTTCACGCGCGCGCGCACACACACACACACACACACACACACACATATATATATATATATATATATATATTATTGTGCGAATGCTCGTATAAACTATTATTATTATTATTATTATTTAAAAAAATATATATATAGAGTATTTACAAAGGAATATTTTATTTTTATATTAAAATAAACTATTATATATTTATTAATGAATTAATTATAAAAAATAATAATTTAATAAAAAATTTACTTGACCAGATTTGTAATTTCTTGCCAACCATCCTTCTTCATTTAATGTTAACCGTCTTGATCAAGAAACTAACAACTGAACTTTTAAACTGAAAAACTAGAACTAAACTAAAAATGAACAACCACTCTTTTTTATACATTTTCCTTAAGCCCTGTTAAACAAAAATTACTCGACTCTCTTCATTATTTACTGGCTAAATTAATTTTACTGGCTTTTTTTCTTCTTGACTAACCAAAATTAATTTCCCTTTAGCTACTATAGAGGCTTCAAAAAGGGCCCAAAACCCTTTAAGCCCGATTTTCTCGGCGATTATTCGATATAAAAATACGGAAATACCATAATTAGACGCGTCTTTTAATGACGAATAACTTTCATTAAAACACTATTTCCAAAATTTCGAATCGTTCGCGAATTATTGCGAAAAAATCGGAATTTTGAAAAAATCGCAAGGTGTACACACCCCTTTTGAAATTTTCGGATCGGGTTTGAAATTTTTTTCGCGGTTTTTTTGTTTCATCCGATAGATCTTATATAGCAACGACTATTTGTAAAGTTTAAAAATGTTTACGTCGCTCGCTATGCCTTGCCAAAGGTGGCAGGTCATCGATTTTTAAAAATTCGTAGCTCGACACCTATCGATCGTAACGAAAAACGGTTTTCTGTTTCGTATCGGTCATTTTAATATCTACCAAGTCGATTCTATCGAAATTTTTCCAAAATCGAAATTTAAATAATTTACCCCCCTTCAATCCCCTAAACGCATTGAAATTTTTTTTCGAATTTTTCTCACCGTAAAAACCATCCTTGAACTTCAACGAACATTTAAAAAAAAAATTGACCAAATTGGTCCAGACGTTGTTGAGTTATGCGCTTACAACGTTTAGCGATTCATTTTTATATTATAGAAGATTAACTATTATTATTGTATAACAATAATCCATCCACTACAAATCCGGTCTAGTTTTATTATATTAATATTAATATATTTTAATTTAATTAAATAAATAATTATATATATAAATTTTGTTTTATAATATTGATTAAATTAAATATTAGCTTTCCACCTTCAATTTAATAAATTTAAACTTATTATGACGTGAACATACGACGATCGTCGTAATATATATATATATATATATATATATATATATATATATATATATATATATATATATATATATATAAAGAAATAAAAACAAGAATTGCGACAGCCAAACAAGCGTTTATGAAAAAGAAATATTTGTTTAATAAAAACATGAAAATAGAAATACGGAAAAAACTTTTGGAAACATACATATAGAATATATTACTATATGGTTCAGAAACGTGGGTGTTGACACAAAATTTAAGAAAACGCTTGGAAGCCATCAAAATGTGAGGTTGGCGCCGCATGATGAAGATCTCATGGACACAGAAGAAAAGGAATTCAGAGGTTTGGGGAATGGTAAATGGAAAAAGGAAACTAATAGAAACAATACAGCGAAGACGCGAAACTCTTCTAGGGCATATACTGTGGCATAACGCGTTCATGAAGGTCATAATCGACGGAAAATTAGAAGGAAGAAGAAGAAGGGGACACCTAGAATGACATGGATCGATCAAGTAAAACAAAGGAATGCAAATAACTTATAAAGAGATGAAGAACATGACAGACAACAGGAAAGAATGGAAGAAATGATTGGCTAGCTATAACGACAAGAGCATGCTCTTAAATATGTTGATGATGATGATGATGATATATATATATATATATATATATATATACACTTATTATTGCGTTTAATAGTTTAATATTTCAGTCCAAGTTTATTATCCGCGTACTACCATTTGATTTATATATAAACTTCGTTGCGTATAGAACACCGACCCATTTTGTATGCAAAAAAATCGCATTCGCAACAATAGGACTAATGTACAGGGTTTTCTAATAAGAGCGAGTCGGGTCAATGTCGAAATGGAATCTACCGAGGCTACTAAGTCACTGGTGATTTTAGAGTTAGATGTATTAGATGAGGTTAAGAAGAAAGGAATTGTATAATTGATGGAATAGTTAAAGGTCTATGAGACAGGAAACCAAATAGAGTAAGCGGATGAATAGGGTCGATAGGCAGTGTAGTAAAATATGGCAAATAAGAGAAGTGTTTGTGAGTAGACAAAATGAGCAAAAAGCAGGGGGTTCGAACGTTGGAGTAAATGGTCATGAGAGATTGATATGTGGCTAAGGCGGAGCCTGCTGAGGATACATAGTTCGAACAGGATAAATTGGCGGGTGGTTTCAAAAAGTCAACATTGGGTTTGGGAACAAGAAGAAAGTTATGATGGTACGAGCTCCACTTATGTTATGTTGAATGAAGTATTTGAGGGCTGTGTTTAGTACTGGAGATGGCAAGGCTTTATAGGTTGTTGGAAAACATAGTATGAAATGGGCTACCCTATCCACCTCTTTGTTTCCTACAAGTCCCTTATGACCTGGAACCCATAAGAAGTATACTGGAACTGTATCTTGTGATCTAATTTTAAACGACTCTGCTTCATAGACGTGTGTGAATTTGAAAGACAGCGTTCATAACGTTGATTTTAAGCGCATTGGTACATTGCTTCTTATAGGCCTGTGATTTCAGAAATTCAACCCTCGTAAGGAAAAGTGTAGCTGAGTCAAATAGTACGATATTGGTGGCCATTTTACGTCACCTCCGCGAGAGTAGCCCTATTATTAAATATCGTAAATGCGGGTTATCTATCATGTAGTGATTTTAAACTTGACAGGGTGATTTTGTATTTGTAACGGATTATTAAAAAACAGATTATATACACGCCCAAGGAAAAACATGTTCGCCACATGCTGTTAACATCGACCCACCCATCCCTATTGCAAAACTTTATATTATTATTATTATTATTATTATTATTATTATTATATATATATATATGTATGTATATATATAACGTTTTAGTTGTTATCAACAGTCGTAATTTCGATAACGTATATTGTAATAAATAAAAAATAGTTATCGATTTTAAGTTAACAATTGCGATAACTCCTCTCACCATCCATCTTAACAGTAGTTTCTCACGCTGTTTCTACGTAATAGTGTTCTATTTCAGCTTCTGTCTGTATTCCTCGCATGTATTGTCCAAAGGTTTTTGGTGCATAATATATGCGCATCAGTTATCGATTGAGAATTCGCCTTTATTTAGCTGCCGAGTGGAATTTTAAAACGATATTAAACGTTTTTTCCTAATTTGAAGACCAAATTACTCGTCCGAAAAGTTCATTTGAAGACCTTCCTTTTCGAAAATTTAGGGATTCTGCGATCGTGTTCGGTTGCAGGTTTGTTTTTTCTCGGGTTTATTCTTATCCTTGTTGTTAATTTTTTCCTTTTTAACCATTGTCCCTTCTTTATGATTAAAATTCTTCGAAGAATTCCACGATATGTTGTTCTCGAGTAATTCGCTATCTCAATTCTTTCTCTTCCTTGTTCTTGGTTTCTTACGTTTCGCTTCATTAATTCGTCGAAAAGTAACTTTTACCGCGTTTTATTTTATTTTCGCTGTTTCGATCTTTCTTAACTTTTTTTCTTGACGAGTTAAAATTTTATTCTTCTTGTCTTTCTCAAACTTTCGACTGGTGTGGTCAACCAGAAAAGCTTAACAACCTTAACGCACTGCCTTCTATTCCGATACTAAGTACGTCTTCTATCCCCAATTATCTAGTTGAGATGAATTTTCGTCGTCGTCTTCCTCTTGTTCTCTTGCCACATTTTTCGCCCCTTCTTATTTCTTACGTTGTTCATTAAGTATCTTTTTTCATCGATGTTTTGGAGTACTATGCATCGTGAGAGTAGCCCGTTGTTATTTTTCCATACAAAATTGGCTACCATTCAAGGTGTTAATTATACACAACGCAAGTGCCCGCACATATAACGTTATACGAAGGAGGGTGTTTCCTCGCCAATGATAAATATATATCTTCTTCTTAATCGGTTACCCCCAAGGGGCATCGTGATCATACAGTAACTGTGTCATTTTGCGTCATACTTCTCTGTCGTGTGCCCGTCGCACGCACTGATGTAGTGTTAACCTGCTCCAGTTTCTTATTATATCTGTCCACCTCTGCGGTGATCGGCCCTTCGATCTGTTTCCTTGAATCATCACCTATACTATTAATCACTCCTAGTTCCGCTCACTATGTACGATATGAAAAAAATATGTTATCACTCTTATAACAGCCATATTAGCTAACCGCTGCGTTAGGTTCAGTTCTCGTGCTATGGAAGCATTTGTTAGTTTACGGTTCATGGTATGCGGAGAAGTTTTCTCTAGCACCACATTTCGAAACTGTTAAGTCGGACTAGGCCAGTTTTATTTAACGTCCATGTTTCCGCTCCATATAGTACTATCGAAAATATAAGCGTTTTTACTAACTTTACTGTAACATTCTTATTAATGGAAGCCATCCTTCCATATGTTGCTTAGTTTCACCATAGCACAGCGACTCATTTTAATGCGACGTTTTATTTCTTTGTCTGCGCTCCCTTCACTATTGATTAGCGATCCTACGTACATTACTACTTCAAATCCTGCGAAAGTTTTGTCATTAAAATTTACTCGTCTTGCTCTGTCTATGATCATTACTTTTGTTTTGGACTTATTTCAAGTCCATATTCTCGACTAATGCGTTCGACCTTTTTTAGAAGTATTTTCATTTCGCCAAGGTTAGAGTGTTGTATCGCCCGCATATTGTAAGTTGGATATCTTTCGTCCGCTTATAGATACTCCTCCATTCCATTCATAAATTACCATTTCATAATGTATTCTCCATAAAGGTTAAATAGAACTGGTGATAGAGTACACCCTTAAATAAATAAATAAAGAAAAAGTGTATTTTTACATTTAAAATAAGAAACAACAATTATCATCTGCACGTACCGAAATAAAACAAAATTCTCCCCGTGTATCGCGATATAAATAATAATATAAATAAAAGAAACGAAGCTTAAAGCAAATAAACTGCAGGAAAAACCACCACCAAAACCTGCATGAAAGAAGTATGAAATAAAATGGAATATGAGATAACAGACGATCAGAGTAGCGATGAAGAGAAAAATTAATAACTATATACATAAAATAAACTTAAACTTAAATAATAACTATATAGCATCAGGAATTACGCATCATAATAATGGGATACGCGCTTAGGGTACAATCGTTAAAACATTTTTTAGTTTGCTGATTTGTTACTTGTTGTACATATGGTAATTTCAAAACTCTGTGCATACAAACTATTTTAGTATAAAACGGAGCTTTAAGAATGATTCTACAAAATGTATTTTGCATGGTTTGCAATTTAAATAAGTTAGAGAGACTTGCGTAAGACCACACAGGACACGCATACAACATTATCGGTCTTAAGATACATATGTAGATAATTAGCTTATTTGTGGTATTAACGTAGCATTTCCTATTAAAGATAGGATATAATTTAAATAAAGAGGCATGAGTTTTATTAACGGCGTGTTCTATATGTTTAGAAAAGGTAAGACCTTTATCTAGAATAACATCGAGATATTTGATCTGAGTCTTCCGTTCTAGGGGTGCGTTGTTAATCATTATCGGAGTTAGAGAGTTAGGTCTTCTTTTTGTAAATAATATTGACTGTGTTTTATCAACATTTATGTTAATTTTCCATTTATTGAAGTATGATCTTAATTTCTCAAATCCTATGTTTAGCCACCTGTACGATACGACGTACGTACATCCTTGCTTCACACCTTTCTTAATGTAGAATTCAGCAGATTGCACTGTTTTGTCCATTCGAATTACAATGTTATTGTTTCTATATATATTCTTTATCATTGGTACAATATGTTCCGGAACAACAATATATATATATATATATATCTGCATTTGGGAAGTTATCCAACATATTCCGGAACAGAGATATACCGAACAATTTTGAAGTGCAAACTTTATACCATGTGTCTTACCGATGTTAACATACAGAGCGAAAACGTGGAGCTTCACAAAGGGAATAATTATGAAAATCAGGAGAACGCAAACACTCACGAAATTATAATTTTAAGCGTCAAGTTAAAAGACAGAAAAAACATTACTTGGATCAGGAAGCGCACAAAATTTATCGACGCGGTGGAGCGAATTTCAAAATTAAAATGGACGTGGACTGGACATGTGGCGTGCGTAAAACATATCCTTCATGGTGCCCATTACATTCAAATAGGAAAAGGGACAGACCAACAACACGGTGGCGAGACGACATTGCCAAACATGGAGAGATCAATTGGATCCGAGTGACACAAAACCGGAATCGTTGGAAACATCTGGGACATGCCTGCATCCAGCAGTGGGTTGGTATAGGCATAATGTGATAACGTGATATAAATATTTATAATAACGTCATACTGTAATTTTTTTATTATGATTTCAGACAACGAATTTGAAAGTTCCGAAAGAGACATAGCCTAAAACCCTACTTATGGTATCCACGCTGAATATATTCGAGATTTATTTCGTTCCAGCGCAGGACTTTCCGATTCCAGCAACGTAGTGGAGTAAGTGACGAATATAAATTACTGTTTAAAACAATTCTTCATTTATCTCTGTCAAATGTACTGCCCTTCCACGCGTATATATATATATATATATATATATATATATGAATTTAGCGTGGATATATCTACTCGTATACTTTGTATAGAGTGGCATGTGTTTACGCATAATGAATTTTCGGAAGCTGTATTATTGCGGATTAAGTCGACGACGTCCATTAATGGACTAATAACTGCCGGTAATAATAACTGGATTCGCCGAACGGATAGGAAATTTATTACTTTAAACGTATATATCGGGCACCCTTTCGATGGGCTTGGACTTCACACGACGTATAATAAATACGTATATACATATATATGTATGTAAGTGTGCGTATTATGTATAAGGTTTGTTTTATGGGTGATTTAAACTTCGTAGTACAACAGTTTTGGAAATTGTTACTTGAAAAACTTGATTCGAGAACAATAATACCGTTCCTCCTGTTATTTTAAACGATTTTTCGACAAATTTTATACGGGACACTGTCGAATTTTTATAGGTCACATTTCGGCCTGTAGAGCGAGCTCGGTCTTTTTGCGAAATTCGGTATTTTCGTTTTGTTTTGTTTTTAATGTCTCCGCTTCGACTAATTTAATTTCTGTTTTAATTCCTAATGCGATCGTTGTTGATGAAGTTTTAGGCGATTAATTGAATTCGATAATCAAGTTTCAGGCAATTCATTAAATTCGTTATTATTAATATTAATCGATTTTTGGGCGACTAATTGAATTCGATATTATTAATCTCGATCGAATTTAAGGAAATTAACTGAATTTGATATTATTAATATGAATCCTATTTTCGGTGATTAATTGGATTCGATATTATTAATCTCGGTCAAGTAAGGCGACTAATTGGATTCGATATTATTAATCTTGATCAAATTTTAGGCGATTAATTAAATTCGATATTATTAATCTCGATTTAGTTTTAGGCGTTTAATTGAATTTGATATTATTATTAATCTTGATATAGTTTTAGGCGATTAATTGATCGGTGTCATTAATCTTGATCAAGTTTTAGGCGATTAATTAAAATCGATATTATTAATATTGATCAATTTTTTGGGACGATTAATTAAATTCGGCATATCAAATATAGTTTTAGGCGTTTAGTTGATCGGGGTAATTAATCTTGATGAAGTTTTAGACGATTGATTGAATTCGATATTATTAATTTTGATTAAATTTTAGGCGATTAATTGAATTCGATATTATTAATCTTGATTTAGATTTAGACGATTAATTGAACTCGATATTTAACATTTAACCGATGATCTTCAGTTCGTCGATTATAAATACAAATGTAACGAATCGTTAGCTAACTGCGATTTTAATTATCGTGTGTCCTTTTCTAGCACAGAAAACAACATCGTAATATTGTTTAATTACTTATTCGCAATTGATGTAATATTAAAATTTAACAACCTCCTAATATTTCCAACTTAGTATAATAATAATAATGATGATGATGATACTCAGCCGCGCTTAATAACAAATAAAGTAAACGTCTGAAGGCAGTAGAGATATCGCTGCACAGGACGATACTGAATATCTCGTTGGTCATCAAAACAGTCTATAAATAAATTTTAAAAATGATGAAGATCGAAAAAAAGACGGATAGTAATGGGAAAGTTAAGTATTTTAGGCACATTTTTGAGATTTCAAAGCTCATTTTTTAAAAGATTATTGAACAAAGAAGAAACCCAAGAACATGGACGGCGGGTACAAAACATTGACTACTGAACTGGCGACAGCTTAATCCAAGGTCATATTCAAATACCTAGTAAACGCAAGTCTTTTCTGTCATCCCGGTCGCTAAATGTAAAAATATGTCAGTTTTTCTTGAAAATTACAATGTTCCTCTTCAACTATTGATCTTTTCTTATTTATTATTCGGATTTGGATTATATTTTTATTAAATGTTTTTTTTTTTCAAATTAAATAAAAACGAAATCCACTTTACATTTTTAGTTTTAAATATCATTCGCAAATGACCGAGTGAACACTTTTGGCTTGAATTAATCAAATAGTTTACACTTAAATTTATTAAAACGCGAATATAAACTACATAACGCAACCGCGCATTAAACTAGATTAAACTGCGTACAAATGAAAATAAAATTTACTTTAAAGTAATTAGTTTTTTTTTTTCAGTTTTGGCGTCTCGTCGGGTCGCAAGGGCTATATATATATATATATATATATATATATATATATATATATATATATATATATATATATATATATACCGATCTATCGATCGATTTTGTAGGTAGATAAATAAGTACGTGTATCTAGCTATCTGACTATTTATGCATATGTGGCTGTGCAATTGGACCTAATCTAAGGTCATGGTTGCCGGGTGTTGTCTCCAGTGGGTATTATACCCTTCCTATTATCATCTTCTCCTGAATACTGCTAAATGATATTGTTGATCAGTTTGCAGTAAATATTAATGAGATAAAAATGAAATATGTGTTATATATTTACGCGTCTATCTGCTTATTTGTCGACTGTTTGCCTATCTGTCTATCTATTTATATATGTACCTTCTTCTTCGTATTCAATCACTCGATCCGATCGTTGTGAATATTATTAATCAATCTACAAGAAACATTTTACTCCATTCATGTATATATGTAGCTAATAGTGACCATTGATGTAACGGCTTTTCGAATAATTGTTTTATTTGGTCAATATATCTCAATATAGCTCTTCCGCGTCACCCCGCGCCTTCCGTTCTACCTTGTATAATCAGTTTCTCTAGGTCATCATTTCTTAAGATATGACCAACATATCTAACAATCTTTTGCTGAACTACATTTTTCACCCGTATCGTTGTATTTAACTCTTGAAGTATCGAGGTATTAAATCTCTATATATCTACCTAGCTTTTAAAATGAAATATATATATATATATATATATATATATATATATATATATATATATGTATATATATATATGCATAATATGTAGATAAATAAATAGGCAATAAGGTAGAAAGATGGAAAACATTTACAAAACTATTTAACAATATAGAGTGTAAAAATTACCTATAACAGAAGAAATTACTTCATTAGGTAAATGTGAATTAAATAGCCGAAGCAAAGTTTTATGCGCAATTTTCAATGGTCGCATCTCAGTTTGCAAACTGCGTAAGTTATTTTTAAAAAAACGTGTTAAATATAACGATATAAAAAAAGTTAGAAGATGGGAATATGCAGTTACTATTTCGTTGAGGCACTGACTCATCATATTTCTAAACTTGTCAAAAATATTCTAATTTGTGTCGCTTTACAATATTGAGTATTTTTGGAATGTTTGAAACAACGTTATTTGCTACTAGTTTTGCCTTCTAACTTATTCGTAATATGCGACGATAAGTTTACATTTTAAAAGCGTCCATCTTTCTTTCCGTTTTTTTTATAACACTATTTTGCATCGTATAAGAGAGTACGATGAAAACACATCATATTGCAATTCGTCTTTTGGGGGAGATTTAAATTGAGGCTATGGTTGCGAAGAATTTCATGAATTTTGTTCTACCTTTAGCTAATCTTATTTCATCTTTACGCTACAATTCGTCGGTGGCTTATAATAGTTTTCAAATAAACCAGTTTTTCTCCTTTTGTTTACGGATATGTTATCGGCCGTAATTATTTCTTTGACTTTTTGTTATTTGATTATCGTCATATATTTGATTTTTTTTTTCTTGGACCAAATTTTAATCCATATTACTTCTTGTACAACGCAACGAGTCGATTAACAATATTTTGTAGCTGTTGTAGCGTGCTAGTCAGCAATATGGTATCATCAAAGTATCGTATATTGTTAATTATTCTATCATTTATCGTGATTCAATCTTTTTGAATTAACGCTTGAAAGAACTTTATCATGTAAAATTTTAATTTTAATGGATGCGTGTGATATAGCCGTTTTGTGACATTTATTACGATTACAGCTCAGTAAGTATTTCATATAATTGAAAAAGGATTTAATGTTAACGTCCAGCGTTGAAAACAGCGACACATTGGTTTTATATCGTCCATAAATGCAAATAACTTTTGTATTTCAACTGAAATGGATTCTATTCTTTTCTGCTCAGCACTTCGATATTTGGAAATTATTTCGGCCGTTTTTGCGGTTAATAGTTGTCACATATTGATAATTTATTGATAACTGTTCAATCGTACGATTAACATTCCATGTAAACTATACATCTCAATTTATACCTACAGTCTTCATAAAATTATTAATTTGTTGAAAAAAGTTGCATGTTTCGCAGCTCGACATCCACGTCATTATTAATCAAGCCTAAACGTGTACAGAATGAGCGTTATCAATGTGTTAGACATCTTCTTTGTTACCATATAAGATCCTTCGTACAAATTAAAACTTAAATTACCTCACGAGTACTACCAGCTAATGAAGTCATACCTAACAGAAAGATATTTCCGCGTTAATGTTAACGGGAATTACTCGCGAATTCATTCGATACAATCGGGAGTACCTCAAGGCCGTGTACTCGGACCAACACTGTATCAGCTCTATACATACGACTTTCTAGTTAACGAAAATACAGACACAGCTATGTTTGCCGATGACACCGCTATTCTCTCGACTCATCGTGATAATAATTTAGCGGCCGAACTACTTCAAAACCATCTATTCTACACGTAGAAAAGTGGTTTAGACTGTGGAAATTCAATATTAACGAATCAAAATGCAAGCAAGTTTTATTTACTTTAAATAAAAGCAAAAATTTACCGATTTAGTTAAATGGGCGAACAATTTCCGAATCGTGCAACGTAAAATATGTTGGATTACACCTTGATAAACGGCTTACCTGGAAAAATCATGTTATTGCTAAACGTAAACAGCTCAGCATTACATACCGAAATATTTATTGACTGATGGGCAAATATTCAACACTGTCGTATGAAAATAAAGTATTACTATATAAAACAGTCTTGAAGTCAATCTGGTCATATGGTATCCAGATTTGGGGTACAACGAGCAACTCTAATTTAGACATAGTACAAAAATTTCAATCTCAAGTATTGCGGAATATCGTGTCATCGCCATGGTATGTCCGCAATGACGACATACACAAGGATCTCCGTATATAGTCTGTTAAAGAGGTAGTCAAAAGCTGCGCTGGAAGATACTTGCATCGACTTCAAACATCAATCCACTAGCAGTCAATGTTCTACGTAACGGCGTGCAATTCCAACGACTGAAGAGACGCAGTCAGATCGAATTTGGAAATCGACCGTAGGGATCAACAACTAGTTTATATATTATATACTATATATCATATATTATATTATATTGTATAATAATACTAAGATAAATTAAGGGATACGACCGTTGGGAAGTGTCCCGTTATAGCTTTTAAACAGATCAGTGCTGCCTATTGTTCAACCGAACAGATTGCACGCATCTTTAAGCTTAAAAAAAAGAAAATCAAATAAGGTTAAATTATTTAGCGTTGGAACTGTTCATCGTTAAAATGAATATAAACCACTTCTGGCTATTGTTTAGTGAAATTTATTCTGATCCAAATTTTTCGAATTACAGTCATTGCACAAAGAGAAAAATTTACCTTTTACCTTAAAATTATTTATCCGGCTACATTAATCGTCTCTACAGCATCATTTCAGAGAGCTTTCTTACAAATATGCTTATTTGCACGTGTGGATCAGTATGCAACCGAAGCGGTAATATACCCATCATCTGTTAGTATTAATAACACCTAGAAATTATTCAATTACTTTGTTCAACATTTACCGTTGAATGTGATAATAATATTTTAAGGTGTACTTAAGTATTCTGCTAATTACTTTCGTTATTACCGGCTTATAAAGTATGGTGAATGTAAATAGATAACAAATAAAATGTGTTAGATAAATTAATCGCATTAATCATGTCGAAAAGATCTAGTGAGTCTTTTCTGTGGGTCACACCGGACGATGAAATTGTGCATTCATCAACTAAAACTGCTTCCTATAATGGGTGTTATATATTTTCAATCAATCATATCATTTTTTGAGAACATTGGAATGTGAGAACAAATATGTGCATAGGATGCTCTCACTGAGTGTCAATTATAACTATATGTTCCTAAACTAATATAGTTATATTTCTTTGAAAGGATGAGAAACAAGAAAATTTAATTTATTAACAAATTCCGGCTCGAACGTCTTTATTGTTAGATCGTCTTTCTCGTATAGAACTGAAATAAATTCCTTACTATCCGCTATATGCAATAAGGTAGTCTCCTTTAAATGCGTTTCATTGAAACAATTACATTTGCCTTTACCAAGTGACCAGGTATTACCGTTGAATAAGATTATTACACCTCCATTGTCTTTGGAACCAACAACTTTTTCCATATATAGCAATATTTCTTTAAAGATATTTATTTATTTATTTATTTATTGTAACGGAGTCTAGATAAAAAGCCAGTTATGGTGTAGGTTCATAATTATTAAATAGCACAATTAATAATTTAAAAATTAAACGAACAAAATAATACAGATAAAACTACATTTTATTTACGCCCCATTTACATTAACCTACTCTACGCATATTCTTCAACAAATTAATAAATACAATATATACTTTTACTATTATTGAACGTAAGTCTCCGAGCTATTTGTCATAGTTCTATGTCTAAGTCTTTTATACATTCCTTGGCCATACTCGAAAGATCTCTGATGTCCTGCCATCCATTTGGAAAGCTGGTGCTATTTTTAAGTCCCTACTTTTTTAACATATAGTTATTTCTTCTATGTTGGATCCTTAACCGGTTCAGTTTGACCCATTATTTCCTTGGGAAATCCAGTCCTGTGGGTCTTTTGTTCGGATTGAGGATCAATTTATGGTGATCTACATCTTTTCCGGTCCACAGTTTATACCACTTATCTTCAGCTAAGGTATATTTTTCGGCAAGCTCTTTAGCTGTTTCATAGACTGGATTCCTAGATTTAAGCCGTTTAGGTGCGTTTGTATCTTGATTCATAGATAGATATAGATCTGCTGCTGTTAGATAGTTTGACCATTCATTTTTTGTGGCTTCTTCTCTTCTTATATGTTGTGGAAAAATATTAACGTTGGGGTTGATTTTGCTGTTCTTGTGATTATCCTAATAGTTTCATTTAGCTGTACGCCCACTTTCTTTACACGTGCGCTACTTATCCAGGCAGAGGCAGTGGTAATGCTTATATCTCTAAACATCTAAGAATACGGGAACCCATCTGCGAACTGTATATACCTCTCGCTTTAAACGAGCTACTGCCAAAAACTTTTACTTACATACTGGATGTACATCAACAAAGAAACACATGAGCCAAACACCCACCATATAATACAAATCTTGGAACAATCAAAAATGTAATGTATAGGGAGCAGCAACATTTAAACATTTAACAAACATTAAATTAAATTTTAAAAAAAAAAACTTCGGAGAATGGAACGAAAATCAAAACTCATGTCTTTATCGTAAAATGGGAAGTAACTTATTAATGAAATATCTGTTATTAAAATATATATCCATCGTGGGAAGCGTGTTTAAAAGAGAACTATACAAAAGAAAAGCTGACAGCAACAGAGAACTTAAACCAACTTTCACATGAAGCAGCTTGTTACATTTTATTTAGACAATTACATTTTAGTTTATCGGGTGACCAGGTATTAGGCTTGAATAGGATTATTGTACCTCCATTATCTTTGGAATCAACAACTTTTCCCCTATATAGCAATATTTATAGGAAGTTAACCAGTTTGCCGCATTATTACGTTGGACAAGCTTTAAATATATATATATATATATATATATATATATATATATATATATATATATATATATATATATATATATATATATATATAGTTCTGCCTGCAAATAATAAAAAAATCACTAACGTAAGAAAGATGAAATAATTAACAATGTCTTACACGTAGACCACTACGATTTAGGAATTGATGACGTCACTTTAACGAATTGTCGAATCTACGAGTAATAGCTTTGTCGTTTTTTGTTCGGTATTATACATCGATAACTTCGCATGAATTGAACGATTTGAATCTGCAAATGAGAATGGAACATGAAAATTTAACACAAACAGAGTAATTCTACGTGAAGTGATAAGTTGCAAATTAGCTCAAACCATTTCTATTTGCGACTACGATAAAATAGCTATTACAACAAAAGGTTGAAGCTTTAACCAATTAGCAATGGTAATACTTTAGATAATTTTATTCAACTAGCTGGGTGAAAGGTTAGTCGTATTGTACATTACATAGTGTATATATATACAAATAAATAGATAAATATGTATATATATATAATTCCCTATTCAGGAATTCAAAGGAAACCTCTTTTCTATATTCAGCTTCGCATGCATTCCAATTTAGTGTCAAAGAGTCACCCTTTATTCATTTTAAAACCACAAACTACCACAACGTTTACCAACTTACTTGTTTTTCTTCTACATTTACAATTGCTGCGCTGTATAATATGTTCACCCTCTCTCACTCTCTCTCTTTGTCACACGCACACAATTGTAGGTGTAATATATATGTATATTAATAAAATATTTCGATACTGTGGTTGTGAATCTTCTCTTTAACATTTTCTGTTCTATTTAGTTTCAACGCTGGTACATTTTTCGGATGTTTCATCGTCTATTTAACCTTAAACAGAAACTTAAATTCCATTTGCATTTACTGGAACTACTCTTTTCAATTAAAAATTGAAAAAAATATAAAGAACGACATTGGAATAAAATAGATGAGGATTATTGTGTTAGTAAAGATTAGGTCAATGTTTCCAAATTTGCATTGTTCTTCTGTAAGTGCGTCCGGCTAATAATATATTTTAAATGAAAATATACGTGGTCACATACACAAGCGTACGACGTGTACACACGGTACTGGCGATACTTTTACGTGGTGTACCTTAGCTATAAGGTGCAATTTGAAGTTTTTCATTGGTTCATTCAAAAATTAATTTTATTTCTAACTATTACGTTATTCGGAGATTAAAAAACATTTTCATCGATTTGTTCACTATACAACTATTACCTTTCAACAAGTTGAAATATATGCAAAAAATTAATTTGCACATTCACAATGAGTTTAAAATATAATGCGATACTTTAACAAAGCATAAATTAATAAATAAATTTTTCCTACTGTGATAGAACGTTTTAAATTTTTTTCAACTTCTGCCAATTTATTCCTAGCTATCTATGAAGTGTATCATCGTCTTCCCTTGTATGGAGAATACATCCATTGATATATTTGAGCCCATCTCTTAAACTAGGTCGCGAATTCTAGTTCTTTTCAATGACGTTCGGAAGGGCAGGTATTAGCTCATTGCAGTATTCGCATATCCGCATTGCATGATTTCTGCTTCGTCGTTCATGCAGACCCCCAAGTTCGCGATGAATAGCTTCATTAGTAACGTACCACGGCATTCTGTATATCAGCTTAAAGTTCTATTTTGAAAGCGTTGTAATATATTTCTATTTACCTTTTTTACACATCCCCAATATTGATGCAACATAAGCCCATGTTGTCTTTATTACTGTATTAAATATTAATACTCTATTGACTAAGGAGAGGTTCGAATGATGCCCCATTTTGATATCTAGTTGTTTTCTTGTTTTTTGTGTATGTATTTCTCAGCTTAGTGTGCGAACTAACTGTACTCCTAGATATCTGATGCTGTTGCTTCTTGCTATAATATTTTTAACTAATGAAAGATAATTATGATGATTAGTTCTATTGGTAAATGAAATTTGGGTGCATTTATCAGGATTCATTTCTAGTTTCCAGGATTAAGCCGACTGTAGAGCTGTTTTAAATTACAACATTTACTATAATGAATGTTTTTAAATTTATTTGGACAGTAGCCGATAGAACCACGATCGTAAGTATCTGAGTCATGTGGTAGTTTATCGTAATGTTTTTATCGTTTTAAAGTTTAAAATTCGGTTTTCGATTTTTAAAAATTTCTCAAGCGATTTTTGGTCGGCCGATTCTACAGTGCTTTTAGCTTGGAGATGTGACATCTATATATAAATATATATATATTGAATATACACTAGGCGTTAGGTGATATATATATATATATATATATATAAAATACGATTTAGCCTTCCCTTATATACATGTACTAAGTTAATACATTTATTGATTCGGGGTCGATACGAAGTTCGCCGGGTCAGCTGTTATATATATATATATATATATCGCTGATGCATAGTTCAAATTATTAACTTCCTATTTCGCCTACTTTATTTCTTTGATTGTTCTGGAAAAATTCTTTAAAATTTCTAAGGATAGTTTTACATTTTATAAATATTTCAGCATTTATTTCGCCAATAATTTTAATCTCGTGCTCAATCAAAATGGGAAATATTTTCATTCTTCCAGTTATTAAACCGCAATAATCAACGGGTAAATCACCAGTTCAGCCGATACGCTTGTACTGAATACAAACTTAGGTCAGCTTGCTAAATTATACGCACTATGTAAATATATTAATGCGCGGAGATGTGCCGCTCAATTTAATCGGAATATTATGTAAATGGGTTAAAATATCGGTTTTAATATTCACACAGATATTGTAATAATATAAATTTCATACAAAAGTAATAGTATATCGAGAAAACTTACGTGCTCTGGTCAGTTTCGAACGTAATTGATTAAATAACTAATATAATGCGGAATTATTTTACTTTTAAAAAAATATAGAAAGCAACTCGGTGAACTTTTATATCTGATATACGGGTAATCTTCCCAACGGGCACAAAAGAAGCTCTCGTTGTGTCTTCCACCTTTAATTATACATCATTCCTAAAAGGATGTTCAAAGAAGATATCATCAGCAGTTCACCGTGTTCAAACAAAAATTTGTACAATATTGCTTCTTAGGTGAGCTGTGGATAATTTTCAATGTATTTATATAAATATTTTAAAATTCGTAACACTTCATATAGTGGACATTGTGACTAAAAGGATTAATTATAGTCGTAGTTTTAAAAAACATTAGAATAAAATGCTTAAAAGTAATATCTACATTTAATGGAATTACAAATAAATCTTTCGGTGACCTTTTTTTATTTTATTTTTTTAATGGTTCCCCAATCCGCACGTACGCGGTGGGGCAAATGTATTA
Organism: Coronaproctus castanopsis; assembly: GCA_032883995.1. Taxonomy (NCBI): domain Eukaryota; kingdom Metazoa; phylum Arthropoda; class Insecta; order Hemiptera; family Monophlebidae; genus Coronaproctus; species Coronaproctus castanopsis. Next base: position 159,882,162 of record CM065053.1, on the reverse strand, counting down.
AATAATTTGTGGTTATAAGTGTGCAGGGAACTAGTGTTCCTAATAGGTAACTGTGTGTAAGGGTTGAGCAGCTGAAATAACAGAAAACATCCAATATAGTACAAAATATAAATAGGTGTGTGTGTGTGTGTGTGACCTGCAATGTATAACTTAAGAATAGAATGGAATAAGGGATGGGAGACATAGTCTGTTAAGACCATCAATAATGTATAACTATAAAAATGAATGTTATACAACCGAAATAGTATATGTACACGTACACATATATACACGTACAATTTAAAATAGTGATTTAAAAAAATGTAAGATAATGATCAAGCCAAAAAATAAATAATAAGGTTATGTATATACATCATAGAGGAGAAAAAATATATTACATGATCAAAATTAGAATTATTATAAAACAAACAGGAAGACGAGACTAAACAAAATAACCCAAGGAGTGCAACTGCATAACAAAGTAAATATAAACAAAGATGTTCTTATTAAAAATACGAATAGAAAAATCAGTGAAGAATACATTAAATATTCAATTAGAAAAGTTGCGACATTAGTAATAAAATGGACGAAGGCAATGACCATGAACAAAAGATACACGGATTCACGGATTCACGGTTGAATTAAAATCATAAAACATAAAGAAACAGGACAAAAAGTTATTAAAAATTTACCCACCATTTTTGAAGTTTCTTAGCATTGAAAACTCCATATATGACAAGAGACTGGCATAATTCTGTTTAGAAAATACAAGAGGCTGTCCTGTATGTATTTCAAATTTATTTCTAAGATCATCAACAACCTGAACTAGAAGCAAGGTGGAACCTATGAAGGTAAGAACCGAATTTACAATGACCAGAGAGCACCTGATCATTAAAAAAATTAATATTCATATTTTTAAGTTTACAACGCTCCAAAACATTTGGGAAAAACACAAAGGTTTTCCTTCCAGTCGCACAACTGTCCCACCTAGCTTGTCAAATATCAATAAGTGAGGTTTGAGTATATATTTTTTAGGATAGGAATACTAGGAAAAGATTCCAAAGTACACGGATCAATATTAAGGAACTGGAAATTTTTGACACTAGCAACGGTCTCTTACAACTCTAAATTCCGAGATGAAAGAGGAGCCAATGACAAAAAGATAAAGTGACATGATATTAGATATAACATTAGCAGCAGAAGTGGGACAGGTTCGGTATAAACATTAAATACTAAGAAGTAACTTCCTCTGGTACTTATTAATTGAGCACAGAACCCTTTTATTAATATAGACAAGTTGTTCTATTATACGTATGTGGTTGTAAACATGTCTACATGTGCGTATATATATATATATATACATGTGTGCGTAGGTGTTTGTATTATTTTATATTAAGAACGAAATGTAGTAAACTTGAGTAATCTGCAAAAATAGTTTACGGTCAATCTTTTGCGATTGTATTATTTGATTAAACTCATTTCGTGTTACTTCGTTACTTTCTAATTAACCGATAATCTTTAATTAATTTAAGTAATAACCAATAAAACCATGACTGGCAAATATTCTCTGCCATGGTTCAGATTAATGGTTTTATTTTTAAAATGTTCCGTTACATCTGAAAAGAACTTTCATCAATTCATCATCGGTTGAGATATCGTATCTCGCTTTGAAATAAAATAATTTAAGAATAAAATTAATTAATATGTATTTTACTTTTAATACCATTTTTTAGCATTAAGGGTTGAATATATATATATATCACGATCACGATGCGCTTATATCAATCCACTGCTGGATGTAAGCGTTCCCCTTTTGTTTCCACCTGTAGCGATCTTGGGCCTCATTTATCCATTTCACACCGGCTGATCTATGTATATCGTCCTGCCACCTTGTATCCGGCCGACCGCGACTTCTGCGTCCTTTTCTTGGAAGCCATTCTGTTATTCGTTTCATCCACCTATCATCGTTTCTTTTTGCTACATGACCTGCCCAATTCCATTTCAACTGCGCTACACGTCCGATTACATCTGACAATTTAGTCTGCTGTCTTATCCATGTGTTGGTTTTCTGGTCTGATATCTTGATGCCCAATATTAATCTTTCGTGGGCTCTCTGTGTCACTGCAAGTTTCTTAACAACATACTTCGTTAGGCTCCATGTTTCCGCTCCGTATGTAAGCACTGGAAGGATGCACTGTTCGTATACTTTCTTCTTCAAGCTGTTAGATATATCTTTATTTTTGAGGACAGTACTCAACTTCCCAAAAGCTATCCACGATAGATGCGTTCGCCTTTTAATTTCTTTACGCATTGTTTCTTTCTGTGTGGTAATAATTTGACCTAGGTATATATATATTCATTGACCTGTTCCAGTATCTGGTCATCTAGTTTTATTTGTAACTTTTGAGGTGTATTTGTCATGATCTTCGTTTTATTAATACTGATGGTTAATCCTGCTTTTTTAGAACAGTTATGTAGGTCAGTTATCATTTCCTGTAAGGTACCAACATTATTACTAATCAACACAATATCATCGGCAAAACGCAAGTGACTAATTTTCTTCCCATCAATATTCACACCTTTAGACTCCCAATACAAATTTTTGAACATACGTTCTAAGGCTGCTATAAATAACTTCGGAGACATTGTGTCTCCTTGTCTGACGCCTCTCTTTAACGGTATTTTATTTGTTTTTTCCACCAGCTGTACTTGCATCATTGGCGAATTATAAATATTTTTAATTATGTTGATGTATTCATCATCTATACCATTTTCTTCAAGCGCCTTCAACACTGTCCATGTTTCCACGGTATCAAACGCTTTATGATAATCGATGAACGCCATGTGCAATTCCATGTTGTATTCTTTGCATTTAGATATTAAAATCCTCATAGTGTGAATGTGATCATGCGTGCTGAAACCGGATCTAAAGCCCGCTTGCTCGCACGGTTGGCAGTAATCTATTTGTTTCGTCATTCGATTTGTAATAATACTTATATAAAGTTTGTACATATGTGATAATAAGCTAATTGGCCTGTAATTTTCTAGACTAGCTGTATCACCATTTTTGTGTATTAGGATAACATCTGCTTCGTTCCACAGTCGCGGGATAGAGTTCTCTTTTAAACATTTGTTGAACAGATTTTTCAGCAAATCCAAAATCTCCTCATTTTCTTCTTTAATCATTTCTGGGACTATACCATCCGGCCCGCTAGCTTTGTTATTTTTCATTTTCTTTAAAGCGTATTTGATTTCACTTATTGTTATATCCGGCAGGTTTCCCTTATCCTCATTTATTGTTAATTTATCTTTCATTGTAGGATTAACTTTTGTGTCATAGAGATCTGTATAGAATCTTCCGACCTCTTTGGATAATTCAGTTTTGTCTGTAAGGATATTTCCGTCACGATTTTTCAAATTCGTCAGCAGCTTACTTCCCATCGACAATGATTTCTTGAATACTTTAGGCCCTCTGTTATGCTCAATTATTTCACAAATTTTCTTTGTGTTGTTTTGACGTATATCACTTCTCAATTGTTTTCTAATTAATTTATTCAATTCTGCCCACTCAGTTTGATTTTTATCTTTATCCACTTTTAGTTTCCTCCTTCGTGCCATTAAATCTTTTGTTACATCACTTATTTTACTGTTTAACTTTTTTGTACGTGGTGCAACTTTAACCGCAGCTTCTTTTATAATTTTAGTAATCTGTTCAGATTGTTTATTTATTTCCAGTGTTTTAATTTCTTCAGATTTCTGTATTTGTAATTTTAGTTCTTCTTGATATTTGCTTCTATATTTTATTAATTTATCAGGATCAACTAGTTGTGATTTATTTCTTTTTACTCTTTTTGACACGGATACATCCTGAATTTTTAATATACCTCTAACTAATCGGTGGTCACTGCCGTTATTAACAGTGTTCAGTACTGTAACGTCTTGTAATATGTTTGAGCTATCAGAGATGATATAATCAATCTCATTCTTGTATTCAAAAGTTGGGTTTCTCCAGGTCCATTTTCTTTTCTCTTTCTTTTTGAAGAACGTATTCATGCAGTAAAGCTTATTTCTTTCGAGAAAGTTTGCCATCATTTCTCCCCTTTTGTTTCTTTTACCTACTCCATGAATGCCTAATGATGTTTCTCGTATGTCTTGTCGGGTCCCAATTTTGGCATTAAAATCGCCTATTATCAATGTGTTTTTGCATTTATCTCTATTTATTGTTTCTTCTAATTCATCATAGAAACATTCCAGTTCCTCCTCTGTATATGATTCCGTCGGGGCATATATTTGCACTATCTTTAAGGTGCTATTCTTACCAAACAAAAGTATTATGTATGCAATTCTGTCTGTAACGCCTACATACTTAACTACATTATTATGCCATTGCTTATTTATTAAAAATCCTACTCCGTTTTGATGATATTCGGAATCCCCTTTACAGAATAATATAGCCTGTGACTTTAGCTTTATAACACTTTCGCCTTTTCTGCGCACTTCGCTTAAGCCGATTATGTCCCATTTTATTTTATTCAATTCTTCTTCTAACTCCAAAAGTTTCACTTCGGAAGCTAAAGTCCGCACATTATAAGTGCAAATACGCATAAGGCAATTCTTAGTTCTTGCATTATTCCTTAATTTGTTGGTATTATATATATATATATTAATAGGTAAAATTCGCGTTATTATCTATCATCGGATAATGAACACTACCGTTTAAAATAATGTAATGTTCGAAAAATTTGAAATTAATAATTATGCTTTATATACGCGTAAATATAGTGGCCGTTCCAAATATGTATGAATACATTTGCGCGGTAATTTAATTTTTTTTTAATTAGATAAATTTTAAATAATAGAGGAAACTCTATATAAATAATTCTAAATAAGAGGAAACTCTATAAAAGTTCATTCAGTAAACATGTCACGTTGTTAACATCGTAGATCGTGTGTATAAACTCTTAAATTAACTATTTCAGTCACGATGTCCACTATATGGTACGTGAAATTTTAATGCTAACGAAATTTTTTATTTTCCGGTTTACGTGAAACGTCTGAATTTTTAAAAATATCTATCCATTGAAAATTATCTACTACAGTTCACCTAAGAAGTGGTATTGTGTAATAAACAACTCTATAAAATGTATAATTTTTTGTGTCGACGTTTCATAATGTATGACTGGAAATACAATATAATAATAATGATAATGATGAATGTTGACGGAATTATTCATTATAGCGTACGATCGAATTTTATGTGGAAGAACTCCGTTCTTCACCTTCACTCTCCTATTTGGGTCTCACGTACGCATGTTCGTTCACGTGTGAAAGTAAAAAAAAAAAAGGTCATTGATAACGGGGCAAAATTTGTTCCGTACAAATTTATCGCCATAACTGAAATTCGTATATTTTAATAAAATTGTACGTTTAAAATAATTTACGATGTTCGTTAATCCATTGATTTTATTATATTAACGTATTCGTTGACAAAAATTTGGCACGTGATTTTTCACGCACACATTATTCTATTAAAACATTCTGATATATACCGTCAACATATAATTGACCTTAACAAATTACCTGGATACAGATTGACTAGCTTATAGATATATCTTTTGCGAAAGCAAAATGTATAACTTACATTAGGCGAACTTCGAAATATATGAGAACGAAATTCGTTTCGGAGAGTTACGAAATTTAAGAGAGCTCACATCGAGAAAAAAAAAACCTCACCCGATTAGGCGCAAAGTACGCCAAACGTATTGGATGAAATTTCAAAATGAAGTTAGAAAATAAACGACTAATTTATCAGACTATTGTACGGCCAACATGGACTTATGAAATCCAGCTATGGGGTTGCATCAAAGCTTCGGACGAGCGAATTATTCGAGTAATCCGAAATAAATTCCTTCGTACGATAACCAACGCTAGTTGATTTCAACGAAACGAATCATTCTGAACGCTGATTTAAGAATTAAGCCGGTTAATGAGGTCATGGCTGATTTAGCTTACCGACATGATAAATAAAATCACGCGAATTCAGAAGTTTCAGTACGTTTACCTACTGATCATGATGTATGACGCTTCGAACGTCTTCAATAATCTGGTGACGTCATAAATATTTACCAATATAAGGGTATATATGTATAAGTCTAGCCAGTGTGTTGTCTTCGTAACGCGTAATAATCTTATCTATTAATTATAATTATTGCTTATTTAGAATTATTTCTAAGATTCTAATATTTATTAATAAAAAAGGGAAAAATTAAGTGTTTATTATGTTAGATAGTAAGTTTGGGATATAACCGTATGCTTTATGTTAAGGAAAAAATTTAATTATTTTATTATTTAAATCAGCACTTATCTATTCATTTACGGTGGTTATATATGGCATTATACGTGCCGACTCTAATATATGCGCCATCGTTCACTAGGGTGGAACTGCGACATACTATCTCAAACCTTTATTGCAATATTCTTTAATTAAAACTACGTCGTTAGGTAGTTATGAAATAATTTACTATTAAAATTTCGATTTACGCTGTTTTTTTCCGGGATCAACGTCTTAATTGACAATTTCCGTTAAATAAGAAAACATTCTAACGAATTCGTTGATAACGAAAACAGGGAAACACGACTGTTTATTAATATTGCGTTTAACCATCGCTCCGACTAAAAAAGGTCTTCTGTTTTCGTAACTAATTTATCACTTTTCCTCTTTTTTAATAACTTAGAATGATTGCGAAAATGATAGTGACTATCATTATTGAAACGATTATACAACTGCAATCATGAAGATGATAAGGATTATCAACATAAACGTAAGTAAATTTTAATTTCTGGTGCGATTAATTACCCTGTTTAATTTCTTTTTTCATATAATGTCATCGCAGTTAGTATAGTGTGATTAAAGAGAGAGAGAGAGAATCTAACAATTTCGTTTAATATGTTAAAATGTAGATGTTAAATAAAACGATTAATATCAAGAGTGAACGAAAATCACGAGAAAATATTTTTTTTTCAGTACATTAACTTCGAAAATCTATGCTTTCAATTCCGGCGATTTAGTTATCGTGACGTGATTTTTAACTTTTTCTCAACTGTTAGTATAGTGTGATTAAAGAGAGAGAGAGAATCTAACAATTTCGTTTAATATGTTAAAATGTAGATGTTAAAGTATAGTGTGATTAAAGAGAGAGAGAGAATCTAACAATTTCGTTTAATATGTTAAAATGTAGATGTTAAATAAAACGATTAATATCAAGAGTGAACGAAAATCACGAGAAAATATTTTTTTTTCAGTACATTAACTTCGAAAATCTATGCTTTCAATTCCGGCGATTTAGTTATCGTGACGTGATTTTTAACTTTTTCTCAACTTCCGTTTGGATGATCTATCGTAGATGTCTTATTAGCTTCTAGTGTGTATTTTCTCGGAGAAACTTTTGCACCGCTAGACGTGAAAAATTTTCATAAACTGAATTTGCCAAGCTATATGAAGCGTATCATTGACGGTTAATATTGCCTGGATGTTTTCGTAAGTAATCTTTTAGGCTTTTTTTTTTTTTGACCCAGTTCGTAACACTGAAATTGAATACAAGGGGAAATTATACGTGATAAACTGTGAAAACAGCCGATCCATTTAAGTTTTCTAATCAGTTTATTTTACAATAAAAGGTAATTTAAGTTATTAATTAATTAGTATAATTGTAAATGTATTTTTCGATACTGTAAAAGCATTAAACTTTATAAATTCCTTATTGACTAATTGAGTAACACAAGTATCACTAAAATCAGTACTACTATAGTTACATCCTAACAAAAGTATATACTTAGTATTATCAGGTAGCATATTTGGCATTTATTTGAATGCGCTATTTTATACTTATATAGTGATTACCATTTCCGTTTATCAACTGTATGTTAAAATAATTTGGTATAAACACTAGGTTATTTAATCGATCGTCTCTATACGAGGGAAATATAATTTTGTTAAATCAATGTATTCTTCCAAAAAAACATTTGATATATTGCGCTATAGTGATCGTCCAATACAGTTTTAAATTGTTTTGCCGTTAATATTTTTTCATCGTGTAAATAATAAGGACGTTAGTATTGTGCATTATTAAATTCACGGTGTATCTTTGCGGTATTCTTTATTCAGAAAATATTTATTTTGGTTTTTTTATTTCAAATGTCAGTGGTTTCATGTCAGCAATCACTGTACTTGATATGTAGCTAATCGTTCTATATGATTTAATTAACCTAACTGCGACCATTCTCTAAAAAGTTTTTAATTTCTTCTGAAATCGTTTTATGTTAAGCGTAATATATTATGCTGCCATACATTAATCTTTTAGACTGTTATCGTTATATTCCGAAAAGGTTACTTCGACTTGTAAATTCTATATCTCCAAATTGGGACTACGACCAATAAATATGCGTTTCTTTTAACTGCCAAACTTACCTGTGATTTCTTTCGAAGCAACTGCTAAAGTAGTTCGATATATTATTGACCTTCTTACGCGGTATACATTCGTCATTTTTTCATGATCATACGCAGATTCTACTCGTGTGATTAAATTTTTAATTATTAGAACACGTTAACTGTTTATTTGTAAGTGCATCATATTGAAAATGCGTCAGAAATATGCCCGTTGCTGAGGTCAATTCGAATTGTTTCGTACAGCAGCATTATTATACGTGGTATCTGAATTCTATGCGAATATTGCGACGTCATCAGCATAATGAGATATAATTGGTTGTTCTTGAGAAAACAGTTCATCGACCTAACCGATAAGTATGGTTTATGACAACTCGAAATTTAAAAATCTCTCTAGCAATTGAAATTTTTAAACATCCAAATTTCAATAAAGAAGAAAGAAGATGGACATGGAAAAAAACAAGTTAGAATGAAAACAACTGTTTGTCGAGTAAACAACTCCGTTCTCACGCATGATACTACAAACACTGATAAATGGATGTGCACACAGCAAGGCGCTGTCTTGTCGAAAAATTTGGACAACATTAAGTCAAGATTGCTCTCGTCTAAACACAATCCTATAAATATACCTACACTTTCATAGCCGCTTAAAAATACGAACATATGGTTTTTACCGAAAAAAATTATAGACGAATGGATATCAACCATGAAAGTTTGAAGGTATATATATATATATATATATATATACATCCCGTTCGCATGTACCCCGCTACCAACACCCGTCGTCAAAACACGTTTATACACATAAAAAAAACTATCTAATTTAGTTAAAATGTCTTTTAGTTTCACTTCTTACCTCCGCTCCGAGGCACAGATGTTTTTTTTTGTAATATTATTATTTGTTTTAGCACAAAACATTCATCAATGCAGTGTTGTTATACGATCTTCCCGATTTGCTTAGTAATTTTTTGGTTACTATTGGTAAGGATTTAATAGTTGCAATTAATAAATTACATATGCTATGTAGGAGTCACTAGAAGTACACCCGAATTAAAGGTTTCGGAGACTCGGCGATAATTACTTATCAAGGGCACTCTGCAAGGGAAAAACCATAAGACTGTAAACACCAAGACGCTCGTAATTAATTCAAAAACAATAAACCCAAAAACCGTAAACCCAAAGACGTTAAAACCCACATATTAACTGTTAGTTCAAACCTTTATGTCGAAAATAAATTTTACGCTCGTTTGTGACATCTTTTTTAATACAAAATAAGTAAAGTACTCGAGATAGTTAGATTATAATACTTCCGTACTTAGCAAAAAATCTAAAATTATTATTTTTTAACCAGGCAACCTTTTCGTCAGTTGGACTCTATGAGTATTTTTGAGTTTAAAGTTTCGACTCAAAAGCTAGTTGGGCTATGTGAGTTTATGGTTTTTGGATTAATGCGAGTTGGGCTATGTGGGTTTCACGTTTTTGAAGTATATAGCTTTTGGATTTTTTCGATTCTGTTTAAATTTCACGGCTAGGCAAAAAAAAGTTTCTCAACTGGATGGGAACCACGTTTGCATGGAGCCCGAGGCTGCAGCTCCCTATAGCCCCCGTGTTAGAAGAGCCAAAATAATAAGTCAGTTCCATCATATAGTTTTATCCACTTTCCTTACGGATTAATTTGTTATGTTATTCTAGATTTTTCACTAATTTATTAAAAATTGTCTTCGATATATCCGAACATCCATGAACGTAATCAATGTTAATTATTTCGAGAAAAAATTCTCAAAAAAAATTACTTAATGTGCTGGATAATTCACTAAAAACCTGATAGAGAGAAAGAGTATGCTGGTAAAATGGAAGAGTAACATATTATACTATTACTATTATTAATAATAATAAATTTGAATTTTATTAAATCACGGTATATTATTTCACTGTTCATATTATCGTTATTGCGAACGTATATATTGTACCTTTTACTTATCTCGTTTTCAGCTGTCAATATATTCTACTTGCCAGTATGTAAAATAAATAGATACGTTATCCGAACATTACTATTTGTCTATTTGTCTACATACATAATATATGACGTATATATATATATATATATATGACGTATATATATATATATATATATATATATATATATATATATATATATATATATATATATATATATATATATATATATATATATATATATATATATATATATATATGATACAACGACCATATATTAAACTTGGTACATAGTGGTGAAATATAAGTGAGTGATATCCATAATTTCGTGTTTATCGAAAGATATTAATTTAAACGGGTTAAATATTTCTTAGAGCAGACTCCACTAAAACAGAACCCTATATATATTTGCTTGTCAACTATATCCGCGACACGATATGAAATTTTGTTCCGCGGATGATTAACTCATCTAAGTCAAACTCGAACGTGGCGCGAGGGTAATTTTCCAAGTTGATGGTCGTCAAAACACGTACACGATTATTAAATTCGTACACTTTAATGATATAGACATTTTTGCTCCGCATCAGAATGTGTTCCACCACTTTGTCGATCTATTTTCCACATATATATAAAATATATACGTTCATTCGACGATTGAATGTGATTAGTAGAAATATTAAATTTGTCAATTCAGCGACAATTTTCTTATATATACAATAAATACATACATTACATACATATATATATATATATATATATATATATATATATATATATATAAACATACCAGAATATATTGAATATATTGTTAGTTCTACAATACATCATAATCCATCATACGGGCCTGTGTGAAATTGAGCTCGATTTATTACTATAATGGGGAACATAATTTAAAAGAGAAAGAAATGTGTTTTTTCCCCCAATATAAACATTTACACGCAGGATACAAATAAATAAAATATCTTTAGTGTGTTTGTATTTTTTCCATTTTGTTACAAAGTAATTTTTAAATGGCAATATTTTAAGTCGATTATTTTTTTTGGCTTGAAAAATAAAATTTTGTCCGTTTTATTATTATTATTATTATTATTACTATTATTACTATTGTCGATGGCAACGAACAATTAGCAGCACAGTTTCAATTCCTACTTCAAAGGATGCGTAAATATTTTATTGAGTGATAACGTAGTAGCAGAGCAAGTTACTCAGCAACAGCAATTACATAATCATAATTATCTTAATTCGTTCGCTTTCTCCGACTTTACACATAATGAGATTACGATCGCGATACTTTCTTTACAAAATAAAGCTTCTTTTAGCTTTGATGAAATTTCAATTGTTTTAATAAAAGAAAACATCGATTTATTCAACAAATCCCTGAAACATGGACAATTTCCAGAAGTTTTAAAGTTAGGTACAATTACGCCAATTTATAAAACTGGCGACAAAACTGTTACGGCTAATTATAGACCGGCGTGCATTCTATTCAATATTTCTAAAATCCTAGAGAAGTGTGTTAAAGATATTATATTGAAAGTATCTATTGAAGATAAATTACTTTAGCGAAAACCAATTTGATTTTTTACCGGGTAATAATACTGATAGTATCACCATGTCATATATCGCGAACAATTTTTGAAGAGGGGCGTTCCGTTGTAGCTGTATATTTTGATTTATGTAGAGCATTTGATACAGTCGATGATGGTATTTTGCTTAGTAAATTGTACGCTTGTGGATTCAGAGGAATCATACATAATCGGTTTAGATCATATCTCAATAATAGACGATACGTTACAAAAATGAAAGATACTATAAGCGAGTGCGAAATACAGAAATGTGGGGTACCGCAAGGAAATGTGCTCGGTCCATTTTTATTTTTGATGTATATTAATAACTTATGTAATTTAAATGGTAAAATAGTTACGCTGATGACACAGTAAATTCGCGTTTTCCGGGTATAATGCAGACATTGATTCGTAATAACGCGGATAAGGTATCTAAATGGTTATAATCGACTAATCTTGAATGTAACGAAAACGAAGTATATTGTTTACAGTAATCAAGAGCAATGTCTGTGGCAGAATCTTACTGTAACAACTTGGTGATTAATAGATTCGATGACACTAAGTATCTTGGTATTCAATTAGATAGTAAATTAAACTGGTACGTACACGCTAAGTACGTCATTAAAAAACTGAGGAAGATAAATTAATTATTTTACTATTTAACGCAGTATTTTTTATCAAGTCACCTACGCCGATTGTACTCATCCTTTTATGAACCGGTTTTGTCAAATGGTGTAACACACTGAGGGGGGGGGGGTACGCGGCTGTGTCACATTGCATCGTTATAAGTTCTACAAAATGCGGTATTAAAAATAATTAATATCAACCATTACTGACAGTTCAACAGTTATACGAAGTTCACGTTCTAAATTTCGTCTGTATAAATCGGGAACGTTTTAATATAAGAATCTTAGGGGGGAAATCTAGATTTGCAAATGAAGAAAGAGCGTTTGTACCATACACGAGGATGCAGACTATATATGCAGGAGCCTAATTCTATAACAACTTACCGAATGTAGATCTTACAAATCGTAGGCAGCGACGGAAGTACTTGTCCAAGTACATTCTGAATAAGTAATTTGTAATCACGAGTTTGAATATATATGTGTATATGTGTGTTGGGAATGTTGGCACTCGATGCGCCCTTCGTTAGAGGTACCTGTGTATGTATGTTTAGCGAGCGTTGTGCATTTGTTTCAACGTGGGTGCATGTGTACACAAAGATGAAAGAGTGTTATATATGAGTGTATGCGGGCATGCGAGTAGGTGTGGATCTATACGTTTATGTGCGATTAAATTGTAGATAAGTATTTAAGTATAATATAGCAGTAAGTATGTGTATACATGCTTGGATATATACATGTCTATTTATTTATAAACTTACATTTGCAACTGTTTATTGAGCGGAACTAAAAAAGCAAGATACAAGACTGAATGTATTAACTAACTGGCTTATTAGTAGAAATTCTTCTCTGGATGTCTACTTCAAATGCCTCATCTATCAAAAAATTATCCAACCATTATAGATGTACAGGATAGCATTATGGGAATGTACGAAAAAAGGAATTTATAATAAAATACAAGCTAAACACAGTGTTATTCTTCGCGCTATTATTAATCTTCAGTAGCGATACCATTCATCGAGATATTAAGGTAGACTTCCGAGCAACGCGACAGAGACAGGGGACAACGACCGAGTAAAGAGACCGAGACATATATCGCTTAAGGTAGACTTCCGAACAACGCGACAGGGACAGGCGACACTGTCTGGGTCGCAGCATGCAATCAGAGTTGATAAGAATAGTTCGAAGTTATTAAATTTGCCTTTTACTAAAATTGAATTTATAACTTATAATGTTAAAATCACAAATTTTTCATTTACTTATGGAAGAGGAGGAAGATGATGATATACTTTTATTTCATCATTACAAAAAGAGAAAATCCATCAAAATAGTTCGTATGTATGTAACTGTACATATATATAAATATCTAAAGTTATGGGTTCTATTTTATAATTAATACTTATTTATCTCCTAGATAAGATTGTATTAACAATTACAATTAAAAAAAAAAAAAAATCTATATTCAAAGAGCGATGCAGAGAAGGATCATATGCATTAGGAAAACATTTAAATTGTGATGAAGACAACTTCAGGAATTATAGCCGTTTAAATGAGGAACAGTTCAATTTTGTTTTAAGTTTAGTTAAGGAAGAATTGCGACCGAAAACCTGAAGGGATACAATAAGCGCTGATGAAAAATTATTTTTAACATTAAGGTATGACTTTTTTATAGATCGAAATTATGTTAATCTGAATAGATCGCTCATATTTTTAGATTAGTAATTTTTTGAGTGAAACTTCTAACAATTTAACTTTACAAATATTATTTTCAAATGAGGGACGTTCAAAAAGTAAGGTCACCTATTTTTTATTTTTGTAAGAATCTTACTTTTTGAACGTTTACCATGATGCATAATAGAAGCATAAAAACACGATTTTACAATGTTCTATAAAACAATGAAATATATAATGATTTTTTTATTTGTGATCACTTTTAAAAACTTTAATTTTCTATATACATGGCTACTGGGGAAACTTTCAAGTCGTTATCATATGCTTATCGTATATCGGACTCCTATATTTCACGAATTATAAAACAAGTGCTGGAATTATTGAAAAAAAAAATTGATGCCAATAGCCATTCCTTCATTTCCACTGCCATACTTTCATACTTTCATACTTAGTTAATACACTAAATAATTCATTTTTTGCTTGTATTGTTAATTGTGGATTTAACTTTCTTAATACAGCACTGACATGATTTCCAAATGAAGTAATATCATCATTTTCTTTGATAAATAATTTTTCCACCAACTGCTGCCTACTTTTCTCTCTTTTCTCCATATAATCTACAATGGAGTTTTCTTTTTTATTTCTCCATTTCCGTTTGGCCTTTGAACATGATGAAATAGACGATACCGGTGATGGAGGTGTTTCATTTATACATTTTGCACTGTCATTTGATACGATTTCTGACTGTTCAGTCAATATTATTGATGACAAAACTTCTGAATCTAAATTCACATTAGAAATCGTAGTTCTTTCTACCGGAACGGTTTCTAAGAATTCTAATCTTTTAAAAAATTCACATTTGGAATGTTTTGCTGGTGCAGTTGATCCAGTTGACAATTTTCGCTTACGTTTGAAACGATTATATGAGTCCCGTATGTGTTTCCACCGTTTTTTACATTCAATTTCTGAAAAAGAAAATAAACGCTAATTGGGGATAAAAGAATAATTGAGAAAATATTTTACATTACATATAAATTAGTTTAATTTGTTTATTTCTATATAGTTTTTGAAAATTATAACAAAACGGATAAAAAACATTAATTAATAATATCAATTGAACATTCGCGAGGGAATTTTGTAAAACCTCCGGAACGTTTTACTGTATTTAATTAATTTCAGTAATCATGAAATTATTTTACATGGGTAGTCTAGTTAATGATTTCTTTATGTTTTTAGTTTTTTATTTTAAATTAAAACTATTACCGAATATTTCTAAAATACAAAGTTCTTTTTAATAAAAACACCCAATTTAAGTAGTTTTTTGAATGTTTATGAAATTATTTATTACAATTTAGCAACAATAAAATATTTTACAAAATCTATAAGTCCGTTTAATTAAAAATTAAACAATTTTAAAAACTTTATTTTCTTCAGTGTGTTAATGTTTTATTTCGAGACTTCTATATAAAAGTAATATAACACAATTAAATAAGTATATATACATATATAAAATTTAACTTACCATTTTTGTTTAATTTTTGGCAAATACTTTTCCATACATCATCACCTACATTTATATTTTTATAATTTTCCACCTGGGGATTAAATAAAATAGGATTATACGACACTAATTCAATTAATCTGTCGTCTTCTTCAGCAGAAAATTTAATTTCATCCATATGCATACAATCATTCAGGAGAGAAGTAAATAAAAACAATACAAGAATTGCCGCTAAACACTGTCGCGCGACACTACTGCTCCAGAAGCGGTCGCTTTGAAACTGTCTCTGCGAGAGTTCGAATTGACTTTTTCGATTTATGCAGCAATCAAACCGGTCGCGACCAAACTCAGTTATATAACAGTGTCGCTTGTCGCTGTCGCCTGTCTCTGTTGCGTTGCTCGGAAGTCTACCTTTAGAGTGATTATCGAAGTGATTAAAGACTTTGCAATCGCCTACAAGAAGAGGCTTCAACAGTATAGGAATCTTGCTGCAGTTCAGGTGATGAATGCACAGGAAGATATATGAGGTGTCTAAAGCGACTTAATATGCAGGATTTTATCCTAAATGCTTTAGTTTTCAATTTAGCCTATTTTTTTTTTTTTTTTTTATTTTATATTTATTTATTTTTCCTTTAATTTTATTTATTTATTTCCGAGTCATTCAGAGCTTTGGTCACAAGATTATGATACCTTGTACATGTGTATTACTATTTTAAGTAATTCAGTAATTGCAAATAACAATTATTTAACTTTTTAGTTAAGGTTTGATAATTTTTTAATTAAAAAAAAAAAATAATGTATTCCAAAATAACAAATTCTTTAAGTCAGACACTGTTAACTAATAGTAATTTTGGATATTGGTCGTGAATAAAGAAGTTTTTGTGTTAATAACGGACCCTCATGGAGGTATTTTGTACATGGTACTTATATGCTCTTGGATCCGGAGCTCTAACCGAAACGGTGCGCGTCCACATGTAGTGGAAAATAGAAAGAGCTACAGATATCTAAGTTAGCTGCGAATAAGACATAAATCAAATAAGCAGTCGCGGATCAAGAGCGGCTACTGGCCGAAGCGTCATGTAAGTGATTCCAGTAGAGACAGGGTAGTAGACAAGAGAAGGTGGAGAATCAGGTTGAGAACTATTTAGAAAACTTTACACATTCCTTTCAGTGTTTATCAACCGTTGGCGAGTTGAGGTCGTCTGCGTAATTGTTACCTCAATAGCGGCTACCTTGCGATCCGGCTTATCAGTCAAAGGCTAAGGGAATAAACCTTAAATAAATCATAACAGAAAAAAACGGGATATCACCGCTCTTATTAAGTCACTACATAGAAAATAAACATAAGATCGATATATCGTGCGATCCGGCTGGCTCCTTCTGTCGTGCATGCACAAGATCCATGTCGGAGTGTGCAGTACGTCGCTACAATGAAAATTATACGATCCATTAGCCAGAGGAAAGTCGGTACTTTTTATTAGCTTTCTCCCCCCCCCAGATCGATTTCAATATTTATCTATTGCCGCCCTTAAATTTTTGACGGAACAATAAGATATAAGTCATAGAATGTAGTTTATTAAAACGTACATTTTTTTTATTACTTTTCCATTTGGGATTAGAATGCGACGATATCGGAGATTATTTTTTCGAATAAATTGTGATTTCGATTTATTCGACGCCATATAAACTCGCATAAATTGGAATCCAGTAGTTCTTCTCGTTCCACATTCTCGTTTACTTGTCTCTTGCACGGAATTTGTGTGTGCGACATTAAAAGGATTCGCAAAGTTTATCGAATAGTGTCCTGTGTAATGGTGGTAATTCGTACCTTGAATGGTTGCAATGTTGCCATACGCTTTCCAAAGATCAGAAATTATCGTTGTTACATTGACGCTGCGGCGCGATCTGGTACAGCGAATAGAAATCATTCTTTAGTTTCACGACAGTAACCACCAAAAACCCACTGATGCGGTAATATTCGACTGATTTTTTCATTTTGTCAAGCTGAATTCATCGAATCACAGCACAAACTTCAGTTAAATAACTTTTCCAATCTGTAATAGCTTCTGTAGTCATTCTTAACTCTGTTTGACAAAATTTTGTCGTAGTATATCCTTCTGCCTACGATTTTATAAATGCAGAATCACTTCGTGTCCGGAAGGGCATAATCGTTGAGGTTAAAGAATTCCACCATTGCGTATTGATTGAACTTCTTTACTATCGATCGAACGCACTAATTCAAAGATACGATGCTCACATAAAACAGCGGAAACAGCTGAATTTATTAGGTTACGAGTTGTTGTTAACAACAATATTCCGAATTACTAAATATTTTCAGTGCTCGAAGACAAAACACAATAAATTCCGTTTGAAAAATACTGACACGCGTTTACTCTTCTTCATGTGTTTACGTATGTGTTCGTTTTATTAATTATTAATAATACTCTAAAATCGGATTTATTTCTTAAAATTTGTAAGAGATAAATATTGAAATCTGTCTGGGGGGGGGATAGAGGCACCGGGCTTAACGTTGATTATTAATACCCGCAAATAATTCCGTTTGAACGTTATGGTAAAGACAATGCGTTTAAGTAATGTCGTAATCCGATTAAATTAAAAAAAAATAATTACACAATTTCGAACACGCGGTTTAATGCGTTTGTGTGCGAGGTTAGGTAGAACGGATTAAATTTCGGATATACGAGTTTAAACTATGCGTGCAACTGTTGGCGGGAATTAAAGGATTATCGGAAACTTTCGTCGCGATGTTAGTATTAATATTCTTTCGGGTAGGATTAATTAAGTCACGCCTTTGAAAATCTTCTTTCTTCCTCTAGATGTCTTTGTCGTTATTGATCGTCCGATTACTGGCTACGTACGTGTATACATTTCGATAACATCAAAATAGATTAGAGGGTCAACTTGTTTTTATTCGATTAATAAACCGACGGGCAAAATTAGCTTTCGAAACGTAATCCCGATTGATTTCGCCTAACTTGTTTGCGTCTATTAATAAAAAGATGTCCTGGTGGCGCAGTTGCTAGTCGGGAGTTCGAAACCCAACAAGCGAGCACGCGACATAGAATGTTTTCATTATTTAATTCTTAATTATCACGACGATGGCAGTGGCACCGCACTCCGTATAACACCATGCATATATACAGAGTGCCTTGAATGCTAGTTCATTTCGTACGTAAAAATAAACGTACAATAGTCACGACGTTCGGCAATATACGACAATAATGATGATAGTAGAAGTAAACTTTTTGCTACTTTAATCCGACCGTGTTTTTTTCATACCGAATATGCGTAATAATAAACTCGTGCAGAAACGTAAATACAAACCAACGTATACGTTATTACGTGATTTCATTTGCTTCATCCTAATAATTACACGCCAAGTTGTCCAAAGTAATAACCTATAATTCGTTATAAAACGTTGACACAAAATTATAAATTTTATCCATACGGCTGTTTATTGATACAATACCGTTTTTTAGGGGTGAACTGTAGATAATTTGCTCGACGTATTTATAGACATTTCACGTAACATATAGCGGACGTCGCGACTAAAAGGGCTAAAACTTTTTCTTAACTTAAGCAGAGCATATTGATAAAATCAGTCGTGTACAGAGAGCAATGAAGAGATCTGTAGTTGGAATTATAAGAATTGACCGAATTCGTTCGGAAACCGTAAGGCACAAAACGAAAATGAAGAACATTGCGAAGAGGACAGTCAGCCTAAAATGGACATAATTCGTCGGGATGGTTTGGCCGCATATGTGTAACCAAGTGACGGTTCCAGATTACAATAAAAAAATTTTTAGGTATACAACCGTTAAGGTGGGCAGAAGACTTCAGACAGCGGATGGGTTGTTCGGATAGAACGCAATGGGAAGAAAACGCGCCAATTATACGGTGTTCATAACGATGTCTATTTGTTATTATTTATGGGTATCCGGTATGCACGCTTATATATAATATTGTTAGTATATTTATGGGTGAGATTCGGCCGATATTTGGCGAAATAGGCTTTATTTATTAATTAATTCGCTTCCTTGCAGCTACTCTTTGTTGACATTTCTGCAGACTCATCCTGTTCCTGCAAAATACTGGACTGTATCGCTTAATTTTTTTAATACTTATTTATCTCTGGATTAATTTAAATAATAATAATAATACGTCCCTCTTTCGGAGTTTTTTAAACTATGTTTCGGCATGTTCTTCTGTTATGCGCATCGTCTCGCACTCTCTGTAGATTCCGAAATGTTATCGTTTCTTCTTTTTATATTTTCCTTTTATAATGCTGTGTCACACTGGCTTAACCAGACCGATTTTATTGGCATCCTCGAATTGGCTGTCGACGACAAAATACTGTGCGGTAAAGCTGAATAAAAAACGGCTAAGTATATCGAAAGGTTTAAATATAAGATAACAGCTTTCGTAGATAATTAAATTCAATTCTAAATTAATAATTTTATATCGTTAATTATATTTTTATTATAACATGTATGTATACTCGATGTAGCTACCTTCAATTATGCAGAAGTTAATTAAATAATAATAAAATACTATTTAATTCTTTAGATATAAATTTAGACTTCTTTCAAAACTCAGTATAAGCACAATGGTATACATTACACTTAGTCATTAATATTCTAGTACCGGATCGGTTTTTTTTTTTTGAAAATATATTTTTAGATGCGAATCAGGTAAAATTAAAAAACCGCGACATACGTAATTATTACTTTAATCGTGTAGAAATTTGATTTCGTAAATTTCCAGAATTATAACCAAAAATGTCAATTTTTTAATAAATATCAGGAGAACGCCAATTTAAACTTTGTTTTGAAAATAAATTTCGAATTTTTTCGATCAGAATTTTTTCCTCAAAATAATTCTTTCATAAATTAAAAGATATTTCCGGAAAATTCGATACCTTAAATCGAAACATGAAACTTTAATTATATTTACCGGCATATATGTGGTAAAAAGGAACTTTCTAAGCTTGTAACATTCAAACGGTTAATGCGACTGTGCTGAAATTTTCAACGTAGATTTAGAAAACTATCGAGAAAAAAGACGATAAAAAAAAAACAGAATTTTCACAATTTTATTGGAGGTATCTCCCAAGTTTTCGAAATTTCTTATTTTCGTACAGGCCATTTTCAATTACTTCATAAATTACATATATGTCCAAAAATTTCATCGAAATCGTTAAAGCAGTTTTCGAGATATATATGTATATAAGAATTTTTCGTTGAATAAGACTGATTTCCGTTACAAATGATACGCGGTCTGATTTTGTAGATATTTATATCGACCCTATAGAATACACTCTCTCATTAGTGCAGTTAATTCGAATATATTATTGAGTTCCGCTTTAATTTTTACAGAAGGTTTAATGACTATTTTTAAGAATATTCTTCCTTTAAAATAATTCCCATCCGATTTTAAAAGTTGTCTCATAACTTCAAATCTTTCTCTTCATTATGCTCGTTACAACGATGAAGTTTTCGTGGATTTCTGCAACTCTACCCGAAGTTACGCTTTACTACGTCTTCTTGTATATGAGCTCTGCACTCACAGAAGCGATCATTTACTTGACACGATCTTTATCTAGAATCGTTCTGAACACTTCGATCGTGTCCAATTTGAACTAGTAAATTGTCCTGCTATACATTGTGTCGGCCATTTTCAGAATTAATGCCTTCTTCGAAATAACATGCGACAACCCTGCTTATGCTCTGATAACCTTGCAATATTTATTTCGGTTCCTCATGTCAGTCTTGGTGAAGATTCCTTACAAGAAGTTATAAATAAGTTGACTTCCTGATCCCTAAAACATGGAATGGAGTTTTCTCCTTCTAAAACTTCCGCAGTTCACTTCTGTCGAATACGAAACTGCCAACATGAACTTAATCTTTATTTGAACGATGCTCGCATTAAATCCTCAAACGTCGTTAAATATCTTGGGATAATTTTTGACAACAAGCTAGGAAACCTCATTATTAGATCGGAATATACTTCCAGACTCAACATTATTAAAATGCTTTCTCACTCAACATTTAGATCAGATCGTTCAACTCTGTTAAAAATATACCACGCTGTTATAAAACCTAAAGTTGATTATGGCGTCGAAATCTACAGTTCCACTAGTAAAAGGGCCCTTTCACGCAGCAATCTTCTCTCAACGACTCCAGTTTGCAGCGTCATATTCGAAGTTGGTGAACTCCCTCTTGATCTACACAGACAACGCTCTTTTTCGACTTTCCTCAAATCTTAATCTTCCCTCCCACTCTTCAACCTTTGGTTTCAAATCTTCCCCTTCAATTATTACTTTTACTAAACGAATAGAAAATATCCTGTCCTCTCTTCAAATCCACCTTCCTCCAGTTTTTCTTTCTTCCTTCAACTACATTCCTCCTTGGAATGAGCACACTATTCCAATAGACCTCAGTCTTACCAAATTTTCAAAGAATTATACTCCTAAACACGTAATAAAAGCAGCTTATCTAGAAATCATCTCACGGTACCCATCTCATACCTTATACTTCACCGACGGCTTTAAAAACAAAACTGAAGTAAGAGGCGCTTTCGTTTCCTTTCAGGATTCTATAGTTCGTTTCTTCATTCCACCCCATTAATCAATACTATCGGCGGAATTATATGCTAACAAAATGGCGATTACGGATATTTCAAACATTATCGTTGATCAGTATTTCTTAATATGCACGGACTCTCTTGTAGCATTACAGTGCCTCAGTGATCTTCATGATCCTAAATTACACCCCCTAGCTAAAGAAATTGGTTATTTGATTATAACATCTAATATCTATGTAGTTCTCGTACGGATCCCATCACATACTAACATACAAGGAAATTACTTAGCGGACAGTGCAGCAAAAGATGGCACATTGCTTCAACCATACGCGCTCCTGACTACACCAATGAAAAACCTCCAGACTTAAATAAAATCCTCAGTACGTAAGTTACGGAACCTCTAGTGGTCTGCACTTCTACTTACCAACAAACTTCGATCGGTTCGAGATTAAACATTCCTCCGGACTACATCTTATTTAGTAAACAGTAGAGATGATGTTGTACTTGCTCGTCTGCGCGTCACACTAATATCTCACACAATTATATCCTAAAAAATCTTTCTCCTCCTCCTCTATGTTCAACCTGTAATGTCCTCATTATCGTCCGCTATATTATCCTCGAATGTGTGCAATTTAGTTCCGAACGTTCTATCCTCGACAAACCGCTCAGCCTTTCAAACATTCTTTCCTTCCAATAATTTATTAAATTTTCTTAAATCCTCAAATTTATATAATTTAATTTAACAATCCGTCCTTCCCGTTTATTCTTCAAACTTTCAATTCACTTAACCTTACGTTCTCTCCTTTCCCGTGCCTTTGGCCTAGGTGCAATACACGGCACGTAAACTTACAGACGGACAGACGACGACGGCAAAACATTCGAATGTTCAGTTTTTCCTCTTCAATATTATAATATATAGGTATTCTATATTTTTTTTAAATAAAATCTGCGAAGTAGTACCGGTGCGTGAAATTAATAATTATTTGAAACACGGCCCACCACCTGCACATATAAATATATATATATATATATATATATCCGATGTTTATATAAAGTTTACGGAACAATTTAAAGTTTGCATTTTAAGGTCTTCTCTATATAGATACTATTGCGGGGTATGTATTCCGGATGTTCTATATATATTTACTAGATGTTTAACAAAGTAAATTCTGATCTACATTTTCTAATCGTGTTCGTGTGAAATATACACGTCCGACTACGTAAAAAGCTTTTTTGGGAAAAGTTATAACGTTAAACTTTAAATAGCAATTTCGAACTTTCTCATTTAACCCGTTATACAACGCAAATGTTTATATATATATATATATATATATATATATATTTAAACGTTAATGGGACTCTGGTCAGTTTGTTGCTGCACTATTTTCGTTTAATGTTTTTAAGGAACAAATGAATTATATACAACTTTTAAAAGCCTGCTAAGTATTATTATTTTTTTTAACGCGTAACCTCGTTTAGTTTTAAAATAAAACAGGCGCATCGGCTTCCCATTTTTCTCCGCAAGACAATTAATAATCAACAATCGTCATTTCGCTAATTTACTTCTAGCATCATAGAATTTGTAATAATAAATTATTTATCGCATTCATCACCCTATTATGTATTCCTACTCTACCCGACTGTCATTATTTGTCGTTTTACGTGTCGTGTACTGCAACCTACAGTTTACGGAAAAATCTCCGGAATTAAGGGAATTTACGATGTTTTTAGAAAAATATTACGAAAAAAAAGAGGGAAGGCCGTACATATTTATGCGAAATTCGAAATGTTTGAAAGTTATAACGTATTATCAAATAAAATATTTATAACAAGTAATCTCACTAATGGAAGGTAAATGTAAATGTAAAACGCGTATATTTGGCATTATATTAAAAAGTTATAATAATATTTAATAAATGTTCCGGAACAAATGCCCTCTCCATTTTTGAAAGTAAAAATTCTAATAATATAAACTGGTAAATAATAAATATACAAGATGAAAATAGTATTGATAATCAGTCAAAAAACCATCACAAATGAAAAGCGGTAATTTCAAAGTTCCCATCCCTAAGAAAAATGGAAAATTTCGACCTATTTCTTTGGCCTCTTGTTTCAGAAAGATATGTGAATCAGTTTTAACGTTACGTCTTAATTGGTGGTTAGAACACAATCAAATCCTTCCTCCTAATATGTACGGCTTCCGCAGTAATACGAGCACTTTGGACGGCGTGGGTGACCTGCTAGGCAATATATACAATAGTCTTATTGAAAAACATTTTAACATTACTGTTTTTCTAGATATAATGCTTATGGTAGTGTCCATTTGCCTATCTTGCAGTGTAAGTTATTATCCATAGATGTTCCTGACCACTGTTGCCACTTTATTTGTAGATTATTTCTGCAGCGTTGTATATCATTAAGTACAAGGTTCGTTAATTATCAACGTACAGTATACAAAGGTTTACCCCAGCGGTCTTCTCTAAGCCCGATTCTTTTTAATCTTTATATTTTGAATTTGTCGCAGCTCCACATGCGCTCTAGGATTTTACTCTATGCAGATGATATCGCTGTGTTTACATCAAATTCGAGCTTTTCTGTTGCCATGTCCAATATTAATGCTGATGTTGCTACAATAGAACATTGTCTTTCTGACTTAAAGTTAAACCCTAGTGTTGAAAAGTGTGCAGCAGTAGTTTTTTCATATCGCCGATATGACCCAATGACCTTTTCATTATAACAGAAAGGGGCGCTTTTCTGCTCATCATATCGCTATTTAGGAATTATTCTGTACTCTCGATTAACATGGCGCCCACATATTGATAAACTATTAACAACTATCAATCGCGCTATTAACATTTTACGTATTTTGCATAATACACGATGGGGTGGTGACCCTTTTATTCTATTACTACTCTACAAATCACTAATCCGATCTAAACTGGAATATGGTTCCATGTTCTATGGAACCGCGTCAACAGTATTGTTAGGCAAGTTGGATCGTGTGCAAAATGAATGCATTAGGCTGTGTATTGGTGGTGTTAAAAGCACTCAGGTATCAGCACTAATGGCAGAGTGCAAAGTTCCACCCTTACAACTTAGACGCAGTTATTTAGCCCTGAAACTGTTGATACGTAGAATGAATAATGATCGCTTCCCTTTGTTTAACATGTTCAGTCATATCCATTCTAACTGGCGTTTTTCAAATAAAAAAATGCCCCTGCTCTGTTCCGTTATAACAAGGTTGGGGGAGTTTCGTGCACGTCTCACGTGCATGCAAGCTCCTTTTCAATTTATGGCACCATATTTTTACTTCTTCAACAAACAAAATTCATCCTTTTTCCCTGAAAACTGTAGTCTGTATCCTCCTACACTAATCCGTGCCACTTTCAATAGTATTATCTCAGAAATGTTCCCACTACACATCCTTGTTTACACGGATGGATCCAAGTCAACTCGAGGAACGGGAGCAGCAGTGTTCATTCCAGCTCTCAATATTAGTAATATGTACAAATTATGCCAAGAATGTTCAGTATTTACTGCAGAATGTGTAGCATTACTACAAGCCTTGTCAATTCTACCGGACTTAAATCTTCGCGGAAATTACCTTATTATTACCGATTCAAAAAGCGTGGTGACGGCTATAGACAATAAACGTAGCGTGTCAGATACATTAATTGGTTTAGTTTTGCTAAAACTTAATAATTTGGAACGTATGGGAATATCTGTGTCCTTCTTGTGGGTGCCCGGTCATAGAGGTATTCCAGACAACGAATTTGTTGACTCATTGGCTAAAGACGCGTCGTCTAGTGGTGTAGCGGTCTCCTTAATAACTCACAAAGATAACATTAGTCAATCACCTCTGACTTATTACTATCACCTCCAGCCGTCTCTTCTCAAACTCCCGTGGTTCTATCTTTTTAAAAAGATTAGTCGTAAAGGAATTGTACTCATCAGCAGATTGCGATTTGGACATCATTTGTTGCCTGACCGTCTTTTCCGTTTGCAGCTTAGAGAAAATCCATTCTGTCCCCTCCATTCCGAACAGGTAGTCTGCAGCCCCGATCATGTCTTCTTTGAATGTTCTGCTGTAGCACCGTTGCGCTCGGAGCTTTACCTTGTCTTGTTGCGTTCTTCGAGTATTTCACCTCCGTATATAATGTATCGTCCCTTTTACATCTGGATAACCTACAATTGTTCCCCCATATAGCGACGTTTTTAGAGAAGTCAGCATGCTTGATTAAGATGTAGATAGTCCCCACAGTATCACGTTGGGTAGGCTGTAAAGGCACCTCCATTAAAAAAAAAATAATAAGTTTAATTATATAACGAATATGTAATATCATTTATAAGTAATGGAAACGAAAGCAAATTATAACGTTATCAGGATAATACATTATGTTTAATGCGTCGATGCCTATACTTAGTATATCTAATACTTAGTTCCCTGGAATCGTAATTTCCTATTGCTGGAAGTAAATTATTACGGTGCACACTACAACTGAGAAAAAAATTTTGGGATAGTTTGAGGATATAGTCTTTGTAAGATATAGGCTGACCAAGAGAAAACGGACGGTTTTATTGTTTTTTGAATAACTCAAAAACTACTCGACCAAAATTTTTGAATAAAATTTTATTTCAAAATAGGAAAACAAAGGATTAACTTAGAATCATTTGTGGTACACAATGTAATACACATGACCGCTATTTGCAAGGACACATTCATTCAGTCTTTACCGAATTTTAGAAGACTTTTTCGAGCGTAAGTCGCTGAATTTTTGAAATTTCTTCAGAAATCCGAGTTTTCAGGTCTTCCAGATCTCGTGGACGTGTTTCGTAAACAACGTGACTCTTAAGATATTCCCACAAAAAAATCGCGAAGTTAGAATTATTTTCGAAACTCTTTTTGCGCTGTCCTTCACGACAAAAATAATGTTCCACGTCAAACGCGCGCTCACACCATCATAATTGACACCGGACAAAAACGAATCTCTCGTGTGTACACTAAACGTGAAGCACGCGGTTTGCGTTGTTATCAAGTACGTTATTCAAGAAGCAAAACCGTCCGTCTTCTCTGGGTCACCATATAGTTTAAATTTTCTACTTAATACGCGCATATCTAACGAAACAGGTTACGTATTTATCGCTTTATTACGTAGACTTAGTAATCGATGAAAAACATAAGCAATAAACGGATGAAGAAATAAGAAAAACAATAATTTAAATTTATTATAACAAATATAAATAAATTTTAACAAAGCACAAAGAATGATAATCGGAAAGAAACTTTAAATTGATAGCAAAACAAGTCGAAGTATTTTGAATACCTGACCCGGATTATAACAGAAGATCTGTTTTGTGACGACCATTAAAATACTCATTTCGAGGGAAACGAACATATCGTTAAACGTGTATATTGAACATGTACGTTCGTTTGGTCCATAAGCCCTTTTGAAATCTGAACGTTAAATAAAAGGAATTAAGAAGAGTTCCGAGCACACGAGACGTGAACTTGTAGAAAATTAGCGGATAAGTTGGACAGAAGAAATGGTAGATTACTTCGAAGCATCTTTCAAGACAAAATTCGAGGAATACATTTATTGTATTTAATCAGAAGACGTCGAAATATGAAATTTTACTGAAGTAACAGTTAAAAACTTTGACGTTTATTATTACGGGAATGAATTCTAGTCTTAGAACACTAATGATGGATAAGATGAGAACAGATTTTTATTCGGCATTTGGAGAACTATTTTAATTTGTAAAACCCAAAATTATTTTAATGACGCCCTCTATATCGTGTCCGATGTGTAGTAGTTATGAATTGGTCATTCTATTTGATTTAACACGCATGTGTGAACTACCGTGCGCCGTGTCATTCGATTATGTGCCAGCTTGGTCGTCTGTTCCAAATTTATCCCAACCATTTTTATAATTGCTTCTATACACCCTGTTGCTGGTCGCCTCGTTTTCCTAGTAATTTCCAAGCGACACTACTGTGATATAATATTCAGGTGTGTTATTTATCGTATTAGAAACGAAGGCACGTGTTATTTATTTATAAGTTGACGAAGGATTTTGAGTTAAGGGTCGAAATAAAATTGAAAGCGACCGACATAATTATAACCACCGCAACCGAAGTATTTAATTATTTTGTTTTTAATGGAGTCGCAAAAAAAAACCGGAATTTAATTAACCGAGTAATTCTAATAATAATAATGGAAAAAGGCAACCTGAAGAAGTAAGAACATTTAAATGGAATATATCCTTAACCGTACGAATTATTGTAATCCTGCGAAATAACTAATAACAATGATAATAATAATAATAATAATAGGAATATGTTGGTTATCAATATGTTAGTAAAGCTAGCATTAAAATTCGACCAAATGAATCGTTTCAATTAAATATCGATTTTTTGAGGAGCTGGATAAAACTTAACATTTACAGCTTTTTAAATAACTCTCTTTTTTTCATGCTTTATAATATAAACTGTAATAGGAGGTGGCTTAACCGTAACTGAAGTTTCATTATCAGGCGAATCGTGTAAATCATCTACATCATCATTAGTGGTTACGAATGAAACACTTATTCGGTTTATTCACAGTATGACTGCTATGAGTACTTGTCTCTAAGCTAGATATATTTTTCCTCTTTCTATTCTTGCCACCCGTGATTCAGATCATGCTGATCACCTTGATGATTATCCATAGGGGGACTTCACTATTTGTGTTGATAGTAGAAAAATTTTCTGCCGAGTGTGTAAGTAGTAGTCGTTGTTGTACAATTTGTTGTTGCTGAATTTGTTCTTTTTGTAAATGCTATTGTTGAATAAACTGTACTGGATAATAGTGGTCTGTTATAATCGGTTGTAATTGACCGCATGGAGTAATACTGTAAGATTGTATTGGAGGAATAGATGAGGCAGTGGTAGACACATTTTTATTGTCAGTTCCCTGTTGTATATACGAAATAGAATTATTGCACTGATCGATTACGGGAACTACTTTCACCTTCATAAACAACATTTGAATATTTACTTACATTATTAATAATGTTAGTATCAGTAATATTCGCTGGGGAATTGTTAGAATTATATAAATAAGGAACGGACTCATCGATAACGGCATTAACAGAAACGCTTGCTGACGGTTTATCAATATTTTGACGCCGTTGGGGTTGGGACGAGTGGAGTATGAGCTAACTTTATCCACCGACAATAGGCAGACAATTACGAGCGGTAGTAAAGTAATCGGTATGATCGATATAATTGATCAGGTTTATACACAGTCACTAATGCGAATTGGAGAGGTAAAGTACACAATTACGAACGATAGTAAAGTGACTGATATGATTGATAGAATTAATCAGGTTTATATAAAACCGAACAATAAGACAAGGCGCGATCTAATTTGTAAACAAAAGAAGATAAACGGTCTACAAGAGCGAACAATTAACGCGATAATTTGTTCACCAATGATATACCAATAAATGAAAACGTATTTGTAGCTACATTTTCAGATGATAAATCATATTTACCAAATAAATATGAGGTTACGATAAATTTTAAGTCATTACGCAAATCGAGTCTACTAAATATTTTGGTGTTTATTTTGGCTAAAACATATAAAAGCTATGAATATCGAGTTAGAATTCAAGATGTAATAATTGTATAGGCCCTCGCTCGCAATTGAATATCAATAATAAATTAATATTGTATAAAACAATATTGAAGCCTATATGGTTATATGCAGCAGAGCCGTGGGGATGTGCTTCGGCAACTAACGTAGAACAAATTCAGCGCAGGCAGAATAAAATACTACGGCGGATAGTTGGTGCTGCATGGTACGTCTCCAACAGGACATTACACACCGACCTACATGCGAGTTATGTCGCTGAAGAGATTTTTTTTAAAATAAGAGGTGCCTTTACAACTTACCCAACGTGATACTGTGGGGACGATCTACATCTTAATCAAGCATGCTGACTTCTCTAGAAACGTCGCTATATGGAGGAATAATTGTAGATTATCCAAATGTAGAAAGGACGATAGCTGAAGAGATTAAATCGGCTGTTCATAGACACTTATCAAGACTTCAACATCATCCGAATCTATTGGCAGCTAACCTACTTAATGAAGAAATACCTAAAAGATTAAAACGGAAAGGAATCATATATCCGGTTTGAGTACAATGTAATATTACTCTAAGGCAGTTGGATTAATGCTCCTGATATATATCTACATAAAATCCAGTAGATGATTGCGTTTTAATCAGTTCTAGATGAGAGTGAGGAAAAAAAATTACAAAGCACCTAGTTAAAGATGTGAGGAAAATGAATATTCGAATTATATCTGATGTGTCCTATTACAATTATCTAAATGATCAGAATTTCGCATTCTCCTTCATCATGGAATATAGCTAAAGTTATAGTTCTGCCTAAGCCAGGAAAAAATAGCAGTAATATTAACAACATAAGACCTGTAAGTGTGCTTAGTAATTTAAGTAAAATTGCTGAGAACGCCATACTGTACAAACTTCAAACGCATTCAACGAGCCAAAATATTTTACAAGATGAACAATTCGGATTCAGATTCGGTCATTCTACAATGT
This sequence comes from Coronaproctus castanopsis, assembly GCA_032883995.1. Taxonomy (NCBI): domain Eukaryota; kingdom Metazoa; phylum Arthropoda; class Insecta; order Hemiptera; family Monophlebidae; genus Coronaproctus; species Coronaproctus castanopsis. Next base: position 159,851,212 of record CM065053.1, on the reverse strand, counting down.
ACCAGATAGCCAGAATATCTGACTTTATTACCGATAACTTCGACCTGAACAGCACTATGCTAATTGATTTAGAAAAAGCTTTTGATGCATGTTGGCATAATGGTATTTTATACAAAATGATTAAATTTCGGTACCCTCTGGCGCTTATTAAACTAATTAAAGATTACTTGACTAATCGAAGATTCTATTTGATTGACTTTTTAAACAACTCTTCTACTAAAACACTTACTGCTGGAGTACCACAAGGAAGCGTTCTTGGGCTATATCTGTTTTAAATATTAATAAATAATATTCCGAAATTATCTTTTGTGTTGACAGCACTGTATGCGGATGATCTAGTATTATACTGCACTTCATACAGGACAGACACAATATATAACAGCTTACAAAAGACTGTAAACAGTATTTTCCAATATTATAAAATATGAAAGTTCCACATAAACGTAAAAAAAACTTTTTCGAGGAGACGGTCATCACTTTTACCTGAAATTATTATAAATAACAAGGAAGTTTAACAGATGAACGAAGTACAATACTTGGGAGTTGTGATGGATAACAGGTTAAATTGTAACAGCCATATCAAATATGTCATAGGAAAAGCTCATAAACCTATGCGCGTACTCTATCCGATATTTTGCAGAAACTCTGGTCGCAGCATTGCGAATAAAAAATTAATATAAACAACGGTTGTCAGACTGAAGCTAACGTATGCGAGTCCTGTTTGGTTTTCGGTGTCTAATAGCACCTACAAACAACTGCAACTGGTGCAAAATCATTATTGCATAATCTCATTGAACGCTACGCACTACACCGGAATATCTTATTTTTATTCTCAACTAGGCCTCCTCGACATTAGTTAACAATGTGTCAAAAACATTTTATGATAACTGTAAAAAACATCCGAACAAATTAATCAAAAGCTATTGGTAATTATGATATGGAGTTGCTCAGCTCACGTTAGACTAGGTATAAACATCGTCGACTGGAACATCTGTTTTTATAATTAATTATATTATTTACACCTTCAAATTTTCATAGTTGATATCCATACGTGTATAATTTTTTTCGGTGGAAACCATGTTTCGTATTTTTTCCTTGTGACGTTTTGAAAACACTTGCAGTCTTCATTATCAAACTGAGAGCGGTTATGAAAGTGTAGGTATATTTATAGGATTGTGTTTAGACGAACGCACAATCATGACTTAATGCTGTTCAAATTTTTCGAAGAACAAGCGTTCTGCTGGTCGCATATCCATTTATCAGTGTTGTAGTATCATGCTTGAGAACGGAGTTGTTTACTCGACAAACTGTTGTTTTTATACTAACTTGTTTTTTTACCATTTGGGCAATGACCGGCAACCACGTTGAATTAAGCTAGTGTCCATCTTCTTGATTGAAATTTGGATGTTTAAAAATTTCAATTGCTTCACGATAGTCATTGAAAAATGTGTAAATTTGTTGAAAATTTTCTTCGCACGAACGAAAAAGTCGTTGACGATACCATAAAACGAACGCACGATATTCTTATTATTACTATTAGGAGTTCTTTTTTAACGTCTTTAAAAGCGTAGATGTCCTCTAAAAAGGTTTATTGTTTGTTTTAAGAGTGTGTACGGTTAGAACATTTTACGCGCTTAATGGAAAGTAAAAGAAGAGAACAGAGATGTTATAAATCAAACTGAATGTACCGAGAAAAAGATAAAATATTTTCACGTACGTTGTTTAATATTGGAGCGTATGTGTGTGCATGAGTGTGTATTCACGTATCTCTTTTTTCAAATAGATAACAGTTTTAATGGACTAACTAGAAAATATGATTTCCACTTATCGTATTTTATCTTTATTCTACGTCTTTAACTTAAACTAAGCTGATACACGAAATGGAACTTTCTAAAACTTCGAAAAGTACTACTAATCATCTTCGACGCAATTGCTGCCAATTTTTGATAAATTATTAAATAAAATAGAAAACTAGAAAGAAGAGAAGAACCTTTTCAGTGAATTCGATAACAGATGTGGCAATTTTTACAACCGAAAATTACGATTCCGCTGATAAAATAATGGGAATTTTTACTTTTTTTTCTTTTACGTTGTCTATTTCCAAGTATTATTATAAATTACAGTTAACGGAACCGAGCCTCAAAGTCCTTTAATGTTATAGTTCATTCCTTTTCAGCCGCTTTCAAAAGAAAAAAATGAATCTCCCTAATAAAGTCCGAATTATAACAGTCACACGTATATACCCTTAGCTTGTTCATTTTTTTCACAACAACGTCGCAATCTACAAATCAACATATTTTCTACCTTATAAAACAACGTCGATAATACTAATTTGGCATTACAACTTCCGTCGTCATATGTCTTAGTAAAATATATCTAACATTTTAAGCTCGTCTTGGCCTTAGCACATCCGAACATAACGTTTAGCCATATTTCAAATCAAATCAAACTACATCGCATATTGAGTACAAAGTAAAGCAATATTAAAGAGATAATACAGCACACTATATAATCGAAATACGCACTCTGTTCATTATATACAAATAAATTTCTAAATATTAACGCGATATAATTCTATATATATTTCATAAAAAATTTAAATCTTTATAAATTCAGATTATTAACGAAACATGCGAGAAAGGCGTGTATAATTCACATCGGCGTGTAAAAAGTAAAAACATTGATACAAGTAATTCCATATGTAAAATCGTTCCACAATGAGCAAGTCATATGGGTAGACTTCATTAAGTCGTATCTGTTAATAATTTCCACTTTATACCAACGTGAAAGATAAAGGCGTTATTTTTAATAAGGGAAAACTATTTAATTACAGTAAGGTATTAAATTGTCCGATAATGATTGCAAGTATCATCGGCCAAGTTGAACACCTTCAATAATAACGCGTCGCTGAAGTCTTTCTATTTAATTAATTCGCTTAAAGATTTCGTTCCAACTTCGTGGCCGATATCATTATTATAGCACGGAGGATGATATTTTGTTGAAAAATGTCCAGATAAACTTGATATCTGCTGGGAAAGAAGACATGTGCAATGGACTACAGTGGAAAGACAATGTAGTCAGGACAAGTTTTTATTCACGTCTTCGCGTTTTATTTTACACGAATCTTTTACCAGAGTTAAGATGCTTACGAAGATATTTATCAGACTTCTACGTTGATGTGGATTACGAGTTCATGTGTAGTGGTGCATACAGTCCTCCAAGGAAACATTGAAGGGAAACGGGGGCCGAGGAAGAAGAAGAACACATTGGATGAAAAATATACAAGATTGGTCGAACATCGGGAAGGCTTCAGAAATCATAAGGATAGCCAGCAATCGAGATTAGTTTCGTCATATTACCGCCAACCTCCTTCAAGCAGAAGGCACTTGAAGAAGAATACAATTTACAAACAGAAAAATTATACCGCCAACGGTTACGTAAATAACACAGTGTTACCTGTGCAGAAAATAGTTAAGTATTTGGAATTATATCGGGACAATCGCTTAACCTGGGAACGTCATATAAGGACAAAAAAAGTAAATGAAAGAAATAATAGTAAACGTTTAATATATAAACGCATCTTACAACTTGTTTGACCTGTGGTGTGCAATTACTAACAAACTTAAAAATAATAATAAGAGATTTATAACTAAACATAGCGCGTGACGGTATCTGACCGTGCTGCATCACACGCGGTCTTTTTGGGCGAATCAGCCAGTCAGTTGCATACTGATTATATATATATATATATGTGTGTGTACGCGTGTTTAAATCAGCCCCTGAAATAAAGTTACAAAGTGTGAAATGTTTTATTTTAAAAATCGTTGTGATACTTATTAATTACTTACGTCTATCACATAGCGATGAAGAATGTGTGGGTAATGCGCGACTTTTAAATAGACGCGTATTACGTACGTACACATTATAACCGTTTAATATTTATTTACACATATATAATTTTTACATAACTATATGTATTAGTAGGAAACAAACATTATGGACGAGATAAATATATATTTTTTAATTTTATCGTCTAATACGAAACGAATGAGATCGAAAATGTCATTCAGAAGTGGAATGCAACAACGTTTCGATGGAATATACATATAAATCATAAAGTCTAGAAGAATTTTTACTTTTCAAGATACTCACTTCTGAATTCTCTCTCTCTCTCTCTCTTTTATATATATATATATATATATATATATATATATATATATATATATATATATATATATATAATAGAAGGTGAAATGGCCTAATCTTGGGATATGCGTTTTATCTCTACTTCCAGGTTGGTAACGTGGTTCTAGATTATCAATTTTATTGTTAATTTTTTTTTAATTGTTTAGTTGTGGGTTTTTAAAAATTTTGATTGTAGGAACAGGGTGGTAAATCTGTAAGGTCCTGTTCCACCATTTTATCTGGGCTCGTTCCCTTAGCCATTTAGGTGAAAACCTTAAACAATGGGTTGTTATTGAGAAAATAACATTGTAAGGTTTCTACGGCAGCAAAAAACTCGTCGAGGGTGAGAAAGTCTTAGGACATTACAGACTTTTGATAAACATTTCCTTAAAGTGCCCTTCTGTAACATCATTTCTCATTGTACTGTCACTACTGGAATCGTCTACCCGATTATTTCTATCAGTAGCCGGCCATTAGTCCGTGACTGCTTATTTGATTATATATTATTCACAGCTAACCTATATATCTACACACTACCCCACCTCCGCCGCCCGGTAGACGCGTGTCGTTCCGGTTGAAACTCCGGCTCGGAAGGTACAAAGACGAACGCATCTCTCGTGACAGCTTTTGGATAGTTGAGCAAGAATAAAGCTATATCCATCGGACTAAAAAAGAAAGTGTTGAACAATGCGTCTTTCCCGTGCTTACATATGGAGCGAAAACATGCACGAAATATATAGTTAAGAAACTTGCCGTAACTTAGAGAGCTCACGCAAGAGTAATGTTGTGAATTAAGATGTCAGACAGGAAAGCCGATATATGGGTAAGACGGCAGACTAAACTGTCGGATGCAGTATCACGTGCATGGTAACTGAAACTGGATAGGCCAGTGGCAGGAAGAAATGATGACAGGTGGACGAAACGAATAACGGAATGTATATCAAAGGAAGCATAAGTCGCAGATGACAATATAATATAAAAAGGTCAGTCGATGTAAAATGGATGGAAGAGGCCGGTGATCGCCATAGATGGAAGAAAAGAGTGGAACGCTTACATCCAGCAGTAGATGATGCCATGTATATGTTATATAGTCGTCGGAATAGCCTAGTGGCTAGAGCACAGACTTCTATACGGATGGATAAAAATTATCATCAGAAAATAAAAATATAAATAATCCTAATATTATAGTGTGGAATGGCAAACCACCACGCGAAACACCATATGCGCACTAATAATAATATAGCACACTACCAAAACACGTGGGGCTGTGGATTGTGTCGTGACAATAAAGAGATTTTAATCAGTTCTTTCGGGTGTGTGTGTGTGTGTCTATCTACGCTGAGGCTATATTATGATTGCCTCGTATGCTACTTACACTGTACAACAAATTATGTATAGGTAAATAGTCGCCTACCTCCGATACGGAGACGGCACTTAATGAATGAATATTACATATGTGTGTATATGTATATATATATACATTTTTCCCTTTAAGAATATTGTGCTTACAACTTCATCATCGTTATTGTCAAAGGCTATATATATATATATATACATATATAAAGTACTTGAGTATGTAAATATAAAGAGGAATATGAACGCCTCCGCTTTTTGCACATCAATTTGGTATTTATTTACAAGAATAGTATGTCTTGTACAATACGTTCCCAGTGATACAAGCGGAATAAATAAGAATATATAACCCCTTCGAGTTTATTTATATTATTCGCTACGGCGTGCTTAATGGTCCGTTATTCATGTATTGTAAATGTTTTTATCGTTATTAATAACAATATCATTGTATTATTGTCAGTATTGCAATTCACTATTGCAGTTTATTATCATCACTACTGTAATTTTTATTTTAAAAATAATAATAATAATAATAATAAAAAGAACGAATTTCTACTTTCCGTATCTCGAATGTCACCGTTCGTCGGGGTTACACGGTTCGTGAAATTCCTTTACAACCGCTGATTTAAATGCCTTCCATAAATCATAGGACGTATTGCGTTCATGATATGGTCATGATTTTATTTCCTCAAATTTGATAATTTCAGGATTATCATTTATATTTGAAACGTTCCCTAACCCCACAAAAATAACGATGTTGGCATGAATAAAATAAAGGTCTCGACGATTACAGGGAACATTGGAACTTCGACTGTTGTATTTTTATTAGTGAGGAAAAATGTGCTCGTGAATGTGGTGACAGTCCTTGATTTATAAATCATACACGGTGGAAAATATTTTTTATCTACATATATATATATATATATATATATATATATATACACGTACATACACCCACGTATACAAACTTTTTTAGATTATTATGATTGATTATTGTACATTCAGTATTTTTGGGAGATACTATTTATACCGCATATATATATATATATATATATATATATATATATATATATATATATATATATATATATGGGTTGATCATTAAAATTATGTTTTTTTCGAATTTGTAATATAATAAAATTTTACACAGTAACACGGTACATAAATTAAAATTAACGAGAACACGAATGCAAACAAGCTATTCGTCAATAATCGCGAAAATTATATTTTTGATTTTTAAACATAATTCAATAGGATAAAGAGTTATGGTAAGAGTCGAATGAAAATTTAAAACGTTTGTAAATTGTACACTCTATTAAGAAGTATGATGAATATCTAAATTTCACACAAATATCTATAATGTCTAACCGAAGTCGTCGTTCATAAAATAGAAACCAATTAAGTAATAATGAGGTAAATCTACGCTCTCCGGTAGCATATACGTATGTGTCCAGAGACCCAGAGCTGTAACTTAGAAGGGGCGCGTCAATAAGTGTGGGATATTAGAATGGACACCACTGATATGTCGGCTAGCTGCGAATATTCAATAAACAGTCGCGAATTAAGAACGGCCAGAAGGCAGACTATATGGAAATGTGACTCCCTCTCATCTCCATAGCATCCAAGAGAGGCTTCTCTAAACTAGATACTATCCACAATGCATCGCTTCGATTAATTACAGGCGCGTTCAGAACATCTCCAATATCAAGACTTTGCTGCGAAGCCTCAGAATGGCCAGCATAAAACGGAATTTTGTCATTTTTTTAATATACAGTGATAATATCAAAATTGTCATTATTAATAGCAAAGAAATTTTAAAACGATTATAATTTCTAATCTTAAATACAGATATTACACGTTACTTAATATCGGCAATTGCAGTTTTAAGATTAATGTAACTATTTTGATTGAATAATTGTGATGGGAAGAAATTTCTCCGTTGGATGAAACATGTTACTGTGTTTTTTTTTTTTTGCAAACGTTTGTCAAGATTAGCGATTTGAGCGTTACTTATTACCCGACCGCCTCTATTCCTTACGCAACTTAGAGAAATTCTTTACTGCTCTCTCCGTACTGGACGTGTAATTTGCAATCCTAAGTTCTTCCAATGCCCTTCTTTAATAATACAGTGAAACTCCTCTTAACGGACACCCATTTCTAACGAACATCCCTCGTAATGGACATATTTTTCAGGTCCCGTTGTAGAAAGTGTGAATAATAATGCATTCTCACCCCCTCTATAACGGATGCGGACAGTAATTTCGATTCTCAGAGTTCTTTAACGGACAAACAAACACGTGGTTTGTTGGTGACTAAAAATGACCGTACGTTTATCAAAGCTCAGTAGAATTAATAATAAGTGTGGGAGTGAATGTGTGTAAGAACAATGAAAATTTAAGTCCGACCAAAAATCCAGTTCATACTTGTGTTTTTGGATTCTCTTTTGTTTAATTTGCCAATACAGCTGAGCAAATAATGCAAACGCAGATTAATTTCAGCCAATCTTTTCACACTTTCTACCTGGGTGTTTTTGCAATACTCTTCGTTTACATTCGGTTTATTTTTAGTGGATTTTCGAGTAAAATTTTCCGTATAAATATTATTTATACCATTATATACAAACTTTCAACATAACTGTATGCACTGAGAACCGTTTTAAAATTTCTCTATAAAGGACATTTCCATTGGTCCCGCGGGTGTCCGTTATATAGACGTTTCACTGTATTACGTCCTGAACTATACATTAAATTACTGCGCTCATAGTTATTGAACCTTCTTCATCGTGAAAATTTAAAACTGTTTCCAAACATAGCGATACTTGTAGAAAAGTTGTCCAGGTTTTTAGAAATATGAGTTTGTTCGTACGTGTTCACATTGAGTATGCTGGTAAAGGATTAAAAAAGGGAAAAAAATTAATGGTGCACCGGTAAAAACACGTCGTTATAGTAATAATAACGTGTCAGCCAGTCTGGAACAACTTTATATAGTTTGCAAGGAAAAAGTTCCCGTCTTCGCCTGTTTACCCGACCACTACCTGATACCTGTTTTAACCTCCTAATTCTATTTTTTTTTTGTTTATTTCTTTTCTACGTCTTTCCCGCTTTGATAGTTTTACGTTGTTCCCCCTTCTTATATTCCCGAGTTCACTGTTTCTTCCTCACCTTATTTCTTACCGCGGTAAATAACGTAACACTCCATTAAACAGGATCATTGTACGTGTTACATACTTTGAATATATATATATATATATATATAGATATGTGTGTATTAATATCAATATGTGTATATACTATACGTCAGTCTAAATATCCCTTGGGGCGGCGTGCATTTTTACACCCGGAAATAGCGTGTACTTGGGAAAACTCGCATATATTTAACGATGAAATATTGACGTATTATACTCCATTTTTTAAATAAATTTCTTTAAAAATATAAAATGCACCAGTAACCCGCGCGCTCAATTTGATATATATGCGTGTGTGTGTGTACGTTAAATCTGTAACATTTTTAAAATTCTGGTACTGTCCGAAATTACGGTCGTGTATTTTTATACCTGTATTTTTTTTCAACGTTTAATAGTCAAACTATAGTAACGAACCGAAATGATAATGTTAATATACAGGGTGACCCAGAGGACGAATTTTTGAATGAAATTTTATTTAAAAATAGGAAAACGAAAGATTAGCTTACAGTCATTTGTGGAATACAATATCGTTCACATGACCGCCATTTGCAACAGTACATTTATTCAGTGTTTAAAAAATTTTCGAAAACTTTTTCGATCATAGTTCGCTGAATTTTTGAAAGTTCTTCAGAAATCCGAGTTGTCTTCCAGATCTCGTGGGCGTGTTTCGTAAACAACGTGACTCTTAAGGTATTCCCACAAAAAAATCTCGTAACTTGGAATTGTTTTCGAAATGCGCTATTCAAAAAACAAAATCGTCCGTCTTCTCTGGGTCACCCTATACATAAAATATAAATAATAACGAATGATGATTAAGGTTGATGTCCTGTGTAGTTTTTTTTTTTTAAATGACCGCTGTAAATAAGTGTGAAAGTGACCCCGAATATAATAGGCAGGGACATAGGTAAAAGCTCAGAGAAAATATATATTATCCCGATATATTGAACATATCTTTATCTAAAATTTTCGAATTGTTTAATGCAATTTTAAAAATATCATATTTGAAGAAAATCCTCCTGTGACTTACGGAATAAGGGAAATTCCGAAATATAAATTATCGGTAACGGCGACGAAATATCCGAGAAACTGTTAAACACAATATCGGATAGTCGAGAGAAAAGAATCGAGAAACCGAACGCGGAACTAAAACGATCGACGTTGTCTGATATTTATGCGATCGATGCAGGAATGTTCCAAGGCAGCCAATTGAGACCTATCCTTAATATTTACCACTCAAGGAAGATACAACGCTTTGTGCGTTCGCTGATGACACGGCAGTTCTAACGAGGGTTAAAGTAATAAATCAACTGAATTATAAATGAACGATATAGAAAATTGGATGGTTGACAGGAGAATGAAAGTAAACATAAATAAATCTACCAGCCAATATCAATTTTACTCTAAAATATTCAAACTGTCCTCCAGTGATGCTTACTAACAAGGTCATACCTAAAAAAATTTTGTTAAATATGTAGTTAGCTAACATTGGATAACAAACTATTACTTATTACTATATTATAATTCAGTAATAAGACCAATTTGGATGTACAGCCATGTAACAGGGTGCGTGGATACTGTTTCTAATCGTAATATAATATAAAGATTTCAAAAACAGTTCCTAATTGCTCCCTGTTGCGCAACAAATAAAGGTGTTCGCTCTCATTGTGAAGTAAAATACGTGGATAAAATCATTAACACTCAAATCCAGACATGTACGGCGACTCTAACAACGTATGAACGTCGAAGCAATATGCCTTCTCGATAACAGCAAATAAGAAGAAGATTATTGAGCAAACGTATATTAGATGACATATTAGATTAGTAGGCAGGATGGACCATTAGGTTTTGCAAAATTTATTACCTAAATAAATATTAGCAAAATTCATTGTGGTCCATTAAACCGTTCTAAGTGAAAATTTATAATAAAAAAACATGAACGAGAATTTGAGTAAATTTATAATAAAACGTGTAAATCGCAATGTTTACGTTTGCTTTATTTTTTCGATAAAGTGCGTTGGAATAAACTTCTCCCTCGGAAGAAATACAATATCCTCCTCAAATTCTATCGATGCTCACGTGTATAATTGATACTGCTCGAATATCCTCCCATCAAAAGGGTTCCACGTGAGCATTCGTTCAGGATATGATCCATTGTACAAGATGAATCAGATATGATGCCCATTTTGCGAGCATATGACCACTACGTCCATAGCCCGTACGAATGCGATTCTAGCGAATCCAGCTTTTTCGCTCTAGGTCAAAGCCTAGTGGCCTACTATCCGGTGTACCTATCGTTCTGTTTCTATCTGGGTTCTTTTGGTTCCATTCTTTCTTCAGGCTGCGACCGCATCAAATCCCTCTGCTAAGAACGTTGTAGCTAATTTATGAGCTGGATTTTTCGATCTTAGTATTTCTGCTCCTTCCAGATCTTGATGTATTGGTAGATTTAGATCATTTATATGCGTAGAGCTGCGTTTAGTTCTACATCGACTTTTTTTCGTATGATTACTGTTCAACCATACCGACGATGCATATTCAACCGCCCGAGTAAACCAACGCAAGTACTGATGTCCGTAATGTGAATGTTGAAGCGCCCAACGTTGTACCTGCGAGTTTTTGTATTATGTTCATCCGTGTTCTAAGTTTAGCCGCTGTGTACTCAAGATGTTTGCGGTAGGTCAGTTGGCGATCTAGAATTACTCCAAGATATTTCAGATTTTCTTCGTGCTTGAGTTTACGCTCTCCGATTTTGATATTTAATTCAATTATAGGTAACTGATTATTAAGGCGGAAACATGATACTACTGTCTTGTCACACTGTTTAATGTTAATCGCCATTTTTAAAAGTAGTCTGCTAATAGTGATAGTTCTTCCTGTAATATCTCCTCCATTATGTGAAGCTTAGTGTTCTGTGTAACCTGCGATAGGTTATATATTCAGACACAGTGAACAATTTAAAACAAATAATTAAAGGCAATTTAAAAGGAAAAATATCAAGAGGAAGGCAAATAATGAAATATGTCCAACAAACACAACACGATGCACAAATAACAGGATATAGTAACATGAAAAAATTGGCGCTATCCATAGAATTCATACATTTCAAATAAGCTTGTACAGCTACAGATTGAGGAATTACGATGACAATGATGATGATTATTATACTACACAAAACGCAGATCATTTTAAGCGTACTCACACGTATAAGGTATATAGACAAATATACGATATGCAATTGAATACGAAGCAGCCTCACAAATATAATGTCAGAAATAATAATAAAATAAAAAAAACGGCTCAGAATAAGCCTAATTCATTGCTATATCTGTGAGTGCTCGGAAAAAATTATTCCAAACTATTTATTATGAAGCCTTACCGAATTGGATGAAGTTTCCATTATTTAAACCAGATTTTTTTTCGACATAAAGCCGCTTATCGATTTTTAGAGCACATCGTAACTCTCATTTCTCTTTTTAAGACAATTAACGGGAGAATACAGAGATCGACGCGTTATATGACATGGTGTAAAAAATAAATACGAAAAAATGATCGATATAATGAGAATAAAATTCGCCAGACGAATTCTCATCAGCATTTTTTTTTGTAATAGCAACACTGGTTTATTATTTTATAAAATGTTTGGAAAGCAAATCTCCATTTATTGAGTTCTCGTATCTAACACAAATATGTATCCGTGAAAGCAATTAATATACTTCTTAAATTGTTAGGGATTCAGTAAATCTAAAAATTATAAAAAATGTATATTTTTTGTGTTGTTTTAAAAATATCCAAAGCCAAAAAGTGTAACACGTAAACTACAGATACGTTTCAATACCGATAAAATTTATGTTTATTCTACTTTGCCGTGGTTTGTGTTATTACGATTTCGTCATTACCTTAATATTTTTTTTTTAACGGAAACAGTTTTATGATGGATATTGTACGATACAAATATTCTAACATAATACGTATATTTTATATATATATATATATATATATATATATATATATATATATATATATATATGTATTGTACCTGTATAGGACACCAACAAAATGCGAAGACGGCCACAACGATGACTACCATGCGTGTTACCCTTTTCTTACCGCGTTTACTTTCCGCTGATGTGTGTCCACCGGGTGCAACTGACTTCCATAGCCGTGTTAGCATAAAAATGTACAAACCACAAATTAAAGCTAGTGGAATCGCGTACGAAGTTAAAAAGAAGAATATCTGAAATCAAACAAATCATTTTATTTATCATATATCTAAATATATCGATATATCTATATATCTATATATATATAGATATATAAAAGAAACATAATTTTTTTAGCTTTTTATCATACATGATTACTGTAATTCGCGTATTTGGTAATCCATTTTTATGTCGTATTGACAGACGGCAAACAAGGACAAAAAACTGTCCCTCTCAAAACGAATCAATTGTGACTGATGGCAGTTTTTAAAAGAGAGTTGACACAAGGGCGCTATATTTCCTAATTGACGTCACAGTTTAAAGGAGCCGTGGCAGTAATAATATTAATATAAATTTATATTTGTACTTGGAATATTCTAAACAGAGTGCATCGCATACATATATATATATATATTATATATATATATATTTATTTATTTATTTACAAATACTAGAATATTATACGTATCATCATCATCATAAGTTTGGCAGTCCTAGGACTGATTTTATTCCATAGTAAGTAATTTCCATCCCAACCGATTCTCTGCAGCATTTTCCAGTATTGATCGGTGCCTCCATCATGCAACAATGTTGTCACGAAAGTGTTTCGTGGTCTACCACGACTTCTTTTCCCTGAAATCTGTCCTTCTATTACATCGCGTAACAGACCACCATGTCGGAGTACATGTCCTATCCAGGTTAATCTTCTTTTCTTTATCGAATGTAATAAGGTCTGTTTTTCATCAATTCTTTGGAGAACTTCTTCATTCGAAACTTTTTGGGCCCAACTTATTCTTTGTATCTTCCTCCAACACCACATTTCAAAAGCCCGTAATTTTTGAACATTCCTTTTGTTCAGTGTCCACGTTTCAGCACAGTAAATCGCTACGGACCACACGTAAGTTTTAACAATACGTTTACGTAGTTTTAACGGTATTGACTTTTGGCATAATTTGTTTCGCTTTTCTTGCCACAGCTTGGATAATGTAATTATTGAGTTTATTTCTGTATCGCAATACAAGTCTTTCGTTTATATATATATACATATATATATGCGTTCATATCAATATAGTTATAAATTGGTCGGATAGTATACGTTATTTGGGAGTTTTATTAGATAAACGATTAACCTTCTCGGCGCATGTAAATTACGCAGCTCTAAAAACAAATAAAGCAGTAAGTACAGTGTATGCGTTATTTAATCGTAAATCGTACCTTAACGTTAATAATAAGCTCATCATTTATAAAGCGCTTATTCGTCCTGTGATAACTTATGCTTGTCCCGCCTGGTCTTCTATCTCGAAGGCGACCTTTAATAAGTTGCAATTAGTACAAAATAGGTGTTTAAGATGCGTATTAAGTGCCTCAAGGTATGCCAGAATAGTGGACATGCATGAGATATTAAATATACCCTTTATTCGGGATTATATTCTTACTATAACTCGTAAGTTCTGCGATAATTGTGTATTGCATGAGAATCAGTACATCTCAATGATCGGAAATTACGATTCCAGGCAGCTACAGTTTATGTACACAAAGTATAAGCATAGACGCCTTAAACATAATTTACTGTAAATGATTAATATTTAATGTATCTGTGTATATGTGTATATACATGTGTGTGTATGTATGTATGTATATATATATAGATAAGTATATGTGTATTATATTATATATCTTTATAATTGTTATTATATCGAATAATATTCCTTTTTTTGTATGCTTAATGTGATACAAAGCGTTTTATGGAGTGGGTTTTTTTTTTTCAAATTTTTTCCCGCGTTTTATATATTTATATCTGTAATCTAGTAAATATACTATAAGATTTATTACATAAAGAACTTTGTTTATTAGCGGTAAGGATATTATAATTCCGGTACGCGTAATTCTTATTATTTTGTACTTTTGTACTTTTAATGAATTTATGTCAATAAATAAATTTCTTCTTCTTCTTCAATATGCATACAGAAAATACCCATCCATATATTATATATATATATATATATATATTATATATAATACCGTGGTGGCATAGTTACTAGATCGCTCGACTATCAACTCGATGGTCGTAGTTTTTCGTCATTAACTCTTAATTACGTCATGGTAGGCGGGGCATCACATTCCGTATAATATTCTATGCACTTGCATCTACGTTGCATATAATTAATATTTTGAATTCTAATCCATTTCGTATGTAAAAATGGGCTAGTTACGAATGGTAAACATATTACACACGTATATATACTGTTTGAATGGGTGTACGAATGTATGTATGTAGGTATGTTACTATAAACATATATCTCGAAAACTGCGCATAATTGATGCACAATTTATTGGTTCAGCGAAAATTATAATTTTCGTTTATTTCACCCCTTGTACGTCGATATTTATACATGTCGAACCTATTGAGTTCAATATTAAAAAGAAATATATTTTCGCATTCGTGCTTATCCGTGACGAAATCAGAACTATATAAATCAAAAATTGCTTTTCGGAAATATAAATTAAATATTAGTTTAATCGTTGATACGTCGGATGAAATATCGAAATATTGTAGTCGTATGTAAACTATGAATCATCGAAAATCTTTTTGAAAAATAACAAATCATTTTCGGGACTCGATGAGTGTGTCTTATTAATTTCGTTTAATCGCGCATGAGGATTACATATGCTAACGTGTTTGAATATTTAATTCTGCATTTTTCCGTTCCTTACGATATTAGTTATGTATTTAACTTTTTTTTTTTTTTTTGTCCAATAGTACTTATGGAAGTAAATTTATGTGGTTTTATTTTTGAAATTGTTTTATTTTATAATTATTACAATCAGGACTCCGTGTCATACAGGTTATGTTTTTCTGTCACCTAACACTCGACACCCACCGATACGAAAACTTTTAATGATAAAATGACTTATAGCCATTCGGCTATCTATCGGCAAATGGGGTTTTCCATGATTGTGTGTGACGCGTTTACGAAGGGAGTGAACGAAAGATTGTATTTTGCTATTCGCGTAATACATAGGCGATTTTTATTGTAATGTATCCAAATTATTTCGAATCAAACGGACGCTTGAAATAAATTTGATTTCGATTTATTATTTTAATTATTTTCCTAACGATTATTTATCAATTTTTTGATTATTTCGAAATGTACTGCTGTATTGTATTGAAATTGAAATTGAAATAAATTCGATCGGATTATTAGATGTTAACGTATTTACGAACATTTCGTTTACTTAAAGATAATATCGCAATTCGACCAGACACAGCTCGTGTGTATTAAAAGCACGCGGCAGACAGTAAGTGAAAAACGAAATTGCGTAAGAGAAACTTTTCGCAAGCACATCGTTGGTCCGGCGTCCACTATAAAACACGATAGTTTTCGTTCCATCAGTTTAAGTAGAAATTTTCAGACGGTGGTACGTAAGTTTTCAATTTCAACTCGATTAGAAAAAGTCCAAAAATATACCGCAATAGTGATTATCGTTAAAGCAAACAGACCGACGCTTCTCGTTTGATCTTCCGCCGGCCAAACTTTATAATAAACTTGTACGCACTTTATATTTTTTCGAAAATTAAAAGAAGCGTTACGTTTGTACATTATATATAAAAATAGAAATGAAATAGAAAATTGTTTATTGCGTAATATACACTTTTCCTAACTACGACGAATTAAGATTACTAATATCATAAGATTGCTCGTGGTAATAAAGAAATATTTATTACTGAATTCCAACATTCATCATTTAATTCATATAGTAGATTGTACGCGGGAGATGAAAAATTTCTAAAAATTTCAAGTATAATAAAATAATTAAAAAATTTTGAATCACGATAGCTGTAAAATCGTGTTTTCCATTATAGTACTTCTTTGTTCGTTACATTTACTAATACATACGCGGTAGTAAAAACAAATTTCTTAGCTTATAACATTCGATCGAAATTTTTAACGTACATTTAGATATTAAGAAACAGACGGAATTTCCGAAATTTTATGTTACTCGTGGTCGGAGCACAAAATTCGTGGTTAAAAGAAGAATTCAACTCGGATGGAATGTGTTTGGTGAAATGAAAAATACAAAGTAAAATTAGTCTAGCAAACCGAACTGTTCAATCAATGCATCGTACTAGTGGTGAGCTGTGGAGCAGAAACTTGACCCCTAACAATAAAACCGATGGATAAGATCGAGAAAAAAAAAATGGAACGAACATCGCTGGGAATAATGATGATCATGATATCGTATGTCTTCACGTAGCTTAGATGTCCACATCCAGGTTTCGTAGTAATGTTATTGCCGCGTCTGATACTACTCGAATATCCTTCCAACCATCCGTAAGGGCTCTATGTGGTATACATTAAGGATGTGATCCATTGTCTGATCTCCTAATTGACAGTCGCAGGATGGATCATCTTTAAAACACCACTTTGCGAGCATATGATCACTGCGACCATGGACTGTTCTGACACGATTTAAACGTGTCCAACATAAGGTTGGGTGGCAGTATTAGGAACTCCGACATACGGAGAAATACGGGGTTTCAATACGTACAATAAACAAATGTAACTGGACAGGAAATGTAGCACGACTGACGAATGTAACATGGACGAAAAAATTATTAAGGCGGAAACAAGGCAGACCTCCAAGAAGATGGTCGGATGACATAATAAAACAGACAGGTCATACATGGATGCGCGAGGCTCAGAATAGACAGCGATGGAAGAATTGGGGAGAGGCCTATACCAAGCACTGATGCCATAGGGCGTAAAGCAGAATATATATATATATATATATATATATATATATATATAATATATAGGATCAAATGACAAAATCGTGGCTGAATAGAATTATTATTAAAATTCGGTCTGTTCAGTGTTATGAGATCTTAAGCGATAGCTGGGCTGCTAGTTTGTTATGATGAAGTCGCAGTAATTGTAGATGTTTTCTGTTGGTTGTCAATTGCTCGTATTTCTTCGTGTACATTTAATGTACGTCTGGATCCGAATCGATTACTTAGTTCGTCGTATAACGTGGTACTCCCAATATATTTGACGTTACGGCATGCATGTATTTTATTTTTTCTTTAATCCGGATCCTAGAAACATTTTAGTCAACTTTAATGGTTTTCTCTGTCAGTTTTTCGCCCGTACGAACGAGTAAGTCGTTAAATTATAGGTCGATAGTGTGGTTTATGAGCATCGTCTGCACAATAAGTCGTTAGTGTAATCGTTAGGTTGTTATAAATTTATATATTATTCCAGTCTACACGTGTGTGTGTGTGTGTGTGTTTATTAACAATTTGTAAATAACGTGTCGCGTTCGAATTAATATTTTTAAGATATGAAAAAAGTTAAATTTACAATTATCGATCAAAAAATGGGCCTGTAAATTTATAAAACTAAAACGGTTTCTATTCTCGAACGTGTAACAGTTGATAATTTGAACGTTACCGTCAACCGTGAAAAGAAATCATATAAAAAGAAACGATATAAGAAAAAACAGTATACGTCTTAATATTTCGTTCAATAAAATAAATATACTAGGAATCATTAACATCAACAGAGTTGGTGTCCCGACACGTGGTACGTGATATTCACAATATGCCTATATCAACCAACCGCTGGGTGTAGGCAGTCCCCAAACTTTTCCAATGACTCCTATCTTGTACGACTCGGATTTAAATTAAATAATTGTAATTCGTTATATGCGAATTTATGTTAAATTTCAAACCTATATGTTTCTATTTATTTAAGGATTATTTTCGAATTAAATGTTTTTTATTTTAATTTACATTGTTATTATAAATATATAAAAATGTACGTTATAATTTTATCTTGAATCCTACAAACTTAAAGCGTTTTAATCCTAGTTATCCGTCACGTGTTTTCATATATGTATATATTCTTTTTTGTTTGAGTATATTTAGAACAAAATTAAATTTTTTCAACAATAAAGGAAGAAATAAAATTTTGCCACGTAATACATCAATAAAATTAATTATACGCACAAACGATAAAAATTCTATAGGGAACATAATTATAGCCTGAAATAGTTTATAGATAAACGATAATTGTTTGTTTATATATATTATATATATATATATATATATATATATAAGAAGCTAAAAGATGTGTTCAGCGCAAAATCAGAGAATTAAAAAATGACATTACAATGATATAAAATATTATAAACAATTTTACGATAGTCTCAAAACAGTATACGGACCGATGGAAAACTGATACAACGTGAAGAGGATATCAACATCAGATGGATGGAATATTATAAAGAATTGTTAAACAAAAGTAATAATGTCGACTGGAACATGATTAATTATCCGATTAACACGGAAGTAGAAGAAACTACGCAATTAAAAGAAATACGACAGACAATTAAGGAAATGTCAAACAATAAAGCTCCCGGAATTGATGGATTACCCGCTGAACTATATAAATATGGAGGAGATGTAATTGCAAAATTAACGAGAAAAAAGGGAAAACCTAAAAACAATAAAAAATAAAAAAAAATGTGAAATAGAAAAAAGAGGGAGAAAGAAATGAAAAAAAAAGACAAAAATTTACTAATTTTAACTTCTTTGTTGCTTACAACTTAATTGATTTATCATCTATAGTTACACCAAGGTATTTCATGTATTTTGATACATAAAAAATATATACATATGATATATCACCGTCATCATATTGTTCATTCTCCAACGTTGGTTGTAACTGTACATTTATTTTCACGCACAAAATGGGATCGCATTCAAGGCCCTTGTTATATTCAACGCAGATACGCGCGCATATAATGTTATATGGAGCGGGGTGGCACTGCCATCTCCGTGATAATTAAGAATTACGTAATGATGAAAAACTTTATAAACTGTTTTATGTCTCGAGTTGGTTTCGATCTCTTGACCGTCGAGAACTCTAGAAACTATGCCACCACGATATCTATACAATATAATCTCCTTCTTTATGCCTTCTGATGCCAATATATGGTGTAGGCCTCTCCTAAAAGGTTGTGGGCGTCGTGCATCCATGTATGACCTGCCTGTTCCATGATGTCATCTGTCAATCTTCTTATAGGTCTATGGTCGCCAGTTCATTATTTCCTTCGTCCATCTTCCGTCTGTCAGTCATGCTACATGCCCTGTCCAGTTCCATTTATTTGTTGCTATCCTGAATACAATGTTCTCGAACCCTGTGTTTTTCCGTTACTGATTTTGTCTTTTAATCTTATTCCCAGCAGCCCCCGTTCCATTCGTCTTTTCGCCTTTCCAATCTTATGCATTAATTATTTTGTTAAAGGTCAGGTTTCCCTTTTCCATAGCTCAGCACTGTTATAATGCACTGATTAAATAGAATAGTTTGCTTAATTTACTTTTCCGTGTAGAATTTTTTCATTTTACCACAAGCTATCCATCCAAGTTGTGCATTCTTCTTTTTACTTCCTGTGTATGGCTATTTTTTTTCGGTTGTAAAATAACACTATATATATATATATATATATATATATATATATATATATATATATATATATTTACAATTCTTTGTATTCTATAAGTTTTATCACACGAGACACTCAATTCAAAATAATGAACATTAACGCTGTTAAAAAAGTATACGAGAAATTCAATTTTGAATCGGAAAATAATAGAATGATAGTTAATTCATAATGTAGATTATAAGTCCTAAAGTAAGTAAATTATTTATCAGATGGCATCTGCCATCGTAATAGGCGATCGTAATATATTATTGAAAGAATGTATGGTGATAACGAATAAGGGAGATTAAGAAAAAAAAACACAAGAAAACAATTCGGTTAAAATCTTAGCAGTTTGCGAAATAACTTTAATAAAAAAAATATTCAATCGTAGTGGTGTGACGGCCAATATTGCCTCACTGTATACAACAAACTTGTCTAATTGAAAATCGTTCCAATTAAATGAATTTAACGGGTTGTGATTTGATATATATATATATATATATATATATATATATATATATAAAATATATAGGCTTAAGAGACGTCATGCCGGTAGGCTTTATTTAAATTTTGCACACAATCTATCTAGTTGAAGACAATAAGCGGCGGCGTTCATGAAATCAATTTACATATAAATTAATGGATGCTTCCCAATGGTCGTCATCCCTTTTTGTTGATACATTATTTGGTTATTTAATTATATTCGATCGTTTTAATCATCTGAATCGAGTACCACATTTGTTAAGCCCGTGCGTTGGCTGACTATAATGATTTTGTAGTCGTTCTATACATCGTACGTTGTGACTGCTTCTATTTCTTCTTTAACCGTCGGTACTTGCAAATCTTTATGCGTTTCGTCATTGCGCACGTACCATGGGGTGCACCGACATATCGATCGTACTATTTTTGATTGGGCTCTTCGGATGATCGCTATATGAGATGTTGTTGCGGTGGAATTCCATAGGACTATATAGGCTTCCGCATTGTTTTATAAAGTAGTACCTTGTTTTCCAAAGATAGTATAAAATGTTTTCCGAGTAACCTATGTATTTTTCAAGATTAATCTGTTTTCGTTTATCTTCTACATGCTTTCTCCAGCAGGTTAGTCTTTCATCATAAGCCGAAGTATATTGATTTTCTATTTAACTTTACTACTGGATAACTGTTTGTTTTCGTCAGAGTAAATATAACTCGTGTTACACTTCGATAAAACAAGAACAAGTTAGCTGGTAGTAGTTGGAAATAATAGTAAATAAATATTATTTAGAGCGATATCAAATCACTCGGAATATAACGAATTAATCGATGTCTTCCTAATTCGAATGAACGACTCGATAATTATAAAATTGTTTCATTCCTCATTTTTGCTAACGCGCAGTTTATTACTATGACGATTGTAAAAAATATTTAAGACGTTTCGGCATAGTGGAAACAGAAAATCGATATATCCGTATAATTGCACAGGGTGATAGTTTTGGAGATTTTAATGTAACGCAAAATAAGTAACAACGAAAAAACGAATATAATAAGTTTGAGCCATCGAAGAAATAACAAATAGGAAAAATTATAATTCATTATATTAAGAAGATAATAATATTTAGTAATATTAATTTTATTATTTCGAATATTATCGTTCAGTTTAAAACTGTAGAAAAAAATAATAATAAAAAAAAAAGACGTCAAAATCGCTAAAATATTTTCTTTATGAAAAATTATTACAAAGCTTTGCGGCTGTTAAGTCATTATCGAGTGTGAATATAAAAAAATTCACACAATTTATAAAAATATAAAATGTTAAAATATTAATTACTTACATATATACAATTTACAAAAAATTATCAAAGTGATAAAACGGTATTTATAAAAAAAAAAAATAATAGCGAATGCGATAAACAACACAATCGACAATCGGCAATATAAAATTTATACGTAAAACACGATTGCGAGTAAAATAAAAATGAATGAAAACATCCGAAAATTTCATTTTTATTTTATTACTCGCTATTGTCTTATTGTTTATATATAAATTTCATATTGTTGGATGTTTTTTTTACTTGCTATTGCATTATTGTTTATAGTAAATTTCGTATTGTCTCCTTGTTTCTATTTGTAAATTTTATATCGACGATTGTTGTTTGTGTTGTTTACCGCATTCGCTATCAGATTTTTCTAGAAATACCGTTTTATCACTTTGATAATTGTCGTAAATTGTGTATCTAAGTGGGTAATATTCTGACATTTTATATTTCTATAAATTTATATATATGTATTATAATTTATTTTTTTTTATATTCACTTTATAACGACTTAATAGCGGAAAATACGTGATTTTTCATAAACAACAAATTTTTAATGTTTTTTTATTGATTTTTTTTAAATCGCTACATTCCAAATTTTTCAAATTAAAATTACAGACCTTAGAGAATGGAAGTAAACCATTGTAAATGTAGTTTATAGCGACAATAAACTTAATTAGATTGCTACCTTAAATTTTCGTAAGGTAAATTTATAATTATTAAAGAAATACGCGCTATTACGAAACGAATAAAGAAAAAAACCAAATGAAAGGAACACGCCAACTTATTACGCGGTATACGTCGGGGTTAATATTATCAATGCAGCAACACTGTAGACTCTTCTTCATCTCCTTGACAGAAGTTAGCCCACATAATGATTTAGTATTTTCGATTTCTAGCGTCCTCTTTATTATGTCGACTACTTTTTTATGATCTCCAAAATCACCGGTTATCATTTCTAGTCTTGTTCCCTTCGATTTTACCCTATAGAGCCAGCAGAAAGATACCATTTTCCCTGATCTTCGGCGCCAAATATTTCCCTTTCCTACCAAGGATGTCTTGAACTGTTATTGGTGTTTTGAGGTCATATTTTTCCGATACATACTTCTAGCCGTTTTAAGCGTCCATGTTTCACACGCATATTTTAGTATAGACATGATGACATAGCACTGGACCGGGCGAAGTTTTAATTTAATATTTAATTTTTAATTTAATTTAGACTAGTGCAGACAATTAGATGTGTGTGTATCGTGATATCTTCGTTTTGAGGCGACGTCTGTAGCCAGAGATTGTAAAAAATGAATAATGGAACGCGTACTAATAGCGGAGCTAGTAGATTGCGATAAAATTATCGGCATGTTATCCGCGGCCAAAAAATACATACGAAAATTAGTAAACGTCCTATCGGAAGATAAAAAGCTACGGCCGACTAGACTCATCTAAATCTACTTAATATATCAACTGGAAAAAGTAGCGCGCAAATGCGTAACTAACGATGCAACTCTGCGTCAGATGAAGACTATATAATAAGCAGATATAGATATATAGAATTTTTTTTTTAGGACGTGTATGTATATACACGTAGAACTCTGGTTAATTTTAATTTTATTATGTATGTGTACGTGCGTTGCATTAGTGAATTATCTTCTATTCAACAGGTCGCAAAGTTTTACTTGCTTACACACGTCAACATCGATCAATTATTATAAATGTTGACATTGAACGATGTAAATTCAATATCAATACCTATACTACGGTGGAATTTTCAAAAAGTCAACAAGATGCTTTTACTAACGCGTTATCGGGTTTAGTTTAACAAAACAACTGCGAACGATTTTGTAGATTGGTAAAAGTAAATTCCTCGCGTATTTCAAATGTTAAACGTGACCAATTGTATGACATACTCGAAGCAGTAGCAGATTCTAATTTTCACTAACCGAGGAATCGGACAAAACTTTTAAAGAAAACTTAACAGAGCTCGTCGCTAACACCAATTGCATTCGAATAGGAAAACATAGCGTTTGACAAATTGACTCAGAAGGAAACGCAACGATGAACAAAAAAAATCTAGTAACTCCAGATGGTGTAGACACTGATACGTTTGTTAGTACGCAAATTAAGAAAGAACTATCAGACCTAAAGAGAGCTACCGAAGAGCGCTCTGAATTTGGAAAAGGTATAGATGAACTAACAGCGGGAATTAAATCTATTAACTCGAAGAAAGTTCCATGTAAAGGTGGTATATTTCTGGATTTGTGAAACATTCTGGACCGAGTTTAAAGAATTAAATTCTTTTCAGCGAGATAATGGAAAATTCCCAAAACTATTTGCCAATCCGAACATCGTGAACCAACTTTGAACTATCATTTTACCCCATCGTGGCCTTTATTAATAACTCGAACGTTTTAATTTGGTCAATGTATCGATTTGGACATCGTCCTTCTCTTCTCCCTCCATGTACCTTTCCCTGAATAATCAGTTTTTCAGTCCCATCAAATCTTATAGACAGACCGAGGAATTTCAATATATTTTGATACATTCGCTGAAGCACCCATTCATTATCATTGATATTCAACTCTTTCATGCTTCTGCTCAATTCGAGTTGTTTATAGTACAACACTCAACGCCGTATGTGACGATCGGAAAAACCGATGTTTGAACTAAGTATTTTTTCCTTGGTAATCCGATGATCTTGGAAAATTTTGGTCAGTCCGGAAAAAACGTTTTTCGCTATCATAATTCTTCTTCTAATTTCTACTTCAAACCGGTCCTTATTTTTACTAATATACATATACCACTTTTTATGTTTCCTCTTCGAAGTAGGATTTTTTGTCTATCAACTATCATTAAATCATATTTTGCTCTATTTAACAGAAGACCAGCTTACTGACCATCTCCAATTTTCCTAATAGTTTTACCATTTCATTTTCATAGTTTGCAAAAGTGCTGTGTTATCTTCATAACGAAGATGTCGGAGTTTTCTGACGCAAATAGTAAATCATTTTCCATTCCTCCCGTTTGCGCGACCAGATATCTACAGGAAAATGACAGTTATTGAAATGCCTTTCAAGCAACCCATCTAAAGTAAAAAAACAGCGTGCATTAAAGTAAGTACTCTTATTGCAAACAACTTCAATGAAAACGGAAATTGGTCGTATATCCTGATCAAAGGTGAGTGGTTTTTACTTAGCCCAAACAAATAAATCGTATATGGATTGAAAATAGGCATTGTAACGTGTAGATGAAAAGGTTGCAGGTACCCTTGAAAAACAATGAAACATATGTTCTTTCATGAAATTTTTAGTGACATTCACGAAGTGTTACCACTAACGTTAACATAGATACATAATTTGGACATGCTGATATAAACATCTTTTAACATTGGAAGACTATGCGATAATAATGATTAATTCGTTAACTTGTAAATTTTTTGTGTGAACGATATGATGCACTCGTTTCAGACTAATGAATTGATTAACCTTGATAATAGTATATAGAATATTAAGTATGGATGTATTATAAAAGATGTAATTAAAGGTTTTTGTATTTGTATTATATATATATATATATATATATATATATATATATATATATATATATATATATATATATATATATATATATATCTGCCCATTATTTCGACCACGCGCTTAACGCAACAAAATGGGTGTTGGTAGTGAAACATTCGACCCGGAAAACGTGTAAAATTTGAAATAATTTGACGGAGATTTCGCTGTCTCCTACTTTTTAAATTTTAAATTATTGTAATTTCTGTATTATTTGTGATATCAATGTGAAACAAACTTTAGAACGAATCCGATTGCATAGGCGATAATCTGTGCGAATTTCATCATTATTGTTTTATAGTATTTGAGTTAAATCGGAACAGACAGACAAAAACTTAAAAAAATATATTTTCTGTTTATGCGTGATAAAAATAGCCCAATGCAGTGATTATAATTAAAATATTGCAAATAACAGACAGACATTACAGTTTTATATATTAGTGAGTATATATATATATATGGATAGAGTGATTTGTTTTTAAAAAGGAGTAATATTTTTACTAACTGAAATCACTAATTTTGAAATACATATAACGAAATTCTAGTTCACGTTTACATGAAAAAAATAAGGTAGAAAGTGAAATATTATTATGAAAGAGATGTAAATGATATTTTAATAACATGGAAGAATAATTAAAATGCTAATAAGTTAAATGGTTTTTTATTATTATTAAATAACTATAAATAAAAAACATGAAGTTTACTTTAAAAATATGAAAAAAATAATAATTTTCTAGATTTAAATATTAATATTATTATGAATGAGTTTGGTAGAAACATTTGTAGAAAACGTACAGAAACAGACACAATAAATGTAATGATTAATTTTATTTAAAAAATATATATAAATTTGCTAGTTAACACGTTATGTTCATAAAAGACACGGATAAACTAAATAAAAAATAATTATTATTAAACACATATCAATTAGTTGAAAGATATGAAAGGAATCTTATTGTAAAATTAAAAAAAAAAAAGAAAAAAAGAAAAAAAAAATATTTATGGTCAATTAATTTTATAGGAAGTTATAAGATTTTCAAAATCTTTAAAAAATGGATACAACATCAAAGTAGCAGTGAGTATAAATAAAACAGTATTTATATCAATTTTTTTTTCTTTTCTTCGTTTATTTACAATCTGCACATAGTGCAATAAGTAAATGTGATGAAAGAACAGGAAGGGATCAGATACTGCTGATGGTCCATTGACCACAACTTAGGACTTATTTAGGAGGAATGAGAGGATGAGGAGGAGGAAGAAGTTGTTTTAAGATTGTCTCTTGGGCAGTTTCTCTTCAATCGACGTGATGAAGCAAGTGACACATCACGATTTGTTGGTTGTTGAATAGTTGGATTAGCGGTATTTCCTAGCATGCTGAAAAAGAGCTTGTATATTTTTTTGGCAACTTCTGAAATAGTTTGATTTCATCGACTGTAAGCGCCGGATGTTAGTTGGATTAGCAGTGCCATATAATTCAATGCCACAAGTCCAAATCGGTTTTATGACTGAGTTGTACAATAATAGTTTCTTCTCAACCGATAGCTTCGACTGTTTTCCAAAAAAAGGTAATTGAGCAGATCATAACGCCTACGCACATTCTTAATTTTATTAGTAATGTGTTGACCCCAGGTAAGTTTTTTATCAAGACACATACCAAGGTATTTAACATGGTTGAGGGATGGATGTCCCATCTAGATGAACCGATGGCATCAGCCCATTACGCAGAGTAAGGTAACGTGGCTGCTTTTAGTTTGATTGATCTTGATTCTCCAGGGAAACACTTTAGAGTGGTCCGATAAGGTTCGTTATCTTGGTGTAATCCACGACAATAGACTTACTTTCACTAAACACATAAATAATATCACAATCAAGACAAACAATGCCTTCTGTTCCTTGTACCCCATTCTTAATCACAAGTCCTTCCTCAACATGAACAACAAGATAATCCTCTACAAAGCACTAATCCGCCCAATACTTTGCTACGCTTGTCCTTCCTAGAGCTCTATATCAAAAACCCCCTTTAACAAAAGTTGCAAGTCATTCAAAACAGATGCCTCAGATGTATTCTCAATGCACCTCGCTATGCCAGAATCGACAGTATGCACGAATTAGAGATTTTCTTCTAAAGCTATCGACTGACTTTTTTATTAAATGCTCATACCAAAACAATGTACTCGTCTCCTCGATTGCCAATTACGATTCTAAGCAACTTCGTTTCATGTATTCCAAATATAAACACAGGCGACTTAAACATAACATTGTGTAGTAATTAATTTTAATTTTTTAATTATAATTTAACCCCTTTACTTAATAAGCACCTTCGACACCCTTGTCATCCTCTTTTTATATGTGTATGTGTATATGTGTATATATTTACATATGTGTGTGTATATACATAGTATTCATTTAAGAACTTACAATCTATACAATATATTTTTGTAGCTTAGATTTAAGTTTCTATACTATCACGTATTACTTGTAATTAGCAAAAGTGGTTATTTTCTAGTCTTTTGTTTGCTTTTTTCCTGCAGCATTGAACGTTTTATTTTGCTTGATTCTTTA
Source organism: Coronaproctus castanopsis (assembly GCA_032883995.1). NCBI lineage: Eukaryota > Metazoa > Arthropoda > Insecta > Hemiptera > Monophlebidae > Coronaproctus > Coronaproctus castanopsis. The sequence continues at coordinate 159,822,879 of CM065053.1, read as the reverse complement.
TATTCTTACTGTGTTATTGCGGTAAGGTGTTCCCGGTACACAATCTTTGTAACCCGTGTTATATTTTTCTTGTATGTTTATTACTTAGGCAAATATACTTTGTTGTTGTTGTTGTTGTTCTTTTAGTTGATATGTAAAAAATTTATATTTTGTTTCTATCAAATATTTAACTATGTTACGGTAGTCGTCTGAAGTGTTAGATTTAATAGTTATACCATTAATATTCGCTTTAAAAATAAATTTTTCTTTAGCCATGTCTAATAATTTTTTTCTTAATCGAATAAAATCAGCACACTCTCAGTATGAATTGGGGGCGGTTTAACAGAATTAGAAGCGGAACTATCTGATTTGGTATCAGTCATGACTACTTCGTGAGAATTATTTTCGCTATTTATTTATTTCGAATTGTCAGCTAAAAGAGAAAATCTATTTTTCAGTAAGCCAGCAGATTCTTCAGGACCGTCAATAGTGTCCTATTTTTGATATTTAGCTAAATGTTTATGTGTGGGCGATTGCCACTCCTCGTCATTTGGTTTATTAGACGTGTAAATTCTTTTAGGATTCGAAATTTTTTAATATCAGTAGACTGTTGAGTACTTATGGATGGTGCCTCCGTATGGCAATAACTTTGGTTTTCTTTTAAATTAGTTTTAATTTGCAAATTCTTAGTATTTCTTTGTTGAATGCCGCCTTTACTATTATTTTTAATAGACGAATTTCTTTTAATTACAAAATTATTTGTATCGGGCCCCCTTGATTTATATCAATTAAAATAATAAAATGGAAGATAGAAATATGTTACAAAATTTAGGTGTTCATAAATTAAATTGAGAAAAACCACTTATATTTAATAAACATTTAAATTCGTATAAAAATAATGATAAAAAATCACTATATGATAAACAGAGTAAATAATTGAAGTAAGGAATTAATAATATTCGTTAAAAATAGAATATTTTACATATAGAAAGAAAAACTGGGAAAAGAAATAAAATTAATTCTTGAGATATTAATATTTGATAATAAATTGGTTTTAAATACCATTCTATAAATATGATATCAGATTTTTAATAATTGTTTTCATTTTAATTGTAAAATTGTGTTCTTTAAAAAATTTTTGCGTTCGTATATTTTTATATTTTATATTTTACTTTTGGACATCATACATCATCGCAACAGTTAATGAAAAATTTAAAATTCCACCAGTACACAACTTTTACAGAATCCGGAATATAGTATTGAAGAAAAAATTAATATAAAAAAACAAAATTAATAAACAAATATATTGATATTAAATTTCAACAAATCAAAAAATAGACAGAACAGAAGCAGACAGCATTTTTGGAGCATATTTTCACAATCACCATCACATATTTTTAAGTAATTATATTTAATTTATATTTTTAAAATTATGACGTTTTAAAATGTTTCACTTGATAATGGCGTAAATGCCGAAAAGCTTTAACTAATTTTCAATTGATTTTTTATGATTATTTTAGAGTGTAAGATTGAGGATAGTTGTAAAATTACCTGTTGACAAGCATATTGGTTCAAACGGAATGTGCTACAGATCAATCGGTTGTTATAAATTAAGAATTAATTTATTTATTATATAATAGTTTTGTTAGCGTTATTACGAATGATTTATTTGATTATCGTTTATTATTATATTAGTTATTTAAAAATTAAAAAACGGCGTAATATGACAAAAAGCTTTATTATTTGCATGTAGTGATTTCTATTAGTAACTTTATTAGGCGAGGATTAAATTCTATATATCGATTAAATCCCAACTATTGTAAGTAAAACACTATAATCGTCAAAGCTGTATTACGGTTAAGCTTTTCGAACCAATGATAGAAAATTAACGTGCAATACGCGTGCTAGCTATATGTGTTTTACTGAAAACGATTTCCTACAGTAATCCTATGCAAATTTCTTCAAATTTATCTTCTATACGATAAACGGGAATTTCACATACGTTATAACGAATGCGTAAAATAGGTAGCCGTATATAATTCTGGTCGAATTTTGTTAAACGGATATTTCAACTCCCTCGGCATTTTCTGTTAGATAACTGGTTTTTAGTTTTCAAATTCAAGTGTTTAAAATAGTTATATATTTGATACCTACGAAAATTATATATATATATATATATATATTCATTGCGAGTGAACGCTACAGCAAAAAAATATTTACATTTTTATATACTGCCTTCAATTGCTTTACCGTTGTGTCAATTTTTTCTTCAGATCGTTATGCAAAATCTGGTCAAGGGCTTGGGCTACGTCTAAAAAGATAGCCGAGTAAACTTGCTTACGTTCTAAGGATGTTTCTATTATATCGGTTATTCTATGTATCTGCTCTTTGATTGAATGCCTTTTTCGGAATTCAAACTGTTGATTTAGGTATTAAATTTTCCGTTTCTGTTATCGACATCGGACTTTTTATAAACAGTTTTCCATATTCGATTTTGTCGTACAAAAAATAAATGTTTCTTTGATTACTCTATGAGTAATATTCCAGTTTATAATGTAACCTGTGTTCGGGATTTGAAGGTTTATATTGACAACGAGCTGAAATTTGCAGCTCATATTGCTAATGTTACCAAAAATGCTTAAAATGCTTACATCATCATTAGAAATTCATGCGTATTTCGTGATCCTAGGACTCCGCTGTTACTATTCAACACTCTTGTAAGATCGCAATTAGAATACGCATCTGTTGTTTGGGATCCTTTCTACACTAAATATATTTATATGGTGGAAAAAGTTCAATCTCAATTTTTGAGGTATATCTATTACCGTCAAACTGGTGTCTATCCTGCACTTCTGAGTTATACTATTTTATGTGATTTCCTAAATATTAAACCCTTGAGTGCTAGAAGAAAGATAAGTAAGCTGAGGTTTTTTGCATGATCTTTGTAACGCTCGCATAGATGACAATTATTTATTATCTAAAATCTTATTTATGGTCCCCAGTGTTAGTAGTAGGTCACATCGTATTTTCTATGAATCTCATACTCGTACAAATTTAGGTTATAATTCATCACTTCTATCCACCTTGCATCTATACAGTAACGTATTAAACATTCATCCACAGTTAGATATTCATTTCGATAGTAAATTTGTATATAATAAATTTTTTTAAGCTCTTTATTTCGGTTATTACTTTTCAGTATATTTGTTTTATTTCGATCATATGTACGTGTCCCGATGGACAGTTTGTTTACATGAGAGATTGGTATTTCATTTCTGTTTTTTATTATGTTCGGATGTGTGCTTGTATATAGGTATTGTATTTCATTAGAAACATGTATCATTTTTCGGTTGGTATTAGCAATTTATTTTTTCATTCTTAGTATTATTTATATTAATTAGTGTGTAGTGTGAGTGTGGTTTAGTTTTATTTTTATTTTTATTCATAATTTTACTTTATAATTATTCTGTAAGTGCATACACTGTAATTGGCGCTTTGCTGTTGTGTACGCCGTAATTTTTTTGTAAATAAATAAATAAATAGTTTAGATATTGGCAAAAACGATATTTTTCTGCAGGACGATATCTCATGTTACGATTTTCCTGACTTCGGTATCATGATATAACTTTCCAAACTCTTGGTACGTATTTTAATCTGAAGTTAGCATTAAACGATAAACTTCGTCGGAAATCTCATATAAAAAACTAAAAGAAATATAATATAAACAACTATATTAGACGATGGGTAGGCATTCTCCGTTATCAATTATTAATATATAAACAAATTTTAAAACCGGTCTTGACCCACCGTCAATATTACGAGTAATGAAAATCGCGCTTCGGAAAAAAACTCCTCACAGATACCTCTTCCTAAACATAACCTCCCTGAAAACATCTATGATCTAGCTAATGAACAAATAGTTACCAATTAATTTACCGGTTCTATTCGCAGATGTCGTTATTCAGTTATGGAAGAATGTCCTCGATACAGCTTACATAGACCACACTACGGTCTTTCATCTTCCTCGTAGCTACTCCTTGATGACAACATTTTTACACTGTGCAGACTCATCCTGTTTCGGCAAGATACTGGACTGTATCACTTAATTTAATACTTATTTACCCCCGTGCCTCTAGCCATTATTCGCTGTATATGGCACATTAATTTTAATAATAATCATTATAATAATAATAATATTTGTATATAAATAAAAAAATAAGCGAACGTAACATAATATGTAGCAATGTTTATACCATGTAGTAAACGTTTAACAATAAAATAGACGGACTTGAAAACTTGGAATATAATTAAGAATATATCGTGGATGGACTGGGAAACTAATAAATACAAATTTCAGGAATTGAATATACGTAGCAAAAAGAGTGATTAAATTTCTCGTGTTTTTTTTTCTGAGCATTTAGAGATACAAATTCTCTCCAACATTTAATAATAAATGGGAAAAATAAAAAAGCAAGACACAATAAATCGGACTAAACTTTGATGTTTGCTTAAAATAGGCCAACATGTAGGAGCATAACACACGCGGCTGTCCCTTAACAACGCTCCTCTCCAGGGATAAAGGAAAAAAAGACTAAATAACTGGATGAGTGAAAATTAGAACTAACATTTTGTCTACAATACTTTTTTCTGTTTTTTTTTTTTGTATGTAGATAATTTTTGACATTTGTGATGTAAATATTATTAGAAATAGGGTATCAATTTATATGTGACTAATTAGTAATTATTTATTAAACATGTATAGGATATTAGTTCGTTGATGTTTAATATCTGTTAGTGTGTCGGGCAAACGGGTTTTGTCAATATTCGGATGTTTATATAATCGCTTTTCGTGCTTTGTGGCGAAGTCACTAATGACCTCGTCTACCCACTTCGGATCTGCATTCAGATCCTTATTTCTCTGATACAAACCTGTATTGGGGTAATTGCACGAATAATTTTGATTACGCATTCGGTTAGCCGAGGTTTTGCGTATCTCCAAAGTTGGTTCCCATAGATTCAGATGGGTTTGATGATAGACCGATAGAGTAGTCGTTTACTGTAAAGATCCAGTTACGAATGTGTTCCAAACAATCACCATATTTGACGGAGTTTAAGTCGGATTTCTTCTGCTTCTCGTTCCACGTGATGCTTCCACGTTAAATTTGCATCAAGATGCAGTCCGAGGTATTTAGCCGAATTGTTCCGTGGGATCTACCGGTTATTAATATCGAAAATTTTCCGCTCTATTCGTACAGGGACTGGCAGAATTTATCTTTCAGTGTGATTTCCGACGAAACTTACCTTCGTACTTGGTAGGTAGACGTGTCTATAATAATAATGAATGATTTAGGCTGCTATCAAATTGTCCCTGTCTGCGAAAAAAACCAACTGGACACTCGCGTATAATTCGGTAGGATTTTATTTGTCTAGTTTTAAATAACTGTTCATAGTCTAAATTCCGAGCCTTAAATTTATCTTTACGACGAACGAATCAGCGCGTCACCCGTCCGTGTCCTATCTTACGGTCGTTAAGCTTCCACCGCTCTCGAAATGGTGTAGAATATTTCCTAAGTGTCGTCTCGGCAATTATCGTATTTCTCGACCTTACACGCTTTGAAAAAGGATTAGACATTAGACGATAGACCACACTGCCTACGAGAATAGTAGGATTTAACTAGTTACTTACGCTTACTTGGTCTATCGGGATGATATCCGTGTTTACTATTAGTATTTTCAACAACGCAAATACTTACTCTTAATATCATACCCTGATACGCACCGATACCAACGCACACGAGTTACGTGTGTCAAGTACAGCACTTCGAAACATATATATATATATATATATATATATATATTAAACAAACACACAAATACAGACGATAAAAAGTTATATAACTTATTCCTTAATCCCTTTTACAGCCTGTACGTAGTAACATGGTATTATCTTTCATTATATTTTACGTCTATCTCTATCCGTACACATCCACATTATGGGGTATCCTTCTTTGTTCATTTTGTCTGCATTATTCTTTAGTGTGTGTTTATATATATATATATGTATATATATATATATATGTGTGTGTGTTACACGTCGAAACAATTCGTCCATTTGATTAGCAATAGGAAAATTTTCTTCCCCGAGTTTGTTCGTGATGTCTGACATTTCGATTAAAATACCCTTGATTAATACCGACCTCGCAATCGTGAATTCCTTTTTGCGGATTGATAAATTATTTTCACATATTGGAGAGTTACCAAACTACTGTTAAGTAATTAATTTTACAAATAGATCCGAAATTCCTATTCGTTATTCCGCATAGCCAATATCAGACCAGTTAACATTAATCTTAAATTTGAAAAAGCTCTACGTATATCGTCATCCGGTAATATTATTTACCCTATATAATCAAATTCGATTTTTAATTATTATAAGTACCTTCGAAATTACGAAATTATTTATATTATATATATATATATATATATATATAAATATGTGATGCATATTTTAGCCAACAGTTCGTCATGTACGGTAGGGTGACTTTATTTCTAACCGTGATATAAAGAATTTATTAATAATAAACCGAGCGGAACCGAACCAGTTAAGATTACTATGATCAATCTAACAGTGTAGAAAAGTTATACGAAAAATTGAACGCTTTGAGTCGTCCATTTTGAAGTGTGGGCGCCAAATTATAAATATTACACAGATGTTTACTATACAATAGTATCTTCCTAGGTGAACTGTAGATAATTTTCGGTGTATTTATATAAATATTTTTAAAATTGAAACATATCACGTCAACCAGAAAATAAAATTTTTTTGTTGGAATTGAAATTTCATGTACCATATAGTGGAAATTGTGACTGAAGGGGTTAATAAAAATGATTATTTCGGATATCGGGAAAATATGATTATTTACCGATTCTGTGACGTTAACACTTGTAAAATTGACGTTGACATAGTTGCGTTCTAGCGCAGTACATGCTTGATGTTATCGGTTAAATTGCGTGTTAATCAAATTCGTTTTCTCGCCTCTACTTTTCAATATTGCTAACGGCTCAAATTCATAAAGTAGTCGGACAAAGGATTAATATACAATTGATAAGTTATGCGGATGATCTGTTTTTCATAGCTGGACTTACACATACCTTAAAAGCAATAATCATAAATGACGAGATATAACTAGGAAAAATAGGACTAAGTCTAACATAGTTCTGATAACGAAGAAGAAAGATAAAACAAAAAATTAATAAAAAAATACACGAAAAATTATAAAAATACAAGAACAAAAAGTACTTTGTAAAAATGAAATGAAGTACTTATAGGAGTAATAATCGATGAATATCTAAACTTCGTCAACCATACCAGATACATCCTAGACAAAATTAAAAAAAAGGATTCTGCAAAATGATTGCATAGAAATAATTTTGCACTCAAATTTCATGAGAGAAGAATTTTATACTTCGTCCTATTTCGATCAATTATAGAATATATGCCAGTGTGATTTATTACCCAAAATTAAAAAAAAAAAATTTAAACAGAATTAAAGCAGAACAAAGAAAAATATTACTAAACATAATATTCGTGCACAGGACAATTTCCTATTGCGCTACATATGTTATTGCTGGTGTACTGCCCGTTGAATTGCAACTGGAAAAAACAAATGAGATAAAAATTCTAAAAACAAAAAATCTCGATAGAAAATGATTAAAGGAGAAAGCTCATAACATAAACGTAAAGTATATAGCCACAAGAGCAATATGATAATGACCAAGTAGGACGCCGAACACGTGAAACAATTCCTAAGATAGAAGAACAGTTATCTAATAAACATCTAATACCGGATTATTTTGTAACGCAGTTTATGACGGGCCACGGAAATTTCCGGACATATTTGAAAAGATTCAAAATAGCAAACAATGATTGTTGCAGAATGTTTGAAGATGGAACAGATTCAAGATTCACCGGAATATACCTTCTTAGAATGTTCATCGTTTGAAGAAATACGAAACGCTTACAAGATAGACAAGGATTACAGAAGATTGTTCGAGAACAAAGAGCAGCACACGAAAATCAATACATTACGTTAATACAATAATGAAACGGAAGGCGTTACTCCCATCTAAATTTAAATAAATATAATTACACGTTATAATAGCAAGAAATGAAGAAGAGTGCAGAAAAACTGTTGCGAAATTCCCTCTTTTGTTTTACTTTCTTTAAATTATTACAATAAATTTATATAATAAAAACAAACAAAAAAAACAAATTCGTTTTGATCGTGTTCATTTTGAGACCTTACTAATGGACATGTTCTCAAAATATCAAGAGACAACATCTGGTTGATGACATAAATTTTGTGTCAGTACCTGATAAGAAGGAGATTTAAAAAATTATAATAATAAAAATAACAGGAAATACAACGTGGTGTGGTCGGATGTCTGAACAGAAAATTATTTTATTAAACCTTTGTGATATTCGTCTCACGATATAATATTTGATATTTGCGGTGTAGTAAAATTTAAAATTAATACCAAAAAGTAGTTAAAAATCACTAATAAACTTTTTAATAAAACAATCACAAAGAAATGTCATTCGCTATCAGATAATTTTATAAATACTTTTTTTGCTTGCAAATTTTATAAAAATTATTATTTATCTAAATTAATATTTTTTTATAAATTTTATATATTTTTATATTTTATTTTCTTACGTTTACTTGATAATAGCTAAACAGACGAAGAGCTTTGCGATTTTTTATTTTTAAAAAAAATCAGAGATTTTAACTTGTTCAGTGTTGTTTACTTTTTTAAAGGCCTGTGGACTATCTATTTTAAGTATCGACTTGAAATAAAAGGCTATTCTGTTTCTATGACTACGTTTAACAGTAATTAACGTTGCCAACCGATGTTTCTAATTGTAATTCGACGAACTAAATTAATAATCAACTTGTTTTATGCGTGCGCTAAATAAAAAGATTAAATATTTTTCATTTATCGAAATGTTGGTTTGTATATTAAAAAAATTTATCACGAGATAGATCAAATCAGACTTAATTTCGCAAATTATAAATACTCGCGTCATACAAAACAGTGCCATTGTGTACGTACTTAACGCGTGCGACTTCGCAAAAACAATTACAAACTAAATAATTTTTTTATCAATTTAATTTTTTTTTTTGTTTTTTTTCTTCACTTCGCGAAAGCCATTATAATTGCGTTCTCATTTGTCGACTGATTAACTTTACATTTCCGTCTTACATTTATTTTCAATCTATCATCTCAAAAAGTCTCTTCAACTTCTTCCTTATTTCAATATAAATTTATTCCTCATATCTGAATTTCTCGCGCTTTGGTTTTATATCATGATAGGATATTCAAAAGATTTTGAATTTGTACTAGCTATTAACTTCGGACGTAGCGATAGTCGTTAAAGTGTCCGACTGTCGACTCAACGATTAGGAGGTCCGAAATTAAGTTTTTCATCATTACGTAACTCTTAATTAACACGGAAAAGGGAGTGACACGTTTTCTAAGTGTATCTTATCGTTTCCCAGAACTTATATTCCAAAATACAACCGACTGATTTATCACTCCTAAATATTTACATTGTATCATATTTTCTAATTCCGCTACAATATTCGTTCAAAATATGAATATGGCCCCCACCGGAAATTATTAAACCGGAAAATCTATATTCAAACCTTAAATGTTATCCGTAACTCAACTCTTCGTTTAGCTACAGAAGCGTACAACTCAAGAAACATACATATGACCACTAAACTATCGCCACAATCATTTGCTGGCTAATTTCTTTTTAGTGCGTCTGACTTTACACAATCATATACTGCGCGACCCCACGTCTCCCCCTGCAAGATGCTATGAAATAATTCAATTCCACTTCAGAAGTATCTTAAAAGCCGTACAGACGGAGATTAATCGACTACTCCACGGCAGTAATACCGTGGCGTTTCTCCTGATAAAATCAAGCGAGGTATTTTAGAGTCAACTGTTCTTTTATACAGATAGGTCCCTTCGTTGGCTGCTCAGTCATTAAAAATGGAATAGTCTTTATTCGCTGTTCACTTACGCAATACTTTACTGTTCTGTCTCACGAATTACACGCAATATACCATACAGACGAGGATTTTACAAACAATCCATGCGACGCATCTTCATCTGCCATTGGTCTGCTCGGATTCGCTATTAGCATTAAAATCGATATATATATCAATTCCTTAAATAAAAGTTCACAGCAAACGGCCACATTTCTTGGGGTTCCAGCTTATACTGGATTGCGCGGCAATAAGCTGGCTGATAGAGGAGCCGAAGATGGAGCGACTGTTTTGCCTGCGCTAAATATCGCAGTTCCCCCATCAGATCAAAAAGAAATTATGACATTTATGGGAACAAATATGGCAATTGTTATCGGTCAAGTTAACAATACGACGATCGAATGTAAACGTACAATGCCGTAAGGACAACGTGGTCATTACCCGACTTCGACTGTGTCATACAATACAGCGGAATGATCCACCACAGCGTGCCGTGTGTGGTGTCATTCTTACTGTGTATCATGTCCTCGTCCCCTTGTCTCCACTATTCCACTCAGAGGTTCTTATTAAACCTTTCGGCTTCCCCACTTCTCCTAACTTACAACATTAACACCATTTCCAGTCTAATTCTTTTCCTACATAAAACAGCCTCTACCACTCAATCTATATCTTTTTCCTCTCGTATGTATAGCCACTAGCGTTTAGTCTAATTTAATGATAATAATATACATATAAAATTTATATATAAAAAATTAAGTATAAAAATCAAATAAGATAAATTAATAAAATATCAATTAATAGATAATTAATCCTTTAAATTCTCAGAATTCGGCGAAATAATTAATTAAATATCGTATAAAATCGAAATTCGCAGTAAATTTGACGGTAATAATCATTTCTCCATTATATTTTCGATGAATTAAAATTTAATCATAATAATCGATTAATTAAATTCGCAATAATGCATATACTATATAATATAGGTCGAACGCTTTTTTTTTCGTAAAAGTGCAATCCAAAACATTCTAAAATATTTTCCTGCATGCTGAAAAAAAATAAATAAAAAAAATGAAAACGGAAGTAATTTTAAATGCGGAAATTTCTCTATTTTCTTGTGCATATATATATATTTTTTATATGTATACGTGATTTTTATGTATGCATGTGCGCGCATGTTATTTATACGCATAATGTTCCGCGCGTATTTTACGAACTATACAAATTTTGATGCGAAGAATACGTAATATAAAAAGGACGCGATAGCGGCCATAAATTTCCGCAATGGAAATTTGAAAGTTGCCTTAGTTTTTTTTTGTACTACAAAGATGGGTGTAGGATGAATTAAGAGAATGAAGGAGTGATTCCAATAAAGGGCTTGAACACGATAAAAAAAAAAACGACGGTTGCTGTAACGATGAATAGTATTGCCAGTGCGGACGAAGGACAATGAATACAGGACGTGCCTCAACGACGTTGAAGTTCCTTCATAAGGAACATTAAAACTTAAACCACCCCCGCCTGACCAGTTTCGTTGATTTTTCCCGTTCGTGGTAAGTCGTTATTTTGTCGATAATAACGCTATGTAGATTTTACAGCCATTCGTGCCTGGAGTTGTTTCATACATATATATATATATACAACACACATAATATAGTATACATAGTACTTTTTACGATGAAATGACAACCTACTATATCCGAGTTTGGTATAAACTTTCTTAGATCTACATTCATCCTGTTTAGTCCGACGTCAATCTTTCAATTTTTTTTGTTTTTTAGTTACTTTTACGACTTGACATTCTTTCCACTTACTTCGTTTCTTCTGTAAATTTTTACAAAGTGTGTATATCGTATATCGTGTATATATATATAATATATATATATATATATATATGTATAATGTTTATACACATATTATAGGTATGTACGGGTGTATATTTCTATGAACGATGATCATTAAAACGAATAAGCTAAAAGTGGAAATCTTTATATTTCCAGTCAGTTTTCTATCTTCTTTTCTTTTTGTCGACCGTGGTAACACCAAATTTTGAAGAAAAATTTCCACTATATTTGTGTACAAATGTACATACACACAAAAACATATATAACACATGTATACGTTTTAACCGTTCGAGAAATGTTGTCTATATATCCATCCACCTGTCTGTGAAGTATATATATATATGGCACAACAAGAAACTGCCCGAAATAAGATTTTATTATACCTTAAACGATCTAACACGACGTAACGTACGAACCGTTGAAATTTGAATCGTATTTTGTTGAGTAGTAATTACATTACTTTTTAATGTTTCCTGAATTTTTTTGTTTCTTTTACGTCTAATTAGTAGTCTGTATCTGACGTTCAATATACTAGCATATGACACGATACGTCTATGTAAGTCTACTAAAACTGCCTCAATATTTTCCATCGATCCTTTATTCTACACTTCTCTGAATCAATTTATTCCAGTTATTTTTAAAATATCTTCTTTTTGGTATCCTATAACAAGAAGGAACGCGCATTTTGCGTGGAAGTTTCGAAAAAAATTCAAACGTTACGGCGATTTTTTTTGTGTGGGGATACCTCAAGAGCCGCGTTTACGAAACACGTCCACGAGATCTGGAAAATCTGAAAACTCGAATTTCTGAAGAAATTATGCTCGAAAAAGTCTTCGAAAATTTAGTAAAGACTGAATGAATATATTGTTGCAAATGGTGGTTAATTGAACGGTTCTCTAGAAATATCGGTATGTCCGGAAACAGACGTAGATTTTCAAGATGAAGAAGGTACAATACGTTATAAAGTAATTTAAGGTACAGTTCAGAGTGTAATGTTATTAAAGAAAGTCGTTCGAATAACACGTATCAGGATTGCAGATTGCACGTCCAGCAGTTTCTCTAAGCTGCATGAAGAACAGGCGGTCCCGCAACAAGTAATGACCGAACCGCGATCTACTGATAAGTACAATTCCTCACCGCTAAATATTTTAAAAAAAGTAGAATCATGGAAATCTTAAGTGTGTTACCAGAATTTCTTACACTCCGACTGTTTATGATATCAAGTGTGAAAACTAAAGAGAATACCACACCACTAGAAAACCCACCTTTAGCTAATAAATATACAATTTCATTGTCGAGGATTCCTCGATACCTTGGTATCCATAAGAAAGACACAAATATACTCAAGTTTTCCAAATGATAAAGTTTCAACATGATGAATGAAATCAACTGACGCCTTCTCTTTGTTTTCAATAGTCTTCAAAATGCTTTGTGAGTCAGTGATAATGAGATAATTACCTGGAAGCTTCGTATCAATTAAAAATGATAAGGATATTAATACACAGTCAGTGGTAAATGCGGAGCAAATATCAGATAATGTGTACGCCCTGCTAATATTAATAGATGGGATGAAAACTGCTGCTCCAGTTCCCTGAGCCGACTTCGATCCATCTTAGGGAGTTATGGCGGCATCGTGTAGGATACATCTTTAACAACGACCTTTTTGTTCGTCGATGTTCGTAACGATATATGATGGTAACGAACGACGATAAGCTGACTTCTTCCGATATATAATAATAATCATAATACAATGTAACGATGTTAATAATAATAATAGTAGTAGAGTCCAACGTAATAACGGTGATGGATTGACTGATAACTGAACATCGTAATGACACTACCAGTAATGCCCGGACGTTATATCCGGATATATAATATAAATATTTCTATCTTTTAATTCCACGCGTCTCTTTTTAACATTACGAAATAATTTATTCTTCTAATAATTGAAGCTACTTTTAATATTAATATTATTTCTTAAGTATACATATATACTTGGAATTCAATATATATATAATATGTATATATATATATATAATATGTATATATCAATCAATTGGTGTATCAGCCCTTGGACTTGTTCGTCCACTCTCATCAAAGTCCACCATTTTTTAACCTTTTCAGTTGAATATAAATCTTGTTGTTCGCTTTTGTCTTGATTGTGTCCATCAGTGTGTCTACCTTGGTCTTCCTTTCCGGTTGCACATGGTTATTATTCCTTCTATAATATCTTTCAATAGGCCATCATGTCTTAATACGTGCTTGATTCATTTCATTCTAATCGTTTTCAAAACTTTTTCATTCGGAATTTTATCCGCCCGCGAAATGTTTAGCATACGTCATCAACACCACGTTTTCAAAAGCCACAATTTTCTCTAAATCTCCTTTATTTAAAATCCGCGTATCCGCCGCGTACGGTGCTACTGCCAGTATACACGACTCGACAATACGTTTTCGTAATCCTGTAGACAGCGTGTACTGCGTTATTACGTGCTTTTTCCTTTTAAACACCTTTTTAGCTATTAGAATTCTCACTTTGCTATAATATACGTTTTCTGTTATTACATATACATATAATTTCCACATGTTTGGAACGACAAATTTTAATTTTGTGTAAAATTTGTCACCATTCGTCTGATTTGGTTTTGAAAAGGGTGAATTCCGTTATCCAATACAAAGATAATAACCGATTTATCTGTAGAGCCTAATATGTCAGTAAACGATTCAATTAGTGGCGACCAAGACGAAGATGTCCCCGTTCGTTTAATTTACTGATTTGCTCAGATTAATTTAAACCTTTTTAAAATGATGATGATGATGATAAATGTGATATATATATTAGATATATATATATGCTCATCTTTTTCTTTCCCTTTGTAGGCGTATATGTTGAAAATTAGAGTGTAATGTTTTATTAGCGGAATCTAGTATTTTATGTGGTCCCTGTTGCTGCCTGTTAACCCGAGTTGACATGAGACTAAATTAATGTTACAGAACAGAGCACCACAGGTTAAAGAACGAGAAATTTATGAAGATAAACTACCGAACTTAATTAAATTTCGAGAAAAAAATAAAAAAATAAAATGTACGAGGAAACTGAACGTTTAACAAATAAAATAAAAATAAACCGAAAAAATGAAAAACACATAAAACAAACTAATCAGGATTTATTGAATACGATATTCCTCTCCTTCGTGTATATTTCAGTTTCTTTTCCTTTTCGACTGTTCAATATATATATATATGTATGTATGTTATGTATGTTTGTGATGCCGATTTTTTAGTCTTCATTTTCTAGGAACATTGTCTACAGTTAGTTTATAGGGTATATATGCAGTATGAGGAAAATGCTGTGTAACAAACTGCGTGAGTGAATTATGATCAAAATAAAAAAAAATTAATTAATTAACTACTAATATATAAAGCCGGTCGCAATTTAGGAATATAGTAAGAAAAATATTAGTGTATCGTTTTGTCGCGGAATGTACGATTGTATTTTTTTAAAAATGTCACAATTTTTTCTCTCCTCGGGCGGGCTGTTTAGTAACCATTATCCAGTTAATAATCCTAAATCAGGCGATAGAAGGATCTTATTAAGAATTTGTCCGATATAAGTGACGCCACGGTATTTTCGTTAAATGGATGCCTAAATGCAACGTAAAAGTAGAAATCACGATAATACGATGTTAACATTAGCAATGAAATTATCGTGTACATTCGCTCATTAACGAATCATTCACGGGTTGAAGTTTTGTCCGTTATGTTTATCCCACATTAACTTATTTATTAATAATTTAAATCGAGTATTTCACACGGAGATGGGCTGGCCACGTATTCGGAAAGAACGGAAACGGGTGCTCGGAATTTGCAATGATGGCCAATGGACGAAAAAAGGATGACGCGGTGATACGATGATATAGAGAAGGTGGCTAGTAAAAACTAGTAAAGAAGAATGCGAAACAGAAATGGTTGAAAGACATTGCGGAAAGCTTCATCCAGGAGATCGTGATACATATATTATAAATCTAGAACTGTTGAGAATCTTGTCATCAACTAGATGGAACGACGGAATTATAACAAGAACCCGGTCAGCGGTCAGACACAACGATCATCCGTCAACTCTATTTAAAATTTCGTTAATCTATCGATCTGGTAAGCGTTTTCGTTGAACCTTCATTCTTACTAAATCTTTTCTGAGATGCCGGAGGATTTCATCTTCTCCTATCTGGAGATCATTGTGCAGCGTATTGTTAGATACGTACCACGAAGCACAAGCTACCGCGCGTAATTATTTCAACAACGACGAATTGTTCGACCGATAATATTGATTTTAGTATTATCGCATGCAGCGATAATTTCTTATTATAAAATAGGTCCCGACAGTCGATATAACTGTTTGACTCCGATATTCAAACGAAAGTCTCGCAACAACGAAATATGTTTAATCCTTTAGGCTTATGCACTTTTTTAATTGCCTACATAGCGACGCGAATATCGCTGATTCTACAGCTATTGAAAAATTTTCCAGTAATAACTTTGGAATGCAAAAATAATGCTCATTGACTTTAGTATTCAAATCTGAAATCGGTTTTATTGGTCGAGTGTATACATAATAAATAATACGCGAAATCGCGCGAGTGGCGGCAAACATTGAACAAGGTCGAGTAATTTTAATTTAAGAATAACATAAATGAAATGAAACAACCGACATAAGGAAACGCAACATACTCGTTTATGATTGAGATAATAGTAGTTTAGCAAGCAATAACACATACGTATATATATATATATATATATATATATAAATACAGGTTAGCGAAGATTATAGGCTCGTGCGAGATTAGTGTAGATATATATATCGGTATTATCCGTCTATTAAGTTACAAGTAGAACATAATAGTAATGATCAATCCCAGATTAACAGTGAAATTTCAGGAAACAAGTCGCACGTGGAGGCAGCAACCGATAATCGCATTTTATGTATATATATATGTATATATATGAGTTACCCTATACAAGAAATTTCGCAAATTACTTTTGGAATATTACATTTACGCTGAATTATTTTTACACATTCAACACATTTTTTACCATTACACTACAACTACATCCGTGCTTTTCGCTTCTTTTGCATATTTTCTTACATTTTAGACATTTATATAACTCGTTGCAAGCTTTCTCGTGATTTTCGTAACACTCTTCATTGTGTATCTGTTACAATTTTCATGGGTGGTTCATTTTGCATTCGCTTTTTTTAATAAGAAATATATCGCCAAATTTTTATTATTTAATTCCTGTGTGTATACGAATGTCTTTATACGCTTGTTAAAATTATTGCGCAAAATACGTTTATTATATTTTTTACGAAATTGATATTTTAACTTTTTCTCCTTAAAATATGCAGTCTTAATCGATAATATATTGCCAAATTGTTGCTGCTTAATTCCTGTGTATAATTCTGATATATCTTGCCTAATTGTTGCAGTTAATTTGCATTTCTCGCAATACACTTTTTCTAAATTACAGTTTCTCCTTTTATTAATTTCGGCATTCATATTTATATTAGTCAAGATAATGTTTTTTTCATTAAGCATCTTCAATATGTAAAACTTATTTATTTAACCCAAGCATCATATTTTTTTTTTCTAGAAAAATGTTTTACTTTTTTGAAAATCTGAAATTTATTGATTACAAAATTTATTACGAATAAATTTTAATTTGCTGTTAATGTGTAGAGACCGGAATTTTCACAATATGTTCGATAATCGCGTGTTTTTCACCGTTAAATGTCCCGCTCAATTGTTGTACGTAAGTTCTTTGTTGCATTTCTATCTTCTTATTACTCGTTATTTACATTATAAAAATAGTTTTTTCAGAAAAAGAAGTTAACCTATACAGGTGTGTCAGTCACCATTCGATGTCACCTAACCGGTTCATAGCGGCTTTCCAATCAGTATTTGAGAAATTAAACTAGGATAGTGAGGGTTTAAAAGTTGCACAAACATATCTCGACCATCTTAGTTCTGCAGACGATATTTATAGAAGAACTAAATGAAATGTCACAAGAACTTAATATATAAAGCGAGAAAATAGGACTAAAAGCCAAAACAGTTTTACTGCGAATTCACGCACATCACTAATATTAGGATACATCAGATGGAAATACAGGAAGTAACATCGTTCAATTACTTGTGACGGATTATAAAAGGTGACAATAGAATGGAATAGGAAATAACGAGAATAATCTAAATGACCGCCCTATAACGTGGGTAACTAAAAAATATATTACAAAATAAGGAGATTCCGGTCAGTTTGAAAAGAAAAACGTTTAATCAACTCGTCATCCCGGTAATGACCTAAGATGGTGAAACGTGAAATATAACAGCAGCACTGGAGGAAAAGCTAAGAGCAGCTCAAAGCAGAATAGAAAGGAAAATGGTTATAAAAGATATAATACTAAGCGTAAAAGAATAAAAATGGAAATGGGCTAGTTATCTGGCAAGACATCAGGAACTGCTTACACGTAAAGTGAGAATGTAGGACGAAACCTGTAGAATAGGCAAACCACTGTCACGTTGGATCGATGATGTAAATAAAGTTCCAGAAGATTGGTAAGCAACGACAAGGAAAAATGGAAGGAACTTCGAGAGAGCTACATCCAGCAATAGATAAAAAAAATAAGAAGAAAAGTATGGTATTTTTTCTGTCAAACGATCAGCAACGACAAATCTAGAACGCGGTATTTTTCCTCGGCCAAATTCCTATTTTTTTATTATTTTTTTTATAATTTTTTTATTACATTTTTAGGAATCTAGGAAATTATTTACGGAGCGATGAATATTCATTCAGCTTGATCGAATTTAATAGAAAGTTTCTCAAAGGAAATATACACATTATGCAGTCGAAAGCACGAACTGTATATTTCGCGGTATGTAATAACAACATAGGCGATTATCGCGTAGCAATGAGAAGTGAAATTTTCCCATTTTCCCATATATGTTTTTTTATCAGGATAGTGACGTCATTTCCTTATTAGCTTTTTTAGAAACGCCTTCTTTCAGTTCCTCATCTCACTTTTTCCTTATTCTATTAACAGTGATTTTAATTTATTACTGATTTCGACTGAATATTTTTTTTTTAAATTTAAATTATCAGGTTTTTAATTTTTCGTAATTTTTTAATTCTCGTTTAATATCGTCAAATTCATCGTGTGTAGTTTCGCCATATTTAACGTGTTGCGGACGTCGTTGTGGTCAAGTCCCAGCCGCCGGATTAACAATACAATTCATCAAATTCCTTGGACGTGCTTTATTTGGTCTTTTAAAAAATATTTTTCCCACAGTGAAAAAAATTAATATCAACATGAAATACATATATTGTAGTTTATATATATATATATATATATATATATATATATATATATATATATATGTATAATTTACGTGAGTACGTATACATATATTTGAACAGAAACGAAAACAGATAACTTGCCGATATGTGACAAAATAAATAGCTACTTATTCCGTTCCGTGCATAATTTTCGTTATTTTTAGATATTTCCTTTTCAGTTATGTTTCATTTCGTTTTGTAATTATTAATTTTATAATTTCAAGATCAGATGACGATATTTTCGGATATAGAGTTCGATAAAATAAAGATTCCCGTGCTGATGGTTCTCGCGTTGTATTTTTTTTATGAACTTCCACAAGGTTTACCCGTTACAAATTGTAATATAAAAGATTAGATAAGTATATAGCGGTTATATCGCTAAGTTACATTCACGAATGAACTTATATAGACAAATATAAATGCGCATATTACGAATAGCATGTAAGAAAGGCGTGTTATAGGGATAAGGATTTGATTCGATTGTAAAATGTGTTACGGGAAAAGAGATAATAGGAACATCCAAAAAATATGTGATTCGCGTCGGCAATAAGGTTGGCATCTGCAGCGTTAGAACAGTAGGGATAGTAAAGTTCATTTGGAATAATGAAGAAGAGAGACGATTTTTTCCGAATCGCAGTCTGTATATGACGATTACGAACGAACGAATTTGATTATCTAGCATCTGTATATTGTAAAACCATGGAAGATTAATCTGAAGCAGTTTATAATGTTAGACATTATAAGTGTTATTCTAGCCCACTTTCCAGTATTATTGTGGGCAGTTTTAATAATGGAGAGAAGATCAATGTACGGTGAATAAGCGATAAACAATCCAAAAAGGGAAGGAGAGTGGGCATAGTAGACAGCGAGAAAATTTCCGCTGATTCCGAAGTAACTAGGAATCTATACAAACTTAATGGAGACACCAACCTGCTGAAGAAGAGTGACATGATTGCGAATTTTCAGTATTATGGGAGAGGAACGAGGGCGGTAGTGTTAAAATTTTAATGCAGAGAGACGACTTCTGGAATCTGAAAAGATTACATTTTTTTTTATATATACTTGATTAGAAAGGGCGAAACGGACAGAATAAAGGATAACTACAGCCTCTGCAGTAAAGATAGAGGATAACTACAGCCTCTGCAGTGAAGATAGAAGAAATTGGCAAAAGAGTAAACACGTATATTATACAAAATATATATAATTATTATTATTTCTTTTCATAAAGCTGTTTTATCAAGTTCATACGTGTTGAAACTACAGATAATTTCCTCATTATTTAAATCTGTGTACGTTATATAAGATATGTCGCGGTGGCGTAGTTCCACGAGTGCTCGACTGTCATCTCGATGTTCGGGGATACAGAGAGTTTTCATCATTATTTAATTCTTAATTATCACGAAGAAGGCAGTATGCCACTTCGTATAACATCATATGCGCATCTGCGTCGCATATACAGAGTGCCTTGAATGCTAGTTCATTTTGTACGTAAAAATAAACGTACAATGGCTAGTCACGACGTTCGGCAACGATACGGCGATGATGATGATGACGTTATATAAGACTTTTTTAATAATTACGAATATTTCTTTCGTCCAATTATTTTTATACTTATTTCAAAAGGGTTTTTTTTTTATTTACACTAATTCTTGCGCGATAGCCAATTCGAAATATTCTTTTTTATTAAATAAAAAAATGCGTACTTTTCGTTGCTTTTATTAACTTCACTCGAGGTCGTACTAATTATTCTGCGAAAATCGCGATAATTATATTGGATTTATCGAATTTTGCAATATATCTCTGGACTTAAAATGTTTTCTATATTCGAATAGGACTTCTTTATTCCGGGCTAAAGTCACGTTAAATCTTTTTCTATTATCGAAGATTTTTCAGCATTTTCTGCGCGATATAATTTTATGTTATATTTCTGTAAGAGTATATAAATAATATCACCTTCTGGCGAGAATCGGTATTAGACGTGTGAGATTTAAAATTGCTGGTTCGACGAAATTACAATGAATTTCTAGGACGTCTAAATTTTGGATAAGAAGACGCTGTATAGAATGTGTTAGGTTTTAAAGTAACTCGAACGTGTACCTAAAATTAATATTTACGGGAGAAAATATCCGAATTTTATTACTAATTTTATCGATTCTTGATGTAAAATTTTCGGTTAAAATAGTTAATGTTTATTTTTTCGTAGTCCTACCTCCATTTTTCAAATTCGTCACCATTATTTCTTGTATATCTGATAATAAAATCATCCATCGGGATTTGAATGTATCGATAATAGCGAAGGTTGCGAAGACTAGATACAGAAAATTCCACAACAAGCTAACGAGCAATAATGATGTCCTTATATCGGCCTTGGCAGAACGTCATAAAGCGCCGCTGGCCTCGAGATATGTTGAACGCCTAATATGTACATTATTATCGGGAGTGCGTACGCTTCTCCTTACAACCCTCGATAATCAGTGCTCATTCGGCAAACGCACATTATTTTTCTAAACAGTTGCCCGTATACAGAGAATTAAAAAAAAAAAACGAACTCTTTTAAATATTGTATTCTCTATTCTGTTTCAACTATCATTTTAGGTGCCGAATTGTTTAGAGCTTATAAGTTATGTACCTTCTTGATATATATTTTATACTTTTCTAAGCCCTCTGGATGGTGCTTAAGCCCGGTAGCCCTCCCGTGAGTGCGCCACTTCTTACAGAATGTCATCAATTTAATTCTATTAGATCCGCATTAATTCATCCTCTTTAACTGAAATATTTACCGAGGATTCTAACTGCTTATCCAAATTAATAAATTATTAATTGCATTGCTTCATCATTCAAATTTATATAATTTAATATAAGAAACGTGATAACTCATTTTATATCCATCCGTGTCTCTAACCATTAGTAGCTGTTCATGACACGTAAACTTAAGAAATAATAATAATAATAATAATATTCGCCACATAATCTCAATATGTGTAATTCTTATCTTTATCCAAATGTAGCGAACTTTCAATGCGAAATCTTACAGTCATTTTATTTCCAATTATTTTTAAAACTTGCATTTTTTATTTTATAAGTATATTTATACAAAGTATATCTTGTATTTATATTAGGCAATGTTATATTGCGGTTTAACACAACTAACCAACGCTAATTTTCTACGTGTTTTTCAAACCGAATGATCATTATTTGAAAAAAAAAAATATATGAAGACAAAATGATCATTATTTGAAAAAAAAAATATATGAAGACAACTGACATGTTTTACGATAAATTTTGCGAAATTTGTAATAAGCGCTGGGAAGAAGATTACGGATTTATTACGATTGATTTGACGAAAAAAAGATATTCTGGAAAACATAAAAATCAATTCGACATGTTAAAACAATTTGACGAAAGCCCAACAGTGTTCATAAAAAAGTTCAAAAACGTAAAGTAACGTTCGCATCAGACGTAAAATGAACGTAATAACGTTCGGGGAACGTAAAATGAACGCGAGTTTATTAATAAAATTTTTAAATTCGTTATATATAAATGAGAGAAGCTATTATTGTCGAAGAAGTAATTGAATTAATTAAACTTGACGATTCAAACAAAAATATCTACAAGCACGAATGGGGTGAGGAAAATATTGCAAGGCATAGAGAAGAGATAAGTCAATATTATTGAACGCTGTTAATATATTAAATGAAAACAGAATTGTGCTAGTAATTATGCCCTCATATACTGATCAAATTGGAAAACGTACGATTCAAGATAAAAAAAACAATTGTTCTAACAAAACAGAAATTGTGTGATAAAATCGTTACTTTTTCGAATATGATATTATCGTAGGAGGTAAAACATACTAAGAAACGAAAATCCCGATCCTGTCTCGTATACGTTGGAAGATTACGAAAATTATGTAAAAATTTTATCTACGACTGATTCTATATACCAACGAAGGACAAAAATACAACAGAACAATTAAGTTCCACATGGGAGCATACTAGGGCCTTACTTATTCCTACTTTTTATTCGTGACATTCCCAAAATTAAACACTTAGAGATGGCATTATATGCTGATGATACCGCTGTATATTGCACATCGTAGTTGACACTATACAAAGAAGACTAACTCGGGGTTTTATTAAAATTCGTATTTTAATGAATGGAGAATCAAAATAAATTCCGATAAAACTCAATCTTATTCACGAGAACAGGACCGTATTTCTTACCATTTGTGATAGGTGAATGTGTTTGGAAAAGTATTAAATATTTAGGTGTGATACTGGATGGAGGTCTCGCATTTACTAAACACGATGAATATGCAATAAAACTCGCGCGTCTCTGTTCAAACTCTACCCAATATTTAATAAACGATGTTACGTCGGCTCGGAAAATAAATTAATAATCTACAAAATTATAAATTATGCTTTATGCTCTGTCTTATATGGTCATTAGCCGTTCTAACTTAGTGAAGTTAAAACGGCTAGAAAATATGTGTTGCAGAATAATTCTGAAGTTTCCAGTCTATGTAAAGATTGAACACATAGGCATTGAAGTTACCATATATATTATATGATATTTCAAATAAAAAACAATTTGTTTTTAATAATTGTACCTGCAGTCAGTATACAATAAACGACATAATACACGTACAAGTTTGCAACTAAAATATAAACGATACAAATATAAAAAAGAAATACACGATATTACGATGTACAGCTGGCATTTTGTTCAAATTTAATTTTTATGTATAATACACATAAAATATATTATTTATCATATTAACTTAAATATTTATAAATATTTATATATAGGTAGCTTTATGATCAGTATGCGGGTTTTGTTGGTGGTTTTTTCCTGTATTTTTATTTTAGTTAAACGAACAACTGGGCATATTTTTTAAACTAGTGTACACGTAAATAAGAATAATTACGTTATTTTTTGTAACGTGTATTTGTTTTGTAAAATACACTTTTTATCTATCTATCTATGGAAGAATAAAGTAAAGTAAAAAAACTCCCGACACCGGAAATATTCTACCAGGGGTCAAAAATTAATAAGAATATATACACGAAGGAAAAGATTTAATAAAATATTCTGATAATTCTGTCGAATATAAATATGTTGAATAATTTGCATAATGTATTATGCGCGGGAAATAGATGGAAATCATAATTTTTATAAACAAAAAAATCGGCGTTATCAATTTTTCGAAACTTCAATTCGAATCGCAAAGGGATGGAATATTTAATTAAATTTTGTGCGTCTTCTTCGTCTTCAAAAATATTAGCCGGAGAGAAAAAAATGGAGTCAGGTTTATTCGACGATATTCTGAATAATTTGCCGTTTGAAAACCGGATGATATAATTATTTGGGTCCTGGAACAAATTTACAAGAAAGAATTCAAGCTGGTAATCAAGTGAATTCGCTAGATGAATCAGCAAAAGAACACGACTTATAAAAATGTAATAGCAGATAGACAAAAAGTTGATACAAATTTTAGAATATAAAGTCCGGAAAAATATTTAAGTTGAACGATGGAAATTTGAATTAACATTTCTGGGAATATTTAACGGCGAATAGCCGAAGACATCTCGGATTAAGATTAAAAATCCGAATTGTTTAGTGTATACCAACCCTGATGCGTTTAATTTTTGACATTACGGAGGTCGAGACCTCTAGTAAAGGAAAAATGAACATTTAAACCTTACGGATGGACAAAAAAAATAAAATTCAAAACGCTTATCAGTTATCAATTTGTTAATGATTAAATAAATAAATAAATAAGATGAGTTTGAGAATTAAAAAATAAGTAAAAATGATAATGACGATTGTTTAATAGCGTGCTTGTATTAAGGTTTATTAACCTTTCTGTTGCTTTCTCGTCGTAATAGTTATACAATAAGTATGTGTGTATATGTATATGCCTAATTTTCCCATTAGAAAATGAGGAGAAATTTAACACATTTTGATTGGTTATTGAAAACCGTCTGATCGACGTATTAATAATAGAAACACACACACACACACACACACAAATATTATATGTTAAATGACAAGATAATTACTAAACGTGAGGTGCTCCACGTGGAGCCGGTAAAATCACGTTTATGATTGGATATTAAAAATTATGTTAAACCAATCAAAAAATACACTCACACATATGTAAATGTACAATGCTTTTTCTAGAAGTTCCATAAATATATACAATAATAATAAACGAATCTTTCCAGAAAAATCTAGAAAGTTCTAATTAGGCATGTATATATGTATATTTTTTAGTATAAAAGGAGATGTTCAGTCTAATTTTTAGTTAGTTCTAATTAATTCAAGTTAGTTTTTAAATTAAATTTAGTATATAGTTCAGTTTAAGTTAGTTCCAGTTTTTAGTTTTAAAAACGTATTTGAAAATCGTGCGCGTTCGAAAATCCGTAATCTATTAGTTTTTTTTCTTTTTTTAAATTTTAAAATTCTAATAAAAATAGAAACTGCGTTTTATTTTGTTTTGTTTTGTTCATTTTTAATTAACGGTCGTGGCCCAATCCACGTGGCATCCCATCTAGAGAGTTTGTAAGTGTCGGTAACATATATATATATATATATATATATATATATATATATATATATATATAAAGTTTTAATTTCAACAATTTAATAATAAACCATAATAATAACAATTGTATGTGACGTCACACTAATCAGTATTTGTATTATTAGACGATGTGTTAGTGGCGTTGCACAATAAAAGCGAGAAATAACTAAATTGGTTTAAACTATAAACGGAAAAAAAAACTATCTAAAAACGTCGTAAAAATAACGGGGTATGTAACATACAAGCGAGACAAGAAAATCATAAAGGTGGAATTTCGCCTTTACTCCCAGCTTATCGGATGTTCAATTAATGGAGTTGGAAGTGGCGCTGCAGCTGTTGCAAATTCCGCGATTAGAAAAAGTAGAGGAAATTATTCACGGTATAACGTAGAGCTCTGGATTAAGTAATTAAAAAACAAACACTAACAAACGCATAATTAGAAAATACGCTTAAAAAAAAATCTTATATTAAACATTTTAGAGGTGTTTTTATGAGACGAATTATTAGAAGTTCCTCTTCCTTATCAGAACCATATGCCTGCATTGCCGCCGTGGATCTCACTGAATGTGAAAGTAAATCTTTCATTACTCTAAACAGATCTTCGCAATAACCCTTCTAGTATATTATATCAATACAACGACCACCAAATGCTTTTCACAGATGGTTCTAAGTCAAATTCTGGTGTAGGATGTGCACTAGCATCATCAAACGAAATAATAATCAGATTTCCACTACCTCCATATTGTTCAATCTTCTCGGCTGAACTTTATGCTATAAAACTAGCTGTAATTTATGTACAACATTTTATTGACAGAAAGCAGTCTATTGCCGCCGACTATCATTCTGCAATCACCAGCATCAATAATTTAAGCGTAAAAATCAGCATCCGGTGGCCAAAGAAATAATCGACATCCTATCTACCGGTTTTTCCCTCAACTATTATTTATATGGATTCCAAGTCACACTGGTATTGCTGGGAACGATATAGCAGACACATAAAGAGGCGGCTTATATGCGGCCTACTCCTGATCTTCCAATAGAGCCGAAAGATATTCGAAGCATAATAAACGAACAACTCCGCACGAAATGGAATATGTTGTGCTTATTAACACCAATTACAAACTACGCTCATTCAAACCTGATACTAATTTATTACGATCTCCTTCTTCGTTGACACGCCATGGAGGAATAGTCATTCGTCGTATATTACTAGGACATACGAGACTCTCGCTCACAGTCACTTGATCGGAAGAGATTCACCACCGATTTATTCCTGCAGCAATGTTAAATTATCAATAGAACACCTTCCGCTACACTACCAAAAATACAAAGCTGAACGTATCCGATTTGTCTTCCATCAGCATTACAACGATTTTTGCAGACAAATGTAGCCGATCCAACAGTAGCGTTCCTACGTGCAACCGGCCTGTTTCAACAACTATAGCGTCCGTGTCTGTGGCCTCGTAGCAGTATACGGCACGTAAATGGATCATCATCATCAGGAAAACCTACTTCATCGAGATTTAGCCGACAAGAAGAACTCATTCTTATTTACTAAATAATTCATATCCGTCTATCTGTAAAATGTACGCTCTGTTCTCTTATCCATCAACCATCTTCTGAGAGAAAATTCAACCTATTCTCATCCCAAATGCACCTTCCCAGCTTTCTTTCCGAAAACGTTGAGGACAACGGCCAAAAGATCCTGTTTCGATTCCCAAAGCTGTGCAACACCCTGCATGATATCTAAACTCCATTTACTCGTGCCTCCAGCCAATGTTGCAGTACACATACGATACAATACAATAAAAATTTTATTCTACGTGTAATAAATATGAAGTTGGTGTACGTTTTATAAAAAAGCGCAATTTTACAACGGAAAAAAAAATTCGGGAAAACATCAAATGGTAAAGAAGAGTAAATTACGCGTGGACTTGAAAACCTGGTTTGTTGGTTAATTAAGAGTGGTAACGTTATTTCCGTTACATTTAGTAGCCGCAATAAATTGCGTTGAGGTACCTGAAATGAAAACCAACACTTTTTTTTTGTCGAATGTAAATTGGAATTAACGTTTCCGAACGCGACATTTTAACTATCGATCATTTACATATTTTTCAAAGCAATTTAAACCGGCGCAAGATTTATAAATTTCAGAAATTAACGGAAAGTAATATCAGAGAGTTTTCGGATCGTGTTGATTGGCAAATGATCAGTAAATACTATGTTGGAAAATTTATCATTCACATTTATAAATATTTCCTTGATTGGCAGTACGTAATTTTATATTAACATCTTTCGCGAAAATTTATATAGCTAATCATTGCAAAGAAATGTTAGCTAGTTTAAAAAAAAAAAAAATTTTTTATAATAAAATGGAGAACGAAATTTATTCAAAATGCCGTAACGAAATTATTCGCAACGAATATAAAAATCATAGTCTAACAGGTACTTCAAACTTTAATTCGACTAATAAAAAAATTGATTTTAATATAGATAACGGAGATTCATTTACAAATTCAATGTATCGGTAATTATATTACGGTGGGGAAAAAAGATGGTAGCGCTTTTCTTACAAAATCTAACGTTAAATTAATCGATAATTTTGTGCCGTTTTTATTTTCCGGAATAATTAATAAACGCAATCAGCTAATCGACAGTATTGAAAATCCTCGAATTAGATGGACACCCTGAAAGGAATTATTTCGTGCGAACAATCTGATAAAAATTCGTTTAAAACTAACCGCTTTATTTCCCGGTACGAAGGATCATTAAATACATTTTGTGTTATCAGACATTTCTCTCAGGCTTGGATTTTTTCATTTCAGCAACAATAATAGTAGGACATTTTTTTACAAGGAAAATTTACTATCGACGAAGATGCTTTATTCAGATGAGAAACAAAAGAATCAGATGATACACGTTGTTGTATAATGTCGATTTTACCCCCTCTCCATTTGATTTTGCCTTTGGATTGTCGAACCCCGTTTTATTTTCCTTTAGATTTCCCCGCTTCATTACACCATTATTTTTTTTTAATTGTAAAAAAACTATTGTCGAAATATTAACCTTTTATATATATATATATATATACTTGTCGTCGGAATAGCCGAGTAGCTAAGAGCACGGACTTCTATACGGAAGCTACCGGGTTCGAATATGATCGACGACGAAAAAATATCATCATTAGAAAATAAAAATTTAAAAAAACAAAATCTTAATATTATTCTCGCGTGGAAGGCAATTGCAAACCACCACGCACAACACCATATGCGCGCTAGTAATAATGTAGTACACTACAAAAACACGCGTAATTGTGTCGTCACAACAAAGCGATTACAGTCAGTTCTCCCGGTGGTGTGCATGTGTGTTTAATTACGCTACTTACACTATACAACAAAATATGTATAGGTAAGTGGTCGCATAAATTGCCCGCCAACCTAGCAGTTGAGGATAAATGATAATGATGATGATGTATATACTTATATGTAGGCGCACAGGTAGTGGAACTTACATAACTTTCGACCACTCATACGTCTATCCAAATGAATTTTTCCAACAATTGAGTAATACAATACCGGTGGAACCATATGTCTACATTGATATATTGTCTATTCTTCTGAGGTAGCGTATTTTCATTTCTACCTTTGATTTATCGTGTTAATGGTTTACGACGTTTAATGCGACCTTAGTGTAATCCTATCATCGTAATTCTTCAATCTTGTTAAGATCGGTGAACAGCTAATTTGAAATGTCAAATTTCTCTGGATAGCGCCAATTTTTTCCACGTTACTATATATCTTGTTGCTTATACATCGTGTTGTATTTGTTTGATATATTAATTCTTGGCCTTTCCCAGGGTACCTTCAATTAAAAATATCTAAATGATCACTTAACGTCTGTACGTTCCGCGCTTTATAAGGCGGCTCGTGAACTGCGTCATTTTGGGTATAAATTCATCTGGATCAAAGAGTGCAAAAAATTTTCGTGCGTAAATCGGAAGAGCACAAGGTTCAACAAATAAAGAATATTGATCAAGTTGAATTGATGAAATCTGCTAGATTTTAAGAATTAAGGTAACGTTACCTATTAGAAACAATGGATTGCGTATGATTGTATATAGGTAATACTACTATATATCTGTATTCTGTCCAAATTAATGTATCACTATTAATGTACATATGTACTTATATGTATATTTGTATATGTGCCTTGTACGTGTTTGTTGTTATATTTATGTTAAAATTAAGTGTGGGTTATTTATCGTGAATATAAATGCAATCAATGTGTGTAAGTGGCTGTGCAAATGCGTGAGTATTAACAAGGAGTGTACTGCTTAGTTCATATAATTATACGTATAAGAATTGAGTATTCCGATGAGTGAGGGTAATATTAAATTTTGGTATTAAACGTGCGTAGTCTTCGTAAGAATTATGAACAAAACCTACTTATCAGCGAACATCCTGTTTAAATTTATGGCTTAGATAATCAAAATATTTGTATATGTATCAATCATCGTATTTGTGAATTTCATATCATCGTGTTTTGTCCGTAACGCTTAATAATTTTTATTCACTTGACATGTTTCCAGAGCGAATATAGACGATAATTTGTGTCTAGAATAAGTGAATGTATATTAAAAAGTAAAAAAATCAGGAAGGTTAAAAGTTTTGACCCGTAAACGATCACCCTGGATAACGAAATATCTTGTCGAGATGACTCGTTACAAAAAATGCTTTATATAGACAAACTAGGTTACATCCACTAGACACATAGGTTTCTGTCAAAAGTATAAAACTATGTCAAAGAAAGTTCAAGTTGCGGTCAGAAAGGCTAAATTTGAATACTAGACTTTAGTTAGGTAAATATAAAGATATATTTTAAATCGGGTTATTGGTAAGCATAAATCAAAAATAAAAGAACTGTGATTCAGATAGTTAC
The DNA here is from genome assembly GCA_032883995.1 of Coronaproctus castanopsis. Classification (NCBI taxonomy): domain Eukaryota; kingdom Metazoa; phylum Arthropoda; class Insecta; order Hemiptera; family Monophlebidae; genus Coronaproctus; species Coronaproctus castanopsis. The sequence continues at coordinate 159,792,088 of CM065053.1, read as the reverse complement.
TTAATGGGAATTCCTTTTTTTTTTTTAGCTCTAATCAATTTGATTCCCTGCCTAATAGGAGTACAAACGATGATCTATTTGAGCATAAGTCTTATTTTGCTGATAATTTTGAGGATGGCCGTTCTGTACTAGCTGTTTATTTTGATATATGTAAAACTTTTGGTACTATTAACCATGAAATCCTATTTCAATTCAATTCAGTATATTTATGTTTTTATACATCAGCAAATAATAAGTAAATAAAAAATGCGCATACCGAGCAGCGTTAACGCTCTTACTACGCGTCTTAGGAAATAGTGTACAAAGAAATCTTAAAATTTATTCTATAATTATACAATAATCATACAACTAAAAACCCTGCGTAGCCGAAAATAGAGAAATTAATTAATTATAGTTTGATCTTAATAGTACGATAAGGATATGGGTAAAATTATACAAATTATATTAAGGTTAAATAAATAAATAAGAGGATAGAAGAGAGAAATAATGATACAATAGATTACATGAGGATAGAGACTTATTAATAACGACTTAAGTAGTTCGACAATCTGGTACTAGAGAAGTGAATGTTTAATTCTTTTGTGTTTATATTTTTTATATTTTCTGGTCAGCGAGTCGCGAGTATAGTTTCCAATTCGTTGATAGGGTAGTGGCTAGTCAGGCATTTGCTGTAGAACCTATCTGCTTGTTCCTGTACTAGCTCAGGAATAGTAGGCTAATGAAGTTATCTTAGTATAGTAAGGGACATTAAGTACAATACGCAGACATTTATTTTGAACAATTTGTAATTTATTTAAGGTGGAATTACTAACACCGGACCAAATTGGGCAAGAGTATAATAATATCGGCAGTATGTATGCTTTATATATTATTAGTTTGTTTTTAATACTAACTTTAGAGCGTTTGTGAAATATGGGGAAAATTTTATATAATCGGGAGTGCGCTTTGTGCGTGATGTGTTTAATGTGTTCAGAGAACGACAGTCGCTTGTCCATTCTAAGACCAAGATATGTTACACGAGATTTCCACGGTAGTTGCCTGTTGCTTATTTCAATGTGGTGAGTTATTTGCGGCCTGCGGTCTCGTAAATAGTATAGCTTCCGTTTTTTCGGTGTTAATTTTAATTTTCCACTTTGTGTAATATTTGTGTATTTTGTAATAACTTTTGGTGAGTCTGTTTGTTATTGTATCGATTCGATAGGAAGCTGTAAATAGAGCTGTGTCATCGGCGTAAAGAGATGTATCAACATCCCTCAGCCGAGGCAAATCATTAATATATAAAATATATCGAAAGGGTCCCAAGATACTACCCTGTGGAACTCCAGCTGTTAGTGTTATAGTACTAGAGTAGGTATCATTTACCTTAACAATAAACTGCCATCAGTTAGATACGATTTCATGATCATTATAAGTTGCTTGGGAAAGCCATAATGAATCATTTTGTATATTATGCCATTGTGCCACGTAGTGTCAAATGCCTTTTCTACATCTAATGACAATAGTCCAGTATGTTTGTTCAGGTTAAACTGATCAAGAATGTGATCAGTAAGGCGCGCTAGCTGCATGACGGTTGAGAGTTAGGGTCTGAATCCAAACTGGGTTTCGTTTATAATACTATGTTCATCTGAGAATTGTTTTAATCTTTGAAGTATTACTTTTTCAGCTATTTTAATAATGTTACTGATTAAACTAATAGGCCTTATATTTTTGGGTAATGAACTATCTTTCCCCACTTTAGGAATGGGAATAACAGTTGAAGTTTGTCAAGTACACTATGGCTATTTTAGGCAGGTTCTTGAGCATTAATGTGTGTATTAAGTCTTGTCCTGTGGATGACTTGCATTTAAGTCTTTTTACGAAATAATTTATTTCTTTTGGTTTGGCGAGCTTAATTAATGAGTCAGATGCTGGCGGAGCGCTACAATATTTACGCACAGTGAGATCAACTTTTTTGTATGAGATATGGTGGAGAGGGTTGTGTTTTGATTATGCACTTGATAGTAATGGTGAGCTAAGAATTCAGCTTTATCTTTATCAGAATATGCAATATATTTATTATGCGTTATTGGCCAGTGGCGGCTCGTGCATAAGGGCTGCAGGGCTGCAGCCCCACCTACAAAATTACCAGTATAATTTTTTTTTCATATTCAAAAATCAATTAAAATTATCCAAAATTTTGAAATTTCGTTTAAAAAAGTAATTTTTTCTCTTTGGATGCCCATTCTAGAACGTTGGTGAGGGCTACGTATGATGCAGCGCTTGTTGGCACGTTTAGGAAACAAAAAAAAGTGTGATTCCGCGAGAAAACTATGTTAAAGACGCATGCGCAGTGGTTTCTTTTTAACCGCGTTCGGGCTGCATAAAAACCAGCCCAATACAGCTCTCGTTTACGTGTTTAGGAAACATAAAGTGCGTGGAAACGGAACCGGACGATGGTAAAAGCGCGTGTGCAATAGTTCTTTTTTTGTCCGCGTTCGGGCTGCATGAAAACCAGCCCAGCCAGTAGACTTGTATTTCAAATTTTCAAGATTAATATTCCAACTGCAGAATGAAATGTTGACGCGCGCGTTCTTCTATAATTGTTGCTTATTTACTTATGTTTTATTGATTGAATAAATATATTTATTTATAAGGATTTTATTACTTCGATTGTTTTGGTAGAAAGGCTAACTTTAATTATGGCTGGAAATAGCATTTTTCGTGAAAGTGAATTGAATTCGGTTTCGTGTTTGCTGAATAACAAATTTTCGCGGTTATCGTTTGCAGAAAAGTGTAACGTTAAGGCTCGTGGGAGGCCGACTCCGCAATTGAATATTATACAAACGTCATCTAGCCGAAACAATACTTTTGAAAGAAAATTTAAAGCGGATAGTTATTCAAAATGTGACTGGCTTTGCGGTTGTGAAATTAAAAACCCTTTCTTTTGTTTTCCTTGTCTACTTTTTGGCGGTGAAATTTCTTGGACTGAAACTGGTGTAACATTTGAATGAAAAAATCAAGAAACACGAAAATTCAGCACAACATATAAAAAATTCGATAGATTTTGGTATGCTTGGAAAATTAATATCGCGACACAGGTAAGCGAAGCGTATAAAGTAAATATCAGAAAGTTAAATGAAAACATCAAAAAGAATAGGGATATTTTATCAAAAATCATCGACTGCCTGATATTTTGCGGTAAATTTTTGAACTTCCGCTACGAGGACATAATGAAAAAGCAGATTCCGATAACCCTGGTATTTTTCGAGGACTGTTAAATTTCGCAAGGAAATTGGATGAAAATTTGAAAGTGCATTTTGAAAATTCTACAGTGTTTAAAGCTAACCCAAAAACAATTCAAAATTAATTGTTGGATTGTATGTTAGACATTTGTCGAACTGAAATTTCTAATGAAATTGAACAAGCTCAATTTTTGGCTGTTATGTCCGATGATACGACTGATATCTCTGAGAAAACACAGGAGGTAATTGTTTTTCGTTACGAATTCAATGGAACTATATACGAAAGATTCTGGGGATTTTATAACCCTGAGTAACAAGATGCAGAAGGATTATTGAAACAGATGTTGGGGCAGTTGAAAATTGTTTTAAAAGATAATACTGGGAAACTAATTGCTCAAACTTATGATGGCGCCGCAGTTATGAGTGGAGCGCGTGGCGGTGTTCAAAAAATAGTAAAAGAAACTTACGCAAATTCCCATTTCATTCATTGCTATGCTCATCAATTAAATTTAGTAATGAGTAAATCAGTTTCAACTAATAGAGAAGTACGCATCTTTTTTAGTAGCTTGTCAGGAATTCCAGCATTTTTTTCGCGTTCTTTTCAGAGATTAGCTGAGCTTGAAAATTGTATGTCAAGAAGAATTCCACGTGGTTCCGATACAAGATGGAATTTCAATTCAAGAGTCGTAAATACAGTTTTTGAAAACATTGAACAGCTGAAAGAATGTTTCGAAAAATTGCAGAATTCAAATAATACCCAAACGGTTAATGAAGCATCCGGTCTTCTTCGTCTTCTCAATGACAACAACTTTATATTTTGATTTGGCGTCTTCCATCCTATTATGCCACACGTTGATTTACTATACGTGCATTTCAAAATCGCAACATTAATTCTTCGAGCGCTTTTTCATCACTGGAAAATTTTTATCGCACAATTTCTTTAATCAGAGAAACGAATTTTGAAAACTTGGTGTCCACAAATACTGATTCTATGCCCGTATCTCGTAAGAGGAAATGTGATGAAAATCGAAACGCCGCTATCAAAGAAGTTTGTGACACAATATGTATGCAAGCTAGGGTTAGATTCGAATTTAGTGGTCATCTATCTGCAGGAAAGTTGCTGTTACAAGAGAAATTTGAAACGTACTGCAGGCAAGAATTTAACGAAACTTGCCAGGCATATCCCATGCTAAATAAAAATCGTTTGCAAACTGAACTTTCTGTTCTATACGAAATAAATTCACAATTTTCCCTTGCATCGGGAGTTGCGCAACTCCACCAATTGTTTCGAAACACCGGTATTTACAAAACACTCGGCAAAGTATATGTTTTGATGAAAATTTTGTTAACGTCTCCTATGAAAACTGCTGAAGCGGAAAGGTGTTTTTCTTCCTTGAAAAGAATTAAAACATATTTACGGAGTACAATGCTGGAAGACAGAGTTTCTGCGCTTGCCATGATAAGTATTGAGAAAACTCTTATCGATATAATTCCTAACTTCCACAGCAAGGTACAAGGTAACTGACCGGTTCGCGAAAGTGAAAAACCGTCGTATGGACTTCATATACAAATAAATTTTGAAGTAAGTGCTTTCAAATTACACATTTTTTAAAATTTTCTTAGAATGGCCGATTCTAAATTTTATTTTTGTTTAGAAAATTTAGAATTTTAAGTTTTTATGAAATGGTAGCCTAGCTGTATGTTTTTTATAAAAAAAAAAATTCAACTAGGTAAAACTTTCAGCCCCTCCGCTTCGAAAACCCACGAGCCGCCACTGTTATTGGCGGAATATTAACATGTACGCGCGCGAAATTCTTTGTAATGTTCCAGAGGCTTTTGTCCTCGGTAGACAATGATTTTAATTTGTTATTCCACAGATCATTACGATGTTCAAGAAGCTTAGTTTTTACTAAACGTGTTAAGAAGTTTAGAATTGATTTTAACCACGTTGTTTTATACTTTTGGTGCTGCTTACGGAATAGATTTTTAATTTTTATTAACATTTTTATGCTATAAGGAATAGTCATGGGGTTAGTGTCAAGTGCTTTCTGCGGGATGTGTAGTTGTGAGGATCTTAGGATAACATTATTAAGAAATGAGACAGTATTATTAATCTCGCTGGGAGAGTGAGGACGTGTAGATATCTTTAGTGTGTTGCGTATATAATTTCTGTAATTATTCCAGTCCTCCTATTAAACAAGTTTGTGGATTTCGGGGAAATACTTATTTATGGTTTAAATTATATGTAATAGAAAATATGTGACAAAAATAAATAATGTTTTTAGTGATATTGTGAGCAATGTTACGATGTTCCTGAGGGAAGTGCATTAAATCCATATGGTATTTCTGATATATATATATATATATATATATATATATATATATATAAATGATCTATGTAACTTGCATGTTGCAGGTAAAATTTTAACTTATGCTGACGATACAGTAGTTCTAGTTATTTCGCGTTTCCCGGCAGTGCTTGAACAACTTTGCTCAGGATGATGTGAATAAGGTTTATGATTGGTTACACCGCTTAGCAGTTAATATAAATAAAACAAAATTTGTTGTGTATACATGGATCAAAATCGAGATGCCCTGAATGGTCTATCTTTTCCCCTAAATAAAGATCTATAACAAATAGTGTATGTGAAGTAAAAATAAATTATCCTGCAACAGCCATATAGAATATATTAGTAGTAAACTCAGGAAGCTAAATTATTTATTTTACTATCTTAAACAATACTTTCATGAAAAACAATTGCATCGGCTTTATCTCGCTTCGTATCAACCTATTTTATCATACGCTACCATACACTGGGGTGGATGTGTACCATATACGACCTTTAGAAATTTTATAGAATCATTTGTATAGATTAATAAGTGGACAAAAAGATTCTGGTGATATTCTTAAACTGAAGGACACTTATAAATTTCACTTACTCGAGTTTGTACTTAGAAATAAACGGATTAGAGGTGAGGTAACGAGATCATCCACGCATAAGACTGCTAAAGTACCAGACTAACAAATATCATACACCGTATGCAGACACTATATACGGGCCTTGCATATTACAGTACTGTACGTATAGACATAAGGAATAGTTTAAAAAATTATAAGATGAGGCGTAAGACTATTAGATATTTATTAACTAATAGTTGATTGTGTTCATCTTTATGTATGCTTTGAGTTGGAGTAAAGCAAAAATTATTTATACATAAGTTTAATAATAAGTATTTAGTTTTTCTTTTTGCAGGTGTAAATGTGCATGTTTTGTTGTCGTGTGGTGTGTGTATCTAATAAGTGTATGTTAAATTATATTACGGTGTTAGGTATATATGTGCGTTTGTATGTGAGTTATGTCTCTTCTTCTGATTTTATAAGTGTATGTTTTTCCCCCGTGTGTGAGTGTATGTGTTTATACTTATGTCTAAATGTGTAATATGTGTATGCAACCTATGATGAGTACTGTATAATTACGGAGTGCGTGTATATAAGAAATTTCAGTATGGTGATTTACTTTGTTTTTTTTGTGGCCTACTATTAATGTAAACAGTTAACGGTGCTACGAGTATAGTATATTAACTTTATTATCTAATCCGCGACTCGCGCGTGCGCATCCTTTGGAATCTTGTGTGTATTATTCTATATAATGTAATTTTGAAATAAGTTGAATATATATATATATATATATATATATATCGTGCGCATCCTTGGAATCTTGTGTGTATTATTCTATATAATGTAATTTTGAAATAAGTTGAATATATATATATATATATATATATCGTGCGCATCCTTGGAATCTTGTGTGTATTATTCTATATAATGTAATTTTGAAATAAGTTGAATATATATATATATATATATATATATATATATATATATATATATATAATAATCGATATATTAGTATGTATTACAAGTGCACAAACTGTTACACATCTATTAACCGTGTTTACGTGTACTATAAGATCGAATAGAAATTTGTAAGTTCGTACGTCCAAGCTAGAGGATAGGCGATCGATGAAAGTACGCGTTTAATCGTTCGAACGATACGAACACGTTCACTTCACGTTTGGCTTTGACCGTAATTTTCGACTAAGAGTCGTTTATCGGTCAGAACTAATTCGGCGCAACGTAATTTCGCTTCTTTCAAATTAGACGCGATCGTATAATATTGTTTACCGCGAAGTTTCAAAACGACCGAATGTCTCGGATAGGGCGGACTTGAGATCGTCTGAATTTCCCACGCAATTTCCGTGTTATAAGTTTCGTTCAGAATTTGCAACGGATGTTTCAACGGAATAGTCATCGTTTCACTACCGGCAATTCCGTCGTCGGCACGTTTTGTTCGTCTACGATAACGGACCGGTCGATCGTTGAAAGCGATGATCCGATTTTTATTTTTTCGATAATTATCGGACGACGGCGCTACTATAGGTAGGCGGTCGTCATTAATATTATATTTGTCTGGCGATGACGATTCGTTATCGACGGTATTATTAATAATCATATCCGATCGGACAGCCGTACCATCGTGAACGGTCGACTTAATTTTATCTAAAACGTCCGCGTATCGTTTACGTTGTTCGGATCTTTTTTTCAAAATAATCGTCGTGAACTGGAATAGTTCCTCGACGAGTATATTATTATTATTGTTGTTATTATTACTCGTCGTCGTTAATTTTCGACGTACGTCATCGATGACGTTAATCATTTTCTTCTCGGAATTCGCGTCCTCGTCTAAAATTGTTTTCAACCGAACGAGAAGATTTTCGTCGTTGGCAGAAATCATTTTGTTTTATTTTGCGATAGCTAATAGCTAATAATCCGCTAATCGCTAGATAAAATTTGAATTCGAAAACTCGATCGCTACACGTTTGCGTAATATATATTATAATGATTATTCTTATTTTGTAACCACGGTAATATTTAAATACGGGATAGCGTTAATATTATCTGACTACCGAGTAATGTGAAAAAAGAAAAGGATATTTTATTTTGCGTAGAAACTATATATATATATATATATTTGTTTGGAAATGTTGTTAAAAAAATTATATCGATTACATCGCTTATATATATATATAGAGAGAGAGAGATCCCTGCTGCGGGGTACAGGTTGTTGGTGGGGGGGGGTAACTAGAGTCACCTTCTCTAGTAAGTAATCACTCGACCGTCATATGGTGCTAGTCCCACCGGCGGAGAAACGAAACAACGAAACAACAACCACGTGAGTTCCTTACGTCCACGTCGTGCAAGGTGGTAATTTCCTATTCGGCGGGCTTAGCGCTGATTAGGAAAACTAAATCGGAACTCACACAATATCACTTGCCGAAGGTGTTCCTTCTAGTAAATACCGTTAAGCTTTTTGCTGCGTTAACAGCTGCAGACTATCAGCAACTCGCTCGTGGCATATGTGCACCAGTCGGATTGATGAATTCTAATCTAGAGCGAGTAGACGAGTATCCGGCGCCTTGAAACCGGGTCCTTTCAGCTAAGCGAGTAAACCCTAACAGAAAATCATGCGGAAGGCAACAGGAAACCACCGCATTAAATTCCCAAGAGCAACTATGATTATGAGTAATACAGATATGAGAAACATTACTGGTTCAGGTGGGCTCATATACACCAGACCCGGCAGGAGGATAGAGCAGGCTCCTCAGGTCATCAGCATACGAACCCCGAAAACATGATAATACCTGGCAATGCTAAACAACGAAAAAAAAAAGCATTTAACATTGCCACCTGGAATGTAAGATCATTGTATCAAAAAGGGAAACTAGATGCGGCATTAGAAGCTAAACGACTAAACATGGATATAATGGGAATCAGTGAAACACGATGGCTAGGAAACGGAAGATATAAAGTGGATCAGAACTATGTAATAGTATATTCAGGAAAATATCTACATGAAAGCGGCATTGCTATGTTAATAAAAACACAACTGGCTCTAGCAAGATAAGCGAAATTATTCCAAAATCCGACAGAGTTATGTTGGTACGACTAAATGTGAAGCCCAAGCCTATGGTATTAATACAGGTCTATGCTCCCACCGCAGACAGCGATGAAGCAACGATTAATAATTTTTATAAGGAACTCGAAGAAATGAAGAGGACAACCAAAAACAATGATATCGTATTAGTCATGGGTGACTTTAATGCGAAAGTAGGGGAAGATCATAGAAGTCAGGCTGTGGGTAAATTCGCCTTAGGGAAGCAAAACGAACGAGGTGAAATTCTTATAGATTTTGCCGAAAAAATAATATGGTGATATGCAACAAATGGTTCAAGCAACATAGAAGAAGGCTATATACATGGATAAGTCCTGACGGAAGGACAAGAAACCAAATTGATTATATTTTAATTGATAATCGCTTGAGGAATGCAATTAAAAACTGCCATATCTATCCGGGAGCTGATTGTAATACTGACTATAGTTTACTAGTCGCTAAATGTCAAATAACACTGAACAAATGAAAAAGAAAAAATGTTGAACAGTTACGGTGGCTAGATTACGATAAACTGAAAATAAGTGAATTTCGAGAAAAATTTCAAACAGAATTACATAAATTAGTAGAGGAAACAGCATCTCAAAATGATCTGGATAACAATGCAGAAAACATGTGGACTACATGGAAACAAAAGATGCTAATAGTCGCTGGAACACAATACCACAAAAAAGAAGAAGGAAACACACAAGAGATCATAAATCAGATAGACAGTAGACGGAAGCCTGAAGGATAGAAAAGGCTTAGAATATAAAAAACTGAATAAGAACATTCTGAAAAAATGCATAGGGGCAAAGAGCAACTGGTACAAAGATAAATGTAAAGAAATTGAAACATTAGATTCAAAACATAGTATGCGAGAAATGCATATAAAGATCAAAGAAATGATGAAAATACATAAAAAACGGAAAAATAACATAAACTGCATACGGAACAAATCTGGTCAATATTGCATAACTGATGAAGAAAAAGAAGAAACATGGTCGAATTATATACAGGATTTGTATACAGATGATACTCGTTCTGAACAAAATCTTAAAACAACGAAAGAGTAAGCGCCAAATATCGAAATGTGGGAATTGGAGAACGAGAACGCTATAACAAAGCACCAGGAGATGATCATCTACCGGTTGATTTGATAAAATGTATAACGCAGGATGAGAAAAAACAACTTTTACAGCTTTTTAATAAAATATATAAAGAAGGCACATTGGCAGAAGATTTTAAAAGCGTAAATTTTATACCAATTCCAAAGAAGAGTAACTCGCAAATATGTTCTAAATATATTTCAATAGCACTAATGAGTCATTCGCTGAAGATGCTCCTTTCAATAATAAATAGCAGAATAGAACGAAAACTAGATGACAACCTGAGTGATACACAGTTTGGTTTTGTCCCCAAAAAGGGAACTAGAGATGCAATAGCTTTACTAAAAATAATAATACAAAGAATCTTGAATGCAAACAGAGAAGTCTATGCATGTTTTGTAGATTATGAGAAAGCGTTCGACCGAGATAAACACGAAAAACTTATAGCGATACTGCAGAAGTGTAATATTGATAACAGAGACCTCCAACTTGTTAAACATCTGTATTGGAAACAAAATGCAAAAATCAAGATAAATACGGAATTCTCGGAAAACAGTATTAAAAGGGGCGTACACCAAGGATGTCCACTTTCATCCAGATTATTTAATATATATGCTGAAGAAATTAAACAAATTGCAAATATAGAAAAAAGGGAGTGAAAATAAATGGACAACGTATAAACGAAATTAGTTACGCGGATGATAAACTATTACTCGCTGAAACAGAAAAACAACTTCAAAAAATGGTGGATAAAATGAATAAAATCGGTTTGGAATATGGAATGAAAATGAATACTAGAAAAACAAAGATCATTAAATTAACTAAAAATAAGAATGTGCATATTAACATCGACGATCGATCTATTGCCCGCTCTGACATAAAATTTCACAGGCGCAATTTAACAATTCGTTCGGAAATAGATTTATTGTACGCGGGGATTATAATGCCAATCGTACATTTTTTGGGTCGAGGCTAAAGGACGGGAATTATATCAGTGTATTTAAAAAATACTGGCCCTAGAATAGAAATAAAATTTCAGACCTGCTTGACTTCTTTAATAGCAAATGTATTAGCCGGTTATATACAAATGTTGAAACGCCTATCGAATCTTGATCAGATCATTCCCCAGTAATACTAGAGGTAAATCAACTTATAATATTTGAGAATACCAAATTTTAAATTCCACAGTAATAGAACCGACTGGTATTCTTACACACATTGGATCGAAGAGAATATTATCTTCAATGTTCCGCTGAAATCGGGGGATAATATTAATAAAGCAGTTGAATACTTCAATCAGACATTGCAAAGAGCAGCATGGTTAAGTACCCCAAAAGACTCTGCAAGCGGGGATTTTAACTATCCCCGCGCTATTAGGGAGAAAATTAATAATAATAAAAAAAGAAAAATTACAAAACTGTGGCAGATATTTAGAAATCCAGTTGACAAATGTGATCTTAACAAAATAGGTAAAGAACTAAGTAATTTGTTAAAACAGTATAAAAATCATAGTTTAAAATCGATCCTTTGCAATACATCCTCCGAAAATGATGAGTACTCGTTGTAGAAGGCCACGAAATCGTTTAAAAGGCCACAGAAAATGATTCCCCCATTCGAAAAAATAATGGAAAATGGGTACCCAGCAATCTTGATAAGGCGGACGTTTATAGGTTGTATCTGAAGAATGTGTACAAACCACATCCACCTGATATAAGATCAGACCCTTTCTATAATCAAATAGAACGGGATTTGGCTGCTCCTTTTAAATGTCTTGCCCAATGAGATCATTTTCTCTTGCAAAAATTGTAAAAGTGATAACTTATCAGTATATAAAGCTCCTGGGTACGATCTAATTACGATAAAGATGTTCAAAGGCTACACAGTATTATTAACCAGCACATTCAACGCTGTTATTCGACTGGGTTACTATCCATCGCAATGGAAAATGGCTCAGATAATAATAATATATAAACCAGTTAAACCCACCAGCGAAACATCCTCATATCGACCGATTTCTACCCATATTATCGGAAGTTGACTCGATTAATGGAACCGCTGCAAGGTACGATTTCAAACTACCAGTTTCGGTTTCGTCCACGGCATTCTACGGTAGTGCAAAATTCATAGGGTGCAGATTACACGCTATTGGCCTCATGTTTAACAGGCAGATTTTTCTAGATTAAGCTCGACGACGATGTATCTGAATTTTATCCTGCTGGGGCTGGCGTTCCACAGGGTACTGGTTTGGGACCAATCTTATCTCTCCTGCACACATATTATGATCTTCCATTTAAAACTAACGTCCAGGTAGCAACATTCGCTAATGACGCAGCATTGTTTACAAGCGACAAAGATCCGATGATAACGGTGTCAGAATGCGCGACGGCAACCTGCATCGCGACCTAAATATACCGGTTGTGCAATAGCGAACGTTATCTGCACAGGTTAGAATGCCACCCGAACCGACTGGCAGTGGACTTGTTAGATAGTGGCAACGATGTCTATAGACTGAACCGTTGCACCCCCTTACACCAACTCTATCTCCCATACTGTCACGACCGATATAGATAAATTGCTTATTGGCTATGTAAGCCAGATTGCAATTTTAAAATATATATAAACAAAAAATATCTCTACGAATCGTGATCAGATTTTATTGTTTTTTTCCTGTTTTAATTGTCCTGAATCCCTAAATATTAAACCCTTTGGATAACATCCCGAAAAAAACAACACCAGATATATCAATGTGATCAGTTCAAATGATATTTTCGCCGTATCTCCCTCAAAACTGGTCGAATTTCCAGGTACTTCATTTTTTGTTTATTTAGAATCATTTACCGAAAAGCGGTATTGCGTAATAAACGGCCTATATTAAAATTCGAATGATTTCATATCGAAATTTGATAATGTCCGATCGAAAGGATTAAATAGGTGAAATAAATGAAACGAAGCGTAGCAGCAATTTACCGATTCATCTGTCGGAGGCGCAGAAGTTGCAGCTGAGACCAATAAAATTACGCGCAGAACGATTATATAGAGTTATATCTATACATATATTTCTATATATGTGTGTGCGTGTATGTTTGTGTGCTGACAGCTATAAACTAATTTCATCGAGTACCCTAGTCTTAATTAATTATATTCTTACTTGGTTTTGAGTAATCGATAGTAGCGCTTTATCGCGTTACAGTTTACGTAAGCGTTCATATTATTTATTTTTGTATTAATTCGTTTTGCGTTAAAATCTGTCTACTATTCGAAAACAAACAAACAAACAAAAATTATATATTGTGTTTTAATTTGTGTTTTTTTTTTGTTAGATTTTTTAGTTCTGTTATTCTATTTTACTTTGTTCTTACAGAGCTTATTTGATTTGATGTAATTTATAGTGTGCATATGCTAAATAAAGGTTATTATATATCTTATATTATTAGGCGAGCAATTCTTGTATATATAATATAATCGAATATCTCGAAAACGCCTCTAACGATTTGAATGAAACTTTGTACGTACCTGTAATTTATGAAATAAACAAAATGGCCTGTATGGAAATTACGAACTTTGAGCATTTTGGTTTTGACCGACTCGGAATACACCCCATAACATTTTGAAAATTTCGAATTTTTCTTCGCCACATTCTCAATATTTATCCAAATGTACGTTTAATATATCAGTCCGATTGCATTTATTGTTCGAATGTTATGCTTTGAAATTGTTGTTTACTGCATATGTGTTAGTAAATTTAATTAAATTTTAAAGAAAAAATCAAACGAATCTGTCCTGCTTTTGTTTCGTGCCTAAGTATATTTTCCGAAAAATATAATTTTTCCGGACAAAAATACCGAGCAAATATAAGTATATGTGTGTATATAAACTTTACAACACAAGGTAAAAATATCTGAAATAAGGAGGAGAACTAAAGTAAAAGACACTGCCCGAGAAATCTTAGAAATGGCGATGGGCATGACACATAGCTTGATCAGATGATAACAGATGGACGGCCAGATCAACTAAATGGCATCCAACGAATAAAAGAGAAAGGGGTCGACCACGTACACGTACACGGTGGGAATACGATATTAAAAAGATAGACAAGGACTGGTTGATCAATGCATCAGATAGAAATATATGGAAACAAAAGGAAGAGGCCTACATCCTGTAGTGGATTAAAAACGGCTCATAAAGAAGAAGAAGTATATATATATATATATGTGTGTGTGTGTTTATGGGTGAGTATATTACTCAGTGCTGGTTTTGCACACTATTAAATGAATGTAAATATTACTGAATTATTAAGTTGTTTCGATAATTGATAAATAGCATTCGTTTTATATATATATATGTTGTTGTAAACTAAACAATTGTCCCGTATATAATGTTTGCCGAGTATGACGCGAATGGTTGTGCGGTATTTTTCAACTTAGTATCTTGTTATTCCATTTGGAATAGATCAACATCGAGGTTCGTCAAACGTCGGTCTATAATTAGTTTTATCTGGTATCGTTGTTTATAATTCGGAAGACGAAATTTAAGGACTATAACGTTCGAAGCGAACTGCCTTCTACCTGCTTATGTACACGGTTGTGTCTATATTCGCACTCAACGTATTAAACTTATTAAAGTTGTTAGACTTCCAGAAAGCTCAAGCAGTGAAGTATTTTAGAAACTTTTTCGTTAAATTTTGATGTCTCAATATCTTGCTATCTTTGATGCTTCTTACGTATGCTAATTTTGTTATTATTATTATTATTATTATTATTATTATTATTATTATTATTATTACTATTTCGTTAATATTATTACCAGGTTGTGCATTCCAAGCAGCATTTTTGTCAGAGAGTATACTTTCTTGAAAATTACGAAACCACTAATATAATGTTCTTATCTAGTTCTTTTCATCTGTGTACTCACGTTCGTGCTACGAAAAAAATATAATTTTACGTATATATATACATATATATATGTATATATATATATTTATAAAAAGTAAGTGGGAGTGAGATTTGTAGGGTGCCGGCCAAACGAAGCATACTATGAAAGCTAAAAAGGGGTTTTTCAATGCCTTGCGCGACTTTTTTACTTTCCTAGCGAACTAACAGTCAGTCACTTACCAACCAGTCTTACCAATTAGTTAGATGGATAACTGAGCAGACTGAAGGTGTTCTTATCGAATTGGGGCTGTGCGATCACAACGCTAAGCGTTAATATATATATATATATATATATATATTAGTGATAGGATGAGAAAACATCGAGGATGCAGATGGTCAGTTTGAGTAACTGGCCATAAAGTCTGCATAAATCTTATGACTCTTTCTCCCTCGGCGGGTTAAGGTCGCCGTAAACTCCTCAGTAACAAACCGCTACTTTGTGGTTCGGGTCTCTACCTAAAGGCTAAGGGAGTAAACCCTGACAGAAAATCATGCGGAAGGCAACGGAAAACCACCGCATTACTTTTTCCGAGAAGCATTCGAAATGTGGGTTTTCAGGAGAATGCTGAAGATATCATGGACTGATTGTATATCGAATAGCAAAGTTATAGAAATAATAGGGCAAACTAAACATCATCAAAAAAAAGAAATTAGCGTATTTAGGCCACATTAACCTCTGCGTTCTTACCTTTTCTTTTTCGTTTCCTTTCCACCAGCTGACTGCCCTTTTCAGTACTTCTCCATTTTTTACGTAAGTTCTGTTCATCTGTTTTTAAACAGGAGATGGTGTTTTTAGAGACGCCCATGATTTTTGCCAACTCCCGAATAGGCATAGAGGTTGAATTTCGATTTTTTTCTAAAATAGAAATGTTTTCCTTTAATGATAAACATTTACGCGACATTTTATTCATACAAAAAATTCACCAGAACTAAAAAAAGAAAAGAAAATTTTCGTAAGAAAAAAATAAATACAGTTTTTGCAGAACTAAACTAAGAACATAATAAGCTATCCGAGAGTGCATAATTAATAAACGTACAGAGCAAAAAAACCGTATAGCGTCAATGAAATCAAACAAAACGAAGAAAAAACAAAAATGTTCACTTAAACAGAAACAAATTATAAAAATGACTAAAACATTTTTATTCAATTTTTGTTTATGTGAATATTTTCCTTTTACGACCGGAAGTGTCATTTTATATCGGCTGGCTTATCGCCCTTCTCACTATTTATTGCCTTGAATGTGTATTAATCGTTGTCCCTGATAACCGACTCGTCCCACTAAAGCCAACTAAAACAACCTTCATTTAATACGTTTGTTTCGGGGTTTTGCTGATTGTCCCTAAAAACGGCTGTCCCTCACTGTATATATATATATATATATATATATATATATATATATAGAGAGAGAGAGAGAGAGAGAGAGAAAGGGATCGAATGAACGATGATGATGGATATAATTAATGCAAATAAAACGGTTATTCTAGTACAATCCTATACTGGAAATAATTGAAGTGTTTGCAATTAGGTTTCAGTCCCATAGAACGTGTTCAACACTTTCCATATTTGTCAACGTATATTTTGCTTAATTCGCTATAGATATAACCGTGCATCATTAAATTAGCGTTGTGTAATAAATATTTTAAACTCCGATAATTAAAATTTAGATGTACATACACCTCAAAACTTCTCTATGAATGTGAAACCGGCGTTTCGTAGAGAAGACAAATAAGAAATCTACGACATTTTCAAGGACGATTTCTGCGACGACTAATAAAAATTAAATGGAACGACTTTATGTCAAAACGCGAAGTTATTCGGCGTATGGGATGTGAACCCTACCCTTGTATAGCAATTGTTAGCCATGACGAAATTACTCTGTATAGGTCGTGTCTTACGAATAAAGAAAGAAACACACGCTCCCAAAAAGAATATTATATTGAGAATTACATCGAACCAGATTACGCAGTAGATATAAAGATCAGATGCTCGAACAAATAGATTTAAGGAGAACCACCGGGGTCAAAAACTCCCAAAATATAGTCCAAAATTGAAAGAAACCAGCACGATTAAAACCCTTGAAAGCTTGAACTTACCTCATACTTTCGTACTTTGTTGAATGTTTTCCAGTTTCTTTTTCATGCTGACGACCGTGCCCGATCCTGGTTGCCAGTATTATATATATATATATGGCCGACGGGCATAGTGCGTTGAGTATGGCAGCTTTCCGTCTAATCGCCGAAGTTAAGCAACGATACTTGGATGGGTGACTGCCGGCTCAGTGTGTCTTGTGTTGGTATCTCCTAATTTGCCTAGATTAGTCTATTTTCTTCCCAATTTATTGATTGGGAGACCTACGTCCAGCAGTGAACCGATATAGGTTTAAAAAAATATATATATATATGTATATATATATATAAAGTTAAATTTAATACCTCATAGTCTCCTAGTATTCTGCTTTAGGCTTCCAAGACCTGTTTATACCAAATTTCTTTTCTGCATCTCGCATTACAATTTTTAGTTCTATTCGTTATATATATTGCGAATTTCCTCCGCTCTATAAATTTTATTTTCAGACGGGAGCGCTGTATTCAGTCTTTATTTATGTGTGTATATATATAATATGCAGGTAGGTATATAGTAAATATATATGTACCATTTACTTATTTCCTTGCTTTAGAAAAATCCACTGTGATTGACATTTTTTATTGGTCATAAAAATCATGCCAAACATTTGTTTATTGAATTAACAATAAAATTTTGTTTCATTTTTGATTTTGAAAATGAAATCCTGGTTTTTAAAAAAAAATAATATAATAGGATAGTAATAAAAAATCTCGAAATCTAATAATCGACACGTGTACCAGCATATATTAAAGAAATTTCATTACTATAGACATTTAAAAATACCCTTTTCCTTTATTAAGCCTGTCAACAAAATTTCCCTTATATGTTTTCATAAAAATATAGTTGTTGCATTCGAACAAAATCTCTCTCTCTTATATATATATATATATATATATATATATATATATATATATATATATATATATATATATAATACAAGGTGAAATAATATGCACATTACAATTTGCTGATGATATAGCTGTTCTAGCAGAAAATCGAAATCAATTGAAGGAAACATTAAAAATAATGGAAGATGTATTTAAGAAATATGGAATGCAAATAAATAAAAATAAAACAAAAATTATGATATGCGAAAAAAATAACAGTCGAAAGAAAATAAATGCAGATATTGACGGTGTAAAATAAAATAAGGGAATGAATTCCATTACTTGGGTAGTAAAATCACCAGAGATGGCAGGTGTAGAAAGGACATTAAAAAACGGATCAATCAAGCAAAGCAAGTTTTTTACGATCGGAAAAATATTTTAACAACAAAGCTATAAGTACAAATTTGAGGAAAAAATTTGTAACCTTATTTGTTTGGAATGCAGCGTTGTACGGATGTGAAACATGGATAAAGGCGGAGAAAAAAAACATAGAAGCCTTCGAAATATGGTGCTATAGGAGAATGCTGAAAATAAGATGGGCCGATAAATTAACAAATGAAGAGGTGTTAGGAAAAATTGGCGAAAGAAGAACATTATGGAAAAAAATAATAAAACGAAGAACTAATATGATCGGTCACATTTTAAGACATGAAAGCTTATTAAAGATAATTATAGAAGGACAGATGAATGGGAAATGCGGAAAAGGAAGACCAAGAAATCAATATACACAGCAACTAATAGAAGACACTGGTAGCACAGGATATACGGATATGAAGAGGAAAACAGAAAACCGTCAGTTGTGGAAGAAATTAGCAAACCAGTCTTAGGACTGATGACTAGATGATGATGATGATATATATATATATATACAGTAAGGAACTCCGGATAAGAGGGACAACCGTTTATTAGGGACAATCAGCAAAACCCCGAATCAAATGTATCCAATGAAGGTTGTTTTAGTTCGCTTTAGTGGGACAACGAGTCGGTTATAAGGGACAAAGATTAACAGACTTTCAAGGCAATAAATAGTAAGACGGGCGATAAGCCAGCTGATATAAAATGACACTTCCCGTCGTAAAACGAAAATGTTCACATAAACAAAAATTGAATAAAAATGAGTAAAATATTTTAGCCATTTTTACAATTCGTTTTTTTGTTTACCTGACATTTTTGTTTTTTCTTCATTTTGTTTGAGATGTCCTTGTATTAACATTCTCTCA
Source organism: Coronaproctus castanopsis (assembly GCA_032883995.1). Lineage (NCBI taxonomy): Eukaryota > Metazoa > Arthropoda > Insecta > Hemiptera > Monophlebidae > Coronaproctus > Coronaproctus castanopsis. The sequence continues at coordinate 159,772,605 of CM065053.1, read as the reverse complement.
TTGAGGATACTGTTTTTTGCTCTGTTCGTTTATTAACTATGCGCTCTCCGATAGCTCGTTATGTTCTTAGTTTAGTTCTGTGTTTTTTTTTTCCTTACGAAAATTTTCTTTTTTTTTTTAGTTCTGGTGAATTTTATGTATGAATAAAATGTCGCGTAAATGTTTATCATTAAAGGAAAAAATTTCTATTTTAAACAAAATCGAAGAAAAGAAAAGAAAAGAAAAGAAAAATGTATTTTATCAAATTACATCGTGTACACACAAATATTTACATAGTAGAGTTCCGGCATGAGCCTCACCTCGACCGCAGTATTAAAATTAAAATAACAACACTATAGTTTAAACGTAAGTATGATAAGCGGGGGGAAATTTATAAAACCCGCAAACAAATAAAAAAAAAAATTACATATATATATATACATAAATATACATACAAATATATACGTACATGCATACACATATACACATATAACTTAAAACGATACAAAGGTAAAAATTGTAACAACACACATAAAAGTTAAAACAAAACAAAAATAAAATAAAAAAATTAAAAATAAAAAAATAAATAAATAAAAATTATATATACATATATACACATATATATACAGCGGAGAAAAGAAAAAATACAAAACAAAATAAACTCTTTTCGAAGCGCATGAAAGATAAAGCGTACAGAGGTATAAATAAGTGTTAAAATAACTTAACTATATAATTACGAATAATAACGATTGAACATATTACAAATATATTAATTTACAACAAATTATGTTTAATACGACGATGTTTGTACCTGGTATACATGAACATAAGCTGCCTGGAATCATAGTTGCCAATAGTCGTTATTAGTTCATTGCTATGTACACTGCAGTTTTGAAAAAATTTGTTCGCTAATTTAAATATATGTTCTTTAATATATGGAATATTTAACATGTGGTGCATATCTGATATTCTCGTATAACGAGATGCATTTAAAATGCATCTTAAACATTGATTTTGTACAAGTTGCAGTTTCTTAAAATTAGAATTAGATACAGAGCACCAAACCGGACAAGAATAAGTCATTGTTGGACGGATAATAGTTTTATATAAAATTAACTTATTATCAATATTCAGGTGAGATTTACCTTTAAAAAGCGGATAAATTGAACATATAGTTTTATTCGCTTTTGTAATAGCAGCATTAATGTGTTTAGTAAATGTCAATTTTTTATCGAAAATTACGCCTAAGTAACGAACATGATCAGACCACTCGATAAGATCGCCATTAATATTAATTTTTTCGGGTAACAAAGGTCGTCTTCGAGTAAAAAGTATCGATTCTATTTTTAAAGGATTGATGACAATTTTCCATTTAGTGAAATATTTCAAAGCTCGTGAAGATCCTTGTTGTAATCTATTACTAATTGCGCGTGGTATAAAGGAACTACAGAATAAAGCTGTATCATCAGCATAAAGGGCAACTTCGATGTTGTTTAATTTGGGAAAATCGTAAAAATAAAGCGAAAATAGAAACGGTCCTAAGACGCTACCCTGAGGTACACCAGCTAGACAAGTCTTGCTGGAAGAACGCGCTTCATTAATTTCAACATAAAATATCCTGTTACTTAGGTAGCTTTGTACAAGTTTAACCAAATACAATGGAAAATTACAGACAATCATTTTGTATATAATGCCATTGTGCCAAGTAGTATCGAATGCTTTAGCGATGTCAAACATAACCAATCCAGTATGTTTATTACGGTTGAAATTATCTGTAATGTGTTCTGCGATTCTCGCGATTTGATGAGTAGTAGAATGAGCTGGCCTGAATCCAAATTGTACTTTAGGAATAATATCGTGGCAAATAGCGTACTCATATAACCTCTTTAGAATTATTTTTTCGCACAATTTATTTAGATTACTGAGTAAAGTAATAGGTCGTATATTATTGATGTTAGAAGAATCTTTCCCAGGTTTTGGAAGCGCTATAATTTTACCAATTTTCCAAGTACGTGGATAGTATCCATATTTAATCATAGCATTTATAATATTAGTAATCTTAACAATAGCTTTCACAGGAAATCTTTTAATTAATATAGAGGAAATATTGTCGTTACCTACTGAAGTTTTATTTTTTAACAGTTTTATACTAGCATGAACCTCCCTAGGTTTTATATAATTAATACCAGATGAAATTTGATTATACTTCATAAACTTACAGATTGTACTTTTAACTTTCTTAGAATGATAACTAGTCCCCATGAGTGCGTTCTGGGCATGCACTTTAAAATAATGGTTAGCAAGTAATTCTACCTTATCAAAGTCTTTGTAAGCATAATTATTTGTAACAGTGTCATAAAGTGGAGGAAAAGCTTCGTGTGGTTTATGATAGTATTTGCACACTTTCCACAGACTGTTGTTTTTAGTATTTAGTGTAGTTAGAAACTTATTAAACTTATTATTATTGTGGTATTTTAACATCGCCTGTACTAATCTATTTAAAAAGTTAAGAAATTTCTTAATATTGCCACGGCGATGAGTGTTGCGGTTATTTATATAAATTCTTCTCACATAATTTTTAAATTTAATAATGGTAACAATGTAATGCGGCGCCGAAGTTAGCGACAAATTAGTATGCATATTTTTAGGTACAAATAGATCAGTGGCTTCAGAAATTAAATTTGTAAACTCAGAGATGTCATCAATATCTTTTTGATTTCTAATAGACTGATTCAAATTTACATGTTCAGAAACATATCTTTTGAAGTCATTCCAATTAGCATTACGATAATTATAAGAGAACTTATCCTGAACGAATTGATAACTATTATTGATATAAATAACAGTATATATTGGATTATGGTCAGAAGATAAGCAATTAAGTGACACAACAGGCATAATATTCACATTCTTAACCACAGCTAAATCTAAAACGCTAGGTTTGAAATTTTGGGGACAAGGAATGTAAGTAAGTTCCCGCGGGGCAACGATCTGAAGATTGTTACACATACAAACTTGATAAAGAAGATTACCTGCAGAGTTATTGCTAAAACAATTCCATATTTTATTTCTAGCATTCAGATCTCCTACAAGAATAGTTTTGTTGTTAGAATTAGTTAAAAACCGAATATCATTGCTAAATTTGCACATCATTCTTGGGGGTTTGTATACTGCATATATAATTATATTATTATTATCATTAGTATGGAAATATATACCAATTGCTTGCATATAGTTTAAAGAAGGTATAGGAAGCAAATTATGCGGTGTACCACGTCTTACTAATAAGGCAACGGTACCCAGGAAAGTTAAGTCTACAAGATCCATCTAGCTTGGTTTCCGACAAGGCTATGATATCAATTTGGTTGTTAATTATAAAATTATGTAGTTCCTGATGTTTATTGATTAGAGAACAACAGTTCCAAGCAACTAGTTTAATACCAGGTACATTACACATTCATTAATAATTTAATTAAAAGTAATGTTGAGCGAATATTTCTATCGCTAACATTAATTTGCCAAAAACATCGTTAGTATTACATGTTCTCAGTTGATTTACTATAATTTTAGCAACATTCAAAAATTTTCTTAAATTAATGACCTTAAATAAGCTAAATATTAACGATATGTCAGAGGAATTCTCATTAAATTCTTCAGTATTATCTTGCTGCGTGTTATTTGTACCACGTACGACATCAGCAAAAGTACCTCTACTCGGTCCGGAAAATTTGGTGCGATTAGGTAACTGATTATTACCTACGTTACGTATTACACTCGCCCGATGTGATGTACGTTGGACAAAACTTTGTATTTTACGACAGTCATTTGAACTTGCAATATGTTCTTGACCACAGTTAGCGCAACAGACTTTATAATTTTTTTTACATTCTTTAGTACTGTGATTCTTAGCGCAAATTAAACATCTAGGAGTTAAGGTGCAGTTTAATTACACGTGATTAAAGTTAAAACATTGCAGAATATTTCGTTTAGGTCTATATTTTTCCCATGTAATCATACAGTGAAGAATTTTTTTTATCTCAAAGATTTTTCGAATGTTTATATTATTAGGGAAATAAACAAGAAATATTGGTAATGAAATTTGTTCAACATTTGATACGTTATGATTATTTTTTTTTAAATTGCACAATATTATCAACCTTTACGTCGGGAAAATTTACGAGTTCTCGTTTGACATCGTTTGCGTTTATATCGAACGGGAGACCTTTTAATATCAACTTAACAGGCTTCCTATGTTTTGGGCAGGTGCGTGTAATATTGTATACTTTTTTCTCTCAAATATTTTAACAATTTGTCGTAATCACCATCTTCATTCGTAAAAATTAAAGTACGATTACCTCGAATTTTAATGCTGAATTCCTTGTTCGAATTGAATTGTTCTACAATCGTACGATAATCGACCAACGGAAGATTAAGTATTGTAATCGGTGGAAATTTTATCGATTGCTGTTGTTGATGCACAGTATGATGTACAACAGCTTCGTCGATTTGGAGTGCAGCGTACCTGTTATCGTTATCATAGTTTATCGTAGAACTGCTTTCTTCTATTTTAAGTTTCTTTGTTCCTGTTACGAACGACGTAACCGGCGCTTTACGAGCTGTATTACTCTTTCCTTTTCTAGCCCCTTGTTGCCGCCAAGACACCGTCATTTCTCTGTCATTCATATCCACGTTATTATCGTCGTCGTCGTAATTATTATAATCTTCAATAGCCACTTGATCAACCCAGCTAGCATGAGCCTGCTGCTGTTCTGTCTCGCTATGAGACGAGCAAGCAGCTTTTGAATTGGTAGGGAGAGTGTGGTTCATAGTAGCGCGAAACCTACCACACCGTCTCCCACAAACACACACGAACACAATATATTAATCGGTGTTAAATTAAACGCGAAAGACACAAACTTCGATTCGAACAACAAAAGTAAATCGAAATTCAACCTCCCAATATGCCTATTCGGGAGTTAGCAAAAATCATGGGCGTCTCCAAAAACACCATCTCACGTTTAAAAACAGATGAACAGAACTTACGTAAAAAATGGAGTAGTACTGAAAAGGGAAGTCAGGTGGTGGAAAGGGAACGAAAAAGAGAAGGTAAAAACCCGTAGGTTGATGAAGCTCTTAATTTATGGTTTAGCACAGTAACACAAAGAGGTGTTCATGTCAGTGGGCCAATGTTGAAATTAAAATCTGAAGAGTTTGCGAAAAAAATGGGTTATGAAGACTTTGCAGCTATGAAGGGTTGGCTTGCTCGATGGAAAGGGAGACACGATATCAAATTCAAAAAAACTCATGAAGAAAAGGCAAGCGCTGATTTGACAGGAGCTGAACAATGGAGTTCAAGTAAAATTTTCAAGTTCCTTCAAAGTTACAGCCTGAATGATATTTATAATGCGGATGAAACTGGTTTATTTTATCTAGCCACTCCAGATGGGTCATTAGTATACAAACACGAACAACTTATTGGTTCGAAAAAAGCTATGGATCGTATCACAACTGGAAGTGACAAAAAAAAAACTTTTAGTTATTGGTAAAACTAAAAAGTCACGTTGCTTTAAAAATCTCAATGTAAGTAATCTGCCAGTAACATATTACGCAAACAAAAATGCATGGATGACTGCTACTATTTTTTCAAAATGGTTAGAAAACTGGGATATAGAATTACAGAGAGATTCTAGAAAAATTTTACTCCTTATTGACAATGCAACTTCGCACCACACTGTCGTTAAACTGAAGAATATTCAAATTGAATTCTTACCTCCAAACACTACTTCACTAATTCAGCCACTTGATATGGATGTCATAAAAAATTTAAAAGTGCAATATAGGAAGATGTTGATACAGCATATCTTACAAACTATTGAAGACGATCTGGTAACAGTTTCTACAATGGCAAAAGATATCAGTTCCACAATAACAATACTGCAGGCTATACAATTTGTTGCTGATAGATGGAGAAAAGTCACTTTTATGACAATTCAGAACTGCTTTGCTCATTGTGGTTTCAAGGAGCCTGATTATGAAATTGTTGAAATGGAAAGTAATGAAACGCCGAATGAATTACTACGTGTGACCAACTGTGAACAATTTTCAGATATTGATGCCAACCTGCCATGCTGTGACAATAATATTGAAAATTTGGATAACGAAATTATGGAAAATATCACGAAGAAGAAACAAATACAAGAATCAGAAAGTGATGATGACACGGATGACATTTCCTTACCTCCTGTGTCTACTGCAGAGGCGAAAAAATGTATTGAAAAGCTCCGGCGGTATTTTATGCAACAGAATAATGAAGGTGCTCCTATGGCATCATTAGATAACTGTGCAGATTTTGTTCAAACGCAGCAGATGAAGAATTTACACCAAACAACTATATCGCATGTTTACAGTAAATGAACAATTTTTACAAATATCAGGTCAGGTTCTTTTACCTTATGTATACCTCCTGTATTTTTCTCTTAATTTCCATATAAATAAATATTACGAATTAATAATGTTATAAGTATGTTAATTGTTTACTGAACTATATATATTCTAACACCCACTCGCTTCAATAAGAGATTTTAAAAAATTCACTTTTAAGGGACAACCGGTTATAAGGGACAAATGTCTTCCGCCCGATGTGTCCCTTATAAGCGGATTCGACTATATATATATATATATATATATATATATATATATATATATATATATATATATTCTTTTAATCAGCACTCTCTGTTATCCGTGATTGTAGCAGCAGTTCGTCGGTATAGAAGATGATTTTTATTGAATGTTTGCTGTCATCTGACAGTACAACAATAGTTAAAGATTTTTGGAAAAATTACAACATTAACGACGAAATTTTTAATATTGCCGGTGCATGGTCGACCTTATAATGTTAAATGTACAGAATGGGTGGAATAAGCTACAGCTTGAACCTGCACTACCCACTAGCGAAACAACGGGAACCGTTAGTGTTGAAGAAATCATGAAGTTTTGCAATAACGGTCTGCTTAACAAAGACACAGTAATAACTGAACAAGTAACTGATTGGTTAGAGTGTGATAAACAAGATGAAGGTTTTGAAATGTTTACTGATAAAGATATTGCATCTAATGTTCGGTGGTGAAATTGACAACGATAAATGATCAAAATGCAACCAAAACTCAGCAATCAGCCATTCAAAAAGTGATATAATGTTAACAGAGTGCATAGATTGGTTTGAAAGACAAGTGGAGCGAACTTTACACGTATCCTACTTAAAAAAAAAAAAAACACGAAACATTACCATGTGAAGAAAGATCGAGCTGCAAAGAAAGATCGAGCTGCAAAGAAACGAAAGAAAGTTAGTAAATTTTTTAAAATGTAAACAATTTTAAATAGAGACAGTTTTCCTAGGTAATCGTACTATATTGCACTATGTTATACTAAATTTCTAAATAAAGATGCAGTACTCTAAAATGTTATCCGACTAACATCTTTTTTTTTTTTAAATTTCTTTCCTAAATGATTTACAGTACTATATATGTAATTTGTTTGTAACGGAATTTCTGTTATCCGTCTATTCAGTTATCCGTCACAGTCCCGGTCCTGAGAGTGACAGATAAAAGTAGTTCTACTGTAATATGTAAACTCTTGTCCGTTCTCAGTTAGAGTATTGTTCGATAATTTGGGATACATTTTACAATATACAGATGTGAAAAGGAAGTTTTTAAAATATTTATTTTTTCGATTATTATCCAGACCACATAGATTATAATCTCTTATGTGATGTTATGCTTCACGGACTATTATGTAAAAAAGACGGAAAATTTCAAAGTTAAAGTTTTTACATAACTTGCGCAGTGGTCGCGTTAATACACTTGATTTCGCAAATTATTTACGTAGTACTCCCCTATAGCATGAATACTAGAATGAATCGCTGTTTCTACCAACCGCGTTCGCGTACTAACTTTTTTGGTGTCTACTTTCCGTCTGTATTACTTGAAACTCATCCGCGTTTGGATATACATTTTCGAAGCAGATACTTCTACGATTCCTTACTTTAGTCAAACTTCGACTCTACGTACTTGTTATTACTGTAAGAAAGGTGTTGACATTTTTCGTCGACAGCTCGTTGGAGTTATTGATTTTATAATTTTAAATTATTGTAATATTTTTCAACACTTATACAGAAATATATTTGAAATTTTTGTTACTGTATACTACTAGTGTATTTCTGGTCATATGTAGGATTACGTAAGTTCTTTCCAGTGTAGCGAGTATGCATGCGTTATTTTTTCCCATTGTGTGTAAATTCCAATTATATTGTAAGTGACTGTGTTTATGTATTGTATATGCAGTTGTATAAATATGTGTGTTTTTTTTTGTATATTATTTTATAATTTAATATCATTATTTTTTTCATTCAAACAATTTTTTGGTTAATTAAGTTGTATATTTTTATCATTTCAATATTCGCATTTTAATTGGCATAAGCTGTTATGTAGACCATATATAAATAAATTAATTTTATATATATATATATATATATATATATAATGCATGTAAACAAAATATCTTTCTATTTCGTGTATGTCTGTATGCGAGTAGTTTATGATAGAAACATAGTCTCGTTTAAATAAATACACTTGAAACGCTAAAATTAAAGACTCATAAAAGAGGAATAAATATGAGCCGCGCAACAATCCGTAAATTAACTAAATTTTAAAATGATTCTCGCGTATCCATGGCTACAAAAGATCAGAATGATGAAGTCGTTGATTTTTTTCGTTCTTACGTACGACTGACTATTAATAGGAACGAAAAAAAAATACAAGCCCTCTAGTTACGGTGTTGGCAGAAGCTCTTAAAAATAAAAAATTGTTAATGACGATAGTCCTGCAGAGGATAGGCGAAAAATTATCTATAGTACGACTACGAATTTTACGCTATTTCAGTCATATTTCCGTATGTCGAAAAACTGATATTGAAAGCCAAGCCATCCGGCGAAAGACAAAGTAGCAGATAGACCACACTGAATACGATTGGATCAAATAATAGATCTAATAAAATTAAAAATAATGATATTAGTATAGCAGGTTGGCAATAGACAGATGTCACAGCGTGGAGTAAAATGATTTGTGAGACTATCGATACTATCACGATCCACGACGTCCTGTTGGACTTGATGACGATTAGAACTAACCTAAATAATAAAACACGAAATTTATTAAAATACTGAAAAGGCGGAAGAAAATGAACCAATCTTATATGAAGTGAAGAGAAACGTTTAAGTTGTCACAGTACCCTCTGATAATTAATGCTAGAAGAAGTTCTTTGGCAATCCGAAGTATAACCCCCCCCCCCAAAAAAAAGGATTATAATATTAGCAGAAAATATATTAAGATTGAAACAGACTATGAAAAAAAGTACCTTAAAATAGAAGTATTCGGTCGGTATTAATTTTGTTTTTATGTGGGTGGAATAAATAAAGAAGAATTTTACAGTGACTTTGTCAAAAATGAATTAAGCTGGTTAGATATTTGTATATTACGAAAATACTGGGAAATTGGAACTGACCATAAAAAGGTATTTTATATACGAACACTAAAGTGGCAGTGTTATATGTATATATATATATATATGTGTGTGTGTGTGCGTGTGCGTGTGTGTGCGTGTAATGGAGCAGTAAACGAACAAAAACTTTACAATGATTTTGTCAAAAAAAAAAAAAAAAGGGAAAAAATTAATTTGGTAGAATTGTTAGTGCATTTCTTTTGATAATTATATCGTTTTGCCATCAGGTTTTATATTCCGCTTTCTCCATCTGTCTCTTTACCTTTGTACCTCATATATATATAAAATATATGTATATATATATATATATATATATATATATATATATATATATAGGTGCATATATACAAGTTGAATACATTTTTCAGCAACAGAAGATGTCATATATATATATTTCGTTGCCGGAAAATGTATATAACTGACTTCCTCCTCTTAAATCTTCATTCAGAAATTGAACAAAGGAAATGTAGGTAATGAAATAGACCACGAAAATATTGTCAACATCTCGGCAGTGATGGTAAACTTTTCGTCATTAGTAACTTTTGTTTGATAAACTTTATCGTCTGGCGTTCCTTTTTAAAAGCTTTTTTTCTTTCTTGCAGGCTCATACACCCGATCTTCCTTCTTTCTCCTTTTTGTCCTTTCGTTTGTATTAATCGTATCGTCGTTGTTCTTTTGGCTTTTTTTATACACCGATTAATTATTATAAAGTTTCAGGGAACTAAACTTTTCTTCCTCGACGATCCCCGTACATAAACACCGGTCGATGTAATATAAACGATTATTAACCTAGGCTGTCGGTTAACTACCCACTAATTCCGAAAAAAAAACGACGCCAAAAAAAGGACGTACCACTTTTTTTTCTTGCGGTTATATAAATATAAATAATTAAAATTTATCTGTTTCATTTTCTAATATATAGTACTCGATCGTCGTCTGATTTTCGCTCCCGAGCGATGTAATTATAATTTAGTGTTACGTCTGTCGAGTATGCCGTGAAGATTCAGTTCTTTGAAATTACTCGTCAATGTACTAACCTCTTCGTGTACCGTATTCAATACTACGTTCGAAAAATCTTAATATTCTCGACGGAACGCTATCGTTTATTTCGCCATCCGGAATTAACGGACGTGTGTAAAAACCCACAGAAATCATTCATAGCGTTGATAGTTTTCCATTGTCTCCGTGACGCTAGTGAAAAATAAGAGCTTATTCGCTCGGGACGTTTTCCCAGAACTACTATCGAGTTAGTTACCTGTTTATGTTCGGTGTGAAAGATGTCAAATATATTTATGTCGCATCCTTGATATTATTCGTGTAGGTAGTTCACTTCCCGTCGCAACTGCGATCCAAAAATAGCATCATCGCAAAATGTTTTCCATCTTTCCTTTAACGATAATCTACTTCTTCGAATTTTTTTAATCGGTCGTGTTTGATATTATTTTCAACCGCGTATCGAACCTCGTTTTTCGTTCGTTTCTGCTACCTGTTCGAAATTTCTCGATTGTTCTTAACTTTGTATCGAATGATTTTTTATACGACCATTACACAGTTACGAATGTTCTATAGTCTATACGATATATAATTTATAAATTGTTCGACTTCTTTATCATATAATTCAGATCGTTTTATGATCTGCCGCGCAAATTGACGAGTATGAATGAATTATAAATAAAATACGTACTATTTCAGCTTTTAAACTGATTGTCGCTGTCTCGGTATTATTTTTTGACATTTAACGTAGAAATCTCTACTTAGATAAGATAATTGGTCTCAACTAATGATCGTCGGCCTCATTTGAATGACACGAGGCTTAGCCACCTGCTTTTTAAGTAGCCAATTTATTTTTAGATTATTTTTGTTTCAATGACATTATTTTCGCCATCTACCGCGCACAGTCTCTATCGTTACTTTTTTTTTTTCGTTACTTTAGGTGGCCTATCAAAACGTAATAACGATATTTCTGGGAAAATGGTGTTGCGCAATATAAGCCTCAAACAGAATTACGCTGAAAAAATGTTCGATTATAAAGACGACACATGGCTGTTTTGATTATGTAGTTTTTAAACATTTGAGTTGGAAGTTGTTTTACGTGGAAATTATGATAAATGCTTATGTAATAAATAATATTAACGGGGATTATATAATATACAGGATAGATTATTAAATAATATTACTTAGATTACCTCATTTACCAAGGTCGTATAATATATGAAAAGAGAAGAAAAAGGATTTTTAAAAACGTAAATTTTTGATGTTCTAGCTTCCTAAAGAGACTAAAATGTATATACTCAATGCTATACAAGTATTACTAACGTCACGTTTAGTATATTACTATAAATATTCGAATACTTAGAAAAACTCAAGCACTAAACTTTTGAAAGTTCATTATGCCGAAATCAGCCTGAATCTTGAATACGGAAGTGGTTGTAGTTTTTCATTATTTACCTTAGGTTTTCTTTCGGAGTTTTCTCCCCCTAGTCGAATTACATCAATAGGCAAAATGTTTAAAACTAGTCTAGTTATTTTGACTTCGTACGATCAATTGAACTAGTATCGTCATTATTATTTCCGTTTCCTATTCAGTAGGTTAAAGCGACATCTCGTTTAGCTACAATTGTCTCTGTGCACCTTTTTCTATCAGTTGCGCGACTAATCTTAATTATTCCTCGTAGCCTTTTCCCGTACATTCTTCCTTGTAGTGTAAAAAAAAAGTTCTCATCTCTCGTACTTTATACTTCATTGCTTTGCTATTTTGCGTTTTCTGATATACTCGGTATTTTTCCTCTACGATATTCTCTTTTTATTGACCTCCGATAACGTTCGGGTTTCTGGAACGTACAAAACAGTGAAGAATTCTCATCTTTAGTTACAAGGAGTTCATTTTTCTAAGTCACGTAATTTTTTACGCGAAATTATACATTTTATATTTTTTGTTTATATTTATCTATTCGTTATACCAATTTAATAAGGCGTGTACTTTGAAGTAACTGTAGTTTATTATAGGTGCTGTTCGGGGTTGACAGACATATTTTTAATAACGTTTTATAACTAACTTTATGCTCATATTCGATCTATGGTTTAGAAGTAGATATAGAATTGGCGTAGTTTTGCTCGTTTTTACACGTGTTTTCTCAATGTGTTCATTGAAAGTGAATCGTTTGTCGAACACTAAACCCAGGTAACGTATTTGATTAGCCCATTGAATCAAACTGGCGAATAACGAACGTCTTCTTTCGGTAAATAGTATAATTTCAGTTTCAGATGAATTAATACATTTTGGATATTTCAACGTACGATTTATGTTAATTTGTAATCTATAATTTCGATAGACTGCGGTCTGTATGAGCTGGTGAACAGAGCTGTATCCTCTGCATACATGTTGATATCAGTATTTTGAAATTCAGGAAAATCAAATGCCTTCCAAATGCCCTCGTTATCGCAATATATAGTAAAAGTTTATGTACCATATAGAAGACATTGTGACTGAATGGGTTAAGGACTCCGTTCTATGTTATTAAATGCAGTTCGTCGGCAGAATATTCTTTTTTTTTTCATAATTATTGTAACTTTCCACATATTTAATCTAATCTTTTGCCGTTTTCACAACTAAACGCCGACATTATAATAGCGCATAAACATTTAACTTTTCTTATCACCGTGAGACCTTCAAGAGGAAAAATACCACCAGTATAACACGAATGCGTAAAACATACCGAACGCTATTTCGCTTTATTACTATAGTGAGATTTTGGCATCGTGTAGACATCGATTAGCTACCATGGTCGCTGAAATGGTTTCTTCTTATCTCGCGTAATTGACAAAATTTTAAAATCGCTTTTTGAAAAATTGTTATACAATTTTTTCCCGTACAGAGAAAAATAAAAATGTTATCAGCAAAATAAAATCAAGTAATTAGTATATTCTTATAGCGTATACGTATTCAGAGGAAGAGATAGTAATCCGTTTATACTACAGCAATAAATTACACAATACTCTGAACTCCATTATAAATATATATAGTCCATGCAAGCATTGTTAACTCGTGTAATATTATCGACAATTAAAAATTATTAAAGTTTAATTCAAAATAAAAAAAAACCTTTAGTAGTAGAAAAGAATGAAAATGACATTTCTTAATAATTTTATAATATAGTTCGTATGTACGCAACGTATAAAGTTTATTTATATATGTCCTCTCTGTTATAAATTTGTGCAACCAAGCCGGAAAATCTTGCAATAAATAGTTTATATTTATTTATATATATATATATATATATATATATATATATGCAGTGGGAGAATGATATCGATATAAATTTTTAAACTTAAATAATTATATTACGTATTTTAGGTTCACAAATAAGGCGATTTATTATTTACAAATGTTTCTAAATCACTTGTTTTAACAGGGATCAGCATGTTTATCGTTTCAGTTGCAAATTGTAGAAGATTTTGTACAACTTCCAAATTTGTTTTTTAAAGGTTCATGTTTGTTGATGAACCTATTTTTATTTATTCAAAATGCCATCTTTTAATAAATACGAATGTAAGTGACATTGTTTTATTTAATATTTATTTTACCGTAGTATAAGCTTATTAGGGAGGGGCCCTCTTCCCGAAGTTTATGACCTATATTTCAATTTTCTTTTTGTGATATCTTGTACTATCGTCAGTCTGTTTATGTTGCATTGCTTTAACACCTTTTTGTTGGAAATTAAATCCCTCCATTATATCCTAAACAATCGTCGGTAAGTCCACATTTCGACATCTTTTTTGCATTTGGCGTTAATAAACCCACGCTTCGGCTGTATATTTTAACACAGGCTACACGTAACATGGCACAATTCTTTTCCTTAGCTCCATCGACAACTACCTGTTCTTCAAAACTCTTTCCAGATTCATGAAAGTTTGTTTTGCTATTGCAATTCTTGCTTTTATTTCTTTCGTATCCCTTCCATCATTTGTAATTATTGCTCCCAAATATTTAAATTGGGTTACATTTTCTATCCATTCGTTGTCAATTTTTATTTTTGTATCACTACTACTTGTCTTTGTAAATTTCATTATTTTGGTTTTTTCTGTATTTATCTTCATACCAAATTTGTTTCCTTCATTGTTGATTGTGTATCCAGCATCTTCTGGATGTGTCTCTCTGTTTCTGCAATTAGTACCCTGTCATGCGCATAGCTTATGCAGTTGACTACTTTTCATTTATTTTACAGTCAGTTTTATGTAACACATTCTTCATTATTTCTTCAACATATACGTTGAACAAGCGTGGCGACAATGTGCATCCTTGTCACACATATATATATATGAGGTGTTTAATATCATATTTGTGAGATTTTTGAATGAAGTTTTTATTATTACACGGTTTTGTGAAATCCTACTTTAAATCTAACTTTTTCTTTCTAGGCTTGTTAAAATCAATATGTTAAATTGTTATACTTGTTATTGTTTAGTAGGCAATTTGTACATTTGGGACAGCAAGCAAACTTATTAAGTATGCATTCGAATACTCAATGTTCTCTTTCTTTTGTATTAATATAACGTTCGCTCCAGTTCATTGTTTAGGTGTTATATTTCTACTATACAACTACTAAATAATTTCTGTATCTCCCCATGTTTTATTGTTTCCGCTAGTATTTCATCGCTACCTGGTGTTTCATTGTCCTTTATTTTACCCCCTAGTTATGTGAGGAATAATTTATTTGATTCCATTTTCAATTTGATAAACGTGATCATTTTCTAGTACTTCACAAAGTATCTTTGAATTATGCAATTATATATATATATATATATATATATATATACTTTTTCGCTTCTTCCGTTATTATTTATTTTTGTAAAAATAACGTACAATAGGCTAATCGCGATGTTCGATAACGAACTATACGACGATCATAGTAATTATATAATTATTTCTGCGCAAACTTGTCCGTGAAACATAACTTTTCTATATGGAATAGCGAGGGTGAAAGAATAGCTCTCAGAATCGTAGGAATAATATAGATTTCATAACGTCACAAAAAATCAACGTAAATAACAAAATGATAAGGATAACGGTATTGAAAAAAATAGTAACAAATTCGCAACTCTTATCGGTATTTGCCAATCTTTCTTCAGTTTTTTTTTTAAGTTTCCTCTTAAGTCAGACTTCTTTATTTCTTTCTTATTCGTTAAAGTATATGATTCTCCATATACGAGATTTGTTCTTTATTAACATATATTAAATCACGCATGTCCTACCATCCTCAAGTCATATTATAGTGTGTGTTCTTCGTACGAAAGATAGATCACTAGTTCTTCTCCTTCTTCTGGGTGTCGTATCCACTATCGGGCGTTAACATTCCAATGCCGGCTTCTTGGTCAGCGTCGGTTCGTGTTAGGTGCGACTGTTTAACAGGAGAAGAGAAACTAAATCAAACTGCGGTGAAGGTATGAAGAAAATTTACCCAGGTTATCATAATATGGTTGAAAATGCGAGATCCAGTAGACTATAATAATTATTGTCACGTATCTTTTCCTGAGTAAGTTTGGAGATTAAGAAAGCGATAAATCTCGTACTAGGAAGTTTTTCGCGATTGTTTAACATTTATTTTAATTTACATAGGGAAATTAGTTTACTGGATAAAATGTAAAAGCTTAATAAAGAGGAATCAATTCACTCTAAAAACCAGATATCTATATTATATTTGGTTTTTTTTTTTCTCAAAAATTTGGGCCTTGAATCTAACAGATGAGTTTCGAAAAATTGTCCGTAATAATTATCTAACGTACTAAAGGTATAAAAGCATTAATAAATTAACGCAAAGTTAACTCGCACGTAGATTCTAGTTTGAAATAATTCAACATTACATTTTGTAACTATATGAGGCAAATGACCTTTGTAGAAGAGCGTTCTAAAATAAAAATATAATAAAACAAAATAATTAGAATCTTATCATTAAACATTGTAATAATAGATATAAAAAAATCAACTTAAATAATTCAATAAAATGTTTAATTTAATATTGACGTTTTATTCAAGTGTTTGGATTTTTTATAATCTTTATCATAATTTATTTATTTTATTAATATAAAAATTATATTTGAATACTAAATCATTTTGTACACTAAAATAACGTATAATAGTCTCAACGTTCGACAACGAACTTCTTCTTCTTCATAGTGCTATCTCCGTTTTAACGAAGGTTGACTGCAATGAGTGCGAAATTGTTACAGTTTCTGACTGAATGTATTAGTTCGTTGGTTGATCAGCCTGTCCAATTTTCTAAATTTTTCATCCACGGCATTCTTCTGCGTCCTTTTCGTCTACGTCCTTCTAGTTGGCCTTGTAAATTAACTGTATCGCCTCATAATGTGGCCTAAATAAGCTAATTTCTTTTTTTTTATGATGGTTAATAGCTCTTCAGTTTGCCCTATTCTCCCTATAACTTTGCTATTCGATATACAATCAGTCCATTCAGCATTCTCCTGAAAACCCACATTTCGAATGCTTCTAGATTTTTCATCGCTGTGCCTTTCAACATCCACGTCTCCGCTCCGTATAATAAAACCGAATATACATAACACTTAACCATCCTGTATATGAATTTCAGACTTAGATGTTTTTTATTGAACAGAGACCTCATTTGGATATATACTGATCTTGCCTGTTCGATTCTTGTTCTGATTTCTATATCGGGGTTTATTTCATCATTTAACTAGCAACCGAGATATTTAAACGATTTGGCCACATCTATCTATATAGTTTTCTACGTATAAATTAAACAGTAACGATAACATACTACATCCTTGTCGTACATCTTTATTAATTGGTATGTAATCTGTAAGACCGTATTCTGTTTTTAAAGCCGCTGTATGTTCCGAATATATCTATTTGATTTGTCTTGTTGATTTATTCCAGTTTTTTATAGATATTTTATTAATTTATTATGCTTTACTGTATCAAATGCTTTCTGTAAGTCCAGGAAATATACTATTCAGACAACGAACAAACTATAATAATGATAATATTCTAATTTATTTATTTATGATATATATATATATATACACATATATATGTGTGTGTGTTTGTTGTGTGAAATGATACTGAGTTTTTCTATCAATCGATATTTCTTTGATTTTTTTCGTAACCCCCTTTCGCTGTCCACGTAGAATTTAATGGAACTAATGTATTCATGAAAAATTAAAAACTGCATACGTTTATTACACACACATATATAATATATTATATACAGATATATACTTGTCGAAATTTGAGATAGAAACCAACATAACGGCAAGGCAGACGTAATGGATAGAAAATTCGTTGAAGAATTTCCGGATATAATTGGTGTAAAGGTGAAATGGATTTATTTCTACTTGTGCCCAGGTCTGTTGCTAAAGTATTTTCGATTTCGAAGTGGTTTCCAACTTTAATATATATATATGTAGGTTATCGTTTTCGAGGGCCTATAATAAGACGATTGACCGTTATGGCTGCACACTTTCGTCGTTAACAGCGTTAGCGGCAACGGTAGTAAACACATTTATTTTTAGGTAGAACGGTTTAACGAAATATGGTCGTCGTTTTCCTCCTCATCCACATCGTCGTCGTTATTTATTATTTTATATGTCTCTCTCGCTTTATCTTGTTCTCTTTGTCTTATATTCTGTCTTATTCTATTAATCGTGTTCTCTCTTTCTTCATCTTCGTATTCACCTTGTATATCTACATCGTCTACTGACTATTTTCTATGTTCTTATTTCTCTGCACTCCTTTCTCAACCACCAGATCCTTGACAGTTCCCTGGGGAATCGTTTTTCAATCTTTTCAGTACAAGTTTCGGATAATTTTCCTTCCGAACCGCTATACCTACGCACTTTCTAACCCCGCGGCAATTTATCGGAAACGAAGTATCGAGTCCTAAAATGGTAACATCGTGTCTAATCAAAAAATCGAAGATTAAGCTTCAATTTCTTAGAAGCAATACTTGTATATCTAATTTATTGCGTTAATTGACATTCATTACTCGTTATTTTTTATAACAACAGAACTTGAAATATACATATGTGTGTTGGTTGCACTGCTTCCATTCTACTTAACATTACGAAACAGTAAACTGTAAAAATCAAAAGAAGAAAAACCGTTAGTAAATAAGTCTTATTTTGTTTATTATTTCATAATTTTATATTTTTTAATTTTAAATTACGAAATAAATTTCAAAATCGATTTTACTTATTAGGTAAGTGCATTGTTAAAATAATGTTATACTTATTTTAACTGTATTATTATGTATTATTAATAAATAAACAATTTACTCTTTAGTTAAAATCGAGTGGAAATTAATTTATTTAAGAAATGTTTTATAAATCGATTTTAATTGAAAATGACATAAATTCAAGTAAAAATCAGAATTGAACGAGAAGAACAGGATTTAAATATAAAAATGTTAACGAACGAAATAATATATAAATTTCTAGAATAAATACAAGGCGAGTCAATTCATACTGCTTTATTTAACATTGACGCAGTAAAAAAGGTCTGTAAAAGTATGAAAAAACATGACCAATTCTGTAATTTAACAGTAACATTACCAAAAGAAATAGGTGCATTATATTTGGATAGTGATGAAAATTTTGTTTTTAATAAAATATATCTCGAAGAACAACAAAGCGAGAAAATCACCGGAATTATGTCGTAATAAAAAATGATATGCGGAAACAAAAAACCTTAATTCAACAGAAATCAATGAATTAATGAAAATTGAACTAGATAATCAAAAAACTAGTTTACCCGGAGAAATTAACCCCATTTATAACATTAAATGTGTTAATAAGATGAAGATAACTTAAAGGTGTTTATAATAGCGGCTCAAATATAACGTTAATACATCAAAAAGTCATAAATGACCTAAAAACGAAAACAATTCCGAGGACAGATATCTTAAAAACAATTACTGTTGTAAATTTCAGGCACGTTTACATTTAAGAATCAATAAAATCGAAGATGTTTTAGATGTTTATATAATTAAAAATTACAAATTTTCATCAATCTACTACTTGGTTTAGATGTTATAAAGAAATTAAATGATTTTTGCGATATCCTAGTTTTTTCAATAACATTTAAAGAACATTTACTACACCTTGAGTTATTATTAAATGCAATCATTAAAGATGGTTTCCGATTAAAATTAATGAAATGTAACTCTGCCAAAAACTCAATAAAAGATTTAGGACATTTTATTGAAAAAAATAAAATACGGCGGTATAAGGATAATCTTCGAGCTATTCGTGAATTTCAAAGACCAAAAACAGAAAAAAAATATAAGCCAGTCTCTTCGAATAATTAATTTTTATTATAAATATCTATAAAATGCTGCAAAACAATTAGAACCAATGTATAATTTATTGCGTAACAATGTAAAACTTGATTGGACTGAAGATTGTGAACATTCATTTAGTACTATTAAAAATTATTTATATTCAAGTCCAGTAGTAGTAATCTATAATCCTGGTAATGAAGTTTTTATACTCATGCTAGTATTCAAGAAGTAGGAGCAATCTTTAAACAACCTCAAGATGACGGGGTGTTACACCCAATTGTTTATTTTTCAACAAAATTAACTCCTATGCAAGAAAAAAGAAAAAAAACGATTTATTTAGAATGTTTAGCAATCCGTAAAGCTGTTATTTATTGGCAACACTGGCTAATAGGTCGGCCGTATATTGTTATAATGGACCATAAGTTACTTGAAACACTGAAAGTAAAAGCACGAATAGACGAGGAGTATCCTATTTCTCGCAATACAATTTTAAGATCACGTATACGCTAGAAAAAGAAAATGTGGAAGCTGATTCCTTATCAAGAAATCCGGTCTTAGAATATTTTGAAAATACAGAAGATGTACTACCAGTTATAAATATGATAAAAACGGAACAAATTATTCAACATCAGAAATTTAATAGAGAAGAAATTCAAAATTCAAAAAAAAACAGTAAAAAAAAGATTTCTTTAAATATTTTAAAAATAAACAACGAATCTTTGTATCACACAATTTGGGTTACAATTAATGAAATAGATACACGAATACTATGGTCATATTGGTGTTACTCATCTAATTGAAAAAATTAGACCATACTATTATTTTAAGAATATGGATAATATCATTAAACAATTTTGCAGCAAATTGTAAAATTAGTTTAAAAAATAAATGTGAAAGGTGTCAGAAAATAGGTTTATTATCAAAACTGGGTCCGGCAAAAGAACGAAATTATGTCTATGGATCAATTGGAGGGTTTGGAAGTAATCGTTCTTCAAAAAATATTTACATATTCTTGTTGATCATTTTTCAAGATATGCCTTTGTATTCACATTAAAAGGTCAAAGTGCAAAAGATTTTATCAAATTAATTGATCAATTAGCTAAATAACATCAGATAGGAACAATTTTATACGATCAATATGCCTATATTAACTCAAAAGAACTTAAAAACTATTTAGAAAAAAATAATATAAAACGTGTTTTTACATCTGTAAATAATCCAGAATCTAATGGATTAAATGAACGTTTAAATTAAACATTACTAAACAGGATACGATTCAAAATGAACAGTGGAAAAAAGAGCTTGGTCATAACAGCTGAATATACCAACGAATATAATCAAACAACTTACAGTGTAACAAAAGTTTCACCATCATATTTACACCTTAAGGTGAAGAATCAACAATAGTCCCAAATGAATTTAGAGAAATTCGAAATTTAAAACATGGTGGGAATAAGCAGTTATAAATTCAATGAAAAATTTTGACATCAATAAGAAGCGAATCGATAAAAATAGGAAAAAACAACAACTTTTAGTTTCATTGAGAATGGAAATAAATTAAACTGTAAAAAACCAAATGTAATTCGTAATGGTCCATTTAAGGTCATTCGCCAGATTTCAAACACAATATATGAAGTCGACTGTGGAAAGAGTTGCAAGGAAACACACTTATTTTCATAGTAGTAAATTAATTCCTCGTAACGATATTGAAAATTAAGTTATTTGTTAGCACTATAAGTAATTTATTGATTAAAGAGGGTTTCAGTTTTTTTGGAGAGGAAATGTAAAATAGTTGCACTGCTTATATTTCATTTAACATTACGAAAGAGTAAACTTTAAAAAGCAAAAGAAGAAAAACCATTAGTAAATAAATTTATTTCGTTTGTTATTTCATAATTTTATATATTTTGATTTAAATTAGGAACTAAACACTTTCAAACTCGATCTTACTTTTTAGGTAAATTTATGAATTGTTAAAATAATGTTATCTTTATTTTAACTGTATTATCTTATTAATAAATAAACGATTTACAGTGGAAGTTAATTGATTTTAGAAACGTTTTATATATATATGTACATATGCAAGCGCTGTCTTATAAATGTGCATACACACAATGGTACGTAGGATACACCACTATAAGTATTATTATTATAATTATTGTGCAGTTAATACGGGTTGACAAGCACCTTAATAAAATCACGTCCGTGGTAATTTTCCGATATAAATTAAATATTATAATTAAACAATTGAATCCATAGTTTCACCGCGTGCTTTGATTTCATTTTAATGTTCTTTTCTTCTATCGTCCAGTGACGGTTCAACAAGTAAATCTTAGAGGCTCTAATGTAAAATTATAATAATTTATAAAATATAATAACATAAACCTACCTCGCTTTTTTTGTTCGTTTTGAACTAAATAAAACCACTTTAGCGCGTTTAAGTTCTATTTAATTGAAACAAAAAAAAAATGATAATAATCTGTTGAATGGACTTTATAATTATAAGCAATGTAATTCTATAAAATATGAAAAAAACAACAGATAATTATACAGTCGAGGAAAGAATAATATTTTTAACGTACAATTAAAGAAGGTTTGCTTATAATAAAGGATCATTTTGCAAAAGAAGAAAGTTGAAAATTACGATTGCTCATAACGACTTGTGTAAATGATAGTCCAAAATATGAAATGAAAATCCCGTGTCGCAGAAAAACGACACTAATGACGATAATGAACATTTAATCCGAAAAAATATACGCGAATTCAATAAATAACAAAACATTTAAAAAAAAAAAAAGTGAAAATTATGAAAATTAAAATCAGTTTTTAAACAAATTAATTTTTATATAAAAAGTTTAACTTTCCACCTTCTCAATGACTTTTTCATTAAATTATACCACATTATATCATTGCTACACCATAAGATTATCTTCACTCTTTCTCTTCATTTTTATTGTACGCGGTTTGGAAGCTCAGTTTTGAAGAGCCCACATACTGTAGGTTGTTATTATCACGTGATCGAAAAATCAGCTATCGAGAACGTTGACGGTGTATTACACTACCCCAGTAGATTGTGCAGTTCTAGCACAGTAAGCATAAATTAGATAATTATTAACGGATGTTTTGACTGTTAAAGAATCTGCGCAAAACTCATATTTTGCATTTTTTTAAAATACATTCTTAAAAAAAAAAATTATTTTAAAATTTAAAATTCTCTTCAGTATACTGATATTATTTTAAGTCGTTAAATAATATGCATTTTTAAAAACTCGCACAGGGAAGTTCGCGCTCTTGAGCCTCCCTTTGCTATCGCCGCCAATGAACATTATATTGAATTGAAAGGTTGATTATATTGGTGAAATATTTTAATTTCTCACAAATATGTATGTATATTTATATGTTTGTGTGTGTGTTGTTTAATGTTAACGGTGTTACAGCTTCAAATAGCATCCTTACTTAGTAGGCAAGTATATATATATATATATATATATGTGTGTGTGTGTGTGTGAGGGGCTATTTGCCTGTCTAGGTAGGGGTGTTGTAATCGTGTATGTTCATATCAAAACTTTTTTACTTATTTACAAATAATTACGACGAACTAATAAAGCTGAACAATGGAACGAGTACATCGAGCATATCTATAGCTTTCGATTGGTTACGTTGGCTCATTTATAGATAATTTCATGTAACAAATATACTTGATAGAAGGAATCCGGCTTTCATGATAAAGATACCTTTGGAAAATTGACATGAAAACAAATTACATACATGTTGTGAGTCTTGCGAAAGTAAAAATGAGAAACATACGCACCGATTAAAAGGTGATACGTAGTCAAATATTTACCGAAAATCGATGATTACAATTTCGGCCTAAGATCCATAACGAAGGAATGAATCAACAGAAAAAATCGGTTCATATTAAGTTCTACGACTGCCCGTGTTATGCAACAGTATTTTTCTGTTCGTATCAATCATAGGTTGACAGTCTCATCAAATTTACGAATTTATCTATCGAAACAGCCAATCATTTCGTAATCCAAATATCATTAATACGCTTTAAGAAATCAATTTTCAAATTATCGTTATATAATCCTTTAATATCAGTTCCCATAATCGATTGTTTCGTATAAAAACGCAATTTCAGTTTTACTTAAATTCTACCAAACAAATATACTATTTAAGAATTTGTCTTTCAAAATATCAGATCATTCCAAAATAAATCTAAATCCTATTTGTATATATATATATAATATACCGCATATTAAATTCGGGGATAAATATCCGCTTTCCATAATTACATATTTATGCTCATCATAGTTATCGTTAATTATAAAATGCTAAAACGTACAGGCTTGTCCAAATGGTTTATTTAAATATTTTTTAACGTAAAATATTGTCTTATTATTATAAAATAATTTCCTACAATAAAAGCACCCTGTGTCTAATAACTTTCACTTGATGATTCTTCATTAGTGAGTATGAGTATTACCCTTGACGATCGGGAAAGAACAACGGTTCAAGGCTCGAGAGCTTATACGGTTAGTAGCTCAGTATGCGCGTCTATAATAAGCAAGCGTACTGAGTTTGCTAGGGTTGACGTTTTTACCAACGCAAAATAAGCAGGTCCCTGCGTAATAAAGTATACGACGTCGCTCTCGCGAGATGCCAAAGGGCTTGGATGGAATATGACGGTGCCGTCAAGTCCTTACTGCCTGAGGTGGTCGACCGGAAAACATGCGAATGATTTGTGCCCTCGCGGGCGCTAACATGTTTCGGTACGCGGCACGGTCCGTTTGCATGCTACGAGCAACGTTTCTCTTTACGAGAAGTGCCTCGTCAGTGTGTGTGCGGTGCTGGTGCGTGCACGGTGGATCATCTGTTGAACGCACAAGCAGATGAACTTAGAGGTACTTGTCGCCTAGCAACTTCGGCCAGGAAAACAGCTTTCGGTCGGTATCGTCAAATTATTGGCGTGCCGGCTGATAGCTGGACAGATTTCTTCCGTCAGAAGTCTACCTGGTCCATTGGCCTAGATCTCCTGCGCATTCTTTATAGAATCGCATTAGAAAGTGGAGAGGAAGTTGCTATATACAGGCCGCAGTAGGGCCGAAGAACTCTTCACCCGAGATGATAACATCTAGTACCTGACAAGTCGCGGAGGCGATTTGTTGGGGGGCAGTGGCTCGGTCTCTCGAGTTCACTATTTGTTAGTAGTCGTTTATATCGGCTCGGCTTAGGACACCGAGAAATATACCGGTAGGTGAAGTAGTTGGACGATGACGGCTGCCGCGACTCCTCAATCGCGCCACCAGATAACTGGCTGAAAGTCGTCTAGGTCTTTGGAAGGATCGGGTCGGTGGTATAAGCATAATGAGACTTGTCTCGCGCTGAGGAACACCGGCTCGGGGAGGTCGGAGGGCCTTTCAAATTCAACATACACTGTGTCTAATAACTTTCTTTTGTAACGATCGTCCATGATTACACCAATCAATAGATACGAAAGTATAAATATATATATATGTGTGTGTGTATGCTTCGCTCTAAGAAAAAAAAATCGGTATGTACTCATTAATTTGTATTATTGTTAGGCACTTTTAACCGACATGAAAATAAGCGCAAGCGTAATTAAAAACAGTAAAAGTAGATTCGAATGTAACTGTCAAAAAAAAAATAATGTTTTTCCTAAAAGTGGACTTAACATAATTCAGTTTCTATACATCTAAATACAAACACTAAAGAACAACGTAAATATTATTGAAACCGTAGCATAAATTTATGGTCCAAGTTCTCGAATTTCTTTTTTAAAATCTCGGGTAATGACAAAATCAAACCGAACACAATGATACAAACCGGCATAAGAACGACCTGCACACATATTTTCAGGTAAAATTTCGAAATAGATGACCGAGGGTTCGATTTCAACCTTTAATATTTTGAAAACGAAAGTAACGAAAGACTGCACAAACCATTTTCGACGAAGTAAAAGGTGTTGGATCATTTTCCCAGCTCCTCGCAACTTTGTATTTTTTTTTTTAATATCTCTAGAACGGAAATTACGCAAACAAAACTAACAATTGCACAAACGACAAACCTATTTTCAGATGAACATTAGAAATTGGAGCTAATTCGACTTTCATTCGGCTTAGTCAATAAGAGAATAATAATTTTATGGAAAGTAAAGAAAAATTCCGAAAAAGCGTCGGTATTATCATCCCTTATCGACTTGTGCAGAAATTGTTGCTTAACCGGTTAGTCCTTTACGGAATACAACATTCTTCTTGCAAAATTTCAAGTTGACGGGAACTTCTTTACCTTTTACATTTACAGTATCGGGAAAATCTATAACGTTTTATTTCGAAATATTAATTCGGCGGACTGATAAATTTAGAACGATAGCAACTGCAATCGCTACAACTCAGTACCGGAATCTATTGCAGGTCATAACGATCAGAATTGACCGAATACAAAAATTTAGGTTAAAATTAAATTTGCTATTTCGAGAACTTAAAATTAAAAATGTAACAACAGTAATAATAATGTATCTGAACTTACTTGATAAACCGGTTGACTATAACCGTCCGGTCGGCTAATCGGATCCTGATCGAGAAACACGCATACCGTATGCTCTTCGCTGGAATAAGTATAGGTAACTTCTCCGTGTCGATATAAAACCGGAACCGCTAAAATCAATATAACCGCCCAAGTGATCAATATGGCGGTCAGTGCGTTTTTTTCCGTACGAATCGACATAGAAACGATCGGATGTACAACGGCCAAAAAACGATCTAACGACATCAACACTAACGTATAAACGCTAGCGTAAGCGGTTACCACGATAAGATATTGTACCATTTTACACCATAGATCGCCGAACGGCCAATAGGGTAAGACGTAATCGGTCGCGGTAAACGGTACGCAACAACAGATGAACAACAGATCGGCTATGGCCAGATTAATGATCAGTAAATTAGTCGTACTCCTCATTTGTTGATTAAACGCTACCACTATGACTACTAACGAATTACCGATTAAACCGACAACGACCGTGAAACTAAACAACAGAATTACCACGTAAGCGACGATCTTCTCCATCGAGCGATAATCTTCGTCGTCCGAATCATCGAACCCGGCCCCGGATAGACCGCCGCTGGACGAATTCACGCAAAACGCGATATCGGTAATATTTTCGGTACGACTTAAATTCGAACACATTTCGTATCTTAAATAATCTATACCGCTAGCGGCAGCCATGTCGCCGCTAACACTATTACTACCGCTACTACTACCGCTGCCTGTACCAGCGCTACCGCTAGCCGCGTTAGTAGCGGTAGCAGTAATAATAGTCGTCTGATCGAATATCGTACCCATAATTTTTGTAATTTTTTATTTTTAATTATTTTATTTTTCATTCTTCAATAAAAAAAAAGAATCGTTTTCGCCGGCACATTTTATATGTTACATATGAACTACCCCCTAACGATAAATTTATGCGTAAAAAGAAATTCGACAGGAATGAAGTAAAGACAAATTTATTATTATTATTATTATTATTATTATTATTATTATTATTGATACGATTATTAACGTGTTTTTTTTTTAAATTCGCGAACGAAAAATTCGACTTTTTCTTCGTCAATTATAGAAAATCCGTCCACCGTTACTATATACTAACGACCAACTGGATCTTCGGTTTTATCAAACGTGTTAACAGAGGTATTGCACTCCGCCGTACACAACCGCCGTGTCTGAGTTCTTATCGAAACAGACGCGCATGCGTTTTATCTTCATCTGGAACTTTTGGATTTTAGACGAACGCGCACAGTCTCTTCTGAACCGTTAAACCGTAACTTATATGCAAACTAACTTCACCTATACCAATTGGAAACGAGGTATGTTTAAGTGTGTTACATATATATATATGATTGTATATATAAAATTCATATTATATATAAATTTCATATATGCAATATTTTACGTATATGTATGGATATATGTATATGAAATGTCGTATATGTCTAAAATTCATATATAAATATATATATATATATATATATACATACATTATAAAAAAAGAAATAAACCAGAGCTAGTGGGAAGAACGTATAGGCTACAAAATGTTTCATCGTTTGTCATTTTGTCCGAAAAAGTCCGTTTGACGGAAAAAAAAGGTGACAATTCCATGTAACCAACCAACAGCTTTAGAATGTATCATACGCTTTGTTTGATAATGTAATCTATGTATATATATATCATATTCGTGTGTATGTGTGTGTGTGCGTACATCAAATGAAAATGATGGAGCATTTATGACTGTAGATGTGGAGAAGAATGTCTAATGGTAATTTAATGGACAGCCCACCACGAGTTAATTATAAAAAAGCTCTTTCTAGGTCCTCAGTTACAATGGTAGCGGCAACCAGTGAGCGTCAAAGCCGCAAATAGTTCAACTGAGCGCCTATTATGACGTCGTTTACTGATGTCTTCAAATTGAATATGAATTTCTGATATCGGAACATCAGTTTCTACATACTTTAATTTCCTTTATTGCACGCACTATACTAACATTCATTCGCAAAACAACGCTTGAGCGGCTGTAAAAAATATGTCTGAATTTCTCGACGAGCCCCGCTTCGCTTTAACGCTTTTGTGTGCCGTAGCTATCGGATATGACGAAACTTTTAAATGCCACAATACACATGAACGTTAAAGCGGTGTCGCTGGGATGTAAAACTCAATACGAAATTCGGACTGCCACTTAAACGTCGTTCTCTGAACGAATGGTATAGTGCGTATAATGGCTTGTAAAAAAAAAATCTTAATGATGTAGAAACTGATGTTCAGATATTACAAGTTCAAATTAAACCTACTTATGCAATAACTGTAATAAAAATTTTAAAATGATTGCCGCTGCTCTCCGCGCTTATAGTTCAACTATTTGTCGCTCTGTCGCTTAGTCCTCGCCTGTTCTATCGTAGCTCAAGTCTAAACAAATTTTATATTTCGCGCGTTAACGAATTTTAGACATTATTGAAAATTATTTTCATTGTATAGGACGAGAAACAAATTACGACAAATTAATTAACGTATTATTTTCGGAGATAACGATTTAATAAAGCCGAATCTAATTCGCTTAAAAAGAAATAAATTAGTTTATTTATGTTTAAATTCGTGAATTAAAATCGAAATTGCAATATTTGTCCGTTCGATCGCTGTTGAAATTTTAAATACTGGAACAAGAGTGGAAATTTATGGACGTTTGATAAATAAGGTTGTTGTAAATAGACCAAAAAAAAAAACGCAAAAAATATTCTAATCGGATGACGAATCAAATTCGATGTCTTGTAAAATTCCTACCTTCGAGTAATATCGTTTAACAGATTATACATTTATGATCAAAATCTATCGTTGTATGTAAATTAATGTTTTTTTCCGATATAAATAATTTTCCACGACGAATTTAATGTAAATATTGTTTTGTGAATATTAATTAGTTCCTTGAAGCCCCCGAGAAGGGATAATAATGTTAAGAAATAGTCGTGTGTGTATCACCATCTACTATGCTGATGTATCTTGAACACACATCAACGCTTTCCGCACGTTTAAGACAATTAACGTTTTCTACTGGTAAACCCAGCGCGTTCTACATCTTCCTTATTTTCCTTATTCGCTCTTCAACTGATTATCGAGAGAATTTCTATCTACAGCCAATGTCAAAAAAAAAAGAATCTTACCTTTACAGTGCTTGATAATCGCATTGTTCGTTAATTTACCATGATTGATTCTAGTAATCTTTTAAATGCCCATCTTTCAAACCCGTCTGTTCTGCTGATGTATTCAGCGGTTAGGGATCAGATTTCGCCTGCAAAAATAACCATTAGAAGAATTAAAAATTGGGTGAGTTTGTCTAAGCACGTTTATATGCACTCATAAATTACACATACAATATATATATATATATATGTATGTATATATACATATGTATATAGTGTATTTCTATGAAGTGGTAGATAAACGAATTTCAATAAAATATGTCGTATAACATGGGCGTCAAAAATGGACGTACTGAGTTTTTCGAAAAATTCTTAAAGTTGTTATAACTCACTAACTGATAATTTTTGTGCCGCCTATGTTGTATGATATTTTATCAGTGCATTTCGTTTATACTAAAATCTTCTTATATATATATATATATATATATATATTCGTATCAGTTCAGGTCGGCCAGTCGTCTAGGCTTGCCTTGCCACTAGAGCACCTTCTTGGATTGAATAGGCAGCGTAGAAGTTTGAAGCGCTACAGCTCCTATGTTCCCTCTTTGGCGTTACTATGTTGTCTCTATTACAATCTCTCCACTAAAATTAACACATGAAACATATATGAAATGAAAACGCAAATGAAAATAACTGCTGGATCCACGGGGCGAGCCGTAACAAGCTCGCAAGGCAGTGGATGATCATCTGTAGTAACGCAGGCTGATTCGAGTTCCCACGTACCTACTAGGTACGGCACTCTGCAGGAGGGAACACGTTTGCGTGCGGTTAAAAATAAGTGTTTAAAATCAAAAATTTGGAACTTTGGTACGTGGAATATAAGAACGTTATTAGATAGTAAAAATGCTCCAATGAGAAGAACAGCTGTCATATTGCAAGAATTGAGAAAATATAATATTCACATCGCTGCACTAAGCGAGACCAGATTAGCAGATGAAGGAGTTATGACAGAAAGCACTTCGGGATATACGCTATATTGGAAAGGATTGCCCAAGTGTAAAAAGCGTTTGTACGGTGTTGGAATTGTAGTGGATACTAAACTGATACCATACATAGTTGAAGAACCGGTAGCTCTAAATGAGCGTATTATGTATTTGAAAATAAAGTTACCTCATACTCGAGAAATGCGGATTTATAGTGTGTACGCGTACTCTAGATAGCGCAGAAGAAGTAAAAGAAAAATTTTACGAGGATCTCCAGGGTACATTAGATACCGCCTCTTCAAAAGAAAATATTATTATTTTAGGCGATTTCAACGCCAGAGTTGGGCGAAACTCAGACTTATGGGAAGGAAGGTGACAGGTTGTTACAGTTTTGCGCCAAAAACGAGCTCTTTGTCACCAATAGAAATTTTCAGCTGAAGAACATACATAAAGGTTCTTGGATTTATCCGCGGTTGAACAAGCCGCATATGATCGACTACGTAATCACAAAACAGCGGAATAAAGTCGAATGCTTAATAACACGTGTTATGAGAGGTGCCGACGGTGACACTGATCACGCTTTCCCGCTCTCGTTTCCGTTTTCAATATGAGAAAACACAGGGCCGCACGGGTGGAAACGTAAGCAGGAGACAACCCTGCAGATATAATGTCGGCATTTTAAAAAACAAGAAAATCGCAGACAATTTTAAAACCGAAATGGATGCTTCTTTAAGAGAAATTAGTCAACAACAAAAAATGACAGCAGCAGAGTATTGGAATGGTCTAAAACAAAAAGTAAATAATATCTGTAATAAAGTTCTCGGCGTTAAACATAGGAAACAGCCAGATTGGTTTTCCGACCATGCTATTGAAATTAAAGAATTGCTTGATGCTAAAAAGGCAAAGTTTATACAATGGCAAACCAACAAATCAAACAAAACAAAGCTGGCCGAATACAAGGAAGTTAAAGCAAAAGCCCAGAGAGATATAAGAAAATTGAAGAACGAATGGTGGAACAGTAAATCATGTGAAATGCAAAAATTGGCAGATACAAATGATTGCACAGGCTTTTATAGCGCGATAAAAACCGTATACGGTCCCAAGTATCAACAAAAAATTGCCATCAAAAATCAGGCAGGAAACCTATTACGCGATAGACATGAAATAAGGTCTAGATGGGAAGATTATTTCAAGAACCTGCTCAATAACGAGTCAAAAATAAATAAATATGTGTTGCAAAACCTATTAAAAAGGAAGACCGATGCAAGCTTTGATGAACCACCAACGAAAGAAAAAGTTCGAACAGCGATAAGAAGCTTAAAAAATAACAAAGTTCCGGGCCTTGACGGCATACCTGCCGATATTTATAAAATGAGCGAAGAAATTGTTAATTGTTTGCATACATTATTTGTAAGCATGTGGAAGGAGAAATCTGTACCCAATGATTTCAAGGAAGCTGCTATAGTGCCAATATATAAAAATAAATGGGACAAAGCGGATTGTAGTAACTACCGGGGTATTGCGCTAATATGCACAGCGAGTAAAATATTGCAAGAAAGATTAAAAGCACTGCTGCATCCATACCTACCCGAGGAACAATGCGGTTTTCGTGAAAACCGGAGTGTTAACGGATATGATTTTTTCCCTTACACAGCTGATGGAGAAAAATAGGAAGCAGACGGCTAAGCTATACCTTGCCTTTGTTGATGTTAAAAAGGCGTTTGGTTCTGTCAACAGAGAAGTCTTATGGGAATGCTTAGCGGCTGCTGGTTGTCCATCAACGTTATTGCTAGGTGAATGACGAGCGGACAACAGGAACTGTGCTATGTGACTCTGGATGTACAGAGAAATTTTGTATAAACACGGGAGTAAAGCAAGGCTGTGTTCTCGCGCCAATACTTTTTAACTTCTACATGGGTATTATACATCGCGAATTCCATCCGTAACTTGCAGAGGTGGAAATAGCGTTCCGCTTCGACGGTGGTTTGTATAATTTAGCAAAATATAAGGCAAAACGTGCGGTAAAATCGTTCAAACTGAGATGTCTTCAATATGCCGATGACTGTGTAATTGCAAGTGATAAAGCGGAAGAGCTACAACATATGTTACTTTGTTTGGCAAAGACATATGCAGATTTTGGACTTGTAATAAATCAAAATAAAACGGAAGTAATTCAAATCAATAGTGAAACAGCTGATTTCAAACTGAATGGCTGCAATCTTCAGTCATCGGCACATTTAAATACCTGGGAAGTGTTGTCAGCAAAGATTTGTCTCTCGATTACGAAATTTCCGCGCGCGTAATGAATGTTAGCGCGGCGTATAATAGATTATCGCGGAGAGTATTTAAGAATAAAGATCTATCAGTATCAACAAAGATGGCAGTATACAGAGCAGTGTTGGTTCCGATCATGCTATACGGAAGTGAGACGTGGCCAATAATGAAAAAACAAGAAAAACGACTGGAAACTCTGCACTTGAGATTCCTCAGAAATCTTTTGAGGGTTACGTGGAAGGATGGTCTCTCAAACGAATATATACTGAAAACAAAATCGTCCGCTTCAGTAGGAAAAATGATTGTTGAAAAACGAATCAAATGGATAGGGCACGTAATTAGAATGGACGAGGATCGGATACCGAAAAAGATTTTATACGGCGTATTAAAAAATGGTAAAAGGCCGCTAGGCCGTCCTCGTTGGGGCTACAAAGATGTTATTTCTGAAGATTTGAAAAAAGCAGGAATTAAATCAACTACTGACCGCTGGAAAAGGTGGCATTGGATCGTAAGCAATGGGTATCAGTAATCCAGCAAGTAATGCGAGGAAGAAGATACATTAAAAGAAGAAAATTGAAGCCGATAGCAGCGGATAACAATAGTACCGTGCCCCAGATGGTTTTCATTGTGTAGCTTTGTAACAAGTCACAAAATAGGAGTAATATCGCATAAAAGACATAAACATAAATAGAGACGACGGCAAAACTCGGAAACTATATGTTATCAATGTATTTTTTTGTCGTCTTATTATAACTGTAGAAAATTTGCCTTATATTATATAGTAAAATGGTGCCAGGATTTTGCAAATACATAAGTTCTTAATATATGAACCGAATTCAACCGATACTTATTTATCATCTTAAATTTAAATACAATCTTCAGCTTTCGCAGTCGATTGCCACACGTTCATTTTTTTTCTATGAAAATCGCGCAAATTTTGTTACTTTTTGGCGATCAGTAGTGCTATTTTCACCTTTTCCACGGCCGTATTATTTAATTTCGATTTGCACATCGACGTCATCGTTGGAGATCTACCCACTGAAGTTTCCTGCTGCCTACGTTTCTTTCACGAACAATGTCTGGATGTAGTACCAATTGCAACTTTCTATTACTATCTGATTTAGGTAGTGCTGATTTTGATATGTTATTCGGTAATTTTAATGACGGAACCGCACATTTCTTGAATATTTTTTGGGTGGCAGATTTATAAGTTCGGATAAAGAAAAAAAATTTTGTCAGATTACTTATTTGCTCTCGGTTTTAAAGCTGGTTTTTTCAACGTCCTTTATTAAATTGTCCGGTGTATTTTCGACTTTTTTCAATTTATTTATAAATAATACGTCCACTATAACTTTTTTAATTTTTATCGAAATATTTAATTTGCACTTATTGAATAATGTTGATCGTCTACGGCATACGTTGGATAAACGAAATGTTTTCAGATTTCTAAAGCAGGTTTTTCTTTGTTTTTTATTTATTTATAATAACAAAATTTTTTCAAAAGTCGTCAATTTTTAAAAATTTAACGTTTCGAATGAAATTCAACATCGTACGACTCAGTTATCGGTGCAACATCGTCGAGATCTATTTGAAACTAGCCTTAATGGCTATTTCAATTGACTAATTACAGGTCTCCGCGTTGTATAGAGTAACCCAGAGAAGACGGACAGCTTTATTATTTTTTTGAATAACTCAAAAACTACTCGATTAAAATTTTCGAACGAAATTTTATTTAAAAATAGGAAAAGGAGAGATTAATTGTGAAATACAATATCGTTCACATGACCGTCATTTACAATTCATTCAGTCTTTACAAAATTACTTTTTCGAGCATAAGTCGTTTAATTTTTAAAATTTCTTCAGAAATCCGAGTTTCCAGAATTTCCAGATCTCGTGGACGTATTTCGTAAACGCGGTCTTAAGATATCCGTACAAAAAATCGCATAACTGTGAATTCTTTTCGAAACTATCTTTGCACGGTCGTGATAGATTCACGCCGAAAATAACATTCCACGCAAAATGCACGCTCCTTTTGTTATAGGATGTCATGAACAAAACCAAATCTTTCGTGTATACACTAAACGCAGAGCAGGCGGTTTGCGTTCTATCAGTGTTACCAACGACGCTATTCATAAAACAAAACCGTCCGTCTTCTCTGGGTCACCCTATATTTTAACCAACATTGTTTTCTATGGAAATTTTTGAATTTTCCCATCTCTACAACCTCGCTTATTGTTCTTTCATCGAAGTTTAGCTATAAACTGTTTAAAAATTCCTGTGTTTTGCAAGTGTTCAACAATAGCATGTTAATTTTTTCTGTTGTACTTATAATCTGTCAAATATTCATTAAATCGAACATTAATCAACCTATCTGTTTGTCCGATGTAACTTAGACCGAATATGCAGTAAATTTTTGTACACACACACACGCAGCGTGTAGTTACTTAAAATGGATCAATTTATAATTCCTATTGTTCCAAACAGAAGTTCTAACGTTGTTTTTATATTTCCCGACTAAATCCAGTGACACCCTTAATGAAATGAAGACATACTGTGTAGTTAGGAGCAACATTTTTTCCGTTTTCTAATGTTTACTAAATTAAGTTATTAATTTCGTTCGTAACAAATAATTTTATTTTTTCATAATGGTCGAAAAGAATTGAGTTTAAATATATAATTTTTAATGATTTAATTTTGCTTTTTTTACTTTGTTTGCATCGAAGTCGCTACAGTCGCATAAAATCAGTTTATATTAATTCTGTTATATATAGCGCTATGATTTATCTTACTCACTTCAGCTGGTGCTATTTAAAATGTATACGATATTTATAATTAACAAAACAGAATAAAAACAATGTTAATCACTAATTATTTTATTAACGCAAAGATTTTCGACAATCACGTCATTTTCAAGCATATACAAAAAACGTTACATATTAATTTATATGTACTATTTTTTGTACATGCTTAATAATGACGTTATTCGTCTAAAATTATTTTCGCTGAAAACCATGTTCTGATTATTCAAAAAATTTATCGTTTCGAATGCACTTACACCACTCATCGTCAGATTTGAGTTCGTTTCTGATGATGACTGGTGTAAGTCCACGCGAAACGTTAAATTTTTTTAATAATCAGGACGTGGTTTTCACCGAAAATAATTCTAGACGGATGGAAAACAACCGCGAAAGTTTTAACAAATATATAATGACGTTATTGTCGAAAAGCTTTTTGTTAATAAAATAATTTTTATAGTGATTAATTTTGTTTTTTACTTTGTATTGTTAATTCATAAAATTAACGTGTTACATAAATTATTTTCTTACCTTGAATCGAATATATCTAACTTCGCATACTTAGTTTTTCTAATTCTGTAATTATTCATATGTTCATAGTCTAGTAATAGCCATTATATGCTGTACTCATATACGTGTGTATTCGGTTTATTCACGTACATAAACACACAGAAATAATGACAAAGTGTGCGTATACATCGGCATATCATCTCTCTCTCTCTCTCTCTCTCTCTCTATATATATATATATATATACATACATATATATATATATATATATATATATATATATATATATATATATGTATATATATATATATATATATATACATATATATACACTTTTAAATTTTTTTTTGCATATTTTCTCTCGACTATCGGTTATTTCGTTGAAATCTTCGCTGCACAAAGGATGTATGTGCGACGTAGATTTGAGAACGAAAACATTTTAGCCATCGCTACGTCAAGTTAAGGCGTTTGTTTTATTTGGAAAATTTGTACGAAATTGTGAGTTTATTAAATAAGTATCTCTCTTTAGGAAAATTCTTTTAGTTTCACTTCTTCCCTTCGCCATAAGCGTTCTATAAAAATGTATATGATTGCCAAAAAACATTTTTTTTTTCAAATTTATCCTGATGTACTTTTATCTGTTAAAGTTATTTATATACTTTGTATGTATACAATTACCGTCATTTCACTTCGGTGTAGTTAATCGCGATACGCGAGATGTACATACATCGTCATTAATCCTTGTCCGACCAAATAAATACGTTTTTTTATTCATTTTCAAATTGCTATCGGTTTGCCAAATTCACTAATGGAACTGACTACGAAGTACAGCACATTGGTTAATTTTGCGTTAACGATAAAAACCTTCAAAGTATCCTAATTTTGTGTGGTTAGATGTGTCGATGTAATAATTAATTAAAACCCACCTACTTATTTTTAGATTAAAAAAAAAAAAAATGTCTCTATTCCAACATCGTCAGTGATACTAAACCTTTGATAGGCATCCATTATATATATATATATATATATCGACCGATGTAGAATGAAATGGATGTTAAAGCAAAAGACAAAGTAATTTAACTTCTGGACATTCTGGTGATTCCCCTAGTTATAACTCCTCTATTTTGTGTATATGCAACCAACGCGTCATCACTGTCAGTATTCAACGAAAAATATGCCCTCAGGTATTAATTAACTGAAGTTTTGTTCGTGTATTTTCCGTTATACTTTTACACACTTGTAAACATCATGAGTAAATTCATGCCCGTGTATACTTAATCGCAAATCTCCGGAACTTCTTTACCGATTGCTTTGGAACTTGGACATAACATTTATTCGCATGTGTTTAGGTTATATATATATATATATATATATATATATATATATATATATATATATATATATATATGTGTGTGTGTGTGTGCGTTATAATTAATTATTAATTATACGAAAAAAGTACGACCTGTATGTTAAGTTTGATTTAGACAACGCCATCTGTTGTACTTAAAAACAACATACTTTGTTGACGTGTGCTTCTGCCAGCTGTTGTCAGTTTTTCAACTCCATTCGTATTGATAAACTAACTTTTTTTTATTTTCATTTTTATATGCAGACGTGTATATATATTGTTATGAACTTCGCATAACGTCAATTACAAATTATTCCTTTCTTTCCTTTATTTTATTCTTTGGTTCTTTCCGAATGTGTCTTCTTCCATCCTAACTGGCCCTGTTAGAATCTTTTGAATGTTTAAACACGCTATGCCTAAAATATCTCCTTCGTGTATTCCCATTTTTTTGAAATTTTTTTGACTTGCACTGTCTATCTGCTTTTCGGATTGTTGTCGAAGGAGTTAAACAAAATTCTCTTTTCAAATGCGTCCGTAAAATGTAACTTCAAACTTCAAATCAAATCAAGCTTTATTTTTACTTTCTTATATATAACGGTTTACAATAACATGCTTCAAATGCGCGAGTAGCAATACAATTATTTTCTTAAATATACTACGGTGTTTATTACGATTAAACGAGCTTATAAAATAATTATGCGACTTTTGATAAAAAACAAAAATAAGAAATATGTTATAAATGTTACATAAGCGTAATCTAATGTAATTTAGGATACAGGTGTACGTGCATATAATATTAAGCTAACCCTGTCATTTTCAAATGCATACACTTACTGCAATACTCAACATTACGCATAAATTTGTAAAAAAAAAAACTAACGCTAAAAGTCAACCAAGTTTTATTTTACTTTATATTTTTTATGTACCTCGTTAAATGCTTGCGACGTTTCTTAAAATTTTTTAGTAACTCTCCTCTTCCTGACTGCATCGCTGATCTTTTCTATTATTTCATATGCTTCTCGATTGTTTCTTAATTTCGAACGTTCTTTAAACTCCATAATGGCCAATTTTTTTCGAATTATTTTCCTCTCCTTAATTTCAAGTTGAGTTCCTTGTTTCGAGTCAAGTATAAGTATTCGGCTTCGTACGAGCACTATGGCTTAACGACGGTGTTATAGCGTCCTATTTTAGCATTTCTGAATATCGTTTTTTTTTTATTACGCGTATTTTTTATTAATTGAAAAGCCATTTCCAATCCATTTTCGATCCTGCATCGTTTATTCTACCTCCAGCATTTACCTGAATTCTTTTCCCTAGGTTTTTAAATTCTTCTACTGTTCTAATTATTCGATTACAAACTTTCTTAGTTTTGAGGTGGAGGTCATTTTTGCAGCTGTTCATAAATTTTATCTTCTCAAAATGTATTTCCCACATTTTCTGCTACCAATGGTATGTGAAGGGATAGTCCACGAGCACGTTATTTTTCTTCCTTCCAATTGTCACTTTCTTGATTCCTTCCTATTCTATGTACTTCCATTCTCTTATTACCTTCTAAAAAAAAAACAATTAAATAATATTGGCGATCATTACATTGTCCTATCCCAGTTTTTCTAACTTAATGACTCTCAGACAATTTTGGAATTTAATTTTGTACCTTGTATCTGTTAATGATTCCTTAATCAGTGATCGTAACTTACCATCCAACCCGCGTTCCCCTAGGATGTTGAACAAAACTACTCTGTCGACGAAGTCCTAAGCTTCTTTAAAACCTACCTACAAGCGTGACTGTACTTCTGGTTCTTAATTTTTTATTGTTTAGTAATAATAGTAATAATTTACGATTAAAGACCTGCTCAACACAAGATCTTCATTTTTGGAAACTACCTTGATACTCGTCCAGTTGGTTATCCAGCTGTTCTTCTAACTTTCGAAAATATTTTATAGATCGTTATCAGAAGCGAAATTCCCTCTATAATTATTCACATCTCTTTTTTTTTCTCCTTTTTTTTTTTTTTACTTTCACCGTTGCTAATTTCTACATCTCTCTTAGAATAACATCATCGCCACGTTATTTATTGTTCTTGAATTCTCGGACATGTTGTTTAACCTCGTAGAGATATGCAGCTCTGGAATTTCGTCTCATTCAAGGTGGATTGCATCACGCGAAGTTTATGTTTTGCAAGTTAAAAGATCCTTAAAATATTCTGCTAATATTTTACAATTCTTATTATTCAATGCCAGTTTTTCAATGTTAGGAGGATGGAGGCTTATATTTTTCTAAGCTTTGTTGAAATATTCTATAAAAAGTCTGTCTTTATTTTTCTTAAAATCATCTTCTCATATTTCCTTTTTCTTTTCTTTATAATTTTTGTGGTTTTTTTCCCATTTAAAATATTATAATCATATTTCTGTTTAGTTGAATGTCACTTTCACCAGCCTATTTTTGATTACCATCCGGCGGTGATTGTTTAGTTTTTATGTTTTTCAATTACATTACTCACGTCCAAATCATATTCTTTCAATCCTTTCTGCACACGATCGATTGAAACATATCAAATAATATATTTGTCTTTTTTTTGAAGTTCTAATTATTTTTCGACATGTATCGGCGTTTAATTACAATTTTTTATCATTTAAAATCGAATATTTAAATACTTAAAAATGTAAGAATAAGTCAAATAAAAATTAAACTACATTTCCTCATATTGCACGTATATTATTACATATTATTATAAAAATCGAATTTTGAGGTTATTTAATTATATTCGTTTAATTCCTCAATGGATTTATTTATAGTTGTTTCTATGTTTTATTGTTTACTCTATCGACGAGCGTCGATATCCGGAAGTCTCAGAAATTGTCAAAAGCGCCATAACATTTTTTATTCGTCATCTCTTGTGACAGGGTCTGTTTTCAATTTACTTTCCCCCACGGGATGAGTTAAGAGAATTTGATAACCGATGAATAATTTTTATAGCTAGAATCGTTTTGTTGGTTTGTTGCCAGGAAATTTCCATTTACGTCCGTAGTACCGTTTTGTTTTAGTCTTCCCAGACCATTTCCTGCCGGCAAGTAACCAGAATAAAATAAATGAACCGATAGATTTTTAAGCAACGTGTGATTTATTAGTTTAAATACACAACGACCTTTATTTGTTTTAAAAATATATAACCATTAAAATTAACCGCTCTTATTCTTGCAACATATTCAATCTTTAGAATTATTATTCTCGATGATTTAAATAGTAATGTGAGTTAATACAGATATGTAAGTATATGTCATTTTTTTTTATTAACGATAGTTTTTGAGCATTATCAAATAGTTTTGAACAGTGTGGAATATATTGATTTTTAAAAAATAAATTAGTAATAAAAAGAGTAGTTTAAAATTACTAAATTTTGAGATATAAAAAGACCTCTCAAACCTTCATTAAGCCATTATCAAGAGGACATCAAAAATAAAATATTAAAATATACACAATTTATAAAAAATATAAAACGTAAAAAACAATAAAATAAATTGTAAGAGAATACTTAATTTATATGGTACGATATAAAAAAAAATAACAAAGTGAAAAAACAGATTTGAAGGAATTTTTTCTCTTCCTCTTAGAAATTTTTAAGTAAACAGAGCATCATCCTGCTAATTACAACGGATGCCCTGTTTAGTTAGAAATTTCTAAGAGGAAGAGCAAAATTCCTTTATCAATAGTTCTCATAGTGCAAATTTTGCGTAGATCTCCTTTACAAGGTATCCCGCAAAACGCAATGTAGTAGACAATATTAAACAAGGTTTATCGTCGTCATTTACTTATCAAAAGTTGGCCGGTAAATCCAATAGGCCACGAACGTCGTGTTCTGCCACGACCGCTACTTTAACTGATATTTCACACGTTGGAATAGATCACGCTCATGCAGTCATGCTGCTGATAATATGCACATCACATGAACAACTTCTTATGCTTAAATAACTAAAGACTTATCCTCTAGGAGGGAAACATGAAAAGCTGCTGGTGCTGATAACGTTCCTTTGCTTATAGCTTTTCAGCAGTCCTTCTGTAGACTGGAGAATATATTCATCACTTAATTTTATAAAATGGAAGCGATGTTTAATAGGTAATTGAACTTCATTACAGCTCTCGTTCCAAGGTTACTTTTAACTCGAAATGACTTCTGTATGAATTATACTGTGGAACATCAACGGATTAGCTAGGCGTCAATCCGAGTTAGAGGCTTTTATCATACATCAAAAATTGGATATAGTCTTATAATCGGAAACTTATTTAACTAAAAATCATTATTATCATTTAAAGGGTTATGCAACTGATCATCCTGCTAATAAACCGCAAGGAGGAACAGTAATTATAATACGTTGCCGTTTTCGTCATTATTTTTACTTAACTGTTATAACAAAATTAATTTACAGTCCACATCTATTAAATTAATTGAAAACAATGGTAAAACTTTAGTCATTTCTGCCGCATGCTGTCACCCAGGACAAAATATATTACAGAGTAATTTCAAAGAATTCTTTGACACCTTAGGTAACAGATTCATCTTAGGCGGCGACTACAATGCGAAACACACTTTTTTTGATCTCGTCTTCACGCCGACAGGTAAGCAGTTATATGACTATGTAATAAAGAAAAATATCAGTTGTTTCCACTGGCCAACCAACATACAGGCCGTCAAGCGCAAACAAAATTCCGAACTTACTCGACTTTTTTATTTGTATAAGTTCATCCCACAATTAATCTAGAAGCCTCTTTCGACTCATCGTCAGATCGCTTTGCGGTGTTTTTTGAAATTAACTCATTACTAATTATTAAAAGAAAAGAGTTCAAATTTTATAATAAAAAAACTAATTTGCTATCATATGCTTCATGGTTCGATGATAATCTTAAATTTAATATTCATCTTCAAAATGTGAACAACATCGACGACGCGATAGAATACCTAAATCGAACCCTGTAACAAGCAGCTTGGTTAAGTACCCCTCAATATGAGGTAGCATGCCATAATCAAAACTACCCCTTCGTAAACAGTGGCAAAATTCTAGACTACCTGTCCATAAAACAGAATTAGACAGGTGTAATAGACAATTAAATTGCCTTCTGAAACGGTATAAAAATGACACATTTAGGTTATTCACTAGTATCCTGTCCAGTACCCATTGCGATTATTATTGAACTAAACCGTTTTAGAAGACCTCAGATAACAATTCCTCCTATCAGAAGCTCGAGGAAAAAGCAGCTGCCTTTGCCAAGTACTTGGAGGAAACATTTAAACCGCAGAAGCCAGATTCTTAATTAAATATCTTCTACGAAGAAGTGGAGCGCGAATTAACTGCTCTTTTACCAGATGTCTCCTCCAATAAAGCCGTTTAAACCATCGGAAGTTAAAGCATTGATAATCAAGTTGGACAATCACAAAGCGTATGGCTATGACTTGATCACGAATAAAATGCTTAAGTGTACTCCAAGAAGAGCCATCGTACTACTCACGATCATCCACCTCAGTTACTTTCCATCCCAGTGGAAGGTGGCTCAGGCCAGTTATGATCCCTAACGGGCAATAATGAAACATCGTCATATCGGCCCATTAGTCTGTTACCACAGTTTTGTCTAAAGTATTTGGAAGATTACCCCCGTCGAGACTTCTTCCGATAATTAAAAACTCCAACATAATGCCTGATTATCAGTTTGGATTCCGTTAAAATTACGCCACGATAGAATAGATACGCCGTGTCCAAAAATATATCATCGCCTGTTTTCAAAATCGCCACTTTTGTTCGGCAGCTTTTATAGACATAAGCCAGGCATTCGATCGCGTATAGCATGTTGGTTTACTGCAATTAAACGCACATTAGCGCACATATATTTCCATTTCTTCCGGTCATATTTAGAGGACAGGTATTTTTCAAATAAATCATGGCGAAGAAACATCCAACTTTCACTCCATTTATGCAAGCATGCCATAGGGATCTGGATTAGACCCGCTTCTTTACCGTGTATACGGCCACAACATACCACTTCAGGAAGATGTTGAGATAGCGGCATTTGCGGATGACACAGTTTTCCTATGAAAAAGCCTGCACGCAGTTGAATCATCCGACCAGTTGCAATCTATTTTAGACTCTTTCGAGGACTGGACCCGCAAATGGAGAATCAAAGTCAATACTCCTAAATCGGTTTAGATGACTTTTTACAAGACACAGAATCAAGTATCTTGAAATTTGATTAGACCCTCGCTTATGCTAGAAAGATTACTATTGGTCGAGGGCAAAGAGTTAATAAATTCAAGTATCTGGGAAAATTAAAACAGCAAAATGTGTCAGAATTAAGCACAGAACTTATAGAATAAAATCCGCTTTATATTTAACGCAAGACGTATAAAACAGGAAATATCTCTTCATAAATGCCGAAGTTAAACACGACGTAACTGTGATTAAACCAGAAACATTATATGCCTAATAATTAATACAAAAGGATTAAATGAACAACTTGAAGACGCAGGAAGGAAAGTATTGAGA
Source organism: Coronaproctus castanopsis (assembly GCA_032883995.1). Lineage (NCBI taxonomy): Eukaryota > Metazoa > Arthropoda > Insecta > Hemiptera > Monophlebidae > Coronaproctus > Coronaproctus castanopsis. The sequence continues at coordinate 159,728,605 of CM065053.1, read as the reverse complement.
AGAATACTAAGAGCAGTGTAATAAGAGGGAAAATATAGAAAATGGAGCAACCACACCAACATATAAAAATAGTTAATATCGCAATGCGGAAAAGAGGAATCGGTTCTTATGGACATATGTAAAGAATAGAATTGAGTAGCAGGAAGATTATATGCGAAAATTGAAAATCAAGTACACCAGAAATCACGCACCAGTTCCTGTTCACCAGGGAAAATCGGCCTACCTGTCCTGCATGCAATACTCCTCTTACCATCACTCACATCCTAGTTTCCTGTCCAACATATACCTTTCAACGTCAGCTTGCTGGCCTTCCTCTCAACCTTCCTAACATATTACAACGCACTTCATCCGCCGAGACTAAACTTCTCCTTTTCCTCAAAATCACAAACATCTTTCCTCTAATCTAGTTTCTTACACCTTTCCTTCCGTGCCTCTGGCCTAAGTAGCAGGATACGGTACGGTCACAAATCAAAAAAGAAGAAAAAAGAAGAAGAAGAAATCAAAAATTATGAGTAGAAACCAAATATTATGCTTGAAAATATAGAAAAGCGATTACTCCTACACAAAAAAACTATTGAACTGTAAAAGTTTCATAAAAAAAAAAACAAAAACGAAGGACTAATACATTACAGACTGAAGAAAAGAAAAAAGACACATTGGAAGAATGACAATAGCTTGTAGAAAGAGAAAGAAGAATGCTAGTACAAGTTGAAAATATAGTTCATCAGCATTACAAATTTTATACACACACACATATATATATATATATATATATATATATATATATATATATATATAAAACGGGTTAGTATATGAAATTTAGGTGCTTAATTTTTATACATTATATTTAAATATGTCGTATATCAGTGTGTTCGATTTTGGCGATCATAATTTGTTTTAGTAGATTAAATAATGTTTTGGCTATGGTGCTGTATTCTTAGCTTGGAACACGTTTTTATCAATTGCCTGAAGAATAATTATTTTCTTAATTTGTTCAATCAATAAACCGTGCTGTTCTACATACCTATACTTTTCTTTGCACAACAATCTTTATTGTTGGCTCAGATCACGCGTCTAAACAATTTTGACATATTATAAACGGCATTCCTTGGATTTATACGGAGTGGAGGCGCGGACGTTGAAAAGCACAACGTTGAAAAATCTAGAAGCATTCGAAATGTGGGTTTTCAGAAGGATGCTAAAGATATCATGGGACTGACCGTATATCGAATAGCAAAGTTATGGAAAGAATAGAGCAAACTAAAGAGCTATTAACCATCATCGTGAAAAAGAAATTAGCGTATTTTTGGGCCACATTATGAGGCACGGTATCAGTTGATAGAATTAATTATACGAGGCAAACTAGAAGGATGTAAACGAAAAATTGTAAAATTGGACAGGCTGGTCAACCAATGAATTCGGCCAGAAACGGGTCTAGTTTTTCACCCATTGCAGCCAACCTTCGTTAACGGAGATGGCACTATGAAGAAGAAGAAGAAGATATAATGTGGTGTTTAAAATGTTGAAAATATTAAATGTAAAGCAAATTTTAAACGAATCGTATATAAACATCTAATTGATATAGTTATTGATAAGATATAAATAAGATTACTACTATAATAAGATTTCCAGAAAAAAGGCTGGAAAAGCACATTAATGTTGAAGTCATACAGCTCCTCTTAAACCATATAATTTAGCGAAGTAATGAATAATTCCGAGTCACCTGGACGTGTAACTCTTCGCATGTGCTATCAACTTCATCATTGTTTTATTGTCAAATACTTCGCTTAAAGAAAAAAAAAAAAAAACTATTAAAAAATTATAACAACAAAAAGTAGGTGTTTTAACCTAATGTGCGCATGTGAAAATGTTACACTGTATGCTTATCAAAACTGAACTCCATTGCTATTGATTCTCAATTTTCAATATCAATTTCCGGATCTGTCTGGAAATTTTACATTACCTCGAAGATGATTTTTCCATCTTATCAATTCAATTACGTGAATAGTCGTGTTTTTTTTTTACAGGAAAAAGCTTATTCAATAATAAGAAGAAAATATCATTTATTTAAATGATAAAATACAACACATTGTGTACTAAGTATACAAAAAGTTATCTTTAGTAGCTAGCTGAATATAATAATAAAACAAAGTACAACATATTATAATAAAAAGTTGTAAATAGAAATAGTTTATTCACTTACCTCCAGGTTGTTAGTAATCGTTCTTCAAGTGATATGATCTTGCGAAAATTATCTAGATAAAGTAGAACGAACTGCATTAATTATATTCGCAGGTTTCTTTCTTCATACGTAGATAACTGTAAAATAAATTGTTGTCGCTATTTAAGTCTTATGAAATTCACCGAACTTTTCTAAATATTTCACCTACCCATTCGGTTCTACGATGGCGTCGACACTGCCTTAGTCTCCGATTCAAGAAAGAACTATCTAGGAGCGATAGAAATTATTATTCATTGCGCAACAGTGAGAAAACAGAAACGCGAAAGCACTACTGCAATCTAGGAAAAACACTCAGTTCGTACGACCGCTATTGTACTAATTCCTATCAAACTTAATTCGTACGGCCGTTGTCGTACGTTTATCTCGTATCCAATGTGAGCTCGGCCTATGGCGTGTACTAATTTATTTCGATACGAGATCATCTTTACATACATCCTAATTATAAAATACGTATTGTGCGTACGCGTTTTGATATTAAAGAATACGAGTATTATATAAGTTATAACAATGTTAAATTAAACAAATAATAAATCGGTTTTATCTCACCAGCTGAAATGTTCTCCACGGTGAAGACTATATTCGTGTATATACGTGTGAGTACGCATATATATAAACAAAACAAGATGATAACAGTTCGATTGTAAGTACGGAAAAGAGAGATAAACAGTATATAGAAAGTGTAGAAATTTACGCGATAATACGAAATTGTACGCAGTAACGTAGCTGAACGCGAAACTATACAACAAAACCGGTTTCGGATAAACATAAAATATCAAAGACGAAGCACAAATCGGATTAACTCATTTTGTGTTATAGAATTCCTCAACTTTACGATGAATCGTTAAGTAGAGCAAATTCTGTAGAGTTGATCCTAAGACAGATTTTTCAGGAATCTTACAAGTGCACCTATTTCGGTGATAGGTGAAAAGCTGAAAATGGGAAATTAACTATGTATATACGTTTTGTATATCGAACATTTATACGTATTTTTATGTATATTAGCGGAAGGATACAAGATAAAATTCGCGTGAAAATCGAGAAATTCTGGTATTTTCATTTTACGTAATAAATGCATTACGAGTTGCCCCGCACAGAAGTCTCTGACAGACTACCAAAGCAATTAACGCAAATTCCCTATAAACGATGCCACAAACGTAATATAAAGAAATTTATTAATTACATCATTCAAGCGGAATTGACAGAGAAATTTCAAATGGCACATCTGAAGAATGTGAACAAGCAGTTGAAAAAAAAAACCGGAGTTCTCAAATAATATCGTAGAAAAGGTTTGCACCAAATTTCGACTAAGACTCGAGTAATACGAAGACTGTGAATAGAATAACACGCGACACTAATAAACAGATTGTCTTTAAATTATGTAATTGTTCAGAATTAGCGCGCGATATTTTATTTTATCACATTCGAAGTAAAATTGTAGCGTTTTCTGGGCATCTTGAAAATAATAATTTTCTCCTTGATTAAATTTCTTCTTTTATTTTCTTATAGCTTATTTAATAAGCATAACACACGATGATCTTGAAATTGGAATACACCTTTGGTCTACATAACTGGTCATTTCGATATTAGCCTTGCGCATTCCACGAATTACATATGTATATATATATATATATAACATATTTGTACGATACATAACAACGACCCCGACTTTGAAAATTCACGATGCATATTAAACAGATTTCTTTGGTCCTATGATTTGAAATTGTAACCATGATATAAAATCGACAATTGGCCGCAATCGTTGCTGGAATTTTTAAATATAGGTCAGCTTCCGTTTACGGTGTATATCATAAATTAATCGAAATCAACTCGTTCCATCCGCTGTCCTAGTATTTGTTTTTCAGTTCGAAATCATTTATCGACCATTTAACCATTCCAACAGGGCACACACCCTTCCTGAGTGTTGTGTATATATATATATATCACATTCAATATATGTATCACATTCAATATATCACGCTCGTTACGGAACGTAAGCGTGATGTGAATCAGAATTTAAGCGTGGATAGATGAATCTGTATAATGAGTTCTTTCGGAGATATCTTTAAGAGATCGCCACTCCTTTTTATAGTACATTGAGCGTACACATTACACATACTTACATACACATACACACACTGATACTTTAATTCCAATCCCATTGAATTATATACAATATTTCATTGTATATTCTTTTGTCTAGGATACAAATGCAGCGTTGTATTCGGTATTACTATATTTAAAATCAGCGAACCTTAGCGACGAAATATACGCCATCGGACAAGGACGGAATCGATGACGCGACTATTGCGTTATTAGAAAAATGCTTAACTGGTTTCACTCACACCTCACTGAAGTAAACCACGTAAGTCTATCTCTTTTTCATCCTATGCATATATATATATATATATATATACATTTTTACATTAGTAATCTGACACCTTTTTCTTTATATATCGGGATCACAACTTTTTGTTTTGCCGAACAGTAGTCCTGAGTTTAATTATTTTGTTGCACGGTCTACCGAATATTGTTTTATTTGATTTTATGATTCATTAAAATGCACCTAATTCGGTAGTACCGTAGTTATTATTATACAACTCGAATTTATTACATCGTTCGCTGAGCGTCGTAAAAAAATTAGGCATTTTTCTATTCGTATATGCAGACATACTTACAGCTGTCTAAGGCATATATATAACTTATAAAATAAACTATTTTCCTTTAATCTCGAAAAATAACAAAATTAAACATTTTTTAAATATACGCTCAATTAATCTGATAAGCCGAATTGATTTGTTTTAATTTAGTATATAAATTTTCAAAGTAGACATTTTTTTGTCAGTAGATTTGAATAATGTAAATACGGACATTTCTTGAATGGAAACGTTTAATTTATTTACATAATTATGCTTTATTGTTATAAACTTTCAATTTAAATAAATATTTTGTAGAATGTATAAGCGTGAGTGTGTCAAAAAAAAAATGTTTTTATTTCGTTCGTCTCATGTTTGTTTAATTTTCGGTTATTATTAGTAGCATCTTTCATTTCGATATAAAAAAACAGCATTATTTCAAATTACGTCGTTAAAAAGAATGCTCGTTTTTTCGAAGGTGATTGATCATCTTTTGTTTAAAAAGAAAAATATTTTAATTTTTACGTTTTAATATTCGATCTACGTTTTATAACATATTAAGAGACTAATCATAAAATCAGACGTAAGTGTATAATGTTAACAGAGCATTTCCTTTTACTATTTCGATTATACGTTATCAATTATTGACGTAGAATTATACATCGTAACTAATAATTATTCAATAAAATACAGTTAGCATTATTTTGATAGGTATTTCCGTGAGATGTAGTATTTTCCATGTACCGTACAAAACAAATCGAGCGGGTAAAAATATAAAGCAATTTATTATGAAAAACAAATTTGTTAGCATTGAACGTTCGTGTATCGTATAGAGAGTACCATGATTGAAAAGATTAAACATCTATTAAAGTTCTCAAATTTTGAAACAAAAAATTTCTAATGTGTTTATATAAATAATTCTAAAACAGATACGGTTTAATTCTACGAAATTTTTATTGTGAAACAGACAATTTTGCGACCGTTAAAAAGAAAAAGTTCATGCACCGTATAGAGAACACCGTGACTGAAATGATTAAATGTGTATCATCTACTAGGTAAGTAGAGAAATTACAAATTTTAATGATAACAACACAGCGAATAATTTTATCCGCATTATAATAACTACCCTCGACAATACTTTATATACGTCACATTAGTTGGTTTGTTTGTAATTTTTAATGTAAAAGAAATATTAAAATATAGGTTACGACGACATAAAATTAAAAAAATATGTTTATATCTATATCAAAAAATTGTGTTTTAAAAAAAATCCTCCTCAGTAGTTGGAATATTATAAAGTTTGAGAACCCTTGTTATAGTCCATTAAACAGGTTTATTGAAAACGACATTTTGAGAATCACTGTCAATGTGAAAGTTGTGATTTCGTTCTGGCCGGTGAGTTGGTTTATCGGTTCTTAGCTCTTCGACAGCAACTGGTTTTCATGCTGACGTTTTATTGTCGTTTGTTGTCGTTTATTGGTTTTGTCGCGGTTGATATATTTCGCGGTATTTCGTTCGGGCGTTTGTTTCATTTTTCTGTAACATTAAATTTAGTATTAATCATTTGATTATTTTGATTTTATTTAAATAATATACCAAAAGATATATTAGTCCATACATTCGTAAAGATGTGTTTAATTTCATATATTTGCATGTATATGCATATATGAGTGCTTAAATATATAGTAAATGTTTAGTTAGTGGTGATTACGTCCACAAACTTGTGAAACGTGTTAATTCATGTCTGGATTACGAAGATAACAACAATAACGTGTAAGTTTCAGAAATAATTTTTGTAAATTTCAATAAATAATTACCGTTTTAACTTTTCTTGTTTGAAAAATAGTTTCTTCACGAACAAAATGAAATGTTTGTCTGACAGAAATATATAATTATGTAAAAAAAAAAAATAGTACACCTGAAATATTTTAAAGAAATAATGTTGATCTCAACAAATGCGAAAGTTAAGAAATTCTATTTATACCACAAAACGCAGAAATACACATTTGTCATTGGAAGATTTTTTGTTATTTTATACAATTTTTTAACTGTCACGCTATTCGATGAAAAAAAACTGGTTGTATTTTGTAAATTAAGAATTTCACTCTATATTACGTTAAATAAAAAACTGAACAACACCGTATTGATGAAACTATCTAAAAACAAGGACGTTTACTCCTTTAGAAGTTTAGTGGAATTTATATTTAATTATTAACATTGCAAAGTATGAAATTCACTGATTTTTGTTAAGTACGTTTGTAACAATCCATCTTTGTTAAATTAATTTTCTTTTCCAATTCACTAAAATTTGATGTTTAAAAACGAATTTCAAAATGATTCTTTCAACTTTCACGTCATTTTCAAGCCATACAAAAACTGTACAAATAAAATAAATTTTATAATTATTAACATTGTTCTTATTTTGTTTTGTTTTATATATATATATATAAAATGCATTAATTTGTTTAAGTAATATAAAATTTTAAGTTTTGACATTTCTGATAATAATGTAATAACTATATTATGTATAACATTAAACATTCCGTATTAATTTAAAAATTCTGCAAATATTTAAAGGTACATAGGTAAGAAAATTGTTTTGTAAGTTTGTAGGTGTAGATTATTTAAATAGATAGTTTTGTCGAAAACTAGTTGAGTTACTTGTTAATTAGTTGGGTAAAAATTTTAATTGTTCCTTTTCTGTATGAAAATTACACTTTATTCGGCTATTTTAATGTACAATTGTTCTTAAATATTTCTTAGTGATTTAATATGTTAATATGCTCTCTTGAATTTAGATTATTTATATTTTTATGGCGTTTAATGTTCATATACCATCGTTTTACCAATAATTGATTTCACATATTTTCATATTAACAGACAAGAGCTACAACGATTGGTTAAAACGTGTAAGCTATGTTCAAATAAGTTTTTTGAAGTGTGTTTCTTTATTTTGTACTTGTATGTGATAATTTTTCATATAGGTAGTAAAAGTGGCCAAATTCAAAAGTTGAAATCCGTTAAATAGTTTTTTGGTTGAAAACTACAAACAGTTTAAAATTACACCTAGTAATATTTCACCGATTTACAATAGCGTATTAATAACTTTATATTTCGCGATGGTTTCAATTTTTTACATTGCACGTGTACTATTTTGCGTTTTATATATATATATATAATAGGGGGTTGTTTCTTTACTTTTACGTAAGTTGTATTTTGATACAGTTAGTAATATCAGCTAAATTCAATAGTTGAAATGCGTTGAACATTTTAGACAAACAACAAGTAACAACAAATTTATACTTCGTAATAATCTAACGGAAAAATTTACAAAATCCCGTTAATAATTTAATATTTAGTTTAAATTTTTTACATTCCATTTGTTCCATTTCGTATTCGTTGTAATTATTAATTTTGTTAAATCAATCTCTCTCATATAAATATATACGTGTTTGTTTTATGTACGTATATACTCGTATATGTAATATTTTAAGTTTGTTCCTTTATTTTTTGCTTATATTGTGCGTCAAATTTTTTTATACGAGTAAAGAATTCGGATAATCTAAAAGCTGAAATGCGTCGAGTAATTTCTTTGACCACCCAACCATATAACAAAAAATTTACACTTCTTAATGTCGCGTGAAAAAAATTACAAAATCATATTAATAATTTTATATTGTCGGCTAGTTTCAATTTCTCTAGATACAATCTTTTCGTGGTGAACTTTTTTTACAACTAGGTTTTATTATCCGTTGTAAACGAAAGAAACTCGTGCGAGTAGTTTTCTGCCGTCCGTGTTTATGGATTCGCGCCATAATTGGCAATTTCAGACTGTCTAGTGAACAGAAATTCAATTTGCGGAAACTTTTGTGGCACCATTATTCGCCTATAATTACTTATTCGGTCGCGTTTCGCCTTATTTTGTCTGGATTCAATAAAAATCGATTCAATTCCACGATAGACAATTGTTCTCGTTAATTCTGTTTAATAGCAATTTAAATGTCGACGATACCCGTTAGTTTAAGATTTCGTAAACGCAATAAATTTTCTAATCAACGGAGATGAGTTCAATTTTTACGTAATTTAATAATTCGTTTTCATCGTTTCCGAAATGTCGAGTAATAAAAAAAAAATTCAGACACAGTTTATACCGGGAAAAATTGCGAATTTATACGGATATCGACGGTGAAAGTTTAAAAGTTTATAGAATGTGAAGAATTCAAGCAGAACATAAATTATTTTTACGAAACGGTTATTAATTTGAATCTTCCTATTTATAAACCGGTTATTAATTCTCGAAAATTTATTAATAGTATAAAGTTTGAAAAAACACACGCATATTTTAAATATTATAAAGTTCGATGTGCTCGTTCTAGCGGCGTATACAATTTCGCGATTATTATTAACTAAAAATTAATTAACAGCTTTCTAGCGTTAATTAGCTCGAAATGTTGTATAGCGTTCTTTATATAATTTGTGTTGTACTTCGTTTTAAACGATATCGCCGGAATTTTCCGAATTATATTTTCGTACGGGATAGTTTTTCGGTTGGTTAATTTTCAAAATCCGAAGTCTAATGAAATTTTAAACCGACCGAGCGAGTTTAGCAAAGACCATCGATGAATATAGGTGGAAAATTCGCTATTTCTTTTCGTACCCGTGTGCATAATTTAATCAACAAACGCGTGTAGAATGTTTGCGTTATTCTTACTTCTCGGTTAAATTTAATTATGTTGTACGCGTGTTATATATGTATATGTGTAATTTAAACCGAACAACGCCGGTGTTCATAACGCTAATGTAAATATGTAAGTCATAATTAAATTAAAACTTTGTAAATTAAAAAATGGAAAAGCACATTTTGCATTTGGAGTTTCGTTTTACTGCCGTTCGAGGAAATAAAATTTTTCATTTCAAGCTCGTACCTCGTCCGTTAACAGTGGAAAAATAATTTTGTAAAAGTAACACCCTTTAAAACTTACATACGTTATATAATGTAAAAGATGACGATCTTTTTAAAATATATTTATAAAAATATACATACGCAGTAAATCGTGTAAAAAAACTGACTTTTTAAAATTCATCACACGGACGTGTTCGCAATAATAACGTACAGTTTATTTCAGTTGCGATCAGAATTTATTTCTCTTTTATACGTTACTATAATTATTTTTCTCGCTTTGTCTCGAGCAAAAACACCAATAATATCAAACTTAATTTATTGTATTAATTGTTGCTTCAATCGATAATAATGCGTTCAGCCTATCTTGACTCATGTCCGCCCGTAGATAATTTTGTACCATTTTCAAGGTTGAGAATAACCTTTCTCCACTGAAATTCGCTGCCGGAATATTTAAATAGATGCGTAAAGCAATATCTACATTCGGATAGATATCGCGGAGATCATGCGAAATTGTACTAATATCCGATATAAAACTAATATAGATTTTGAGAATTGCTTCAAATAACACTGCAAGTGGATACATTCATTACTTAATGCTTCTTCTGAATCATTTGGATACTTTTCGATTAACTTTACTGTTAATTATCTCTCAATTCATTCTCTAATTGTTATACGCTAATTAGTTCGGAAATTTTTTACCTGGAATAAGGTTCTCTTTTATGGTCGAAACACTAATTTTGAATTTTCGACGTTTTTTTTTTCATCTATAAAATTTGAATTGCTTTTAAAATTTTTTGATTCCTCCGGATTTTCCGGCCCTGAAATTGTGCTACTCTACGCCGTAATCCGCCACTGCTTTTTATACTTTTGTAAGTCGATTGTTTTTCAAGCATTTAATTAATTATTTCGTTTGTAAAGTAGGTTAACGTGACGTTAACATTTTTATATGGTAAATTTAAAAAAAAAAGTAGTATGAAGTCGCCAATATCGTATTTTAATATTCTCACACAGTTATTTCTTCGCATATTTCAAAAATATTTCTCGTTTGAAAAACACCGTCGAATTATGTCCCTTTATTAAATCGTGGGCTGGTTTGTTTCCTGGCTCGTTATAACCATTCGATAGCGCGATATTTATGTATAGGCTAACTCAAGGTGGATGCTACTAGTTATTACAAGAAATTTCGACTTCTTTCCAAAATTAATTTTGTAGCATAAAGTGCCTTAATCGATTTACGATGTTAAATATACATTGTGAAATAAGTAATAATTGTGGATGAGGTATTAGATATCTTTATTTTAAAAAAATAATATATATATATATTATCGTTTTGTAATGTTGTTTTGCCTAATTTAAAAAAAAATATATATATATAAATAATTAACAAATATATTGTTATAAAGCTATTCCTTTTTTATTTGTAAATAAAATTGTATGTTGCCTAATTTCTGCTTATTACAAATATAATACCACGTTAAAATTATTATTATTATAATTATTATTATGTTTTTTTTAAAAAAATTCGTTAGTTTTATACAACTTTTCCATAAAATTTGTTAGTTTTTTCTTTTTTTAAATTTCCAGAACTGGTAATCGAGAAGACGAGCTCGTTGTTTTAGTATGAGCATTTATTGAAAAAGTGAGTCGATAGTTTTAGAACAAAATCTCTAATATAGGGCATGTCAGTAGCTTCGTGCATTCTGTCAATTTTGGCAGCGAGGTGCAATGCACCTAAAACATCTATTTTGGATGACTTTTAATTTATTGAAAGAGGTTTTTGATATCGAGTTCCAGACAGAACAAGCGTAACAAAATACTGGGGGATTAATGCTTTATAGAGGATTATCTTGTTGTTAATGTTGAGGAATGACTTGTAATTAAAGAGACAAAGAACATAATGTATTATTCGTCTTGATTGCGACTTCGAAGATACTTGCTGCGGTGGGTAAACTTATCGTTATGCACAGACATTAACTAACTCTCAAATTCATTTTCACGCCATACTAGCAATGTGCTTTATTTTATTATAGTACACTTGTATTATTTTGTATAAAGTCTAAAATCTACAAATGGGGATTGATGGGAGTTTTTTATTTTTTTAATTTATTATTATTTAATTATTTTAGAAGTACTTTAGTTAGTAAATTTTGAGAAATATTGAATATTTTTTTCTCCGAACACCAAAATTTATGTTGTGAGATTTTTTTTTTGCGTATCCGGTCGACTTATACACCAATGTTTGTTCACTAATCTATAAATTTTAATGTGTCTTCTCCGAAATCACTATAAAGTCTTGATGGAGCAAATGCTCCGATTTATTTGCAATTAAATAAATGGTTTCTATCTTGCCTTTCACCATTGGCATTTATTATCTTCTGCCAAACCCCATTTAAATAGTTTTTTTTTCGTTTGCGCTGTACCACTTCGTATTCTATTTAGTGTTCTCCAGGATGAACAACCTAGTAGAAATGATTCTGTTGTCTGTTTATTGTCAGCTCTCCACATTTGGAGTCTTTCTACGTGGTCCGGATTCTTTAGTTCCTACACTGTTCTAGTCTAGATTTCAATCGACTTTTGGCTAATACTGTATAGCAATGTAATGGGTGGCGTTCATCATTTTCTTTTTTCGCTGCCACGTCTCTTCTAATTTCTGGTGGTGCTATGATAGCAAATTCGTATAATTTGAATATGGGCGTTGATCTTAAACAACCAATTACTACTCTGCATGCTCTATTTAAAGCAACGTTGACTTTCTTCGCATGCACGGAATGATTCCAAGCCGAACATGTTTACTCCTATGGGGTAACAAAGAGACAAATCCGATGTTCGTAGTAGATGCAATTTAGCTCCCCATTTACTGGGAATCAATTTTCGCATCAAGTTCGTTCTTGTCATCACTTTCATCTTGGTGGCTTCGCAGTGTTGCTTGAATATCAATGATCTATCAAGTAAGATGTATTTAGGATTATCAGTATGTTTCAGTTTTGTGTCACGTCATTTAATGCTTAGCTTGCGTTTTGCTTCGCCATTCCGGAGATGGAAAACGCAGGTTTGAGTTTTTACCGGATTCGGTTGCAGCAGATTCTTTTTATAATAATCATCCGCGTACAAAAAGTGTTTGTATTGATTCCTATCGGTTGATCATTAGTATAAATATTTAAAAGAATAGGAGCTAGCACACTGCCCCGTGGTAGTTTATTTTTGTTTTCTCCATGTGCTATCTTTACCATTTAATGACACATAATAACGTCTATCCTTTATCAGTATTGATGTTATCTGAGTAAATTTGAAATCTTTGGTTGTTTCATACACTTTTTTAGCCAAAATTCAGTGCGACACTACATCAAAGAGTGTAGTGAGATCCACAAAAACAGCACCAGTAATTTTACGATTTTCGAAACCATCTTCTATGTGCTGTGTTAAATGTACAATTTGTCATTAGCAATATTTCCCTGGCTGGAATCCTGCTTGTTGAGTAATAAGCTTCGAGTCAATTGTTGATGCCATTCAGTTTAGAATAACTCTTTTAAATATTTTGTACAAGTGGCATAGCAATGATATCGGACGGTAGTTTTTTGGGTCCTCATCATCTTTCCCCGGTTTCAGTAAAGTTGTGCCTTTCTCCAAATTTTAGGTATGGTTATTCTATTCATGCAATCATTAAACATATTCTGAATCCAGATTCTGGTTGCTATCCTTTTATCTGCTCTACATATATGCCCAGTTGCGTTTGTTCCGTGTCAATCTATACAGAGCGCTTCTGGATCCCAGGAATTTTTTGATGTCATCCAAACGTGTAAACGGTCGCGACTTTTTTCTCTTGCACTACGCCATGAATAATTCCGTTACTTTATTCGTCCACCGCTGATCTGTATCTTATGACATGTCCTCCCCACTTCCATTTCAGCGCGCGGATTGAAGTTATGAGACCTCATTTATTAACCCATTTGTTCTTTAATCGTTTTTAATTTGACTCTATCTAGTTTTTGTAATATTGATCTTTCTAAATTGTTTTGGCAGGTTCTTAGAATATTTTCCTGTATTTGTGTCATCGACCCTGTTTTGGGAACCGTAAGTTAAGAATGGTAGCAGGCAGCTGTTGAAAGCCTCCCTTTTTAGATTGGACAGAATATTGTTCTTAAATATTGATTTCATCATCCAGTACTTTTTCCATGTTATTGCCACTCTGCCGTGTATTTCGACTGTTAATTTGCTTTTAAATGAAATTAGTTGGTCTAAATATATAAGTTCGGTGACTTGTTCTATATTGCTATTTCCTATTGGTATAAAGCCTCTTTTTTCTTGATATAAAATTTTGGTTTTTTCGTTATTTATTTCTAATACCGATTTATTTCCCTTTAGCTGTAGACAGGAAACATTTGCCTCAATTGGTTGAAGGAGGATGCAATTAGCACCAGTTCGAAATTAATGGCCATGTCAGAGCAATCTAGCGCTTTGAAAACCTCTTCCAAAAATTGGAGATAACGGATCTCCTTGGCGTACTCCCCGCTCTAACGGGAAATATTCTCCATCTACATCTGTTAGTATTCTAGCTTCAACGTTGTTATACATTTTCATTATTAATCTTATTAGCTTTCTTTGACAGCCTTGATTCTGTAGTGCTTGAAATATATATGATTGCTTTACCGAGTTTGGTATAGTCTATAAAAATTAAACGTAATGGTATATTGTGCTCTATACTTTTCTCTATTAATTGATTAATCATGTAAGTGATCTATTGTTGAATACGAGCTACGGAAACCCGCCTGCTCAGGTTCCGTAGTCTCGACCATATTACGGTAGAGAAAATTTTTTGTATTGTTGGTATTTATTGGTCTATAATTTTCTATCTTTTCTTTTTTACCTTTTTCATGTAGAAGAATTATGTCACATTTTTTCCATTCACTTGGAATTATTTCTGTTACAATTATTTCATTGAATAACTGTTTCAATTCTATAAGTAACCTTTCTCCTCCATATTTCATACTTTCATTTATTATTTTATCGTGTCCTGATGCCTTGTTTAGCTTAGCTTTATTTACAGCTTTTTTGATTTCTGCTAGCAGGATCGGTGGTATTGATGTAGTGTCGTCTTTGTCCTTTTGTGTCATGTAATTTATGTTCATCTCCTCTTGGATGTTGTTATCATATTTGTATAAATTTTTGTAATAATGTATAGCAATTTGATTTATTAATTTGCGACTTCTTTCCGCAGTTCCTTTATCATCCTCTAGTCCTGTTAACCAGTTCTTTACAATTCTTAGCTCAGTTTTAATCTGCTTAGTACTTCTATTATTTTGTAATATCTGTTCAATTTGTTTTTGTCGCTTTTTAAATATTTCTGATTTAATGTGATATCTAACTGCTTTGCAGACAATATTTAATTATATTTTATTTTCTAGTGTTCGTTTCTCACGTTTTAATTGGTTTCTTTCTTTTTATTAACTGTTTTATTTGCGTAGAGAAAGATTCGGATTTAATTTTTGCACGTACAATTTTGTTTGTTTTTTCTAGAATGATTTTTTGCAACTGTGTGTATTTCTATTGGACATCTATCTGGAATTATAAATAGCGATTTATTAATCTCGAACTCATATTCTTCTGCATTTTGCTTGATAAGTTCAGCAGAATTTACAATTTTTTTAACTTTTCCTTTTCTGTTTGTATTTCGGTTGTTTATAGCAAGTTTAATTTTGAGTAGTCTATGATCAGAATGAAAATCGATTCGCGTCATGATGTCTAATAATTGATGGCATGCCCATTGGAGTAATTACGTAATCTATTTGCATGTTATATGCTTTATTTGGCGCTAGACATGTCCATATTTTTCCTCGTCTTTTTTTAAAGAGGTTGTTCATTATTTTAAAGTTATTTTTCTGACAAAATTTGATCAGATTCCAGTCTCTTTCATTCCTTTTACCGTAAGTATATGGACCAATTGTTCCAATTTCTTCTTTATTCCTGTGCCCTATCTGACTATTGAAGTCGCCCATTATTATAAAGGTAAAGGTGTGCTTTGGTTTTATAAAAGTTTCGGATATTGTTCTAGTTAATGTGTTATAAAATTTCTGAACTTCCTCATTCTCCGCCGACGAAGTAGGCGCATATACCTTTAGATGATCATCTTTCTTCAACTCCAAATCGATAAGAGCTATTCTCTCTAACAAACCTTCGAACCTTATAATTTTATCTTTAAGACTTGCTTTTACCAAGAAACCAACACTATATTTTCCTGCCGTTTCGCCTATGGAGTACATAATATGTGGGTACTTTGTCATTATAATGCTTTTCCTTCGTCTTCGTACCTCTGCTATTCCTATAACATCTATATTGGTTTTCCCCATAGCTTCTTCCAGTTCGGTGAGATTATCTGTGGACTTTAGTGTCCTTACATTTAATGTTCTTATGGTGAAGATATATGATTTTTCTGGGAATTTTTCATAAAAGTCTTTAGTTCTATCTATAATACTTGGGAGATTTTGGACTAGTGCACCATGGCCGTCCATACCATCTGGGTGACTTATTGGTTTCTTTAAATTTTGTTTTTTAGTTAAATTTGTTAGCTTCGCTTCAGTTAGCTGCTATTTTTGTAGCGCTTCGGTATTGTCTTTTGAACGTGTATTATGCTCATTTCTCAGCCTGGGTTTTATCCTTTTCGGTTGTTCGACTTTTGTTTGATTTTTAATTTCATTTTTTGCGTTATTGCGATCTTGTAAGGAGTTCGGTACTTTTTTTTCTGGATTGCGGCTCATTTTTTTTTCTTTTACAATTAACTATTTATTACGGCAATTTTGCCCTCTTTTCTATATTTAATCATTTCCTCCACTAGTTGACTCCTTTTTTCTAATATCTGCGGTGGGAAATCTTCCTCCAGATAAATACCCTTCTCTATGCCATTTTTATATATATATATATATTCTTCTTCTTCTTCTACTCCTCACTCGTTTTCGATTATGAGATTATCCTCTAATTAGGATGCGGTTTAGTTTGTTAATGACAGTGCCGGTTATGTGATATAAGTCCTATTCGGTGTGTTGTGACAAATTTACATTTATTACACTTGAACATTCCACTGTGGTTACCCTTCTTCTGTGTTACCGTCTTTGTCTTTTTCTTTATAGCGTTTTCTTAACTAACGCTGTCCACTTGGAGCGATTTTGCGCCACAATTTCCCATTCGACTGATGTTGGTATCTTCTTTGCTATCTTCACGTCTTGTACTACAACATCTTTGAAGCGAAGTTTCGGGCGTCCGCAAGGTCTTTTTCCGTATAGTAATACGCCGTATAGCATCCTTTCGGGTATTCGCTCATTTCCCATGCGAATAACCTGATCCAGCCATTTCATGCGCTTCTGTGTTAAATATTGTTCTATAGATAAACAATTGGATTTTATTAACACTTCTGCATTTGTCACGCTTACATGATATTCTGCTTATTCTGCTTAATAGTCTCTGGTGGCAAAATTCAAGTTTACGGGTTTGTTTTTTCATTATTGGCCATGTTTCGCTCCCATATAGCATGACTGGTATAATCATAGCCTTGTTCACTGCTAATTTGGTTTTTACCTCTAAATTTCGATTGCAAAATACTTTCTGTGTTAATTTGCTAAATCCAGCATTTACATTTGTAATTCTTGGTGCTACCTCGCAATCCAAATTTGCATCGTTCGAATTTAAATGAATCGACGATACTTAGCTGATTACCAGACAAATAAAAATTAAACATACTGCTGACAACCTGGACTACCTCTGTTTTATTATGATTTATAGTCAATCCAAATTCAACGAACACGGACACTAAACAATCGAGCGCGTTCTGTAGTTTTTGCGGATTGTTGTCAAAAAGTACCCAGATCTGCATATTGTAGACTAACGATTTTGAAGGTCTGGTTGCTGAACGAGTTTTATATTTCGTTAAATTATAAAGGCCTTTATCGAACCGGAATTTTACTTTTATACCTGCTTCCGATGACAAACGTTGTTGTAAGACCATGTCTATCATGCCCATATAGAAATTGAAAAGCATAGGAGCCAATACACATCCCTGCTTTACGCCAGTATTAATATCAAAAATGTCGGATCGTCCATCATTACATATGAATGATCCTTTTGTTTTATCATAAAGTTGAATTATCAAATGTAGTATTTTTCGTGGACATCCTACTGTTTTTAAACATTCCCAGAGTCACGTTCTGTTTACTGAATCAAACGTCTTTTTAACATCAATAAAGGCCATACGTAATGAGGTATCTCTGGTTTTCTCTACTAATTGTCTAAGGCAGAATATCATATCTGTAGCACTACGATGTTGCCTAAATCCGCACTGTTCTTCTGGCAAATATGAGTTTAATATAGGCTTCAACTTATCATGTAAAAGTTTACTAAATATCTTGCTAGCTGTACATAAAAGCGCAATTCCCCTGTAATTGGTACTGGCTTATCGCCGTTATTTTTGTATATAGGAACTAAAACTGCCTGTTTGAAATCAGCTGGTACCGTTTCTTCGCGCCATATTTTAATAAACGAGTTGTGCAAATATTTAAGCATCATTTCTTTTCCTATTATATATATATATCTGCTGGAATACCGCCAATGCCAGGAGATTTATTGTTTTTTAAGCTTTTGATGGCATTTGATAATTCTTCCAAACTCGGAATACGAAAATTTGTCTATTCATACTGAGGGACTTTACTACTGTTATATTTTCGATATTTTTTAAACTAAAAGTTAGATATGTTACCTTAAAGCTTATTTATTATACCATATCCGAATCCTTCGTCACGAGGTGTTTGCTATTCACGAGTTTCAATAGATATTATATTAAGTGAATTATCTAATTATGTGTAAATGAAAATTTTGCAATTTGTGGTCTGCGTACATATACTGAATTACGATGAAAATAAACTCACGGTGGTCGTAAGTTAATTGTTAAGGAATAAAAAAAGAAAACTCGTCTTGAAATAAACAGTGTCAAGCAATTGACGAGTGGCAACGAAAAGAAATCGTTTGCTTAAGAGGCCGTCTACATTACGTTATTTATTATATAAATATGACTTAGCTTCACACTACCGGGTAAGAATATTCCCCTTAACTGGTATATTATTACCTATACTCGAATACATTGGGAACATTTTGTTTGTTTCAAAATTCCGGAGTGAGACATACTTTAGTTCCACGGGTACGTTACATTTCAAGTAAAGGGAATTGAGGGGCGAGTTACTCGTGTGAAAATCAACGTGGCATCTTGTGTATGAACATAAGAGATAGATACAAAGATACGCATGATTGTTTAGTGTAAAGGCAGTACTGTCAGATATCTTGCGGTTCGTCGGTTACATAATATGTGCGAATAGAAAATTACCTTGTTAATACGTAAAGAATCCGAGAAATACCTCTGTGACTGTATTGTCTATCATTTATGGTAGTACATTTGATTTTTTCAATATTTCGAGTAAATTATTTATATATATATATATATATATATATATATATATATATATATATATATATATATATATATATGAGTATGTTTGTTTTTTACACAACACAGATTTTAATGTATACATTTATTTTAAGTGTGTCGTATGATTCATTAACTTCCACCAAAATTCTTTATTTTTTCGTATTCATATATTCTTCAATTATCTTTTGTATAAATAGATTACTTCGTTTCGGATATATTTTTCTTTTAATAATCGTTTTCATTATAATATTGCGTTTAAATAAAATGATTTATTATTATTATTATTATTATCCAAAGTAAATTTGCTCTTTCTGCTCTATTTGATTTGTTATTTTATCCATACTTTTCATAACGTCAAACGTTATTTCTAACCTTAATTATCTTCGTATTTTCGAATGAATATCTCTAACATTATCTGCATTATTGTTTCTTAATATGAGCTTCTTTGGCGGGACTATTATGAATTATGCCTTATTATTTTTATGTTCAACTCGCTTATTATCGCCTGAAAAAGTGTTTTCATTTTTAAATAAAATTGTTCTTTAACGGTCGGCTACAACTGCCTATGTACTTAACTAAGCAACCCGTTGACGGTAATACAAATTTGAGATATGCATATATAAAGATAAATTATCCTAAATAAAAGGAGTGATGCCGCACTCGTGTAGCAAGATCCTGATGCTATCTGCTTTAGAGCGTACTGCTAAAATTAAAAAACTGGAAACACGCTCGAGTAGCTCTCAATATCTGAGTTCCTGTCTTTTTCCTGTTCGCTGATTTACCGAATTCGGAGTTTCTAGATGACGTAACGCTAAAATAACTTTCGAGAGAAGACTGAGCGAACGTTAGAAGTTGTCGTTGAAGCATCGATCGTGGAAAACGTCAGCGACTTCTAAATCAGCGATAATAATTTTACATTCTTATTTTTCTATTATCGATTGTGCTGTGTGGATCGTTAAATGGAATGGAATACGGGTTTATGAAATCTGAAATAACTTTTATGGTTTTTAGAATCAGTTTCTGCGACGTAATAAGTTTGGATAAAAAAATCTGAACCGTTATGGTACCAAGTGAATATTCTTATTGTCTCCGGCATCCTGTCGTTCTCCTTTTTCCAACAGTTAGGTCCAGGCTAAAGCATGTCCCTTATTAAAGACTTACTTTTTTGTAATTTTTAAAGTATTTACTCAATTCATTTCTGAAATTTTCTTCAACCGAAAGGGGCATTCCTCTAGACAAATTTTTTTGCAAATATTACGTCGAAAATTTTGAGACACCGCGAACTGGAATGCAGGATCACAGCTACGAATTCCATTGTATATTGTTTTCATCAGTTCCGAATAATATGTGCGAATAATATCGTATTTATTTCGGTGTATATAAGCAGTATGTTATTATAAGTTTAATCTTACGTATAAATCAAAGAATTTTTCGATTTGGTTTTGTTATATATATATAATATAATACATATGGCGCTGAAGATTTATTTGAAAATATTCGCTGTATATGAGATAAATTTCACGACGCATTACGTACGTACTATTTAAAGCTTTGTATATAGAAAAAACGCATTTTGCTCTTAGCACTATTTTTAAATATATATATACATACATACATATATACATTTTTTAATGATTATTACGTTAACAATATAGTATTACGTGATACATTCCAGTATTATGCTATTAAGTAAATGCGTTAGAACACGTTATGTAATCATCATCGGTCAATGCGCATACTTTATGCTAATATACCTACGTTGATTATATCCACGAGATATTGTAGGATTTGGTTTCTCAAGGTTGTCAGTCCTAAACAATGAGATTGGGATGATCCTGATGTTAATGATCTAATACTATTACATATTTGTATTTCAAGTAAACAAAATCTTTACAGCATGCATACACGTATATTATTATAATTATTATATATATATATATATATATATATATATATATATATATATATATATATATATATAATACTATATATACGCGTATATATAGTATTGATGTTTGGTTCCACACATTGTATAATTAATCACGGAATGAAATTATTATTATAGTCTAAGAGCACTATAATTTTATCGAAAATTTACGTAATATGTTATTTCTTTTTCATTCTACTACGTAAATATCTCTCTTTCCTTTACCGACGCCGGGAAAATAATTATTGTCTATGTTACCCTATTCATTGTGAAAAAGTTACATTTTTAAAAATATAATTCAAAGTATTGTATTTGAATGGCTGTTTTAATTTGTCGATACGTTAATCATATAAGACTATTTCACCAAAAAATTTTGCGATTTTTAAAAGTTTCATCGCTATACACGTATTAATTATGTAATTATTTAATCGATTCAATCGAGTGTTGATACGACTTATATTTAAATCGGTGGATCAGGAAAATCCGTTATTCCGCTCCGTTTAAATCGTTATCAAAAATGTTGAATGTTAGAAAACCGTTTAATAAATGAGATTTTATTTTATTTTTAAATTTATTTATTTATTTAATTTGAATTTAAATTCTCGGAAGTCGAAAACATATTGACGGCGACAGCATCGTTTAATTAAAAATACGAGTTTTCTTCTAAGGATCTTTTCATACAGATTACTAAAAACGAAAAAATTTAAAATTACCCGGGCGAAGTTGTGTATTAACTCTTGAAAAACGTAATAATAGGGTTAGATGAAAATTTTTCATGTTTATATTGTATGTATATTTGTGTGTACTTATATATATGTGTGTGTGTACTTATATATATATGTGTGTGTACGTACGTGTATTCATACGTTCTCTCCTATATTTTTGACCAATTAAACTTTAATATTGATATTATATATATTTTATTTATATTGTATATATGGCTACGTTCATTCCTGTATTTCCTTCTGTCTTCTTTATCTAAATATAATTTTATGGGTGCCCAGAACAGTTTAATGTGTGTGTGTAAGTAGAATATGTAATTGAAGTTTCTATACGCATCCATTGTCACTAATGATTATAATGAAAAAAACCGGAATTATTAATTTACAAAATAAGGCATTTAATTAAACTCCTATTATTATTTAATGCAGTTTAATATATTCTTTATTTTATTAATTTGGAATTAACCCATAATACAATGACTGTATATGGACGACGCCTTGATTTCCGATTTGAAAAGTGACCGGGTAAAATAATTTTTAGTTAAACGATTGAATTCCGACTAAATTTTCAACAAGTCATGCCAAAAAATATGTATATGTATAATTTTGTTTTAATACGATTTTTTTTCGTTATTGTTTTTTTTTCTTTTGTTACACGAGTCGATTTAAATTCGTCGTCGCATCAATGATGGAAGAGAATATGCGGTTATAAGGTGTTACTAATAGTCTCTAAGGCGTTGAACAATGAACTAGATGGATGTGAAAATTTTATTAAATTCAGCATGTGTTTTGATTGATAAAAATGTAACATTTTTCCTATTATTTGTACGTTTGTTTTGAATTCGTTATATGCTAATGCAATACCAGACCTTTCGATTCTCTATTTTATATCTCTTTCACTTCGCATATGTAAACGAAACAACATGAAAAATCACGTAGGGATGTAATCATTTCTAACTATTAAATTTTGTGAATTTATTTTTTCATATATGTAAAATTTTTTTCTGTTTTGGAATGTAAATTTTTAAGTAGTAAAATTTTGTTTTGTAATAGGGAAAAATGAAAGAAGATAGTAATTAAAAATAGATATATTAACTGCTAAACTGAATTTGAAAATATCCTTGGTGTATGTAAAACTCGTTTGAAAAAATATATATATAGGTATATATTATAATGTTGACGTATTGGAGAGTAGTGATTTTATGAATTAACAAAACAACATAAAAACTAAGTTAATCACTATAAAAGTTACTTTATTAATGCAAAGCTTTTCGATATTAACGTCATTTTCAAGCATATACAAAAACGTTACAAATAAATTAAATAAATTCTTTAACTTTGTTTTTATTTTGTTTTATTTATTATATATATATATATATAAATCTATATATATATATATATATATATATATATATATATATATAACGTTTCTTAAATGAATTAACTAACTAAAAAGGAAATTGTTTATTTATTAATAATATAATACAGCTAAAATAAAGATAACATTATTTTAACAATTCATAAACTTACCTAAAAAGTAACATCGATTTTAAAAGTGTTTAGTTCGTAATTTAAATAAAAAAATATAACATTATGAAATAACAAACAAAATAAATTTATTTACTAATGATTTTTCTTTTGCTTTTTACAGTTTACTGTTTCGTAATGTTAAATAGCAGTGCAATCATTTTACATCTCCCCTCCAAAAAATACTGAAACCCTCTTTAATCAATAAATGACTTAAACATAGCGCTAATAAATAACTAACTTAATTTTCAATATTATTATGAGAAATTAGTTCGCTACTATCAAAAAGTTTGCTTCCTTGCGATTCTTTCCACAGTCGACTTCATATATTGTGTTTGAAATCTGATGGATGGCCTTAAATGGACCACCACGAATTTCAGCTAGTTTGTTACGGTTTCATTTATTTCCATTCTCAATGAAGACTAATTCTCCTTGAATACAGTTGTATTTTTATTTTTATTGATTTCAAAATTTTTCATTGAATTTATAACTGGTGTTTCCTATAATTTTTTAAATCTCGAATTCCTCTAAATTCATTTAAGACTATTGTTGATTCGTCACCTTAAGGTGTAAATATGATGGTGAAACTTTTGTTACACTGTAAGTTGTTTGATTATATTCGTTGGTATATTCACCTGTTATGACCAAGCTCTTTTTTCCACTGTTCATTTTGAATCGTATCCTGTTTAGTAATGTTTAATTTAAACGTTCATTAATCCATTAGATTATGGATTATTTACAGGTGTAAAAACACGTTTTATATTATTTTTTTCTAAATAGTTTTTAAGTTTTTTTGAGTTAATATAGGCATATTGATCGTGTAAAATTGTTCCTATCTGATGTTCTTTAGCTAATTGATCAATTAATTTGATAAAATCTTTTGCACTTTGACCTTTTAATGTGGATACAAAGGCATATCTCGAAAAATAATCAACAAGAATATGTAAATATTTTTTGAAGAACGATTACTTCCAAACCCTCTAGTTGATCCATAGACATAATTTCGTTCTTTTGCCGGACCCAGTTTTGATAATAAACCTATTTTCTGACACCTTTCACATTTATTTTTTAAACTAATTTTACAATTTGCTGCAAAATTGTTTAATGATATTATCCATATTCTTAAAATAATAGTATGGTCTAATTTTTTCAATTAGATGAGTAACACCAATATGACCATAGTTTTCGTGTATCTATTTTATTAATTGTAACCCAAATTGTGTGATACAAAGATTCGTTGTTTATTTTTAAAATATTTAAAGAAATCTTTTTTTTACTGCTTTTTTTGAATTTTGAATTTCTTCTCTATTAAATTCCTGATGTTGAATAATTTGTTCCGTTTTTATCATATTTATAACTGAATAAGCAGCATTTATAATAAGGTTGGTAAATAAATTTGTGGCGTCATCGATACTAGATTTTGTTTTCAGTGAAATGGGTAGATCGACTGAGTCATGTAATAGCTGTTTAAACTTGTTCCAATCAGTAAACATATTGGTTAGTGTAGGTTTTGTTTCCTTTATTCAAACTTGGTCACTAATCGTTAATATAACAATTGAATGGTCCGAAGATAACGATGAGTTGTCGTTAGTGAGTTTAAAATATGTTTCTGAAATACCTTTTGTTATAAAAAAATCTAAGAGACGGGGAATCATATTTTTGTCTGTAGGCCAATAGGTAGGCAATCCTCCGGGGATACAATGCTACAATGTTCAGTATCAATAGCAGATTTTAAGATGTTTCCTCTAGGAGTAATTAACCTAGAAACCTAATGCGTATGCTTCGCATTAAAGTCACCTCCAATAAGAAATCGTGTACCCATTCTTTTCATAAAATCTATGAACTGAAGAGCTTGTATTCTATGTTTTGGAGGACATACTGTCGCCAAGTTTAAAATTTTTTGCGACAATTTTACAGTGATGCAAGTAGCCTGGAGATAATCTTAACTGAAACCTGTCATAATATTATGAGGAATGCAGCTTTCAATAATTATTGCTGTTCCAGCATGCGCTTTATTGTCAGGATGTGATGTCCAGTATGTATTATAATCATTAATACTTAAAAAGCTCCTATTTGTGAAATGGGCTTCTGATATTAGCATAATATCAATATAACTTGATTGTAGGTAAAATTCGACTTCAAGTCGGTGATTTAGTAATATTATTAATACTTAAAAAGCTCCTATTTGTGAAATGGGCTTCTGATATTAGCGTAATATCAATATAACTTGATTGTAGGTAAAATTCGACTTCAAGTCGGTGATTTAGTAATCCATTCGCATTCCACAAAGCGATTTTGTAGTATTTCTTTTGAACTGGTCCTGTAGACGCCTTCATTTTTTGTTTACTAACGATTACATGATATTAGAAAGTGTGTTGTTTAACATTTGAGTTTTGCTAGTCGAAAACTAATTTTAAACATTGAATTTTGTTTTCGTTATTAATTATTTTATATCGTTCGCATTCTTTTCAAAATCTTCAAACCATCTTTTACCGGTTTGTTGTTTCCTCCGAAATTTTTCAATAATAATTTTTTTTTCAACATGTGGTAATGTAACTTGCTTAATATTCAGTTGTGCTTGAAGACTTTCAACCAGCTTTATTAATTTATAACGAGTGCATTCAACGTTTTTTGTTGATAACTCTATACTTAGTTTTTCACTTTGTTGTTCTTGGAGATATATTTCATTAAGAACGAAATTTTTCCACTATCCAAATATAATGCAGCTATTGCTTTTGGTAATGTTACTGTTAAATTAAGGAATTGGCCATGCTTTTTCATACTTTTGCAGTTTTTTTTTTACTGTGTTAATGTTAAATAAAACAGTATGAATTGACTCATCTTGTATTTATTCTGGAAATTTATATATTATTTCGCTTGTTAAAATTTTTATAGTTTTTACCGCATTTATGACTTTTAAATCCTGTTCTTCTCGTTCAGTTCTGATTTTTACTTGAATCGATGCCATTTTTAATCAAAATCGATTTATAAAACGTTTCTTAAATCAATTAACTTCCACTCGATTTTACCTGAAAACTAAATTGTTTATTTATTAATAATATAATACAGTTGAAACAATTCATAAACTTACCTAAAAAGTGAAATCAATTTTGAAAGTGTTCAGTTCGTAATTTAAATAAAGAAATAACAAACAAAATACATTTATTTACTAATGGTTTTTGTTTTTTTGTTTTTTACAGTTTACTGTATTGTAAGGTTAAATAAAATGAAAGTAGTGCAAGCATTATATATATATATTCGCTCGCACAGGTAAAGAGCAAGACCACTATGGTACCTCGCAGCTAAAGATTATTCATAGAACAAAATAAAAAAAATTAATCACTATAAAATAGTTTTATTAATGCAAAGAGTTTCGACAATCACGTCATTATCGAGTATATACAATAAACGTTACATATAAATTATATGTAACGTTTATTGTAAATGCTCGATAATGACGTGATTCTCTAAAAGCTTTGCATTATTAAAAAAATTTATACTGATTAATTTTTTTTATTTATTCTGTTTTATAAAAATTCATAAAACCACTACTCTCCGATACATCAACATTTAATGATTATTAAATGCACTGTGTATAGGAATAGTTAATTACATGTAACAACTGTGTTTCATAATTTCACGAAACGAGCACACGATTATGATGAGCATATATTTTTGCGCGTATCGTTTGAGATAACTTTTAAAAAATGTTTATATATCAGTTTGTATGCAGATTTTATTTAATATACATGTGTCGCTAGGATCGATACCTGTTATGACTTTTGTGATATTTTTTATATTTATTAATCAATTTTTCAATGTAACTTTAAAAAAAAATAATCCTTTATTCTTATTTTATTTACATTTTGTGTTTGCTTATATTTTATATACATTCCAGTTACATTTAGTTGATTTCAGTAATGTATTGCCCATATATATATATATATATATATATATATATATATATATATATATATATATATATATATATATATAATATTATATTCTCAGCGACAGTTTGAAACCTAATTAAGGTTGTCTTTGTGTGAGAATTTTTATACTAGTTTCTTGTCGGTGTGGTGAAAGTTAAATTCATTTACGCGTAAGCATCCGCTATATTCAACCATTTATTCTCGTATCACGCATAACACCCACACAGTTTTCATTGTATACGTGCACATTGAACATTAACATGCTATATATATATATAGCAATTGGTACGACGGTTTCACTTATGAAACGGTTAATTGGGAAAGATTGTTTTGGTTTGTGCAATTGTATTCCGGAAATAATGAAATCAAACGTAAATTTCAAAACCATAAACAGAATATTAAGAGAAACTTCTTGTTGCTTCATTTTTTTTTGTACAGTTTTATAATTGCCTTTTACTTCGTTAGTAGCTGTAAACGGTTTCAAAATAACTGGCGAATATAACTCTCGGATTTAACAACCTAAAATATTTTCGTCATAAAAACGACCAACATTAGGTATAGGTTTTTAGGTAAATTTCTCGGAAGTAGACAACTCGTTTTCTTCGATTGCTTAGTTCGTAAATGTTTAATATCTTAAAAAGAGGAATATGTGGGCGCATTGTAAGGTAAACGATAATATAAGTAATAGACTAAAATGTTATAGGCAACTGTTGGGTGATATTTGAAACAGATAATTCGTTTTGTAAATCGTTTTTTTTTTTTTTTTGTATTAATTCTTTAATCGTTTTACGAAGTTTTAACGATATGTTCGAGTTTGTAGGAATATTAGTTGCAATTTGAAGTAAAGCAATAAATTGTCTCTTCGCTTTACGTTTTTACGCGTACAATGTTTATCTTCTTCTTCTACTTCGTGCTTCATCTTCTACGCGGAGATTGATAATTTACAGGCAGTGCTTTAAAACGACTGCCCACAATAATTCTATCGATCAGCAGTCGAACCAGTCGCGTATGTCTTTCTGCTTACGTGTTTCGCGGACGCCCATCAAACCTTTCTGTGATATTTGCTTGAATAATTAATCTTAAAATTTCGTATTTAGGTTTTCGTATATCAAATGTTCTCAATATTTACACGTTATCGTTTCTTCATGTTGACAAAAGTACCTCCGATTTTTTTGTCCAGTTTATAGAGCACCTCCTTGTTGGTAATTTAAATACGTAATATACAAAGTTGAAAAGCTTGTATAATCTTCTGTAAGGTCGCATCTATTGTCCACATTTTGCACGTGTAATATAAAATTGACAATATGTAACAGCTGAAGCATTCGGCTCGACTCTGAGATTTTCTTCATGTTAGCCAACTTCGTTTTGTTCTCGCTTTGATCGCTTTTTTGTGCTATATGCTTGGGGATTATGCTAATATATTTAATCGATTACTCTACATTTATATTCGTTATTATTTCTAGTGCCGATTGTACTGAAATAAAACGGTTGTCCGAAAATCTTATGTCGTTAATTACGATATCGTTCATTTCGATTACCACCCGTTACTTTCCAATCCTTCTTGATTTATTACTTCTGCGTACGAGTTAAAAGAGCGGAACGTTCTTATTACTACTTTTTCGAAAGTTCGACGATGTATTTCTACTTCGATTGTCCAATAACGTTCAGATACTTTTTATCTATACCGGGTATTGATAAGATTTTCATCAACTTATCATGTCCAACGCAATTAAACGCTTTTTCGTAGTAATCATAATAATAATAATAATAAGAAAAAGTGTGCAAACATTATGATCCATGTCTCGGCATGGCTGTGCGAATGGCTTCCCGAATATCGAAGCCATTTATAAAGCCAAACTGTTTGTTGCTAATGTTTTCTTAGGCATTTTTGATATATCTGCGTATGAAATACGTAGTCATTGGCAAGGGTATAAAAGTTGAACAAGTTCTTTAGAATATTTACCGAACAAAATATATTATTAAACTCTTACGTAAAACAGACCGAGAACTCTGTCATTTCTTCGGGTATATTTTTTTTTTTGTAGTAACTCCGAATGAACTACTTTATTATTATATTGACGGCGAATGTACTTCATATTTTGTTATTGCCAATCTCTCTTCATTTTTAATCGAATTTGCGATGTATGTAGGTCACGTTCGTACAGATGTGATTGAGTATAAGATGTTTGTTATTTTTTAACGTTATATTATTTTAAAACGATTAATGTATGTATTGAAATCCAAAGCACTACGCGATCACGTAAGCTATAAAGGTGTTCCCATTTTAAAATAAATCAAATAAATTTCTGGCTTTTAAGCGTAATTTATTTTAATCGTTTACGCACGTTAAAATTTAATGTCCGATTTTTGCCGTTAGTTTTGTTTGTATAAACTTCTGAAATAACGACGTTGTCAACAAAATTAACGGCGATGTGATGTAGATTTTATAACGATTATTTGTTTTAATTTTGCAATTATAATGTGGCATACGACGATTTTCGTTAGCGACTGATACGACAAATTAAAAACAACGATATCGAGTTAATTAAAAATACTGCGAGAAATTTTAAAGGAAAATAAACGTACAGATATAAAAAAATTGGAGAAATTTTACAATAAAGTAAATTACTCGTTCTTACGAAAATATTTTTATATATTTAAATTATATACCGGGGTTTTAATCGACGATGACTATATCTCCTTTATCAATTATACGTAAATTGACCGTATCGTATATATTGGAAACCGAAAAACAAAACTGCGCCTGCATATAACTTATGCGGGCGCAGTTTTGATTTTCGGTTTCCAATATATACGATACGGTCAATTTTTAACCATACGGGATGAACTATATAGAATGTTTTTTCTATAAAATCGTGCACTGAAATGATAACGTATAAAGAAATATTGGATAGGGTTAAAACTAATCGTAAATGAATTGACTATATAGTTCAATTATCATTGGCGGACAGCTATTTTGAAATGTCAATAATTCTTTGCATAGCGCCATTTTTTTTCACGTTACTATAATTGCTTGTAACATCGCGTTGCATTTGTTTGATATATTTCATTCTTGGCCTTCTTGATCTTTTCCTTTTTATCTTCAGTTATTCACGTTAAATGTTTATTTTGTCTGAAAATCGACCTATCCCCTTGTATCTTCTTCCTATTAATTTTCTTAATAAGCCTCCATTTTTACGGATTAATCTAAATATTACTAATTTTCTGCGTCCGTGCTATTCTTTCCATTCAATGTAGATTGGGAGAAAGTAGCCTAATCTCCCGTGTGGGGCAGGCAAATTGGGTGATACCAACAACACACTCAACGGTCACCCATCCAAGTACCGTTGCTTCACTTCGCAATTAGACGGAAAGCCGCCGTTCTCGACGCGTTACGTTGAAACTCACGATATATTTAAATTATTTTAATAGTAACGCCTGTAAATTATAAAACACGATAACAGAACGAGAAAGCAAAAAATAAAATAAATATAAAGTAAAACACGATTCGCTTGTCAGAATTTTAGTAGAAACTCGACTCGATGAGAAAGATATTCGAATAATACAGAATTTTTGTTGGCCCGAAGAGAAAAATAAATCAAGATCTGAAGACTGAAACACACATGATTGAAAGTTGTAATACAGGTTGTATACTCCCACCTTCTTGTTTAACATGTATATGGAGATTCCAGCTAGGACTACAGAATAACAAATTCGAAATAAAAGTAAATGGGAAAAGAATCAGTAACTTTCAGATACGTAGACAGTTCAGCAATTTCAGGAGTTACTACAATGTATGTTGGAATATGGTATTCGAATTAACACACCAGAGACTACATTTATGGTGGTTAAAAGAGGGATCAGTTGTGTCATCTAATCCTAAACAATAATTTAATCGAGAAAGTTATCAGATACAAGTATCTCGGATCAATAATAGATAAATTAGACAACGATGAAATGGGAAATAGCGAAGGAAACCTTCCCAAAATGAAAACAATCGCTAATAATTTTTAAACTAAAAGTTAACGTTATTCCAGTATTTTTGTATGGAATGGAAACGTGGACCTTGAATATATCAACACTGTTAGACGTTTACAGACTACAGAAATGTTATTAAGAATTTCATAGACTGAAAAAGTTTCAAATAATGTATCGAAAAAAAGAAAGTTCATTTTTTTAAAAAAGAAATGACATAATTCTAAGAGGAGAAAACATTTTGTGCCTAATATTGCAAGGGAGAATTCATGATAACCGATTGGTAAAAGAAGAAATTCGTGGATAAAAAACATGGAGGAATGAAGTGACATTAATATCGGTAGACTTTGAGAATAGCCTATGCCGGAATTTAAAAAAAAAAAAAAAAGAAAAGACTACTTAGAATATAATGTTCGAAACAATTATACCATTCACCAGTGTTTTATTCTACCATGCTTATACTTAGTATAACGTGCGCGTAAAATTACGGCCTGATCGTATATTAATCTAGGTAAGATAGTGAAGACCGGATCTTGTATTAAATCAGGAAAAAACTGTATATGTAGCTGTATGCGTTTTTTATCTATTGCGGAAATAACCAGATCCGCTCTTTAAGACTATTCTCCTCCGTACCTACTAACTCGTTATTCCGTGGGGAATTTTCTAAGAGATTAGTTCCAGGTAATAATGGTCGTATTCTAACAAATACTAAATAGAATAGCTTCAGATTTTTATACGTTTAACTTTATATTCCATCAACTATAATATTTAAAAATTGTAATCTCAGCCATTTATCTGTTCTGGATAACGAGGAATGTAAAGTATTTAACTTAACTACATTTTGATCAGTTGTTTAACAGAGGAAACCGATTTGACTTCTCGTTAAATTAAAGGATTTTTGCGAATTTAAATGATTGTTTTTTTCCTATGTGGTCATTTAATTTTTAATGATTGTTGTTGACGGAGACCATATATGATATATATATATATATGTGTGTGTGTGTGTGTATGTATGAATAGCTAACGTTAACATTTACTTAAAAATAGGAGTTATTATTTAATTGAATGATTATTATTTCTTCGTGAAAATCAAAATTCTATATCCGCCACTTTAGTCAGTTTTAAAACGAATTTATTACAAATATTCTATTTTAATGAGTGCGCTTAAAAACTAGATGTGTATGTGTTTCAAAGTGTATATAATGGCGTAAAATGAGGTGACATATTAAAAAATGTGAATACGACGTGCATATGGTAATTCCCAGCGTAGTGTGTTTAACGATTGGGATAGCAAAGGAATAAGACAAGCTATGGCCCCATTAATCAGTGGTACTCGTTGAGTCTTAATGCGAAGTTTAATATAATAATACAATAATAAAAGTAAATTTTAAGAATAGTAAAACAAAATCAAACAAACGTTACA
This sequence comes from Coronaproctus castanopsis, assembly GCA_032883995.1. Taxonomy (NCBI): domain Eukaryota; kingdom Metazoa; phylum Arthropoda; class Insecta; order Hemiptera; family Monophlebidae; genus Coronaproctus; species Coronaproctus castanopsis. The sequence continues at coordinate 159,695,858 of CM065053.1, read as the reverse complement.
CTAATAAAAGTAAAATTTAAGTAGAACAAAGTAAAATAAATAGCCGAAGTAAAAGCAGTGTGAGTATTGAACTAATGAAAATTAAAGTATGACCTAAGAAATACGCTAAACTATCAAATACGAATATCTAAAACTAAGTATGGAAACCAGACAGATAAATATATACTAACTTAAATGCGTAACGTGTTACCAGAAGAAATCGTAGATGAAAACGTAGAGGAGGGTAGATTAAAACGCGAATTAAAAGAGTGGTGCGGAATGAGGAAAATATTGGAAAAATTAAATAATAAAATTTAAAAAGAGAAAGATGCAATAAGAACACCACAGGGTGTTACTACAGAATGAAGGGAAAAACAATAAGGTATATGAGCGTATATTACAGTGTAAATTAGAATATATTTGAGAATGCAGTGAGAAAACACGTGAATGTGAAAATGAGTTGTAAAGAAATAAGTTACAAATTATAAATACCGTAAATTATAAGGTAACTGTATATTTAATATGAATATTTACATTTGTAACGCGTAATAATATGATATCACACAAAATGTAAATACATAAGCTTGACGGGATAAGTAATTTTTGATGAGCAACCTAAAATAGTCGAACAACTTAAATCAGATAAAGAAATGGTCTATACGTTAAAAAATGTTAACAATTAATAAAAATCAACGCTTAATACAATAAAAGCAGTTTTATTGAATGCAAAATAAAGAACACAGCCGTTATAACTATTGGGCGGCCAGCATAAAATTTTAGGAAGACTAAATTTAGTCAAATAGTTAAAAACATCAGAGTAATTTTACATTAGAAATAGTAATATTTTTTACTTAATTACACACACACACATATATAATATATTATATATAACGTTTATTAAATGAATTAATTTCCACTAGATTTTAACTAAAAAGTAAATTGTTTATTTATTAATAATACAATATAATACAGTTAAAATAAAGATAACATAATTTTAACAATTCATAAACTTACCTAAATTTTTTTTTTTTTTTGATACCGACTCTTAGGTCATTAACGCAATGGATAATAATTCTATTCTCTGTTTGAGTAACGGCACATCCCAATAGATGAAGCCGCTTGGTTATATATTCTTAGTTATTACACAACTTTACTTACTTTTTATTATTACTATTATTATCGTTATTATTAAGTTATAAGTACATCTCGGCATTGTTTTCTTTTTAGTCTGCGGATTATCACAAAGTCCAGTGGTAGACATGTGCGATATTAATGGGTTCAAATTTTTGTTAAATGCACTATGCATTTTGTTGTACCGCTGCTTATATACCGCGACCACCGTTGGGACATCCAGATCATTGTGAATTATACTGTTGCGAACATAGTATGGCGCATCGGTCATTATCATCAGTATCTTCGATTGAAGCGACTGTATTTTGTCAAGATGCGTTTTAGCAGCTGATCCATATATTTCTAGGCCGTATGTCCAAACAGGAGCTACAATGGTTTTGTACAGCATAACTTTGTTTGCGAGACTCAGCTTAGATTTTCTTTCCATCAGTGGGGATATAATTGCCTTAATAGTAATTTTTGTTTTCTCCTGGTATTGATTACATGTAAGTTCCGTGTTAGGCGCCTGTCGATTGTTATTCCAAGGTATTTTATTGTACAATTACCATAATTTACTGGGCGGCATATTTCCCATTTAGTTGTAAATATGATGTGCAATGATTTCTGATCGTTAATTGTTATTCTCCATTTAAGTGCCCATTTCTGGAGTAATGATAACTGGTGTTGAATAAATCTTGACGCTTCATGAGGATCAACATGACTAGCTAGTATTGCAATGTCATCTGCGAATGTAGGTTCCAAGGTAAACATTGTGGTTGGTATGTCGGCCGTGTATATATTATACAGAATTGGCCCGAGAACACTACCTTGAAGTACTGACGCTAATATCCGCCGTTGGCTCGACACAACGCCATTTATTTAACCCCAAAAAATCTATCACTTAAGTAAGATCTGAAAAGATAATACATTTCAATCGGAAAATTTTTTGTATTTTGTATAGCAAACCATCGTGCCAAACGTGGTCAAATGCTTTGGCTACATCAAGGAATACTGCTGAGCAGAACATTCCACGCTGTAACACAGACTCAATTGCGTCAACGATTCTATGGCATTGATGAGTGGCCGAATGTCTTGGTCTAAATCCGAACTGATGGTTTGGAACATATGCATTTATCATACTATGAAGGAGCGGTTGAATTATTTTTTCAAATATTTTGCCAAATGTATTCAACAAACTTATTGGCCTATAGGACGAAACATCTGTAACTGGCTTCCCATGTTTGCGGACAAGTATAATTATCAATTTTTTCCATCTGCTTGGAAAGTACGATAGTCGTAACATAGAATTGTATATGTATAAGGGTAACAGAAGTACCTTTTTTTGGTAGATGTTTCAAGATATTATTTGTAATTCCGTCTTCTCCTGGGGCCTTATTGTTTTTTAAACCTTGGATACATACACGTAGCTTGTTTGGTGTAATATATGTATAGTTCCGACAGTAATAAATGATACTGCTGTTTCGTTGTATAACTTTCTCTGTGTGTTGTTGGTTCTTCATGCTGCTGGGTTGAAATATGTTTTCAAGGTAGTCATCAGTTAGCCTTTTCCTCGTCAGTTTTGGCCCAGGTTGTATCGGATCTCCTAATATGATGTAATACCGGTACGTGATAGTGGAGCAGCTTTTGTACAAATTTTTAATTCCTTTAGTAAAATAAAAGTTTGCTTGCTTTGGCCAGTATGTAGGTTTGAATGGAGAAACAACATCAAGACGTAGTTTCCCATTGAGAAGGAAGAGTTGCTCTCCGCGTTTATTTGGAGCTCTCGAACCCCAATGAGGGTGTTTTGCGTTGTAATCACCTCCACATATAAATTTGTTGCCTTGCTGATCGAATAGTTTTATAAATTCATCATTAAGCATGTGATACTTCGGGTGGCAATAAACTGATGTAATAATTAATTCAGTGAAATCGATTTTGAAAGTGTAAGTGCGTAATTTAAATCAAAAAATATAAAATTATAAAATAATGAACGGAATAGATTTATGTACTAATGGCTTTCCTTCTTTTGCTTTTTACAGCTTACTGTTTTGTAATGTTAAATAAAATGGAATCAGTGCAACCATTTTACATATATATATAATATTGATTTATTTATACTTTCCAGGCATCCGCGTAGAAACAAATTAATGCCCCGAAAATATGTAGAAAAACGAATTCGAAAGTAAGGCGGCTAATCCACTTCGCAACAAATATGGCTAGCGTGCTTACGTCATCTTCCTCTGTTCCTCCTTCATCACCGACGCTTAATCTCAGCAGTTTGCAAAAGGTAAATTTATCCCGTTTTTCATTGTGTGATAATGTTTTTGCGTATATGTGCGTGCGTGTTTTTTTTGTTTGTATTCCGTACTTGCGTACGTTGAAAAAACGTGCGAAAGACTAAAGCGGGATTTAACGGAATGTTTTTTCTTTTTCGAAACTCTGAAAAGTAAGAAAAATCGATTTTAATTTTATGTATCGATATTTCCGCAATAAAAATCTAGTCCTATTTTTTTATTTAAAGTTTTAGCACAGTTCCAGATATTTTTTTTCTTTTTTTCATGTTCTAAAAATTAAAAATATAAGATAGATTTATATTCATATTCTTTTTTCTCCATCGATATATACGTAACAAGCTTACCTACCGGAATTATAATTGCGTATATGTTTAATTTGTTCCAAAGGAATTCGTTTATATACACAATTTATAAAGAAACGTTAGTTTCGCAATTTTGAATTTAGTCATATGAAATTTTCGAGCGGAATTAAATTCGATTTGACAAAAATTTTGTATAAAATTTTACGCCTATTTATATTGCCTAGAAAAATAATAAATGATAATTAAATAGTAACAGGGAAAACCCGGTCTCTAGTAGAACAAATTTTTAATCTAAAACTTACTTTCCGTGTCTGGAAAACTCACACATCAGCCCAGTATTGTAGCAGCGTAGATGGCTTTGTCATTTACCGACCACAAATCGGCTATATTACAGTGTCCATTAATGGGCAGCACATATTCGCAGACGTTTGAATTACATCTATCATCTTCAATAATACATACCCCATTCTTTTAGATTAGCTTTATACCATGTCATTCCGGTTCTCGGTCGATTAAGAGACCGCCAAATTTTCCACAATAAATTATTATCTGGTGCCAGGTTCTCTTGACGATTTTGAGGGTTAGTTCCAGCTACGGTCTTCCATAATCGCTCTCTCTCATAGTCATAGCTCCTGGTTGTTCCATCGGTACACATGTTGTATTCAGGAAACCGTTTCTGAATACTTCTTGGAACAGTGTGACCATAAAACGGATGTCGATTTTCCAGCATTTGCGAGGCTTGTTCCTTATTTGCTGCTACTTCTCTTCTTATTTCTGGAGTCTATTTTCATCGAAACAGCCTGCTGCTATCGTTACTGTGTCATTCGGCCCGATATCCACCTGTTTCGTGTGACATAAATTTTTCCATACCGACGCTGCATATTCAGCTACTGAAGCACACAGGACTATTCATGATACTTTTAACATGTGCAGCTGGGCGCCCCAGCCAGATTCGGTCAGCTTCCTGATTATATTACCTTGTGATGACTTTCTTCTTTGTAGCAACACACTTGTTTGGATGTTAATGAACGATCCAAGAACACGTCTAAGTATTCTGGTATCTCACAGTGCTTCCAGTTTACATTCAGTTTCTTTTTGTATTTATGTTACGTTTGCTCTTTATCTGAATTAGGTCTTAGCTGGATTCTTCATAGTACTTTCCCTTAACCTTCAGAGCAATCGCATTTCTACTTCTTCAAAGCTATTTTCTTGTACTGCGATAGCAGTATCATCAGCATAAATAAATTCCCTTGTGCGTAGGCTGATCGTTCGTGTATATATATATATATATATATATATATATATATATATATATATATATATATATATATATATATATAATATATTGAGAATAGGAATCTAAAACTAGTAATAAGAGATAAAGTAATAAAAAAACAAGTCGCATGTAATAGTTTTTGTAGACTATAAAAGTTGATCGAGAAACTCTGATGTAAATATTAAAGCATTTGGTGTAGATAATAAATCGATAAGATTAATACAACGTACGTTTATTACAAACTACGGGAAAGATAAAATTTATGGGTCAATCTCCGAGGAATGTGAAATTAAATCCAAGCCAATTGATTGTACCCAATATCGTTCAACTGTGTTCTAGGAAAGATTATAGAAGAATCGGAAATATTATTAGAGTCAGAAAATATTAAACAAATATTGTCAGATACGATAAAGACAATATTGTCATTAATTGTTGTTTAGCAGTTTGCCGATGACACGGCGATTTTTTGTCACAAAACGTAACTTCCACAGTAAAACAGATTAATTTTGTAAGTAACAGAAAATGCTGATCTACAACACTCTTTCTCGAGTAGACAATATGACGAATATTGGGAAAATCGCTGCGTTACGTGTATAGTAAATACGAGAAAATTGAAAAAAAAAAGTTAAGTATTTAAATGATGTTATTATTCAACAAAATGTATTAGACGCAGAGACGTTGAGAATAAGGGTGAGAAAAATGGAAACAAATATGGGTAATAAAAAATCTATATCAATCACTAGAGCTTATATGCAGTTGAATAGTTAGAGCTGAATAGAACATAGCAAACTATGAAATATTTGTGAAAAATTGAAAAGAAAATTCTAAGAAAAATTTTCGGCCTAAGAAAAGAAAAAAAAGCATTCAGAAGCAAACCATATAAAGAACCGTATCTAGAAGAATTATCTGATTTTATAAGAAACAGAAGATTGGCTATATCTGGATAATTCGTGATACCAGGCTAACGAAAAGAATCAGTACACTTTGATAGATAAAAAGCTAGGCCGTGATTCTGAAACACGAAAAAATATCTTAGCGAATGACAGATAGAGGTAAATCAAATATATATGTTCGGTAGGAATCGACTGGTGGAAAATAAAGATTGTAGAATGAGAGTTAATAAATCTTTGATTTTTTACGCGGTACCGAACGAAATTGGAAAATTATTAAATTGATCAGAAGAAAGCAGTAAATGTAATGGATTAAAGATGCATAAAAATAAGATAAAAATTTATATTAGAAGAAATGTAAAACGCACTCAAAGACATAACATTCGTGGTTAATAAAATAGTCGCGTGTTCTCTATATTTAAGATAACTACTGGAGAACAAATTAAGAAACTAAGCTGAAACAAGAATGCATAATTAAAGTTGCAAGAAGAACAATAGTGAAATCGAACAAAATCTATAATTACGCAAAGATTAAGCTCTGGACACCGAAGAACATCGACAGTTCGAAAATACTTTTCAGAGCAATTATTATAATGAAGGTGATGAATTTTTCTGTGAATTTAATGGAAAGCGATCATCCGTACCTACGCCGATAAGATGAACAGATCTTATTTTGGAAACGAATATGGCATAAAATCATTACATTCGTGTGGGATTAATTGGTAATCACTATACCCTATCAGAAGTGACGACTGCAGAAGATATATGTGTGTATATGCATACACATAAATAATATAAATTATTTGCGCTAAGTTATTTCGATTTTATTGATGTCGACTTCATTGATGTTTTAGCGTTTACAGTGAAATTTTTAAACTATTTCCTGGTTCTTTCCCTACAATTTCCCCGATTCGCTTAAATTTTTCTTATTTTACATTAATTATTTTTAGGAACATCCATAAAGTACATATTTCTATTCTCACGTATTTTATAGTAGATTTAGCTTTATGATTTAGTTTAACGCGATCTTTAAGTAGTCGCTAGAAAGTACCTATTCAGCTTTCGCTACTTATATTATTAGCGTGAGATTTTATACACATATATATAATGTATTACGTATCGTATGGCATTATTGACGATGATTGCGTGTTTTCGGGCAGTAAGTTACAGGTGTTTTAATACTGAGAAACTTTTCGGTAATTGCTGTTTAGGAAATTTTATTCCACTCTTAAGACTTTCTTTACCGTATATCGAATAAAGCACCTTTAACTTAATATTTATCAAGCTGGATTTTATCTCGCCATTTTCGCGTGTGAAACATTAGAACGCAAATATTTTATTTTAATGATGCCAGTCGGCGCACGCGAATTACCTGTTTGTAGTTATTTTTTTTTAGAAGAATAGAAAACGAAAAAGGTTCCATTATTAGTGTAATTTTTTTGTTTGTGTTATTGGTGCATATTTGAGGTGGTCTCATTTATTCGGTATTTGAAATTTGCGTGATAAAACCTGCTTATTTCTAGAGGATCGTTTATAGTGTTCGCTTAGGCGTTCGAATGTAAACGAGAATAAAAGTTATTTTCTTCATATTACAGAAAATAATCCTTAAATGTAACGGGATGTTTAATATTTATCCCGGTACAGATATGCGATTTGATTTTTATCATAGAAGGATTACAATAAATTCATTTAGCTAGTTTAGAATTAAATATACGCGTATTTAAAAATGGAACTACTCTTTTAGATACAATATTCTAGAATATCTTATTTTCTGTTATAACACGCAAACGGCGAATTTAATAAAATATAAACTACTGCCTTCCTTAATCGCATAAATATTTCCATATTGAGATTTTAAACGTTCGCGAAATATTGATGAATACGTGAATTTTTCAAATTTTTGAATGACTTCTTGCTTTTAATCGTCAGAAGGATTTGTAAAGAGTCTTTTTCGACCGATTACCCTTCACAATATTTGCGTTTTTTTTATATATATATATATCTGATAATTAGACGTTAGACTATATTACAAAAAAGAAAATGAAAAACTTTAAAATATTAACATACAAAGTAGTCTTTAAAAAAGTAATAGTCTTAATTGGTTATTTCGATTCATTGCTGGATGTAAGTTTATCCTTCATTTCTTTCACTCCGTCCGGGTGGTTAACCTTGTTCATACATTTTATCGATCCTTCAGCTTTCTGTGTGTATCATTCCACCCGGCGTGTGACTTTAAGAGGAATTTTCCGTGAGGTGTATACTTTGTTGTTTGTTTGTCCATGTATACACTTTCTTTAGCTATACGTCCCTGCCCAATTCCACGTTTGCTGCGTTACTACGACGTCTATTATTTTAATTAGTATTTACATAAAAGAACTATTTTTTTTTTTAAGTTTCAATTTCTTATTTAATTTAGGTATTAAGAAAAAATAATAATAACTAACATATTACAACATTCTTCGTTTTATTTCTCTAAATAATAAATCAACAGCGAGTTTGCAATTAAAATAAATTTACTATTTCTTGTTCATCTTTTCGTAGTGTCCTGTCTGTTCAATAAGATTGGCGGATATTTTTGAACTAGTGACGTTGTTTTGAGTTGACTGGTGTCTTTTCGATGTTTTTATCCGCGACAAAATTATCGCTTTCTATTTTGTCTCGTATAATTTTATTACTTGCATTCGTTCATATTTGTCGCCCCTTAAGATAGGATGCCTATTTCCTTAATGATGGTTATAATCTTTTTACATGTTCTTTCCTCCTAAATTTTATTACTCTATACAGACCACGATATTTTCAGAATTCACCCGAAGATCTGTATTTTGGACGCTTCATAATTTTCCCATATTTTTAACGTTCACGCTTCTATTCCGTATAGTACAATTGAATTTAATCATTCTGTGTCTTATTTTTAAAGCCATTAACTTTAAGACTCTTTAGATTGTTTCCCTTTTTTTTAATTCTGCGCGTAGAATTAAACAGCGAACATCCTTAACTCGCGCGTATACCTTTTTTACATAAAGTGTAACATATGTCTGATTTCTTTTAAATCGTTCTCTGTTTATAATATATCCGTTTGATTGTACTTATATCTTTTTCGACTATTCTAGTTTTTTGTAAGCAAATTTATTATCGTGCTTTACCGTATCAAATGCCCTCTGCGTGTCCAGAAAGTGTCGTTATTTAGCTCCAAGAATCTTGTTTGTGTTAATTTAGTGACGATCGATATTGCATTTCTAAATGAAATTACGTCGATATCGAAGAAAAATTTCCTTAGTAATATTTTGAACGTTTAACGCAGTTTTCATTGAAAATTGATTAGGAGTTTAATTTAAAAATTAAATAAAATAAAAATACTTTTTATACCGTATCTCAATTCAAAACAGTCTACTAGTTTCCACTATAATATCATCATCAGGACTGAACGAAAAACTAATAAAAACGAAGAACAAGCAATAAACTCAACCTTCGGTAAACAAATCTAGATTCCGGAATTTATTTTTAAATCACCTGAAGGGGGAATTTGAAAAGGCTTTTCTAGAGTTTCGCGTGAATTAATAACCGGGCTGTTTGTAGAAACGCGTAAGATTTGAAAGTAAGAAGCAGTATCAAATGAGTGTTCATTACGTAGAAAAATTTGAAAGATCAGTTCATTTGTTTTTCCATAATGTGCCGCATGTTCTTTAAATCTAATTTCAAAACTGCTAGTAATTTTTATGCTGTAACCAATGCAACTAATAGACTATTTCGATTAAATATATATATATATATATATATATATATATATATATATATATATATATATATCGTGATACAGTATAAAAAAACTGCGTCATCCAAGAAGCGCTATCAAAATAAATTTTCGGGGCTAGTACTGGTTTGTTTAAAAGTTAAAAATGTTATCTTGTAGCGATCAATATTGAGAAAAGAACGAGGTTAATTTAAAATAAATACGACAGATAGTTATCGGCAGAGTGCGATAAGGTTACGATGGAAACCGTAATAACCACAAAGTTTTTTAACCAGCGCGAACAAGCACTGTTGTTGTTAAAAGATGTTTCCCTAATGTTTCCGAAATAATTATTTTATCCTCAGTTTAAAATCCCATAGTATAAACGCTTCCGTTTATTAACATAATCGATTTTTTAATCCTCTTTTTAATGGTGAATTAAACTATAATCTATTTGTAAGAAATGACGTACTTATAAGGTGGAAATTTTAGTAAAATAAATTTTAAACAATTCTGAAGACCTTCTTCATAGTATAAATAATAGATTTATAGTCGTTGTTAAATAAAATGTTCATTATAGTCTTCAGTCTCTCTCGTCGTGAAAATTTCAGATCATGTGCAATATCCTTGGACACGAGGTTTATCTGCGTGTTCATTTTTTTGCACAAAAAAAAAAATACAAAAAATTACTACCTCCGTGCCATACTATATAAATTTTAATTACTTAAGCGAAACTTCCTGATTTGAATATTCTAAAAGTCATGAGAAACTGCGAATATCAGTCGCTGAGGCATAGGTACAAGAAATACAATTGTGTACGTATTAAACGTAAACTTTATACTTTTAACTTTCGACTTACTACTATTATTTTATTCGGAGCTTACATCTATATTATTATATTTCTACACTTATGCATTTCGTATGCATTTCGTACGCATTCCTTTGATAAAGATTCGTGTAATCAATATTAACGTCCTCTTCCCCTTTTTGTCTGTTCTAAGGCCTTTCTGTTTTATTTCGGTTTTTCAACACAAAAGTTAAATTTTCAACTTCTATAAATATGTACGTTATGTTATGTATATTTCTTACGTAACTCCCAATTATCACAGAGATGGCCGTGACACCGCACTCCGTGTAACATCATATGCACGTTCATCTGCGTTGCATATAATTAATTCCTAGAATGTTAGCCCATTTTATACGTACAAATAAATGTACAGCGGTTAGTACGACGTTGCCGATATGTGTTCAATGTGTTATGAATATCTTAGAAATAATTCGATGCGCTTATCTTGTTCATTTTCATTTTTGTGCGCATAACTTTTTAAATCAGTTTTTGTTCATTTGTTAATTTATCCAGCGGTTCGGTTAATAATCATCAATTTGTAATCAATAAAACTGTATATAATTTACCGTTATAATTCCAGTATTAAACTCATCTAAAGACCCTTCAAGCAGAGAGGTCATCACCAGATTGCTCTTGGGTCATACGCGTTTCACTCATACGTATCTTATTAATAAAACTTTGGCTCCATTGTGTTCCGACTGTAACATTATCCTCTCTATTTCCCATATTCTACTTGATTGTCCCTCGTACTCCTCCCTTCGAGCGTCTCTTAATCTTCCTCCTTCGCTTCATCTCCTCTTCAAAGATGAACATGTTTCATTGTCGAATCTAATTATCTTCCTTCACCCGTTTCAGTTTATACTTTAACTAGGCTTTTCTGTCGTAATAGTTAGTTGCCGGATCCGAGACGCTATTTCTATATATGAGATATTAGTTTAAACACATCGTCATTACAAGACTCTATAAATCTGTCATAACCGCAGTAGCCTTAATATGTGTACAGTTGAACTGGGTGGTCTTGCTTTTCACTGAATTTACACTTGTCGTCGGTGCTTATTTTCCTTTGTTTTGGTTTTCCATTGAAGCCAATTTAATTGATCTTTTGTCCGTAGTTTTTCCTTTAGTGACACAGGAACCAGAATTCTTCCATTGTACTATTCGTGTTGTGCTGACCTTGTCAGATAAAGCGACACTATTATACATGAAAGCTTTTGGCCTTTTCAACCTTTCGGGTACTATAATATGTCCAAGCATAGGGTGACTGAAATCTGTATCAACCGTAGTTCTTTCAGTGCTGGAAATGACATTTTTTCTTATATATGGTGGAGAAATATCGCATGATAAATAAAATAATTCAGTCTTTGTAGGTCTAAGACAGCTCGATAATCCTGCAAGTATCGTTTAATGCTATGCACACTTTCTTAACATGCGTTGAGCCCGAAGATGAATATCCATATTTTGCTGCTGAGAAACACAGTGTCAAACCTGTTTCTTGGAAGACTCTGGCCTAGCTCCCCATTTTGATGAAATCAGCTTGCGAATAATATTCTTCCGAGCAGCTACTTTCATTTTTAAGGATTCGCATCGATTCTTAAAAGTAAGTGACCGGTCCAATGTCACGCCAAGCTATTTCAGATGTTCGTTGTGATTTATCTGTCCGCACCATTCGAATGTCAATTTACACTTTGATTTGTCATTTTTCAGATGAAATGCACGTACTTGTGTTTTACTTGATTTAATCCATTAATTCTGTAAAACTTGTCCACCTCGTGTAACGCAATCTGTAGTTTGTTCTGGACATCGGCGTGTGTTACGCCTTTTGTTGTAAATAGCTAAGTCGTTAGCATAAAAAAATTCTTTGTGTTCTTACTCATTGGCTGATCATTTATATATATTATACAATATAGGTGTCAGTACACTGTCTTGTGGCAAACTGTTTTGTTGTTTTTTCCATTGACTTTTCCTTTCCTTGGAATGACACATAAAACATCCTCCCTTTCAGTAAGTTTTGGACTACTTTTGTGAATTTTAAATCTTTACTTAGGTCGTATATTTTCGTTAACAATCTGTTATGATTTACTGTATCACAGGCTGCACTAAGATCTACAATACAGCAACAGTAATCTGTTTTCTCTGATATCCATCTTCAATATGTTGAGATAGATTTGACAATTAGCTTTTACTAGGATTTCCCTTTACGGAAATCCGCTTGTTCTGGTATTAAATTACTTTCAATTGTATCCTGGATACGTACGAGAGGTGTAACTTAACGTTAAATGCAATTTAAGTATCGCCCAATTGCTGCAAGTTTCTAATTTCGGAAAAAGTAACGTGCGAGAGTTTTAACCTTTGTGCCATTTTAATTTCTGGATGAAACATCGTTGTTTAGACCACTGATTCATTTGTAACATTTATCAATAGTAGAAGCTGTTGTGACGTGATGCTAATAATGGATCTCTGAAACCGTCATGATATATTTTTTGAAACGAACAATTATTTTAAAGATACGAACATACACATATACATATAAGTATGTATGTATGTTTGTATCTTACCATATATATACATACGTGTAATTTATTAAGCAAGTAAAAATTACCTGGGAATTCCGAATTTTGAACCTCATCCCGAATACACCTCATAACTTTTAGAAATTTCAATTTTTCCTATTGTTTTTCCTTAATAATATCTGAATTTAAGTTAAAATTACAGCTCGATCGCCTTAACTGTTCGAATATTATAAGTTTAGAATTTTGATTTTTATTGCATATGTGTTAGTAAATATAATTAAAATTTTATATCTCATGTACCACCGTTTCCATTTAAGTATCGGATCTTCCGGAAATATTTATTAATCGATGAAAGGATTATTTTAAGGAACAAAATCCGATCGAAAAGTCTTAAGATTCATTTTTTAAAAAAATTATTGAAGTTGGTCCGTTCTAATATTTATCAAAACTTAAATTTTTGGTTATAACGGTGGAAATTTATAAAACGAAAATATGTACAATTTAAATTGTACCGGTTTTTAAGAGTACGCGATTCTTATCTAAATATATTTTACGAAATTTTAAGCTGTCATCCAGGTATTGTATATATTAATACGTATATTATTGTTTTAATAATTTAATTACTTCTACGGGCATTTAACATTTTGTTCGCTAATATTAATGGTTATCGGTGATTATATTTTTCTCGGGAAATCATCGTTTTATTACAAATACATTGTTTTCGCAAGTTCGAAAAATGCTCCTGTTTAAGATTTGTAATTTATTTTTAATATATATATATATATATATATATATATATAATATAAGAGAAGCGTAACGAAATAGTTAAATAATTGTTAATTATAAATACAGTTACGTCTAAGAGAAAATTACGAGTAAAGTTACTTAGTCCCATAACCATAGAGTCTATAAGCAATAGTAGCTGCAATATCAGATCTTATGGTTTAAATCGTTCTTTAAGTTATGTTAACTTTGCGAAGTTTAATATTTTCAACGTTAGTACATCGGTGAAGTCTCTTCTGGGGTTATTTAGTTCGATAACCAAAATCTCTAAGAGTAGCTACAATATTAGATCTTATGGCTTAAATCGTTTTTTTAGCTATGCTAACTTTGCTAAGTTTAATATTTTCAACTTTGGTACGTCGGTGAAGTCTCATCTGGCGGGCAATTCAGGAATTTTTAATAAATTTTATTTAAACGTCGAATTGTAAATAATTGTTTGCTTTCTATTCTGTCGAATTTTATTCGAATTAATTTTAACTAAGGAAATTTGTTATGAAAAAATCTGAAATTTCTAAACTTTGGTTGAAATGATTATATCGAGTACATTGGACCGAATCACGTGATGACGATAATCTCAGGGACACAGAAGTAGGAAGTAGTTTCCGTTATTCAGTTTACCATAATTTCCGGACCACGCTACATATGGCAAACGTTCGTTATGTAGTAACATCCGCTTGTACGATTTACATAATTGTTTATTTATAATTACTCTCACGTTTAGGAAAAAATTGTGAGAGACGTTCGTCCAGCAGTGGACTGATAATAGTTAATGAAGAAGAAGAATTACGTTCGGTATAAAAAATTTAGTTATACTTATTATCAGTTTATAAAGCGTCACAATAAATTATGTCCACTTTATTGTTTGATGAATAATCTTCTGTGTGTATGTGTGTGAATTGTGGCATTTTTCATTTTTAGGGGAATTTCCTCATTTTCAACACAAACTCTTCATGTACAACATTCTTCGCTTTTTTCCCCTTTCATGTAATATACGCACCCGGCGATACGAGGTCATTATAGAATGAGGAAGATGCACACATATGATTGTGCGGCTCTCTGTAGTCATTAACTATTGGAACGATTATCCAGCGTCTTACTTTATTATTACCATTCCTTACTTTTATTTATAATAATAATATTAGATTATGATTATAGATATATAAGTGGAGTGGATGCGTGCGTGTGTTTCTTAGTGCGTAAATTTTTTTTTATAAATATTACTATATATATATATATATATATATATATATAATCAACATTTATAATACATATTTCAGTATTTATAATATGTATTGTACAATTCGCGGATATGCGCATTATGGTCGCAGCACACGTGGTCGTAATATAGTCCAACATATAATTGCCATCATGTGCATCCTAGCTTATCAAAAATTACCGTAGCCTAGTTTTTTTATCTGTGTGTGTGTGTATGTGCAAGCATTTCGTGTGTTTCGGGAGACACTATAATACATCTTCGTGGTTTCCTTATTTCTATATGTGTAAGATGGCTAAGTATTTGTGGAAGTCTAATCTCATATTTTTTTCTAGGGTGTCCCCACACATATTTCTTTACATTCTGCGCGTGTTTTCTTGCGTTCCCAAGAATTAAAGATTGGCGCTATTCTAAAAAAATTTAATATCGGTTTAATACGAAGAAATGTGATTGATTATTTTTCGATGTGGTATTTTCTTTTTAGAATTTAGTCGAAAGTTGTGTTTTCGTTAACTGTTTTATTCGATTTGAAAATCCAATCATTCACACGATGGAGGCCGATGGTTTTTGGATACAAAGTGAATCTCCTTTGCCCGGTGAAAAAGTAACCCTTAGCTTAGGCAGACGTTTTATCGACGGATGGTGCGGTTTAAAATACATGCGAGGTCTTAGACGTGGCAAATACGACGTGGTGAAAATTCAGAGACAAAGTGTAAGCTCGTGTTGCATCGATGAAGATACCACCGATGATTGCCGAAATCGTCGAAACATGTACGACGGTTTATGCTCTTGTTTAAAATGGTTTCCAGCGTCTAAAGCTGTTATAGCATCGACGTCGTCTGCTTCTTCTTCTAGAGTTGTTACCGATAAAAGTTTACCTGGTTTTTGCGATCGTCGTAAGTTATCGTATGTAACTGTAGCCAAAAAGGATAACTCATCGAACGATTATAACGGTCGCGGTCGAACCGTCGTCATATCGGATAGGTCATCGTCGAAAGTATTTTACGACGGACTATTACCGTTGTCTTTCGAAAGGAAAATTTTCAAACGGAAAACCAGACCACCTCTCGCTAATTTGACGGAGAATTTTGAAAATTTTTCGCAGACGGTTAGTACAGTCGATTTGACGTTTAAAAATAAAAAATAAATTTAAAAATAATTATCGTAAGTAGTAAATTGCGTGGTTTTTTTTTTGGTTGCGAAATATAAACTATGTTGAAACTAGAAAAAAACCAAAAACAAACATTTTACACTATTTTTAGCTATATAACGAAAGCTTACTTTAATATAATATGTACGACAATGTTTTTATGCCGACTGAATGATCTTATTATTATCAAATTTTATGTACCCTACTTTAAAAAGTTCGGAAAATGATTCGAGTTTCTTTTTGCCAAGAGGAAGGAAGAAGGTTTTTTTGGTCTAGTAATGAATCAACATCGGTGACTAGATGGTTGATCTGCGAGAGTTGGCGATTGAGCAGTTTTTTGAAATAGTGATTTGTATATACAGCTTAGGACCTTCTAAAAGTTATCATCCTTGCTCATAAAATGATTTGGATGAACCTAAATATTTTGATATATATATTATATATATAAAAACTATTTGCAACGCCTTTCCTAATAATCATATTCACCTTTTTTTTTTCAACGTCCATAGACTGCTGCAAACAGGTACTGGAAAAAAACTTTGGAGGGACAAAAGAATATTTTTTTGTGTTCCATAAATATAACTCATTAATAAAATTGTTTTCTTATATATATATATAATATATATATTATATATTATATATATTTTATATATATATAATATATATATTTTATATATTTTATATTTATATATTTTTTATATATATTATATATATATATATATATATATTTTATATATATTATATATATATATATATATATATATATATATATATATATATATATATATATGGGGGATGTATGTATAAATACATATATATTTTTTTTAGTGTGGATATATGCGAAAATATGTACACATTTTTAGGTTAAAACTAGAATTTGACTCTTAATGGCGTCCAGTCCCTTCGAATCTGAGAATTATTTACCTGTTTTAATTATAAATTTATCCTTTAATTTTAATAAGTTGAACAGTATCGAAGTCATAAAACTGTAAAATAAAATCGGTTACTGATAAACAGAAAACATATTTATGCACTGCACTATTCGCTTTCAAAAATGAAGAATGTGCTAACGATTGATTTAAAAGGAAATATGTAAATCCCAATCTAAAGGAAAAAAAAAACAGGAAATCATCAACGGTTTCCTGGGAATAGAACACACCAGTCAATGAGGAATAAATGCTGACAATAGCATTCTGTTAACAGTATTACTTCCTACTAACGTAAATCTGAAATTCAAGAAGCAAATGGTATCTACGAAATTATACACAAAATATAAATACAATAAGTGGACGATACAAATTTCATTTCAATTCTTTCTTGAGGTAGCGTTACTTTTTATCAAGCTGTTAGGACGTCGTAAGTCTCGTCGACAATTATGTAATCTTGCTAAATATGTAGTTTTGAAGGTTGTTTTCATATCATCAGTTCGTTTTACCGCTAGTTTCTTTTCTTTGTTAGTTCCATTTATAATTTATTTGGGAGTAGATTAATTATTTATTTGCTAACTAAATTAAATATTTAAAGTCGGTAATTTCTAAATTGGAAATCGCCCCTACGGTTGACGATTTTTATATAAATTCGATCGTATACTATGAATTGATTTATTTTGATCAAAAATTCACATAGACAAAATGTACGTATAGATGATTATTTTGAGATCGGAAATGTAGACGGAAAATTCGAGAAATCAGAACTAAAATAAAATTATTAAATCTACTGCAGGGTGCATAAGTTATCCTAACTGAATTTAATTTAACACAATATAAACAAATGTAAATATATATGTGTATCAATAGCCAAGACAGTTCTGTTGCGAAACAAATTCACACACATCAGTAATATTAGATCAGAGGAAAATACAGGAAGTAACATCGTTCAATTACTTAGGACAAATTATAAAAGGCGACAATAGAATAGAGGAGGAAATAACGAGAAGAATCAAAATGGCTGCCTGAGCATGTGGAAAACTAAAAATATTTTACAAAATAAGGAGATTCCTGTAAGTCTGAAAAGAAAAACGTTTAATGAATGCGTGCTCCCGATAATGCTATGGGAGTGAAACGTGGAATACAACGGTAGCAATGGAGGAAAGACTAAGAGTAGCGCAAAGAAGAATCGAAAGGAAAACGATTGGCATAACATTGAAGGACAAGAAAGAAAATAAATGGCTTAGAGAAACGACAAAAATAAAGAATATAATAGTAAGTATAAAAGAATCAAAATGAAGATGGGCTGGTCATCTGGTAAGACACCAGGAACTTCTTGCAAATAAAGTGACAATGTGGACTCCATATGGAACCCGTAGAATAGGCAGAGACCACTGACACGTTGGGTTGACGATATAAATGAAGTAGTCCGAAAAGATTGGGCAAGTAAAGCGGCTGACAGGGGAAAATGGAAGGAACTTCGAGAGAGCTATATCCAGCAGTGGAATCAAAATAACTGATGAAGAACAAGAAGAAGAATGTGTATCATAAGTTACTTTTAACGCAAACAATACAATTAAATCCGGAGAGAGTGTATTTAGATCGCATAAGTCGACTGAATATTAAATATTCAATTATAAACCTTATACTAGCAATGTACTGTTCCTAGATATTATAATTAGACTAAATCTCTAATCTTAAGCATTTATATCGAAATGGTTAAATATTTAAATTCTCAATTTGATCATGTTATCTATATCACATTATATGATTAGACCATATAAGGAGCCTAATCTTGATTACATATTTATGTTTATTATCATACTATAAAACGTATGAGAATTATGGTGAAATTTGATATGTATATATATAGTATTATACATATATTAAATTTATGTACACACCGTGAAAAAATAACATATTTAACGTTAATAACTGTTTGTGTGCAGCCGGTTTATTTTAAAAAGCGCTTCCTGGCGATGTTACAAACAATTATTTTAATCAACGGGGAATCTTCCAAATAAAATTGAGCACATCGCCTACAGCGATCATCCCTTTCTACGTTTCAATTTCGTTATTGTTCGAGAGAATGGATTTTAACTGTTTGTTTACAAATCAGAAGACCGCGTTTTTAGGATGTAACCTTTATTGAAAGATAATCGAGATTGTGTGTTAATTTTATTGGCTTCTGTACTTTATTATATTTGAAAACAAAGGATAAAGTTTAATATGAAAATTTGTTAAATAAATTTTAAAAACTTACTACCACGTCCTTATCATCAGAATCCTATTTAGATGACCGAACATTCCAAGCCAAAGTATGAATATCGCTTTTCTTGTTTCTATTAATGTAGGATTTCTCCAAGGAAATGTACTGTGTCTCGTACTTTATCAATTATATACGTTTGATTTTTCGACGTCTGACAACGTTATAGTATCTTCTTTTGCGGATTATACTGCAGTGCAATAATGAAGATTACACGGTTCGGCAGTAGGGTGAATCAGACGTTATAAAAGTAAAGTCAAGGAAAATAATTGCGAACGCGTTGGATCACGAATTGTTATCTGTAATTTTAAATAATAAGTTGCTGCCAACTAACGAAACTATGCGATGTGGACATGCACCATATTGAAAAAAATAAAATAACTCAATACTAAGCTGAGATACTAACGTTGGTTGATTGGTAGTTTTCTTTATCCCTAGAGAACGAGTTCTTGTTATAGAAAATTATATCGATACTTGTACACTAGTCATGAGGTTGTTGTACTAAAGCCTTTAATGTGAACCTTATTCAGAGGTTTCAGAGTAGAGTCCTATTGGTTATCTAACAATCGGGAATTTTAAAATTCCGAATGTTCCTAACGTCAAAGCGGAAAATGCAAAAAAAATAACTCGTTTGGAATGCCGCATAAACTACCTGGTACCTCGTAAATTCTAACGAGGTTCGACGATTCCAATGAATCATGTCTGCAGATTTATGTTAAAAAATTATACCGTATGCAAGGGTAACATCAATTGATATTAACCTCTAACCAGCGAAATTCCGTATTAGACAAATTGAGTGAAATTAATTGTGATATACTGTCTCCCAAAAAATCATTACCAATTTCGTTGTATGGACCGTTAAAAAGACTGTTTATCCTATAGATACTTCATTTTTTGATTGCAATGTATCACATTAACGGTAAAAAAAAAATGGTTCAATTTGGTGGAAACATGAAGTAATATTTCGTACAATACGGTTCTTTTATACGATTCTACATAATTTTTTTTGTGTCACAGAATTATTTTTAGACTGGATTCATTCAATGTCAGTTAAATGGTTTTTATTATAAACATTTGGCATCATTAAAAGTTCATACATCATATCGATAACAATGTGACAGAAATGATGAATAATTTGTATTATTTATGTGATTTTCGTCAAATACAGATAGATGTATCTGGGTATAGACGTATTAGAGTATTTTGTATTATATATCAGTGTACTAATATGGAGTGGAAATAAATAACATCGAGAACGGATAATGTAAAATAAATCATACACAATAACTGAATCACTCCAAATCACTACCGACATACTTTGGGAGTATGTAGATAGACAATTTATATATATATATATATATATATATATATATATATATATATATATATATATATTTGTATAAAGTAAATTAAATAAAGATATCATTTTAATTTTTTTTAAAATATTCTTATTTAATATTTCATTCCTCTATATGTATAATATAAAAAGTTTTTTTTAATATATATATATATATATATATATATATATACATATATATATATATATATATATATCTGTATGTATGTATATAATAAACCAAAAAATTAACTTGATGCAAATCTTCCCAGGTGACCACGCTGTTTTATCCGGATTGTGTGCTAGGAAGGGGTACACATATACACACACATATATATATATATATAAAATTGTCATTCCTATTGATTTATTTTCGATAAAGAAGGAAACATCGAATATTGTTGACAAAAAATGTTGTAAACTGAATATATTTTCACTTTCATTTTCCTATATATCTTTTTTATAAATTAAATGCTAATACAGTAAACCCAGAACATAAAATCCTGGTTGTGTATACACACACACACACATATATATATTTGTATGTGTCAATTATTTCGTCTACGTAGATCGAGAGTTTTTATTTATTTGAAATGCATTTTAAAACTAGTTTTGTTTTACGTGACAATTATTATTGTACAGGTTATTTTTATTGTTTTATAACGGAAATTCTCTAAATTACATTTTAGGTAAGTAATGTACCATATAGATTTTGTTATTTTTTAATTTTTAAACAAACGATATTTCCAGGGTTGTCGTTTTTTCCTGTATTAACAAAGTACTTTTAATGATACTTGTACTTTATTTTTAATATACGTGTGTATTGCGTGTATTTATTTTAATTTTTTTTTGTTTTCATTGAATTGAATATTTAAATGGAGTTTACGAGTATTGCCC
Source organism: Coronaproctus castanopsis (assembly GCA_032883995.1). Classification (NCBI taxonomy): domain Eukaryota; kingdom Metazoa; phylum Arthropoda; class Insecta; order Hemiptera; family Monophlebidae; genus Coronaproctus; species Coronaproctus castanopsis. Next base: position 159,674,349 of record CM065053.1, on the reverse strand, counting down.
GTGTCAGCATTTATGGGTATGTGAATGTATTGCACGCTTTTCGTTTATTTTATGGGCAGTTGTTACTTTTTCAATTTCATAAATTACTTTTCAGAGTGTGAAACGATTCATTCAACGGTCTCGTGGTTGACGGTGGATTTTTCATTTTCTTCTCTTAGCTTACCAGCTTTGACGTCTAAAAATTTTCTACCCTATATTTTTCTTATATTCTTTTCATCCGTTTACAATATGTACGCATGCATATATATATATATATATATATATATATATATATATATATATATATATATATATATACATGTATGTATGTATGTGTATATATATAAAAAATAAAACAAAATAAAAACAATATTAATCACTATAAAATTTATTTTATGTATGTAAGGCTTTTTAACTATAAAGTCGTTTTTTTTTTTATTTGCTATTTGCATACAATAAATTTTATAGTGATTAACATTGTTTTTATTTCTTGTTAATTCATAAAATCACTACTCTCCAATGCATCGATATATATATATAATTTTTTCGATAAAAGAGGTCACAAAACTGTTGCGAAATAAAATCGAAAACACCACTTTATGCGCCCTCATCGGTTTTAGTCGATTTGCATAAATATCGCTATTTAGGCGTATTTTGAAAAATTCGTGAAAATAATAAGATAGTTTAAATAATCGACTAGGAAAAAACAGAAACATAAATACTGAATATCCGTTTATATGCCTGTTGTTTAAGAAATCGATCTAATTCCGAAATGAATTCCTCGCTCCTCTCTTCGTCGACCACTAATACAGTTTATACGTCGTATTCATTCTATTTCGAATTGTTCAATGTTGTTATTTTACCATTATAAATTTTTTTTTTTTGCTCATCTATAGAGAACTGATGAAAATTAATTACGATTCCTGAATTTGATGAACGACCATCGCTGGAATTAATTTTAAGTCTGGCCCTGTGTATCTCCAATTAATGACGATATACATATGTTGTTTTAATATTATATTTACGCGCGTGTATTGATAGATATTATGTGCGCATGTTCTCGCCCGTTTGTTTAAATATGTATAATACAGAGAAATGTTCAATTATTGCGAACTGGCCAGACGTGGAATAATTATCAAAATGTACGTATTCACGTTTGTTTAGGTTGGGAGTAAACGAGTATTATGAGACTAATTAAATTTCTATTATGCGAATTCCGTGTACATTATGGACGATTGAAAATAAATATTTCTTTTTAGGAATATCCTGAGACCTTCGTATTCAGTAAGCCAATTTTGAGAGATATTTTTAAATGATGACAAAATTAAAATTAATTATGCAAAATACTCATTGGATTCTATAACATATTTTATATATACTTCCACTACTCATGCTTCTTGGAAAAAGTAATGCGGTGGTTTTCCGTTGCCTTCCGCATGATTTTCTGTCAGGGTTTACTCCCTTAGTCTTTGGGTAAATACCTGAACCGCAAGGCAGCAGTTTGTTACTGAAGAGATAACAGTGTTGTAAGGTTTTTACGGCGACCTTAACCCGCCGAGGGAGAGACAGTCATAAGATTTATGCAGACTTTTATGGCCAATTTCTCAAGCTGGGAATCGCCTGCCTGAAGCTTTCCACCAGTAGCGCTCTTGGTCCGCGACTGCTTATTTGACTAATGTCTTATTCGCAGCTAACCTAGATATCTGTAGGCCGTTCCATTATCCGCCACCTGTGGACGCGCTCCATACCGGTTAGAGCTCCGGTTTCCTGAAGGTACAAAGTACCCCCAGGAGGGATTTTATATATATATATGTGTGTGTATGTATGTATGGGCGTGTGTTCCGTATGGTATACTAGAGTTCTCGACTGTCAACGCGACACTTGAGGGTTCGACCTCAGCTCGCGTCATAATGTTATTCATTATCATGCTCTTAATTATCACAGAGACGGCATTAGTAGCACTCCATTCCATACAACGACCTGCGTTAGATATGTGCATGAGAAAATATCGTACGGTATGCTATCGGGGATGTTTGGCAATGAACAATACATTGATGATGATGATGATGATATTGATATTGATATATATATGTGTGTGTGTGTTCTTCATCTATACGACATCTGAGTACAAACTTTCACTATTACCTTGATAAATTCTGGGTTTGATATTGCAGTTAGCTCTAGTCCGGTTATGAAGCGCCCATATAATTTCTGTAAATCATCCATCCAAAAGAATGTTTTTCTGTCTGATTTTCTTGTTCCCTAAATTTAAATGTTTAATATAGTCTCGATTAAACGATGTTTTTCTTTCTGCCTGTTTGAGGGGGTAGAGGGGTGTCCAAGATATATATCAAGTTTTTTTTTCGTGGATTGTACGCAGTAGCTCAGTTTTTGTTTTTAAATGTGTTGTAATATTTTCGTGTGTTTGTAACACGCTGACGATACGAATTGCGATGGTTGATTATGTCTTTCGTATCTTCTTCCACTGGGCGTTTCAATCCAAAATTGTAGCCATTTAAAGATTTTATGATACTTTTCAACTATTACCATTTATAAATTAATTTTAAGAATACGGTTTACAAAGTTGACGTAAAAATATTTATCAGCCGCTTACATAATTTTCGTAATTCGTCATTTTAGTTCTATTTTATGCGATAAATTGATTCTTTTATACAAAAGAATTTTTTTTTTGTTTAATATTCCGTTCGTTATGATCGATCGTAGTGTAATATTTCCTAATTTGGTCGACGTTTTAAACATTTTTTTGTTTTTGATACGTACAAGTTTACTTTTAGTAAAAAGAAAAAAAAACACATCTTGTTTTTATATAATATTAACGTTTCGAATGGACTTAACCACTCATCATCAGCAGTGAAACATTAATCGAAACTTTATATTCCCAAGGCTGGTATGGCTTATCAGCTGATATTATGATTGTCCCATCATCGGTTGATATATTTTCTGTACTCTAATTGGGTCATTCTAATTTTATCTACAGATCTCCACAAACACAGACGTCGAAGTAAACTTCTCTGTTGAAATTAAGTATCTCTATTTCCGGTCTGCTCTCTTTGAAGCAGTACCTTCGATCCTTGAAGTCTATATCGATTCGCCTCAGTTAAGTGTTTTGGAACAGTTGATTTATCCGTACGCTTTTATTTACAATCGGTGATGTGCTCTTATACTGACTTTCCAGTTTATCCAATGTAGCATAATTTTATAAACTCTGTCCGGTATTTTATCTCTATTATAATTATTTAACCAGTTCTATATTTTATATGTGTGTTCTACTCTGGAAATCTTTACCGGTTGTATCGTATCTTTTACACATAGTACTGTTGCGCTGATAATAATATATTCTACCTTATTATCGAGCGTTCATTTTGCCGCGTTGTTTTTGATTAAACGTGTAACATCGAGTGTAGGAAACCGGAGTGAGACGTATTCTTGTCGATAATACGTGGAAAAGCTTATTTTAGTGCTTTAAACTGTAATTATAAATTCATCAGATTTTAATGGTTTTTAAATTGCTCTATACGGTTCGTTCTTTATTATGGATTACTATATTTTGTAAACTACCCTGTTGTGTTAATTTTCAATTATATGCGAAAGATATTCCCACGTACCGCTCGATTAACGAAAACCTATCCATTTGTATAAATAATTTAGTTGTGCGTTCGGTTGTTATTACCGCGGCGCGAGTAAAGTAGATATATTAAACGACGATTTTTTAATAACTATCAAAGTAAATTCCATATTTTGCCGAAAAAATTTCACGATTATAAAATCACATAGAATTTATTTCGATATTGTCAAAAAAAAAAAAATGTAGGGTGACCCAGAGAAAATGGGACGGCTTCGTTGTTTACTGAATAAAACTACTCGACCAAAATTTTTGGATGAAATTTTATTTTAAAATAGGAAAACGAGAGATTAAGTGTGATTTGTGGAACACAATATCGTTCAGATTACCGCCATTTGCAACAATACAGTCATTCAGTCTTTACAAAATTGTTGAACACTTTTTCGAGCATAGATGGCTGAATTTATGAAATTTCTTCAGAAATCCGCGTTTCAGGTCTTCCACATCTCGTGGACGTGTTTTGTAAACGCGGCTTTTGAGGTATCCTCATGAAAAAAAATCGCGTAACTTTGAATTCTTTTTTAAATTCTCTTTGCACTGTCGTGATGGATTCGCGCCGAAAATAACGCTCTACGCAAAACGCGCGCTCCTTCTCATTATAAGATGCCATGATAACTGAAACTGGACAAAAACAAATCTTTAGCGTGTACACTAAACTTAGAGTACGCGGTTTTTCGTTGTAGCAGTCTTACCAACTGCGTTATTCAAAAAAACAAAACCATCCGTCTGCTCTGGGGGTCACTCTATATAATATATAAATCTAAACTCGAACATAATGCTGATAAAAAAGAAATATTGCTCCCGTTTTGACGAATTAAAATAACTTACTAATACGCTCATTCGTAATTAATATAGTTGCTTATTATAAATGTTTAAATAAGGGAAAAAACACGCGAAATCACTTTAGCGTAGTATAAAAACAACTTACTAACATACACACACACACACACAACCGATCAAATAGAACTAAGTTTTAATGTGTGGTTAGACATAAGTACGGATATATATATACACGAATCTTTCGTACCAATAATTGCGCACTTAGTACAAAAATATACTAAAAGATATACGCGTGTACGGTAAAATACTTAAAAAATATCACAGTAACCCCGTATTCGAGAAATCTTATAAATACGTAACACGTGAGTACTTTGAAGGTAATTAAAACACATATATTAGTTTAATAAAATAATTAAAAATTATAGTTTGCTAGAAAGTAAACGATTATAATAAAACTTAAAATTATAAATAAAAATTAAATTTATAAATAGAACAATTGCAACCGATTACTGACCTACCACTTGTCAATATTAATTATTATAAATAATAAGATGATAATCGGACTAATGCGACACGTACGCATACATACGTTGCAGAGCAAAAAATTCCATTCCATTTAGTAGCTTCTTCTTGTCAGAAGATGGCATATATCAACATGTTTTATATTTTTCATTTTTTGACTGGTTCCATTATTTCGCCACCAATTTTTTTGGTAATCAGTTCAAGTATTTTCCTCCCTCGCATTTTCTTTCCCAGTATTTTTCCTTCAACGGCAAATATTCCTTCCCTTATTTTATGCGCAAGGTACTCTTTTAGCTTTCTTCTCTCAATGTTTTAGACGGCGTTCATATATCGCTCCGTTTTGTGTATATATATATAAACGATCTCAACAGATTTCTGCATTTCTATTTTAATCGCTTTATTTGTAATTTTTCCCTACGAATATCAGACTTCGGAAATCATTGTGCGACATTGGATCCGAGCTCATTTGTACTCAACGTGTTTGAAATCGTGATAAAATTATAAACCGTTTCTTCTTTTTAAATTCAATTTATTTATTTATTTATTTATTTTTTTAATAAAGATACGATCTTAACTCATTGTAGTTAGATATATCAAATTTAGTAAAGTGTAGCTTACTAACAAGAACATCCTGTTAGCCAGCTTATGGGTTGAAGTCAGTAGTCCATTGACCATTACTACGAAAATTAATTTGTATTAATCTATTTATGTAATAGAATTTAATGACTTCATAATAAGTCTGACGGGTGGCGCCTTTTAAGACGCCTGATGTCTTGACTAGTATCTAATAAATTGGTAGCTTCCACATTGACATGTTGGTGTAGCCTCTTCTTGTGTGCTGTAGCGAATTTTCTAATCTCTTCGTTTATAAGCGAGATGTGCAAGTCTCGATGAATATCATCATTTCTCGAATAACGGCATGCATCGACAATTGCTCTTAGTATTATGCTTTGTCTAGCTTGGATCTTTGCTCTAGAAGACCTGCTGGTACAGCCCCATAACTGCAGACCATAAGTCCATATTGGCTTTATGATCTGCCGATACAGTAGGCATTTGTACCTTACGTCTAGAGGCGATTTACGTCCAATAAGCCAATATAACTACTGTGTTTTTTCTTTATTTGTTTACATTTTATCCTGGCATGCATTTCCCAGGTCAGCCACCTATCCAGGTGCATGCCAAGGTACTTGACTGAGTCAACCTGTGGAACAGGTTTACCTCGTAAGTACACTTGGTGATGCACATCTGTTCGTCGGTATGTGGAAGTTATATGCGTTGATTTTTCTTCATTGATTTTAACTTTGTAGTTTGATGCCCATTCGTGCACTCTGTTCAAAGAGTTTTGCAATTTATTTATAGCTTCAGAATGACTACTGCTAACGGCTAATATAGCTGTATCGTCGGCGAACGTAGCTGTCGTCGTTTGCGCATCCGTTGGTAAGTCTTCTGTGTATAGAAGATACAAGATGGGGCCGAGAACGCTTCTCTGCGGAACTCCAGCTTCTATGTTGTAGGATGTGGAAGTAGCATTTTCTTGCTGTACTTTAAATTGCCTTTCTGATAAATAAGACATGAGCAAACGGCAGATGTTACCTGGCAGAATTCGGCTTAATTTATAGGTCAGCCCGTCGCGCCATACCTTACCGAAAGCTTGCGCTACGTCTAAAAAGACGGCCGGGCAATATTTTTTTCCCTCAAATGCTCTACTGATTACCGTTGTGATCCTGTACACTTGATCAATTGTGGAGTGCTTCCGTCGAAACCCAAACTGATGTACTGGTATATACTCTTCAACCATAGGCAACAGTTGTTTGAGTAATAATTTCTCGAATAACTTTGATATAGTTGGCAATAATGAAATTGGTCTGTATGACCCTACATCAGCGTGGTTTGTTATGTTTTTTTACCATAATGATTTGCGCTATTTTGAAACAGCGTGGCATGTATTCTAAACGTAGACAAGCATTAAACAAATATGTCAACATAATTATACATTTTTTTGTTAGTTCTTTTAGCACTCTTGGGGATATGCTATCAATACCTGGAGCTTTCCGAGGATTCATATTATTATCTATTTCAGTCTCTACTTCATATGGTGTAAATATTATCACTTTTTCGTCCGTTTTGTAATTAATGCTGATATTAATAGTTGAAGGCATATTATGCGGTTTGAATACCCGAGATAAATGGCGAGCAAAGCATTCGGCTTTATCGGCATCTGACCTTACCCAGTTTCGACTCTCATCTTTAACGGATGGAGCATGTGTAATTGTATGTTTAATTTTTTGGGTAGCTTTCCAAAGAGAATACTCTTTATCCTCGAAAGGACTAAGATCTTTGATGTATGGGGTGAATGTTTCTTTGCGAATCTTTTTTATTAACGCGTTAAGTTGGCGACTGGTTCGATTAAATAGATTTTTATCAGGTGGACTCCGTGTATTTTGCCATATGCGTCGGGCTCGTCTTCGTTCAGCGATCTTGAGTCGTACTTGTAATGGGTACGTGATTTTTTTTTTATTTATATCTTTCTGGTTCAAGTGTAGCTGTGTTGGCTGCTTCAATAATTGCTTCAATAAAACTTTTTGTGTGTTCTTCCAAATCTTGTTTTGTTTTTAATCGTATTCTAAGGTTTATTTTCTGATCTAGTTCTTCCCGAAATTTATCTGAATTTGTTAGATTATTAGTTTATTCACGCTGCGCCAAGAGAACGGGGGTATGATCTGATGAAAGATCAATTACACCCTCGACGTCTATGTAATTACTTGCAACTCCTTTTATAATGAAGAAATCTACGAGATCGTGTTTTCCGCCTGTCGGAAGGCCAGTATGTTGGTTTTCCTGAACTTGCAAAGCTGCACTGAAGTGTTTGTAAGGCTTTCAGCAGTTCCGTTCCTTTTATATGGGCAGGACTTTATGTATTGTAACTCGCCGTGATCCCCATGCTTCATTTTTAGCATTGATGTCTCCACCCATAATAAAGCGGTTACCGTAATGTTTTAAAACCTACATAATGATCGTATTTAATATTATGTTTTGGTGGGAAATATACCGCTACAATGTTCGTAACTGCATTGCCCATCGTTATTGTCACCGATGCAGCCTGAGCATAATCTTCATAGAAATTTGGCTGCTGGTAATGCCTAATATTTTGTCTTATAATGACGGCTGCACCGCCATGCGCTCCACCATCAGGATGCGGTGTGTGATAAATTGCAAATCCTAAAATTTTTGGGTAATTTCTGTCCGTAAAATGGGTCTCAGAGATTAATGCTATATCAATCTTGTTAATGTTGAGAAATATCTCTAGCTCTCTTAATCTTTCAAGATTAAGCTCATTTGCGTTCCATGTAATAATACGAAGAGAAGAGTCAGCCATTATTTTTATTGTGCCTCTTTCGGCGTTGTTTTGTAATGGATGATTGTTCCCCAGATTTGTTGATACGTTCATCTTCTAATTTGCCTAATCTAGTAGCTAGATTGCGAACTTCTTTAATATTATTGAATGCATCAGCAGAAGGTTCTATCTGTGCCTGTTGGCTAATTATTGAACGTTTATCCGAAGGTTGTATAGTTATTTGTTTTTCATTTGACATTACCACTTTTGCATAAGTACAGCCACTTTCAACTTGCTTGGCTGTCCCTGGTGTTTTCTGTAAGCACTGAACTGCTGTTAACTTCGGAGATCTGAATTTCTTTTCTATTTCACGATATACTTCACAGCTCTTATAATTAGCTGTGTGATCTTTTTTGCAGTTCACACATTTAAACTTTCTAGGGTCCTTTTCCCTGCAAGACTTTGAGTCATGATCACAAGCACATTTGAAGCATTTTGTTAATCTACCACAGCTCTTTTCAGTGTGATTCCACTGTTGGTAGCGTTTACATTGTGATATTGTACTAGTCCTATGCGGTGCTTCTATTTTAATTCTGCAATAAGCGATATGCGTCAAATTGAATATATCTTTATTATTGTCTTTAGGCTTTAAGTCAATGTAGAACAAAGGGTAAGACTTTCTTTGTCTATCAATTATTTTGTTATCATTGTCGCGGATTTTGATAGTTTTATTAATATTGACAATATCAAGTGGTTCGTGGCTCATATTTATTAATTCATTTTGTATAACTTTTACATCTGTAGTAGGATGGAGTCCCCTGACTACTACTCTATATGGTCTTTCTGATTTTAAGTTATATGTATGGTAATCAATGTTATTTGATCTTAGTGTGTGGACCAGTAAGCGGAATGTATCTTCGTTTTTTGGGGCAACTATAATGTACTCATTATTTAAAACCTTAAAGGTTACGTTTTCCCCAAATGTTGTATTTATGTCAGTATAGAATATATTGAAGTCCTTTATGCCACTCACGGTGATTTTAGGAGGCAATTTAACTTTTTCAGGTTGTATTTTTTGTGTTTGCATCGGCTCTTGCTATTGCTGCACTTGCGAGAACGTATGGTTTTCCTCTGGCGAAAGTTGGCCAGACTGTTTAATTTCTAGCTGGTGTATTCTGTCAACTAAGGAATCTATTTTTAACATCAGATTATTTATAGTCACGTTTTGATCGTGACATAACTGTTTCATTTCATCTGGTAATAGATTTTCATAATTACTTTATTTTAGATTAACCTTTTTATTAGCTCTCACTTCATTTTGGCAATTATTCCCAGATAATTGCCTTTTTATTGAGTAATTGTCGGCACTTCACAAATAAAAGTGTTAGTTTCATTATCGTCCGAGCATGATTGTGTAGTGCACACAATCGGTGGTGTCGAGCGCGATGTAGGGGTGAGTGTTGCACACTCATTATTAATTGGTTTGTAGATATAAATACAAATATAATCCACACAATATTTTGTGAACCATGTGTGGCTGCACTGGCACAGCGACCGAAACGAGAAGATTCTTATTTCTAGAAATACTAATTTCCCAATACTGTGGAATATACATATATACCCAACTTTAAAGATGAGTTATGATGCGAATTAGTATACGTAAATAATTTAGACGGACGGTTGTACCACTACCGTCTGTGAGTATGTGTTATGGTTATACACGCTATATGTTAGTGTAGTTACAATGTATGTATGTATAAGTTCCGTTGTGAACATTTTTATCGATTGACCAGGACGAACGAACATAGATTCTTTGTTCTGAGCAGCCGATAATTGAGATATATATACAATTGTTAATAAATTGGAATTATCTCACCACAGAACGTTGATAGTAGGTAATCAATAGGACGATAGCGAGAATAATACCGTATATATCGTAAGATAACAATGAACGCGAGTAACAAGCATATGCTATACACGACGCGATAGAAGTATATATTATAAATCATTATGTGAGTGCTTTTTAATGTATAATTTTAATTAATGTCGATTATCTATTATTTGAAACGAAACGAACAAACATATCGTACTAATTACGTTCTTAAAATATTTAGCTATTATTTGGGGCGAATTTGTATATTTTTAATGAAAAAAAAAAAAAAAAAAACTTGAATATAACAAAAACCTCGTGGCTAGAGAATATAAAGACTGTACTGAAATCACCAAAATATATGAGGGAACTGACGGATATGGCCGGAATAGAGAATTTGGTTGCCAGCGTTCACTGAGCGGACAAGGAAAAAAAATAAGAGAAAGCTGTTCAGTGAATTACTACGAAAATTTCCATAAAAGATATATTAAATCGTTCTTAAGCGAGAAATATCGATAATTTTTTATCTTAAAGGTGGATTTAACTAAAATGTTAAAAACTTGAATAGTAATATTATTAAAGCAGAAATTTCGGGTAAGGCGGTTTCTTTTAGGAGATGACATTTTCATCACGTTACACTTTTGTACGTGAGAGTACTTTTTAGGCACTAACGATCGATCCAATTTTTTTTTTAATCACACTTCAATAATTCAGAGATTTCAAGATTGTTGCGGTTTTTAAAGGATGTGAGTTTTGTCACGTTGTATATGGAACGAAATTATCGATCGAGACGCGATTACGAAAGATCGTCAAAATTTGATTAATCGTTCTCTAGATATTGTAGTTTGAAAATTTAAACATACCAAATTTTTGGAAAAACAATATTTTTTATCTTGAAATAGACACAATGATATATATCTTTTTTCTTACCATTTTACTTCCAAAATTACCGACCATTACGTTTATTCAATTAAACATTTGTTAAACAACATTAAATCATACCAATCATTAAATTTGAGGAAAAAATGTAATTTTGTTTCTGGTCCGTTTGATTGAGATTGATGATATTGGACATTGATATATTTTTGATATCCTTTGCTGTGTCCAATCCTTTATGTTCAATATCAATCCGAACTTCCTTCTTCTTCTTATATATAGCAATTAATGACCTTTAACCTTATAGGTAAGGAGAGCTTTGGTTGCAGAAGTACATTACTGAGTCTTCTAAACTCGTCTTTGACTATTCCACATCGGATTCTGATTTCTTCATCACAATCTAATCTGCAATTGTTTACAGAGTCCAAGTATCGGAATTTCTCTATTTTTTCAAATGTTCTTTCATTTATATATAGTGCTTCGCCCGCAGTTTGCGAGCGGGTAACTACCATAAATTTTGTTTTAGACACATTAATGTTAACTCCAAATTCCTGTCCTATCTTGTTTAGTTTATTTATCATCCACTGTAAGTATATTAAATTTCCGGTCAGGATGACCGAATCATCCGGATATCTTATGTTTAAAATTATTTCTCCATTTACTTTAATTCCAGCATTCTTATCTGTTAATGCTATCTTTTTTCCAGATAGAGATTAAATAAAAGTGCGGGGATACATATTCTTGCCTTACACCTTTAAAGATTTGAATAACGAACTTTGGCCTCTTGTTTCCAGTATAAATGCTTTATTATTCTTGTATCTTCCTCATCAATGCCAATCTTTTGAAGAATTTCCATTAGTGGCTCGTGTGTATATCGAACGCTTTTTCGTAGTCTATGAAGCATATATATATATATACATTCTGATCAATACGCTTACTAAGTAACATTAATACTACCATTGTTCGCTGAACCATAACCCGATTTTTACTATAATATCCACAAAAACCATTGAATTTTTTGATAAAAAAAATTAGACGCGACGAATTTTGCACATATTGAGGTTTTATATCGTTCAGAAGCTGTGTGAATACGTAGTTAATGTAAACAATCGTAAGCGTTGTAATATGCAAATATTGATACTTGAAAACATGAATTATGTCCAAAATTTTCCATTTTTGAATTAATATTTGCGTAACAGTTGTTTAAAATCTGGGGAAAAAAATTTTCCATACATGTATGTGCATAATAATAATTACCAGCTGCATAATGTGCGAGTTGGTATTCTTAAAGTTCTTATATACTAATAATTTATTATTAAATTCAAAAGCAAGCTGCAAATTGAATAATATGCGAGCTGGTATTTTTAAAGTTTTTTAATTTTTATAAATTAGCTTTTTAGAACATTTAGAACAACTACTTCAAAGTGAATAATAAATTATTTCTATTTTAATTATAAAACGATTTAGATCGCGTACGTGATCTGGAAGCGTGTTTATATAATATACATGAGTGTGTGTGAGTGTATGTGTGTGCGACATAAGAGGGAGAAATAAGTTTTTCGCTTTGTATATAAATCACGTATTACGATAGTCTTATCGGACGTTACAAAATTTATCTTCAGAAATAATAAATCATTTCCCCGGGTAACTGATGTTACCCTACAGAATTCTTATGGACATTCCCGGTTAGAATAATTATTATCGGCGATATGTAATTTATAAATATGTCGGTTCGCGGTATATCCACATTTCGATTTAAAGATCTTATATGATAGCGTATTATGTGATACAAATATCTAAGTGCGCTTTAAAAAAATGAAAAATAAATTAGTGGCAGACACATTGTTGCGACATTAAATTATTGTTCGACGTACGATGACATTTCGATCTGTCTCTCACTAAATTTAACTTATTTATTTAGATTTCATTTCAATTTAAACATATAACTACGATCAATATATATATTAGTGTCCGACCGAAACAAGATTTTCAGCCGAAACCGAAACTTATTTAGACATATTAAACTTTCCATTGTATATTAAAATCTGGTATATTTTATACACAAATACAGACAATTAACTCATGTAAAATACAATAAAAAGTAATAGTTGCAATATTTAACAAAGATAGTTATTATTTATGTTATATTCACAATTTGACATTAAATAATAAATTGAAATTAGATTTAATATTCGTAATTAAAAAGTCTTATATTGTACGCTAAGAAAAGTAATTTTTCTACGTTTTGCGCCAAGCAGGTTACTCCGACGATCTGCGTATATTTGTCCAGCGGCACTAAACAACTGCTCGCTGGGAACACTAGTAGGTGGAGCAGAAAGATACTTTAAAACGGCTTTTCTCAAGGTAGGATATGGACTACTGTTCCAATAACAATATATGTCAGCATTGCGTTGCAATAATGGCTCCGACAGATAAGATTGAATTATTTTTTCCAAAACAGTTTTTGATCTTCAGATATGGTTGCCTGCATCTGTTTAGGAATATTATCGTGTATATCCCAAAGACTCTATTTCTTGCTGTAGGTTGGAGGCTGGCAATACCAATTCTGTAGAAACTGAGGGAACATTTTCTCCACCACCAGAAAGTATAGGATCCTCTACGTCGTCGTCATCTTCTGTCAAAAAAGATATTATTTCTCTCATTGCAGCATCCACTTCATTGGAATTGAGATATTTCGATTTAAATCTTGGGTCCAGCATTGTCGCAGCCATCAAGGAAGGATGCCTTTTTATAAAAGAAAATTTGGTATTCAATGACTCGTACAATGAGTTTTTCATATTTGTCAGCATCTCATCTTCCTTTTCGGATCGAACTTGTAGCTTGCGCTTTAATAATGATATCAATACTATTGATATGCATGCGCCATCATAAATCAAGTGTGGCCTCATAGAAAAATTTCAAACAGGCTGTGAGGTTCGTTAAAACATTCCATTCATTACATAAAAGAGTATCAATTTTACCATAAGTATATTGGTAATTAAACACAAGTTATAACCGGAAGATAGCCGAACGACGCGCGGCAATTAATGAGTCATAATTAAACTAAGTTTCGGCTAATATTTGGCCGAAACCGAAACTGTGGCCGAAACTAGCCGAAACCGAAACCGAAACCGAACCTTCGGTCGGTCTTTAATATATATATATCATCATCATGTAGTCATCAGTCCTAAGACTGGTTTGCTAATTTCTTCCACAACTGACGGTTTTCTGTTTTCCTCTTCATAATCCGTATACCCTGTGCTACCAGTGTCTTCTATTACTTGCTGTGTGTATTGATTTGTTGGTCTTCCCTTTCCGCGTTTCCCATTCATCCGTCCTATAATTATCTTTAATAAGCTTTCATGTCGTAAAATGTGACCGATCATATTAGTTCTTCGTTTTATTATTGTTTTCCATAATGTTCTACCTTCGCCAATTTTTTCTAACACCTCTTCATTTGTTAATTTATCGGTTCATTTTTTTTCAGCATTCTCCTATAGCACCGTATTTCGAAGGCTTCTATGTTTTTTTCTCTGCCTTATCAATCATCCATGTTTTACATCCGTACAACTCTGCATTCCAAACAAATAGGGTTAAAAAATTTTTCCTCAAATTGAGGGTTGGTTAAAATATTTTTCCGATCGTAAAAAACTTGCTTTGCTTGATTGATCCGTTTTCTAATGTCCTTGCTACACCTGCCATTTCTGGTGATTTTACTACCCGAGTAATGAAATTCATTCACTTCTTGTATTTTAACACCGTCAATATCTGCACTTATTTTCTTTCGACTATTATTTTTTTTCGCATATCATAATTTTTGTTTTATTTTTATTTATTTGCATTCCATATTTCTTAAATACATCTTTCCATTACTTTTAATGTTTCCTTCAATTGATTTTGATTTTCTACTAGGACAGCTATATCATCAGCAAATTGTAATGTGCATATTATTTCACCTTGTATTTTTACACCATTTTCTTTGTTTTTTCTTTAATTTCTTTCATTATATCTTCTATATACAGGTTGAATAATATAGGTAATAAAGCACAACCCTGTCTAACTCCTTTCAATATTTTAACTTCTTTGTTCACATTGCCAATCCATTGCTTTCTGATTTTCGTATAATTTATATATTAATTTAATATCCTTCTTGTTTATTTCCGTTTTCTGTAATACTGTAAACAATGTGTTCCGATTGGCATTATCAAAGCCTTTTTGTATATCTATGAATGCAATATAAAGTGAATTTCCGATTCTAAATCTTTGTTCGATTAACAGTCTTAGTGCCAGAATTGGTTCGCGAGTACCTACACGTCTCCTAAATCCGAACTGAGCATCTCCCAATACAATTTCTACTTTATTTACTATTCTTGTATACAATATTCTTACCAATATCTTTAATGCATCACTTATTAAGTTTAATGTTCTAAAATCTTCACATTTATCTGAGTTCGTTCTTTTTGGTATTGCAATTATTTTTCCTGTTACAAAATCTATCGGTATTGTCTCATTCTTATATATCTTTCTTATCAGCTCGTATAGAAAATTATTTGCATGTATTCCTCCTGCTTTTATTAGCTCAATCGGAAAATTATCAATGCCTGTTGACTTATTATTCCTTATTTCTTTTAGAGCTTTATCGTACTCGCTTCTTAGTATTTCATTTTCTTCATCTTGACTCACATTGTTATATTTTTGCTGCACAAGTTCTTCATTTAAATTATATAACTCTTCCAAATATTCTTTCCACCTTCGAGCTTTTTCATGATCCTCTATTAATAACAGACCATTTATATCTCTAATATTTGTTGATTTATATCTGGATTTATACATATTTTGTTTTAATAATTTATCATATCAATTCTTCCTTCATTTAATTCTTTTTCTATTTCATAACATTTTCTATTTAACCAATCTTCTTTCGCTAGCTTACACAATCGGTTTATTTCATTTCTTATCGCATTATACTTTATTTTATCCCCTTGCGATTTACTATTTTTGTATTTCCGTCTTTCATCAATTTTTTGTATTATTTCTTCAGAAATCCAGAGCTTCCTTGCGATTTTTCTATCTTTTCCAAGCTTATTTTCCGCGGTTTTCAATATTTCCATTTTAAAAGCACTCCAGTTGCCTTCAATATCTTCATTTCTTATTGGTATCAACGATTTATTCAATTGTTCTTCAAATTCTCTAGCGATAGTTGGATTTTTTAACTTATGCAGATTTAGTTGCACAGTTCCTTTTTTCCTCAACGTTTTCCATTTCAACTTACACTTCATCATTACCAAATTGTGATCAGAATCCATGTCAGCTCCAGGATAAGCTCTGCAATCTTTAACCTAATTTTTAAATCTTTGTTTAACTATTATATAATCTAACTGATATCTTCCAATATCACCAGGCATTTTACAAGTGAATCTTCTTCTATGGTGTTCAAAACAAGTATTTGTTAATAACAGCTTATGTTTTTCACAGAATTCTAATAATCTTTCCCCTCTGTCATCTGCCCATAATTTCCCATTGCTTTACTGTTAGATGTTTTCTCTCCTACCTTTAATTTTTTCTATAACTTCTTCTAATTGTTCATATACTTTCTCAATCTCTATTTCATCTTCTGTTGAAGTAGGCATGTATACTTGCACAATAACTGTGTCCTTAGGTTTTGTGTTAATTCTAATCAATATTATTCTTTCATTATACATCCATATTGTTTTTACTAATTTACCTATATGTTTTTGCATTACAAACCCCACTCCTGCCATTCCGTTGCTTGCTGCAGTGTGAATTATTCTATGTTCGTCAGACCAGAAATTACCGTTAGTGTACCATCTTATTTCACTAATACCCAGAATATCGATTCCCATTCGTTTTATTTCCATTTTTAAATTTTCCAGCTTTCCATATCTATTTAGGGTTCTCACATTCCATGTTCCAATTTTTAGAAATTCTTTTGTCTTCATTCTTTCAACCACATGTCCTTCTGAGATACTTCCCACCCGGAGATATGAACGGGGGAGTATTACTCCGGAATTTATTTTTACAACAGAGAACACATCATATATATTTGAAAAAAAAAATAGACCCTGAGAAATTATAATGAGGTGGTTTTCCTTTGCCTTCCTCTAATCCAAAATTAAGCCAATCCACGATCATTTCATTTATACTTTAATTTGGTACTGAAATTGATGCTGCCCAATTCCAGGTTCTACTGGTGAGGTTGAGTTGTTTAGACTTTTATGGCGGCCTAGACTCGCCAAGGATGAGACAGTTAACAGGTTTATGTAAAGTTTTAATTAGACAGTTCACCAAGCTGTTCCTCTACACCCTCGTGCCTCATTACCCTGTCACTACTAGAATCACCTGCAAGAGGCTTTCCACCAGTAGCCGCTCTTGGTTCGCGACTGCTTATTGGTTATTCGCAGCTAACCAGTATATCTACTGGCCATTCCATTATCCACCACCTGTGGACGCGCCAAATTCCGGTTAGAGCTCCTGATCCCAGAAGGTACAAAGTATGGGCGTTTTCACACTGGCCGACACGGCACCGACACGACAACGATGTCGGTGAACAGATAATCTCATATAAATAAACGGGAATGATTTCAAATTGGCCGACATATCGGTACTGTGTCATTGTCGGCGAGAAGCAGTCACTCCACTCGTGTCGTCCCCGGTTTTTATTATTTATACATGGTTTTATATTGTCGTTTGGTGTGAATTCTTTCATTTAAGCTAAGTAATGGCCGGTTTTAAATACGATATAGTGACACTGATTGAATTAGTAGAATCTAAACCATGTATTTGGGATAAAACTAATGAAAATAACAAAAATTATAATAAATATAACAAATACAATTTATTAACTCGCGCCATGACAACATCTCGTTAAATGTGGAAATCATTAACGGTGTCGTTAAATGTGAAAACTACCTTATGTCGTGCCATGTCGCTGCCGGTGCCGTGCTCATGTCGTGTCGTTAAATGTGAAAACGCCCTACCCCTGGGCGGGATATATATATATATAGTTAATTTATCGATTTAATTTTGATCTGTCCGTTACTAAACTTAACTTATTTATTTAGATCTCATTTTAATTTAAATCGAATGCTGCTATCGATATATAGTTAATTTATAGATTTAATTGAACTTATTTATTTAGATTTCATTTCAATTTAAATCGAGCACTAATATCGATATACAGTTAGTTTATCGATTTAATTGAGCTTATTTATTTAGATTTGATTTTAATTTAAATTTATCTCTGCGATCGATGTATATATATAGTTAATTTATACTGTTCGTTACTTTAAAATCTAGCATTATAAAATCGTTTTACACGATGATTCTAGTTTTTATACACTTTTTTCCAGTATTTTAAGTTTCGAACTAAGATAATAATCTACATATTGTTTACCTCTAAATCTTACTCAGTTCATGTCACCCTTTTAGGTGTGCATTCTGTTTTTTTTTTTTTTTTTCATACAGTTAAATACGGAAATACGAATATTTTTCTTTTCGGTTGTCACACGAACCGGAAAGTTCCTGTTTTAATTGTTCACCTCGCAGGTACACATTTTGTGAGATTCTTTCTTAACTGTGTTCCGGTTTACAAAATTTTCGATAATTAGATATTCAACATTTCGGTTAAGGACGATTTAATTGGCCGTGCATAATTTTGTTAATTTAACGCCTTAAAAAGTTTTTATTTTGTGATTCTGTATTCCTTATCTCGAAATATGGCGAATTAAAATAATTATATTGATCTCAGGATAATTATCGTGTCTGTCAAACGAAGGAAAAAATCGAGAGCTATTACGATTAATAATTGTGTGTAGTTTTGTAATTGTTCGAAAACTTTTGTAGATTATTCGACACGGAGTTACGCTAAAATGATTTCATTCCGACCGCCTAGTCATTATAAAACCGTCCTACTTTTCTGTTTTAAATTTTTCGAATAAAGTTAGGAATCCTAATAGAGGAAGGTCATTTTATAGATATTACTTATTTTGCACTAGTGGTGTGTTGCTATTATATAACAGTCCACTATTTGAAAATGTACCGATCGCATTCAATGAAAAAATTATTTCAATGTCCTCTAAAGTAAAATAATTATGACTGCATTTGGATTAGAGATTTACTTGGACAGATCATATCCTAGCCAAGAGAAAACAGCTGGACCAAAAATCTCGAAGAATGTAGGTAATGAGTAAATATTCGTAACTTCCGATAGAAAGTAAAATCTACACGTATTTAATAGAAATTTTGAGGAACAGCCAGTATTTCAAATATCGAAATTATCCAGCGTTTCCAATCAAAGATTCTACAGAACATGGTTGAAGCATCATGGTTCATCCTTAATGATGACCTACATACGGAGCGACTATGGCGTTATGTTAATCCATTAAGCTGACGATCTTAAGGAAAACGCTATCCAATTCAGACGGCTTAGAAGTCATTCCCAAATAGAATTGCTACATAGGTACTAAATGATTAAATTATGTTGTATAATTCAAAACGAATAGCTGCTATTGGGCAGTACTCGATTTAATACTTAAGGACAGATCGTAAGCAAAAAGTAAAATCCTATTTGATGGCAGTTATTTAGAAAAAGCAACACACAACAGCTATGCGTTTGAAAAAATAATAGGTGAGAAATACCGCTATTGGAAATATTGATTGTAGTTATTATCATAATTTAGTATGTACGTTAAGGTTTATATTGTATTTATTAATTTGTTGAAGATTATTCGTCCGTTTATTTCGGGTAAAATTGTGTGAATGATGTATGTTTTAATGAGTGTGAGACTTGTGAATGCGTGTAGTTTTTCT
The DNA here is from genome assembly GCA_032883995.1 of Coronaproctus castanopsis. Taxonomy (NCBI): domain Eukaryota; kingdom Metazoa; phylum Arthropoda; class Insecta; order Hemiptera; family Monophlebidae; genus Coronaproctus; species Coronaproctus castanopsis. Next base: position 159,654,516 of record CM065053.1, on the reverse strand, counting down.
GGTGTGTTTAATGGGTGTGAGGCTGGTGAATGTGTTCAATGTATTTTTTTGTATTTTATTTTTTTTTACTTTTAATTTTATAATTCAGAAAAAATTATTCATTGTATTATTTTATTTATAAGCCTACACTATAATTGACTTTTAGCTGTTGTGCGGCTTCATTAAATAAATAAATATGTGTATAACTATGTAAATTAAAATAATTATGATGCACTTACTCATCGATAGACATCTTCGTGTATCTTTGCGCAACAATAACATGTAATAGTAATTAAGAAAATACTAGTAACGGCGAATAGCGATGGCAGTTCGGTAAGTAGCAATAAGAGTGCAAATAACAACATAAAAGTAGCAATAACAACAAATATATTTATCTGTTCCATTATACGTATACTGTTTAGTAGTGTCTTAATGTATGTATGTATATGTTATTTCTATTCTATTCATTTAGTAGTTTGTGTAACTATATTTAAGAAAAAAAATGTATTTATTTATTATAAGTACCAGAATATTTAATTTCAGCATGCGATAAGTACGATTGTATATTTTATTAATAAACGAGAATACCCGTCGACGATTGTGACCCCTGTATAGGTTCTTATATATAGCATCTACACAACACAATACACATGCTAATTATAAGAACACAACATATGGAGGTTGCAAACATAACATTTAACAGTAATATATAACTACACACACTATCGATAATATACAATCACATACACCTATATTAAACAAAGGTGCTACATAAAAATTGTTATATATTTAAGATTAAAATGTTAGTTAAAATATAAAGGATATCAGGACCGGTAGGAACCTGAAAAGAGAGAGAAGCAAGAAGAAAGAAAAGAAAAAATATATATGCATGGTTTTCCAATAATAGGTCCATGTTCACAGCCAGTGGCTGCCATGTTGCCTACACGTATATATATATAATATGTACTACGCTATTTCAACATCACAAGCGTAGACGATAAAAATGGACAAAATCGGATGACACACCATGTTCACAGCCAGTGGCTGCCATGTTGCCTACACGTATATATATATAATATGTACTACGCTATTTCAACATCACAAGCGTAGACGATAAAAATGGACAAAATCGGATGACACAGGAAGATACCAACTGGACTATATTATTGTCAAGCAGAACTTCCGGAGCCAGGTGTACAATAGTAAGGTATGCCCAGCGGAAGATTGCGACAGTGGTCATGAAATGCAACAAAAATGCAAAGAAAAGAAGAAATACAAGATATATACATAAAGGCTGTTATGATAGAGTTATTAAAAGATAATGAAAAAGCTAGGGAATTTAAAGCAAAAGGGGAATAGGAAATGGAAGTTGTGTTAAACCAAGAAGGGAATAACAACATTGAAAAGAAGTGTAATGTGATAAAAAACTCATTGGAAAAGGCAGAAATTACAGAGATAAAAAGAGAAAACCGTCAAATTAAACGAAAAGCATGGATAACGGACGATATTTTGCGAGACATTGAAGAAAGAAGGTTAAGCAAAAATAAAATCGAGGTAAAAAGATATAAAGAATTAAGAAATCAAATACATCGCAAATGCAGTGAAGCTAAAGAAAAGTGGTTAAACGATATTTGCAAGGAAATAGAGACTCTGATGAAGGATCAGAAAATAGATAAGACAGTTTTTTAGAAAAAGAAAGATAATTAGGAAATTATATATTAGAGACAAAAATGGAAAAATAGAAACGGAAGAAGCGGGAATAAGAAATCGATGGATAGAATATTTAGAACAGTTATATCAAGATAATGAACAACAATAGGAAGAAAGCCGAGCACAGACAAATAAATTACTTCATATAATTACTTCTGAATTTGAAACAGCGCTAAAAAAACAAAGAGAAGAAAAGCAGTAGGAACGGACGAATTACCGGTAGATCTAATAGTCAATTCAGGTGAGAAAGTACAAGCGGAAATGAAGGAATTATTCAATGAAATATTACGGGAATGAATAATGGCCACAGACTTCAAAAAAAAGTTAGGATGATACATAAGAAATCAAACGCAGATAAATGTGAGAATTACAAAATTATTATTTAATGTCACATACTTCAAAAATACTAGCACGCATTGTATTAAATCGGATACAGAGGAATATTGAAGAAAACCTTAATTTTGACCAATTTGGTTTTCGAAAACAAAGAGGATCAAGAGAAGCAGTACTAACTCTGCGGTTGATAATAGAGAAACAACTACAAACTAACAAACGAACAGTACTAGATTTTTTAGACCTAGAAAAAGCGTTCGTATTCTAGAAGAAACGGGAGTACCGCACACAGAAACCAGAATAATTAAAGCGATGTATAGGAACAAAATACACAAGGGAGTTCGACAGGTTTGTGTCATGTCACCCTCCTTGTTTAATATTTAGTAAGAATTAAAATAACGAAACATTGGCGTACAAATACGCGGAATAACAATATCAATGATCAAGCTTGCAGATGATATAGCAATTTTGGCGGTATCAGAAGCAGATCTGCAAGTAGCATTGTACATTATAAAAAGACATTTCGAAAATTACAATATGAAAATAAATGAAGATAAAACGAAAATTCTGATATGTGGAAGAGCGCATCTGCAACAAAGACAACATATACTTGATAACAAAATTCGGAAGTTTGATAACAGAAAATGGAAAAACCACAGATGAGATAAAACGTAGGATCGATGTGGCAAAAAGTGCTTTCATGCAGAAATATGCGATGCTAACCAGTAAAAGTACGGATATGAATTTGAAGAAAAGGTTAATCAAGTCGTACGTATGCAACGTAATGCTTTACGGGTCCGAAGCCTGGATAATAAATGCAAATGATGAGAAGAAACTGAAAGTACAGAAATGTGGTTCTGGAGGAAAATGTTAAAATTAAAATGGGTGGAAAAAATCAGAAACGAAGACGTTTTGAAAAAGTAGTAGAAACTCGTAGTTTATTTATTACCATCAAGAAAAGAAGAGCTGTAATGATGGGGCATATAATAAGGAATGACGAAATTATAACAAAAATCATAGAAGGAAAAATACCAGATACCGAGGAAGACGGAGGAACAGTAATAGTAAAAGATATGAAATGTACAACGTACAACTAATTAAAAACAATAGCATGGAATAGGACCGAATGGAGAACATGGGTTCAATGATTGATTTGATACTTGGTGTGCATGCATAAATAGGCATACATATATTTATTTATATATATGTGTATGTATGTATTACGTACGAAGGTCGTCGTATGTATTACACCTGTATAAACGAATTTATTTTTAAACAAATATTAAGAATTTTTGTGTGATAGCTAATCATTAAAGCTTTAATTTTGTTATAAGGCGTGTGAGAATGAACGGTTCGTATTATATAATCGAATAGAGAGGTCGTAAAACCTTGTTACTTTATAAATGGAGAATACGATTAAACGCAAGCGCAGGATTACGCGCGCATCTGTGGCCAAAGTCTGAGAGTTAGTTCATCGTTAAAGATAGATTTAGCTATAGTGCTAGTTTGAGTACTAGCTCTGATGTTGGTCTAGTGACTGAAGAAAAATGAAACTGATTATCAGATTTAGAGAAAAATATTGAAAATGAATTAAAGTGGCAACGTTTGGCGGTAAATTATGCAAAAGTCAACAGGACACTTTCATAACTTGTATTCTATTTTTTTAATTATTAGTAAAATGATTATATTTCTCTATGTAAATGTGTATTTTAACACGTACGGAAATAACAATGTTTTAAATTTGGATATATTTTAAATAATATATCGCTTGAAGTTTATTTAAATTAAATTCGGTATAACGTACGTTATATAATTATAATAGAAATCATTTAATTTATACTACTTGCTTCTAAAAACATAATACGAAGGTCTAATATACCTATCAGCAGTTATATATAGGGAGCTGCAACAGTTAGTGAAACAATTTGTTATTGAAAATAGCCGGTAACAGAAACGACCGTGTTTTTTTAAATAGCAACGTTTTACATCGCTATGTACGCGGTTTAAGTGTAGGTAGGTAACAACAAATTACGTGATATTCAGAAAATAATTCGGCGAATAGTTCAATTCGAAACCGGTTGACTTTACACGTAATAAATAACGGCTATTCCGTTTTCAACGGGTTAATATGCGACATTGTTAGAGCACGTAATCCGAATATTCTGGAAATCCGTATATGGTCAATTTCTTTAGTTGGATGAAATCGAGTGAGTCCTAATTAGTGATGAGAAAACCAAAAAACTAGTAATAGATAACTAGATACAAAAAACCGAATGATTATTTTTCATCTGATACTAGGTACTATGCATTCTCTTCTGTATCTTTGTACAGTGATCTCATCTATATTAACGTTGTTTCCTGTTGTTGTGTATATTTTTAATTTTTTTTATTATATTTCGTTATTAAAATTTTTATTTCAGAATAATTTTTTACTAAATTTTTAAAATTATGTAAGGTAAACATACTAAATATGAAACAAATTTCGAAATAATTTTATAAATCTTTTTGTCGGATGTTAATAAAAAGACGACGCTTTTTAAAATTAATTTTCTATATATTGATTAATACAGCGAAATTAATTTGATTTTATTTTTAATTCGTAAATTCACTTTGCGACTTAAATAATGAATCAACTGATTCGAATCATTCAAATACATACGTATTTAATAATTGCGGCAAGATTATCTATACAACTAACTTCGTGAGAATTTTGACGTAATAAATGAAAATAACAAAAAAAAATTACTGATGTGCACGCCCGTTTCAGATAATTATATTCGATATTCATCATCGTTCTTCATTATCTGTTTATAATCATCGGATACTGATTACAAATAGTTTTTTCAAAAATCGAATAATCGGTTATTTTTTCATTCAGATGATCCCATAACTAGCCCTAATCGATGTATAGAGAGTACGAGTACATATATTTTTCTATTATTGTTCATTATCATACGATGGAATATAATTTTATATTTACACGCTTAATGATAAACTATGTATGAACTTAATTAGTGGAAGCTTGGCTGCTGCAATTCAAAACTAAACAGAAATAATCACCGGTACAGTTTTAACGTATATTCTAATTTTAATATCTAAAAGCATTTTTTTCACCCTAGTTAACAACGGTTTAATTATATATATTAACGTAGTTTATAAGAAGGATATTGCATTGTTTCTTATCGTCTGTATTAAATTGCGTCATTCATTTTGGGTTGAATTTTCATGATATACGTAACAATGACGATGGTAATAATAAAAAATGAATATAATTTAATATTAAATCGTAAAGCGATAAAACCTTACGGCGAATGGTAATTTTTTTAATATATTCCTGGTTAATCTCTATTTATAATGGATATAGATGTGTATATATTATATATATATAAATATATAAAGTTTTTTACGCATCAAATCTGTCGTAAGCCAAGCGCAACGACTTAGTGGCTTAATTTTATTGTATAATGTAGTCGAATAGATCCTAGGGTATTTGCAGCATTACAATGCATGTATATATATAAATATAAATGTGTGTGCGTGTAAGTTAGAATTATGCAAATTCTACTACGTCTCAGACCGTTATGAATAGCGGAATATCTATTATTATGGTTAGATTATTTTGAGTGATTTTTTTAACAAAACAAAAGTGACCCGTTACGTTATTTTGCGTTCGAAGAATGAATAGTAGGATTTTTTTTTAATTTGCATAACGTCCGTATTACTTTCTGTTGCGTTTTTTAAAATTCGAATAAATAATATCTTTTCGGTGCAATTTTCTAAACCATTTAACATTTCTGCACATATGACGCCACATTTATACTATTATTATCCGCTCATCCACCGCATTATGTTGATTATAAGTGGCGACGATAATTCTTCAGTAATTTTCTGCCGTTTTTTTTTTAAATCATTTTTTATCAGATTATTATTCGTAAAGTTGACTAACAATTTCACAGTCGTGATTCGGGACTTTAATAAATACGGCGTTTGCGTATATATATTTATCTAGGATAAGTAATTATAATTATTAATATATCTGGTTAATTTTATACGTCGTCTTTATTAGTATATAATATAATCTTCGTATGTTAAGTAGTAGTATAATTTTAGGTCGTATTAAATCGGAACGTTTATACTTTAAAAAATAAATAAATAAAACATATTCGCTTATTCGTTAATAATATTTCTGAAAAATTTTATTATAATTGCAAATTTCCCGATAACGATTTAATCATCATAATTGACGACTAGTCTCCGCATTATATACGCGTTATGAACATCACCATCTTAAATATCGTTTACTTTAAATTTTTATTATGTTCTCGTTATTTATTGATTTTTACGTCATATTACTATTTAGTTATTTAGTACTATCGTTAGTGAGATTTTACGACTTACTTTGTTGCACGGTGCCGGTTTTTCCGTCATTTTTCATGCGGCCAGTGAATAATTTATTATTTATTTTATAATTATGTTAACTTTCTAATTTTTTTTCCTCGAGATAGATGTTGGATGTAAATGTTTATATATATACCAACATTGTTCAGTATTTACTGCTGAATGTGCATCTGTACTACAAACCTTATAAATTTTAATGTACTTAAGATTTTTATGGGAATTGTCTTATTTTTACCGGCTGGAAAAGTATAGTAAAGTCTATAGACAATAAATGGAATGTGTCAGATACATTAATTGAATTAATTATGTTAAATCTTAATAGGTTTGAATGAATTGGAACATTTATGTCCTTCTTATAGGCGCCACGCCATACAATGAATTTGTTGATTCATTTGCTAAAGACGCGTCATGTAATGTCGGATACTCTCTTTAGTTTCTCATAAAGACATTATTCACTCTGTGCAGCTGGAGCATACAGATACTGAAACCATTAGTTGATTACCTTTCGCCAGTTACTATCAACTTCAACCGTCTCTAAACTTCTGTAGTTCTATTTCTTTAAGAAAATTAATCGCAAAGTCATCGGCGCATTACGATTTGGACATTATTTGTTACATTACGAAATTTAAAGAAAGTCCCTTCTGCCCTCCCATCCTTATGAACAGGAGGCAATCTGCAATGCCGATCATGTTTTCCCAATGTTTTTATGAGGCACCGTTAATTTTTGGCTTTACCTTATACTACGTTCTCCATAAACGTCCCATCTCCATCTGGATAATGTATGATTATTCCCCAGCACCATCTGGATAATGTATAATTATTCCCCAGCACCATCTGGATAATGTATAATTATTCCCCCGCATAGCAACATTTCTACAGAACTTATATCATCTCTGATTAAAATATAAACAGTCTCCCACAGTATCACGTTTGGTAAGTCGTAAAGGTATCCCATATATATATTTATTTATTTATTACCAACAGCAAGACGTCAATTACAGTGTATATATAAATAGATAATAAAAAAAATAAGATGTCTGTAATCTTCGTGTAATTCTATTACACAGCGCAGTTTAGAAAATTGCTTTATCACCTAAATGAAGTTAATATTTTGTCTGTAATGTAATTTTAAAACAATCTTCGACCTTTCAGGCGGATAGCAATTAATTTCGTCATTAGGAGTGCATGAAGGTTATAATTTAACGACTTCTAAGTAAAGATTGATGCTCATTTAAGAAGATAATGAACAAGATCATTTTATATTTTGTGATTTAATTGCAATAACCACCAATAATAATTCAATATTTGAATGATAACGACATCAGTTTATATATTGTTTTTACACAACGTTTACAGAATAGTGTTTCAAAGTCAATAATGATCTACAGTAACGCGATTAGTAACTCTGACCTTTCGTGTGGTTTTTTTTTCACGTTTCGTCCTAATTTATTACTACATCGAAGGGCGCCCCCTTATCACGTCCACGTCGTGCGCCTGGAACCGTTTTGTCAATAAAACGGCCAAGAATATGGGAACCCGTCAGCGAACTGTACTACATTGTGCCTCTCGCCTTATTTGGGAAATTATATCTATGATCACTAAGCAAAAATCAGAACCAGAAACGGCATTCTCCACAAACTCGCGGGCACAACTTGGGGTGCAAATGCAGACGTTCTTCGTACTACAGCACTGGCGCTATCCTTTTCAGTAGCGGAATATGCAGCTCCAGCATGGATTAACAGCTCCCATACAAAGAGGGTGGACACAAACTCAGCCACGCGCATAATCTCAGGAACAATTAAATCAACGCCAACTGCCTGGCTCCCTGTCCTATCTAATGTAGCTAAATATGTTTAATTTATTAATAGGGTTCTAAAATTTGTTAAACTGACTGGAAAGTCTGGATGTATAATATTTGTAGGTTTCACTAGAACCGATTGAAAATTATTCGGATTTTGAATACGGTGATTCTTAGTTATATTTTTACTAGATTGAATTATTGATTTTCGTAAAACACCAGTTACATATATTCACGTTGTATTAAAATATATTCAGTTTATTGACGGAGTTCTAAAATCTGTATCATTACGTGTGATGTACTTCACAAAGTTCATACAATTTTAGATTTTGTATTAGTTACTCTTTATATTTTTTTAATTTTATTTTAAATACATTTAGTTTATTTTATTTCATTATAACACTTATTATCATTTGGAGATATTTTCATTTGCCATGCAGTGTTTAAATTGCATTAATAAAGAATTAAACTAAATCTGACTAAATAAAAAACCGAATAATTAGACGTTTTAGAAACGGTGTTACTAATTAGTCGGCTATGTGCAGTAGTCGGTTATGCCCATCACTTTTATATATATATGTGTGTGTGTGTATTTATACTTATATTCGTTTGTTAAAATGTAAAGAATCGCATCTAATACAGGTTGCTAATTATGTATTTTAGCCGAAACGATTGTGACAAAATCAACAGGTATACGTACAATTTATTGAACAAATTTTGTTGAAGTATGTAAATGTTTCTTATTATTTTACTCTTGTCTTTTCTGATAAAATACTTTTAAGACGAGTTATAATATTTCAATTTTACATTTATGTAAAAAAATTCCTTTTACACTGGCCCTGTTCTATTGTATTAGACCATCTCCATTTATTCGTACACATCGTTTTTAGCTCGAATATTTCGTTTTTATTTTAGTTTCTTCTCTATCAACCTATTATATTCTTTTTTTTTTTTTAATACCCGTTAGACAATTTGGTTTCGTTAAAATGATTTATATGTGGGATGAATGAATTTGAATTATTCGCGTATAAATTTTATGACGAAATTCCCATATTAATGAGATCAACATATTGTTCGAATTTAGAACGTGTGGATAGAAATTTTTCGCCCTGATAAAGATTTACACGTCACAATAGCGTAGTTGATTTCTACCGAAATGATTGCTGCTATTTCGTTTTCGTACTTTTTAGGGACAAATTGTCTTGCAACGTTGACGGTCGTTGATTTTAAAAATTAATTCAGCAATTCCTGTGGAGAATTTTTTATTTTTTCGTCATTACTATTATTATTGTTACGTCTAGAATATACGAAGAAAACTTGAATTGAAATGTAAAAGAATGTTTCAAGCGAAGAGGACGCTTTACGAGCTACTTATTCTTGTCTATATTATTATTATTATTGCGAAAAGTAATGAAAAACGCATTTATCGAGGCTGTCGTTTTATGGACCTTTTTTTTTAAAAAAAAAAAAAAGTTTGTCCACGGAACTTATTTTTCTTCTGTTTGCAATGCTCTGATCCTTATGGTGGTTTCGTATTCGTTTTGTTTTCTTTCTGCATCGGAATTGTGCAGTTAGTCAGCATTGACCGTCTTTGACTTTTCTCGTTGTAATCGGAATACAAATTACAATCTCCTTTCGTATAGTTGGAGACAAATTTCTGTTTTTACATTTCATTTAATGACGTAGACTCTATCTCTCCGTCCCTTTACTTAAATTAACCGTTATTAATAATGGCATAATAACAAAATTGTTTATATATATATATATATATATATATATATATATATATATATATAGCGTACACGTTATTTGAGTTTAAAGAAAATTTAAATATACAAATACGCGACTTTTATTTTCGCATTGTTCGCGAGACTTACATAATTTATGATAATTTGGTATTATTACGTTCAAAAGCGAATCCGGATTAATTAAGAAACTGTAAAGTAATGAAAACTTAGTAAATAAATTTAAACAAAAAAAAAATGAAAACCCCGATCAGATAATAATAACAGTTTACTAGAGAATTATCAAATATTTGTCTGTAGTTCTCAATCGGAACTGATGCCTAAAAGTCTACGTTTATTATAGGGTAACCCTGAAAAGACGGACGGTTTTGTTTTTTGAATAATGCAGTTGGTAAAACTGCTACAACACAAACCGCGTGCTTCACGTACACAGACATTCGTTTTTGTCCAGTTTCAGTTATCATTAACGAGGAAAGTGTAACATTATTTTCGGTGCGAATCGATTACGACAGTGTAAAGATAGTTTCGAAAATAATTCAAAGTTACGAGATTCTTTTTTGCGAGGATACCTCATTTACGAAACACGCCCACGAGATTTGAAAGACCTGAAAACTCAGATTTCTGAAGAAATTTCAAAAAATTCAGCGACCTACAGGTCTTCGAGAAGGTTGTAAAGACTGAATGAATGTATTGTTGAAAATGGTGGTCATGTGAAACAAATCAAACTAATTTCCCGTTTTTCTATTTTTAAATAGAATTTCGTTAAAAAATTTTCATCGAGTAGTTTTTGAGATTCAGAAAAAATCCGTCCGTCTTCTCTATATATCCGGTTATACATGACGATACCGAGATAAGATTTTTTATCAGCAAAATACAGCGGGGTTTGTGAAGTCCATTTTTAAAAAGAGAATATAATTTTGACAATAAAAGCGGAAGAGAATTGTTGAATTACCGTTGAAATATCCTAGACTTAAGGTATCTTCTATTCCAGTAATTTGCAGTTATCTTTCGAAAAATACGTCTCTGTAAGTAGGAAAGTTAGAGAAGAGAAAGATATTCTTCCAATTGAATATTCCACAAGCAATTAATGAAAGCATAAAGGAGCATGAAATTCACAAAAAAAAACTATATATTTTGAATAATTTTTGAATATTTTAAATTCAACTGTTATTCCTAAAAATTGACAAAAAATCTTTAATGATAAAGGTGAACAACTCTATTTAAAGTTAAACATTGCCCGACGCCTCTACTTTACTGAATTCGTTAATTATAAATTTAGAATTACGGTTACAAAAATATTTTTACAGCCAAAACGTACATTAAATGTGAACAAATTTAAAATAACATTTCCATCGGGAAATATTCATGATAAATTTAGACAAATTTAAAACACCGCAATAAATGGTAAAGGTAATAACATGTTGCTTTTAAAGAAATGAATATGATGTGAAATATATAACGTCGAGTTTAAATTGATACTTTTTAATTGAAAAGAATTCAGATAAATTCAGAGCTGAAGTTGTATCTCATCAAACACGAACTGTTCTGTGAAACAAATGTGCAAACGATTAAGAAAAATAATTGCGTTATTTTTTTTCTAAAAGACGGAATATAAATATTTTGTAGAATTAAAAATCATTTAGTTAAGCACACTGATTACCTCCGATACCCGTGTTTCTGTTTTTAATGAATTTTTAGCTATTTGTTTGTTATAGCAAACTGGTTTATAGAATTCTTCGCCATCTTTGAATGACGTCACATTTAACAGGACTTCTATTTCTCGACGGTAACGATAGAACTCCCCGAATTACTAATAAGTAATACTATTGCTAATTTGCTAGACAAGGTCAGTTGTATGGCGACGTTTAAGTCGTCTGATATCGTTTCTGATATATGCTTGGCATTTGGCAAGCTTTTGCATTCACAATTCACATGCTTATTTCATGCACTGCAGCAAACTCTTGTATAACATCGTTGAAAACTTCCTATATAAATTCTTATAAATGTTTTCATTTCGCCAGTACCAGTACGCATCCACAATTGCGCGTAAAATGATGCTCTACCGCTCCTGCGTAAGATTCCTGTTAGACTTGGCAGCGTCGTTCGCAGTCTTCATCTCAAGGATTGACAATTAATATGTATATCTTGCCAGAAATATCTAATTTGGTGGGCGATTAAACACCATTTCCAAAAGAAAACAAATTAAAAAATTAATACAAAAATTAGAAATAATTACGTAATAATTTTTTTAAATTAATTAAATTAAAATAATTATAACATTTTGATGTTCCATCCCGACTTTAGAGTTGATAAAACTTTATTTCTTAGGTAGGGTTTTAGTTACAGAATTCGTCGTTGCAAATAAAAATATTTTTCGTTCATTTTGTATACAGCCTCATCGATATTTCCGTTTTATGTTCACGTTCGAAAAAATCAACCTAATTATTATAAAAGCAGAGATCGAAACCCTCGATATTTCGAATAGTTTTGTATGTACGCCTGTTATCGGTATATTCGTAAACGATAAACATGTTTAAAGCAACTCCGGACGTAAACGACCCAAATTTATCCGAAAATTTCTTCTCCCGTTCTGCGATAAAAATTACTATATTCGCTGACTTATACTATACCCGCTCGTCGAGGTGTGTTGTCCGTCTGCGTAATTTACCATTTTCATTCTTTTCCCTCCGTTTTTGTTATTATTTTATATTCCAACCTAAGTAAATAATACTACGTACAATGTTTAAAAAAAAAATGTAGTACCTACCTCGTCTCCTATTTTCAACAATTTTTTTTTTATAATAAATTCAGTTTAAAGTAATCGAAGAAACGTATATTTTATTTTTCAATTTTCTCGTGTGCGTTTGTTTATTCAGGTTTCTATTTTTATTAGGCGCCGTTATTTGAATGAAAATTTTAATCGATCAATAATTTTCGGTTTATTCCATATTTACGAAGAGGTTTTTTTTAAAATAGAACAGTAGAAATTCGAACAGTGTGGAATGTAGTGATATTTTTTTTTTGTTTTTGTTTGTTTCCGCGCTATGTACAGGAGCGCGGCCAGCAAATTTAAATTTTGTTAAACAGGTTTACCGACCTAAGCTTAACAAGAAAGGATGAAACGGATGGGGAATCTTGGGCCAGAATTGATGAAATATTTAAGGAAGACGGTTTTGGGATTTTTGGACATTCTGTTAGGAGGTGGTGAATTGTAATCGGAACGTCGCATCTATCAGGTTGGTGGGACTAATTTTTGGAATATGTGTCCATGCGTAAGTTGCGTATGATCCGGAGTCGACACAACACCACCTGATCCCTTCGGTCTTCAGGTTGAAACTTCCATTCGCGAACTGACGGTTTTATTGCGTGCAGGAGTGATGTACTCTATTGTTCCGTCCATCTTTTTTACCACAACCTATAAAATAGGCCCTTGGTTTCTTCCTTGATATCACTAGCTTATTTTGCTGCTAGATCTGCCATATGATTTCCTGGTATGTTTGCGTGGCCCGGAATCCATACGAAGGTTATCGCCGTTTGACAGTTCTGTACGATTGTATTTATGGAGTTTGCGATCGGATGATTTGATTTCCGTTGAATGTGATGTAAAGCTGCCATGGAATCCGTAGCTATCGTTATAATGTGATGGTAGGATTTTACCGCGTGTTCCAACGCTAGTAAGATTCCGTACAGTTCTGCGGACAGAGCGGAGAATAACGGTGGAAGTGAAGTTGAAAAGATCACATTTCGATTAAAGACCACTGCGCAACCAGCGGATTCTGTGGAACTTGTACCGTCGGAGAAGTATATCTTTTTCCTTTGGGAGATAATAAATTGTGGACGATGGCAAAGTGAGGGTGCTTTTTTGGGAGCAGTGTAAAATCGATTGCGGCGTCTTTCGAAGTCCATGGGGGAAGGATTTTTGTAGGGTTGCTTTCTATGTTGTATAGCTCATCAGCTTCTGATAGATCGGTATGAATTGATTTCGTAGTATCGGATATAATTCTTTTTACTCTCGAACCTAATAATCTGGTTTCAGATGTACTCTGGAGAGATCGTTTTATACTGTTAGTTGCTGGGAGCTCTGGATTTGCAATCGTGCGTAACAGAAGATTTACCGTAAGGTGATCCCGTCGAAGCGATGGAGGCCATTCTGAGACTTCGCAGTAGAGGCTTGATATTGGGGATGTTCTGAGCGCGTCTGTAATTAATCGAAGCGAGGAATTGTGGATAGTATCTAGTTTTGAGAAGTCTCTCTTGGATGCTATGGAAAATAGGGGGATTCCATAGTCGCATTTTGAGCGAATTTGAGAGCGGTATATATCATTAACAGTGAAGAACGGTGAGCTCCATACGATGTGTGTGCCAATTTTTTTAGTAAATTTAATTTGGTTGTGCATGACTTCGTCAGTTGATTTATGTGCTCTCTCCATGTTAATTTGTTGTCGAAGAAAAGGCCCAAGTAGCGAATATGAGATGTAGTTTGAATGGGTGTGTTGTTTAGTAGGATATGTATGTTACTTTTACAGGATTTAAAACCAAACAATTAAAAAGTAGATAAAATCGCTAAATTTTTATATATAAAAAAACTACAAAACTTTTCGGCTATGACATCGAGTGGACATGAAGAAAATAAGATATACAAATCTGAAAGGAAAATAAAAATAAAATAAATTGTGAGAAAATTTCTAATTTAGATGTACTCCATTAGAAAAAATAGCAAAGTGAGAAAACCGCTATGAGATTAGTTTATAAATAACTGGGTTTTCACTAATTTTTTGTAATATTGTACGTCTAAAATAATTACTTTCTTGCATTTTATTTTTTCTACGCCCACGCGATAATGCTTTAATGACCGAAATGTTTAATGATTTTAATTACTTTTTTATTTATGTAATAATCGAAATAATCGTAGGTTTATTTTTTTCTTTCATTAAAACAATAATCTTTCGTAATTCGCGCTGTACCTAACATAATGATAATAATAATTTAATCCGGCCAAACAGTATTAATTTAGTAATTGTTCGAGCACAAATAAATAAATATTTGTTAATAAATCGCTTGTAATTAACTGCTGCGCGAGGCTTTAATAAAATTAAATTTGAAAACATATAACGCGTGTATCGCCAAACATATAACAAATATACTTCATCATTTTTATATACTGAAGATTGTATTAAATAAGTTGTCGCCGATAAATCGTTATATGTTTGGTGATTAACTTTAAAAAATTAAAAATAATTTAATAAACAACTTTTTCTTTTTATGTTGAAAAAAAGGGGATAATTTTTTCTTCGAAAATTTACCTACAAAATTGCGTTTTTTAACAGTATTAAACGAACGATAATAAGCTACATAACGCCCGTACAAAGTTAAGAATGTTGTCGTAACTAAGTTAAGAATGTTGACCGATATTTGGAGGAATTTAAAAGTTAGGGAGGTTAAAAATGAGATGATAGTAATATCGAGAAAGTGAAAAAGAGAGACGAGAAAAATATGACTGTAAAGACCGGTTCACACGTTAACGTTAAAATCATTCTGTCCGTAATTTTATATTTTCGAAACGTTTATATACCGATGGGAACCCGTTATAATAACCGGTTATTTAATTCCATTTTTTTTTTGTAGTTCGTGTTTATATATATATATTTTTTATTATTTTGTATAATCTGTTATTTTGTCTTTGTTATTAAGTAATAATAGTCAATCTTTACATAATTAGCGTGTTGGAAGTTAAACGAAAATATCGATCAAAATGTGAAAATTTAAGAATAATAAGAAAATACGAGAATAGAACATAAACAAAGATATTATAGATTTATTTTGACCGTCATGCCTTTTGATTTATGGAAATTAGTAAATTGTAAAAAAAAAATAGTACAAATACGTTCCGGATGGAAACAGGCACTTGACCGTTTACAAGGAAAATGTTAAAAAATTAATAAATATTAAAAAAATAATTCTGACCGTACACTTGTGTAAAATTAATATCTCTAGAATCGAATATTTCGAGTCAATTATCATCATTAAAAAATTTTGTTTTCAGGGTGAATTGATATGGTTCGATCCAGGAATAGGTCACGCATTACCGGGCGAAGTTTTGGAGTACCATAAACCTGCTCAAGTGCTCACTGTTCAAGCTGTAATTGCCGGAAAGGTAATTCATTATTATCTTTGTTTTTATTATTATTATTATTAATCCCCTCTAAGTGTGTCTCGTGTGGCTTGCTGTCCTCTTTCAATTTTCAATAGACGTGAATCACTTAGACAATGTCCTCTATACCAACTTCTTCCAAATTTATTGTTTTTTTACTTATTAAAAAAAAAATCGTTAGATATTCGACGAATGACGAGTATTTTTTTTTTAAACTTAAATAGCCCTATATCTGTAAGTAAATTATCATTTGATCATAATCCAATAATTTTTACTGTATCCAGTAAGTTTAAGTACAATAAATCTATAAAATCTTTCAATTATTCCATGGGCGAACTGGAACATATATAAATTTTTTTTTAATGATTATTTTAAGAATTAATACGAATTTAGGACTACGCTTAAATAAGTATTTCAGTATGAAGACAGGTGTGAAGAAACTTGCTGCACCGAGCAAGGCCTCTTACTAACTTACATATATCATATGTAAATTAGCACTTAAAATGCTAAATTCAGCCGTTTCAAACGGCGAGTATCGAGTTCGATGTTAAGCAACTTTTTCGCTTCAAGGTTAGGATGTCTATGCAATCGTCGTTCGTGCATCTTTGCAATATCCTGTATTACTTCAATTACACTTTTTACTACGAGGTCGCGGTGTATGCCATCGTTGCAGGGAAAAACGGTAGGCGTCTACGATTATTCGTAGTATTACGTTTTGCCGCGTTTGAACGAGCTGCTGATTCGACTTCTTAGCACAGTCCCCATAGGGCTATTCCATATGTTCATATAGGCTTTATAATTTGTAAGTATAGCAGGCGTTTGCAGTAAATACTGAACGTTTTACGCCGTCCTATTAGCCAGTATAGCTAAGATATGGTTTTCTTGTTTTTCCTACACTTCATATTTACATACGGCTTCCACGTAAGACGAAAGTCCAAGTGTGTTCCAAGTTAATTTGTGCAACAGACTGATTTGCAATATGAGCCCGGTCAGACAAGTAATCGTGTCGCAAGGTACGATGTGTTATGATTTTTTTTCCTTTTTTTTTTTTAAATATGATTTTGCAACATACTGATAACGCTATCTAGATGACGTTGGAGGTTCTCTGTTGCTTCCTTCTGACTGCCACTCTTGGATATGTATCATCGCTAAACGTAGCCGTAATTATCTTATCATAAGTAGGCAAATCATTGGTATATAGGAGGAACAGGACACTACCCTGC
This sequence comes from Coronaproctus castanopsis, assembly GCA_032883995.1. Classification (NCBI taxonomy): domain Eukaryota; kingdom Metazoa; phylum Arthropoda; class Insecta; order Hemiptera; family Monophlebidae; genus Coronaproctus; species Coronaproctus castanopsis. Next base: position 159,637,179 of record CM065053.1, on the reverse strand, counting down.
AGAACTCCAGCCTGTATCGGTTGATACGATGATTTAGCATCTTCTTGTACTACCCGAAATTATCTCCCTGACAAGTATGATGTTAGAAATCGACATAGATTCCCCGGTAGGAGGTTACACATTTTAACGATCGCCTTCGTGCCAAACTTTATCGAAAGCCTGTGCTACATCTAGAAAAACGGGCGAGCAAAAATGTTTATCTTCGAATGCTCCTCTATAACGACCGTTACCCGATGCACATGTTCGATTATAGAATGTTGGTCTTTAAATCCAAACTCATGATTTGGGGGCTCCACGAACTGTCTCATTCGTTTTAATACTAGTTTTTCACATTATTTTAAAATTGATGATAAAAGCGATATTAGGCGGTAAGACGTTACCTTGGCTCTCCAGGCTCCTTGAGCATAATCACTTGTGCTGTTTTGAAACATGCTGGTACATGTTCAAGACTTACACTGAATCAGTACGCAAGTAGAACAATATCTTTAAGTGGTAACTCTTTCAATATAAGTATACGTAGTGATATCTGATCAATGACTGGGACCTTCGCCGGATTAACATGTTTTTCAATTTCTTGTGCTATCTTTATTGGAGTAAAGTATTTCAAAGGTTGATCTGCCTGATAACTTGTTGAAGGTGCCACGCCTGACGCAATATCGTGTGACTTAAAGACTCTTGCTAGATGTATAGCAAAGAGTTCCGCTTTTTCTGCATATTTTCTAATCGAATTTCCTTTTTCATCTTTAAACGGTAGAACTTGTACAATATGTTTCTTTATCCTGTGGTTAGCTTGACAAAGTGTATAGATTTTATCAGCGTGCGGACTAAGCTCTTCATTTGTTGTTGTATTTCCTTAATTAATCTGTTTATCTGGTTATTTAAGTGATTTAACATAGCTTTATCTCGAGGATTACGTGATTTATATCTTCTGGGGACTTCGAAAGGATATGTGATTTCTTGTACGGCATTATTCCTAGTAGGAGGTGTAGTAAACTTTGCTAAGTTCTAGATTGATTCAATGAGCTGTTCAACTTGAACATCGAGTTCCGCAGGAGTTTTGAGTCTCACTGTAAGACTGATTCGTTGGTTCAATTCGTAATGAAACCGATCCCAGTCGGCATATTTGTTTGTGATCGTGACTTTCTTTGCGATGTTTCATCACTGAATGGCACAGCCGTTTTACTAACTGACTTATTACCAATAATGTTACTCCATTCTTGTTGATTGGATCATTTTAGAATTTTCCTTCTTTCTAGTATTGATTTACTTGTCTGTGTGCAATCTGCCTGGCTTTGTTGTAGTCAAAGTTGCTTTTTTATTTTATTTCTATTTTAAGTTGTTCATTTTGTTATTGCATTAATTACAACTGTGCAATTAGTTCGTCTATTTGCTTGCGCGAGCCGTTTTCGTCTGCTTTGATTGCCAGTCGTTTATGACCTGTTGAGTCACTACTGCCTGCCGACAGTTGTCTCTTAATTAACCGAACAATACACACTACATAATATATAATTTTTTTTTATTATTATTTTTTGTGTACCAGTCTATATAAAGATTATAAACACAACTGCGAGAGAAAAAAAGAGAATAATAAATAAACAATATATCCCAATGGATAATGTTGTTTTGCTTTAAAGTTACATCCAGAAAAATAGTACTGTACAAAAAATTTTTTTGAATTCACAATCCATAGATCAATACATTGCATACTTAAACTTAACTATAATGCAGGCTACACACAGGCCTATTCCATCAAATGAGAAAGTAAGATCGATTACCAAAGGTACAAAAATAATTATTAAACCTAAAAACTACGTTCGTAAGTGTTACAAAGATCTACTAAACAAAATACTCTTAAATATAAGAAGCTGTACAAAAAATTGAATAAGGTAATCAAAACAAGACTAATAAATGAAAAAAATTTGCAGTGTGATAACTTCCTTAAAAATCTCTTTCCAATTGACAACAACTTTATGGAAAATCAATAAATATTTCTGTAGAAGTTAAACGGAACTAACGCCTATTAGAGACCGAAAAAAAGCACGGGCAAGGTGAATTATTCAGTTGAAGATAAAACGGAAATACTAGTTGAACATTTCAGCACAGCTCATAGTCAAAATGATTTGATGTTAACCCGGTACCAAGAACGGAAGGCGAAACAAACAAATAATTTTTCACTTCACACCACGGTTATGATTTCGCCTGTAAATCTCACAACACTTAAAAGCCTTATCTTCACCCTCAGATAGAAAAATTCAGTTAGCCACGATCAAATTAGCATAAAAATGATAAAAAATCTGTCAACTAAAACAATATTCGCTTTGGAAGTTCTATTTAATTCATGTATACGTCTGTACTATTATCCTCTGTCGCGGGGAATATCAGTTACGATACTTCTAGCAACACCTGGAAAGGATGCCTCCTTGGTTCAAAATGTAAGACTAGTGTGTTTCCTCAGTAACATAAGTAAGATTTTTGAAAACATACTTCTAGTTAGACTAGGAGCCTATAGCGAGAGGAAATTTACCATATCTGACTCACAATTTGGTTTTCGACCAAAATTAAGTGCGACGGATACATCTAGCTAAAGTATGTAACAAAATGGCTGATAACGTTAACCGGAATAAACATTCTGGGGTAGTCTTGACGAACATAGAAAAAGTGTTTAACTACATAGCATGCAGGAATTATATATAAGTTAATTAAACATAATTTTTCTCCATATCTTGTATTTACTATCAAATCTAATTCTATGTGAAACTGAAAAACCATAACTCTGACATAAGGTACATTAATGCTGGGGTACTTCAAGGGAGTATTTTAGACCCATTCCTTTTTATTATATATATATCGACAATACCGGGAGTAGATATAAATCTCTATGCTGATGATACCTTTTTGGTATCATCTTATAGAATAGACACAATAAGTAGAAAGCAATAGATAAAATATACAAATTTTTCTATAAATAGAAAATCAAAGTTAATGATGAGAAAATTGAGTCAATAATTTTTACTAGGCGGAGGCCTTCATTAAATCATTTCGTTAAAATTAAAAACGTTCATCTCAACTAGAAAGAACATGTGATTCATCATGGATAGACGATTTACATTTCCCAAGCATGTTAATGACTGCATAAATAGAACAATACGAAAAATCTGTTGTCTATTTCTTAGATTTAACAAGTAGTCCTCACTATCTACGCAAAACAAATTTTTAATATACAAAACAGTAATTTTACCGAAATTACTTTATACCTTCCCAGTATGGTCTTATACTAGCAGAGTAATATTAACCAGGTGCAAAGACTGCAAAACCATTCCCTTCGAATAATATTGAATAAACCTCGATTTACTTCGATCAAATTCTTACATGTTAACATTTCCTCATGTACAGGAAATGATTAAAGGTATAACTGAAAATTTTTTTGATGTTTGTAGATATTTGGATATTCCAATAGTGAATTTTATAAGTGTGTACGATTACCAATCTCTACGACACAGGTATAAAATATATTAGCACAGACGTATAAAACATACCCTTTCCAAGTAAGCCAGCTATAAAATCCTAATTTTAATGTCAAGAAATAAACTAAGATAATTATAAGTTCATTTTGATAAGAAAAGTGTTTATACACTGTTACTTTAAGAGAGCAGGTTTTTGTATTTTAAATTTTTCTTACAATTTACATATAAGTTCTTTCATTATAAATATTATTAACTTTGATTATATTTTTACCAATATGTTTTCTGGAGAGAATGGATATGACATTCGATACGGAAATATTTATATTGTATTTTTTATAACGTAGGTACAAACAAATTTCTAGCATAATAATAAACAATTTTTTTTTCTTAACTGGTGTGGAATGTCTGAATTTTTAAAAAATAAACAAAGTGGTAGTTAAAATGATCACGAATAAGTTATTTACAAATGGACATAAATAAAACAAAATACTTAATCTAGAGATGCAACAATGTTTTCTAAACAATGATTTTTTATTTGTTCATGTATGAATTTAAATGTTCTTTAAATCTTATTGTTAATTGTCTGTCTGTTATTCCTGTGTTTTCTTTTCCACAATGGTTGTAATTTAATTTATAGACGCCAGAATTATTTACTATATTTATATATTTTATTTTGTCGTGACTAATTGATTTCAATAATATGTTATTATTTTTTATTGCTAAATCTATGTTATATTTGTTAAATATTTTTATTATTTTATAAGTATGACTTACTACATAATTTATTGGACCTAAATAACTCTTTTTGCGTTTTCTGTATTTTTTCTAAGATTTATGTCATATTTTATTAACTACAGTAGGGTTATATTTATTATTGATTGCTATTTGTTTTATTATGTTTTTTTCTTTTGCTTTATCATTATCTGTAAAAATTGTTTTCGCTCTAAGACTCATTAAATTGGCTAATTTATGCATCTTTGGGTGAAAAGAATCTTTAGGTGTCTACTTGCGTAGGCTTCTTTTATATATATATATTATATAGCTTTCCAACTAATCAGGGGCACATGTAATAAAAAGTCAATATCCAGAAATGAAAAAATAAGACACTATAACACGGTCATTAAACCGCAGTGCATGTACGCAGCCGAATGTCTAACAACGAAATACAGCAATTAGAAATCAAAGAAAATAAAATAATACGAGAAATTTTGGGTCCTAGAGAGAGTGAAGAATATTGGAAATTAAGAAGCAATAGGGAAATATATGAAACAATAGAAAAAGTTAGCGACGCAATAAGGAAAAGAAGAGTCGCCTTTTATGGGCACATAAAAAGAATGGACAACAACCGTCTTACCAAAAAAGTGTTTGACTTTTTTGACAACAATCCGAAAAGTAGAGTGCCATGGACGGTACAAGTCAAAAGGGATGTGGAACATATGGAAATATCTGATGAAGAAATCAAAGATAGAAACAAATTTAGACATAGGATCCAATCTTTCCAATGATTCCATGAGCCTGTAACTAAAAAGACAGAACGAACGTGGACAGAAGAAAGAAAAAATACACATTCGAAAATGATAAAAAAATATTGGTTAACAAAAGACAGGATGCCACGAGTGGGTGATAAAGAAGACGGCGCGAACATGGACGGGAGAAAGAAAAAAGACTCATTCGAAACGGATGAAAGAATGCTGGACAAAGAAACGGGAAGAAAGAACAGAATTGACTTAAGGCATGCAAATAGCTTTTCGATGGTCCATAGATTTCCATTAAAAAAAAGTGATAAAGATAATATTTTAAATTCAATGACAAATTTTGATGAAGATCCTAAGTTTTAAGAAATATATTATAAATTAATCAATTTTTATATTTGACATAGGGTAGGGTTTTGATTTTTCTTTCTAGTTAGTGTGTTCGGTTATGTGTAGGTTATTATGTAAATTACTGATTAGTTGATTATGTTATTAACCGTATTTATTATCAAATTATTTTTTAATCAAATCTGTTATTTTATTTTTTGAAACACATCTAGATCAAGTGTTTTCTTACATTTTATTTTATATTTTTTAATGTTTTTATATTTCTTATTTTTATTCACGTCTACTTTAAAATAACTTAATACCCGAAAAGTCTTGTAGTCTTTTAATATAAAAATGTGACTTTAACTACTCCTTGTTGTTTGTGACGAGTCTTGTTAAGTCGGTCGTGCGACCGGTCAAACGACGGATCCATTACGGAGTCAATCGATGTAAAAATTTTGAGCCGATTTATAATTGTTTTTTAAACGAAACTTTTTTCCAGTATCTTTTTATGGTGTAAATTTATTTTAATTTTTTTTTCATTTTTTTTTTACATTTGTCAACTCATAAATTTCAAAATATTTTCCTTTTTATCAAACATCGTTGATGTTTGCGATATTCGATTTCTACACAAAATGCGTATTTGATTTATATATATATATATATATATATATATATATATATATATATATATATATATATATATATATATATATACGAAGTTTGTATTATCCGTGCACGTTGTTTCTTGTAATTATATTAAAAACAAATCTTAGCGGTGGTCCACTGTCAATTACGCTGTTTGCAAATGATACGTCGAATGTAAATTGATCACGCATGTCTGCTACGCTATTTAAGATAAACTTTTCAGTTTATTTCACTTAGGAACCATGTCATCGACGAAATAAATGCTTTGACTGAGAAAAAAAAGTAACATGTTTAACAGCCGGTCACTTTTGTTAACAGAAAAGTAAATAATTTATTGAGAAATCTTAATACGTTGCAATGACAGCACGTCGGTGTGTTGTGCAATTATTGAACAATATCTCGATATAAAATGGAAGCATGAACAACTATCGATGAATTGTTGTGAAAATAAATATGTCGTATAAAGTCGGCTTTGTATAGTTCTACCGCCGTCAGCTTTAGTTTGCAAAAATCTGACGCTTCCCGCACGTCGACTGGAAAATCATTCAAGTTCTCTTCTGTACGCGAACATTTATGTGTTAGTCGGTAACGATGAACGTGTTCCTCGTTGTTTGTCATTTTAGATAATTACGTAATTTCGTGTTTTCTTTGAAATTTTCCGGTATAATATATAAAAGCGATAATTGAAAATACTGGGAGCTCTGTGTATTCGGAAACAGCTGTTAAATGCGAACCGAAATCGAAATAATAGTCCTTAGGTGTCACGTACAGAAATAATTTGCCAGGAAGAAATATGGATAATAATTATGTAGTATAGAGTGAAAATAATTGATTGACGTTTGTAAGAGAAAAATTAGCAGAATCACCGTTCGTCTATAGGCTCAGTTTAAAGTGTTTGAAGAATTAAAATTTTAGTAACTTAGCAGCGTTCGAATTTACCTTTCGGAAAATATTTTAATCGTTGTGAGAAAATTTTGACGACGGAATGTATATTAAAAGTTGCGAAAATTATTTTATATAAAGACTTATAAACGGAGGAATTGCTGCAATTTTTCTAATCGAAACTCGTTTTGTTTTTCGCTATATTCAAAGATTTTCAAGCTTATTTTATTTTTTATTTTATTTTATTTTATTTTATATATACTATCAACAATTTGCCTTTTTCTCTGACAAGCTAATAACATTAAGAATATACGTCTTATCCAAGAAAGTTCTTTATAAAAAATATTCGTTCGAATTGTCGCTACAAATCTAGCTTAAAACTACCCTTAAAATCCATCATGCCTTATACCAAAAATGGGGGTTAAAATCCGTGAAATTTTCCGAGTAGTGTTGTCGCGCGTTTGACTAAGTCGCTTACGGAAATTTTAACGCGTATATATACTTACCCCTGTGTTCAAGCTCCCTCCGCAGTATTTAAGGGTTAAAAATCGTCCGAAAATCTGACTTTTTTCTACTTAGAACGTTATATAAGGGAAAAAACAAAAAACAAAAAAAAAGAGACCTAAATCAAAATCGGCTCCGAGAGAATTTTATACTGTCATCTATCACTCGGGTCTCGGAAAAAGTCGAATTTTAAAGGGGTTGAAATTTTTACATTCAACCTTTTTTAATAGCCGTCTAATTATTCGTGCGATCGTCTAAAGGTATTCGACTTTTTTTTACCTTATCCTATAGCGGAAAATTTTAATTATATGTATATACCGAGTATCTATATAGAATAGTAGCGGAATTACATCGTGCGGAAGTTGACCTATTATAGGGGGCGGGGTAAAAGTGCAACATTTTTGCAAATTCTCAACGTCCGTTTCGCGACTTTAGGTGCTACTTAGTGAAAATTCACCTTCTCTGGGGGAAATCAAGTCAGACTATTTCCTTTTAAACGACGTAACACTTAATCGTCTATATAGAACGGTTTTGGCTGTAGCTGTGACCAAAATTTTCAAGTCGCGATATCTTTAAATACTACGCCTTAAAGCCATTTCCATATCGGCATTATTAGCTTTTTTACTACCGACCATTGCCATTCGCCCGAAATTTACCCCTACCCTGTCCGATGTATCGGGTGTAGGGAAGTCTGAAGTTCGATAGATGTCGGATTTTTTATATTTTTCGCTTGTTCGCCACTTATAGCTCCGTTCATATTAATCTTATAATGTTATCGTACATAACCCTTTTTAAAAAGCGGATTAATCTAACAACGTTCAGATCTTCCAGTTCCGATCAAGAAGCGCGAAGAAATCAAAGTTTGTTGTCAATTTGCAAAATTCTTTTTTTTTAGGTGCCGTGTACCACAACTTAGGTTAGCGGCACCGAAGCTATTTTAATTAAATGAACGGATATATATTTGTTACTTTTAAAAACTGAATGGTTCTTTCAAGTTCCATTGGATTATCAGAGAGTGCCGTGTGAGTTGAAATATTGCCATCAGGATTGTGTTTCTGAAGTGGCCTACACTTTGATAGCATGTGTTCGACTGTTAGAGGCTCTCGTCCGTAGTAGCAGCATATCGGTTGATTTTTTTCTATTATGTAATTATGGGTTAATGCAGTATGTCCAATTCTAAGCCGAGTTAGTACAACATCATCACGTCGCAATGAGATGATTGTTCTCCATGGAGTTGTGTTCAACTTGACGTTTCGGAGCTTGTTGGTTGTGGGAATACGCTTCCAGCGTAAGTTCCATACCAGATGAAATTAGTTTTTGATATTGTGTATTTCGTCTTGTATTGGGATTGAAATTTTTGGTACTGGAAACATCTCCGCCGCTCCTTTCGCAGCGATGTCAGCTTCTTCATTTTCCTTTATGTAGGAGTGTGAAGGGATCCAGCATATAATGGTTTCTTGTATGTGTTAGTTAGCTGACAGATGAATATCTCTGGCTATCGGGTGTTTTTTTTTTAAATCTATTAAACGAGCTTTAAAACCGCTTTCCTAATTATTTTTAAACGTCGAGCGATATAACCGTTTTTTTACTCTACTATGCACTAACTTTTGTACCAACTTTATCTCAAACTCATCCGACATAATGTACCGTCTTTAGAAAAGTTCAAAGTCCGACGAAACCCAAATTTTCTTAAATGTTTTCTAATTCCGGCGCCTGTAGCTCCTTTTCTATTAACGCTATATAACTAATCTATATAACCTTTTTTAAAGTACACTTTAAGAGCTTTCATTCGATATATAAACCTTCCATTTCGGACAAAAGGTCGCAAAGGAATTGCGGTTTAAAGAAAATTTGAAAATCTGTGTTTAAGTGGAAATGTACCGTTATTTCTTTAGGTATTGGTCGAATATTTTCCGCATAAAATTTCCAAACCTGAAAATTTCAAAAGGGCACCTGCTTTTTCTCGACTATTGATTTTTTTACGATAATTCGCGAACAGTTTGAAATAGGAAAATATGTCTCATACGAAAGTTGTAGTGTTTTTAAATACGAGTTTAAAACACGTCATACTCACGTTTCGAAAGTGAATAGACAACGAGAAAACTGGGGTCGAAATTTTAAAGGGTTTTTCCTAGGTACTAATGGTTCTAGGATAGATAAGGGGTCCAGATTGACGCCAAATGAAAACTGACGTGGAGATCTATCATTTTGTTTATAACATTTATCCTGAAGATCAATTTTGGATTTTCAAAACGCCCCTCGACTGTGTTATATATATATGTGTGTGTGTTTGTTTATTTATTTATTTATGTTTATATTTACTCTGATACCATTGCGGTTGTAGCAAAACGATTAAAAATTTTTTTATAATGAAGTCGCAGTATTCATTTCCAAATTTGATAAGGATATTAGTGTTATATATTATATATATCTACATGATTGTCCATTGGAGGCGCATGGCTAAATATCATCTAAAACCCATTGAAACATTACAAAAGTCAGTCTTAAAGTGTATCGGTTTTACTAGATCAGTTAGTACACCTAACACGTGTAAGAATAGAGGCATGTTATTTAGGATCTAAATTATATAACAGCTTGCCGAATTCATTACGTTTTGATTTATTAAACTATAAGGGTCGTAAAAGAAAATTATGATTATCATTCTTGCTTTCTAAATGAACACTTTACGTAAATCGGTGTATATGTGTAATGTTAAGTACATTTATGTGTCCCATCATAAATTTGAATAACACACGTCATACTTATTAGTTGTTAATTATTTCATTTGTTGACTCTTAATTATTTTAAATTTTATCATTATAATTCTAGCCAGTCTGAACTGTTTATTTTTGTATAATAATCTAAGCGTATTATTCGTGTACGATATTTTCTTTCCAGTCGATTAATTTATACGTGCAATTTTAATTACGTACGATTACTTTAAGTTATAACAATAAATAAATATTTCGTTTCTTTTTTGAAATTTTCGTCTATTTAAATCGGCGCTCGTGCAATTTGCTCATAGTCGGTTATTACTCAAAATTATTTATTTTACACGCTATTATATTATTAGGGTTTTTTTCTATTCTTATTTTTAATTTATAATATGCGCTATGTTATTTTATATAATGTTTGTATAGTGATGAGTAATATCAAATAAATTGAAATTATTTTCCAAGATCATTTGCGCATCAGTATTACAAATTATATTTTATATTAGGGTCTGTAAGACATTTCAGTGTTCAATTTTATTTGAATAATTCTATAATATTGTTTTTATTTGATAATTTTTATTTTAAAAAAATTACACGGTTTACAAAGAAAAAAAAACACCGTGAATGACCGTGAAAGTTTAAAAGTATATTTAATTATTATTTAATTCGTCGATGCGTGTATTCCGTACAGTATAACAGAGTATTATTTATGATTAATTGCGACTTGCAAATGCGTTAGTGTGGGTGTTGATATATAATTAGTGTACGTCCTACGCGTATTTATTCTGTTCGTTTATTCCGCTGTTTTCCGATATTCTAATTTCGACTGACATATAGGTGAGAGAGTGTGTATTAGGTTTTTGGAAAAAAATTTTATGCAAATCGGTTTACTGATTCGATTGTTTTTATATTTTCATTTTTACCGGTCTGTCCACGTTTTCGTTCCTAATTATTTTTATATCGAAATTCATTATTTTATTATTATTATTATTATTATTATTTATTTATTTACGTGCCATGCGTAGCAACTAAGGCTAGAGACACGGAAATGGAATTACAAAGTTATAAAAGATATACATTAAAATAATTTCAATAAATCGTAATGCTCCAAAAAAATCTAGCGATAAAAGTTTACTTTTAAGAAGCAAACCAATTACAATATGTACCGTGTATTTTACAGAGGAAATTACTAATGAACAATTTACATAATTAATAAATGGCCTATCCAAACTTTTTCTCATATTAGGGAATATGAAGGCGCACAGCCATATGTGATCGAGTAAAAAATTAAATTCAAGAGGTAAGAACATAGAAAGTGCAATAGACACGTTTAATCTTGCATTGCTTAATTTCGAGGGAAGCAACCCACTACAATTTTTCGTACCGAACATGGTCCAATATTAATCTAGCTCTATGTTCCCCCCAGTTACTCAATAAACTACAATTTTCTTTACATCACGATCTAGGTGAAAGCGACCACGTTGCGGGTAATTATAAAAACCTAATTACAATCAGAAATAAATACGCACGTTGTCAATAATATAAATCTCCTACCGAATTATAAAAGAACAAACTAGTCAAATTATAGAGCCCAATGTTCGTTGCAGAGTAATATCAATTTATTAAACGACATTGACAGCACGGTGCAGACATTTCAGATGCGCCTATCGAGCATGTAAATTCATTATTATTATTAGAAAGAAGTCTGTTGATATATTCTAATGAAGTCGGTATTTGTGATATTAGCTTCTCGTAGTATATTTCGTAATGCGATACTTGATTAAATATATACGTGTATACGTTTTAAAATTATTTTGCATATTACGAAAAACCGAATTGGTTTACATTTTTTGATGCATTTGTGTATGAACATTATTCGAATTTAACTGTTTCTTATATTTATTCGATACGATATTTATTGTTATTGTCCAGTGTGTGGTAGTTTTAATTTTTATAATCCGATATTGAAGATTGTCTAACATGTTATTTATACGATAAGCGTTGGGTTAATTTTAAAATAAGCAGCGAAAGTTATTATTTACCGGCGAGTGATAAGCTTGATTAGTTGGTGTGCTTAGATATTTGAATAATATTTGTTTTCTACATTGAAACGGTGATATGTTTGCTTCCATGGGTAAAACTGTATTTGAGCCACTATGAAAATCTAATTCTAAGAGATCGAGCCTGAACAGTGTTTAGTTTTTTTTTTAGTGTCTATGTAAGAAAGTTCTTATATATATATATATATATATATATATATATATATATATATATATATATGTAATGTGATTTTTTAATACTTTAGAAGAAACATCTATTTTCATAGTAAGAGAATATTTCGATTTTAAAATTATTTATATAACGCGTTAAAAATTATTTAGAGCATCTAAAAAGCACACAGAATGTTACTTCAGGTTTTCATCTTAAGGGGTAATTTTAATTATTTCACACGTTAAAATTTATAATTTTGAATTCAAAATTTATAAATGGGTTATTTTTTAGAATTATAGAAAAATATAACGTTATAATTATTTTCTACTCAAAATTCACTCTGGCTGTGTCTGTGCATTATACGATATCTTCAAAATTAAAAAAAAAAAAAAAAAATATCATTTTGCTATATATAAGCTAGGGATGACGTATAATTACACGTGCAAATAATAAATTCGCGCGAATTCACGCTGTGAAGACTTTAAATATCAGTACTTACATTTTTGTTTAAAATTCGTGTTGCATTTTCTTTGATAGTTTTAAAAATTTACGAACTCTGGTCACACGATGATTTTTCTTCCATGTATCGCTTTATAATATGTAAATGAGTCTCGATAAACTGATGGAAAACCAGCGTATATTTGACCGATTTTCAAAAGAAAACATTATCCTCCAGTTTAAAAATATGTTTCCCAAGTGTACTATTATATCTGTTTAAATCTCGTAATGTTTTATCAAATTTAATTTTCGTACGGCATCGTGTTTTACGTTATTTGAAATATATTTCGTTTACGAATTAAATGTTGGTTGTTTTTCCTAAAATGTTAATTTTATATTTATTCTTTTCTTGCACTATATAGCCTCAAATATTTTCATTAACCAGCGCTAATGGTTTAAAACGAAGACAGGATCTCGGTCATAATGGTATTGAAGATATGATACAGTTGTCGTAAGTATCCGTTTTCTTTATTTTATTCGTTATTTTTCGTAAAATAATCGTTTGTCTATTTTATTAAGAGGTAAATATTTGGATCGAACGTAGTTGTATTCTCTTTTATATTTCATTCATTTACTTATGTACTTATTAGTCGAAACAGAATAATTGTGGACTATATTAAAAATATTGTTAAATTCTAACCCTGAAAGCGGCGAAAGTATTCTCAACCGAACCCACTCTAGTCTGTTATAAATTAACCGATGATAATATTTTATGTTTTAATATTTTAGCGGTATCGTCCTTCCATCTGATTTCAGATTTTCCTCTTTTCTTTTTCTCATAAATCGTCTAATCTGTTATTTTCTTATAGTTCATCCCGCATAAACGATTCTTTAAATATAACCTGCTCAGTCTCGTTTTCTCATTATTATTAGCATCCGAACAGAAATTAAATTTTATGTTTAATAATTTTCATATTAATTTTAACTTTTAACTCCAACAACATAGATGTTTTTGTTTTGTTTTTTTTAATTTTATTCGCGGTAATGTTCGATATTGTCCATGTTTTTTTTTTAGAACATGGTGGAAAATCCATCATTGATACCAAGTCCAAGTTCCTGGTTATGTGAGACTCCTACTCACTAAAAACCACCATAGTGCTCATTCCATTGACTGTATCAGTCTGTACTACTGGAACTGTTTTCAGCATTACTTCAGTGATACAGTCTTAGTCAGGACAGCACTAAATGTATACCATGTGACTCCAGTCTTTAGGTACTGGATGACCGAAGAGTGACCCTTTTGATACTACCGACTTCTTTTTTCATACACATGATAACTCGCATCATGATTGCAATAGCACTCCAGTTGTCTTGCGAGTATATCATGGTATGAATAAGGTTGTTCTGAGTCACTCAACCCCGTAGCTTGTAGATGCAGAGCAGCTAACAGCGTGTGAACAAAATCATATTCCATGTTTTGATTACAATACATGCATCAACCATTAACCAGTTTTTCAATTCTCTGTTGGTAGCTACTAAAACAACATTAGTTGCTGAGAACCTGCGTGAGATGGAAACAGGTCTCACCATGATTACGCATTAACCATACACGTAGGTGTGGTATTAGCAGCTTGAACCCATTGTGCACCATTTATCACTGACCTCTACCTGCACCTGTTTCTGTACTAGAGCATATTCTTTAGGTGCCATGGGCTTCTGGACATTATGGAGTTTGTTTCGACTTTGTGTCAAGATCTCCAATGATGAAACACCACTAAGTACCAGTGCAACTATGCTACAAACAATGCAGTATGAGGATGATATCCTGAGTGCTGACTTTCGTTGAATTTTTCTTCATCGCTTCGTTATCCCAATCTGCCTTGGCTAGAACAAGGTCTAATTGTTAATAGAAAAGGACATACTTGTCTATTTCCATTCCTAGGTACATGATTGAGGAAGACAGCGGGATATTAGCAGAACCAATCTTTAGCTGCAGTACTACATAATTTATTTTCTGTGTGCGTAGCAACAATAACAAATGTTTTTCGTTCATTTGATTTTTATTATTTTAGGGATTTAAATGAAGCTTCTTTACTATGGAATCTGAAAATACGTTATGAAAAGGAGCTGATTTATGTAAGTTGATCATTTATAGATTCCGAGTTACAATTTTTATAATAGGCTCGGTAATATTTTCCATTTTTTATATTAATTTTTTTTTGCATTTGTAAGAGATACCAATTATTTTCCAATTAACTAACATTTATTATTACAGATTATCGTGTAAAATTCAGCTAAATATTCGAAACTGTTGTATTATATTTTTAATTTTTCAATACGAAAATAGTCATATGTTCGTCGCAAGTATGTTCGCTACTTATTGTAAATATTTTTCGTCCGCTTATCTATAAAAATAGTTTTATAAATTCCTGAATTCCTTTTTCTGCCGAAAAACTTGTTAGTACCACCTGTTAACTTGTCTGGTTCCAATTATATAGCATCCATCAGCACGCTCCGCCTTGGTCACATATCACTCTCTCACGACCATCTACTCCAACTTATCCATCATCCTGCTTTTCGCCCCTTTTATGTTCTACACTACATCTCTATCAATCCTATATCTCCAATAGTCCTTCAAATATTCCCCCACTTATACAACTCCTTTCTTCCTCCTGCCTTATTGACTACATCTAACAGCTAAGACATCATTGCCGTAATAAATTCTGCAATTACGCACGGTATTATAAAAAATAAATGTGTCTTGCAACGCGATAACAAAATTGGACTTATCTGCTTTTGTCATTTCAATAAATATCTCGACTCCATTCGTTGTATTTATTATTTGTTAAGAATTATTTCCCTCGATAGAAAACTTTCTCATACGCTTTGAACAATGCGGCTATGTCGATAATTAAAGGTTATTGATCCGTACGTAACACTTTTGTGAATGAATACGTTATGTTTATTTGTCATAGCTGGTACCACTATTCAATGAAGTTTTGCTTAAGAGAAAGTGCAATATCGTAAAATTATATATATATATAAATATAAACATACCGGAAACGTAAATGACTAGCCGGTTGTATTTATTTCAAAAACTAGCTTGACCGGGTTTATCTCGCGTTAAACCTTTCCTACGTGTTACAAGCATTCGCGTTGTGCACGTCATACGCGTGATTAATTTATTATGTTAGATTGTCTTTGAAAAATGAAAAGTTTCAAAAATTTAATTGTCGGTTAGCGGTTTCGTGATAACAGTGAAAATAACGGAGAAAGTTCAGATTATTACTTAACGCGTACACAGTCTTTAAAACAATAAGTAAAAAAAAACTTTACGTAACATTAATTTACGTTTCAAAATTTGATTCTCGCTTATTAAAAGTGGATAATATGTAATTAGTTTTAAAAAATACATTCAATTTCCTATTACGACTGTGTTTTATTATTATTATTGTTTTAATGATTCTTCGTTTGTATTTCCTGTCGATTATTTGTAATAGAAACTATGCACGAGTAAACAATTAAAATTTACATCTTTGCCCGACAGAATTTGCCTGCATACAAATAACATATCTACCTGTCATCATCGTCATCGCGTTGCTATACGCATTTACTGCTCGTAGGCGATCATTTTGACTTAAATTCACCGTTTTCTCGCCGTTTCCACGAGTTCGACTATCGTGCGTCTCCCCGACCCCATTGACGTATGTTTTTCGATAATGACTTTTTTTTTTCGTTCTTTACTTTTTTTTCATCAATTTTTCCTTCAATAATTATTCTGAATGTTTCATATGCACTTCCTCTAACAACTTAATTTCCTAATCTTAATTATGTCCAACATTTTCATATCCATATTGTTTTTCGTCAGCACTATCTCGTTCTTCATCTACTGTTGCCATGATATTAACATGCATTTCCCGTCGATTTTTTGTGATGAAAAATAAAAATTATTCTCGAGTTGGAAATGAAAACTTAAAACTTTTCCCAACGGAATTTGCCTAATAACGTATCTACTTGCACGAATCGTAATAATGTATATTTTTAAGTAGGTCGCTTAGAAAATGTATAATGTTCAATTAAATATAAATATTACTCGGAATGCAAGCTCATATACAAGTAAAATCTGTCGACATTTCAAAACCTGATTGCGAATTATATTTTTCTAGTATATTAGTCTTCGCTTTATATATATGTGACATTGTACAAAAAATTGTGTCTTTATTTTGTTTCAATTATTTCGCATTAAACTTCTTTTACATAGTGGGATAGCACCACCAAGTATTAGACATCGTATAATAGCGGGCAAAAAAAGGACTGTTTACACGCACGAGTCATCCAATGTATGACCAAACTGAAGTGTCATACAAACTAAAATCAAGATCCAGCTTTATGAAAACCATCAACGAATTAAAACTGAAACCTGGAAGAGAGCGGATAGACGGTGGAATAAAAAAAAAATCCACCATATCACTTAAGGCCGCCTGGGGAAACACCAGCATCAGGACACAAAGAGAGATGTGCAATATGGCGCACAATAAATCGAATACGAACAGGCTGCGCTTGTACGGCTGTAGTAATGACGAAATGAGGCCTGGTGAAAGAACAGAAGTGCCAGTGTGGAGAACGACAGACGTTGCAACACATACTGATATGTAACATGAACCCAGCAAATTACACTATGCAGGATATTATTGAAGCTAATGATAAAGCTAAAATTTTAGCTGAACACTGGTGTGGTAAAATTTAAAGAAGAAGAATTTATATAGATAAATGCCGAGTCTAATATAAAATTTTATAATTATTGAATAAATATATTTTGTATATATATAATAATTATATAATTTGTGTCTATGCGCGTGTATTTTTTATATACATGCATGTCCTGTAATCGGATTAATACAGATTTCTCTGTGATAAAATAAAACTAATAATTTATTTTTTGGTAAATGTGTTTATCGAAATTTAAAAATAAGGAAACGCTAAAACATAAATTATTAGTACGTACTTTGTTTGTACTAATTTGGATGAAAGCCAAGTCGAGCGGTCTAAGGTAACTTTTTATAAATTAATTTGAAAAAATTATTTTCCTTAAATTTACTTACAGGGTATAATCATATAATTGCTTTAGATTTCAATCGCAAATTAAGACCGTTTTCCCGACGATGTATTTTTGTGTTCTAAATCATTACAATCTATTAAAAAATGACATGTTTACACTGAAAAAATTGTGAATTCTATGTATATATTTCTAAAATAGTTTCATTTTCTATGTATAAATTAAGAAATAATTGGAAATTTCTTTATGATGATAACTTTATAAAACGATAATGCGTGAATGTAAAAATATTTACAATTTAGAAATTAAAGCGTATATTTTTGCAACGCGTATTGTAGTTGACGCTACACTTGTATCGAAATAAATTGTTTTAAAAACCGAGATAAAAAAATACGCATTTTTAGAAAATAAACTTTTAAAAATATTAATTATTGCATTTTTAACTTATGTATATATTCGTTACATGTATTATAGACTTATATCGGAAGCATACTTATAGCCGTAAATCCGTATAAGATGTACGATATGTACGGTTTGGACATGGTGAAGAAATTTGAAGGACAAATATTAGGAACATTACCACCGTAAGTGATTGAACCAGTTTAATTATATCATTTTAATTATTATTAATATTGCTGAATTGTTCTGTGATACCAGAGATCATGTACACTAAATTATAAAATGCATACAAATGTTATAAATTTAAGGTAATATACTTGTGTTTGTTATTACTACATTGATATAATTTGAAATAATAAATTTAATTTATTTTGAGTATTAAAAAGAATTTAATCAACTTTAAATTTTTTATTAATTTCTGCAATCCAAAATTACACCAAATTTGTAGGGGGAGGAGGGAACAGAATCCATTATACATAAAGCAGCAACTCATTTCCAAAATTTATCAAAATTGATTCGGATTCCACTTTAATATTTTTCAAAATTGTGTTCAAATTTAGATCTCACTAAAACGCAGATATTTTAAAATTAATACATTCAGTTAGTTCACTTATCTATAGTAAACTTTATTTCGTTTTGTTTTTTAATTCGAACACAATTTGGAAAAGAGGTTCACGCTACAATTCATAATTTATAAATATAGACAAGGGTCATTTATAGCTGTTTATTTTGTACAGATGTAATAGGTTCTGACTTCCAGCTCGAATTTAATCTAAAAAAAAAACACATTTTATTTACTTTCGATATATTAGTGTCATATGCGCTGTACACTAACATCATGTCAGTATAACGATTTCTATCCAGTAATTCTTTAATCTCATTTCAATAACGTTAGAAATTTTAATTATGAAAAAAAAATTAATTATCCATACATTCCTTTTTCAATTATATCTCTGCAAGGTTTGCGAACAATCTGTTTTTATTATAATAATAAATCTTTTGTACTAATTGAAAGCAAGAACGAAGTTTATATTTTTTTTATTCTACTATTATTGAAAAAGTTCTGTATATACAAATTCAATGCGAATAAATTTAATTTTAATATATTGAAATTTAAGAAAATACAAAAATTAAAATGATAATTTCGAATTATTCAAAATGTCGTTAAAATATTTTACTCGTATTTAATGTAGTAAATATCAATGAATAAGTAACAGGGATTTCGGGTTATTAAATGTAAAATAATCAACTATCAAAAGTAATTTAAAACTTCGGAATTCATAAATGGGACCATTTTATTTTCGATTCTTGTAAAATTTTAGGTAAAAAATTGTTATGTGTGCTTATATAACTACCCACCGAAGAATTTGTTTTAGTCTACTGTAACTGATGGACAAGATATACTATCATATAGACATAATGTTATTGTTTTGCTAATTTTTTTCACTCTAATTTAAAAATAAACATTTGAGTACAAATATTGATGAAATGTTTTTGCTATTTTTGTTTAATATTCGTCAACGATTTAAATAGACGAATTTTCGATGCAACAGTATCTTTAAGCTTTCGTTTCCTAAAACGTTTTTAGTCATTTGTATAATTATTTATTAATATATTGTAAATTTTTTCTAATTTTCCAATCTATTTACGATTTCTCATAATCCAGTAATTTTAAAGTATGAATTTGTCAAGTGGGAGAGACGTTGGAAAGTGATATTTCATTAAAGCAACGAATAAACTTAACGTGCATAAAACTATCTTTCTAGTCAAAAATATGATTAAAATCTGGAATCCATGTTAGTTGAAGTAAATTTCTTTTACATAGGGTTTGAGAATTTTGTTATTGTTTATTTATAATTCGTTTTATATATACAATTAAAATGAAGATGTTAATTTTAAAGGGTTATAATTAAAGTATATATAAATTAGTGGTCTTAATTTGTTGTTTGTATGTATTCTGTACACAATATTTATAATATTAAACAAATACGAGTGATTATTTGTAATTTTTTTGTTAGTAAAGCAAAAATTTGTTGTACTGTGTATACTCTCTATTGCAATACAAACACTTGTTTTTAAAGGGACAAAATTTTATAAATACATAAATTATCGTCTGACTTTTGTGATGAAATAGTGACGACGTTGATTTTATAGATTTTAAAATAAATGCATAGTAAAAATATGAATCAAAAATTGTTTCATCTGTATTAATTTATTGACGATAAAATTATTGTTCAATAGCCACTTGTTCGCCATTGGATCGGCTGCATATAGTGGTTTAAGTAGAAGTAATCAAGTAGTAGTTATATCGGGTGAATCCGGATCTGGAAAAACGGAATCTACTAAACTGGTAATGCAATACTTGGCCGCTGTCAACAAGTCACCATCTAATTTGATCACTGAACAGATATTGGAAGCGTCACCTTTATTAGAAAGCTTTGGTAATGCTAAAACCGTTCGCAATGACAATTCTTCCAGATTCGGAAAATATTTAGAAATTTATTTCAAAGAGTAAGTCTTGTTCGTGATATTTTGTACCGACTGTTTTTAGTTTTAAGCTTGTTTTCTTTCTTTTTTTTTTTACTAATTTTAATGCATTCTGTAGGAATTTACTCTTATGTTTTTTGGTTTATTCATTACTATTTTACAACATCCGTCGAAGAAGTAAAAGTTCGTGCCACTCAGTTCAGGACTAAAATATAGTTAAATTTAATATGAATTTATTGTCAACGTTTATGTAATGCGTGGACTTAATTTAATTTTTTAAATTGATCTTATTTTGTTCATAAAAGTAGACGTAATCTAATTTGTTCGGAATTAGTGATAATTAAATTACCATCAAGCCTATTTTATTAATCTATTCTGCTCTGAAAACCATTACTTACCATTCGTCAATAATTCATTAAATATATTTATCTACAATCAATTTTATTATAATTATTTAGGTAATTTATCGGCAAACATCTGCTTTAAAAGTAATAATTTATTATTTAGTAGGTGGACTGGAATATGAATTATTGTGCTAAGCGTTATCCTTCATTAATGATCGCCATGTTTTTCCAACGACGCTTTAGGAAAAAGTTTGTAGCGTTTGAAAAGTTGGCATGTTTGATCAATCACCTAAGGATTATCAGAGATAGTGAAAAAAATGAAGAATACGCCGGTTTGTATAATCAGATTAACGTAAGCCAATTTGTAGAGAATACAGATAATAGTTGTAGATTGTTTGCCGCCGTAGCAACCTATCCTTTCTATATAGTATATGTTTATGAGTAAGAACTGTATGTCCTATACGGAGCCGTGCTAAAGTCACTTCTTGGTGTAATGATTTTATCGATATTTTTTAAGGAACTATGTCTGATTCAATGCTGCGTAACTTATTGGTGGTCGATATTTACTTCTGGGAATCTAAAGATAACAGTATTTGAGTATCTCACGACTATCGATTTCCAACAGAATTTTTGTCATATTTTATTTAGATATCAATGTGATTTTTTACGAAAATGACATGTAGTAATAGGGTATATAAAATTACGATATTATCTGGAAATATGACATTTCTAGGAGACCTGGTACATGATTGAGCATCCACGTTGCTTCAATCCCGTACGATTCGAAAGTACTATCTTTATATTGTAGATGAACATAAAATTTCATTATCGAGTACTCTTGACGGAGTTTCAACGTCATTCGTTTACTTCGTACAACATACTAATAACCGGAAATTCACACCAAATACTATCCTAACTGCTGTATGATAGACTGAATCCAGTGTAGCTAAGGTAAAAGTTTTTTCTATACTATAAATGAGGTTCTATAGTCCAGCGATAATGTGTGTGAAAGCTTCCTAATTACGTTCAGTTTTTAAAGACACGTCTGTTTTAAATAATACTGACGTCAAAGATTAATCTCAATGGGTAACTATGTGATATTGTATAGTTTTGTTATCAAATGTAAAACATAATTCTTTTCTGCACGTCCGAAGCTAACAAAAATGATCACTTCTAAATCTGTAGAGAACAACTTTTACAAATCCATTGTTGAAGTGTAGTATGTATTTTCCATGATTGATCAACTGGTGTTTTGTATTTGTACATTATCATTGATATCTATTTCATCATTTCTTGTTTATATGTCTATCTGATTATTGCATACTGGAAGGAAATGCGATTATTTAAGGTAGGATTTTATTTTAGTTGTTCAAGAAATTTTCTTCTGTTTTTTACTGCTTCAGACACAAAATTGCTAAGTATTATTTTATATCAAATTTTACATGTGTTCCATTACTGTCGTCTAATAATCTGATTACATGCTACTATTTGTATTGTCTTGATTAAGTAATATAATGCTATATGTTATCTCGTTTCTGATACAAGGTATATTAAAATTGCGATATAATATTAAATAAATATACATAAATAATGAATTGAAACTATTGACCTGATTGTCTTGTCCTGAAATCGCTGTTTTAGACATGAGTATGATGCACTGAATATGTACTAACGTGTTTTCAAATTGTTATATCTTCCTGAATTATCTTTTGATGTCCGATAATATTACTACGCTTGAAATTAGGTTGAAATATTCGGTTTGTAACAAAACCACTTTTGGAGTGCGGCTTTTCATTCAAAATAATAATAAAAAAGTAAAAGTTATGCTCCTCGGTTTAGACACATCAGATATAAGAACACCAAATCACTTTTAGATAACTTAATGAAAATTATAAGAATTCATTAATAGTTCTGATTTTTATAGAATTAAAAGTAAAATTTATTTTAAATATCTGCTGTTATGATTTTTTGTACGTGTAGATCTTTTATGTTTAATTCATTCATTTAGGTAATAGCCAATTTTCTAATTGAGTTGTTACCTGCTATTTTTATTTGTTGACTTGTATAAATTAATTGTTCCATTCCTATTGAATTTTGTTGATTACGACATATTGATTTTATAACTTCCGTTAAATGTTACTTAAAATTTTCAATAACCTTTTATTGATAAATATCACATACAAGATATACACATGCTTGAAACTAAATTTTCAGAGGTGTCATTATCGGAGCTAAAGTAACGGAATATTTGTTAGAAAAATCGCGGATTGTAACTCAAGCACCAGATGAAAGAAACTACCATGTATTTTATGAACTATTGGCCGGCTTATCGGACGAAGAAAAATTGAAATACGGTTTACTGTCCGCCGATAAATATTTTTACTTAAATCAGGTTTAACATCACATATATATATATTGTATACAGGTATGCGTGTGTGTATGTTCCAGCGAGTTTAAACAGTCGTAAAAAAACTATTATAATATTTTTAATATAAAATGTTATATCCGGTTGATTTATATATCGGAAAATTTGGATTACACTCTTTTTACATCACTGTTCGAGAGAAAGAGATATTTGGCGTTTCTATTCAACCCAGTTTCGTTTATAAAAATGTTAACAGTAATAATAATAATGGAAATAGTAATAATATGGAGTTTTAATTCCATTGTCTACAATAAAATGAAAAAGTAGGAAAACGTGATCGTTGATACAACGCAGATTATGAATATAGTATAAGATCTCAAGAAATAAAAAGGACACCGGTAATGTTCGTTTTATTGCAGTTAAATAAAAGGTGAGATTCCATTAAAAAAAAAAAAAATGAACATAAATACCGCATACTTCTGGTATAAAATATCTCGACTCCGTTGTGATCCATTCGCAGTTGACAAATCATAACCACATAAGTACCAATGAAACGTGGAAGAAAATGATTAGGAACTGAAAAATATCAAGGGCGTAGATTTGCACTGTATCAGATAATATTTGTATTGATTCTGGATTTTTAATACGCATTATTCAATTCAATATAATTATCAAATTTAATCTCCGATAGAAGATCTGACGAGGTAATAAATGACGACGATTCACCTTTCAAATCTACTCCTTTAGTCGCTAAATCAGCTGTAGTGATTTTTATAATCAAAATTACTACTATTAATACCCGTGAATGCACTTGAGTCGTCAGAGAATATTAAAAACTTTTCATCACGTCTACATGCGTTGAAGTCTTGATAGCTAGAAGCTCGACAGGAAAAATTTATGACAAAGATGGTTTAAATTTATTTATTAGTTGTTTTTAATACCATTGCGGCATCAACTAGTCCATTTAGAACCATCTGTATCTGAATACCGTTTACTGTATCGGCTAGGTGCTAAATATTAAAATTAGCTAATTAAGCTTTATGATTGTTAAATGGTGCCATCTTTCATTTTTTGTATCGGTTCTTCCATTACTAAGTTTAAAAATATCGGTGATAATGGGCATCCTTGTCTTATTCCCCTTTGTATTTTTACTTTTTCTTTTGAATTACCGATTTTTATTTCCGCCGATTGCTGTTTATATAACTCCCATATTATTTTTCTATCTTTGTAATCTAATCCTATTTCTTCTAGTTTTGCGAATAATACATCCCATGTTAAACAATCAAACGCCTTTTCTATATCTACGAATGCTATACATAGCCCTTCACCAATTTCTATTTTTTTCTCAATGATTAATCTTAATGCTAATATAGCTTCTCGAGTACCTCTTTCTTTTCTAAATCCGAACTGATCATGGCTTAGTTTTTCTTCTACTCTTCGTTTTATTCTATTCATTACAATTTTTATAATTATTTTTGATACATATGGTATCAAACTTATTGTCCTATAATCGGAGCATCCCTTTGTGTTCATTGTTTTTTTGGTATTGCTACTATTGCCGTGTTTTTAAAATCTGTAGGCAATTTACCCTGTTCATAGCAACTTTCCGTTAATTTAAACAGCTCCCTTATGATTTCTTCATCCTCAGTCTGTAATAGTTCAGCTGGTATGGTATCCAAACCGGGTGCTTTTTCCTTTGGTAGCTGTTTCAGTGCCAATTCAAATTCTTCCTTCATTATTTTGGGGACCTTTGCCATCGTCTTCTTTATTTTCATTTATAGTTATTTCTTCTATGTTCCCATCTGTCTTATATAGCGTTTCCCCTTCCGTCTTCCGCATATTGCTTTCTCTTCTATTTTGCCTTGTTTATCATTTATGATGTTACCAGTTATTATTTTACGTTTTAGATTCAACTTATTTATTTCTCTATACGCTTCATCAAGTTTATTTTCTTCCATTTTATTTTCTATACTTTTACATTGTTCATCTATCCATTTTTGTTTTTCTTCCCGACATTTCCTGGTGATTCTATTCCGCAGTTCTTTATATTTCTTTCGTGCTTCTTCTGTCTAAAATGCTTTCAATTCCCTTCTTTCGTCTGTGTCTTGTATTACATCTGTTGTTATCCAGGGCTTCCTTATTTTTCTTTTGTTTTTACCTATTGTTTTTTCTGCCGCCGTTACGAATGCATCTTTCATCTGTTTCCATTTCTCCTAAATGTTATTTATTTGTTTAATTTTTTTATTTCGTAATAATTCTTTTAATTCCAGATTGTATTTGTTCTCTTTTCGTTTTAGTTCATCCAGGTTCCATTTTCCCGCACTTCCAACGGTTCTTTTTTTCCTTAGCGTCAATCTGCAGTTTGCAATGACTGATATGTGGTCACTATCTATATCCGCTCCAGGGTAACTTTTACACATTTTAACTTGATTCCTATATCTTTGTTTAATTAATATGTAATCAATTTGATATCTGCTCGTATCTCCAGGTGCTATCCATGTATACCTTCTCCTTTTGTGATTTTTGAATATTGTATTACTTACTATTAAGCTGTGTTGTTGACAGAATTCGATTAATCGTTCTCCTCTTTCGTTTGTGTGACCTAATCCATATTTTCCTACTATTTTCCCATACTGCGCTTCTCCTACCACTACGTTGAAGTCCTCCATAATTATTACGTTTTCTTTATTATTGACCGTTTGTAATATGCCGTCTAATATATCATAGATTTCGTTTATTTCTTCGTCCTTTGCACTGCCCGTCGGCATATACACCAGCAATAATACTTATCCTTTTAATACGTGTATTATATTTTATTTTATTATTTTTTTTTATTGTAAATAAGCTTTTGCGGATAACTATTTTCAGAATCGCGATGCTATTTTAAAATAATCAATCAGAGAATGAAAAATAACGCTGTTAAAATTTTCCGAAGCATTATTCTAAATAGTAATTTTGTTATATCAAATATCTGGTTTAGCGGTCAAAATAATATTTTTATCCGATACAAGTGCTATGAAATTTGATCGATTATTTTTTCTGTACAATTAATTTAGGGTGGAAATTGTGATATAGATGGAAAATACGACGGGGAAGATTTTCAGTCGTTACTGTCAGCTATGCAAGTATTGGGATTTACTTCCGAAGAACAAGATACAATTTTCAGAATTTTATCCTCCGGTACATACACACTTTCGTATTTGTTTATAACATGAACCAATTTTTATCGGTAGCATATTTGCCTATAGATTTCTTTCTAAGTTTGTCATGAAATTACGTTATGAAATTAAGTATCTCGAATTTTACACGAAAGCAATCCGATTTATTTGTTCCGTTATGCTGAATGTAACCAAAACGGCGAATAAAACGATTCTTTGTAAATCATTTCTGTTACTTATATACGTACTGCATTTGAAAATAAATACTTAAATATAATTAAATCATATTTGAATTTGGACTTTTTTCTTCCGACTTATAATAAAATATATGTTATTTTAGTGCTACACCTGGGAAATGTATATTTTCATCGAAAACAATTAAAACATGGTCAAGAAGGAGTAGAAATCGGCTCGGACGCGGAAATAAGATGGACAGCTCATTTACTAAGATTAGATGCCGATGGAATTAAGCAGGCTTTGACGACCAAAACAACGGTATGATTTATTAATTTTATAATCAACTATAATGTGTTCTAATATTTATTATTTTTACGCTTTTTATGATATTTAAAATGTGCGGATTTATTTATTTTCATATTTATTTCATTCCTGAAACGCTAGAAATAATAAAATATTTTTGTAGGAAGCGCGTAATGAAAGATTATTTACAGCTTTAAATATCGATCAGGCATTAGATGCTCGCGATGCATTCGCTAAAGCTTTGTATAGTTCATTATTTACGTGGCTTGTAGCTCGCATTAATCACATCGTTTATAAGGGAACGAAAAAGACATCAGCTATATCGATTTTGGACATTTTCGGATTCGAAGATTTTAAGGTATTTGTTAATTTATAGAAATAAGAATTTACAACTTGCCACATTTGTCTTTTTTAATCTTTATTTATTTATTATTTTTAAATTATGACAAATTTCAATACAATGGTGTTTTTTTTATATATATATAAAAGTTAACTCATGTATTAGAATGATGTTAAAGTATTATGCATAATATGTTGCTAACAAGTATAAACACATTGAATATATTGCGTGGAGTTTATTGTAGAATAATGTTTAAAATAATTGTAGTGAATAGTATTTAAGAAGCTAATTGCATCTAAATAAATGGAAGTAGGTATGTAATGGTCGTTCTATCTAGAAACGCATTGTTGACGGAAATGCTGAATAGAATTTGATTCTTTAAGGTTGGGTTAATGTGAAGCGGAACCATATAAAGAACAATGGATGCGTGTAAATCTTTAAATAGGATCACAATTATCAAAAATAGAGTTCTCAGTTAACAGTTAAAAGTAAGCACAAATGAACTGTGGGATTATCCGACAATAAAAGATTACAAATGAATTAATACAATAAGTTTTCGTTTTTTAAAATCATGTTGGTACTTTTTTAATAAAGTATGCTATTTAAATGTTAACAAATTATAAATGATAATTGCACACACCATATCTTTATAATTAATTATTAGTTATTTTCTGTCTCGATAATTTGCCTGTGTAATCGAAAAGTCGTATTTTTTCAAAATAGTGACGCGTTATCGATCGTATATAAAAAAAATCTGATCTTTATCGAGTACATGTTTGAAAATTTAATTAATTTGACGTGTGTACGTGAATATTATTTATATGTTGAATTGTGTTCACTTTGCGTTATATTTTTTAATATAATTATAAATTTAGGTGGTACAATTATCATTTTTCCGAATTAAGTGTTATATTCGTGTTACTAATATTAATTAACAAACACCTTTATAACTCTCAAACATTTTGAAATTAGTACATTTTACAACATGTTTAAATAGAACATATTCATATATATATATGTTTTAATTGCAGGAAAACAGTTTCGAACAACTTTGTATTAATTACGCGAATGAGAACTTACAGTTTTATTTTAATAAACATATATTTAAACTGGAACAACAGGAATACGCTAAGGAAAAAATTCAATGGCAAAACATCTCGTTCAACGTAAGTACGCTACGTTTTTAGATTTTAATTTTCGCTATAAATATTTGGCAAGAAAGCAGCACTACAGATATACTTCGAGATAAATATTGCGATTTCATTAATAGTTTATAACTCGCGTCGTTTATGATAATATAGAGGTACCGAAAACGAACAAAATTGTTCTTTAGTATGGTGAAACGTTTATAATTTGTGAAATTTGAGCAGTATTCATCATTTTTAAAGACATCGCAAAATTAAATTTTTATAAAAATGAAAATAATTTAAATTTTTCAGGATAATTTGCCAGTAATTCATTTGTTGTCTAAGAAACCGGTAGGAATTCTACATTTATTAGATGACGAGTCAAATTTTCCAAAAGCTAGCGATTCGTCGTTTTTAGAAAAGTGCCATTACAATCATGCTTTAAACGAACTATATTCAAGACCTCGATTAAATGTACCCGAATTCGGCATTCGACATTACGCTGGTCCTGTTTGGTATAACGTGGATGGATTTTTGGATAAAAATCGTGATACTTTAAGGACGGACGTCGTTGATTTATTAATATCTAGTTCCTTACCAGTAAGATTTTTCATTACTAATATAATTTTTAAAGTCATTTTATTAATATACTTTCTCCGCCATTAATGCTATTATGATAACAGTTTAATCGAGCATGTTACATTTATAATATCTAGTTATAATTGTTTGCAATAATCGAGTAAATCAGTTTAAATTTTACAATCTAAAATATTTCTTATTATTTCATGTAATACGATGTGAATAATTAAACTTAACCTTATAATTTGGTTGTTCTAAATAGTATATGCTGTATATTTTTTATATTGATATTAAAATGAAATATTTAATTTTTCCTTATTTGTCGATCTTCGCGATTGTACTCAGATTATTCATTTCATATGTTATAACATACGTCACAACCCTTATTCGCCAAAATACGCCATAATTTCCAAAACTGAAATTCCGAGTGGACTTTTTATTATTTATTACCATTACACTCTCCTCTAAATGAAATGGTTTAGTGAAATTTCGAAGTTAAAAATATTTATAATTCTATAAATTAAAAAAGTTTTTAGAAATCAACATGTATGTAATATGTAGAAATTGAATAATATAAAAGTTTATTTATTGAATCGGTTTTCTTTAAAATAATATACAAAAATTGCATTTACGAAGTTAATTTGTGTTGTTTATTTTTACCTATCAGATGCTAAGTAAAATGTTCACAGCGTTGAGGAATACGTATGAAGCTTCAAAAACTTTGAATAAAGCTAACGGCCGATTCGTAACAATGAAACCTAGAACTCCAACTGTTGCTGCTAGATTTCACGATTCTTTGCAACAACTGTTGGAGTCTATGTCGAAGTAATGATCTTTCATTTTATTAAACTCTAGAATAATTTTTTATTTTATTTCATGTAAAATGTTAATATTTAAATTCCGAACAAATGTACCATCCTCAGTTAGTTGATAGAGTGCTCGACGGTCGAGGGTTCGAAACCCCAATACACGACAGAAAGTTTTTCATCATTATATAAATCTTAATTATCACGGAGAAGGCGGTGGCACCCCATTCTGTATAATATCATATGCGCGTGCACCTGGCGTCATATATAAATAGTGCCTTAAATGAGATCTCATTTTGTACATAAAAATAAACGTACAACGAGTAGTCACGACATTCGGTAACGAACGATACGACGATGTTGACGATATATATAGGGAGAGAGAGATAATATGTAAAAATAATAAATAAAATGTATGTCGTTTCAAAATTTTAATTTATGGCATTACATAGATTATAAGTTATCTGAATATAACCGAAAACTGACAAATAAATAATCGTAAAACATTTTACATATACTGTTGTTGAGATTGTTACTCATACTTAAAAGTACAATTTAAATAGGATATATATTTTGAAATATATTTTACAAAACAACAACAAATTTTGTTTTTATTCGCGGTGACAGTTATTATTATATTTATGTAACTTGATTTTTCAGATTCCATCCAACCATTGATCAACCTCTTTAGTCATGGTGTTTCTGTATAGGGTACACGTTTCAATCTTAACAAAATATGTTTAACGCAATATTTTCATTGTGTTAAAAATTATCGAGAATCATTTAAAAATCGATATTGTTTACTTTGCCTTTTTTATGTACCGTGTGTAGGATCCTTACACAACAAGGTTGGGTTAAATTTATTGTACTTACGAATCCTTCCATACTTTATACACTAAAATTTATAATTTTCCGTAAAAAATTGATGATATATGACTGAAAGGGTTAATCTTCGTTTATATATTTAACAATACAAAAGTTTTTAAATAATTTTCGCGGTGGAAATTCATAATAAACAATTTTTTGGGAGACATCATTTAGATGTTTCCGAAAAAGTATTTTTATTAATAACGATAGATTAAACCTACATTAAAATATGTTAGTCAGCTGTTGTACATCTTTTTCAACGATGCATTTACAATAAATAAAGATGAATATTACTTTTAATTAAGCCTTAAAGTGGATATACAAATATATATATATGTCTGACTGTATGAGCGTGTTTTATATATATATTATATGTATACGTTTCAACGCAGATGCCATCCGTGGTTTGTTCGTTGTTTGAAACCAAATTCGGAGAAAGCTGCTATGAAATTCGATATGCCAACGGTATTGGAACAATTACGCTATTCCGGTATGCTAGAAACGATAAAAATTAGAAAATTGGGTTATCCAGTCAGGTTAAAATTTGGCGAATTTATCAAACGATATAGATATTTGTTACCGATGAAAATGTCTGTACCGCGGGGAACACCATTTAGGTAAACATGCGGACTTCAATTAATTTATTGTTTGTTCGTTTATTTTTTAACGTAAATTTACGTAACTGGGTGTAATAGTTCTCATTATAATCTTTGCAAACGTATGATAATCATATT
Source organism: Coronaproctus castanopsis (assembly GCA_032883995.1). Lineage (NCBI taxonomy): Eukaryota > Metazoa > Arthropoda > Insecta > Hemiptera > Monophlebidae > Coronaproctus > Coronaproctus castanopsis. The sequence goes on along the minus strand of CM065053.1, from coordinate 159,605,777 downwards.
TACTTTCTTTTAATATTGTTTTTTAAGAGATGCATTAAAATATTCTTATCTGACTTATTTTAGCGTTTACAGTGCGTTATCTTTAAATTTTCAATTTTTACGTTAATCGTTAAACTAATTAGATATTGAAACAATAATTGATTTTATAGTGATGGAATTTAAATAGTTCATAGGGATTTCAAACTTTTGAAAAATACTTAATTTTCGTTAAACGATTAATAATTAATTAAACTTTGAACTCGATTAATTTTGCCGATATGTACAGTGTTCAATGACCACGTTAGATAACCATATAACAAAAATCCAGAATATTTACTTCGACTTTCAAGTTGATTTTACAAGCCTTCAATTCTCAAAATTTATTCTATGTTGCTATAATTCGATTTATTAATTTCCAGCTGTCCAATGATAGACACACTGCGAGATAAATTATTTCTTGCACATATCCTAATTATTTCTCGTTAATCCAATTTTTTTCTATTATGCTATTCGTATGAAATTTCATTTCACTATTGGCTATGATTATTCTATTCGTATGGTCCGATGCGGAAAGACTACTTACTACGTCAAGATTTACGTATCCATGTCAACGCTATTAGTGACACTTCGTGAATATAATTATCAGTACCATTAAAAGTTGATATCCGCAATCACAGGCAGCGCGTCATTTTTAATTTTCCATCACGCTAACAATTCGTTACATCGCTTATTCTCGGTCCGAATACGATTTTATTGCACCTATTCTTTTCGAATTAGGTCAAAACCGTCCATCTAATGATCAAGATATGTGATCAGTTTCCGTTTGTCCGGATTTTATCGAGTCCATTGTTACCCCTACTACTGTTTTTCATTGAAGTTCTTCTAAGTTCGTTTGCCATAATACACACTGGTTTCCTTGACTTTACCGTATGTCTATTTATAGGAGTCGTTGATCAGCTTTTTCTGATTATTGATTCAGAGTTTCGTAATTTTTGTTTTGTTTTTATTACCCGCAATTACCTTGTTATAAACTTTTGTCATTATACTAACTAGTTTTTTATACCACAGTCATTGTCACCTTCCATTCTAACTAATATTAGTTCTTTACCTAGAGCTTTTCTGTATGTAATCATTATATTTGAATCGTGTAATACTACAAGTCTTAATGTTTGAAACTGGTTCTTTAATTAAGAATATTCCTATTTTAATTCTCAATAGACGGTGATCGAATCGTATTTCAAAGTGTTAATAATTTCGAACCTGCAAAAATTGTCTTCGTCATTTATCAGTATGTAATCGAATTCTAATGTTTGACCCTTTGGGTATAGTCCATTTCCGCGATGATTTCCATTTACTAAATATTTTCAAGAGAAAATTCTACCAATCTTTGACCTCCGTCGATAAAATCTACCATCATTTCCTTACCACATTGTCGTTTATCAATTCTACCGTTTAAAATCATCCATTAGCTTTTGTAGTAAGTTGTAAAATTTTGTCTTCTGAGACGCAGCAGCTGTATTCGCGTGACACTGTACGAGCTTAATTGCAGCATTATTGATTTTTAATTTAAAAATTTCCATTCTTTCTTCGGTTACATTAACTTCTTCTATTGCAGCTTTTAACTTATAATTTAATTAAAACTCCACTTCTTGTCTATTGTTACTGTTTGAAGAAAACAGAATAATGTCATGATTTCTTTTTAATATTATTGTTATTTAATATCATTTAATGCGTTTTCTTTTTTCGGTTCTTTATGAGTCCGATTGTGCATAAATGAGATGAAGTTACTTCAGTTTTTCCTTAAAAGATAAATGATTGTTCAATGAGAGATCTTAAGTTCTTCTCGTGTTTGTTTTAACATTTAACAGCGTACTACATTTTCTCGTTGCTGATTACTTACAATTCTAGCAGTTATAGTAGTAGTAGTGCTAGTTGTTTTGTATGATTCACAAATAAGACTGGGTTTTTTATAATTGCATGTTTACCTTCCTTCCTAAACTTCTTCATCAACAGCGTCAATGATTTCTATTTTTCTATTCCTTCTTTTGAGAAATCGTCAGCTATAACAATTTGTCAACAGTTGGTATCTTTTTATTTTTCGTAACTTCGATTAAAAAGATATGACCACTGGTCTCACTTTCGATTGCTGCTTTACTTTTTTTTTTATGTAATCAATGTCTTTTAAAGCACACTTTACATTGCACTGATTATCTATAATGTCAAGCATTCCGCGTCTATTCAACAGTCGCAGTGATTTTCCTTCGTTGATTTTTGTACAAAATGTCTATTATGGTTTTTAGTTTAGTAAAATCGAATTTAAATTTCAAAATGTCACGAGTATTATAAAAGATAATTTTTTTTTTAAAGAATAAAGAAAAATTTACTTATGATTTTTCTTTTCAGAGAAATATGTCATTTGATATTAGAAAAGTATTCGGATGATTATCAGTTAGGTATCAGCCGAGTTTTTCTACGGGAAAATTTAGAACGTACTCTGGAAAGGGAACGAGCGAATATACTGAACAACGCGGCGATTATAATTCAGAGAAACGTTCGCGGATTTTTAGCTCATAAACGATACCTGACCGCTAAAGAAAGCGCCGTTAAGTTACAGACAGCTTTCCGAGGTTGGAGAGAACGTAAACGTTATACGGTTATTAGACGAGGTGTTATAAAAACGCAAGCACTATTCAGAGGAAGACAACAACGTGAACGATATAATCAACTGAAGGTAAATTCCGATTTATAAATTATTATTATTATCTAACTTATAAGATTATTTCTTATAAAGAAAGAAAATTAAACAAACTACCTAATTTACATTTTATTGAAAATCAATGATATTACCCTCTCGAGTGGATTTTATACTCATCTTACAGTTCGTATTAATAAAAAGTACACTTTCATTTTAAATTTATGTAATCCCAGGTGAATTTTTTTATATTTTGTAATAATATCTATAGATTTCTGACAAACTCGTGGTGGGAATGTTCTTGTGAATATTAAACAAATTTGACAATTTTCAATTATTTACATGTGTTGCTGAAATCTGTGTAAACCGTTTGAACGAGTAATAATAATGACGTCGAAATCTCAACAAAAAATAATAAACTATTTCTTAATTTGACATTTTCGAGATTTGTGCAGAAGTTTATTACTTTATCGCATTTTGAGATGTTGATGTATGTTCCATATTATTTAATTCGACTAATAAACAATTACCTGAATAATAGATCATTCTGTGTATTGACGAGGCAACACGTAAATAACTTATCTAGGTGAAACGGTAGTATTTTGGGATCTTTTCCTTTTCATACTTTGTATGATTTCCTAACTACTTCATATGCAAACGATACTGTAATTTTTTGCTTCCCGTACGGGCAAAATGTAATAAATTACAGTTGAGTATATCACGCATTATTAGGTATTTAATTGATTTATCATAAACTGTTGATTAAGGACAATAATACGAATCAGTCGGATCAGGTGCACTATCTATAATGTAACGCTAAAACTAATAAAGCTCTCTTTACGTACACCATACGCAGATCTTTTTTAAACATTAATAATAAGCTGATTATCTATAAGTCTTTAATTCGTTCATGAATGTTCAATATCGAATACTAGTTTCTATAAATTGCAGCTTTAAAAACAAAAAACCCAGATGCATGCGGCGTATACTAAATTCGCCACTATGTTTAGAAAAAAAAAATAGCATAATGCATAAATATCTTAATCATACGTGAATAATTCATGTTAACAATTATTATTTAATAAGTGTCTTTTACACGACGATGAATTTATATCTGCTAAAATGCAAAGTATAAACATCGAAGGTTAAAGCATAATTTACTAAATTTTAGTCATTTAATAATAATAATCATTGTTGTTCTAGTAATGTAAATTTTTGTTTTTGTCGCTTCTAAATACGCGTTGTTATGTTTCAAATTATTTTTCTTTTTCTCGTTTCGTGTTCAATTTTTGCACAATATTTACTAACTGCAATTAATTGATAAGGCGTTATACCGGACATAATTTAATTACTTCGAGATTTATGATAAACCTTATTAATAAATAGTTATTCTATTCTATTCTCCGAACTATCGTACTTTAGTATTAATGAGCAATTATTTAAGTCAATATAAATTTTCCTTTTAAAATTTTTATGACACGTTATCTATCTTTCTACTATTTTATTTTCTTTATTAGTACCAGAACTAAAGCTACAGTATTTTTGCGGTTTTTTTTTTCTTATAGCTTTTAAGATATTTTGTTCTATTAACGAAAATACTTTAATATTTTTGTTCAAATTTAATTCGTTCGAATTATTTGTCCATTATTTTATTGTATTTTTGCGGTTTTTTTTTTCTTATAGCTTTTAAGATATTTTGTTCTATTAACGAAAATACTTTAATATTTTTGTTCAAATTTAATTCGTTCGAATTATTTGTCCATTATTTTATTATTCATTACCTTATTTATATTATTTGATAAATTTTCCTGATTCAGTCGTATCTTCTTTACGAATGAGTATTAACTCACTTCCAACATCGGATAAGTGTGACAATGTTAAATCTTAGTATCCACTCAAAACCGTATTGTCTCGCTTCAAGTATATCTGACTAAGTGCATAGTACGTAATTGCATTGTTATCAGTGCTCCGTCTCATAATGCCCTCTCCATCTTTTCATCTACTACGTAATAATTGATCTAGCCGTAATCATATCAGATAAACCGAAAATATCGCTAAAGATGTCGTAATAATCCCTTAAGCGACATTTTAAATTATAAACAAGATTAAGTTTATAACTAATTATTTGCCGTGAAATTTCAGTCAAAAAATTGTATAGAAATAATAATTGATCTAATGTGAGATAATACGAAAATATCTCTAAAAGCCACTTCTTAATACGTTGTATTAAACACGTTTATTAGTATCCGTAATAATCCCGCAGCCATAAACGGCACTTTAAATTATAAATAAAATTAAGTTTATAACAAATTATTTGCCGTAAAGTTTCAGTCAAAATAAATAATGATAACTAACATATAAAAAAACAAAATAAATATAAATTAATTATTTTTCGTACGATCGTTAAATTATTACATACGAATCTTGGGTTAATTTTTTTTTTTTTTAATGTTAATTAACTCGTGAAAAATTAAATAATAGGAAGAATTAAAACGGAGAGCTGAACTGGCAAGGGAAAGAGCTCGTATGAAGACACAGAAGGAAGAACAAGAAAAGGCGACTAAAGCCGCGGTGGCTGGAGTAAATCATTTAGACATTCCGGCTGAATTAGCTTTCATATTTAACAAGTTAGAAGGTAAAGTAATACTCCGTGGAAACTATTAAATTTTAAATTTATTGCGAAATAATTTATTTTTCATTTGTTTTATTTTAAAAACTGTGTTCTTTTAAATTTGATTACTTGAATATTTATGTTAGTTTCGGGAAATTTAACGTTAAATCGTTTTCTTAGATTCTCAGCCAGTTCATCACGAAAGACAGATAATTAAAGTAGTCGGTCCGGTTATTGATAAGAGGGAAAATTACGAATTGCCATCCGATATTGATCAACACGTGTTTTCGAAATTTGCCAACATATATTTTAAGGTACGCATTATACGTATGTAATTTCATCAGTAATTTTTATACCTAAAAACGACGTTATTAAATCTGATCAAAATCATTACGATTGCTTTCGTTAAAATAGAAAACTTGTAAAACACATCAGCTTCCGAGAATCCTACCGGATGATCGTATTGTACGTTATAATAGTTACATTATTTTTAGCAACTATTACGCTTGCAGTGATAAAAATGTACGATAACGATAATTGAATTGATATCGAAAATATGTTGTTAAATATACGCGAATAATTTTTAAATTTATAAACTAACAAAAAATTATCGAAAATGTTTTTGATAAATTGAATTTGAGAAAAATACCTGTCATCAAACTAAGTTATTTATTTTGCGACTATTATCATTCAACCTAATCTGCGTTATAGCTCTAAAGAGAATATCAGTTAAATTTCGTAAAAACGATACGTTATATTTTGTAACATTATTATAATTCAGTGTATAGATGTCAATTACGAATTAATTAATTTTATTTATTTTTATTTCGAAATTAATTTTCAGTCTCACGTATGGGGCATGAAACGGGAGCCGATAAAGACGCCGTTTTTACATAAAAACAAAGAAAGCGATTATAGAGATTCGTTATCGATATTTAAATTAATATTACGCTTTATGAATGACGATTCGTTAACTGACAGGAAAGAACAAGCGTACGGTGATTACATAGCTTACAAGGTACAGTTTAAATACGATACACAGTCAGTAATGATAGTAGATCGAATCAAATTTTCGTGTAGGTTATTTCGAAAAATAAATATATTGTTTATATAAGAAAATAACTTGACGTTGAAATTAAATAATCGGTTCTTCTATAAATATTTACATACACACCCTCGTATACACTATAGAAACATCGTAAGTACATACGTATTTGAAAACACGCTTATAAAATAAAAAGTTCGAACAAAATACTTTTGCGAATTAATTTTCAAATGTTCTAACGAATTTTGAAAACATTTTACACACAAATATAAGTTCACGTTTAATTTTGTGTGTAATCATTGTTCGTAATTTTAAAGCAATTTTATTAATGATAACTGAATTGACTGCGTTTAATTATTTGATTCATTTACGTTTGAAGGGATTTTCAAACGACAAATTACGCGATGAGATTTTATGTCAATTGGTTAATCAGACATGGCGGAACGACGTAGCTGCTAACAATGAACGAGGTTGGCTTTTAATGTCGAACTGTCTATCCGCATTTCCACCGTCCCCATCGCTTTACAAATTTTTACTGAAGTAAGTTGATATAATTGAATGTAATTTCAGTACACTGTTAAAATTCGAAGGTAATGCAATAAATAGGTACATTCAGACGCGTGTTGTGTATAATAGATGTTTTCAGTGCGCTATTTACATTTTTTTTCATTATTATTATTATTATTATTATTATTATTATTATTATTATTAATTGGGTAATACTAAAAGGAAAAATTGAAGAAAATGTAAAAGACTGTTCGGATTTAGGAAAGCAAAGGGAACGAGAGAAACGATATTGGCTTTAAAACTTCCATTAGAGAGATGATTAGACGCGAAGAAAAATACTTACGTAACATTTACAAATTTAGAAAAACATTAGATATCATCGGTTGGAAAATATTGTTTAAAATGTTAAAAGGAAAAAAATATACACTAGAAAGATAAAAGGTTAATATTTATAAATCATAAGCAACAATAATAGATGTTAATGCATACAAACTAGAAGATAAAATACGAAAAGGAGCAAGGATGATCTCTTTCGCCGTATTGATGCTTAACAGCGCGGAAAATAAATCTAATTCAATGGTGATGTGGATATGTCGCTGAATAAGACGAAAACGTCTTGCACGGAATGAAAACAAACAAAGAAATCCTAGTAGAATACGTGAAAAAATAAGTTTTATTATTATTTGTGTATTATTTTTATTTAACTTTTTTTTATATATATATTTTACACTTATATAGTGTGACTCAGAGAAGACGAAGGGTTTTGTTGTTTTTTTAATAACTCCAAAACTACTCGAACAAAATTTCTGAATGAAATTTTATAAGAAAACGGGAGATTAGCTTACAATCATTTGCGGAACATAATATCGTTCAGATGACCGCAATTTGCAACAATACATTCATTATTTTCGAAAACTTTTTCGAGCATAGGTCGCTGAATTTTTAAAATTTCTTCAGAAATCCGAGGTGTCTGGTTTTTCACATCTCAGGGACGTGTTTCGTAAACGCGACTCTTATGATATTTCACAAAAAATAAACGCCTAACTTTGAATTCTTTTCGAAACTCTCTTTGCACTGTCGTGATCGATTCACGTCTAAAATAACGTCCCACGCAAAACACGCGCTTCTCGTTATAGGATGCAATGATAATTGAAACTGGACATCTTTTCTGAGTCACCCTATAATATTATTAACCGATTCGGTATATATAAATATCCGGTTAGTACGATAAGTTTATATTATATCTATTATTATAGGTGATCTTAATTGTAAGCATAAATCTTGGAACTGTTTCAATAGCAACCATGCTGGAACGTCTTTGTTTGAAGCCTCGTTGAAATATAACTTTCACATATTGTCACCAATTGATCCTACATATATACCAGCACAACGTAATCAAAAACCTAGTATAATAGACCTAATATTAGTTAAAAACTTCCACAATATTACCATACCTACATCATTATTACTGTTGTCTTCTAATCATAATCCCATTCTATCTTATATTACACCTAATGTTAAACACAGTACAATAATATCACCTAAAAAAATTTTTCTTTATAAAAAAGCTAACTGGAATCTATTCAAAACACACATTAATGAAAACATAAATTTATTCGACAGACTTCATACTTGCGATGATATTGACACTTGTGTAACTGAATTTAGTAAACTTGTTTCAAACGCAGCTGCTTTGAGTATACCAAAGATTGTTGTTTCTGGATATCATTCTAAGTCCAGTGTTCCGCCTTATATAAAAATAATTTTATCTCTCAAAAATTACTACAGACGACAGTCAACTAAACACAAATTTACTCCAATGTATAACAGTTCGAGGTGTATGTATTTATTATTAGTTAAGTTTTCTTCTCATTTATTAGTGAACTGGAAAAATAGTAAATGGAGCAACTTTTTAACGACTCTTTCTCCAAGTAATAATACTTTATGGAAAGCGAACAAATATTTAACAAAACGAAACCAATTACTACCACCAATTATCGATCCACTAACAAATGAACAGGTATATAAACTACGTGACAAATTAGAATTGCTGGCTTCACATTTTGCCGGTGTTGGTAATCGTTATAATAACTTAGTTCCGCGTTCACACTACTATAACATACGTAAAGTGGTGGCACGTCAACTAGCCCCTTCCACTCCCCCAGCAGAGATATTACTTGCGTCACCATCTGAAATTACTAAATATATCAAATCTTTAGAAAATAAAGCATCCTATGGTGATGATCAGCTTTCTGCAACTTTAATTAAGCAGCTCCCTCGTAAGACAATTGTATACCTTACCAAAATCACCAACGTCGTTATCAAAACTGCGTATTTCCCCACACCCTGGAAAACAGCCAAAATTATAGTTATACCCAAACCGGGTTGTGACGTTACAAACATCAATAACATTCGACCAATTAGTTTACTATGTACTCTCAGTAAAATAGTTGAAAAGGTTATATTACATCGATTGCAAACTTTCTCTACAACAAATAATATTATTATTCAGGAGCAATTCGGGTTTAGAGCCAACCATTCCACTATACATCAGGTTGCTCGAATAGCGGATTACATAACCGACAACTTTAATTTTAATAAACATATCGGTTTATTATTGATTGACATTGGAAAAGCATTTGATTCAGCTTGGCACATAGGAATTATATATAAACTACTTAGATTTAAATTTCCCTTATCATTAATAAAATTAATAAATTCGTATTTAATCAATAGAAATTTTTACGTTTCTCATCTTAACCATAAATCCGGTAACAGATCTTACTGCTCAGGGGTCCCACAGGGTAATGTGCTAGGGCTTTACTTATTTTTAATTTTAATAAACGATATCCTTAAACTACCTCATTAATATCGCCTTATATGCTGACGACCTCGCCCTTATATTGTGCGTCTCATAGACCAGACACTATACTTAACAGATTGCAAAAAGCTGCTAACTCTGTCTTTAAATACTATAAACGTTGGAGACTGAAAATAAACACAGAAAAAACGGAGGCGATACTTTTTTCAAGACGACGCCCACTAACGTTACCTGAGGTTACAATCGATGGTAAATGTATTCAGTGGTCGACGCAAGTTCGATACTTAGCAGTCATATTAGATTCTCGTCTATCGTTCAATGACAATATTACTAATTGACAACGCGCTCAATACTTTCACCAATTTTTAATCGTCATTCTTCTTTATCTATTTCAAACAAAAAGTTATTATACACATCTATTATTCTACCCCGATTAACTTACGCCTGCCCTGTTTGGTTTTCGGTTTCCAACAGTACTCATAAAAAATTACAACTGTTACAAAACCACTGCTGCAGTACTAAACGCCCATAGATGTACTAAATTACGTGATATGCATTCGCAGCTTAACCTTTTACATACACTTACCTATATAAACAAATTATCTAGTAAATTTTACCATAATTGTTTAATGCGTGACAGCGCATTAATTAACACTATACGCGATTACGACATAGTCTCATCGTACGATATTTACAAACACCGCAGAATTAAACATAGCTTACTTGTTTAAGAATTATTTTCCTATTTACTACGTGTTTTCCCTCTTTACTTAAGTTCTAATTATAATTTATTTTTATTGTTTTCTTGCAGATTTTTTTTTCTAATTTTTTCCTGTACTTAAAAGTTTAAAACTTTAAATTTTACGTTTTAAATTTTAATTTTATTACATATACATTAGATGTAGTTATACATTAGTAAGTTAACTGTTAAGGTATATATATAAGGTACTTAACATTCTTCATTATTCAATTATTCATGTATTCATGATTTTGTTTATATGTTTTGTAAATATATATTTCTTCTTTTTCTATTATATATTTATATACATATTGTTCTGCAAAGGTATGTATCAGATCACGGATATAACGGTTATAAATCCGTGTGTCAGCATAAATTGCTTCAATCTCATAATCAGTGGCCGAGATCGTTTCCGGCGTGTCTTTTAGAATGGCGAGCTAGCAGAAAGAAAATTAACACCGCGTTAGAACTTCATCTTGCCGACGGTAATTTAGTATTTACGTTTGTCTTCTCGGAAAATGCGAAATTTCACAATGTTGCCGAAATAAACTGTATTTCGCGAATTACAGGCGAAACGGTAACTGTTGGCGTTAATTCTTGGACAAGGTGCGAATCAGTATGCGAAACAATTTTATTTGAAAAAGGCGTTGCAGAATGTCACGGATGGACGTTATCGTTGGATAATGAAGATCAGCGTAGCGGTTTAGATTACGTGTTCGACATCATATCAGAATTAGAGTTACCGCAAGGATTTCCTGTTCAAAAACAACGTATCATTATTGTCAGCACAAAAGTACGTTCTTATTAACATATTATAATTAATCTTTACCGCGTGATATCTCAAAGATAAATTTACAGAAACCTAATAAATAACTCGATAAAGCGAAAGATATTCATTTGACCCTCTCGCATTTCCAACAATGTTAAGCCCTAGTTAATGTTACACCAAAATGATTTTTTTTTTTAAGCCAAGCTTAAAGTTATAGTGGCCATATATTGGTGATTTTGTATACGGAACCTTTTATAACCACACCACCGAAACATATAATATATAATTTAAAAATAACAGTAGTAACTAAAAATACGACAATTTTAAACACCAACGATAATAACATATGCATTATATAAAATCAGAAATAATAAGCAGTATCTGTAAATGGTATAGTTAAAAATAGCTTACACTTGTCTAATGAAAATTCTAACGTCTTCGTTATTACTTGACTTATATGTTCGTAATCGATTAATTGATTTTTACAATTGTATTCGGAACTTATTTTTACTTTCAGTATATATCATTTATTATTAACAAAATTTTTCCACGTACGAAAATCTATTTTGTTGATGCTTCTTTGATTATATTTTTGACACTAATTACAAGTTCCATCTTGAGTTAATGTGTGTCGAATACGTTATTTTGTTTCTAATATAATGACTCGTATTTAAGATGATTATTTCGTTCTACATACAGTTATAATAACAACGAATCTTTAATTTTAAATTAAATTTAAACTAGAATTATTAATATCGTATATCTCGCGATAAATTTCGTTAAACGTTCGAAAAATAAAAATAGGAATAGTAATTGTCAAATATATATTTAAGATTGAATATTAGAGATCGTCGGGTAATGCTTGGAAAAAAAAAAAATTATCTAAAATCGATAAATCGTTACAGAATATTTGTCAAAAGTCGTTCTGAAATGTATAACGTTGACAGTATGTCTATTTCGTCCGTGTACTTCATCATTACTATATTCAATTAACGTAATAATTGTTTCATTTTTTAATTTACATGCATACCCTTTATATTACGGTTATATATATAAAAAAATTGTTCAGCATTTTATGCATTACTTTATATCGCATATATTATTTGAATATATTTCTTAATCTTCGTATTATTTTACATTTTTACAATACTATTATTAATGATATTTTAATGCAGCGATTTTAAAATAGTTTTCATCTTGTAAATAATCGGGCATCCTGTCTTTTTGGGTTTTTATCATCATTTGTTCTCAAAATTAGTAAATAGAATATAAAATCAACATTAAAATTTTATATATATATATATATATATATATATATATATAATATTTTTACATTATTTTAACTTACACATCGTTTTCGTTATATTTATTTTGTTTAGTCACCGGAACAACAAACGTCGATAAATAGAAGACCTAGTGTCCCACCACCACAACCACCTGCAACGAATACGATCCAGGTAATTAATGTAAATAACTGTGAAAACTTTAACGTGAGTAAATATATGGGTAAACATAGAACTATTTAACAAGCTGTTTGTCGAATCTAAGTTACTGATAAATTACTTGAGTGGGCTGAATTATTCTCAGAGTATTGTTATGTACTATCAAGAAAAAAGAATAGAAGATGAACAGTTTTCTTCTTGATGTCCCAAATCAGGCAGTTCGTTGTAATTGTCTGATTAATATATATTTTCATTCCTATTCCACTCCAATCTTCTCTCCTTTTTCTTTCATTCTTTCCTTGTATGGATATTATTTATGACAGAAAACTGTCGGTACAATTAAAAAAAAAAAAAAAAGTTACTGCTAAATGTTGTATTAATTGTATGATGACATTTAAAATATTAACAAGATTCGATATAAATATGTACAAGTGAATAAAGTAAACAAACTGGTTGATAAATAATTTATTCGTACATTATTGTTATTCTTTTGTTTTTTTAACGACGAAAGGTATATATATATATACATATATATATATATATATATATATATATATATATATATATAATATTTAAATATTTGATCAAATGTAACGGGATCATAATAATTCAGTATTTTCGATAAAACTTCTATGAAATGTAAAATGTTAATAAAATGTCTCGAAATGAACGATTTCTCATTTTTTTTACCCGGATAAAAAAAAAATTATTTCATTGGAACAGTTTCGTCTTGTACGTTTGTATATAAGTTTAAACGAACAAAAGAAATTACAAATTATAGAAAAATACGAAAGCATGAAATTCCATGTGGTGTTTAACCGCGTTCAGTACAAGCATTCTCCTTAATTGCTGAAAAATACATTAATGGGAAGTCTGATACATTTTTACTTAGTCTAAACTCCAAACATATATATATATGTATAAAAAGATGAAATTTACAAGACAGGTCATCGTTTTATATTTCGTGGTTGAAATCTTATATATAATTAAAATCATTATATATATATATATATATATATATATATATATATATATATATATATAATGAAAACAATGATATTTGTCAAGATATACATCGTTTTATGGTTGAAATATATATATATATATATATATATATATATATAAGAATATAAATATGTATATATTACATCTATTGTGTGTGTGATATGTATTAGAGTTGTAACATAAGCCTAGAAATAAATCGAAATGAATTTTAACAATATTATTACAGCACGTATTTTTACTAAAATTTTTACTTTTATTATTTGTTCAGCCATCTTCGACTAAAACACGTTCGGTATCGCGGGACCATATCATTGAAACGGGTTTATCGCGACAATCTGCGTTAAACGATCGTTATTTCGACAAAGAGAGCAACCGCTCTAGAAGCTTGGACAACCTTTTAACTCCGGTGAGTTATAAAATTATAAACAATTCTTATATCGTTCTTCTTATTTTTAATTAATCAAAATTGATTCAAATACGAGAAAAGTCAAATTACGTCATCAGTCGTATATAATAATATATATTTTTAACTAAACCTTATACGTAAAACGTTAACAAATTTAAAAAAGCATTATTCCTAATGTACATCAATTAAATCTTCACCTAACATTCTAATTTCTTTGAATATTTTGCTTATTATCTCAATGAACATTTAAAAAAGAAAATCGCTTTAAGTTATGTTATTTAATACAATTTTTGATACATATGTGCGCATTATCTGAAGTATAAGTTTGGTCAAGTGTTAAGAGTTAATAAATTCAAATATCTGGGAGAATTAATGGAGCAGAATGCATCAGAAAAAGAAGCAATCAAATACAGAATCGATCGAATGAAAGCAGCGTTTTATTTAACAAAAGAAATATATAATAAGAAATTTTTATCAAGAAATGCTAAACTGCGACATTACCCAACGATGATCAGACCAGAGTCATTATATGCAGCGGAGAGCCTAAAAATGAACCAAAAAAGATTAAACGAACAGCTTGAAATCGCAGAAAGAAAAATCGTAAGAAGAATAATAGGACCAGTGATGAAAAATATATAAAACGAAGTAATCAAGAAATATACCGACATGTTGAAAAAATTACTACAGCGATCCGGAAAAGAAGAATTCGATTTTATGGACATATGCAACGGATGGAGGACAGTAGGCTCACCGGAACATTATTTAAGTACATGCGAAAACTAAAAATGAACGATACATAGTATACAGAGACTAAAAATGACATGGCGGAACTGAATATTATGCCTGAAGATGTAGAACAGCGAGTTATATTAAAGAAGAAACTATTTAATTGTAAAGAATTCGCGGAAAAGCAAGGAAGAAGAACTGGCACTTTGTGGACCGAAGAACGAAAAAAAAGACACAGTGAAAGGATGAAAGCAGTACGGAAAAAAAGGAAGAAAAATGTCAGGATCAGTTGATAACGTAGTCCATTAGTGGCTCATTCGAAATAATAATGTGCGTATGAGTGTTTTCGTGCCTACGTAAACAATAATTCATTTTGGTTTTATTTATACTGTTATTTATATCTTGTAATAAGAACCCATACTATAATTGTTTTCTTTTTTTACTTGTGAATGTCGAACTTTTGTACAAATAACTCTTTTTTTGTTACAAATATTTCCATTCGGAATTTATGTTTCCTCGTTTAGAATGTAAGCGATTAAAATACATATTTATTTGCTTCTTTCACAGTATTAAATTTTATACTTATCAACGACAAAACAACATTTTTTTTTTTATTTCAATTTATCTTTTAATCTTTTGATAAACGGATTACCGGAGTTGTAGACTTAAATTTTGTATATCGTATTTTACAGATGATACAACCCTCCAAAACAGAAAGTCCTTTAAAACTGGAGAAATTAGGTTTGTCTCATAGCCGATTAAATGAGAGATACCATTCGCAATCGATGGAGAGAATACAAGAAGCTAACGGTGATATCGATGGAGAAATGTTGAAAACGGAAGATGATAATTTAGAATCGATAAGTCAGCGAGGTGAAAATAGAAAATATAGTCTAACGGGGTGTGTAAATTTTTAATAAAATTCTGTACCTTTTTGTATATTAATATTATACGATTCGGTTGTTGATGTAATTATTAATTTGTTGTATTTTATTTAATATAGAGCATCTTCGGATGTACTTCTTTCTGGGAATCCGCTGGAATTCGATTTTCCTGATATCAGTACAAGAAGTGAAGATGACAAAGGCAGTTACATGAAAGGACATCCTAGGTATAATGGGTATTTGCAGACTTTTCACATTATAAATTGATAACTCGTAAACAGTATAGAATTATGGCATATAAATCTAACATTATGGGGGTAATATAGTTTTTTTTTCGTTTCTATAATATATGTCGATTATTACCGTTAGAAGTTACGTAAATTTGTCGCCTAGTACTAATGCTTTAGAACGTAAATAAATTCCAGTAATGTGTCATTATTGTAAATCTTCATTATATTCGATAAAATGATCATTTAACGTTATATCAAAACCAGATATAAATTGTCCTATTCTTGGATGTAATAAAATAAAATAATGTCATATAAACATTATTTGATACTCTAGAAATACAATTATAGCTTGTGTAACATTTATCTTGCAATAAATTGTTGTGGAATGTTAATATCGGCTTAGATAATTAAAAAACAATTTGCGCGTAAAATATTAAAATTAAAGAATAATCTGTTATATAAATGAAAATAATAAATAAATATCCAATATTAATTTAGCACCAAGAATTTGCACATGTTTATAATATGATTTAGCCTTGTACATTAACAGAATCTTTTACATGATCTTGTTTGCAGTTATGTTTTACGGACATTAGCTGTTAATTAAATTACTCTAAAAGTATGATTAATCTCGATATTACATACATTTTTCAGGTTTATCAAATCGCAGTACACCGGTAAAAAAGCTTCCCCAGGTAGTCATTCTAGTCGAGCACACATAGAAACGAGGCATCTCGATAAATCAGAGTATTCTGTTAAAAGTTCCGCTTTATCTGATACAAGTGAAGCTCCTTCATTAGGTAATGATTTTTTTAAAATATTATTTTGTTAAAAATTATATTATTGCGCGGTTTTTTTTTTTTAAAATAAATTTCCAATATAATCCAAAATTCTATTAAGCGGGCCAAATTAATTTTACGACGTTCAGATATAATTGAATTCGTAAAAAAAATTTTACGAATATAAAATTATTGTGGAGTTCACGAAGAAAGGTAAAACATTTTTTTGAAATATATAAATTAAATTTCTACTAGTAATATTTATATCTTCTCTAAAATATTATTATTGTTAAAATTGCAGCTTCGCATGTACGCCGAGTCCGCGTCCCATCACAAGCTTCAGATGTTGATCAATTTTTAGATGATTTGTTTAATCCTGTATTAGATCAATTGTCCGATGCACGATCATTAGCCGCTTCTATCAAAGGTGGACAATCGGACGATAATTATTCTAAGTAAGGTTTTTTTTTTTTAATATATATATATTTTTTTTTTAATTCCTTCTGAATCATACGTCATATTTAAAAAAAAGTGACGCGATACGCACACAATTTTCTGAACCATTAATAATAGTTGCGTGAAATAAGTTGATCTAAAAAATATGTAAATGATGGTCGTTAGATAAAAGCATGAAGTAATGTAGTGTTCTAGTGAATATTATTGTTAAAACAGTAATTCGGTATTTTTTATTATCTGGATAATTAAAGTAGAATCAAATATTTTTAGGACGTAACAGATTATATGGAGGTTCATTTTTTTTGTAAATTTTGAAACCGCTTTGCTTCTCGGAAATTCATTTTTAAAATTAAATTTATTTATTTTCTTTTCTTTGAGTTAGCTACGATGCCCTTCACATACATCGTACTAATCGCGTTCTGCTTGATTTTTATTCTGTATCAAGGATACTGCAAATAAAAAATTTAAAATAAATAATAGGAATTAAATCATGCAGAAATTAAATGCATTATTTTTTTACGTAAGCGTAAATATTTAGATAGCTGTTATATTATTGATCAATTGTTTTTCAATTTTCATACTAAAGAGTATGCAGTTTAGATCTGAAGATATTTTCACTGGATCCAACGCAATTATCTGCAACAATTAAAGGAGGTGGTCAAGGATCAGCTGGAATTGGAACACACCAGGTATTCATAATATTTCTTAATAATCTAAATAAATTCATAAGACTTGTTAAAATAGATTTATTTAATACATCTTATCGTTAATCGGTGTTCCTGTGCAGATTTCTTTAAGTATTTCAAATATGGGCTTAAAAATTAATGTACCCTTTTAAACTTTCATGGTTGAACCATATATTCACGCTTTGTTTTTTCGGTGTAAACCATATCAATTTTTTTATTATGTGACGTTTCAAAAACAATTACAGTTTTCTTTTTCAAACTAAAAAAAGTGGCATATTTTACAACGAAAAAACTCGCGAATAATTAATGTATCGTTGTGTATAATTTTTTAATCTAAATAAATAAAAAAAAAAGGCATTTGAAATTCGTTTATAGGTATTAATAAAATGGATTAAATTGATTTCCCGGGAAATAATTTACATTTAATTTATAGATAATGTATCTTATTTATGCTTAGGTAATGTAGCAATACCGGTATTATAGGCTTTATATGTACACTTATATAATAAATAAATAAAGTATCCCATATATTTTTTTAATAACATTTTATTATAATTCTTTAATGACTAATGGCAATTTACAGACGTCTGCTCAGAATGCATCTCCCACTTCTTATAACTTTAATCCAATGGTTGGATCTCCGTCGTCATTGTTACCAGGTCTGATGTCACCTACATCTTTATTAATGCCATCAGTACCACTTTATAATGCTCAAGGTAATTGTTTCTCTGAAAAGTGATACATACTATATTATTATTATGTTAATTTAAGCTTTAAAGTTGTGTGTAACCATGTGTTGAACAATTTATCGAATATTTAAAAACTAAGAATGTTTAATACTTCAGAGTATAAACAACCCCTATTCTCGAATCATATTTTAGATACATACGTAGCTATTTTAGTCCTTTCGTTTAACGAACTTATTAGTTAATACATTAGAAATAATTTATCCTAAATTGTCGTGGACTGCTTGTCTGTTAGCATCGGAATATTTCAGAAGCCATGCTAATATTAACTCTAAAAAAAATTTACCACTTGTTGTGGCAAATGTAATAAATGCTATTGAAATAAATATGTCGGAGTTATAGCAAATAAAGAATTTAAGTTTACAATTCAATAAAAATTATTATAATTAATGAACATCATTCATTTCTTAATTTTTCACGTTCATGTTCTTATAGTTGTAGTTATTTAAAAATAATATGATATAAAAGTTATTGAAACAAAAATTTTCATTTGATCGGTACAACAGCAATATCTAAACGTGTACTCATTCCAATCTGAACACAAAAGCGAATAATATATATTTTTGCTGATTTATCTGCGTGTTTTTTAAATAATATTGTACCCATGCTAAATAGTATCGCAACGTCGACTGGTTTTAGCTGAACTTGTTCCCACTACAATCTTTATTCTATTCGCAAAAGATCTAAGTTCAAGCGTATTTTGGCTTAGATTAATATACAACTTCTCTATTTTTATTACTTTCACACGCATGTTTGTTTTGTAATTATAGAAATATTCACAAAAAAGTGATACTCGTTACTAATTATAATTTTGTAAGAAATATTTGTTATGACTTGGTATTATAACAAAGATGATCTCGAGACATCTTATTTCAAATAATGTATAATATCAAAGGTTTATAGATACATAAATATTGACTCCAGTTTTCAATGTGTTGGTAAATGCCCTTTTTTTTCAATCATAAGGTCGGTTATTATGAAATTATACGATGTGATCATTTATGCTTGTATACGTATTTTTATGCGGTTTATTCCAATAATTCGTTATTTCTATTTATTTTAAAAAAAAATAATAATACAATTATATATCTTGTTTAGTATATAATAAAAACAGAACATATATAGTTGTGCCTATGGCATGGTAACTAACTAAACGTTGTCTTATGTTTGTAGGTTTGAGTCTACCAGGTCAACCAGCTACCAGCGACGCTAATATGCTGGCTTATCAAGCAAATTTACAGCAAGCTTTCTTACAGTCGGCCATGGCACAAAACATACAAATTCAACAACAACTTTTAGCTCAAAATCAAGCTTTACAGCAACTTTTACAACAGCGAGGCACGGTATGTTATATAAATATGGAATTATATATATTTTTTGTGCATGTACGTTTATTCTTCTTATTTCCTAATATTTATGTATAACTTTACAAAAACATAAGTATATTCTATGAGATTCATATACATAAAAAGTGGTCAGATGATTATGTATCATCGGTCTAAACTGGTGGATTTGTTTACTTAACTAAGTAATGGAGGTATATGTTTCATATTTGAATGACAATGCATTCTTTTTTAAACGAATTATTTTATGAGGATAAAATAACTATGAATAATTATGGATTTAAGCATTCACCAACGGCAGATATTATTTATAGGAGCTTCCATCATTTGTTTACCGAGTTGTTGTCTTCGTTATGAAATATAGTTACATATTGCAAAATTAAATAATAATAAACTTAGTTCATTAGTATTATAATTATAATTATTAACCTAATGAATAATCATAAATACGTTTACATTCCAATTTTAACTAAACAAAGACAATTAACTCGAAAATGTTAAGATTGTAATTATATCATAAACTAGAATATTCGTCGAGACTACTTTCAAAATTATAAAATAAGTACAAACGAATTTCTAAATAATACAAAAACAAAGCCTATCAAACTATAAGACCTAAAAATAACATTTTTTTTTACTTGATATAGTAGGCTCCATTATTTTTTATTTAAAAAAAAAAAATTGAGTCAGTCTATATCTAGTTAAAATATTTATTAAATATCTAGGCATATTACTTTCGACTACAGGTATATTTGAACGAAGGAATCACCTGGTAAATAAATAATAACATTAATAATAAATTAACAAAACAAAATAAAATCGAAGTTAATCACTAAAAAACGTTACAGTTTTTTGCAATAGCTTGAAAATGACTTTATAATCGAAAAGCTTCGCGCTTATATAATAATTTTTTTTTTGTGATTAACATCGATTTTATTTTGTTTTGTTAATTCATAAAATCACTACTCTCCAATACATCAACATTAATAATAAAACTGGCTTAATATGTGTTCAGAGTTTTTTCGCGTAAACTTTTTTTTTTTTTCGTAGTTTTCATTTTCAAACTATTATTGCTCAAGTTTGGAGATAAAAAGGTACCCTGCTATAACCTGGTTAATATTAAGTCTAGGTTGCCTTTTTCTAAACGCACGTGTATAAATTTCACATCGATGAAAATATTTTCGAACCGTTACATGAATAAACATAGACATGGTTTACACAGAAAATAATTCTGGACGTATAGGAGTAACACTGAAAACTTAAAATTGTATTTAACTCACTGTAATTTTAAATACTCTTCGTGACGAATTTTAAAATTTTAAGTCTGAAAAAACATCGTAATATTCATGTTTCACGAAAAATAAAAAAAAAAAAGGTATTCCTTGTTTATGGTCATCCCATATTTTTCTTTCTCTAAACGTTTTGTTATTAATATTAGTACCGCTATTTTATATAAATTTTAAATTGATTTCTCCGATGATTATTCGAAAAAACGTAATTATTGAAATCAGATCGTTCTAAAAATTGCTGTCTACAAACACCTTAGATACTATTAAAAATTTAAAACGTGATTTAATGTTTCGTTTATATTTTATCTATAGATGAAGTCGGTTTATTAATGAAGTTAATTGCTTTTTTTTAATTTATCCAATACCCCATTTTATTTTAATAATACCAAACAGCAATTTGCTTATTTAAGTTCTTATTATAAGTGGTCAAAACTTTCGACTGGTTTTTCATTCTATTTAAAATACATATTTATACAAATACAGTTACTGTTTTAATAAAATACTGAACCAAAATAAAAATTACTGCATACAGGTTTTCAAATTTGTATTGTTTTAATTTACTAACTGTAATCATTATGATTTTTAAATAATTAGAAAGCTCTATAATGTATAGATATTTTATAATCGACAGGTGTCGGAGTCGTCACCGGTGCAATGGAATAATTCAACTCCAAAGATAAAAAGTCCGGCCATATCCTCATCCAGTGTACCCATTGTAGCTGCTATTAGTACGACTGTTTCTTCGCCTCATCTACAGGTATAAATTATATTTCTTAAGTTCTGTTTATTTTTAATTCGTATCTAATTTCGGGGATATTATGGGGGTTCTGTAGGACTTTATTAAATATAAATTAATAATGATAATGTTGAAATGGTCGTTTTTATATATAATTATCATAGTTGTGAGCACGTTAGCATCGTGAAATTATAAATCGTCTATTCTCGGTGTATTTAACTTCACATGTTCACTTAACGAATTCTTTTTTCTAATTTAAATTCACCCGTTAATATATTATTGAATTTTAACACTATTAGAAGTCTTAGTCAAATAATGTTTTTTTTTTTATATTCTTTTCCGTTAATTCTCACAATTTTCTCATCATATGATTCATGTTTCGCTTTTTTCAGAATATTCATTTTTTATTGTCATATATTTCTAAGCATCCATGTATCTGATCGGTAAGTGAGTACAAAAACATATAATTAATCTCTCGAGGTTATCCATCATCTGCAACACTAAACTACGCCATATCTTAAGAAGCATCGGCTTATCTGATAAATGTGGCTCCCTTCTCTAGTTCCTCCTGTGCAATCTTATATAACAATTATTTCTATAATTTCTGCTGTAGTGATATGAGTAAAATATTTTATTGATATATCACCGTTTCGTATTAATCGCGCGCGCGCGTGTGTGTAAGAAGAACATAGTAAATACTTTTGTGATGATTTGGTTTTAAATATTAGATAGATTTGTTCAAATTTATGTTTCTTTCGTGCTAAAAACTCGGTAATTTCTGAATGAAATAACTTAATTCATGGTGTCGAAATAATTTATGATTAACATTCAATGAAACATTCATGAAACTGAGATCTGTCTTAATATAATCATGTTGACACGGGTCTTCTTAAAATATTACGAATTTAATATAAGTGCATCGTTTAATAGATTATCAAATGTAAGCGACTTTAACAACGTAAGTAAAGAAACGGAGAGAACATGTATAAACCAAAAAAAAAAAAAAGATTTAACATAATAAATTTTTATATATATTTTTTTTCATGGTTACATATATATTTCAGTAATTTGAATTATGTTGGAAAGATTTATGTTTTCAACGTGCGTAGTTTGTATTCTTTAAATATCGACCACCGAAAATTTTGGAATAATAATTATCGCCCAATTATGTTTTAAAATAAACAAATATAACGTACATGTTTTCCGTTACATATTTAAATATTTTACGTTCTGAACATTTATAGGGACACATCGCTAATTCACCTCATTCTCACTTCACAAATGTCTTGTCAGAATTAAAAAGCAGAAGATCATCAGTGGAATCTAATACAAAGGTACGTATACACGCATATTATCGTCATTATATGTACGATTTGTAAGACACATTTATAATTATAAACATATATTTTACGTCACAGAGCGTAGTACCTCCTCCGCCACCTTTACCACCACCGCCAGAAATAATAGATCCGAACGAAACAAGGCCTTTTATGGATCCGTACGGAAGGGCGAAAACTGTGCGAATAGGAAAATGGCGTTGGCCACCACCCAAAGATGATAATTCTTCGCAAGATACGTCTTTCTTGCAATTTAAAATGAAACAAAAGAGGAAACATTCTCAGGTAAACTATTTATAAGAATAATAATTTTGAATTTCTTAAAAGGATTATCAGATAGAAATATAATACCGATAATAAAATAAGAAATGTCTGACTGATCTCAGTTTAATTGTTCGTCTGATTTGCAGCTTACTTAGGATTGTAAAATTCAGGATTTCATTTGAGCTTGTGAAAGTAAATGAGTTACATTAAAAGATATCTTTAATGTGCGATTTAAAATGTTCTCGTCTCTTTGCCCTCTCCCCCCTATTATTAAATTATTACAAATATTCATTCATTTTGCCGTTTCGTCGCTAGCTCAAAATGTTGTGCGCGCATCGCGTCCATTTTTTAAAATATGGATGCAGAGTAATCTTTATATTAAGGCTTTTTCTAAAAAATGAAATGGCTAACAAAACAATCAAAGTAATCCAACAATTGCAATAACAAATTTTTTTTTTCTTTCCGAAATTATGCCACTAGCTTCAGGCTATCTAGCAATCTTTTTGAACAGAAATTGCGATTGACTTGTGAAGTTCCTTACCCAACGGTAAGGACTTTCGCTAATTATATTTTAGTACTTTATATTATTGATGCTTATTCAAAATAGATCTGTAGGTTTAACTCGTTTTAAACGCCGGGTATCTGTAGAGTTGTCCAATAAAGCAACAGCTAAAGCATTCGTGTGATAAGAAAGTTTGTCGCCATATTTACGGGCCATTTCTTGAATTTTATCTTTAACAGATGTAACTTCTAGGTCTGTGTGTAATGTAAGATTGCTTACATACCATGGGGCATCTATTATGGTTCTCAATGCTTTATTTTGGAAACGCTGTATTATAGCTGTATTACTCCGTTTAGCACAGCCCCAGAGTTGACATCCGTACGCCCAAATAGGCCTTAGAATTTGTTTATACAATAATAACTTGTTCTCCAGTGTTAATTCGGATTTTCTTCCAATAAGCCAAAGCATATTCCTATACTTTATATTCAATTCATTTCGTTTGGCTGCTATGTGGTTTTTCCAGGTTAGTTTTTTATCCAAATGGATTCCCAGGTATTTTACTGAGTCTTTAGCTGGAATTTCCTGATTATTGATATAAATATTTTTGATGCTGGGTATTCTCTTATTTGTAAATATTACACGAGTTGATTTTTTTTCATTGATTTCTATTCGCCACTGCCTGAACCATTTTGAAATAGTATTAACTGCCGATTGTAAGTTAACTTCTGCATTTTCAAAAGACGAGTCAGAACAAATCACAGATCGTCCGCGAAGGTAGCGATTTCGGTATTATTTGGTACAGGTATATCTGCTGTATAAATTAAGTAAAGCATCGGACCCAGTATGCTACCTTGCGGTACACCGGCACTTATTGGATGAAGTTGAGATTCTTCATCTCCATATTTGACTACAAAATAACGTTCGTCAAGGTAGGATTTGAGTATTTCAAATAACTGATACGGAAGATGGCACCTAATTTTGTAAAGCAATCCTTCGTGCCATACTCTATCGAACGCCTGTTTTACATCGAGAAAAACCGCGTCACATATCTTAAAATAAAAATGTTGTAGATGTGTTACATCTGTTCTGGAATGAAACACTCTATGTAAATATTAACTATGTCGTCTAAATAAAATTTTAGACTTACCGAAAAAATATTTTCAAGTAATATTCTAATTGATTTTTGAATAATTAACTCATCATTATATAGTGTGTCATCTACATCAGTGGACAAGCTGGATTAGATAGTTTTAATTATTCTATTATCTATACATGCTCGCGTCTTTCTGCACTTTTAACGCGTCAGCTCTCCTACCTTATCCATAACATAACCACGATAATAATCATCATTCAAAATACGTCCGATACAAATGTCTTTAAATGATAACAACACCTGGAAACTTGTTCCGTATAATTAAAGTCGCAAGTTATTTGAACGAACTCAACAATCTTCACCTACATCGCCTAAACTGAAACGAAATACTCTTTTTTGCAATTTCTTATCGTCGAAAATAATGACAAAGATGATCGTGATTTGGAAAATTAAAACGATCATCGATAAAATCGAGTATTCAAGTGTAAAAAAATACCCCATATTATTCAAAATATTTCAACTATACAAAATTTACGTTAAAATCAACTCGAACCGGAGTAACAGTTAACACCGCTAATGCGGATAGCGATAGTAAGAAATAATAAAAATATTACGGTCTAAAAAAAAAATATTTATATGTTTTATATTATATTTTTTTTTACCTATCAATTATCGGAAGATAAACATTTTGTAAAATGCGAAGAAAACACGATTCGTAAACTGTGCGCTATATATCCAGAAATGAATCCCATCTGCACATTGACTGAACATCTTACCATTTATAAAGGTACTATAAGTATGCGTACACTGAATAATAAGCAACGATTGTAGTATCACAAATACAATATAATATGTTGTTATTTAGTATGAGTAAACAAGAAAAAAAAAATGTGCTACTTATAACCAAATAATTTTTTAGTATCAGTATTATCAATGTTGTCTACCCTACGCAAAATCATCTACTACGCCAACATGGACGTCAGACCGGACTGATGAGGAATAATAATACCAATAAAATAAAAATCGCACGGTTTTCGCGAAATACAACATAAATAATGTTTAGAAACAACAAATAAAACAAAATATTCTCTAATTTAAAAGGTTGATATATGACGTGTCAAACAACATCACCACAATAAATGTTTATTTCAATTACATATATATATATAAAAGTAATTATTAAAAAATAAAATGAAAAATGTACATCTATATATTCTATGATAAATTGGTGATCTCACCCACACCATGGCATATATGAAATAGTATGAAAATAAAATGTAAAAGACGTATTATTATCATAATTACGTTTATATTTATATAAACATTAATTTTATATATGTAAAAAAAAACCCTAATTCCGAATATTATCAACTTTTAAATAAGAATTGACGTTGAATTATAAATACGCATTTTAAAATACATCTATAATTTAACGTAAATTAATTTAATTCAGAAATATTTATATAATTATTGAAAAAGTGTAATTTATCACATCTTTTAATAAAGAAATAATAAGTTCTGACGTATTTTTCATATATATCTGGATGTTACTCGCTGCTGGAGTATACTCGTATATTTGTCTTCAATTTTTATCTGTATTTCGGCAAATATTTTGTATACACGTCATTTTCCTGTAGAAATTATATACTACTACGTTATGATGTACCTATTGAAGTTTATTTGAAAAATTCGTTCGAACGTATTGTTGAAATATTTTTACATGTTTTACACGTTTATTCGTAATCGTTTAGAATAGCGCGTAACATGTAACTGGAAATCATTAGGAATACGATGATAAACAATATAATTAACGTTGTAAACAAATAAAACATGATTTGCGTATTCCGGATTTTATTTAAATCGGTAATGTGGCGACGTAAAACATTAATTATTAAAAACAGATTTTCCGATATACGTTGGGAAGCGTAATTTTCTTGGTTTACGCCAACTAGATTTTCGTGTGTAGTATTCCCACAATCGATACGTTTTTCTTGAAGTTTATCCTTGTAATTCATTTTTCTAACTTCCGACATTATTACATGCGCTGAAATACTTTTTCCGGCGAGTTAGATGAATCGTACGAATTATCAAGAAACAAATTATGGTTTTTTTATTTATATTTACCAGGTAATTACATTGTTGCCAAGTAATTGTCATAAATTAAATGTCTATAATGACATTTTAAATACGAATTAAACGTTATTCTATTGTACGTAGTTCGGATCCTTTAAGCCGTATACACGGGCCTAGAAAACGAAACACGCTAAAATTATTCATAAGAGACTTCGAATATAATGAGCAACACTGAGCAAAACGCAAATTTTTTTTCACCAGTTGTATTTTGATCAGAAAACAAAAAATTTAAAATACGATGATAATGATGGTATATTGGCTGAAACGTTTAAATAATTCCGAAATAATTTAATAAATTTGATCGCGAAAATGCACCGAGAAGTCGACAACTCAAACATTGTAATATTTGATTTTTTTTCGTTTTTTAATAAATTGTATGTCAAATATATAATTTCATCACATTTAAATAACACGTTACGTTTATATTAAACTAATTATTTCGTATCTAATAAAGCGCGTATTTTAAAATGAAATGATTTATTTGTGTCTTAGGAATTAGGTCCTGATGAAGGTATCATTGAATGGGAGGAATATGAAATTTCGGGTGAACAGCAGCATACGAACTACTTGGCTCAGCAACATCACGCCACACAATCATTAAAATCTGCTCAGCAGCCAGAAGTTCATCGATCGTCTTACAAGTAAACATATTTGAATTTTTTATTATTTTTATCTAGGTATAATATATATATATATAATATGCGAATGATCACTGTTGGTTTCTAAACTTTTCGTTGTCGGGATAATTCTGAGTAATAAAAAGAAAAAATAAGACTATAGAGCCTCAAAAATATTTTTTATTGATTTATTTATTTAATATTCATTATAAAATAATTTATTTGTTTTGAAATTAACGACCCTTCATTTTGTTTAAAAGTTGCTTATACTTTAGTAAAATATCCTGATTTCTTTGTAAGTAAAACAAAAATCATCGCAATATTATTTTTAGATATTTTTCATTTATTTTTTTTTATTTTGGCCAGTTTTAGGATCTTTTTAAATTTCCATACTCTTTAACGGATTTGGTCGAAATAGGAAAAGAAAGTTGTAATATATTAGTTTTATAACAAATGAAGGCAATTTGAATTATAAATAAATGTCTCGTTGTGGATATTGTTCAATCCTGTTGATATATTCATCACGTCGTACTAGTTCACCACTCATGTTGTTGATTAAAAGAATTATCAAAGAAAGGCATCATCATGCTTACGTATATCTTCAACGCATGTATGCGTCTAAAACATGTGCCGCTATGTTTTAAAACAGCCCAGATTATAATGCTGAAAAAACCAGGTAAGCCGGAGCAGGAAGTTACATCGTACCGTCCTATATCCCTATTACCAGCAATTTCCAAACTTTATGAGAAGTTAATACTAAAACGGCTGTTGCCACTAGTTGCAGATGAGATACCGATCCACCAGTTCGGATTTAGGAGACGGCACACTACAGTCGAACAAATACATCGCATCGTAGCGATTATTAACAAATCGTTTGAAAATAAGAAATATTGCGCCGCTGTATTTCTTGACGTTGCCCAAGCCTTTGACAAAGTGTGGCATCAGGGGCTGAAATATAAGCTGAGTAGATTATTGCCAGGTAATATATGTCAATTGTTAGAATCGTATCTGGATGAACGGCAATTTCGTGTCATTCATCAGAATGCTGTATCAAGTCTTTATTGTATACTGGCAGGTGTACCGCAGGGGAGTGTTCTCGGACCTCTGCTCTATCTGCTGTATACTAAAGATTTGCCAGTGGATGAAACAGCAACAATTGCAACATTTGCTGATGATACAGCGATACTTTCAGTTAGTGATAGCCAGCTTGAAGCAACGGCTAAACTGCAGTCTGCTATCAATCGTACACAGAAATGGGCATTAACCTGGAAGATTAAGCTTCATGAACAAAAATCTGTTCACGTTATGTTTACATATCGTCACACCAATTTGAAGCACCGTGTATACCTAGAGAATCAGCTCATTCCGCATGCGGAATCTACTAAATACCTCGGTATGCACTTGGACAAAAGACTAACATGGGAAGTGCATGTTAGGACAAAAATTAAACAGATGAAGATCAAAACAAAAGAATTATACTGGCTTATTGGACGAAATTCAAAGCTCAGCACCATCCATAAGCGACTATTGTATCAGCAAATTATTAAACCGATATGGACGTATGGTATTCAATTATGGGCATGTGCCAGCAAAACAAATATCAACAGGATACAGGCTAGGCAAAGCGTGATCTTGCGAGCGATAGTTGATGCATATCGCTATTCTCGCAACGATGATATTCATCGAGATCTTGGTGTATCTTTCGTACAGGAAGTCATCAAGGATTTCGCAAATAAACATGAACAGCGGTTGCAGCAGCATGTAAATGCTGAGGCTGTTAAACTGTTGGATACCAACGATGACATCAGACGATTAAAACGTCGACACCCGCACGATCTGTCGTGCAAATAAATTAAAATTCAAAAACTGTGATTGTAGCTATTGAGCTACAGGATCGCTCACGTTTGCATTTAGTATATAAGTCTGTGTATTAAATGAGCACTATGCAAATAAGAATACTTATTTAATCTGTATGATTAAGATTGTATTGTAAATATATATTAAAAAAAAAAAAAAAAAAAAAAAAATGTTGATAACATTAGACCTCTTACTTACAGTTCATCATTGTAATGATTTAGTTTTTCAAATTTGTCCGGCCACATTTATTTTTTAATTCTCTAATTTTGAGTTGAACACATATTTTAGCTTTTTTATATTTATCTACTGCTATTCTCGCATTCGGTGTCCTTAACATGGCTTCGTGTGATTTTCTTTTATCTTCAAGTAGTTCTGATATTTCACTTTGGTGTTCAATAAACCAGTCGAAATTTTTAATTTTCTATTCTACAGAATTCTTTGCTTTCATTGCTCCTTTCCAGTAAAAAGTGTAATGGGTTCTATTCTAATGTATTGCACGTGTTGACAACAACTTATGTTAATTTAGTTTATATTTGGTTTTTAATTTTGATATACAAAATGGATTTTCAAAGTACATCAAAACGTCCAATTTCTTCCAATCATAAACAATGTAAAAGGTAGGTTTTTAAGTAATGTGTTTATTTAAAGTAACTGAAATTTTTGTTGGTGTGTAGTTGTGTACAACTAATGAACAAAATAATTTATTATATTAATTATAAAATTTTCAGTATCTATTTTAGACTATAAAACAAGGCTACTTTTAAATAACCAAAAGTTTATGCGCCCAGCAATTTTGTTACGTAAAATGTATACATGAAGTTAGTAATTTAACGAAAAAATTAATAATTACAGTTCAATATTTGTTGTTTTTTTTAATTAATTTTTTTGTTTGTTTCCATTAGGTTTATAATATTTCATTAATGATCAGCGCGAAACTATTATATTAAAAATTCATAGTTTCATTAATCGTTTTTATTAATTTTATATTATTACTCGTACGAGCATAATGTAATACGAAGATTGTATAAAATCTGTAATTACGAAATTACTCTAACCGATTACGTATGCGTAAAATAAAATTTATTAACTTTAAATATTTGCATAATTATCATTATTTAATATTTTTAGATCGTTGGAAGTTGGTTCATCTCGTCCTAGTCCTGGAAGTGTTGGGAAACTCCGCATTAGCAATGAAATGAAACATAAACTGGAATTAGTAACCGCAAATCATAGTCTTAGATCAACTGGTAAACAACGTCCATCAGCTCAATCTGCACCTGTTACAGCGGGGAAGTTGGATTCTGATAGACGTTTATTACTGCAGCAACAATTAGGTAATTTAGTATTGTTTTTTTTTTATTTATTTATCTTTTAAATGAAGATTTCAAACGATAAACGTTATAATTTTATATAATAAAAATGAAATTAATTTCATTAACAGTTGATAAGAGTAAAGTCGAAAAAAAAAATATAAAATTTCATTATTATAGAATATAATGATTTTACTTAAACGCGGATGCTCATTTTGGTTTTAATTATTTTATTATATCGGAAATTTGAACACAATCATGTTATTCGTTTGGTTTTTCATTTCTTTTTAGCTGGTAGATGGGGTAGTGTTGATAGTGTAGATAATAAAATGACATCGAAGGAAGATGTTCAGCAATCTGGAATGCGTCAAGTATGTAAATAAATTATTTCATTTTATATTAAAATTTTAAAATACAGCGTAAATCTAAGTGATTGGAAAATTTTGAACATTAATCACTTTTACTTGTTGATAAAAATAATTTATTTTCGATAAAAATTTATAATAAACAGGTTACGTTTAAATAATAAACAAACGGCTAATTTTACAGGTCGATCGGATGGAAAAAAGTAATCAGAACACCGGAAGGAAACCACCACCGCCTCCAGTCGTTCCGCATACATTATCGCCACCTTCACGAACTAACAGTTTTTATTCTCACAAGTAAGTGAACACACACACACACATATATATATATATATATATATCATCATCATCATCATGTAGTCATCAGTCCTAAGACTGGTTTGCTAATTTCTTCCACAACTGACGGTTTTCTGTTTTCCTCTTCATATCCGTATATCCTGTGCTACCAGTGTCTTCTATTACTTGCTGTGTATATTGATTTCATGGTCTTCCCTTTCCGCGTTTCCCATTCATCCGTCCTTCTATAATTATTTTTAATAAGCTTTCATGTCGTAAAATGTGACCGATCATACTAGTTCTTCGTTTTATTATTTTTTCCATAATGTTCTTCCTTCGCCAATTTTTTCTAACACCTCTTCATTTGTTAATTTATCGGTTCATTTTATTTTCAGCATTCTCCTATAGCACCATATTTCGAAGGCTTCTATGCTTTTTTTCTCTGCCTTACCAATCATCCATGTTTCACATCCGTACAAACCTGCATTCCAAACAAATAGGGTTAAAAAAATTTTCCTAAAATTTATACTTATATCCTTGTTGGTTAAAATATTTTTCCGATCGTAAAAAAACTTTTGATTGATCCGTTTTTTAATTTCCTTGTTACACCTGCCATCTCTGGTGATTTTACTACCCAAGTAATGAAATTCATTCACTTCTTGTATTTTAACACCTTCAATATCTGCACTTATTTTCTTTCGACTGTTATTTTTTTCGCATATCATAATTTTTGTTTTATTTTTATTTATTTGCATTCCATATTTCTTAAATACATCTTCCACTACTTTTAATGTTTCCTTCAATTGATTTTGATTTTCTCCTAGAACAGCTATATCATCAGCAAATTGTAAGGTACATATTATTTCACCTTGTATTTTTGCACCATTTTTCTTTGTTTTTTCTTTAATTTCTTTCATTATTTCTTCTATATACAGGTTGAATAATATCATATATATATATATGTATATATATATATATATATATATATATATATATATATATATATATATATATATATATATATCCGACGGGCATAGTGCGTTGAGTACGGATGCTTTCCGTTTATTTGCCAAAGTTAAGCAACGGGACTTGGATGGGTGACCGCCGGCTAAGTGTTTGTTGGTATCTCCCAATTTGGCTGGCCCACATAGGGGATTAAGCTATTTTCTCCCCAATTTATTGATCTACGTTCAGCAGTGGACCGATATAGGTTTCGAGAAAAAGTTGGGCAAATAAGGTTAACGATTTCACGATGTTCGAATCGAGCAAATGATGAAGAAGAATAATAAGAGAATATAACAAAACGAGAACGCTCTTATAACGAATATATTCGTATTCGACGTTAGCTTAGACATCGTAATTTTATTTATTTCTTAATGTTTCATGCTATTTGAAAATAATATAGACTTTCTCGTCATACGATTATTCAGTAGACGGTTATATAAATGAAGACTGATCCGGGTTAATTTTTCATTAGTGTTTTTATAAATTTTAATTTTTTCTTTCAATCAACATGTATCTAAACAAGTCGAGTAAATAGCAAACTTATTAAACGCTATCGAAAAATTCAGTTTTCATAAAATTTATACAATTTTCGTTTAACGATTGTAAATACGTACTTTTTAAATTCGTACCATGTTCCATTTGTGTAATAAGTATACGTATATTTTTATTTTAATATAGCAATCCAATTCCTCCGCCGCCTATACAGCCTGTCGCCAGAGAGTTTTACGAGCAAAATGTTTACACTAGCGGTTCTGTTTCGACCCAACACACTGATCAGATAGAATGTAAGTACATATTAAATTTCAATTATATAAAGGCGCTGATTCTATTAGTCCGTTATTTATAAATCTATTAACATCCTCTTCCTTATTTATTGAAGGAGCTGCTGTTAAAATGTTTTCGATTCTCGGATATTCGTAAATATTTAAATTACAATCTTGGTAGTAAATTAATGTGCGTTAATATTTTTTTCTTTTTTTTTTCCTGTGTGTGTTTACAATCAGATATTTTTAGGAAAAGTTTATGTGTAAAAGAACAAAGGATGATGTGAATATTTACGGGTATACGCTATTAGTGTAATTTTGATATGTACATAGTAAAATTTGTATTAACTTATCAAAATATTTTTTAATTGTTACTTTTAAATGCTTCATTATTAGTTCAACATACACATGTAAGTTAAAATTTGGATGTAATTTATTGCTCCATGTTCGATTATTCTTATTAATCTAAATGTTTTATATATATATATATTTTATTTTATTTATTTATTTTTTTTGTTGCCCCAGCTTGCGTCATTTGGTCAGTTTAAAAACCATGATCTAGTTAGTGTATTTTAAATTTCAATGAAACTACGCTTAATAAATTTATATAAACTAATTGTAACAGGAGACAATGGTTCAGAAACAATTAACTCAATACTCACAGGTAATGTGTGCCACTTTTGTAAAATACTAGAGAACAGCTCATCCCTAAGCCCAAATTTGATGCTCAACACAGTTGTCAACATAACACGTATCACATGTACCATCCGGAATTATGCCTAATTTAGCATGATGGGAGGGAGAAAGATTATGCCCCAGTACGTAGTCTAAATAAAGTTGATATATAATCCCCCGAAACGTTCTGATATAATTGAAACCATGGCTTGCTGGAGACCGTATGAACCAAAGCGAAGTATTTTTCCCTTTATTCTGACTTTCGGCGGAGTAACACTGTTGAAAATACATTAGTAAACGTTGTTTAATCTTTGGTAACATTTCAGTCCAATTCCACTTAATGTTCTCGCAAGGGACACTTGATAAATTATAACGCGTTAATTCATCGACCACCTCGTTTCCAGTAATAATACCACAATGAGAAGGGACCACTTAAACTTCACTCCAGACCAACGATTATAAAGCTGAATAACACGATATCTCACATCAAATTCCAACTTGGACATATTGAGATGACACTCGAGGAATCAGAGATGATTAGAATATTCTTTTTCCTCAAATCTTTAACTAGGTGCAACGCTTTGTAAATGGCAAACAATTCTACAACAAATGAGGAACCTGCAAAGGATAATCTGTATACCCTCGATATGGCTTTTTTTTAGGTAGTATAAAGCCGAAGTACAATTTCCACGTATTTTATCTACCGACCCATCTGTAAATATGATTTCATAGTAGCTAAATTTTTCATTAATTGCTTGCTCAAATGCAGCATTGTTAACGCTAGAAGGAAGAGTTTTAGCAATATTATTATCAAAGGAAATTAAGTCAATGTCTAACGAAAAAAATAAATCCATTTTCTTAAATAACGCGAAATATATGAAATAATTATAATAAATTTATTTTTTAGTGGAAGAATCTTCGGAATTTCTTGCTCCAACTGATCCTTCACCGCCACCGGTATCTGCTCATGTTCAACAAGAAGCGTTACCTACAACAATTGTATATTCGCATTCGACGGCTGCTCACTTCACGTATAACCGAGTACCGTGGAAATTAAACATACGAAAAGAAGTAACAGATTTATTTATTAAAAAAAAAAAAATTTAAATACTGTGAAGTTGAAATTAAAATTTGAATATATATAATTTAATATCTTACAAAATTACTCGATTAATATTCAATTTTAAAATGAAGACAAAACTTCGCTCGTGATTTAGCAGTAACATCGTTTTTACACGACTATTACAAATATTAACAAATTTTTACGCTCTATTAATTTCTTAATCGTCAATCGCTTACGTCACCATCTTTAAGAAGCACACGAGCAAAGTATCGAATATATTAAAATAAAACTGTCATTAATACGAGTAATCAGCGTTTATCTTTATATATACTTTTGTATTTTATATAAAAATAACGCGGACCAATCGTATTATCGAATGTTTTATTTGAATACATTTAAACCGAAAAACTCTATAGATATGTTTATATTAATTTGATAACGTATAAAATATATTTCGAATTTAAATTATCGCGTGTACTTAATAATATGTGATAAATAAACTATAATAGTATGTACAATAAATTTGTAAATTCGTTTGTTTTCGGTTTCCTTTCAACCTCATTTTCTCCTTCATATAGAGAAGTTTCCATTACGTAATAAACCTAAGGTATTTTGTATTTATAACGATCATGATGAGGACTAAATAAAATTCGGATCGTCGTTCACAAAGTGAATTTTGAATAATAATCGATTTGTTAATTTTATAAAGAGACTCGATTAATTTGCGTATTACTTATAAAAGTATTTATAAACTTTTTTTCACTCAGGTTTTTTCACCGAGAGAAACCACTTCTAGTCCTTCGGTTTTGCATTTAATATTTTGCCAGATCGTAAATGATATATACACCAAAATAACGCCTAGAATAACTAAAGATGAACAGAATAAAATGTTACAAGTAAGCCTTTACCGAATAAATTATTTTAATATTAAAAATATCTTATTATACGTAATATTTAACGAAAGTATATTTTTTTGTTTATATCGGAATTTATTGATTTTTATGTAACACTATATTAGAAAGAAAAAGACGCAGAATAAAATCTTCCAACGCGGGAGTTATATATAATAAGATAGTTTATTAAAACTTATAAACAACTGAAAATAAGATGAAAATAATATTTTCAGTTAAATCATAGCAATTGACGATTAAAAACGCAAAGAATGCGAATTAATAAATGATATCTTTATGACAGATGATTTTAACAATATAATCTCCTAATCGATAAAAGGTGTTAAAGTCGGCCGATAATCAGAAATATTTTATTGTTCAGTAGAATTTTAATAAAAATGCTGGTCCGTCTTAATGTCTCTTAATTTTCAATATTATTTACGAATGTTAAACTAAAAAATTATTTTTTATTTTCAAAGTTCAGTTTTTATATTAATATCTTTCATTATGTTTCGATGAACCTACTCTATGTTAGTAATAACAAATATAGTCGAATGCTTTCTCCAAATATACCAAAGCCAAGTTTGTGTATGTTGTTTTTACAATAATTTGAAACTTATTATCCATTGTGTTATGACGGTATATAATTTTTATTTTTTAAGCGTATAAACAAATATATCGTTACAAGTGTATTTTGATTATTTAGTTTATATTATAATAAACATTTGTTGCATACATATCTGAATATGGTGCCCTAAAAAATTTATTTAAAAAAATTTACACAAGTTTAGTTATCATCTTTAATCATAACGAAAACAGGTATGAACTAGGTATGTTTATAAATTAAGTATAACGTATATATTTCTCGTTCAAGTTACCACTAGTCTAATCATATATAAATTCAAAACAGTATTTCACGCATAAAAAAAAAAAAGTTGAAAAATTTGTTCTTATATAAAACTTTAATGTTGTCTTTTATGTATAATTTGTAATTTTTATAATTATAATAAATATTGCGTTAAAATTTTAAAAACATTCTACGATTAACTGCTAAACGTTCTTTAAATTATATGTTTTAGTTATTTGAACACTATGATATCAGTTATAGTAATATGCAATCTAATCAGCATAAAATCAGTACTAAACGACATGTGTTGGAATGTGCTCAAAGTTTTGCAATTTATTTCGCAAGATTATTTATCGTTTCGGTAAGTAAATAAATAATTTTGTATTAAATTTTGAAAATGCGTGTAAAAATAAATATCCGATATATATATACACGTTATTTATGTTTAATATATACAATTGTTCGGTGTATTAATAATATCTAATAATATTCAAGCTGGTACGATGAAGTTTCAAATATAAATTTAACCAGCTTGAATTGCTTTTAGTTATTAACACGTCCATGTTACATACAAATTCAATTATATCATACGATAAATGTGTATATTATATATCAATTGGGCATTTACATAGATTAACCTGATAAAATATGTTTAGGTCCCGTCCTTGATAAACTATCTTGTTATAATCACATTGAAATGATATTTACAAAAATATTTAAAAGTTTGCACATCCTAAAGTTCTGTCTTTCAAAAGTTGGGGAGATGATCCGATCCCGTTTTAATTCTTACTATATACCAATCCTACGCACGTAGTATTGTGGATTATGGCGGCTTTCTTTATGGCAATGTAATAAACTGAACATGGTATA
This sequence comes from Coronaproctus castanopsis, assembly GCA_032883995.1. NCBI lineage: Eukaryota > Metazoa > Arthropoda > Insecta > Hemiptera > Monophlebidae > Coronaproctus > Coronaproctus castanopsis. The sequence continues at coordinate 159,568,018 of CM065053.1, read as the reverse complement.
AAACATTTGTCTTCGTCTCATTTTGAGAGATATGCGACCTCTCTCTCCAGTAGTGGTTGGTTTAGAAATTAAATGTAAGGTTCTTCCACTTACTAGTCGATGTTAGTTCCATATGTTCAAAATTCGTACATATTTAGTTCCTATAGTTATCGCCGAAATGGATATCCGCTGTCATAATTATACAAGCACCAAACGTTTATTTAACTATAAGGATAGTACAATTCCTTATTTTCGGTTATCATTTGATATTAACTATTTACATATATTAATAGACCTTAATACTTTTAATGACTGTACACTAATCATAATTTTTGATACTTTATTCCAACTCCATTAGCAAGATCATATACCACATACTTATACTGATTGCTCTAAATCTCTGGATGCAGTTAGTTCCCCGTTTTCCTCGAACACGTTGCAAAAATATATAAACTATCGATGTTTTCTTCTATATTTACCACAAAGTGCCTTGCCATTTTCAAAGACGATACGAAATGACTCGATGAAATGAAAAAAGATAAAGACATTCATGTATTATGATTTTTTTTTTTATTATTATTAAATTGCTAATTTACACCGAGCTAATGCTATTTAGTAAGTTTTATGATTATTTATGCATAACGTGACATGAAAAGCATCCCATCCAGTGATGGGTGCTTAAGTATAAGTTTACATATTAATGGTATTCATATTAAATCCAGTGGCTTCGTTCTGTTGAGTCTGCGGATAACGAGTGAGTTGTCTAACTAGTAAGGAGATCGCCACATGATTAGGGTGGTTCTTTAGCCGGACAGCGTATTTTTTAGCAACTGTTGCTATTTCTTCCTTTACACTTTTCACTTTGAGATCTTTGTGTAGAGTAAGATTTGTTATATACCACGGAACGTCGACAATAGTCCGAAGGATTTTGTTTTGAACTCTCTGCAAAATAGCAATATTACTCTTCTTGGCGCAGCCACATAATTGGCAGCCGTATCGCCAAACTGGTTTCAAAACTTGGTTATACAAAAGCAGTTTATTATTAGTAGACAGTTCTGATCGTCTGCCTAGTAGCCAAAACATTTGTTTCCGTTTAATGTTTAGTTCATTACGCTTTTTTATTATATGTTTTTCCATGTTAGGTGCTTGTCTAAATTTAAATTAAGATATTTTACTTCCTCTTTTTGTGGGATTGTAACACCATTCATAATTATCTGTTCAGTTGGTAGATTTCTTCTGTTAGTGAATATTATTCTAGCTGATTTATCTTCATTAATCTTTATTTTCCACGTTTTAAACCATGTTTCGATTTTGGTTACTGCTTCTTGCAGGTTTTTACGTACGGCAGATACGCCTGAACAGAGAATTGCTGTGTCATCAGCGAAGGTTACTATTTCGATGTTTTTCGGAATAGGAATATCTGCCGTATAAACTAGATAGAGTAACGACCCCAGTACACTACCCTGGGGTACACCTGCTTTTACCGGATAAATCTGTGATTCATCTTCTCCATATTTGACACAGAAGTACCTTTCATCTAGGTATGACTGCAATATCCGAGTCATTTGATGTGGAAAGTAACAGCTGATTTTTTGTAATAGACGTTTATGCCAAACTTTGTCAACAGCTTGACTTACGTCTAAGAAAACAGCGTCGCAAACTTTTTTTTCTTCAATGGAATGTTTTTCCCTAAAACCAAATTGATGGTCAGGTATTAGTGACTTGTTTTGGACAATTGGTAATATTCTTTTCAGGAGTAGTTTTTCGTACAACTTAGACAGCACAGGCAGTAATGAAATTTGGCGATACGAACTTGTTTCTGTTGCGCGTTTTTGCGCCTTTTTAATTACGATGATTTGTGAAAATTTAAATTGAACTGGGAAATATGTTAATCTCAGCATTGCGTTGAAGATATTCGTTAAAAGTACTAAACATTTCCTTGGTAATTCTTTTAAAATTTTTGCTGTAATCAGGTCGTATCCTGGTGCTTTTGTCGGATTCATTGTTTTTATTATATTTTTAATTTCGCGGGGAAGTAAGTTTAATAGGTTTAGACACATCATAACATCGTATTTCTGAAAAAGTATAAGAGTTTTCAGGGCATGACTGAAATGTATCAGCGTAGTATTTTCCAAATTCCTCTGCTTTCTCCAAATCAGTTTGAGCCCGACTTTCATCTGTTTTTTTTACTGGGAGATTAATTTGCTTAGGTCTTTCTAGATATCTAGTCATCTTCTACAGGGAATAATCACGTTCCAATAATGGAGACAAGTTTAACAACTTTTCTTTAAATCATTTGTTGTTTAGGTCTACTAACAAGCGCTTTACAAACTTAGTCTGTTTATTCAGTGCCGTCTTAATTGTCGGATTTCTATACATCTGCCACCGATTCCTCAGTTTCGGTTTCAGTGTAACTTAATTTCTTCGGGGTAATAGATAATAGGTGCGGACACATAAATTTTTTGTGTGGCAGTCCACGCTGACCGTTGTGTGATTTGAATAAAATATTCAAGTGCATCTTCTATGTGTTTCTCCGTTTTTAGTGGCATTTTTAAGTTAACCGTATTTTCAATTCGTTCCCTAAATTCTTCCCAATTAGTACGTTTATTGTGCAGTTTAGGTTTGCAAATTTTAGTTATTATATGCTCACTAATATTAATCATTATTCAGAATGATCCGATACTAATCCATCATCGTTTCTCACGTCCAGGAAAATTTGTGCAAAACCCTTTACTACAAAGATGTCTAATAATTCGGGAGTTTTTTGTGGGTCAGTCGGCCAATAAGTCGGTTTCCGGGATGAATGAACATTGCTGTGTATTTCATCAACTGCCATTTTCAGTTGATTTCCCCTTCAAAAATATTCGTCTTGATCCAAAATGAATATTTTTGACTTTGAAGTCGCCATCGACTATAAACATACTACCTAATGTTTTGAAAAAATCAATGAAGTGTTTTTTCTTAATATTATGTTTTTGTGGGCAATATACAGCTGAGGTGGTGAACTTTTTGCCTGACTGTTCTTCAATTACTATGCTTGTTGCTTGCAAATGGCGGAATTCGTATTTTTCTAGTATATAGTGTTTTATACTATTTTTTATTAAAATACCAATTCCATCGTGCGCTCTTCCATCAGAATAGTTTGTGTAGTATGAGTTATATCCAGTGAAGGTGAGGTGTCTTGTATTCGTTAAGTGCGTTTCATATAATAAAAGCACATCAATATTGTTTTGCATAATATACATTTGTATTTCGTCGGTATGATTTAGAACGCCATTTGCGTCCCAGGTAACTATTTTGAGATTCCTCATTTTTTATTCAACAACGCAGTTGTAATTGTCTGTATAACATTGTTGATCATTTGACTTTGCTGTTGCATCATATCGCGAAATAGCGTTTTTATTTCAGTTAAGAAGGAATGCAAAACTGTTGAGATATCATTGGTATTTATACTGTCACTAATTTTAGGATCTCTACTTATTTCTCGTTTATTCCGCTTGCTTAAAGTTTGTGCATAGGTCAAGCGATGTGTTGATTCAGAACTGTCAGTCCGATTCATTATTATCTGCTCTTGGTTAACCAAGGAAGGCAAGTGACTACATTCATAATACAGGTCCAGTTGTATTATGAAAATAGATAATTTTATTAGCATTAAACTTCGTGTACCGTATAGGGAACAACGTGATTGAAAAAGGGGATTGCTATCCTGAGATTTACTAGTATCACTTAGATCGAAACTAAGTGCGATAGAGCGCGTATTAATTCGAGATTGTAAAAATTAATTTCATAATTTCAAATAATTTCTCGATTAAATTAAAAAAGAAAGAATCATTGAAGTAGGAAATATCGAATAAGATTACAATTGAAAACGATTTCAATTAATTTCTTATAACAATCATATTTTATCGCTTTATTCAATCAGTAAGTTAAACGCATTTTAATAGGCAAATTTTCCTTTCGACTATCTCGTTATAATTCTTAAAATTCAAGTTTATTTATCAAAAAATTATATAAATATTCGCTTTGTTAATTTGATTAATTTTAATGTAAAATTAACGCCTTCTACTCTTGCCTTGATTATATTTTGACCGAATACTTTTTTTATATCTATCGTATATTTTATATATATGTGAGTACGCGTATGCAGCCATAAGTATGTACGGAGTTTATCTCTTATTCAAATACATCTTCTGAAATAATTTTCATCTTAGCTGAATAATATTTTCAACGGCATTTATTTTACAGATAGCATTTTATTTCTGTTGAATTATACGTTTGTTTTGTGTGCTTGATTTACATGTCGTAATACTTAAAGGAGCATGTGTGTAATTTTACAATTGATGCATATATTATATGTAATGTGTCTATCACGATACACGGGAGAAAATGAAATCTAGAATATCGTATTTACTTAAGTTGTTCCATAAGAACGAGCGTTGTTTTGTTCAGGTAGCGTAACGTAATTATTACATTCTGTTTGTGTGTTTGTTTGTATTGATCGTAGTTTACCTTTAATGATCATAACTTAATTCTTCACGTTAATTCATGTTTGCATATATATGTGCGATTGTATATATAATAAATCTCCAGAATTTCACGATGGATATTTTTACTGACAATTTCACGCTTTTGTATGTGTTTGTGTGTGTGTGTATGTACACGATATATCTATGAACTCATTAGATTCACATACAGGTAATAATAAACACGTTCTTTGTACGACCGAAATTAACAATCATAGCAAAAGAAAAGAGGCAGTCAGCTATAAACTAGGCACAATTAATTCAGTTCGGAATGTTACAGGAATATTTCAAGTTGTTCGTTTATAACGAGGCTCATTTAACGCTTATTTATTTAATCTATTTACTTGTTTGTAAATTTATCGAATTTATTTCTTATCTTGATTTTAGTGCGGTTACGATTATCCTGATGTGCAACTCTTGGCCATCAGTCATATCGGCGTTCAGTTAGTGAAAAATGAAAACAATAAATTGATAATCCTTCATACAATTCGGTAATTAATTTTTATTCCTGATAATATTTTTAATTTAAAAATGCTCGTACTTACTCGTATATCGACATAGCGAAATTGGTGCTATTTTTCATTCGATTACATTTCTTTAATTAATAATTTTTCGCTTTATTTTAATATATAGTTTTTTAATATTAATTTAACATTTTCCGATGATAATAAGTGTTTTCAATATTTATGTAATAACTGTCGATAATTTTTTTCCTCGTCTATTAGTGTCCGTACAACATGAATTTCTATTAGTTTTATAAATTTTGTTAGAATTAAAATCACTATTTTAATCTCCGAACAAGGCTAATTATCTTTAGTTTGACTCTATTTGAAAACGATTAAGTAAAGGAACTATTTAAATAAAATATATTTAAACGTGTTTTTATTTACACCAATTGATATTTTTTTCGCCTTCTCATTCAAAACCGTTTTCATTAATTCATTTTCTTTACGCGTATGTATTATCAAACGAAATACATACGAATGATTTTTCTTTAGTTGAAATTGTAATATTTTATTTTTTGCCACATTGAGAACGCCACGAGGAATATTTTACATAAGCGATTGAAGGTAGGGGTATCTGTCTCAGAGATGACGTGAATTAGTCACATCGAATCAAGAAGATCGAAAATTAAATTTAATTTACCGTTGTTTATTTGTGTTGAAAAAGCTATCCACCGTTGATTCCACGAGGTTGCAAGTGGTTCCTTCAAGAAGCGGGTGAAATCTGTAGCAGGTGTTGGAATGTCAGGAACATAGCGACTGTCGAGCAATTCATTTCGAGGAATTCCTGAGTGATCTGGAAACCAGAAGAACGTTATTTGACAATATCCTTGAAACTTGACTATTTCCTTAGCAATAAGATATTGCTTCTCATTGTAACAATCGAATATGTCTTTTAGTGCCGCTAGCGAATCATGATATTATCCTGATCTGTAATATATTGGACGGCTAAGTACATTGTCTAGAACTCACCGAATCGAATTGAGAACGTTTCAGGTAGTGTATATCGTGTTATAGTTGAGTCACGTTTTACCACTGAACACCCAACGAATGCATTAAAGACCGATGCATCATTGAAAAGGATCGATAAATTGGAGGTATACGAAGATATCTTTCATTTAGCATCAACAGAGACGAGACTTCCGTTTCTGTCATTTCTGATTCCACGGTGGAATTACTGGCTAATAATTGTCAGTTTTCGCTGGGAATGTGAAGAGATTTTTCCCGCTGGTTTCGCGTTACTTCAAAAAGTAGTTGGAATTATGCATGCAGGAACAGTATTTGCCTAATATCTGGAGGATACGCCGATGCTTCTGTATATAAACTCTCGATGGGAATGGTGCGAAATGTCCCTATAGGTAGCCGAAAAGCTATGTTGATAGGTTTTACGGCTTGTAAATAAATATGGTCGGCTGTTGAGTATATTGGTGAAACATATTTCCATTTAGAGCGTATGATAACACGGTGAATTCGAAATAATGATGTGTACCGTATGACATATGAGTCACTTTTCTTAATAAATTTAACTTTTGGAAGCATGACTGTTTCAATTTCTTCATTTAGAATTTGCAGGATAGCGTTTGATCGAATGTTAGACCAAAATAACCAACGGATGATGATGCGTTTAGTTATTATCCATCCAGACGGATAGATAATTCATGTTATATATTAATATCTTACGATTAATCTAATTCTGAAAATTATATTAAATGTATAGTTTCGTTATAAGCTTGTTATCGAATATTTTTTTAGAAAGTTAAGTTTTAATACGCCATTTACGTACTTGTTTTATGCATGCGTGTACATACATATATATATATGTATGTATGTGTTGTGATCGTTCAGAATAAAACAAATTATATACATTGTTTTATTCTTCTGAGTTTTGTTTTTATTTTTGCGCAGTTTGGAAGAGATCGCTGAGGTTGCTGTTGGTAAAAGTTTTAATTCTATTAAGATTTTTGTTTTATCTGGTGAATGTTTTCCAATTTTTGGAAATCGTTCAAAGCAAATGTATGCTATGCTGAACGCTTTCCTACGCGAAGCGATTCCTTCCGGGAAAATTCATCATTTGGTAAACACCGTAAATCAGTATTATTACTAAACTAATACCTGAATCTATGTTAATTTAAAAAAAAAAAAATCACACTGCATGTATACTAACACAATTGACATAAATATATGTGTTTGTACTTGTTTGAGCGATTTCCTTGTGAAAATTAATATTATAAATTAATTTTTATACTTTTTGTTTAAACATGTTGCCTCATCTTTTTAGTCAGAAATGAAAATGTTCGTGATTATGAAATGATCAAGATTGTTGATTTATTTTAAAAAAGGTGGTCTCCTTTTCTTAAAATTATTTTATTATTCATCATCATCGTGTCATACTGTCCACAGAGACTATCACTAATCGGTGGATCAGACTGCGCTGCCTTGCATCTGTCAGTAATTGCTGCAGAGAAGACTTGTTTGTCCAGCTTATAATATTTTGCAGCCAATCTGTTCTCCTTCTTTCGGGACCTCTCTTCCCTTCCATCTTTCCTTGTATTATCATCTGGAGTATTTCACTGATGATATGACCAAAATATCACACATTTCTATAATGTGATTTTTTAATATTCTGCTTGTATTGGTCTTCTTTAAAACATCTATTATATATGTAAAATAGTCCCAAAAGTTTGAACTTTGTTTTGAACCGTAGTTTTGTATGCACATATGTATTTCGATATTAATAGAAACAATTTTTAATATTTCCGAATATAATAAAATTTTTAATATTTCCGAATATAATAAAATTTTTAATATTTCCGAATATAATAAAATTTTTAATTTAAAGCAATTCGAAAAAATAACGTACGTTCGACATTAACTAGGGAATTTTTAAAAGAAAATTGTACGCCAATTACAGATATTATTTGATTTTATTCCGGAATTTCAATCAGACTCGAAACTAACTCTGCTAATCGATATTTTACGCTTTTATTTTTCTGCTGAATTTGAAAGGAAATTAATTTAGCTTTTTACCTTTAGTCGAATTCTCTTCTGTAAATACAAGAAACCAACGGTTTGAAACAGAACAACTGTAGTGCTCATATATCATTGTTGATACGTTGGTATTATTGTAAAAATTAATATAAACATATGAATGGTTGAAATTCCTCTCTTTAATTATTCTTATCGAAACATGCGAATATCTGCAAGAAATTGTAGTTTAATCGAACACTATGTTACTTTATATTACGATCAACGTCGTAAACATGACATCCCTGCGTATAACTACGATATTTTCAGCATTTACTAATTTTCATATAATTATTAATATTTTAAATTCAAATATTCGTTTGTGGTATTTAAAATTTTGTATTTATTTATTTTTAATTTTTTCAGGATGAACGTATTAGACCAGTGGAACAAAAAGGTAATATAACTTCTCTCGTTTTTATTTTCTCATTAATTTGCTTACAATTTAAATTCTTCGCCATTCGTTTTGTAACACGTTAGACCCAAAATTTGCACCGACTTATTTCTCCAGAACTATGTTGAGACGTATTGGTAATAAGTAAAAATACGTATTTTGAAATTTGTTAATTTTAAATCGTAACAACTTTTATAATCAGGAATTTCGTAAAATTATGTTCACAGGTTGGCAAGCCGAACCTAAATTATTATCCAGTGCTAATAATGATCACCCGCAGATGGTAAGTTTGTAAATGTAACTTTCATCGTATGTTAATTTTAAAACGCACATACACACTTCTACACGAGTGAATGAACGAGTAAGCAGAGATATTTCGGCCAAAAGCCGTAATTACATCCATGGGTTTATAATGTATCCAACAGATTGTAATAAAAGACACTTAGATTTTTTTACAATTTATAAAATTAATTAGTTTAAACAATTTATTCGCATATGTTTTTTTTCTTCGTTTAATGAATGTTTTTTTTTTAATATAGATGAATAACAATGACGGAAAGCACTCCTTATTGCAGTTCGCGATGCATAACTTCAGGAGAAGCAGCGAAAAGTAAGTGACCGTGTTTTGAAAATAATATTTTTTTTCTCCAATTTGATTTTTGAAGCACCTGTATTTTATTTTCTTATTTTTCTTTCTAACAAAATTATTTTTATAATTTATAAACGATTATTTTTATCACATTATCCGCGCAAATGACATTTCCTCGTTAATGATTTCCAGATATGTTGAAATCTTGTATTATTTAAAATTGCTGGCGGTTTGTGACATTATTATAATTTTAAAGTATATTTGTTGTTAAGCTATATAATTAATGTTTATGCGTAATGTAAAATACAGATTCGAGTCGATTAAAACAGCGGATGGTGAAATTAATGGTTCTTTAAAAGTATTGAAAAACAGAAAAAGAAGTGACGATTGGACGTGGAAAGAACAGGTTAGTTTGATAAAAATACGTTGAGCTCTTAAGTTCTCAAATTTTGTAAGTGTTAAATTTGTACCGTTTCGTAAATTCAATTAGTTATTTGTTTTTTTATATCTTTTACATCTTCCGTGTAAAACTACTTTAAAGAAAATACGAAATATTTGATCAACGTTATAAAATTCGATATTTTCAGCACATTTTATTATACGTTGTTGAACCCGGAATATTAAGTGAATGTAATATATATATATATATTTAAGTAATTACCTACGAAAAATTATTTTCTATTTTACGTTATACTATGGTAATATCTAAATCATCATCTCTGTAAAGATCCCTCGTAGTAATCTGCAGCTAACTCGATAATTTTATTCCTATTGATTTTTATCTTGTATTCCTATTTTTACTAATTCATATCATGTCAATCTTTTTAACATCTCCATTGACACCTCCTCCTTCTCCTCCATCATATCTTCTCATCCTGATCTTAATGCTTTCATACAAAATTACTGGCCTAATCATGTACATGTATTTTCAGATGGATCCAAATTTCCCGGTCGGTCCGTTACGGGAGCATTCTATATACCGCAATATAATATCTCCAAATCATTCATTTTTCCTCAGTTCAATTCAATTTTCACTGCCGAGGGCCTAAGCATCCTTAAAACTCTGCAATTCTTATCACGTTTAGATCACCATTCCTCCTCCCTATACTTAATCTTATCCGACTCCCTAAGTTTTCTCCTCGCATTGAAGCATTCCTCCTTTCAGCCTAATTCCAATTATCTTCCCTTGGCAGTGCGACAATTGATTTATTTACTATTCAACCGCGGCATCTTAATATCATACGTCTGGATTCCCGGTCATTCCGGAATTCATGGCAATGAGGTTGCCGACACTCTGGCCAAGGAAGCCATTTCCTTCGGCTCTCTGGTGCCGGCAATTTCCACCACAGACCTGATATCTCTTGCCAACATGGATATATCCTACGAGTGGTCATCGTGGCTAGTTAGTTCTTCCACCCCTAGATATTATCTGGCCACATCACCTACTCCCTGGTACTTTAATTTGTCCAACATACACCTCAACTACCGAAAATTTATTACAACCATCACCCGTTTACATTCTGGACACAATCGTCTTCCGGCTCACATGTTTCGTATTGGGATTTCCAGTTCCCCATATTGTTCCCATCCAGCTGATTCACAAATTATCGCCGATGAAAACCACATCCTTTTCAATTGCAGTTTTCTTTCACATACCTGACCAACTCGCACTCCTGAATTCCTTAATATCCATCGGTTATCGTCCTCCTTTCTCTATCACTTCCTTAATTTTTTCTAATGACTCCCGTGTTTTCCTCCTTCTTTACAAATTCCTAATCAATTGTAACATCAATATATAATAACTATTTATCAACACGTTAGTGGGTTGTGATTGCTCCTCAGCAGTGCCCAAAAAATAAAAAAAATAAAAATCCATTATTTTCCATCTAATAATTTCCTTTGTACTTTTTTCATAGCCAAGATGGTAAATATTCTTCTAAAACCTTTTCAAAATGTGTTCTGATATCTTCCTTAATTCTTTTCTGACTAATTTCTTAGTCTCAGAGTACTCGATTATATTTGTATTACACATTTTGAACAGTTTTTTCAATTCTTCTCTTCGTTGTAATATTTTTATTGTTATATCGGATAGTTTGGTAATCTTGGTTTTATTTTTATAACCCTCAATCGCCTTATTATAAGCATTTGGCATCAAAATTACTAGTTTACTATAATTGATATCTTCTATTCTGACATTAAATCCTTGTCTAAAACTTCTATGTATTTAATTATTACATTTGAATCATGTAATGCAGCTCGTAACGCTTTTTAGATGTCTTACAATGAAACCAGTGAGTAACTTTATTTGTATTCTCAAAAGACGGTGATCTGAATCAAATTTCAAACTATTGACAATATCAAACTTGCAAAATTTAATAATTCATTAAAATATAATCTAATTTAAATGTTTGACCTTTCGGAGAACAGCAACTCCATTTCCTTGCTGACTTAATTCTGGTTAATGAATTATAGCTATTTTTAAATTGTTTTCTAAAGATAATTCTACCAACCGTTAGCTATCGTCGTTTCTATCTCCAGCAGTGAAATCTCTTACGACTGATTCTTTCCTATGTTGTCACTTGCCCAATATACTATTGAAATCACCCATAACTACAATTGATTTATCATGATACTTTTCTTCCATAATTTTTCGTTACAAATTGTAAAAGATATCTTTTTCCTCCTGACTCGCAGCAACCGTTGGCGCATAACACTGGACTAACTTGAATGCAGTGTTATTCGCTAATCTTTTATTAATTGCTTTAAATTCATCGATAGCAGTTTTTAACTTATAGCTTACGTAAAAACCTACTCCTTAATGCTGTTTGAATGAAACAAAATATTACCTTGATTTCGCTCTAATATGGTTTCATTCGATCGTCTAATTTCAGCTAAACCAATCGCATGCCATTTTATATTGTTTAATGCATTTTCTAACTCCAGTAACTTAACTTCACTTTTTAGTGTTCTTACGTTTAGATAACAAAGGTAAATTTTTTTTCCGGCTTTATAGACATTGCCGGTTGGAAACTTCTTTAGTTCTCTATGAGTCCGATTGTACCTAATCGAGGGTGGGGTGTGATGCTATGGGGACCAATCCTATCGGAAGACCGGAACTACATTTTTGTTCTCTCGTATAATAAGTAAATGACCGTTGAGTGGGAGGCACTGTATGCTACTTGTTTTTACTTTTATCTGTACTTTTGGAGATTTTTCTGGTTTCCCTTTATAAAACTTCGACTACATTGCCCTGCTGAGAATTATTTTGTAATCGTAGTAACTTCCACGCTATCTTTAAATTCATATTTTCCGCGGTTTACAAATAAGACGCCGTTTTTTATAATTTCATGTTTACCTTCCTTCCTAAAATTCTTCATCGAAGGTATTAACTATTTCTTCTTTGACCGATCGTTAACGATACGTTTTTAAATCTTTAAGTCTCTTTTTCATAAGTTCTACTTTTACGACAAAATAATACAACCACCGGTCTCGTTTTCGATTGTTGTTTTCCTATCTTTCTTATATATCCTGTAAGTTACAGTTTACATTACACTTATGTATAATATCAAGAACGGCATCTTGTGTTGATTCAAAAGTCTCATCATCCTTCAGTACATATATAACAATATTCTTCCTTTTTTCATTTTTCTGGAGAACATTTATTCTCGCTTTTAAATTTAAAATTTCTAAATCCTTCGCTTGATTTCGCAAATTTAATACGTTTAATTCATCTTTAATTGACTTTATTTCATCCATTAAATCTTTTTTTGGAATTATTAATAGGCTCAAATAGCCGCTTAAATTGCTCTTCGTTCATATTCAATTATACTAAATACGACATAATGATGAATTTATAATGTGTAATATTCGAACGGTACTAAAATAGCCCCTATTTAATATATAGATATTCTTCATTATCTCCCCAATCCATATCGATATCGTGAATACGTTAACAAATACAAAATCTAACCTCGTATTCTCGTTTGCCATGTGTCTTTTTATAATGTCTATAACATCCGTCTCTAGTAAATTTGTAATTGTCGAAGCTATATATTAATCATCAGGTTCTAGTTGGAGTTCTCGGATAAATTACTATGCGCAATGATATGATGGCACGCTACTTAACGCATAGGATACTTTGATGCAGCTGGAATTATTAATTTTAGACACAAGTTCGTGCGTACCATTCTTAATGTACATTTTCTATTTTAATCAAAATCTATTAAGTTTCGGTATTTACCGAGCGAACATTAAACATCTGTTACATCCACTTTAGTTCGATTGACAACTTTCGTACACCAATAGCTACGTTGCACTACTGACAAACTATATTTATTTTTTATTCAAACTTGATTTTTTTTTTTAAAGACGCAAATAGTTAATATATATTATGTAGATCTTCGTTATAAAATAATTTAAGTTTTAACAAGATTCTTATATATTTTTTAAAATGGGAATAATGATTATGAAAATTTAAAATTTAAAAAATAAAATGGATAATTTTTTTAAAAACAGAAAGATAATTTTAGTAATATATTGTTTCAATTACCTACATTTCGATTATTCTGTTTAATAATTAGTATATTTCTTTATTAAATGTTATAGGTCGAACTAGTCAAGTACACTACAATGCCCATAGCTGAATCTTTGTTAAAATTAGATTCAGAACTAAATAGATTGGCGGTAGAATGTTTCGAGTGCATCATGCGCTATATGAGTGATTTACCAATAACTCCAGAGTTGAACGAAGTGAAGTGTGTTTACACTATACTCATGGTGAGTACATAATTTTCCATTTCTTTTTTTTTTTTAATTTACTTCACACACAAACGCGTGAATATATATGTATATAATGTTGATGTATTGGAGAGTAGTTGAATTAATAAAACAAAATAAAAAGTTAATTACTATAAAAATTATTTTATTAACGCAAAGCTTTTCGACGATCACGTCATTTTCAAGTATATACAAAAAACGTTACATATAAATGAACAGATATGTTAATATTTAAAAAAATATATATATATCGATTTACATTAACTAGCCAGATGTAATTTAATTTACTAAAAAAAAAATATATATTTTTAAAATAACATTTACTTATAAAACCGATTTTAAAATTAATTCTTCATCTAAATTGATCAAATTATTTAATAAATTATGTTTTATAATTTGTAGTTTTCTAATACTTTTATCTTTTTAAATTTATATTCTGTGTGTATAATGTTTTCTATATTATGTTTTTCTTTTCTAGTGTTTTCCATAAAGTGACTTGTCATCATTTTCATTTTTATATGAATTAAAGTGTTCTCTTAGTCTATTATTTATTTGTCGACCCGTTTCAACTATATAAAACTTATTGCATTTTGTACAGTTTATTTCTGTATACTATAGATTTTTGTAATACCTTATTCTCTTCTATTTTATTGTTGCAAATTGATTTAAATAATGTTTTATTATTATTTAATGCTATTAAAATATTGTACTTTTTAAAGATTTTTAAGAATTTATAAATGTATTCTTTTATATATTTAATTGAATCTAAATAATTTTCTTTTTTTTTTTGCTTTCTTCCGCTAAATTTTTTAACCAGAAGGTGTGCTTCCTTCTTACCATAACCATTGCAAACCATCACTTGCTCTATTCTTTTTAATTAATTTACTAAATTAATATTTTAAAATCTCCTACCTTTTGCCTCGGGTGATAGTGTGAATCTTTTATCAAATATCGCCCTGTCTGTGAGCTCTTAATATACACTGACGTAGACAACTTCTTGTCATTATTCCTTTTCACCAGAATATCCAGAAATGCCAATTCATCGCAACATTCACGTTCCATAGTGAACTTTATGTTCTTATGAAATGAATTTAATGCCCCGAAAAATTCGAATAAATTTTCTTCACCATTTTGCCAAATGATGAAAGTGTCGTCACAAACATTTAAGCTTCCAAACCTCTGCAACCATTTATCTACCTATTCCATAAATAAATTCGCAAAGACAATTGCTAATCTTGATCCCATCGCATTGTCATCTGTTTGTCTATAGTATTTACCATCAAACACGAATGCGGGTTATTCCGAAATTGTATCTAATTATGAATATCGACCGCGAAAATAGTTTTAAACATGCAATAAGTTTGATATAGGTAAAAAAACGGGTCGACAAATAAATAATAGACTAAGAGAACACTGTAATTCATATAAAAGTGAAAATTATGACAAGTCACTTTAAGGAAAACACTAGAAAGAAAACATAATACAGAAAACATTACAGATAATATAAACATTTTACACGCAGAATATAAATTTTAAAAAATTAAATTATTATAAAAACTCCAAATTATAAAACATAATTTATTATAATCTGATCAATTTCAATGAAGAATTAATTTTAAAATCGGTTTTATAAGTAAATATTATGATAAAAATACATTTTTTTTAGTAAATTAAATTACCTCTGGCTACTTAATGTAAATCGATATATTTAAGTTTTTGTTATATTAATATCTCTGTTCATTTATATATTTTTTTATATAAAATAACTGCCTTCGTTACACTACTACAATCTTAACCGATAGGTTAAATAATTAGTAACTTTGATAATTTAACATGTTGTGTAGACTAATCCAGTGATCAGTTTCCACTAATATTAGCTAAATATAAATTATGAATATGGGGTTCAATAAAAATATAATTATTATTTAACTATAAACTAGGTCCAATGGATGTGTTCGCTTAACGCGTCTCACATCATTTGCAGCGTCCATTAACCGTGTAACTTCTTTATCAATGTGACCATGCAGTCTCTGTTTGTGTTTGACTGCAAAGCTGTGAATGATGTCATCAACTTGTTGAATATTCAGATCATAATGTACATTGGAACCATCGTGCGTTAGTAAGCGTCCGAAGAATTTTGTTCTGCTGTCGATGGAAGCAGAAGCGCACCTCCACACTTGAATTCCATATGTCCAGATGGGACGTAGGATTTTTTGATATAGTAACCTCTTGCTGTATAAGTTTAGAGGCGACTTTCTGCCAATTAGCCAGTACATCTGATTCATTTTGCGCTGTAACTGATGTTTCTTTTGCCTGACGTGCGTTTTCCATGTTAATTGTGTATCAAGATGAAGGTATAAATAACTTGCTGAATTCGCACGAGGTACTTGAACATTATTTATGTATATACTGTAATTCAAATCAACAGGTCGAAGCGTGAATGCAACATTGATAGATTTTTGTTCATTTAACTTGATTTTCCAATCTTGCATCCATGTAACTATTTTGTGAAAGTGTTTCTGAAGTGCATCTATTGCCTCTTTTTTGGTGTCTCTGGTTACCATGATGACAGTATCATCTGCATAAGTAGCAGTAAAATCCCATCTGAGGTTGGAATGTCAGCTGTATATAATGTGTACAACACAGGACCAAGGACACTTCCTTGTGGTAAACCAGCACGTATAAGTTGAAAATTTGAATTCGCTTCTTCATATATTACTCTAAAGCGCCTATTTTCTAAGTATGACTTCAGCAGTTGACAGAAGTTTTCTGGCAGCATTGTGCTTAATTTGTGCAACAAACCTTTATGCCATACTCGGTCGAATTTTTTCTTCGAGAGCTTTTAAAATGTACTTAACAACTCGATGCACTTGATGGATTGTTGAATGATAGCTACGAAAACCAAACTGATGGTCAGGTAACTGGGCTTCCACCAGTGGCTTAAGTCTTTTCAAAAGAAGTTTTTCAAGTAACTTTGATACAACTGGCAACAGTGATATTGGCCGATAAGACTTCACATCTTCTGCTGATTTCTCAGGTTTCCTCAGCATGATGATTTGAGCAGTTTTGAAAAGAGTCCGTATATACTGAAGTCGAAGACAGGCATTAAAAAGATATGTAATTAATACAACCGCCTTTTTTGGTATTTCCTGTATTATTGATGATGAGATTTCATCAATCCCAGGAGCTTTTTTTGGATATCAATCTCAATAGTTATTTTGTTCATTTATATATAACGTTTTTTGTATATACTTGAAAATGATGTGATTGTCAAAAAGCTAATAAAATAAGTTTTATAGTGTTTAACTTTTTTTTTTTTTTTTTTTGTTTTGTTAATTATATATATATATATATATATATATATATATATATAAATAAATAAAACAACGTATAGAGATATCCTAAAAATAATTAAAAACTACACTTCTTTAGTTGTGTGACGTACAAAATTACACGAATATATAAGTATTATAATTAAAATTAATTATGTCCTGCAAATATCTTCAACAATTTCATTTAAACAATAATTTTTAAGTCTTTAGTGGTTTTGACAAATCTTGAATAATTTAACCCTACGGTGAATGTTCTAACTCTATTAAGGTTTAAAAATGTTTATGCAACTGTGTACATTACAATGTTGTATAGATCTAAATTTTCAAGAAAATTTTTATTAAATATAATCTTGATTTTAACTAAATGTAATCCTCTGCTCCTAACTATGGATTTGATTTAAATGCAATCCTGCCCTTTTAAGTACAGGATTTTTCATTTTTATTTGCATATGTATTTATATGTATATATATATATATCTTCTTTTTCTTCTTCATCGTAGGCTCGGTCCGAGCATCGTGATACTATGAAACCTTGATTTTATGTAACTGCGTTCGCCATATGTTTCGGTCCTCTGCATATCGAACCGCTTGCTGGAATGATGTAATGTTTAGCAATTCTTTGATTCCATCCGTATATCGTGTAGGCGTTCTTCCTTGTTTTCGCCGACCTTCGACTATACCCTCCAAAATTAACTTTCCCAAAACTATTTTGACGTATGATATGACCGAAGTAAGTTACTATTCTCTGCCTTACTACATCTCGCAGTCGTATTTTTGGACAGATTTCCTTTAACACCGACAGGTTTGTTCTCTTTTCGGTCCAGGGAATCCGCAGCATCCTTCTCCAACAGAACATTTCAAAAGCATCTATTCGCCGGACATTCATTTTTTTTAAAGTCCAACATTCCGATGCATACAGAAAAACCGAAAAGACTAAGGTGTCCATGAGGCGAATTCTTCGTTATGTCGTAGCTCTTCCATACTCTTGTCAGTTGAGCCAATGCATTTTTTGCAGTTCCTATTCTTCTTTTAATTTCATCGGTCGATCCTCCATCTTTGGCAATTACTGAACCTAAGTATACGAATTTATCAACTACCTGGAAGTCATGCCATTGCTGGATGTTATCAGAGTTGTTTCGATTAATAATCATTATTTTAGTTTTATCTTTATTTATTGTTAAGCCTGCAGCTTTGCTTATGGTTTCCAACTTCCGGAGTAAAACCTGTAGATTCTCTTCAGTTGAGGCAAATATGGCAGTATTGTAAGTTGTTAATGCATGTTCCTCCTATTTTAACTCCATCTTTCCATCCATTCGTGGTCTCTTTGATTATCCATTCATTGTATATGTTATATAAAATAGGACTTAGTATGCATCCCTGACGTACTCCTTTTTCAGGCTGAAATTTCTCAGATAGCTTGTTATTTATTTTCACTTTTCCGCTTGTGTTTTTATATAGTGATTTAATTAATTCTATCAAATGTTGTGGTACGCCAGCTTCCTCTAAAACTTGCCATAATTTTACCCATCTTACACAATCGAACGCCTTTGCGTAATCTATAAAGCATATGTAAATTGTAATATTGAATTCCCGACATTTTTCAATTATCTGTTGCATATTTAGAATTTGATCCCTTGTGCTTTTCCTGGCATAAACCCTGCTTGTTGCCATGATATTTGTGGTAGTACATAAGGTTTCAGTCTCTCAAGGATAATATTCAACATTACTTTACTACCATGTGACATCAATGCTACTGTAATTCTGACATATGTCTCGAGGACCTTTTTTATGAATCGTGACATAAATTGACGTTGTCCAGTCTCTTGGCCATATGCCTGTAATCCATATTTTTTTGCATATGACATGTAAAATTTCTACCATTGAGTCCCCTAAGTATTTGAACATTTCTGTTACAATTCGATCCTCTCCTCCTGCCTTATATACCTTAAGTTTCTGTAACGCATTTCGCGTCTCATCCTTTAGTATCATGGGTTCAATTTCCATTATTTTACTGAAAATTTACTTTGCTTCTTTTTCTTCTCCGTGTACTTTCATCAGTTCCTCGCAATATTGGCGCCACCTAGATCTTATTTTGTCTTCTTCACATAGTGTTTCTCCGCTTTCACTTTTTATTCCTAAGTATTGTGGGGTGAAACGTCTCGTTATTATTTTAATTTTTTTAAACATATCTTTAACTTCATTTGTGTTTTTATTTTGCTCAATATCCTTACATATGTTATTCAGGAATTTATTTTTATCATTTCTGCATTGTTGCTTTACTTGTTTATTAATATCACGGTATTTCTGGGCCATTTCTTCACAATTAATTCCTTTATTTTTAATATATTTACGCATCTTTATCGTTGCCCATGTTTCCTCTGTGATCCATGGTTCCCTTCTACTGTGAGATACCATATTAACATTTCCGGTAGTTTCGTTTGCTCTTTCTAATGCACACTTTGTGTGTTCCCAAATGCTATTGGCATCATCATATTGACGTGTTAATCCTATTATTTTTTGTAGCTCTCGCATAGCTAGGTTTTGATAACAATTAACATTTTTTTGGGCTTTACAATTTTGTAGCTTGATTTTTAATTTTATTGCGAGCAGCTGGTGATCACTATCACATTATTTCCCTGGGTACGTTTTTGCATTTCGAATTGACGATCTCCATCTCGAGTTGATTAATATTTAATCAATTTGATTCCGAAACCGATCACCTGGGGAACGCCACGTATAGAGACGTCTCGGGTGATGCTTAAAACTGGAGTTACATATGAACATTCTTGTACTAGCGCAGAAGTTAATTAATTATATATACACATATATATTCAGTAAGTCACATTTTTTTTTATGTTTGTGCGCTATTTAATAAATAATGTTGCATATGTTGTGTAATAGCAGAGTTTTTAGGACACGCTAATTATTAGATTGATACGATTGCATAACTTTAGTTTTCAATTATTCAAGGGAGTATTTGATTAAAGTAATTTTTTCTAAAAAAATAAAAAAATTAATTCACTGTAAGATAAACCGTCATATAAAAAAAATGTTATGCAGTACTCATTACGATAAATTTAAAGATTTAAACTCAGAAATATTTAGGATACCACTGACCTCTTTCACGTGTATCGAAGACTATATATATATATCTTCCTTAAGAATACGAGTAATCGAGTCTAGAAGTATTTAAGATAAGCATCCTTAATTAACGAACTTTTATTTTTTGGTTTCCTATTCGGCACTAAGGCGGTGGGGCATATATATTTGTTAATTTGTGAGTATAAAGGTGTGGGGAACTAGTGTACTTACAACTGTAAGTGCTGTGTTGTGCGGCTGAAACAAAAGAAGTGTACATATAATAAAAAAAAAAAATAAATGAAAATTGATTAGTTCCCGCAGTGTATAACTTAATAGATAGGATGGCTAAGGGATGAGCAACATAGTCCCTTAGACCATTAAGAGTGTTGAAAGAGTTTGTAACTTATAATTAATATAATAACGGCAAAAAATGAAAAAGATATATATATATAGTACAAACGCAAACGGGTGATATCAAATATAATAAATTATTAGTTCAAGTAGTTAATAAGCAAGAAAACAATTAAAAAGAGTGGATAACTTTATTTATGTCTTTATAATTGCATTCCTTGCAAATACTTGCGTAGAGGCAATTAACGTACATAGTCTTTATCTACAAAGTTAAGATAAGTCTGTTCCGTTCTGCAATCATTTTCTCAGTGGCCGAAGAGACAGCATTCTCTGCAGTATCTGGAACTGGATGAATCTTCAAAAGCTAATGTTACACGAAGGATTTTATCTGAAGGTAATTGCTTGTATATTTGGCGCTGTAGGGCTAGAATCGAATGTATATGCGGCTGGCCTTGTTAGAAACTGGTGATGGTTATGGGTATCTGATTGTAAATGATGTCTTTTTCTGTATTTGTGCGGAAGACAACGATTGTTGGGTCCAGAAGTTTTTCTTCCTGAACTGAGACGTTTCATTAATTAATGTTTTGAGCTTTCTGGAATCGTCCTTGATACGAGTGTTAATTACAATTGTGCTATAGTTGACTTGTAAAAAGTAATGCTTACCTTTTCTTTTGCGGGTGATATTTTCTGTTGTATTTCCTCATCGAAGCTGTTTGTCTCCCGCCCTTAATGATTAATTTGTTCTTGCAAACTGGTTTCTTATTGGCGGTGATGTCCCGATACAATGGCCTGTATTGTTGCGTAGCGCTGGGTATGAAGTACATCGCGTAGCGCTGATTTTTTTTCTAAAAATAAATAAAATATTTTAACGAATAACGTAATCCAGTTATACTAGTTTATAATAAAACCAAAAAAAAATGCAGATTATAACATATTAAATGCATCTATGTAAGGTTTCCAAAATGTGCGCCGTATTAGTAAATTAATCTGGCAGGATAATAGTATTTGAAATTTGAGTAATCATATATGTAACGGAAATGTGGAAAGCAATAAATCATATCGCTTTAATATTAATGTTTAAAATAATCACCATATAAATTAATGCTTAAATATTCTTATAAAATATAATAAGGTAAAAATTTTGATAAAACTTCGTAAAATAACTCTCGTAATGTTTATTTTTTCTTTTTTAATGTTCGTGGACTGTTTTAGATTGGGAGTGCGAAGAAGTTTTTAACGGCATATTTTGTCACATTATTACAAAAGTGCCCCTCTACTTATTATATCGCTGTCTGTTCTGCGTAAAAATTTACGATATTGATTGAGAATAATAAAAATAAATTTCAGCACTGCCATAAACATGAAAATTTGCGCGACGAAATCTATTGTCAACTGATGAAACAAACAACCAACAACAAAACAGACAGCTGTCAAAGAGGCTGGCGTTTATTAAGTATAGTTGCCGCTTATTTCATGTGCTCGGAGATATTAAAACCGTTCCTATTGAAGTATCTAGAAACCGCTGCTTACGACAAACGAAGAGCTTTCCACGGTTAGTTACTAATAGATTTTTAATTATCGTGTAAAAATAAAAAAATATTTATCGACAAAAAATTTACAATTCTCATTGTATTGTTCCGGAAATGGTGTATGGTTTTTAATTAGGAATGAAGATAAATCGTACAAATATTTATATTGTATTCTCGTAATTGTAAATTCTCAAGCGGTGCGAAACGTGAAAAAAAAAAGCCACATTTAATTTCTATTTTGTATAAAACATATTGCGCTTATATAACATAAACTTTCGTATGTTTTACGTATCAATTTTCAGTCATCTCGATCTAATTAACAACAAAAATTCGGATTGTTTATAATTTATTGAAACAGTGTAATTAAGTGTAGTCATTTTCGTCTGTTTACGCTTAGCGTTATATTTATAGATTGTCTCTAGTCAAAAATTGTTTCAATAAAAAGGAAACTCATTTAAGATGTAAAGAATTATTATTTTTATAATCTGAAGTGGAATCTACAACAAAAAAAGCAATCCAGACGAATTACCAAGTGAAATATTTAAAATGCTGAACGAAGGAAACATCCGAAAACTGACTAACTTATTTAATGCAATATATAACACGGGGGAATTGCCGAAGGAGTGGCTAAAGTCAATGTTTGTAACGTTACTAAAAAAAGTCAACGGCAAGCAGATGTGATGAATATAGAATGATTAGCCTCATGAGCCATCTATTGAAAATATTTACAAGGATAATACATTCCAGAATTCGAACGAAATGTGAAAAAAATTTAGACGATATTCAGTTCGGATTCCGACAAGGTCTCGGAACTAGGGAAGCACTTCTAGCCTTCAATACACTCGCTCAAAAATATTGGGAGTATAGGAAGTCCTGGACTATGAGAAGGCGTTTAATAGAGTAAGGCATGATAAACTGATTGAAATTCTGAAACAACTCAAGATTAACGCTTTTGATCTTAGAATAATTAAGAAAATATATTGGAAACAAATAGCTACTGTATTAATAGACGGAAAAGAACTGAGACCATGGAAATAAACAGAGGAGTACGACAAGGTTGTATCCTGTCGTCTCTTTGTTTAATGTTTATTCGAATGAAGTATTTAACGTTGGAGGAAATAGAAAAAGGAGTTCAAATTAATGGTAAATATATAAACTACTTAAGATATGCAGATGATACTGCCCTAATGGCGGAATCGATACAAGATCTTCAGGCAGTAGTAGATAGAGTAAACTGAGCAGGAGTAGACTATGGTCTCGCCATCAATGAAAGAAAAACAAAATTTATGATAATAAGTCGCCAGAAACGATCGTTAACAAAAATATTAATTAACGGCAAAGAAAACGAGCAGATACAAGAATTTAAATACTTTGGCAGCATTATAACAAACAGGGTAGGCTCGTTGACAGAAATCGGACGCAGAATTATATATGCAAAAATAGTTTTTCAACGACTAAGCACTTTATTAACTAATCGAGCAATCAACATAAGAATCAAGCAAAGGATGTTGAAGTGTTATGTTTATGCCGTTCTATTATATGGCGCAGAGGCTGGAACATACACAGGCGAGTCTTTCAAATATATAGCAACATGTGAAATGTGGTTCCACCGTAGAATGTTACATATCCTCTGGATATGGAAATTAAGTAATGATAACCTACTGAAAAGAAGTTATACACAAAGAGATCTAGTAGAAGAAATAAACAAACGAAAAATAAGTTATTTTTGTCATATAATTAGAGGAAGCAAGTATGAGCTGTTAAAGCTAATAATTCAATGAAGAATAGAGGGTCAGAGAGGAACCGGAAGAAAGAAAACGACATGGTTACAAAGTATAAAGCAGTGGACGGGTCTTGAAAGTATTGAAAAGCTGATGCGGGCTGCCGAAAATAGAAATAAAAAAGATAGTTCAAATATCTGTATAGGACTTTTTGTTATTAATACGTTAAGCTCTAGTCTTCCTAAATGTGCGCTTTTTAACGGAATATTTCACAATTATTTTGCTTCAGTTGTAATCATCTAGTTTATTAAGCATGCGCATGTGAATCTATCAGTTTAATAATTTTAAACAAACCTCAAAAGACAAGGTGTAATGCAAATGTTTGTTTTTATTTATATATATATGTAAATATGTATGTGTATGTGCGCGCGTGGTGTAAAAGAATAAGCTAACATTAGTTTCAAAAACCTGTTTCAGAGGTCGATTTAGCCAAGTTTAAATTTTAATCGAGTATTATTTTTAAATATATATATATATATATATATATATATATATATTTAGAGAATAAATGTGTATATATTAAAGTTAAGGAGTTGAGGCATGAAATTCCGTTGTTTAGCGTTCTAGTTTTTGTTATGTATCCATGATCTTGATTTTAGATTCTATCTCGCATATGAAAAATATACAAAAACGACAATAATGATCTTTCCGACTATTTACTATTAGTCATTATTTTTCATTTCTCTCATTTGTATAATATTTAGCAAATAAAGAGATAAATCGATTATAGCTGTACGTACGTTTTTTTTTTTTTTTTTTTTTTGTAATACTAGGAACGGCCAGTGTATGTTTACAAAATATTCGTAAAACATTAAGATACGGAGGTCGTAAAAATGTTCCTAGTGTTGAAGAAGTGACGGCCGTTAGCGCCGGAAGGAATTCTAAACGGCAAATGTATAGATTACCGGGTGGCAGTGAAACCGTTATAAATACCAAATCGACTACAGTGGTTGACGACATTATAACCGAAATGTGTAGTTTAATAAACGTTAACAACGATCTCGAAATTCAAGAATTCTCCTTGTATTGTATCGTTGAAGGTGACGCGTTTACTATGCCGTTATCCAGGGAAGAATATATATTGGACGTCACCACTGAACTACAGAAAAATCAACAGGTCGGTTTTATATATAATATAATTTACTTTATAGCTTTGTTGCATAATATATTTATAATAAAACTACATGATGAAATAAATTGTCATCTCAAGTCAAATAATAATTTAAATAAAATTAAAACAAGAAAAAACAACAATTATTCCACCACCTGGAAAAAATCGCGTACAGTAAGAAACAAAGAATAATTCAAAAATATAGAAAATTATTTTTATAAAGTAAATTATTTTGTTTATAGATTAAAATTCTGAAATTAAAGGCACAAAATAACGTATATTGATACTATTATACATTTGAAAACTACTATCACTATTCTCTGCCGTAGTGTTTAGATATGTTTTAATTCGTCGATAGCTATGATTTTACTAAATACGTGTATCAATTATTTATTTTACGTAGTTAATATTGTATTTATGTATATATATCTTAATGAAATAAAGCTATATCATCATCGTCAGCATTATGGTCCACTAACATTTTACCAATTCTTTTTCTGTCTAATACGTTTCGGAACAGTTCAACTGTAATGGTATACCACTGCGACAAATTCTGTATCCATGTTATTCTTTAACTTTCTGGCAGTCTCTTTCCCACGATCTTGCCTTGTATAAGAACATGAAGTGTACTATATTGTTCCGGGTACGCATTATGTATCCAAAATATTTTAATTTCTGCCTTTAAGAATTCTATCTAACTTCCTTATAACTTTCAACATCATATAGTAATACCGTATAATGCGTAACATTTTATTAATATTAATTTTAATTCAATATTTATACTCTTACTGCGCAATATTGCTTTTAAGTTAAAAATGCATTTCGTGCTTTTTCGATCCGCATTTTTATTTCTTCGCTCGTATTTCATTATTTATTCATATTGGATACTCCGATGCTTTCATCAAAAGCTTTCAGGGGTGTTATTTATAAATTTATATTTCTTCTATTTAACCCAGATGTATTTCGTTTTAAATATGTTTACCTATAATTCGTACTCTTTACATACTACAATGAAAACATCTTTTAAACTGTTGTAATTCTTTTAAGTTACTCGATATTAAAATGGTATCATCTGCATATCTTATATTATTCGTCAATGATGACGAGATACAACCTTAACTTACATCTTTACATGTCGCTACATCTTCCGTATTTCGTCGTTCAATTTTAATATTTGCTGTTTAACTCCAATACAGATTTTTTACAATTCGCAGATCTTTATCATCAATACTCTCTTTTACTTAGAATATCCATTAATTTATTATGTTTAATATTAATCAACAAGACATACACCACGGGACGTACAACATTCCAGCCATCGACTGTAATGCATCTCTAGAACCCAATTTTTCCTAAATCTAAACTGAGTATTATCTATAGTTATTCTTCTATTTTCTTGTGTATTCTTAGCTATATAATTTTGAGGAAATCTCGCACTTTTTAACATTTCTTTTCTTAGGTATCATTACGAATGCTGATTTCAATCAGTAATTTGTAATTTTTCCCGTCACATATATTATTAAATAATTTGAGAAGAGAATGTTTAGCTTTTTCCCTAGTATTTTTAAAATTTCAACCAATTTCTTCTACTTCAATTTTTATATGGTAACATGACACTGCATTAGGAATTTATATAATAACAGAAAACCGAGCGGATAATAGGAGTAAATTAATAAAACAACGATGATAGGACGATATTAACCGATTTATATAAAGATAGAAGGGAGAGACTTGTTCAGGCTCATATAGCTGACAATTAAAAAATAAGCAAATACAAATTCTGAAGGTATGATGTGAAACACGTTTATGATTAGAACGCGAATGGATGCTTAAATTTACGATAGCTAACTTTAGTAAATAATCGAAATTATCATTAATCACTATTATTTACTTTACTAGTGTTATTATTTTCTAATAAAATAAATTTACAAAACTAAAGTAGTGATTTGTTTTTATTACGGTTAACAGGTGTTTTATTTAATATTCTGTCGATCGGTGTGGTATTTCCCACTACGCTTAGATTCTCAATTGTACATTCAAGTTTTATTCAATCAAATCGCCCCCGATTACCTGGAAGGACTTTTGTTAGTATTGCCGAATGAAATATTACCTCAAGAATTAGCAGTAAGTGTTCACTATGTATATATATGTATACATCTACATGCATGGATATTGTGCGTACGTGTGTGTATGTGTAATATGATGGAAGAAAACAACTGACTAATAAAGGAAAAAAAGGAATTTTATTTATCGAAATTTAATACATTACGTTAAAACAAAAATTATCAAAAGCGTCAGAAATTTATTGTAAAAGATAAAAAAACGAAATGGCAGAGGTATTTTTAATTCAGACTAATTGTTAATATATTAAACGGATGAAATGTTCATGCATTGATACTCTGATTTATTTAATAAAATTACACGTATTTAAAATGCCTGTATAAGAAAATATAAGTATAAAGAAATTGTTAAAGAAAAATACATTTTTATTTATTAAGCGAGAAAAACAAAAGAAAAAATTATACATTTCCCGTTATATAACAACAGGGAGAAATTTCTAAGTTAGCGGCTTTACTTCATCGTGCAGCCGATATGACTCATCCACCAACGATGAAAGAAACGAAATTTCTGTTACCAAAACCCGCTTTAATGCAACGTGACCTACGACCTCCTCAATGGGTTCAAATGGTACAAAATAGTTGGTCCGAAGTAGAAATGTTGCACAGTATTGAATCGAAAGCTCAATTTCTAGGTGAGATTTTTATTCAGAATATTTATGTATATATATTTAAAGAAAACAACAACAAACAGATTAAAAATCACTAAACTTTTTTAATCAAAAAATCGCAGATTTTCGACTCTTAAGCCATTATCGAGTGTACATAAAAATAAAGTATAAAAATGTAAAATGTAATTTAGATAATTTACAAAATAATAAAATTAAAAAAAAAAATGTATTTATAAAATAATCTGATAGTGATACAATCGACAATATAAAATTTATACATAAAAAATGAGAACTTCATGGATAACATGAGTAACTCTTTAAAATATGTAAGATTTTAATTATTCATTACGCGATTATTAATTAATATGATTTCGATTAGAATAATAGTTTTTTAATTCAATATTTTTTTATTGTTACCTTCCATTGCAACAATTTTAGGGATTTTCTCTCTTGTATCGTTGTTCTTAATTTCATCGTTTCCGATTTTAAATATTTTGTTAATAAACGTGTTATTAAAAAAAGAAGAAAAATGTGTTTACTTTAAAATAAATTTCAACGTCAACCCAAAAAAGCTTGGGATTATACTAGATAGAACGATAACATACAGGCCACATATTGAGAATCTGACACAGAAAGTAAATCCAAGGGTGAACTTATTAAGGAAACTTGCCGGTACATCAGCTGAAAAGGTACTGAAAACAACTCTAGCGCACGCCTACTCAGCGGTTAAGTATTGCGCACCTATTTGTCTGAACAATGCGCATACTGAAAAAAAATAGATGCCCAGTTGAAAGCTGCAATGTGAATAGTTAGGCGGCACATTAAGGTCGACGAATAAAGACTGGCTTTCTGTTCTTGCTCACATTGCACCTCCAAAATTAAGACGAGAAGAGGCTTTTCGAAAACTTTGATAAACTTTTACACATACGAAGAAGTACTTAATGCATGGAGATAAATACTACAAACCAATAAAGGAACTGAAATCGAGACAGCCACTCTGGAAACGACAGTACATTTGGAGAAGACATCAAGAAACTGGAAGGAACTATGGAAAGATGAATGAACAAAAAGTAAAGCCATTAATGCAGATCTAGTGCAAGATACCAGCATAAAACCTCCGGGAATGGGGACCTATCACGACGGGAATGGTGCAAAACAAATAGATTCCGAACGGGACAAAGTATATATGCCTATACATTGAATAAATGGAAAATGATTTTAAATCCCCCGTGTGAATATGGGGAATTTCAAACTCTCGATCATTAGTATAGTTGCAAAATCTTCCCTTCGAATAAAAATAACATTAACAGACATGATGTGCACACCTTCACAAATAATTGGATTCTCAATAGATATTTAAGTATATTCCTTTTAGCTCCATACGAACGATTGAACGAACTTTAAATAGGAAACTGCAAACATTGCTGTGAATTAAATAAATCGATTTTCGTTGTTCCGAAGTTATCAAATATATATATATATATATATATATATATATTATTAATACTTTATTAAAATTAATGTTTTACAGTGTAATCACTTGACACTAACATTTTCTCGGACTTTACGCCGGTCCATGAAATGAAAAAAAAAATTAAATAATAAATAGATAGTGCGCAAATTTTTAACGAGATATAATAAAAATATATACTGTATTTCCTGACCTTGATAGTTATCGCAGAAATTATATGGTAAATTAATTTATGTAAATATTTTTTATATTTTTCAGATATTTTGAGCAAATGGCCGCTGTTTGGTTCAAGTTTCTTTGCAGTAAAACGAAGTGGAGATCAACAAATATTATCTCTAAATAGAAACGGCGTTCATTTTTTGCATCTTGTTACTCATGTGAGTATATAATGAAAATTGCTAATAT
The DNA here is from genome assembly GCA_032883995.1 of Coronaproctus castanopsis. Lineage (NCBI taxonomy): Eukaryota > Metazoa > Arthropoda > Insecta > Hemiptera > Monophlebidae > Coronaproctus > Coronaproctus castanopsis. The sequence goes on along the minus strand of CM065053.1, from coordinate 159,538,441 downwards.
TTCACTCATTGCATAAATTTTTATACTTTTATTGTTTCGAATTTATCCATCTTGGAAGAACCACGTAAAATAATTTATGCACATCCTCTTTTGCCGATATTTCTTCATCTTCTACCGATGTTCTCTTTTAAAACTACCGATTTTCTTCCATATCGATTTTTTTTCTTCTGTTTTTGTCATTTCAGTTAAATCTCTTTTAACTTCTACAAACCGAGGTATTGGTGTATTTTTATTTAAAAAGTCGAATATCTTTTTCGTTAGTCTAACCGACTCCATAAGCTGTCCACTAAATTCCACCCTTTGTTTACGCACAGTATCTGATTTTTTCTCCACTGTGTATACCTCTTTATTCGTTCTTAATTTCGACATATCGTTCATGTATTTTGGTCTTGGATTTTTCTTATCATTATCTCCACAGTTCGATGTAATCATTACGAGACATTCCGATATAATCACCGCGTTGTAATATTTTTGTATTTTTATGCGTAGATTTTTTTACGTATAACTGTTGTTAACTGAAATGCAGTTTCCATTTTTCTCGCCATTTCTATATTCAGCTGACATTCCAACCTCAGATGGGATTTTTACTGCTACTTATGCATATGCTGTCATCATGGTAACCAGAGACACCCAAATGGAGGCAATAGATGCACTTCAGAAACACCTTGATAAAATAGTTACATGGATGCAAGATTGGAAAATCAAGTTAAATGAACAAAAATCTATCCATCTTTTCAAAAAAAAATTATATTCCTGTCTTTTCTGATTCTTCTTTTAAAATTCCATATCTCGCAAAATCGCTAAATAATAATTCTAGATAATCGATTTCTATATTATTTTCCTAGCCTAATATTACTTCCTTTGTTCTAATTTTCTGTTCTCTAATTCAGAGATACCAGATTTCTCGTTTTAACGGGAAATCTACCGTTTTTTCAGAACAAAAAAATCGTAATTTTTCATTTTTCGTCTCACAAATTTACCTGAATGATTGTATCGCTTATCGGAGTCAGCTACCACATATAATCTGACCACTTTTAGATACGTGAAGCTCGCGCGGTAAATGGAAAGAGATCCAAAAGAAATGAGACAGAACTATTTTATGTTTTTTTGTAAACCATGTAAAATTGATATTTCAGTAAAATCCGGCTTATGTCAATTAACTCAGCAATATGAAATCTAACAAGCACATATAACTAGTGAACTTCTATGAGAGCCTGAATGCAGGACATTTAAAATATTGGAAATCTCGACTTTCAAAAATCGTTGGCAATGGAATTTTGGAAACAAGTTGGAAATTTTAAACATCCTGATGGTCAGCAGCGACTCTTCCCACTATTAACGAAGTTTATTTTCAGTTTACCTTAGCCTTCCTCATTCTTCTGCTAACGTAGAACGAAAATTTTCGGCGATTAGTTAATGAGTGGTTCGTTATATACTAATGAGTTCCTGAGCAATAATAATTGCTATGATATCACTATAACTTATGCAATAAGAAGTCGATTCACTTCTAATATTTATAGACATTGAAAATTAACTGTAAAGTTCTCGTAATTTTTTTATTCTTGTGATAATGGTAAATGTTTCTTATAATTTTTTTTCCTCTTTTTTTTTAAAAAAAGTTTTAATGACTCTTTTAGAGTCAGCAGCTATTATCTGCTTAAAACTTCAAAAAAAAATTCAAATATATTTAGTGTTTAAATAGGACCAAAAATACTACGTTTATTCTTTGTTATACATTATGTTAAATAAAAGCATTTAAAATTGTTTAAATTAGAACTGCTTCAGTCTACAGTTTTTTACTTAGCCTACCATTTTTTTTTCAGGGCACTACCATGTTTCAAGGAATCAAATCTTGTAACACTACTCTGTCTGTTCTAGAACATAATGGAACAGTAATGAGAGATAATGCATCACTTTGTCTTACTTCCTGTTCTTATTTCGGAAGGTTTTGATTCTAAGAATTTAATTTTTGGTACATTGCCGATATTTCTTAATGAGGGCAATAAGTTTATTATCTACACCCAATCCGTTTAATATGTTAAATACTGTTTCTATCTCTAAAGAATCATATACGTTCTTAAAATCAACTACTAAATTTTTGTATTTCAATCTCCTCCAATATTTCATTATTAAGTTCAAATATTCTGGACTTATATGTACTATTGTTTACGTTGTTTATATTTTATTTTCGAAAATAACATATAGGAATAAAATAAATACAGTATTCTTCGATAAAATAAACAACAAAAAAGAAGTAAAATCGCAAAAAAATTTTAATAAAAAATCATAAAGCTTTCGGCTGTTTGGCCATTATCAAGTGAATGTTTAAAATAGTAAAAAATATAAAATGAAAAAATATTAATTTAAGATTACAATTCACAAAAAACATGAAAATGAAGAACAGTATTAATAAAACAATTTGGCAGTAAATTAATTTTTCATCAAGAAAAATTTGAGTGATTTTTAACTTCTTTTTTGTTGTTTATTTTAATAATCTTCAAATTCTTCAACAAACATTGAAAAAAGAATTAGTTGCGATCATTGTAAAATTAAAATGTTGAAAGTTCTTTTCAAAATATATTTAACATTAGTTTTTAAAATGATTACAGTCACTGAGAGTTATTTCTTTGACAAAAATTGTTTTATATATATATATATATATATATATATATATATATATATATATATATATATATATATATATATATAAGTTAGTGAATATTTTGATTCCAATGTGTATGTCAATCAGTGGCGTTTCGTACATAGAGGTTGCGTGGTTGCATAACCACCAGAAATCCAGAACAGCATAAAAATTGATGATATAATAAAATAGTTAAAAGTACAAAATAAATTAACTTTAATTATATTTTTCTTAAAATAGATTATTAAAAATATATATATATTGAAATTTCTAGTTACAATGGTTGGTGGTTTGCACGCTCTATGAAACCTGAAGAAGACATCGTAAAGTCATATACAGCGTTATATAGTGATTTGCGCTTAATCCTAATACTATAAGTGTAGAGTTTACATAGGCTTGTATTAGCGACTGATGGTTGCAAAAGTTTTGCAATCACAATTATTGAGGTACACACACTTGACGCGGCAGAATAGGTTTTTCTCGTTATGTTGTTCATAACACATGGTGGAGGTGTAAGATATAATTGCAACCACTAATTTTTTACATAAGCCGCCACTGATGTCAATTTTTTACAATTCAAGATTAAGAAAATCCATACAAATTTGAATGGTAATTAGAAATAAAAGTGAAATTTCTTTTGCTAAAGTAATCATGTTATTAAAATGTAACAAATACGAACGGGACATATAGTCCAAGAGGATTAATTTGTATTTTTCATTATTACCTACAGTAGTGTATAATTTATGTTCTATTCGTACGATAATTCGGCCTGCATATAGAAATAAAATTGAAAATGTAATTATTGCTATTTTTTATTATTTAAAATAAAAATGGATTTTTTTCTAGGAGACGATTTCGACTGTACCTTATAACGAAGTCATATCGACCAGAAAAGTACGTGCAGAATCTGGCACTTTGTATTTGGAATTAAAATGTGGTAATTTATTTCAACAAAGAGTAGCTCGTTTGCAGACGGATCAAGCACACGAAATTGCCAGACTTATTAGACAATATATGAATCTACATAGGCGTAAGTACATTAATTATATATAAAGTATTGGTCGATAGAGCTTTTTTTTCGTAGCACGGTCATTTTTTTTTAATTTGTAAAATAAAACATTGAGAAAAGACATTTGTTATTATAAAAATTTATATGAGTGACTGGAAATATATTTCCAGAACGAGTGAATTTTTTTATGGTGGAATAAACTATCATTTGTCGAAATAACCGTTTTTTAATTATTTAAATAATTACAGTAATTCAGGTTTTTCTCGTAATTTTTCGAGGAAAAAGCATGTGTTATAATAAACATTCATCTACATGTATACAAGTTGAAAATAACTTTTGTTACGAGCATTTTTGTTTAATTTGAAGTCTGCCGCCTAATTCATTATTTTTAAGGTTAATTTGTTAAAAATTATTAATTTTTTAAATATATTACTTAAATTGGAACGTTATTATTAGTACAATTTTGTTTTCGGTTGAATCTGTTTATTATTGATAATTATGTCGTTGAAATTTATTAACTCTTATGATGAATATTATTTTTTAATTATTTAATTTATAATAATTTTAAAAACTGTTAATTGCGATCATAATAACGGCACTGGCATGTTGAATTAGTTTACGAATAATTTTTTAGTATTATGAGATAACATTTTTTGTTTTTGAATACATTTAACGTTATTACCCAATCAATTATTTTTTTTTTAATGAAAAGAACAACACTGCATATGAGATATAAATATTCGGGTAAAACGTGTTGGTGTAATTTGTAGTTTAGGTTGCGGAAAAAATTCCGTATTTAAATTTTTTCGTTTTTGAACACGATGTGGTGAACAATAAACTTTTATTTTAAATTAACGTTGTCAGCAGTTTTGAAAAAAAAACAACATAATTTATAGGGATAATTAAGAAAAAATAAATAAAAAACTTTACACGAACCCTTTCAGTCACACGTGACTATTTTTAATAAAAAATTATCCTTTTTGGTGTATGAAATAATTAAAGAAAAGTACAGGTGAAAATATAAAAGCAATATTTTGTATATAATAGAGTGTTTTAGATAATTCTATATACTTTTTAATACGTTATATAAATATTTTTATATTAATGTAAACTAAATGTCATTTATTATGAAAATATACAATTTGAAAGTCTATGTATTAAATAATTGGCATTGTGACTGAAAGGATTAAATTTATAAGTAATCATAATTATCTAAAAAAAAAGAAAGTCGTAATATAACGTGTTCTGATCGAATATTATTTAAACTTTTAATAATGTTAATATAAATATTAAATGTTGCCACGTTAAAAAATGTGTTAATAAATATGGATCTAAAATAAAACAATTGAAAAATTGTTATATATAAAACTTACAATGAAGACATGGTTTTGTAAAATTTAAAAGTAAAAAATAAACCATATCTTAACAAAAAAAAAAAAAAAAAATTAAAAGAATCAATAAATATTCGACTGTTAACGAACCTACACACCGTCGATTTGTTTCTGCCATCGAAACTACAAGATTACCGACGTATAAAATTGTTGCCTAAATATTATCGAGTCAGGATCGTTATCGTTTTCGGTAAATGTCGTTAAAATACGTGTCCGTTAGTTCTCTCTATTCAACAAAGCTAACCTAGGCGACGTGTTTAAATATCAAATCGATATTTCGACGATTATTATCGCATTCGGTAAGTTCGTTCTAATCGAATCGGGTATTAACATCGCCGGGGCTGCTTAATCTACTAACCGTAATTCGTATTATCTATTAAATTCTAACGCGATTATTTGTAAATTGTCGTGGCTTAGTTTTTATTTTTAATTATTCGTTCTTTATGACTATCTTATCGCTTAACGAACATAATATACGGTGGCGGTTAGATCGTCTCGTACATAATAGTGCAGTAATACGCGCGTGGGCTATGCCCATGTACGACATTCAATTATTACAAAATGAATGTCTTAAAATCCCTTATATCATCAAGACCTCCATCACCATGCGATGGTGTACAAAAGTCAAGTACAAGTCATAATAGTGATACCGATAAACACGAGAAGTAAGTCCCGTAAAGTTAGTCAAAGCAGGAGCCTCATCATATTCCATAAAGCGGCAACTATCTTCCAATACCGACGACGAAGAAACTAAAAAGAAAAGTCTTCCTTTATCTGAGGAAATTCTGAAGAGTGATATTTACGATTCAATTTCTATGGAACAATTAAAATCTACCAGAAACAGGCAATTACTATCCGAAAATTACAATTACAATTTGACAGCTTGCTATCCAAAGTTACTCAATCAGCAGCTACAGCTCGATCAAATGATTTATCCCTACACGACGCTTCAAGTAATGCAATAACATCACCATCATCATCATCATCCTCGGCACCGCAGCAATCGTACAGTGATAAAGTTAAAACAAATAAATCTAAAATACCATCTATATTTGTAAGTAACGTTAACATTATTGGCTTGCATGATGCAATCATTAACGTAAACCCAATGACCATGACAAACTCCGACGAGTGGTGAAGTTAAAATAACATGTCCTGATGCAGAAAGTTACAGATCAATAGTAAAGCAACTGGAACTTATAACTCTAAATAAGAACCACGGTCTACACGGAATAGAGTTCCACACATATCAACTAAAGGAAACAAAACCATACACTTTTGTGATTTGCGGTTTACATCCTACTACAATTAAGCACGAAATCACTAATTATGGTCACACAGTCAGAAATATCACCAATATGATAATTAAAAAAACTGATGTAAGAAATGCAGACGGAAGTATAAACAATAAACGGACCTATCAAGTGCCGTTACTTTTATTTTCTGTTCAAATAGAACCACAAGAAAATAACACAAATGTTTATGAAATAACTAATCTACTCTACACAAAAATCAAAATAGAAGCTCCGCGAAAGAAGAAAGAACTTCCTCAGTGTAAGAGATGCCAACAATTAAATCACACGCAACATTATTGTTTGAGAAGGCCCAGATGTGTAAAATATGGTGCTAATCACATGACAAGAGACTGTAAGAAGGCAAAAATGAAACAGCAAAATGCTCCAACTGCGGAGGAAACCACGCCGCTAATTTTGGAAAGGATGTCCAATATATAAAGAAAAAATCGCTGCGGCAGTCAAGTCAAAAACTACAGCGGTACAATATAACTTGGAATGCTGATGGACTCGAAAGATGAGTATGAGAATTAGAGCACTTCCTATATCATAAGAATATCGATGTAGCCCTAATCTCAAAAACTCGTCTCAAATTAGGCTCCATTATAAGAATTAACAATTATACAGTATACCACGCAGCTCATCCAAATGGAGGTGGATGGTGCAGTTCAGAGGTAATTGTTAAGAACAGTATTAAACATTTCCGGAATATAGAAATACGACAGGACAACATGCAAGTAACTGTCATAAATATTCAGCTCAGCAACAATGAAATAAACTTGGCTTCCGCTTACTTCTCTTCAAGTAAAAGAGGACTTAAAATAACTGAAGAAGATTGCTTAAATTTATTCAACAACTTAGGTAACAAATTCATTATAGGGGGCGATTCCAATGCCAAGCACACGGCCTGGGGTTCTAGAATAGACAATACAATAAGGAAAGACTTACTTAAAGCCTGCAATACTACTAAAAGTAAATATTTGTCAGCAGGAGAACCGACTTATTGGCGACTGATAAAAACAAAATACATTATCTGCTGAATTTTTACGTAATCAAAGGAATTTCACCAAATTATGTTGAAATAAAAAGTTTTAACGATTTATCTTCTGACCACATCCTGGTATTACTCATCCTCAGTGGCACGGTAATATGGAAACAAAGATGATTAAATACAGCTAACAAACATACCAATTGGGACAAGTTCAGAAATGAGTTAGATCACCAAATCGATTTAAAAGTTAGACTAAAAACAATACAGGAAATAGATACGCAGCGCCAATACTTTATAGAAGTAATTCGTAAAGCTGTTAAAAATTCAACACCTGTTCCTGTAAATAATACCATAACATCAGAAAATTGTCATCCTATCGAAGTCAGGCAACTCATCAAAGGGAGGAGAAAAGCAAGACGCATTTGGCACAATACCCATAATCCAGTAGATAAAAATACATTTAATTGCATTAGCAATAAACTAAATAGGCTAATCTCAAAAATAAAGCAAAGAAGTGTAGCTACTTGGAAGATTTAAGTCCAACTGCAGACAAGAACTACCCCTTATGGAAAGCAACTAGTCGATTTAAAAGATCAGTAACCAGAATTCCGCCTCTGAAAAAGGAAACTGGATACGACGAGAAGACGAAAAAGCTGAATTATTTGTTAAACACCCGTCAAAGATATTTCAGCCACACAACATTCAGTCAACGGTAAAATGTAATGATACGCAATTAACTTATCAGTTAATAAAATATGTGACACCATTTGAAATCGCAGAAGAAATAGATCATATTAATCCAAAAAAATCACCAGAAATAGATAAAATATCTCCTACAATACTGAAAGAATTATCCAAAAAAGGAATTGTGCTACTAGCGTACATTTTTAACGCCTCACTTTGACTTGAACATGTACCTGGATGCTTTAAAACTGTGCAGATTATCATGCTTCTAAAACCAGGAAACCCTGCGGAAGAAGTAACATCTTATAGCCCAATATCCTTATTACCGACAATCTCTAAATTATATGAGAAACTGCTCCTTAAACGTCTTAAACCGTTAATGTATATACCGCATCACCAATTTGGATTCTATAGTCAGCATTGTACATAGAGTTACATCAGTAATAGAAAAAGCGTTCGACGAAAAAAAAATACTGTACTGCGGTATTTCTCGATGTCGCGCAAGCATTCGACTATGTTTGGCATCAGGGCCTTATATATAAATCAAGTACCCGATTACCTGTCAATTGGTGTCACCTATTGAAGTTGTATTTATCAAACAGAAAATTTCGTGCATCTTATAAAGATGCGACCTGTACACATTGGACATACCAACAACATCAAAAACTACGACTGCAATGTTCGCTGGTGATACAGCATTATTGTCAGTTAGCAAATCTCACGCTGAAGCAACGCAAAATCTTCAGAATGCTTTGGATTATGTAGCAAAATGGACGAAGGACTGGAACATTAACTTTAATGAGCAAAAATCTGTCCATGTCACTTTTGCCTTGCGGAAACAAGATTTCCATCAAGGAGATTATTAGAATAATCAAAAAATACCTAGCGTTGATATGGCAAAATACTTAGGACTACATCTAGATGCCAAGCTAACTTGGAGAGCTCACATCGATGCGAAAGCTCAACAAATTAGAGGAAAATACGCCAAATGTATTGGCTTATTGGGTGACACAATAAGATGAAGCTTAAAAACAAAGTACTCATCTACCAAACCATCATACGACCCATTTGGATGTATGGAATCCAATTATGGTGGTGCGCCACAGCATCGAATAGAAGAATTATACAAACAGTGCAGAACAAGATTCTTCGCATGATAATCAATGCTAGACGGTTTCAACGAAATGAATTATTGCATAATGATCTTATGATTAAGTTGGTCAACGAAGTTATTGCTGACTATGCTCACCGGCATGAACACAGACTCCAGAAACATCCGAACCCGGAAGTATCCGTTCTCATCAAAATCGGCGAAGATTCAAGACGCCTTAAACGTCTCAAACCAAAGGACCTAGTCCTTTTGTAAAATATTTATTAAATGTGTACTTGCATGCTTGTGTGTGTGTGTGTGTATGTGCACATGCAGCGCATGAACTTGCGTGTATGCGTATGTGTTATATATAGGTGTGTGTGTGTGTGTCTGTTGTAAATATATAGGTATATTCATAAATAAGTGTTTAGCTATTGAGCTATCTCTGTAACATGTTAATAATCTCAATTTTAATCATAATTATTACTTATTTCAAATATATTCTAAAATTGTAATATATATATATAGTTCTATAAACTATTATTAAAATATATATATATATATATATATATATATATATATATTTATATATATATATATATATATATTTTTATATATATATATATATATATATTTATATATATATATATATATATATATATATATATATATATATGTATATATATATATAAATGGCAACAAAAATCGAGATATTTAATTTAAAATTAAAATATACACGAAATATTAACCAAAAACACCACCATATTCCTTTCTTTAATTACGAAATTGATTTAATGTTACAGGTGCCAACGTTGTATGAAATCTTCTAAAACGTGTATATTTGAATTATGTCGACAACGGAGAATACAAATTGTTTGTTAGTCAATCGGTGTGATTGATATTCATTGCTCAATTTCTACGTGATAAGTATTTTGCCTACTTTAACATTAATAATTTATTAGGTTCATACATTTTTTTCTGTTGTCCATCGTACTCGAAAATATTGCTTTGTCGATTCTAATAATACGCATAATTACAATTAAGCCATCTGTAATGTAATACAATATGTGCATGATTTTTTTAGGACTGCCTGCTAAGCGTAAAATCAATTCTTCTCATAATCGATGTATAAGTAGTATGATAAATTTAAGTTTTATAAATTACATCATGACGTTTACGTGTTGTTCGTTTTCGATATATTAACTTCTTAAAGAAAGCTACATCTGTTATTTTACTTGTGCTATTAATTTTCGATTCTTTATTTTTATATATATAATATATATAAACTTTTTATATAATTTTTAATACTTTTTTATATAATTCTGCAATATACGTATATGATCTATCATTACAAAAATTCTTCGATATTATCTCATCAAGGCCTTTTTCAGAACCAATTGGGAAGAATTTAAACAAATAGTTGATGAATTTACCAACTTAAATGTAAGGCTTAAGACAGGTGAAGATATAGCAAATGCTTTGCAGAATTTTATTGTACTCCTACAGAAAGCAGCATGGACGAGTACACTGGATGAATTGGTGGGCTCCTCAATTATATGCTACCCAACAGAAACTCTAAATCAGGTAGCTAAAAAAAGGAATTAAGGAAACAATGGCAAACAAATAGAGATCCATTTATAGAAAGGAAACTTAAACAAACAAGGATAGTAAAAAATGTATTACTCAAGCTAAAGAATGAGAGCTTCACTGAATACATAACGCCCTTATCACCACAATCACCAGAATACACATTTTGGAAAGCTACACGTATCCTAAAAAGACTGAACGAACCTGCACAACCAATAAGAAAGTCAGATAATTCATGGGCTCACAGTGATAAAGAAAAGGCTGATGAATTTGTTAAATATTTCGCTAGTCTTCACCTCACATCCTGGTCATGAAAACCTACCAGTTAATTCCTATAATATGGATGTAAGCTTACCAATAAAGTCTTGCTCCCCAAAAGAAATTAAAACCACTGTTAAAAACATGAGCCCCAAAAAAGGCCCAGGCTGTGACCTGATAACAGCCAAGATATTAAAAGAACTACCACATAAACGACTAGTTATGCTGACGTACATATTTAATGCTATAATACGACTTACATACTATCCCATGCAGCTCAAGTTTTCGCAAATAATGGTGTTAAAAAAAAAAACGGGCAAACCTACAAAAATGACCTCATACAGACCGATCGCCCCATTACCTATAATTTCCAAACTTTTTGAAAAACTGATATTGAAAAAATTAAATGAAATTCTAAAAAATAAACAATGCCTCTCAGATCACCAATATGGTTTTAAGAACCAAGCATTCTACCATCCAGCAAGGGTTAAAAAAATAGAGAAAGTAGTTTAGAAGAAAAGAAAGTATGCAATTCGTTATACGTCAGCCAGGCTTTTGACAAGGTATGGCACAAAGGTCTACTGCATAAACTGCGAATTGTATTGCCATATCAGTACTATAAATTACTTAGCTCATTTTTAAAAGAAAGATATTTTCAGATTAAATTAGGAGATGAGGTATCTAAGATACAACCCAAACTTGCTGGAGTCCCAAAGGAAGTAAGACCGTTCTTCTACTTAATGTATACAGCAGACCTTCCAGTATCTGATAAAAGCTTGGTAGCCACCTTCGCAGATGATACTGCTATACTTTGCGACAGCCATTGCCCGGACGAAGCTAATAAAAACCTTCAAAGCTCATTAAATGAAATAACAGCATGGAACGAACAATGACGAATAAATATCAATGAAAACAAATCCAAAGAGTAATTTTTACCAATAGAAAAATTGTACCCAAAACCATTACCATCAATCGAAAAGCAGTGCCGATAAGATAGTGCAAGATACCTTAGTATGCATCTAGATAGCAAATTAACACGGAAAAGCATATCCAAACTAAAACAATGAATTAAATATAAAATCACTTCCTATTGTTTTTTTTAACCTAGATCGAACTAAACATTTGTGACCAGTATATTCTAATTTAAGTATTACATACTAAATTTTAATTTTAATTGCACCTTAAAATAAAAAAAAAAAAAACGAAAAAATAATACTTTATAATCACATCTTAATAGATAATGTAGGGAATATGGAATAAAAATTGTGAAAGATATCTGTTTATTAAAAAATATTCGCCTATTATAATTAAATTGAGGACAATTATAAAAGAGGTGGTTTATATCTTCCAGGAAATTTATATAAATATCTCTAGTACATTGTTCCTAATTATCTCTATCTGAAAAATGTAACTCTATATGGGAATGTCCCATTCGCAACCTACAAATTATAGTACAAATCTGCGAGGTTGATCAGGGGGAGTGATATTTAGGATACGAGCATTCCATGGAAATACCAAAAGATATGTTTGAGAATTGTGATAGTTTATCTGCATATTCCTAAACATACGAGTAAAGTATCAAAAAAACCAGCCTATCAAGTAAATGTGAATAAAAAGCGAAATATTTTTGAATTTCTCACGGCTGATAACAATGACGAAATTGATAACGACAATATGCAAGTTGAAAATGGCCAAAGGGACGATAATAACATGAGTCGAGCATAAGAAAGAAGACAACAGTTATGTCAACAGGATTAAAAATATCAAACCACCGCCGATTATGGTAAAAAATATACAGAATTTTAACACATTCCGGAAATTTATGTTAACAATACCAAATGCGCAATTTACGCTTAAATCTACTCTAACAGGTGTCACTATTTTTCCACTAAATCCGTTAAGTTATCGCGCTATTGTTAAAACTTTAAAGGAAAATAAATACTTCTACTACACATATTCTTTGGCAGAAGAGAAACCGTTTAGAGTCGTGATTAAAAACCTTCATCCGACAACGGAAATAAATGACATAAAGGAACAAATCCAATCTGAAGGGTTTGAAGTGTTCAAAATTACCAACATTCTAAAGAACAAAACAAAACAACCATTACCGATGTTCTATATAGATTTAAAACCGTCCCCAAAAAATGGCGATATATTTAAAATTAACTGCCTTCTAAATATGCTTGTAGTTGTTGAGGAACCATACACGGACCATACACCTAAACAATGTAAAAGGTGTCAGCTTTTCGGACACACTGCAAATTATTGTAATTTACCAGTGCGATGTGTTAAATGCGCTGGTAAACATGATACAAAATCTTGCAACAAAAGTGCAAACGAACCAGCTGTATGTGCGTTATGTAATGGTAGTCACCCAGCCAGTTATAGAGGATGTACCGTTTATAAACAGCAGACTAAATTTTATAATAAAACACATACATTAAGTATGAAAACTGAAGAAAATAATAATCATATTTTCCACCCATCAAATGATACTTCGGCAAACACACGCACAAATGTTACAAATGTTAACCATCAAACGTTGTAACTAAAGCAAACAAAACAAATGATTAGACAATGAAGCTGATCAATTAAACCAAAATAATGATATTTCATTAATGTTAAATTCATTTTTGAGTGAATTCAAATTATTGATAAACCCATTAATCTCACTATTGACGAGAGTAATAGACAAGATATTACCTTAAATGTTAAACAACGCGAACAAGGTCACTCATCACTCACTTATAATAATGTTGTGGAATGCTAATGGCATTGCACAAAAAAAAATGAGTTAGAAATTTTTCTTAAACAAAATACCATTGATGTAGCGCTAATAACTGAAACACACCTTAATACATGAAAAAAGCTTCAAAATGCATGGATATTATGTATATACAGCCCACCATCCAGATGGCACTAGTCATGGTGGTACAATGGTTACGGTTAAAAACACCCTCAAGTAATATAAACATTTTGCACGGAGTACTCTTGCATACCAGATGGTAGCGGTTAATATCGAAACCTTTGTAAACGACCTTACAATCGCTGCAATTTATCGACACACGGAATTTCAGGTACCAGAAACTGAGTACAACTCCATTTTTAGAGCGTTGGGAAATAAATTTGTATACGGCGGCGATTAAATGCCAAAAGTAGCTCATGGGGATCGACAATAACGAACCAATCTGGAAGAAAACTTGATAAAGTTATTCGAGACAACTCACTCGTTATTCTCACACCAAGGACTCCTACATACTGGCCAAACCAAGGAAATAGACTCCCGGATGTACTAGACTTTTATATAGTACGAGGACTACAAACATCTAATATTAAATGTAAAGCGGCTATTGACTTATCATCAGACCATGTTCCAGTCATTGCGGTCTTAGATGTGCATAGTAAACGAACAGACATTCCATAAGGACTTGTAAATAGAAATACAGATTGGAGTACGTTCTCTACTATCATCGAAAATAACATAAATCTTATAATAAAATTAAAAAATGAAGACGATATCGAATCTGCGGTTAAAGATTTAAGTAATCTTATAGAATATTCTTGTGCTAACGCAACAAACTATGATTCGAATAATTCGCAGAAAAACGCATATCTTCCGCTCGATATAAGATTAATTTAAAAATCTCGGGCAGCTAGAAAAAACTGGCAGCGTCTTCGATATCCGTCCTTAAAAATAATTTATACGAAGCTGCAAACCGAATTAAAAAATAAAATAAACAAATATAAAGACAATCATTTCAAATCTCGTTTACAGTCGTTGAACGAAAATAACAGATCACTGTAGTATACAACAAAAAAATTACTGAGACAGTCGAATGAACCTTTCAATATAAAATTGAATAATACGTGGGTTAAATCCGACAAACAGAAAGCAAATGCCTTCGCAGAACACCTTAGTACAGTCTTTACTCCACATCCTGCTCATGATAAAGAACATTCCATCTATATACAGAATACGTTGAAGGAGCCATACCAGTCTCAACATGCTATAAAATTCTTCTCGCCGAAAGAAGTATCTCAGTGCCTCAAAAAAATACCACTACGAAAAGCTCCTGGACTTTACAATTTTACTGGTGAAATCATTTCACATTTACCCCCAGAAAGCGGCTATTCTAGTCTGTTATATTTTCAACGCCATATTACGTATCGGTTACTTCCCTAAAGTATGGAAAAAATCAGTTATAATCATGCTACCTAAACCAGGCTAAAAAACATCCGTTTCGTCCTATCGTCCGATCAGTTTACTTTCTTCGCTTTCTAAAGTACTCGAAAAATTAATTTTAAATCGCGTATACGCTGCAATAACGATCAATACCGGTGGCAAAATAATACCAGACCATCAGTTTGGCTTCCGCGCTGATCATTCCACTATACAACAGTGTCACCGATTGGTCGACGCAATCTCGTCAACTTTGGAGAAAGGAGAGGTATGCTCGGCTGTCTTCCTTGACGTCGCGCGCAGGCGTTCGACAAAGTTTGGCATCCAGGATTGCTCTACAAACTTCGAAAATGCGTGCATCCGGATTTATACACATTCTTTGAATCATACTTAGTCGAAAGGACATTTGTCGTTAGAATTAATGATTCCTTCTCGGAAGAGCCAAAAATTTTATCTTCGGTACCGCAGGGTAGCTTACTTGGACCACTATTGTACTCCATCTACACCAGCGACTTACCAATTCAAAATTAACAATTGTGGCCACTCTGCCAACGATATTGCCATCCTCGCGTCTAATCCAAATCCAGATTATGCAAACGCGGCGGTTCAAAACCACATAAACCGACTAACTAAGTGGGCACAGCGTTGGCGCATATCGTTTTAAAATGCCAACACATCACATTTACAAATCGGCAAGTAACGTGTCCAAAGTTAAAAATCGATGACACTGAAATTCCGCAGACAGATTCAGTACGTTACTTGGGTTTGTTCATGGATAGGAGGCTGACGTGGCGTTACCACGTGGCGCAGACAAGGAAATCTGTAATTACTCGTGCCAGAATGTTACACCCGTTGCTGGGGAAAAAAAATCAGGTCTTAACTTGAATTTAACAGTCATTGCGCCGATCTGGAAATATGGAATCGAGCTATATGGTACAACATGTAAAAGCAATCTATTACGGATACAGCAACAACAGTCGAAAATACTACGCACAATCACATCCGCGCTGAGATATGTTTCAAATTTAACGCTTCATAATGACCTTCTAATACCATCCATTCAAGAAACTTACGTTGAACAGTACAAGAGATTTTTCGATAAATTACAAAATAGCGCAAATCCAAACATAAGCAGAATGTATAAGATCACATTGCCGGGCAATCCCCCGAGACGATTGAAAAGAAGAAAATGGTGTCGCGACGCACTTCCTATTACCTAAATATAACAAATCTGATTCAACGTGATTTAATCTTATCCTCAATCCTCCTAGGCTAGTCGACTCATTGGAGTCGTTGGTATAATACTTAATTGTGTCTTTATTGTTTCCTATCCCCCTTTTACTTCCTTTCCTCGTCTTAATTTTTGGCACCGTTAGTTGTGGTATTTTATACCGGTACGACGAAAAAAAAAAAAAAAAAGTTTATCTAAAGTTTAAAGCACAGATTTTTTGCTGATGGATTAAATGGGAGTGGAATGTTTGACAAGGAAGTCTGTTCAGTAGGAACATCCGCGGCTTCATTAAGCTTAAATCTGGAGTAACTACACATATATATATGGAGAGAGAGAGAGTGGGGAGAGAGGAAGGATAAATTAATAGTCAACTGACTGGTGATAATGTGACGAGGATTATTTTTAGAAGAAAACGCATCAGACAGCTATTCGATGACTCGAATCAGTGATTAGAGTTATTCAAAGTAAATGAATCGATTTATTTGAATCATTTGAATAAATCGTTCCGCCCAAGTGTAGAACTGGTAAAGATAAATCGACGCTATTAACGGTCGAATTAAATAAAGAAGAGTAATAACGCTTTTGTCGAGTTTAACAAGTGTTATCACGCGCACTACCGCTAATTATTATCGTGTATATCACGGTGAATACATTATTATTATCTAAAAGGGCAGTGATGGTAATTTCTTGTTGGTCGCTAGCATGTTCGGCTGAATTATGATGGGAGTCTCCACCTGGCCCGAGTGGACGATTAATCCAAAGAGAGAAACTAAACTACTGAATAATAAACGGAAAACAAAGCGTCTACATGTAAGTGTATAGAATATATACAGATCATCAGATAAATGTAAGAAAAAATTAATACAAAACTGAATAACGCGCGTTAACACAACTTATCGAAACACTATGAACTATTGAGAAATCTTATTTGTCTTTATTGACCAGATCTATTATCAGTACACTGTTGTTTCATTGAACACGCTTGTATTTTTACGGCTTCTAATGTTCTGGCAAAATTTGGTTTCCTTATCGATTATCGTAGTTTAATAAATAGAGTTTTGTCAAATCTACTATCACGGTATCAGTAATTCATAATCGGTGAGTCCGTTCCTTTCATCATAACAAACAATAACATAATGACCCCGACGGGGCCAATAAGTAATTTATCTAATAATCTAACGTATAGTACAGTTGTCGAAAAACAAATTCCCCAATCGTAATCAGTCATTGTTATACACTCAGTGACGGAAATTAAATTAAAAGAATATATACATGCACTCGTACAATATATAGAACCTAATAACATCCTATTTGCATCGAGAATTTCTAACTAATAATAGTGTGTATATATTTAAAAAATAAGGAATTGGTCGACAAAGTAACAAATGAACATAGTAATTTAATCATTGGGACAAAATAGTTCAAAATACGTAAATTAATTAATCCAGAAAAACGAATAACTGTCTAATGTTTCACCTATCATGCCCCACTATATGATAGAAGAGGCACTGGATAAATTACAATTAAAAATAACATCTGTGACTTTCATCAAGGCAGGAATACATGCGAAGGAATTTAAACGCGTATTTAGTTTTAGGAGACAAGTCTATATTTTACCTGAAGAAACTATATATGAAAATGATAAACTCCCAGATTTATTAATCATTACTTACGAAAATGAAAATTTTAGAATATTTATTAGTATGGACGAATTTAGAAGCAACCAAACCATGCAGGTAAATGTTAACAAAGAAGGGGGAACAAAAAGACAACATTTAACAATAGCAGAAGAATCTAGCAATACAGAGGAGTTAATAATGCCACAAGAAAATATTTCCCTATCAACGGTATCCAGTTGAATGAGCTTAGGAAATAATATTACAGAAGTAACAACTAAGACGACTGTACATCGAGAAATGTATTGTGAAGAGAAAAATATGCAGGACGTAGCAAATAATGATAAACATAATATCGAACTAGTTAACGCGGATACAATAAAAAGATAAATTAAAAGAACCGAATATAAAGATCAAAACTTGGTGGAAAAAGCATTACCAATAAAAGCGGTCATAGAAAATACAAATAGAGTCAAGAGAGGAACTTTGAACTTTAAACAAACAGTCGAAGTAATAAATACAATAAATAAAAATGATAGGGCACAAGAAAATATTAAAAAATGAACTAATTAATTTGAATGAAGTAATAATACAACTATATATAATACACGGGAATATTAATGATAAGGGTGCAAAAATGCAAATAACTAAATTAATCAAAAAAATCAAAAGTGAAAACCCAAACCTTTCATGATAGAACTACAATATAATGAAAACCATTCTCAAGATGCAAGAGACATTTTATTAGCAAATATAATTACTAACAATTTCGATATCGTCTTTATATCTGATAAATGTAAACATAATTACGTACCGAACAATTATAATAAAATAGTACATACTTATGATAATATACAAATTAGGACTACGAGTGGACACAATCTATAGTCATAATGAACACAATATCTTAGTGTTAGAAATAATTGACATAATTTATATATTCATATACATACCACCCAATAAATTATTTAAGGCATACTTTCAGATAATTAATATGTTCATAAATGATAATAACGTAAAAAAAATTGTATTACTTGGGGACAAACTCACGTAGTATAATATGGGATACAGTTAATAATACACGAGGAAAAGAACTAACAAAATTAATAGAATTGCATGAGCTACACCTGCTGAACAAAAAAGATCAAATTACATTTGAAAGAGGCAAGCAAACAAGTACGATAAAATTGACATTAGTTACGGGAAATTTAAAAGATATAATTACAGACTGGAAAGTCAGCTACGAAATAAACTTAAGTGACCATTTCTATGTTATGTTTAATATTAACTTAAATAAAAATAGCAGTGTGTGTGAATACATCAAAGTCATAAATTACAATAAGTTAGACTACAATATCACAAAATATAAGAAAATAATTGACACCGAAATTAAATTTAATACGCAGGAAGATGTTGAGAAATGGTTAAAAACGTTTCAAAATTATGTAGACACTATACTTAACCGATCATACTGCGTTAGGAAAACAAGTAACGTGAATTGGTGGAACCCAGGACTACAGACACAAAAAATTCTAAACCAAGCTTATAAGAAATATCATAGGAGTACAAGTATAATAAAAAAAACGCTATACTCTGAGGAGTATAAACATATATGATTAAAGAAGCCAAAATGAATGCATGAAAAAAAAAACTGAAGATAAAAACGTTTTTGGTTTGAAATATAAGGTATTATCAAATAAAAATAAAATGGTGCAAATACCAACGTTAGATCATAACATTAACACAGATGAAGATAAAGTATGGAAGCCCAGTTATAAAAAAAAAAAAAAGATAAAGTAAACTTATTGTGCGATAAACTCTCAATGTAAACGCATTCATACGAAAATTCAAAGCAAATAGTGTAACGCATAAAATTAACAATGACGAAATAAACGAAATTATTGAAAAACAAAACATCGGCAGGATTAGATAAAGTAACAAATGGAATGCTAAAAATATTTAATATTAAAATACCAAATGTGATTTGTAAATTTATAAACATTTTATTTCAATTGAACTATTATCCAGAAAAATGGAAAATATCAAAAACGGTAATTCTACCCAAGGTAAATAAACTTATGTGTAAATCAGACTCATATAGACCAATATCTTTACTATCAAATATAAACAAAATATTTGAGAAATTCATATTCCTGAAATTAAAAAAAAAAAAATTAATAACGATAAAGACATAATAAACAAAGATCAATACGGTGGATTAGAAAATATTAGCAGTATTTGAGTTAGTTCAAAGAATTAGAAAATATAAAAGGAATGGATACAATGTAGCATTTGTAACTGTTGATATAATTAAAGCGTCCGATAGTTTGAATTTAAATAAATTAATGTAATTGTTGGAAATTTAGGTGTTGATCACAATTTATTAAACATATTAAATCATTATTTTTATAAGAGATACACATTAGTAAATATTGGCTCATACGTTAAAAAACACCCGATAGTGACAGGAATATTGCAAGGATCGGTATTAGGACCGTATTTATAGAATATTGTATTTTCAAGAATTTTCAAAATTAAGTTACCGGAGAATGTAAACATCATCACTTTTGTGGACGATGTAGCCATGATCATTACGGATAAAACGAAATAAATATAGAAAAAAACATATGTGTTACATACAAGGAAATTAAAAAATATTTAAATGAATATAATTTAAGTATTAATATGTCCAAATCAAATTACTTACTATTCAATAGAAAATTACATAAGAAAAAATTTAATTTATTACAGTGTGGTATTAATTTAAATTATTTAACAAGTATAAAGTATCTGGAGGTAACGATTGATAATAACCTAAAATTTTATAATCATTTCAATAATGTAAAAAATAAAATAAACAAATTCTTATGCATATTTAATAAATTATACAATAATAATAACATAAATAATTATAAAAAAGGAATTATATTATATAAATTTGTAATAATGCCAAATATAATTTATTGTAGTAGTATTTATACGGATATGTTAAAAATTAAGAAGTTTATAACATTAATAAGATCATATCAAAGAATTATAGCTATCAGAATGATCAAAGCATACAAAACAGCGAGTTTTTGGTCATCAATAGGGGTAGCAGGAATTATACCCATTGACTTAGAAATAAAGAAACATATCAATTTATTCTTAATTAAAAATAATATTAAAACGGAACATGAATTTAATCAAGTAATATATATTAATAATAAATTTATGTATGAAAGTAAACAAATCATTGTTAAACATTTTAAGACTATACTAAATCAATGTTATATATTACAATATCAAAAAATGTCGAATCAATATAATGGATCAGCTTTGAAATATTTTCCAGATTTAAGTGTAAGACTTAAAAACAAACAGTTCACCCCCTAATTACTATAATGTACAATTTATCACTGAGCATGATAGCTTTAAAACATATTTAAAACGATTTGACATAGCAGAAACAGAAAATTGTATTACATGTAATTTCGCGGACACCTGTTTTCATGTATTACAAGGGTGTAGTGTCAATAGGACAGTGTTAGATTGTAGTATGGAAGATTTAGTAGGAGGTAAATTTAATTAGTTCAATAATTTAGCTATAGAAGAAATAAACAACAGAAAAAATATAATTTGTTATATTAGTAACAAAAATAGCATTTGTTTAGAACTTTAATGAAAATATTAAATTTAAGATACAACTATGGTATATTGGGAAGTAAGTTGTCAAATTTGGATTAAAATTTTCTATTACAATATATAAATTTTCAATATTCTTGTATTATTGTTATCATTAATGTAAGTGGAGTTTAAAGTGGCATAAGACTTAATTGGATTGTCGCTTTAAATTCCATATTATAAAATGTAATTTTTAAAATAAATATATTCTTTTGAAAAGAAAAAAACATGTGCTTGCCAAATTTTCAATTTCTGATAGATTTACTTTACCTTTCTCCAGTGGCGGCTTGTTTTAAAAAAAAACAGCGGTTGCAATTACACCTTACCCCCTCTACAGCATACACGCACAAAAAATATTTCTGTTTCACACATCATAAAGTAACATTGGGAGACGTTAACATTAATACCAAGGTCAATGAATTGTAATACAAATACGAAAACCTAGGAAAAATTAAGCTCCTCCAAGAAGCCCCAAATTAGTGATTTTTGGAGCACAAGTCACATTTGCATAAAAACGACTAGTAAAGAAATATTTTTTGTCGGAACTGTTTTTTCTTTATAAAATTTTCGAAAAAAGAAAATGACTAAAACACTGTTGCAGAGATACCGGCACAAATTTCAAGGGATAAGTTTTCATCACTAGTCGTTGTGATTTATGTTCCAAAAATAGTAAATTTTAACATAACTAAACGAAAACAGACAACTAAATTATCAAAAATAAGATAATAAAATATAAAATTACGTACCTTACGAGAATATAATTTTGAGACTGTCCTCATGATATTACATCGATATCTTCAGATAACGGACCGACGAATGGTTGAAGAGGATTATATATACTAGTAGCTAGTTTAAAAAATTCCGCCATTCTTTCTAATTTATGGAGCGTACAGCGTATATAAAAAATATGCTCTATACGTAGAGTCGTTATATAATTTTAGGGATTGGGAGCACTTAGGATATTTATATTCCCCTTCAAGTGGAATAAACTCCCAAACCCTTAACTACTCTAATAAACGGTGCTTGTCCTGGCACAACAAACAAAAAGCAATTTCATAATTAATCTAATAAAATTAAATTAAAACAATGAAAATTAAAAACAAACTTAATAACAAAAGAACAGTAAACGAACGCGCAGGTACTAGAAACACGCACTACCAAAATCAATCACATAACCATAAAACAATATCATATTGCGCAACCAACCGCCATTTTTCGTGACTAACCGCTATTTTACATCCCATTGACTAAAATTAACGAAAACACTATATTTAAATTATATTTATAGTATTATTTTTTTTCAAACATATTGTTTAAATATTATTTACAATTAATTTTAAAATTTAAGAATATTCATCATTTAAGTTAATATCGCTTCTCGGCCTGTTGGGCAACCGATTAAAATGATGTTACTTGTTCTCATCGGCTTAATATTTGATACCTAACCTTATATATCAATATATTTATATATATAAAATTATTTTTAAAAATAAATATATTTAATTTTTAATTGATACTCGAGAGGTCCAATCGACCAATCGATAATTGAGACCAAGAATATTAGCATCAACGTTTGCCTATTATAAACATTAAACTTTGAAAATAAGTATAATTTTTTTACAAAAAGTTTTTTTTTTCACATTTTAATTATGTGTAGTACATTTAATAAATATAAGTCATTTTAAATAGAATACGCGATAAATAAAAACATTAAACTTTGAAAAGAAGTATATTTTTTTTACAAAAAGTTTTTTTTTCAGATTTTAATTATGTGCGTGCAGTGCTTTTAATAAACATATTTAGTCGTTTTAAATAGAATGTGCGATAAATAACGCGCGATGCAGTTGGCAGTTTGTGTTTGCGCATGTACCATGACGTATTTGTTATAATTCTTAATATTTTTGACTTCAATAGTAGACACCGACGCTGTACCACAAAGGGATATACCGTAGGTCCACACCGGTTTAGTAATATATGAACATAAACTGGAAAGAGGCAATGAAAAATCTCACACACGGAAATATACACAGACAAGAAAGAAACACCAATAGAAATTCAAAGAAAAACGAATCTCGGAAAGAGATGAAATATAAGTCGTAGACTCGTTCGTTTGTTAGCCGGTAGTATGCGTAGACAACCACACTCACGTGTCATGAACAACACAATGAGAAAAACCTGCTCTGGCCTGTTAAATGCGTATACCTCAAGGAATCTGGTTGCAATACAGCCCTATGTAAACTTTACATCCATTGGCATATAATGATGTATATGGTTTTCCAATGCCTTCTTCAGGTTTTGAGCGTGCAACCACCAAAACATTTTAAAGCGCTTTTTACTTTTTAAAATATATTCTACAAAAAATATTAAAATTCACTTATTTTGTTTAATCTCCATAAAAGGATTAGTACCTTTAACTATTTTATTACATCAACAATTTTTATGCTGTTCTGGATATTTCTGGTGGTTCTGTAACCATGTAATCTTTATGTACTAACCACCACTGCCTTTTTCATAATTCCCCTGATATACAGTCTTCTATTATTTGATCACTAATAAATTTTTCTTCTTTCTTAACATAGTCACAATTTTTTACTTGTTTCCCTAACCTAGTTATGAATTGATCAAAGTTATGAATTGATCAATACTTTCATTTTCCAATTGTTTCACATGTCGGAAAATATACCTCTCATAAACTGGATTTATTTTCGGTATAAAATATTTATCTAAAACTTTACAAGTGTCTTCATCTACTGTTTCACCATTCGGCTAACTAAAATAAATATCCTATAAATCTAAACCACCAAAAATAATGGTTTGGCTTGTTTTTGTTTAGCAGTTATCTTTTCAGCTATAAAGTACAAATTTATACAGTTAATTTATAAATGATGTATTGGAGAGTAGTGATTTTATGAATCAACAAAACAAAATAAAAACAAAGTTAATCACTATAAAAATTATGTTTAAACGCAAAGCTTTTCGACAATTACGTAATTTTCAAGTATATATATATCGTTACAGATAAAAATTTAATAAAATGAAAGACAGTTTAATAGAAGAAATTAAAAATTACTATACAGATGAAGTAATAAATTTAGTAATATCCAATTTAGCAAAACAAGTACATTAAACAGAAAACACAAGAACATTGTGATATAGTTAACAAGAAACTCAAGAATTTAATTGATAAACAATGTCCTCAGAACAAACATCAATATCATAAATTATATGACCGAGTAATTAATTTATCTGATGTAAATTTAACAAAAGATGATTTTAATATTCTTAATAAAGGCATAAAATATATAGACAAAAGTAGTGTCAACATATTCAAACAAGAAGAAATTGAAAAAACGGCAGTAGATTGTGAAAATATTATACAAAATGCTAATCCAAATAAACAAAATAATTTAAGGATAGAAGTTAGCAATATTTTAATACAAATGAAACAAAATTGTAATAAGAAAAATCCAACCCTTAACTAAATTAAAAGAAAAACTCAAGCACAATAACTTAATGCTTAGTAAAGCAGATAAAGCAACACTATGGTAGTATGAATCCAAAAGCGCCTATTCTTTGAGGTTTAATTAAACTACACAAGATTAACAATCCAATTAGACCATTAATTGTATAATAGTTCTATTTTATAAAGTTTCTAAAATAATTTAAAAAATTTTACAGACTAATTATGAATTGAAACACAATGTAATGTTAAAAATAATATAGAATTAATTAATAAATTGAAAGAAATAAAAATTAATAATGATATACTTATATCACTAGATATAGTTAATTATTATTATATCATATCCGGTCATAACCCTTTCTGCCACCAATATACCAGAAATTTTAATTTCTTCATCAATATCGGAATGTAATTTATCTGCATTAAAGTTTTTTCATAGTTTCTTAGTATCCCATAATCTAATTGTTCTAAACCAAAAAAATATCTTTACCTTTACTAATGCAAATGGAAAAAGTGTAATAGACCTTGTAATTACCTCAAAAATTGCTCAACCACTTGTAAAAGAACTAAAAGTCCAAACTGGGGAGGCATATTCAGTTCATGAATATGTAACATTCAAGTGCTGTATGGAAATATCAAGAAGAAGTCTTATTCGAAAAGTAAATTACAACAATATTCTTAACAATTTTGAACAGGAAAGAAATAACTTAGTACAAAGCTGCAACTTCATAAATAACTATGAGTCCTGTGAAGAATGGATAAATTATCTTTCAAAGTATATACAACAACAAATTGAATCAAATAGTACTTACATACCTGTATCTAAAACAAACTACTGGTGGAATGATGAAATCCAATATCATAGCCGACTCACAAAAAAATATCGTTGTATCTTCCAAAGAACAAAGGATCCAAATATGAGAAAAATCCGGGAACTAGTTTACAAAAGTTACAAAAAAACTTTAAATTATAAAATAAAATCTGCCAAATTAAAGTCATGGAAATCTTTTTGCACAGATAATGTAAAACCATGGGGTCTAAGTTATAAAATCGCCTTCAGTAAGCTAAAGAAAACCAATGACATTCCCCTTTTTAAAAATGAAGACAATGATCAAATAACTAATACAAACGACAATCTAAAATACTGTCTCTCCACATTATTTCCTAGCGATAACACAGACGCTGACAATAGCTATCATAAGTCATTGCGAAATAAATTCGATAATTTTAAGCCTGATTTTAGACAAACAAATATGGAGGAACCCTCATTCATTAATAATGAACAACTAACAATGACTATTAAAAATCTCAAAAATAATAAAGCTGCCGGTCCTGATAAAATTAATAATAAAATAATAAAATTGATTCACAAACACCATCCAATAATTTTTGAAAACATGTACAAAAAAATTTTTTCAATAGCTTATTACCCAAAAGCTTGGCGTGAAGCTAGTGTGATTCTTATACAAAAACCGGGGAAAGATTCTAACAATATTCATTCATACCGCCCAATATGTCTTCTAAACACATTTGGGAAAATTTTTGAAAAGCTATTAAAAATTGAAATTGTGGGTCAAATTAAGCGAACAAATTTTCTAGACAGTAGGCAATTTGGGTTTACGCAAGGCCTGTCAACTGAACATGCAGTAAACTATGTAATACACAATATCCAAAAAAATCTCAAATGTAAAAATAAGGTAATCACTATAACGGTGGACATAAAAGGAGCCTTTGACAATTGCTGGTACCCCGCTCTGTTTAATTCTCTAGAGATATTACTAGCTGGAAATAAAAGATTATTGAACATCATCTACCATTACATAAGTAACAGGAAGATCTCTTTACAAGTAGGTAATGCGTCTGCAGGAAAAGAAACCAATATGGGCTGTCCACAGGGTAGTGTTCTGGGTCCACTATTCTGGAACATACTTTTTAATGGAGCCTTGAAATTATGCTACAATAAAAATGTAAAACTCTGTGCATATGCAGATGATCTCATTTTTATAATTTCTGGAAGCTCAAAAGTGGAACTAGAAAATATAGCAAATGATACCTTAATAAAATTAGGAAATTGGTTAGATAGTGTCAAACTAAAATTGTCAATTGAAAAAAGTTTTGTCACACTTTTCACAAATTCATTTAAATTGAAGAGAAACAACATTAAAGTAAGATTCAAGAACTCTATTCTTAAGGTAGTTGAATACTTTAAATACTTAGGTATTATCATAGATAACAAATTAACTTTCAAATACCACCTTGATAACATAATATTGAAAATGGATACCAAATATTGCAAAATGTTACGAGCCTGTCAAAATACATGGGGCTTCAGTTACAAGTACAGAATTGTATTATACAAATCACTGATTGAAAACACTGTAGCATACTGCTCCACTGTCCTACTAAACCGGCTAAAAGTTAAAACAGTAAAGAAAAAACTTTTTGGTATGCAAAGAAAATATCTAATAAACGCTTGCAGGGGATATAAAACAATTTCACACAGCTCATCTGTAGTTATTGCTAATGTACTTCCTGTCGATCTTCTTATGCTCAGAAGGGCAGTCATGTTTGCCATAAAAAACGTGGACTTCTTTCCATATCTTAATGAGCAGTTAATAAAAGAAACAAACGCCATAATCTCAAAATTCAACTTAAACTCTCGCAGTGAAACCAGAACTCAATATAACTATACTCTGAAAGCTATAAAACGACACTACTTAGAAATTTGGCAAAAAAGATGGGAACAAGATAATACTGGCCGACACACCCACAGCCTAATCCCCAATATATTAAATAGACACAATATTAAAATTACTCCTGATTTCTACACTACCCAATTATTAACGGGGCATGGAAAATTTGGGTCTTATTTATTTCTTCTTAAGTTAAGTAATGATGACAGGTGTGAATGCGGCGCAGTAGAAACTGCGAACCATGTACTATTTGTATGCCCCACTATGGACCATTTAAGATTTTACAATAAAAATAACTTTAACCTACAAGACAAATACACTGCTCGACAATTCCAATTATTCGCATTCAATGTAATGCATAAGAAATTCCATGGTCACTGAAGTTTTTGCGTTGTGAATCCGTGATAAAACGTTTACAGTAATATGTATAACGAGTGTATTTCTGCACGCGTACATATATGTACGGGGTGTTTGTGAGGAATTTATGCATATAATGTTATGTTTAAGTTCTGTATATGTATGTGTGTATGTATGTGTCATTATGGACAATTCGTACATTTATGCATCTAGTATACCTAAGTTATAATTTTAATTATTAACTAGTATAAGAAGTTATAAGGGAATACATGTATACTATGACTGTGAGTGAAACTGACGCACAGCCCGCGCAAATGCGAGTGTAAAAGTGGTTACTATATTATTGTTAACTATAGAGTATTGTAAAGAGGAGTAATACACTGATTAAGCCTAAGCGGTGGTGCAGTGTATTGCTCCTCTGTAAATGCAACAAGTTGTACATTATTAATTTGCATAATAAAGTATTAATCAAAAAAAAAAAAAAAATCTGCATTAAAGTTGCCGAATAGGTCGTACTTGAATAAATGTTCTTCATCCGCCATTTTCCATTTGTTCAAGTTGTACTTGGTTCGTGTCACTCCACTCCTCATTCTGTTCAAGGTACGTCACAAAGCAAACTTCAAATCATTTCCTGTTGGAAGAGATTCCTTTACACTACTAGCGCTTTGAGTTCTCTAAACTTCTAGTCTTCCAGACTTTGCAGAGTTTTACAGCTCTTCGACTGTACCTAAAATGCTACGTCTCGATTTTAATCTTCGGCCAGCAAGTCCTGTATAGCCATATAATGGATGGCGGTCATTGTTTATTTTTCATCGTTATTTTTTTGCTGCTACATTGCGATGTGGTGCAATGCAACTATATTCGTACAACTTGTGTAGTGGTGTTCCGGTCGAAAAATCCTATATATATAGTTAATATGTATAATAATATACCAACAGATGAAGTAATAAGATATATAGAAGATATTAAAATGAATAACAGTAAGTTTAAAAATCACTCTATAAAATTATTCAAAATTGTATTAAATCAAAACTATTTTAAATTTAGCGATAAATATTACCAACAAGAAGGATTAATAATGGATTCTCCTTTATCACCTATTTTAGTAGAAATATATATGAATAAACTAGAAAACAGTATTTCATGAAAATAATATATTTAAAAACAATATAAAATTTTGGTTAAGATATGTAGATGATATATTAATTATTTGGAATAACAAGTTGAAAACTCATGAATTAAATAAATTTGTAACAGAATTAAACAACTTTAATCAAAACATTCAATTTACAGTAGAAATAAGTAATAAAAATACCAATTTCTTAGTTTTAAGACCAGATACGCTATCTTGGTGTCATTTTAGACAAGAGGCTAACCTTTTCCAAGCATATTGACCATGCATCATTGAAGACAAACAGCGTAAATCTCATTTAAATATTAATAATAAACTAATAATCTACAAGTCAATCATTAGGCCTTAGATGTATCATCAATGTCCCCTATACACTAAAATTTCATATATGCATAGTGCTCTGCAGGTACCATATGTAAAAGACTATATCCTCAAACTATCCAAAAAAATTTTTCTCAGTTGCAGTGGGCACCGTAATAATTTACTTCCAGCAATAGGAAATTACGATTCTAGGGAATTAAGTATTAGATATACTAAGTATAAGCATCGACGCATTAAACATAATGTATTATTCTCATAACGTTATAATTTGTTTGCTTTCGTTTCCATTACTCATAAATGATATTACATATTCGTTATATAATTAAACCTATATTTATTATTTTTTAAATTACCGCTTTTCATTTGTGATGGTTTTTTTTTGTCTGATTTTTCCATCAATACTATTTATATCTTATATATTTATTATTTACCAATTTATATTGTCAGAATTTTTGCTTTCATAAATGGAGAGGACATTTGTTCCGGTACATTTATTAAATATTATTATAACTTTTATTTTAATATAATGCCAAATATACGCGTTTTTACATTTACATTTTTTCACATTGTAACAGAAACGAAATTATTTTAAGTTATAACAATAACAAACTTAGTAAAAAAAAAAGAATATTATTAAGCAAATGGTGACGACAAATATATAATGTAGTAGATAAATTATGAAACAAACCAAAAAATGCTGATGTATTGGAGAATAGTGATTTTATGAATTAACAAAACAAATT
The DNA here is from genome assembly GCA_032883995.1 of Coronaproctus castanopsis. Lineage (NCBI taxonomy): Eukaryota > Metazoa > Arthropoda > Insecta > Hemiptera > Monophlebidae > Coronaproctus > Coronaproctus castanopsis. Next base: position 159,508,099 of record CM065053.1, on the reverse strand, counting down.
AATGCAAAGCTTTCGACATTAACATAATTTTCAAGCATATACAAAAAAATTACATAAATTTACGTTAATGTCGAAAAGCTTTGCATTAATAAAATAACTTTTATAGTAATTAACTTTGTTTTTATTTTGTTTTGTTAAACCAAAAAATAACAATCCTCAAGATAATTATTTAGGATCAATTAAATATATAGGAAAATACACTTATAAATTCTTAAAACTATTTAAATTAAAAAGTACAACAGTATGACAGCAATAAATAATAAAACATTATTTAAATCAATCTGAAACAATAAAAAGAAGAGAATAAGGTATTACAAAAATTTAGAGCACAAAGAATAAACTGCACAAAATTCAATAAGTTTTATATAGATGAAATAGTCACTTTATGGAAAATACTGTAGAGAAGAAAAAACGTAATATAGAAAACATTACAGATAATATAAAAATTTTAAATTTAAAAAAAGAAAATTATTAGAAAAACACAAATTATAAAACATAGAAGTATTCATAATTTATTAAATAATATGATCAACTTTTATGAAGAATTAATTGTAAAAATATTCTTTTTTAGTAAATTAAATTACATCTGACTAGTTAATGTATATAGATATATATTTTATATTAATATTTTATTTTTTTTAATACAGCCCTTTAGGCTATCTATTTGGCTAAATAATTATCATCTTTAACTTAATGATTACTTAATAGTTAACTTGACCACTAAGTACAAAACGAGTGTGGAGTACGTATCCCATTGACTACGCATCCATTATACATAAATTTACATATTACAAGACTAAATCTATGGGGTGGCGTGAATTGATGTGACTGTCCAACCGCTGCTTGTGCAATTCAGCAAATTGCTTAATGACATTATTAATGAACATCATATTAAGATCAGAATGAATGTCATCGTTACGTAACGATAAGCATCAACTATCGCGCGTAAGATGATGTTTTGACGGCGTTGTATTATATCCCGATTCGGACTTGGCTGTACAGCCCCACAGAGCAAAGCCATAAGTCCAAATAGGTTTTATATTAATATCTCTGTTAATTTATATGTAACGATATATATGCTAGAAAATTACGTAATTGTCGAAAAGCTTTGCGTTTTTTAAAATAATTTTCATAGTGATTAACTTTGTTTTTATTTTGTTTTGTTAATTATTAATTTATATTATTAATTGTTACATTAAATTATGATATCGGAAACTTTGTAGAATCCATTATCTCTGTTAATTTATATGTAACGATATATATGCCAGAAAATTACGTAATTGTCGAAAAGTTTTGCGTTTTTAAGTGATTAACTTTGTTTTTATTTTGTGTTGTTAATTATTAATTTTATTAATTTTACATCATACCTAACGGAACGTAAATTTACAGTAGTACAAGGAGATACAACATCCGTGTCTTATGATATAGAAGCTGGAGTTCCTCAAGGAAGTGTCCTTGGTCCGATCTTGTATCTACTGTATACTCAAGACCTACCGACGGACGCGCAAACGATAACGGCTACATTCGCTGACGATACAGCTATCCTAGCTGTTGCCAGTAGCCAGTCTGACGCAACAAATAAATTGCAGAACTCACTAAATAAAGTGTATGAATGGGCGTCAAAGTGGAAAATAAGGATCAATGAAGAAAAATCTAAACACGTAATGTTCACATACCGTCGAACAGAGGCGCACTACCAAGTATACTTGGGAGGCGAACCTATTCCACAGGCTAGCTCAGTCAGGTATCTTGGTATGCACCTAGACAAGCGACTGACATGGGAAGTACATGTCCGAATGAAAAGTAAGCAGATAAAGAAAACAACACAACAACTCTATTGGCTTATCGGACGGAAGTCGCAGCTGGATGTAGAACACAAATGCTTACTGTACCGGCAGATTATAAAGCCAATATGGACCTATGGCCTGCAATTATGGGGCTGTGCCAGTAGGTCTAACAGAGCGAAGATCCAGGCCAGACAAAATGTGATATTAAGAGCGATTGTCGACGCGTATCGTTATTCTAGAAATGACGATGTGCATCGAGATCTACAAATTCCGTTCGTTAACGAAGAAATTGGAAGACACGCAACTGCCCACAGGAAGCGGTTACAGCAACACGTCAACGTGGAAGCCAGTCAATTGCTCGATACCGAACTAGACGTCAGGCGGCTGAAGAGGCATCACCCGATCGATCTAGTTATATAATTACAAAGTACAGATACAATAACAGAATGGCAAAAGTCATGGCCACTGGGCCATTGACTTTAAACCCATTGGCTTGATTAATACATTAACATATGTTAGATCAGGCTACACTCCTTTAAATTGATGCTTATTTAACCTGATAGGTTAAGATTGTATCTTTATCTATAATTTAAAAAAAAAAAAAAAAAAAAAAAAATTATTAATTTATATCATTCATTGTTACATTAAATTATGATATCGAAAACTTTGTCGCATCTATTTTAATTTAAAACTTTATCCAAAACATAAATAACATATATGTTCTTACCGATTTGTTTGTAACTTCTGCACTTTTCACATAAGCCGCCGCGAATAAATTAATGCCATTTAGTTCAATTTAGTGATTCCGGAACATACTCGCAATTTTAGTTAGACACTAAACTACGAATTTAATTTAATAACGCGTTTGTAAACTTAATTTACCGGTGTATTCGCGAATTTAATTACACTTTCGTATACGGATTTAATCGAACGTCCACCTAAACAGCTAAATATTTCAAAATGTTACACTTGTCGCCATTTTTATAATAGTACACTCCTTATGATACATAACCACATATTTAAATTTTTTAAACCGAACGAACAAAAAAGACAAAAAAGGAGAACCCAAACAAATAATAAACCTGTACCGCGGATGAGTGAATCACTGAACTGTTTACCAGTGTTACCATTACCACCACCTAATAACTAATATATTACAGTACTAATATACTACAGTCATTTCAATTTAATTATTCGAACAGGATAATCGTTTCTTTAAATTCGATGAAAAAATATTTAATTGTTAATATTCTGACAAATGTACATTATTGTAATTATTAAATAACATAAATTGACATTATAATTTATCACCAGATACACACGAACAATATTATATCTCGTTTATTTACATAAGTAAAATTACTTATTTTTTAAACAGATTATATATGTAAATATATATACATTTCAAATGATAAAATTTAAACGACGGACAATTTTTTGAGTCTTCAAAATCCAATTCATGATAAACATTTATTTAGTGTGTAGTGGAATTAAATACTTAAATATAATCTAAATGTAATAACAGTCGTCTAAAAACGTATGTACGAGTGATTAAATAGATCACTGTTAGAAAAATAGTCCTATTAACCAAAAGTACAAGACCCAAAACACTCCCGATGTAACCTCTGCTTCATATCGCACTCGGAAGTATCTTTCATGAAGATATGATTTCATTAGAGTATACAGGCAGTATGGGTGTTGTTTAACTTGGTATAATAATCCTGTATGATAAAATTTATCTAACACCTAGCCGGTCTTTAATAACGATATTCGTTGCTTGCATATGCGGCATTTCTACTTTTCCTAATAAATAGTGCTTAATTTCTTGTCGAATTATTATTGCAGCTCCAGCATGTCTTTTTCGTGAAGTATCAGGATGAGCTGTTGAGAAAAGCTACATAGATCTTTTACAAATGCCGTAAAAAGCAGCGAACACAAAATATTTTATACCAATAGATCTAAAATTGTCACCGAATTAGCATATTCATCGAATATATATTTAATAATTTTTTAATTGGGTATACAATTTAACAAAAATTACTTTAAAAATTTAAAGTAAAATAAACAAATCGAAGAAAAATTTAATTTGAAAAGAATTGTTAATACATTTTTTCGAATTTAAGAAAAAACTTCTTTTATAAAATAACGTTTGAATTTTTCTAAAATTTTCACTGCTTTCTTGAAAAGCGCATTCCTATAAGGGTTTCTACGTTAAAAGCTGTTACGAAAAAGACAGACTTGAAATATTCATTTTGATCGAATTATGAAAATTATTTAAGACGATAAGCGGAGTTCTCATAACCTAAAAGACAACTTATTATTAGTATTACGTTGAGGATTAAATTTCTATATTTATTTTGCAATATGTATTAAATCGTAAAATTATCATATAATTTTTTTATATGAAATTAAACTTCAAAATATTCGTGTAACTCGATAAACGAAGGTCCAACCATTATAGTAACACATTAAAGGGGCTTGTCATTACTCGCTAAAACTTGAAGCTTACAACTTGAAAAAGTTAAATGGAGGCACTAGTGGTAATAAGATTTCTATACACACGCTTTAACTGGAATGTTGTGTTAATTTTTTAGTAATTGCGCGCAGCATTATGAATGATTACAGCGGAAAAGTGTTTAATTTTTATATTTAACGGTAAATTCCACAATTAATTTTATCGAATGTTTTAATATATTGTTCCTTTGAAAAAACATTCTAATAACTGACATCCGATTCAATTTTATTCTTCCCTTTTTCAGAATAACCGCAATTTTCAAAATATAAAAAGAAAGAAGAAAAATAAAACATGTCGCGATAAAAATGGGAAATATATACGACGGCACGGCTGATATCGAATTAACAAAAATAATAATTTTGAAGTAAAGTATCATCAAAACACTAATGCAGTATGAAGAAAATAATCATGACAGAAAGAAATCGAACTTGAAGTCTTCGATGGAGTAGCTTTTTTTTATTAAAAAAATAAAAATATTCGATAATTCTCCATCAAAATAGAAATAGTAAATCTGAATTGTCGAATAGAAAAATAAATAAATGCTATTTGTATACGATTTCCATAATCCAAGTCTTCGTGAATAACTCGATTACAGTTAAGCGAAAATTATCAATAAATTTATGGAACATTAAATACAATGAAATACAACGACTAAAATATACAAAATGTCTGAAAACGATATATTCGTTGTTAAAATAATCGTAATACACTAAAACGAGCAAGAATTATCAAGAATTTTCCCCGCATGTTAACGCGAATAAATTAACAAAATATTAAAAAATAAAAAATAAATAAAACAACTTCGCTATATTAAACGTTATACAATCGTTTATTTTTTATTTAGGTAATTTATACGATAATAATAAACTCAACATGCCCATCATTCCGCGTTTATTAATATAAAAAATGTTTAAGTTCAAGCTAACAAAAAAAACCTCCATAAAGAACAAATGACGTTCAATCTTTTGGGTGCTTTCTCGTTTATAAAGATCGTTTGGAAGTATTCTTACACATTCGTTTATTTCGGAATAATTCCACCTACGAAATTGAACCGAATAAAGTATTCGTTTATTTCGTGTTATTATTAATTATAAATAAATAAATTTTTAGAATATCGAAAAAAAATTTTACCCGAGTTTAAACATAATGCAGTAATACACAAACAACGATACTATATATATATATATATAGATAGATAGATAGGTACGTACGAACGAAATATGGTAACCAATATAATGCGTATATACACGTGACCGCTATATCGGGGATTACGGAGAGCCTTCTCTAGAAATAAAATTACGCTTCTATATTTAATACTTATAAAAATTGAATAATTTAAGATCGTAATAACACGGTAGATTATTATAACGTTAAATATTTTCTTAGAAATTAAAAAATTGTCCGACTATTTTAACATTATCGATACATTTTTTAAAATTCAGTTGACTTTCAAAACGAGTAACATTTTAAAAGTCCGCGATATACTTGTAAATTGCGAAAATCGACAATAAACTAGAATACGTACAGAGTTGTTATTAATTTACTAAAGGAAGGAAAAAATTTACAGGCTCCTCAAACAAAATGTATATTTCGTATAGTATAGTCGTTAAAATAACATGGACACTTTGCAAAATAAATAAACGAACCTCGCGGTGATCGAATATTCGAATAATATAATTAATTCGACGTAAAATACAGAATAAATTATTATAAAATAATCGAACGACTTTAATTCCTAATATCCTATTTAAAACTAATTTTTTAAATTTTTACTTAGAAATTATTAACTGCGTCTCTGTAAAACAAAAAACAATAATAATTATCGCGATAAACCTGTAAAATATTTCTATTAAAGAATTTAAATATTAATTAACGCACACGTTTAAAATAATTTGGCTAAAAAAAAAATAATAATAATAAAATAAAAGAAAGATAAATCGTTACATCGAAAAAGACGTTATTCTTTAAAACCGAAAGAGAGAGAAAAAATAAACGAATTATTCCATTAATTAGGAACTGGAAAATTTATCTCAGTCTTCGCTCATATTACTTTTAATTAATTAAAAATGTATCGACTAATTCACGACGAGGAAGACGACGTCGACGATACTGACGACGACGACGAAGATGAATTAGTTGAAGACGTCGACGAGCTGCTGCCGTTTGAAGAATTTGAAGATGATGACGACGATGAAGCAGACGATGAACAAGAATTACTGGAGTTAGTATCTTCGTCGTCGAATTTGATCGGATTGACGTCAGTCCGCGAAACGCAATTTTCTTTAACCACTTCGTCATCGATCGTCATTTGCAGTTCGTCATTGGCACTGTCGTTAGTGGAACTGACGAAATCTCGGAAAATCTCTTTTTGGATGTTTTCAATTTGACCGCTATAATCGCTGACGCACGCTAAGCTACCGTCCAATAACGGTTCTTTTACTTCGACCGCATCATTATTGGTTTTAATCAACTCCGCCTCTTTTACATTTTCGACGGAAAATTTATCATTACCACCGACATTTTCATTAGTATTGTTATTATTACTAAACTGGTCGTCGACGTTCGATTTTTCGTTACGATCATCGTCGTTGTTACTACTTTCGATATTACGATCCTCGGAATGATCGTCGTCTGGTTGTATTCCTTCCGAATTATTAACGATTTTACTTTTCTTATGACTACTAGTATCGTCCTCATCGTCGATATAAGACGTTTCTCCGGTTTTAACGTTCACGTATAATCTTTTTAACGGCGGCACAGGAAGCGCTACCGATTGTTGTTCTTCTTCCGGTTCATCTTCGATCGTCGAAGGATAATATCTGGCGGTTTGACCGTCGTCCGCTTCTATACCGTTATCTTTAAACGCTAACATAGGATCGTCATCGGTCGAATGAACCCAAAATTCCCATTTATCGCATTTCATATAAGCTTCCGGTTTTATACCGCGTAGCGGATTGAAATGTAATTTACGATGTTCCTTCAGAAAATGTAGTTGCGGTACCGAATACGAACAATAATCGCACGTGTAAACGGCGTTCGGATTTAAATGACACTTCATATGATTTTCTACCGCGTCTTTACGCTGATTACGATACGGACAATACGGGCAATGTCTATAAGGTTCCATCGTATTACTACTATAATTACTATTAATATTTATATTATTATTATTGTTATTATTATTATTACTGTTACTATTAGACATATCCGGGCCGTTAATAACACCAATAGGTCGTTTCAATTCTTGCATTAGAATAACGGCTTGTTCGTCGGCCGTCGATAATTGAAGCGATTTAACGGCGGACGATTTAGTCGGCGAATAATTCGACGACGAACAACTAGCGGAAAACGTCGATTGACCGTTACGAGAATTATTTTCTACAGACGAACCAGGACCAGGACCAGGACCAGAGGAAGTTAATTGTTGTTGTTTCCTATCTAAGTGCGCCTGTTCATCGGCGTCGTGTTTACGAGCGTGTTGCGTATAGTTAGCGTAATTTTTGACCGAATAATCGCAACGTTCGCATTTGTAACGTTGTTTAGCTCCGTGTAACGTTAGATGAACTTTATACTGTTCGCGTTTATCGAAAGCCGACGGACATTTGTGACATTTGTAACGTTTTTCCTTCATTTTACCGTTTTTCGGATAAATAAATTTCGAACTGCCGTGCATTAATATACCGAATTCAGGATCAACGTGTAAATTATTATTACTATTATTACTATTATTAATATTATTATTATTATTATTGTTGACGCTTGACGAAACTTTACTATTATTAACGATACTATTCTGGCGATTATTATTCGTTTTTTCGTTTTTTCTAAATTGCTGATGATGAATAATCACCGGTTTAGGGGGTTTTTGACGAGCCGGTAAACCGTGTACCGCTTCGTGTTTAATCAAATTACCGTACGTCTTAACGGCGTAATCGCAACTTCTACATTTATGTCGTTCGTTATTACCGTGCAACGTTAAATGATAATTTAAAGCGACGCTTTTAAAAAATTGAGCCGGACATTTGTGACAAGCGTACTGTTTCGTTAACGATTTCGGTATTTTAACGGAATTATTACCGTTATTAACGGTAATATCGTCGTTATTATTATTATTATTATTATTATTATTGTTATTATTAGACCATAATGAATTAGATAACCAAATTTGAGTTGCGTCCGATTTATTAATATCGACGTTGTCGCAATAATCAACGGCTTCCGATCTAGGATAATCGGACGAAATGTCGTACATGCGACACATAGCGTTAGTACGATCGCGATATTCGTTCGTGTGTACTTTATTATGCGCCAACAAATGAGGATGTTGTCGAGCGCTGTACGAACAATAAGCGCATTTATACGGTAAATTAAGACTGTGAAATCGCGAATGTATTTCTAAATCTTTATAATAGAGAAATCTAGCCGGACAATCTTGACAGAAATGTAACATTTTTCTAATTGTTGTCGAATTAGATTGATTGACGTCCGTATTCAAAACAAACGAACTATTACTATTAGGCGATTGGTCGTTAATCGGAGTTAATTTCCGAATTAAATTGTTGTAATTATTATTATTATTATTCTTATTATTACTATTCTTATTCTTATTATTATTATTGGTAGTATTATTATTAGTATTACGATTTTTACTAATATTAGGATTGTTCTTATATTCGAGTTGTTGTTTCGATCTGCTATCGTTAGAATTTCGTCCGATTTTATCTTCTCTATCGATACGATTCATAATGTCGTTTACTTGTTCATCGTCGTTAGTATTGGTCGTTACTAGACCGTATATTTTCACATCGGCTTCAACGTGTAAACGACAATGCGACGATAGCGAAGCGTATCCGTCGGTGCAAGTAAATTCGCATTCGGTACAACTTAATTTTAATACCGGCGACGGAAAATTACTATTATTATTATTATTATTATTATTATTATTATTGTTATTGTTATGTTGCGGTTTTTTCTTCAGTCGATGATCCATCATCATCAAATCGAAATGGATTTTTTCGTGATTTTGAACGCACGTTTTAATGTTATGCACGTACGAACAAGTGCGACATTTGAACATTTTACATAAAGCTTCCTGTTTGTACACCCAGACGAAAGGTATGTCCGACAGTTTACTAGTATCTAAACCGGATAAATCTTCGGCGATCGTTCCGTAATCTTCCAGTTCGTTAGCGATAGCGGCGGAAGATGATAACGTACCGGTTGATACGGATGTATCCTCGACGATATCGGGCAGTTTGTTTATACCGTGCAATTTTAAATGTTGCAACAAAAGATGACGTTTACTAACGTTGTACGAACAGACGGAACATTTAAACTGCGAACCGCGCGATTTATGAAATTGTTTATGGTAAAGATACTGGCTCTTGTTGTTCGTTTCGTACGGACATCCGCTACATTTGAATCGTTTCAACGAATTTGACGACGCCTGCAAAGGTGTTTGAATATATATATATATATATATATATATATATATATATATATATATATATATATATATATATATATATATATTAGTGAATAACCGACTAATTAGTTACACCGTTTCTAAATAACCGACTAATTATTTGGGTTTTCATTTAGTTAGATTTACTTTATTAATACAGTGGTAAACACCCCCCAGGGGTACTATGTACCTCCTGGGATCCGGAGCTCTAACCAGAACGGGGCGCGTCCACGGGTGGTGGATAGTGGAATGACCAGTAGATATACTGGTCAGCTGCGAATAACCAATAAGCAGTCGCGAACCAAGAGCGGCTACTGGTGGAAAGTCTCTAGCAGACGATTCCAGTAGTGACAGGGTAAGGAGACACGAGGATGCAGATGGGAAGCTTGAGGACCTGTCCACTAAAAGTCTGCATAAATCCTATGACTGTCTCCCCCTCGGCGAGTTTCGGTCGCCGTAAAAACCCTAAACCGTTACCTCCCCTCAGTAACAAACCGCTGCCTTGCGGTTAGGATATTTATTCAAAGGCTAAGGGAGTAAACCCTGACAGAAAACAAAACTTAAATCCAGAAGCGTCTGCCTCCTGTGAAGCGGCTATCTGGTCAACGTCTGTTCTCCAGGTTAGGAGCGGTTGAATTTCCAGGAGGTACTCCGAAAGGAAAATCCTCCACTGTGAATTAGTGTTACCGGGCAATCATATTCTGGAGAGCCTGGACCAACATGCAGTGTTAGGAATAGCAAAAAATTAAAAACTAAGAAGAAATATTTCTTTGGTACCTTGAATGTGAATTCGTTATTAAGAGTAGGAAGATTAAAACAATTAATTAACGTTTTGGAAGAAAATAAAATTCAAATACTGGCTGTACAAGAAACAAGATTTACGGATGAGGACATAATAGATTCAGAAGGTTATAGAATCTTTAAAGGTAAGAATGGGAAAAATCCAATGAATAAAGGAATACCTCATCTCGGAACAGCTTTCATTGTTCACAGAGCAATTCTTGATTCAATAAAAGATTTTTACTCGGTTAATGAGAGACTATCAATTTTAACTTTCTGCTGTGCAAATAAAACATATACATTAATAAATTGCCATGCACCTATAAATGAAGACAATAGAAAAAATCCATCAAAAGTAGAAAATTTTTGGGAAATTGTAGATCAAGAGATGGCTAAAATTCCGGTTAAAAATGTGAAAATATTATTAGGTGATTTTAACGCTCAAGTGGGTAAGGAGAAAAAGTTCCAAAAAATGGTTGGAAAGTTCCCAGCCCATAAAAGAACTAATAAAAATGGTGAAAGATTCCTGGAAATATGTAATGCGTTTAATTTAAAACTAATGTCAACGGCTTTTAAAAGATTGCCCTAAGAGACAAATGACATGGAGATCACCTAACCCATGGTTAGGAGAGTTTCAAATTGATCATGTAGCTATAACATATAATAATCGGAGGGAAATTATGAATGTCAAAGTTAAAAAAGGGGCAAATGTGGAAACAGATCATTATTTAACCACTATCAAAATGAATTTCATTCCTGAGAAAAAAATTCATCTGAGAATGAATATTAAACTTTCCAAGGTTGACACAAATATGTTAATGTATAAGAAAAATGAATTTCAAAACAAACTGAATACAAAAATAAAGTCGGATAGCTGGGAAGAAATTAAAACGAAATTAATTGAAATATCGCATGAAATAGCCCCACTGAAAAAATCAATAAAACACAGATGGTGGAATCAACAATGTGATGAAGCTGTGGAGGCAAGGAACAAAACATGGAAAAAATGGTATTCGACGAAGAACGAAGACGATTATACTCAATTTAAAGATCAAAGATCCAAAACAGCTAAAATAATTAGGTTAACAAAAAGGAAATTTGAAAAAGAACAACTCGTTGAAATAGAAGAGAATTTTAAGAAAAATAATTTTCGGATCTTTTACAAAATATTCAATAAAAATCTCCGAAAATATCAGCCTCCTAATTTATGTTTTAAAAATGAGGAAGGTAAATTAGCCCTTAATGATAAAGAAAACTGTAGTATTTTAGCAACATATTTTAATAAGCTCCTTAATTGTGAAGAGCCAAAAGAAAAATTTCCAAGACAATTACCAACGTCTAAACATGAAGAATCTGTAGCCCCTAATTATCAAGAAATTGAGGAGATTGTGCAACAGTTGAGTAACAATAAGGCTTCTGGTGAAGATGGGATAATTGCTGAAATGTGGAAGATCGCAGGCCCAGAAATGATCGGAAAACTGCAAAGTGTAATAGAAAAAATTTGGAAAGAAGAAAAGGTGCCAGATGAGTGGAAAATAAAATTAATCCATCCACTGCATAAAAAAGGAAAAAAAGATGATATCAATAACTATAGAGGCATTTCACTATTTCCTGTGACATAAAATCTTGTCTAAAGCACTTTTAAACCGATTAGAAAGGCAAACAGAAAAACAAATAGTGAATATCAAGCTGGATTCCGGAAAGGTCGATCTTGCGTTGAACAAATTATGAATCTTAAATCGATAATTAGACATAAAAGAATAAGAGGAAAGAACATAATCATTACGTTCGTAGACTTTAAAAAAGCATACGATTCTGTCGATAGGAAGACACTACTCAACACTTTGCAAAAATTCCATGTGGATAATAAGACTATTACATTAATAAAACAAACCTTAACAAACACAACATCCAGAGTCAAGTTTCGAGGAGAAATATCCGAGGCTTTTAAAATTAAAACAGGAGTAAGACAGGGAGATTGTCTATCCCCTGTGCTTTTTAACTGTGTTCTGGAGAAAGTTATAAGGGAGTGGAAGATAGCGGAATTGAACCAATCAGATTAGGAAGAAAAAAATCTGGGATCGAGATTTCATGTCTTGCATTTGCGGATGATATTGCAATTTTAGCTGATAATTTGGAAGATGCAGTTATTCAGTTAAATTCATTGAAAGAAGTAGCTGAAAAAGCTGGCCTGCAAATTTCATATGAAAAAACAGTTTATATAACCAATGAACCTTCGGCACCATGTTATTTATCAACAAAATACGGAAAGGTTAAAAAAAGTCACCAAATTTAAATATCTAGGTGAAATAATTCAACCAAATGGTTTAGATAAAGAAGCGAATCCAACCAGAATACACAAGATGGAACAAGCATTCAATGTAACCAGAGAAATATATAAAAAGAAGTCATTATCTACAAATACGAAGATACGACATTATGATACTGTAATTAAACCGCAATGTCTATATGCAGCAAAATGTCTGAATATGAACACAAGAAGAGAAATCGAGCTCATAGAGAAGAAGGAACGGAAAATTATGAGAAAAATTCTGGGACCTAACATTAAAGATGGACAACGGGTATTAAAAAGCAACAAGGAAATATATGAAAAAATTGAAAAGATATCGGACACAATGAGAAAAAGAAGAATAAGATTTTACGGTCACCTAAAAAGAATGGAACCACATAGACAAACGCAAGCCATATTTGAATACTTTGAAAGCAATCCAAAGAATAAACTTATGTGGTTTATAGAAACCAAAAAAGATATATCAGAAATGAACATAAAAAGTGAGGACGTAAATAATAGAAATAAATTCCGAGAAAAAATTAACACATTTAAAGGTTTTGCTGAAAACGTGAAGAAGAACACCAGACGGAAGAAAGAAAAGCGCAGCACAGCTTGAAGATGAAAGAATATTGGAGAAGGAAAAAGAAAATCTCATGATCATTGTTTTTACGTGGTCCATAGTTGGCCAAAATCGAAAATAATAATAATAGTGGTAAACACGCCATAGCAAATTAACATATCCCTAAATGATAATAAGTTATATAACGAATAACATATATAAAATAAACTGAATGTATTTCTTGATTACAAAAAACAGTTAAAATCACTAAACTTTATTTATTAAGCAAAGTTTTTTGGCAACTACGCCATTATCAAGCTATATATAAATAAAATTATATATTTAATTTTATTTATATATAACTTGATAATGGCGTAGTTGCCGAAAAGCTTTGCTTAATAAATAAAGTTTTGTGATTTTAACTGTTTTTTGTAATCAAGTATAAAAAATCACTACATTCCACAATCCAAACTTTATGAATGTATTTCAAATAAAGTTAAAAAATATATTTCAATGGAAGAGTAACTAACGGATAACTTAGAATTGTATGAACGTTGTGAAGTAAAACACTCAGACAGATTTTAGAACCCCATTAATAAATTAAATAAATTTATTCTAGTAAAAACATAACTGACAAACGCCGTATTCAAAATCCGACTAATTTTCAATCGGTTCTAACGAAACCTACTAATATCGATATTTTCTGGGTTCCAAGTTACTTAAATCAAATTATAATTACTATAATTACTTTAAACTTTTATTATTAAGTCCGAAGGAAACTTTTGACAAGTAAAAAAAAACGCTATAGAATATTTCAGCCGAAATATGATTACTTCATTTCAATGGAACCACCAAAATAACGGAATAATAGAACCTACTTATAAATATTAGTCAAAATGTAACTAAATTCGATCGAATTTACGTCATCCGATCTAAAAGTAGTCGGTTTTGTATTCTAAAACACATCAAACACAGCGTATGATGTACAAATTAAATAAAACATTAAATTTACTCATATAGATAAAATGACATATTTACAAAATTTATAAATATATGTAAACATCGTATATAAATAAAGAAGAATATTCAATCAATTGTTTAATTACAAAATACATTAAAGAAGAAGTAAATGTAGCATTCAAAAATAAATATAATGAAACTGAAAACGAAAACGTTGTGAACAGAGTTACACAAATAGGAGCAAAACTTAAGGAAATATGTTTAAAGAAAATGAAGCAGGGAAATACAAAAAAAAAGAAGTCATGGATGACCGATGAGATCTTAGATATGATGGACAAACGACGTGTAGTAAAGAGAACAGTGGAATACTTAAGCATTAATAAAGAATTTCGGAAGAAAATTAGACAAGCAAAAAAGATTTGGATGGAGACCAAATGAGATGAACTGGAAGAATTAGGAAAAAAGCATGATACTGTAAATAAGCATCGTAAAATTAAACAGATTACGGGAATATATAGAAGAAGAAAACAAATGAAATTGCTAATAAATGATGGGAAACTGATAGTTGATTTAGAAGAAAAACACAGATATGGAAAACATTTGTAGAAAAAACATACAATGACAGAAAGAAAAAAGGTCATCAAAAAAGTAAATGATGATGAAAAAGGAGAAAAATATGAAATTTTGAAATCTGAAGTGGAATCTGCAATAAAAAAAGCAAAGAAAAATCCGAAAAGTGACTAACTTATTTAATGCAATATATAACACAGGGGAATTACCGAAGGAGTGGCTAAAGTCAATGTTTGTAACGATACCAAAAAAGTCAACGTCAAGCAGATGTGATGAATATAGAATGATTAGCCTCATGAGCTATTCTATTGAGATAATACATTTCAGAATTCGAACGAAATGTGAAGAAAATTTAGACAATACTCAGTTCGGATTCCGACAAGGTCTTGGAACTTGAGAAGCACTTCTAGCCTTCAATACACTCGCTCAAAAATATTGAGAGTATAGGAAGAATATGTATGTATGCCTTATGGACTATGATGAGAAAGCGTTTGATAGGGTAAGGCATGATAAACTGATTGAAATTCTGAAACAACGCAAGATTAATTCGATCTTAGAATCATTAAGAAAATATATTGGAAACAAATAGATACTGTATTAATAACGGAAAAGAGACTGAGGCAGTGGAAATAAACAGAGGACTTCCGCAGAGAAGAAACATTCAAACGAGAATGGGCTAAATACAACAGTATGCACTCTCACGTAGAAAAATTTATCAAAGATCCCCCACCTAAACGTCTCAGCAGCAGGAAACCAGCATGGCTGACGGCTAACGAGCTACAGAGCAGTGTCGACGCAACTACGAAATGGAAGGAAATATGGGTTAAGCAGACTCCAACAAACGGACAATTAATATCAAATCCGGCTAGCAGGGTGCCAGGATTTGGTCTCAACAGAAAAACATGGTGCAATTTAAATCGCGTCAGAACCAACCAGGGTCGTTGCAAATATTTAATGAACAAATGGAAACTGTCGGAAACGGAGCTGCGCAGCTGTGGCGAGATCCAAACGATGTCACACTTTATAAATTCGTGTAAAGTAAATAGCTTTAATAAAGGTCTGATTGGGCTACATTCACTAGAAGAAGGCGCAGAAGACTGGCTGTCGAACGTGAATTTATAATGCAGGATATCTCTAAATAAGCGCGTAATTGATACGATAATAAATAATAACAGAGGACTACGACAATGTTGTATCCTGTCGCCTCTTTTGTTTAATGTTTATTCGAATGAAGTATTTAAACAGACGTTGGGGGAAATAGAAAAAGGAATTCAAATTAATGGTATAAACAACATAAGATATGCAGATGATACTGTCCTAATGGCGGAATCGATACACGATCTTCAGGAAGTAGTAGATAGAGTAAACCGAGCAGGAGTACACCTCACCATCAATGAAAGGAAAACAAAATTTGGAAACAACCGTTAACAAAAATAAAGAATTTAAATTATAACAAATAGGATAGACTAGGAGACAGAAATCAGACACAGAATTATATATGCAAAAATAGATTTTCAAAGACTAAGCACTTTATTAACTAATCGAGTAATCAATATAAGAATCAAGCAAAGAATGCTGAAGTGTTATGTTCATTCCGCTCAATTATATGGCGCAGAGGCTGGAGCATACACAGCCAAGTCTTTCAAATATATAGCAACATGTGAAATGTGATTCCACTGTAGAATGTTAGATATCCCCTGGATATGGAAATAAGGAATGATGAAGTACTGAAAAGAAGTTATACAGAAAGATATCTAGTAGAAGAAATAAAGAAACGTAAAATAAGTTATTTTTGTCGTATAATTATAGGAAGCAAGTATGAGCTGTTAAAGCTAATAATTCAAGGAAGAATAGAGGGGCGAAGAGAACTCGGAAGAAAGATAACGACATGGTTACAAAATATAAAGCAGTTGACGGGGCTTGAAAGTATTGAAAAGCTGATGCGGGCTGCCGAAAATAGAAATATCAATGCTATAATGTCAACACACAGTAATGCGTAAGACACATGAAGAAGAAGAGTAAGAAAAAGAAGAAAAATATAAATATATATATATATATATATATATATATATATATATATAGTTTATTTAATACTATGTGCTGGAAAAGGGACTCGAGAGCAGCTTATGATAATAAGACAAATAATAGAAAAATGCTACACCCGTCATACTATATTTTTTAGATTATAAAAAGGCATTTGATATGGTGGAGTGCAATACGCTATGGTATGTCTTAAGAGAGTTCAAAATACCTGAGCATTTAATAGTTCTAATAAGGAAACTATATGAAAGAAATAATGTTTATATAAAAATGGAGGGACAACTCTCCGAATGTTTTCAAACAACAAAGGGAGTACGATAAGGGTGTATACTATCGGCTATCAGCGAATGGATTATGCGACAGGCAACTGAAGAATGGAACGACGGAATAACCATCGGACGAAAGGAAATATGCAATTTATGACATGCGGACGATACAGTAATTTTAGCGAGAAATTAACCAGAACTAAAAACACTACTGAAGCGTATAGAATATTTCAGCAAGAAAGCTAATTTGATACTAAATGGGGCTAAATATACCATAGTTACTATTGAAAAGCCGGGGGAATTGCCGCGACATTTACGTTGGTACCTGACATAGAGAAAAAGATAGAAACGACATATCTGGGAGCGTATACCACTAATAACGGAAATGACGAAACTGAAATACTAACAAGAATATGGAAAGATCATTCTATAAAAATAACAACAAAAAACATTAACAGAGTCATTGGTATTCTCGATAGCGTGTTATGGTTCAGAATCGTGGACATTAAACAAAACATTATGCCAAAACCTAGAAGCATTTGAAATGTGCTGCTATAGGCGCATGCTCAGGATTTCATGGATGGAACGTCGGACTAATGCAGCTCTCCTGAAACAACTCGGAATAGGGCAAAAAGATAGATTAGTTCCAGTAATAGATGTCTAAGTTCTTTGGCCATGTGATACGGAGCGATGAATTACAAAAGATAATAATACAAGGAATAATAGCAGGAAAAAGAAGCAGAGGTCGACCGCCGACCAATTTTGTAGAGTACATCCAAGGCATGACGGGACTGTCAATAAGGCAGCTAATGGAAACTGCACAGGATAGAGATAAATGACGGAATTTAACTGTAAAAATTTCATGATCGGTCACGACGTCTGAAAACAGACAACGAAGAAGAAGAAGAATATACGAATGTCGAGAAAACAATTGTGTGTGATGGTTCCTTGCCAAGTAAAGTTAGAGGTAAAAGACGAGATTAGTAACACAATCCCCGTCAGTTACCATGTGTACGAATAATGAATCAAATAGACACCGGAAAGAAAAGTTTATATGCTTAAGTTAACTAAAACACAAATAAAATATTATATTGCAAATGCGGTATGTGAAATTGTCTAATTGGGTCAAGAATCATAAGATATTAAGTACCACTCTTAAATTCCCCTACCACAGAAGACTCTCCGTAGTAAACAGCAGCGTATTGCACGAGTTCACTTTGGTTATAATAAGGAACTGAGTAGGTTTAATTTTACAGTTCAAAGTTCTAAGAATACGTGACGACAGTTAAAAATCATAAGTTCATCGTCATCTACTTCACTTATATTATACATGGAACACCGAGACCTATATATAAACTAGATCCAATCTCCCAAAATTGAAATCATAAATAAATCGTGAATCGTTTGAAAAGTAGAAACAAAAAATTAATAAAACAAATGTCAATAACATAACAAAAGAGTCACAGAACACGGTTTAAAACTTATTTTTTGTCAATAATATTTAAAAAATATATTTTTTAAAATTAACGTTTACTCTAGAATAATAAATAAAACCTAAAATTTCCGAATTAAAAATTAAAATTCATTATAACGCAACAAAAAAATGAAAAATTGTTTTCCGGTATTTTATATTATATAAATTATTCACTACAGCATTATATTAAACCAACTTTTTGGAACTTTAAAAAACATAAATAATATAATAAAAAGTCCTGCAATGTTATCAAATTTAAAAATTCTATTTTTAACTAAAACTAAATGCGTTTTAGAATACAGCTGTGTGTGTTACGATTAATCTCATCCTGATTTCGTACCGTTGTTTAATTTCATGACCCGTTTAGAGCATTTTTATGTCGGTCGATTGTTCCAACGAGGAAATAATTTCAACGGTGTAGGTTTTTTGTTACTTATACCAATTAACTACTAGTTATCAACTAATTTTATTATCAGGTTTAATAAACAAAATTGTACTATACCAGATGCTTATGAATTAATTGTAGTTTATTAACAACGCGAGTGTAAGCAATAAATCGCGCATTATTATATTAAATAATGCATAGCCATTATGAATATTAGGAATTTTAAGAAGTATTGAAATGAAAAACGATATGGTAAAATATTAGAATAAAAATTACACGGACAGTCTGTGAAACGTAATAAAAGATTAAAAAGAAACACTATAACAGCAAGAATTAAAAATAGATGATTTAGATATAACGTAGGTAGAAATGATAATTTTTTTTCAATAATAGTTAAATTTGTAAAGGAAAAAATAATAACAAATAAAAAGAAACAGAAAATTGGATGTTTTAAATATGTATTTATTAAGATTTTTTTGAAAAAAGGATCTGAGAAAAAAAAAGTTAAAAATTAAAAATGAAATGAAGAAATGCAGAGAAGAAGGAAAATTGCAGTAGTGAAATATGACAAATTAATAATGAAAAACGAGTTTAAATGACAAAATTAAAGAAAAAAGCTTAAATCAAAGTAAATAATATTAAAAATTATAATTGAAAGAGTGCGATGAAGGATATAAAGAAAGAGATATAAAGGCATTATTATTATTATACATACACGCGCGTGTATAAATATATATGTACACATATGTATGAGTGAAGGAGAGAAGACAGCAATTTTGAGAAATATAAATTAATCATATTGTATTTTTGGAGCTAATTTATTTTTCCTCCAACATTCATGTTTATTATTAAAATAGTAAATTTCCTGTTTAAACTACTTGTTTTATTAGAAAGAATCAGTTCATTATAATATCAATCATTAAAGTTTAAATAAATTTATAATGACAACTCTTAGAAGTAATCACGTGATGATTATACTGTTTAATAAAGTGAAATTTGTAAAAACTAAATTAATTTTAAATAACATACATCCAAATACTATTACATTCTCCTATTATATATATATATATATATATATATATATATATATATATATATATATATATATATATATACATTGCTATGGGACAACGCGAACCTTTCTCTCTACACTTATTTAATATACTAATTGCTTACAACAATAATAATTATCTACAACAAAAGTAATACCTCGTCAAACGCGATTATCGTAGCATTAGATTTATTATTTTCATCATCAATCGTCGTATAGCCTTCGTGTCCAGTGTTTTTTAACTCGGACAGTATTAATTCCGGATTCTGTACGCCGTGTATCAAAACATGATCCATAATGTCACTACATATGTTTATAATCACAATTAATAAAAAAAACAAAACAAAAAAAGAACGGCATTTAAGATATATAATATATAGATATAGATATCTACATGTATTTTTTAGAAATATAGAAAGATAAATACATCATTATAAGCGATTTAAAGTAAATAGAAATAAGCCGAACCCAAAATGACTTAAACGGAAGTCAACTACAAATCAAATACTGGATCACGAAGAAAAAGATAAGCAGTAATGATATTTAAGAAAAAGCATTTAAATGCGGCTTAGTGTACACAGGTTTGATCTAGCGAGTAGTCATTAAGTTTATACACAAGAAAAGAACTGTTATATATTAATATATACATACGGAAATTGACATGTGAATACAAACGATGAAAAAACAAGATTAAAATGAACTAACAAGTTGCACTATGCGTTTTAATGTTGCAGTTAATTTAATATTCACATATTTCTGTAATATCTATTCGATACTTTTCTAAATTCACGTAAAACATATCTGTATAATAAATAAATTAAACCGACTAAAGTAATATCTAATAAACTATTTAATAGTTGAATGATTATG
The DNA here is from genome assembly GCA_032883995.1 of Coronaproctus castanopsis. Taxonomy (NCBI): domain Eukaryota; kingdom Metazoa; phylum Arthropoda; class Insecta; order Hemiptera; family Monophlebidae; genus Coronaproctus; species Coronaproctus castanopsis. The sequence goes on along the minus strand of CM065053.1, from coordinate 159,487,085 downwards.
TTTTTTTCACATATTGTCTTATCCTTTTTCTAATTGAACAACCTTAGCCTTGTTGAAGTCATATGATTACTAATAGAGTAAAATGTGTTTTCTATTTTTGGCATTCCATGTCTTTCACTCTAGCCATTCTTTGCGAATTTACGAAATTTCCGCTATGCCAACGGACACGAAAAAAATAATCATTTTATAATTTATCTTTATCCACTTTTAATATTGTCCATTACTTTTTTATTTAATATTTCTGAATTTTCGTAATTTAATGGAAATCCTTTAATTTTCATTATAGTTTTTCCCTGCTATTGTTTGTTATCGCGTTCATTACAAACTGGTATCGTTTACTGTCGTACGTAAATTGCCGATTGCTCGCGAACACGAATATTCTCTGTCGTTTACTTTCGTTGTCCATATCATTTACGTTCGCGATGGATTCTCCTGACTTTTGTCAATTTTGCATGCATGCATACATCCTTTTCATCGTGCACGACTGAAGATGAACAGTATCAACAGTTTCTTCAACAAATGCCTCGACCGACGGTGAAATCGAATGCGGAGCGTTGTAGAGAACACCGGGAACATGTAGAATGTCTTATAGTCTCGCGGACGTAGCGTAGCAGTCGGCCACATTTTTAAAAGTAATTACATCACATTCATATTTTATTCTTAAAATGGCATAACTAAGAAAAAACAATGTGTATACATCGAAATATAACATTTCAAAATGAGGTGAAACAATAGTCGGAGTTCATATTATGAAGTAATAAGTTTATTATGTGGGACATTCGAAACTTGTTCCTCTTAAAACTGAATGTACGTACGTTTTATCATCCGCGTAAAATGGACAATGGCAACACTTATATTCCGAATCAGTTCGCGCTGTATGAAATGCCATATGTTCCTGAAACATCTGCAGCGTTGAGCTGAAATATCCACAGATGTTGCAAGTATGCATTTCACCTAAAATTAAGTGATCAGTATTTTTATAAAAAATAAAATTTTCTTAAATTTACGTATAAAACTTCTTGAAAATATGGAATAAACAAAACAACGGCACTCAATTACAGAAATCACACACACACACACACACACACATATATATATATATATATATATATATATATATATATATATATATATATATATACATACACACATATACACACACACACACATAATATAAAAAGAAAAAACTATTTAAATATTTCTTAGACACGTTTTCAGAAATTATTTTTGAAAAATAAATGTATAAATTTGCATGTGTACTAAAAAGTAAATATAAACAAAGTAAATACAGAAAATGTTTCCCCGTTACTTTATTTTTGAACTTCTAATTAACAATATTCTGTCCGAATAATATTTCCATCATCTTATGCAAATGAGTTCATTAATAACTTAATTAAATCCACATCACACTCAAACTTTTGCTGTTTAAATATTCTTTTAATCAACGTAAAAATTTTGTTATCATGACAAAAGTAGCGTATGAGAGTAATGGTATAAAATTACAGTTTTATAAAAAAAAAAGTTAATCTATTTATTATGTGAAACATTGAGTTAACATTAAATTTGAAATGGATAAATAAATTACAAATACTTCACACCAGTCATGATATTTAAGAGATTGTATTTTAAAATTAAATTAAACGAGAATGTTAAAGATTCTCGAAAGTCAAGCTGACACACAAGTTTCGTTAAAACTGTAAAGGAATAATCAACAAAGTAACACACATTTTTATTAAAACAGTCAATTAATAATAATCACACATGTCATCGTCCATTCTTTTAAATTGGATCAACATTAAATACTGTGTCTTAAATGATTTTTTAAGAACGAAAATGTTTCAAATGAAAACTATCCATAACAAAATGTCCCAGTAATGGATGGAGACACCCTCAAGTTAGTTATGTATAAGGAAGTCTATACATTAATAATTGAACTAAATATACCAAAAAAAAAAAAAGTGTAAATGTTATCGTTAACGAATAGTTTTCCAATTAATGAACTATAACTCACTTTTAAGGAACTCGTTAAAATTGCGATTAACTGTATAATTTTTAAGTAGTATTAAATCAAAACAAATTCAGCTTGGAATTTTAAAACTTTGTTTACAAGAAATATTAAAAAATTCGATTTTTCTAATTAAACTTTAAATAAACTTAAATAGATCGTCAATGCTTTCTAATTTTAAATGTTTAATTCTCACATAATGATTATCCAAATGATAATTGCTGTACAGTAAAAGCAGGTCTCGAGTTGTTTACAGTTAATTTAAATTCAACCGGTTTCATGAGTAAATAATTATTATTTCATATAAACATTTTTCACTACATTTCTCATGGAAAAAACATCTTACGAATAACTGCTCGGCTTAAATTTGTTTTGTGTTAAAAAAAGCCATCGAATTTTTAATTCGTTAACATGGTTATTAGATTTAAAAATTAATTATACACATTCTTAATTTGCAATAAGTGAATCATTGTTCAAGATTACAATAAAGTTACACGTTTAATTTTTATATCCTCAGTTTGTTAATAATTTACTTCATTAATAAACGAAAAAACAAAAATTACACGAATAAAGTTGTTTAATTAATAAAAACACGTTACTTAAATTTAACATTTTTTAATGTGAATTATTATCGATTGAATAAATATAATTTCCATAATAAATATCTTACCGTCAATTGTCGTAGAATATTCGTCATTTGAAAACGTACGTATTTCACGATTGGTATCGATATCGACCTAAAAATGAAAAAAAGAAACTTGAAACTAATATGAATTATATATGTATTTTTAAAATTATGTTATAAATCATTCTTTTTTAGTTTTTTATTAACGCTAAAATGATCTCATAGAAGTGAAGTTTTTTCTTTTCTTTTCATTTTCATCTAATAAATTGCGGTAGCTGTTAGAATCATATCTATGTAAGGCCGATTTATCATTGCCGGTGGAAGTGTTGCAGTACTCTTGACAACGTGTACATCGGCAGAGAGATGTGTAGATGTGTAGGCGTGTTAGCCTGATGAGATGTTTTTGTAGTGGTTTTTGGCGATGAAGCCCGACCGGCCGGGGAGGGGCGACCGACCATCCCGTTAAATAATGTTCGTTACTACGCGTAAGTAAAAGCGGCAAACAACGAACACGTGCCGCTGACTTAAACGCGTTGTAGAAGATCAAGAGCGGGGAGGACGGGCTAGCCCCACACGCATACACACTTCGACAGCAACAGTAATAATACGATAGTTGCGATATCTATTATAGAATAACAATAATAATAAACACAAGCGAAACAAACAGAATAAATAAAATGAAATTGGTTCAATCTCACCGATTGTACGATATATCTACTCCGATAAACGCCGTAATATACTCAACGAACGAACGCTACCCGAGATAAGGAATTTGTAAGGTCGGACCGATCAGTGAGTCCCATTCATATTCAAAAATCTGCCCCTACCGGTATTTATTCAATTAAAAGACAACTTTCTAACTCCACTAATAGCGAAAGTGAGGAAATCTGGCAAAAGCCAAAAAACGTATCTAAGATCACAAAATCTGTTCCTTCCGTTACTTTAAGACCAATCTATAAAAAACGAAATATTTTTCAATTTTTAGCAGACGTAAATGACGATGATAATATCAATGATAATAACGATGGTAGTAGTACTAATATCAATAATAATAATGAAGATGCCGAAATGATAACAATTGGCTCCAACACTAAAAACACTAAAAACACTAAAAATTTAAATTATTCGACTAATGTTGTAAATCCCAACATAAAAGTTAAGCTGCCTCCACCAATAATGGTAAAAAATATTATTAATTATAATAACTTTAGACAGTTTCTGTTGGTATACCAGACATAGATTTTTCCTTGAAATCAACGTTGTCAGGAGTGACTATTAAACCGTCAAATCCACATAGTTATCGTGCCCTTATAAAGGCTTTGAAAGATAATAACTATTTATACTATACGTACTCATTAGAAGAGGACAAAGCTTTCAGGATAGTATTAAAAAACCTTCACTGTTCCACTGATATCGCTGAATTATCAGCAGAATTGGAAGCAAAATGTTTTAATGTAGTTCGTATTACTAACATATTAAAAAATAAAACTAGGCAACCACTACCGATGTTCTTTATTGATTTGAAACCCTCGATTAAGAATGATGAAATATTTAAAATTACAAGACTATTAAACACAGTAGTTACGGTAGAAGAGCCAAAGAGAGACTCACGATTAAAACAATGTAAGCGCTGTCAACTTTTTGGCCATACTGCCAATTATTGTAACTTACCTTCTCGGTGTGTTAAATGTGCTGGTAAGCATGAAACTAAAATGTGCTCTAAAGCTACTGCTGAACCTGCAGTCTGTGCACTATGTGATGGAAACCATCCAGCAAGCTACAGGGGATGCCCTGTTTATAAGCAACAGACTACATTTTATAATAATATATGTGCATCATATGCTAATACTAGAGGGAACAACTACAGCAATTCTAATGCAAACTATAGTAACCCTAGGATAATAGCAAACAACAGATCATATGCAAGCGTTACCAAAGCTGGCACAAGCACAAATAATGATGAGAACTCACCATTCAAGGAAGTTCATTGGAACAACAGCAATAATAGTAATAACAGTAATAATGGTATCGCTACTATGACAAATAAGTGTAGTAGTAATAATAATAGTTCTGATTTATCATCAATGTTATCCTCATTCTTAAATGATTTTAAAAGTGTGATAACTCCGTTGATATCCTTACTAACAAAGGTCATTGAAAAATTACTACCTTAATGACAAGGAATATAAAAATTATTACTCAACAATCACTAGTGATCATGTTATGAAATGCTAATGGTATTGTTAAAAAAAAAAATGAACTGGAGATTTTTCTTCAACAAAATGTCATTGATGTTGTACTGATCTCTGAAACACACCTAACAAATTGCAACAGCTTTAAATTAAACGGATTCGTTGTATACTCCGCTCATCATCCAGATTGTTCAGCTCATGGAGGTTCCATGTTAATGGTAAAGAGTTGTTTCAAACAATACAAAAATTTTTCATACGGCACAGATGCTTATCAAATCGTTGCAGCAAATATAGAAACATTTGAAAATGAACTCACTGTAGCAGCCATTTACTGTCATCCAGGATTTCAAATACCTGATGTAGAATTTAACACCATTTTCAAAAAGTTAAGAAGTAAATTTATATGCGGCGGCGATTATAATGCAAAAAACAGTATTTGGGGTTCACGTTTAACAAACCAACCTGGAAGAAGATTAAACCGATGCATACAGAACAACTCCCTCGTTGTTCTCTCACCAATGACACCCACATACTGGCCTGCACATAATAACAGACTTCCAGATATCCTTGACTTTTTTATAACTCGTGGCCTACACAACTACAATCGTGAGTGTAAAACTATCATCGATCTTTCTTCCGATCATGTTCCTGTTATGGCTGTCTTAGATGTACACCCAAGGAGTATACATATTCAAGAGGGGCTTGTAAATAAAACTACTAATTGGAATCTCTTTTCAAACATAATGGAAAAAAATACAAATCTTAAAACTAAAATAAAAAACAAAGATGATATAGATTTAGCCGTTAAAAATTTCACCCAGTTAATCACACTCGCTTGCAATAACTCCACCCATTATGGCTTATACAAATTACAGCGAGACATACCAATTGAAATAAGGTAACTTATAAAAAAAAAACGTGCAGCCAGGAAGAAATGGCAACAACATCGCTATCCATCAATGAAAAAACATTATAATAAATTACAAAGTATATTGAAAATTCAAATCAACAAGTATAAAAATGAAACTCTTCAATGACACAAATTCTCCCTTCCGATTTATTTGCTTTACTTCAATCATATTTATCCGATAGATCATTTGTTGTTAAAATCAATGATTGTTTCTCTGAAGAGCATAAAATTCTATCGTCTGTTCCACAAGGTAGCTTACTAGGACCGTTGTTATACACAATGTATACAGCAGACATACCAACCAGTAATCAGACTATCTTAGCATCATTTGCCGATGATATAGCTATCCTTGCGTCCAACTCAGACGTCATGTATGCAAATACAGCAGTTCAAAACCATTTAGATCGGTTAGTTCTATGGGCACAGAGCTGGCGTCTGCTATTTAACCCGAATAAGTACGAACACGTTGTATTTACAAATAGAAAAGTCAGCTGTCCAGCACTGAAAATCAATAATGAAGAAATTACTCAAGCAAACTCGGTACGTTATCTTGGCTTAATTATGGATAACAGGCTTACATGGAGGCTACACGTGGCACAGACAAAAAGAACAATCATTACTCGTGCAAAATTGCTGTATCCATTATTAGGTCGGAAGTCAATTTTAAATTTAACGACTAAACGGATAATCTATCTTTCAGTGATCGCTCCTATTTGGCGTTACGGAATAGAGCTGTATGGAAGTACCTGCAAGAGCAATCTTCGAAGAATACAACAGCAGCAATCGAAGATACTTCGTACCATCACGTCCGCTCCTATCTACGTCTCCAATCGGACCTTACATAACGATCTTAGGATTCCTTATGTCGGTGACATACATGTACAGCAGTATAAAAAATTATTCGACAAGTTCGAGGTTAGCAGCAATCCAATCATCCGCAGAATGCACACATCGTGTCTTCCAGATAATCCGCCAAGACGTTTGAGAAGAAAGTGGTGTCGCGATGCTATTCCTATCACCTAATTGATTTCAGTCTCCCTTCTCCTTCCAGACGATAGCGTACGTCTTTTTCTCCTATTATTGTACCTGTTTATTCCTATTATCATTATTTCGTCCCAATCTCATTCCCATATTGTACATTCCTTCTTCCTCATCGCAGTCTTGTGCCTTAATGGAGGCACTTGATTAAACCTCTCTCTTATCCGTGATCTACGTTGTTAGTAGCACTAAGTGCTGGTACGATGTTAAAAAAAAAAAAAAAAAAAAAAAAAGTGAAGTTCAGAATAATGTACCACTCAAAAAATATTTGACACAAAAATTTATTAAAAATTGTCTTTTTAAATAAAATTTTAAAATTTTGTAGTTTTCTACACTAAATATATTCATATGGTGGAAAAAGTTCAATCTCAGTTTTTGAGGTATATTTATTACCGCCAAACTGGTGTCTATCCAACATTTTTAAGTTATAATATTTTATGCGATTTCCTAAATATTAAATCCTTGAGTGCTAGAAGAAAGATAAGTAAGTTGAGGTTCCTGCATGATCTTTGTAACGGTCGCATAGATGACAATTATTTATTATCTACAATTTCATTTATGGTTCCCAGTGTTAATAGTAGGTCACATCGTATTTTCTATGAATCGCATGCTCGTACAAATCTAGGTTACAACTCACCACTTTTATCCACCTTACGTCTATATAATAACATACTAAATATTTATCCACAGTTAGATATTCATTTCGATAGTAAATTTGTATATAATAAATTTTTTTAGACGCTATATTTCAGTTGTTACTTTTCAGTAAGTTTATTTTATTTTGGTCATATGTGCGTGCCTTGATGGAGAGTTTGTTTACATGAGAGTATGGGTGTATGACTGGTGTATTTCTGTTTGTATGACTGGTATATTTCTGTTGTTTTTTTTTTTGTGCTTTTTGGATGTGTGCTTGTATGTGGGTATTGTATTACATTAGAATCATTTTCCGGTTTGTATTAGTAATTTTTTGTTTTCAATCTAAATATTATTTATATTAATTTGTTGTGTGAGTGTGGTTCAGTTTTATTTTTGTTCATACTTTTACTTTATAATTATTCTGTAAGAGCGTACACTGTAATTGGCGTTATGCTGTTGTGTACGCCGTATTGTTTTGTAAATAAATAAATAAATAAATAAATAAATAAATAAATATTTCAAGTAACGTATACGTAAATTAAAATGTAATTAATAAACGAATTTATATGTGTCATGAAAACGTTTTAATCTTGACGATAGTTTAACCAGCAAAAGTAACTAACTATAGTCGTTTAAATATCATGAGCATTAATTAAATTTAACTTATGATCATATATTTCAAGGTCTCCGTTTTTCTTTGACACGAATGAAACAATATAAAATACTTAATCAAATTTCATATAAGTTTATAAAATATACATACGATTTAAATAACATTGTTTCGGGGCTTAACAGATTTTATAACTGTAATTTTAAATTGACACAATGATAGTATTGTTAATAGGAAGCCGAGTCAGTATATCTCATTCGAAAAATTAACAGCTGAATTTGTTTTACATGATGAATCAAAAGGTATAATTACCCGATTATTTGTTATACGTTGATGGTAATCACTGAAATTACCATTAACGGAATTCACTTTGCGACTTTTCGAATTGTAATTTTGAAAACACGGATCATCATGAGTTTTAACATGAGCTAAGACAATGGCGCGATCGTTTGCTCTGAAAATAAAGCAATAATTAAAATATAAAAAAAAGGTGTATAATTCTAAGAATGTACCAATATTTATAAAACAATTTATTTTATAGTTAAAAAAACGAACGCACATTTAAAACAAAAAATAACAAAATAAAAAATACTTTTATACCGTATCACCATATATGTAATAAAAACCTTCTAATTTCACTGGCTACAATAGATTGTTTTTATTGAATATTATCTTTTTTTTTTAATTAACTACATTATTTAATATAAACAGTCTGCTAGTTTCGCTGGCTACAAGTGTTTTCTTAATTCCTTTTTTAACACCTCATTTGTAATTTAGTGCACTACAACGGGTATTTCTTTGCCCAATAATAGGTGTGCTTAATCACGCAGCCCTTCGCAATAAAACAATAAACTTTTATAAACACTTCTCTAGATATTCTTCTTTTTACAAACTGAAGTAGTTAAGTTGATATTTTTCATCAATGTTTTACCTGAATTAATCACAAGTTTGTTTAGTGATACATACTTATGTGTACGTACGTTTGTCCTTAAAGTACCTATATTTAAAATAAAAAATACTTTTATAGCGTACCACAATATATTTAATAAAAACAGTCCACTGGTTTCACTGGTTACAACATAGCCTGTTTTTATTAAATATATTGTGATACAGTATGAAAATATTTTTATTTTACTTTTTTAAATTAAGTATACATCACTATATAAACACTTTTTGACGTACAAAAAAATATCGAGTACTATAAATAAGCGATGCGATTAGATAACATCACAAATATAACTCATAATAACTTATAAAAGAGGAAACATTGTTGCCGAGTATTATTGAATGAAACCCAGATCCTAGTAACAGTTTGACAAACATACTGCTTTGTAAAATTTTATAATTTCTTTCTTGTAATTCGTATTATATTGGCATGTTAAACAACATTATTATCAAGGTGTGACCATGACAGAAACACTATATTCCACAAAAACATTTATAAATACAAGAAAGTACAAAAATATATTGGTTTATGGTGGCATTATCTGCTGATAAGCATCTTGATCAATTTCGATTCTAAATTTCAATGATTAAGTTAGACTAGTAAACTAGACGCGATTTTGTCAAAATCTTATATCTTGATTACATGTCGATTCGAAATAATTACATTTGGACATAAGGCAACGGCGATTACTAAAGAATCGTTAGTTTTACACGTAAACATAAAAAAAATCAATGAACAATAATAATATGGAATTATAATTATACGATTATGCAGAAAAGAATAGCAAATTGAACGTCGTAAACAATTCTTTATGAAGATAAAAACTGTGTAAGAAAAACGATTATTGATTGAACGAATTCTCACTATAACAGTTAAATAATATACTTAAATATTTAGAAAATTTTGCTTTTTTTTTTTTAATTGTACCGGCACTAAGGTACCATAAACAATGGCGATGAATAAAGTAATCAAAATATGATTAATCTAACGTCTCCAGTGAGACAATTAAATTTACAGTGACAGTATCATCAAAGTTGTAGAACTTAATTATTGAGTTGTTTGATTATTTAGCATTACATAAGTTTGTTATTTAAATTTTATTGAAAGTATTTAAAATCGTTTACTCTTGTTATTTGAACCATTTATTTACCAAGTTATTGGAAGAGCATCTCTGCACCATCTCCTCCTTTTTAACTGTCTTGTAGGATTGTCACGGAGAGTAAATAAATGCATTATGCGGAAATGTAGGTTAATATTAAACTGCAATTTATCAAAAAACTTTTTATACCGGTTTACATGAACTTCATTGACATACGGTATATTTAGGTCATTATAAAGGGTTAAGCTATAGATACATATTTTGCTGCACATGAAGTATTTTCGATTGTTGACGCTGTGTTCTCAGTATACTGCTTTTACATGCAGTCCCACATAATTCGAATCAGTATTTCCAGATCAGAGAGTTCAATAAATTTTTCTTTTTAAAACTAAATTTAAAGCAGATTTTCTTCCTAGAAGAAGTTCGCGGAATCATAGTTTTCCTTGTTTGAGTCACATGAAACCGCCAGGTTAGCCGTCGGTCAATATGCATCCTGAGATATCTTACACAGTTTGTTTGCTGAATTTCATTGCCATGGATATAAATTGGAGGACACGTTACTTGTCTGTTAGTAAACGTGGTATGCTGGCATTTGGACGGATTAAATGTTATACGCCATTTATGTGCCCACTTTACAATTCGATCCACATGATTCTGAACTACTAGCATATTCTGGAATTGAATTAGCAGCTGGTATAGCTACATCATCAGCAAATGTTGCTAATATTGCTTGATTCAACATAGGTATATCCGCAGTATAGATGTTATATAATATTGGACCAAACAAACTACCTTATGACGTTGAAGCGAAAACTTTGTTCTCGAGAAAAGACATAATTTATTCTAACAGCAAATGTTGTTCCAGTTAAGTAACGGAGAATTTACAAAGGTCTGAAGTTAAAACTGTTTTAGTTTAAACAAACCCGAATGCCAGACCTGATCAAACGCCTGTGTTACATCCAGGAAAACAGCCTTTTTCCAGCGTTGATAATATCGCATCAACTAATCTATGATACTGTTATATTGTTGAGTGTTCCATACAAAATCCAAACAGACGATTTGAGATTGCATTTAGCGTTTTTATAATCAAATCTACACGATTCAAAATCAGCTTTTCCAATGCCTTTCATAATGAACAGAGTGATGTCAGTTTGTGGCTTCCCTATCTTATGCACCATGATTATAACTGATTTTTTTCATTGGCTTGGAAAGTATCCTTCACGTAATATGGAATTAAAAACAGCACAAGAGGACAGTTACTTTCCATGATAGATGTTTAAGGATTTCACCTGTGATTTTATCTGATCCAGAGCCTTTTTAATGGAAATTTTGGTAAACTTTTATACACTTCTTTTGGAGAAAATGATTTTATAAGCCTATAAGTTTGAAGTGGTTCGTTTAAGTTATCATTTATAACCAAATCACCACTGTTGAGATCCGTTTGGAATAAAAACTGTACTGAGATGTTCGGCAAATGCTTCAGATTTTTGTTAATCGGTTATATTATATTAAATGGCTTTTGAATTTTTGTCTTAACAACTTTTTATCTAAATAATAATCGGTTTCATTGATTTTATATTGATCGATTTCGTTATTTTTTTCGTACAAAATTATATGCTGGTTTTAGAGAGGGATAACGAGCACATTGCCACCGTCTTCTAGCTGCTCTAGTTTCCCTTATTAGTGTTCTTATTTTAATTAGTATGTAGGCATATTCTGTACATTTAGGTTTGCTTGTATTAGAATCATTGCAAGCATCCTGAATAAGCTTTGTAAAATTTTGAACTACCATTTCTGTATCCTGTGTGTTCTTTAGTTTTATTCTTAAATCTATATTATTTTCAATTACGCTAGAAAAGCGGCTCCAGTTGATAGAACCGGCACATGTTCAGGGGAAAGATCTATTACGGTTCGACATTCTTTACTGATACCTTTGCAAACCACGAATAATGAAGAAATCTAGGTAATTGTAATGTCATATTTTCGTATAAAAGAAACAAAAACCACACATTTACTAAGCCAATACAAACTATTCCGTTAAATGCGAGTCAGCAGTTATAAAATAATGAATTTTCTCGTAACGAATTATTTAAGTTTTAAAGAAAACCATTATACCCGGTGAAATTATATAACATCTTCAAATTAAATTAGTTCATTTAGCAAAACGATCAATTACTGTTTAATCCGGAGGAATGTAGCAATGTATACGGGAATCAGAAAAAAATATAATTTGGAAACGGGTTTACGAAATCTTGTCAAACTATACACAAGACAAAACAAAATAGTTAGTCTATTCAAATAACAAGTAATTGGCGAATAGAAATCGAAATTTATTTTTTCTCGCTAAAACACAATGGACAAATTACAAAACAATGTAATCGGAATTCCAATATCATTTCGTTCGAAATTATTGAAAAATAAAAATGTTTTTTATAATTAATAAGCAATTTCAGTCAGGGTATAAATATTTTTAAAAAATATATACATATATATATATATACACACCATCTTCAAAAACTACATTTTTACGCAAATAGTTTTATAGGACCACTATTAAAAACCTGAGCATACTCCGAATTAATATCATATCATAACATATAAAGCACAACTAAATTTGAGACAAAATACGATTTAATTATTAAAACCGTGTTCGAATAGTGAGCAATTTTAAATTGTTATGATAGTGATCAAATTTAGACATTCAAGGAAGATTTATACATTTTATTAAACATATACCATAAAATTTATTAAATGATTTATATTATATGACGTCAAATTGTTTCTACGTCATTCATATTTATTTTAACTTAGCATGTAATAAAATACATTTACCAAAACTGAAATTAAGTAACTTACCTGAAAGCACACTTCTTGCATTTCCAGACTGTTTTCTTATTACCAGAATCACCTTTAAATTTTTTCGAGCTGTTTTTACAAGCATTTATGGCGGAAGGAGCTGATGTCAACAAATGAAATTTTTTATCATGCGAAGTTGAATGTAACTGCTGACGTTCAGGTACAGACGCCGAATTATTTAATTTTGGTAAAGAGAGTGGACGTTTCATCATGCCGTTAACTTCGCCGTCAGGTTTGCGAATTTTCATCTCCACTAAATATTTATTATATTTTGTATAATTACGCCTTCCAGTTTCGTCCGTCATTAGTACTTTAGCATTTTCGTGGTCTGGATCACGAGCCTTCTTCAATCGTATATGTTTACCAACATCCCAACCCCAATTAGATTTGTAAGAGCATAATGAACACTCGAACGGTTTTCTATTCAAATGAGTAACTATGTGGACATGAAATCGAGATGCAGTCGATGCCCAAAAAGAACACTGCGGACATTTAAACACCTAAAATAAACACCATTCTACATTAACAAATTATGTAAGAAAAAAAAAAAACAGAAACATTATTTATAATAAATAAATTTTGAAATTATCCTTTACAAATGAGAATAATTAACTTAATAATTCAATTTTTTAATAATTTTGAACACGATTTGAGTTACGTACTATATGTTAATTTGTTGACGATGTGTTTAAAATTTCAAAAATATGTAATCTATACATCACCTTTCGAACTCAAAAAATGCAACACATTACAACTATGCTTTAATATTTTACAAGATTTGGTAAACAGCGAAACGCAAAAATCACAAAATTTTCAAAATTAACATTTTTAATATTATAAAAAATGCCGTCAATTAAGAAATAACTTTAGTGATAAAGTGATTTTCCCCTAAAAATGTATGTCATAAAAATATACCTACTAACATTAATTATCCCGAAAATTTACAATACGTCCATAAAACGAAGTTCTTAAACACAATGCAATAGTTACGTATAATGCATATTGCGTATATAGAAACAAAATATATTTAAGTATTTATTCACTATTCTCAGTTAACATCACTCAAACACTTTACAAAATTAGATATCTTTTAATCAGAAAATAAAGCAAAAATAAATAAATAAAACAAAAACAAAAAAAAGCAAAACGTTTCAAAACAACAACTAGAAGCCAACTATTCACGTCCAGAAGAAATAATTTAGTGCGTCACTTCTATTACAGAAAGCTAAATTTGAGGGAGCATACACACTTGCCAGTAGAATTGTGCATTATTTTTTCTTACTACAAAAACTTCAATTTGAACAAAATATACTCATTAAATTATTTTCTATACATAAATATACATGTGAAATTTTACAAAATGTCCAATCATTATTTTGATTTTAAAATTAAAATTATAAAAAAGTATTCGAGGTTTGTTATCAATACTATGATACATTCTGCCACTCAAGGGCGATTAAAAAATTATATATATGTTTTTAACTCATTCAAATTGAAATATAATTAAACATAAACTTTCTATTTTTTTTATCGATGGATTTTACAAAATATTTTTTTTTTAAATTAATTTCATGGGATAAAGCGTGATAATGAACATGGGATGTTGCATATACATCGTGTGAAATAACTATAACTGCCAATAAAGTATTAAATAACTTTATGAAAAGTTCTCAAAAATTTTGTTTGCTTCAATTTTTTAAAAATATATATATTTAACAAGCGTAATATTATATAGTTTATATATATATATATATTTTTAAATTGTATATTTACCTAATCGTGTTTATTACAATATAACGAAACGTTTCTATTATTATTATTTGACAATATACGTTAATTTTTTATTTGTTATAAAACTCGTCAGCTACGTATTTTTTTTTTTTTTATTTACAAACCATGAAAATAAGTATGTACAAGTTTTTAAGCTAACTGATATTTTAAATTTTAGTCCCGGCCAAAAGAATCGAGTGCGCCCTTAAATTGAATATTGTAAGCCTCACAATATCTAGCAATACCTTATTATATAGTATATTTTTATTATCGTCCTTCAGTTTAAAGGAAATTATAAAATTGAGTTGTTTTTTAATTATCTTATTATTTCTAGAATATTTTATACATAGACTGATATCGTATTTTCCTTCATCGACGAAAAAACAACACATAAAATAGCAAGAAGATTAAATCTAATTATCACTAGTAAACCGAATAATAGACAAGTAAAATTGCATTCTAATCTTCTTTACCAAAAACTGATAATAACAACTTTTTCCTTGAAATAATTTTACAAAGTAAGAAAAATGAAAAATAACTTCAAGTATTACATTGTGCGCATTCTACAAATTATTCATACAATGTTTTCAGATGAAATAAAAGAGAAATTCAATTAGAATAAGTAAAGTGATTTCATGTCATTGCGTTTACAAAAAATACATTTCGAACGAAAAGTTTTATCATTTATACAAAAAATTCGTTTACTAGAAATTTTATAAATTGATGAGCTTATATAAAAAATAATGTATTTTGAAAGTCGTATTCCGTAAATGACGTTAAAAATTGAAGCTAACAAAATGAATAAATTAAATGATGATGAGAAATAAAAAAATAATAACATTAACAAGAAACAATGTAATAATAGAAAGTAATCTGATTTTAAAAATCTATCTGAAAGTAGACACATAATTCGAAATTCGATGTTACGATGTAGGCCTAGTATCGAATTAAAACGGAAATACAATAGTCCTTTCGGTGACATGGAATAAATGAATTATCAAGTCAGTCTATTTTAAATACCAAAACACAATTATTCTTAATTGAATTTTAGATTTTATTTTTTATTATACACGTCGCAATCTTCGTCTAATAACAGAATATCGCAAATTTTTTATATAACGTTGTGGCATCCGTGGCATCCTAGCTTTAATAAACATAAGTACCTACGAGATCATATATCCAGACATCCATACGATATCTAAAGCAATCTCAAGATTAATAATATCGGACATTTATTTAAATGATCCGAAAATAAATAACATATTACTTTAATTTTATAAATAAGAAAATGAAAATGTTTTTATAATGAACCTAAAAATGTAACGTAAAAGTGCCATCTTTAAATTTTACTAATAAGGAAGAACATTCGTTAATTTATACTTATCAATTATAGAGAATCGTGTAATGCGATTTAAATAAACGTTTATTTACCTTTTTGGTAACAAGATTCGAACTTAAATCCAATAAACTTTCTGCATTACCAGTTTGATTTGCGTGCTCCATATTATTTTTCTCTCTTATCGAACCAAATCCGGGAGATATTTCATCGCCCACTAAACTAGTTTCGCTAGTAGCGATACTAACATTTTCATCATCCGGAGAATCGTCGCAGTCTTGTTCTTTTCGTGTCATAAAACTGTTCCACACGAATATTTTATTTTCTTCAATATTTTCATTTTCAGTCGTGTTTCCCTCGTCGTATTTTGTTTCTTTCGTCATTTCTTCATTATCATTTCGATCTTGTTTATCGTGTCGTATACTATCTATAGGAGTTATAGTAACTTCATCGTGAGTGTTATTATCTGTATGCGACTTATTCATGCGAGGACACGATTGAAGATGTATAAATAAATCGGAGCTTGTTTTACAACGCTGTCTGCAATATTGACATCTGGTCGATGAAAGATCAGCTCCGCTAATCATAGGTCCGTTATAGGTTACATTATTTTCTACGGACGTCTCTTCTTTATGATGCGATTTCTGATGGATAACCGATTCCGAAAGACATTTAGACTGATGACCGCAATAATTACAAATTAAATTACAGTCGTCTTCGTCGTTTATTATTAATTTCTCCTTTAAACGTTCAAAAAACGTGGCGTTCTTCCTCTTAAAAGAATCGGTGATTATCGTTTTTTTGAATGACGATAAAGAGTCTGTGCTTGAACTATCGGATTTGTTCAATCGACAAGATGTTTTACCGATATCTACTAAAGAAACGATATCCGGAGAACGTCTAAAATATTTGTTATTACCGCGTATATCTTCATCGTCAGATACAGCAGATGCTTTTCGTTTTCCGATCGTATTTAAAATATCAGAAGTAAGGGTAACATCGGTGTTTGACGGAAATCCGTTGGCAGTATTAAAAGGAACACCATGACTATTATTATTATTATTATTATTATTATTATTATTATTGCTATTATCATTATTATTAGTAGTAGTATTAAAAGTAGTGGTAGCGGTAGTAGTAGTAGTAGTAACACTATTGGTAACTGAGCTTTTGTTGCTATTTTGAATAGGAATTAAATTTGGAATAGGTCTTGCTATAACGGTATTGGTAGATGTTATCGCGCTAGAAGAGGAGATCGTTATGGCACGTGTAGGTGAAGTATAACTAAACGGAGAAGAACAGGCAGGAGTTAGCGTAGTTATGGAATTGACGCTAGTTTTTCTCTTAGGGTTAACTTCTAAACCGTGCACTCTGGTTTCATGTCGAATCATTTCGCTTTCCCACGCTGCTTTATAATCGCATACACGGCACTTGAATTTCTTCACATAAAAACTTCCGCTTTTGGTCATTATAACATCTTTCGAGTTTAAATTTCCGTTGACGGTTGATGACGTCGTCGGTGATTTGTTCATTACGTTCGGCTTCATTAGCGAAATTTCAACGGCAGCCATCTATAAAAAAAAAAAAAATAATCACATAAGTCGCGTAAATAAAATTAGATTTAATTATTGAAATTTTTAAAAAAGAAATTAGTAGCGTCCGGTTAAAATAGGAGAAAATAAATTTTGCGCTTTCAGAAATAGCCCTTAACGCACCGATTATATCGATAAATAATTGTCGAATAAAATTTGTTAGTTCGGCGGTTAATTTTCCGTTTAAATTTAACCGTACACTCGATTTTTCTTTAGCAAAACCTAAGCTGCAGCATTAGATTAATGCAATTTCTAAATAAAGTACCTTTATTACAATATAGCTGTGAAAGTTAAGATTACTTCTCAATCGGAATATTTATGTTTGCTTTAATATTATCAATCGAGATAACGCGCTTAATAATATTTCACATATTGCAACACTGTTTCAGCAGGACTAATTATCGAGTAATAATTTAAAATTTGGACATAAATAATCGTATATCAAAAAATATATCTGTCTGCCTATTACATATTAAACAAAAAGAAACAAAAACAGTCTTTATACCACATTACAATTATATTTATAAGCACAACAGTTAGGTAGTTTAAAGCATCATTCGAACGAAATGACAAAATTAACAACAAGCAAAAATTCAATATTTAGCATATAAAAAAATCGGCCTAGATAAACCATCCAGGAAGAAAAGTTAGAAAAGACTCGGGAAACGATGAACTTGCACGTCAGAATCAAAAGCCGAAAGCGAGTAAAAATATCAATCGTTCGTACTTCTATAATAAATAACACAGTACGTTCTTTACATCTAACATTAAAAATTTTTTACTTACGTATAAACAGGTATAATCTTTATAAATAAGTTTATATACGCAGTTTTTATTATTAATATTATTAACATTAAAGATAAATTATTTGTATTAAAAACTCGATATTATAATTATCTTTTTTAATAAACTATTCAAGAAATGGATAAAATTACTTTTTTCCGAATCAGTTCATACAATTATTCTAACCGATTCTTTTATTTACTGAAGGATGAATTTTTACTTGACAGTTTTCTCGTTTATCATTTACTTACGATAATGTTGCAGCCAGCGAAACTAGTCAGCTGTATATTTATAAATATAAATAATTTTTTATTTTATTTACAAATAATCGTATTTTAAGTGAAATATTTATTTAATCTGTAAGACAGACAGTAATTAAAGTTGTGCCAACCCAAAAAAAGAAGAAAGGTGAAAACAGCGAGTTCACGCTGACAAAAACTTTTTATAAGGTGCTTCGACCTTCAAAGCAAGTTAACCCTGAAAATATTAAAGTCAACATAAACAAGGAATCCGACTGAGAAAATTATTTCAATTTTCTTTTCTCAACTATATTGTACGTTCATAAGCTACTTTATTTTGATGTTACTTGTAGAAAGTCGAATGCAATCATAATTTCAACCAAAAACTGAGAATAAGCTATCATTTCACAAATATTTACACTATACACAGCGTAAATCACAACATCGTAATGAGAAATTTTAAACAAGGCAGTTTATACCGAAAAAATACAATTACAACATGAACCGAGAAAATTAAGTAATTCTCCCGAGATTCGATGTATAAATTAAACAAATGCAACCACGTACCTAATATATATATATATATATATACATACATGATTTCAACAATCCAAATTAACATTTGTTTCGGTACTGATAAAATTTTTATTTCATGATATTCAAAATGCATATCCCCACCACAAATTTATCGATAACTATTACATAAAATATTAACGTGGTTAATTATACACGAAGTTAAACCGAATAAACAGATTTTCGTCAAAATAGCCAGAAAATAATTTTAAAAATTGCGTGGCGTATACAGTTTGTTCAGATTTTACACATTTCGTTTTATCTTCTTTTAACTCATAAATATATAATCAATGGTAGAACAAAATCATTGTTGATATAGTTTTTTTAAATAAATGTATTTCAGTAATATTCTACCTGCCGAAATAACTTTAAACACGTTTTTACTATTTATTTAAATATCGTTAATTTGCGTGAAAAGTTCAAGTGTACAAGTTACTTTAACACCGATTTAATAAACAACTAGTAAAAACTCTTAGGATTTATTATTAGAAACAGGAATGAATTTTTCTGCCTGAACTGTCTCCGTTAACGTAACAAAGAATCATTTGTTAATAATACATGCTTGTTTCAAAAATATTAAACCGATAACAAAAAAAAAAAAAAATTTGAAAAAATTGTTAAATAATAATAACGAATATTATTATAATAACCATTACTATTTTTACATTTCAAAACTTATTAAGGGTTACAGGATTATCCGTAAGGATGCAAACTTTAGTAATAGCACGACAGCTACCTTTGTATTTAGCACTTCTTCTTCTTATCGTATAATCATCGGTTATATATAATTACACAAAATTACCATCATAAGTCTTAAATTTGCTAGCCAGTCTATGGCTCCGTCATTAAGATTGTGAATATAATGTTAAACCTACAGGTGCAACTACAGTCTTCCAATATATGCTGCATTGTTTGTCTTGGAGCGGACTTTATCTCTTCATGGCAGTTCGCGGTACATCTGAAATTTATTTCTATCTCTGAATAATGCTGTCTCCCGTCTAATTGCAGCTGGAGCCACTTAACAATTACGTAATTAAGTATAATATTAAGCATAATATAGAAAACACTTCGGAAAATTTTTACCTGTTACGAATAAGTTGAAGTGTAAGTTTTGGCAAATATATTTATAATATGGCGTGTAAAGGATATACTGAGCAATGGCAGAAGTTTAAGTTCTTTTATAGAATGTTGTCTAATTTTAAGGACAGGATTAGATGCATTTTTTTTGTTCCGAACTTTTACATAACGCAGTTGCCGAGTACACTTGGTAAATTTAATCCGTTTAAAATTGTCTTTAACGTACAGTACTAATAATAATACATAAAAATTAATAATAATAAATATTAATAATATAATTTAAAAAAAAAATAATAAAATACTAAATCACACGAATTTATTAGAATACCTATGAAAAGGCTACACACGTACAGTAATTCTATTATCACGTTACTAGTATATATAGATATATTGAAATATAATGACAAAATAAGTATACATCACTCGTCCATATATATATATATATTTATACACACACACACACACATATATATATATATCAAATATTAGAGCCAAGCATTTTCAGATTTTTTTTAAAAATAATTTGTAACTAGTCGGAAGTGTCTATCCAATAAAAGGCTTCAATGAAATTAGAAAACTAAAAAATCAAGGAACGATAGTACCATACCTTAAGAAGCGCTGTCGAAAACATACTGAAGTATAATATAACAACAATTCGGCTTAAAAATAAGAAATAGATCTCACGCATTCCGCCAGTTTGACTGTGGTAAATATTGAATAAGTCCAACTTCTATTGCAATAATATTGTGTATCTTTTACAAACACGGGTACTACATTTTCACCTTGAAATCGTTGTTAGTATATGGTAGAAAAGAGGCCATCTTATACACTGCGATTTGGCAGGTACTGATAAAATGAAGGCAGCACGCCTATATTAGAAATAAAGTAGTTTACGCAAGTGCAATGATGTAAAACAACCAACTGGTACGACTAAAAATTTCAAACTTCAATTCTGCTCTATTAGCGGGAATAATTATTTCACAATTGTATATATATACATACATGCATATATATATATATGATATATATGTATATATATCGTAGTCCATGCCGTTAACTATTACAACACACACACACATATATATATATATATATGTATGTATGTGTATGTAATGTTACGTATATTGTATACGTGTAACATTCATAATTTTCGGGTTATATACAGAGGCGTCAATAAATAAAACATAATTTACGAAAAAGTTCGTTATGCGTATAAATACTCAACTGGCTCGATTGCTCAATGAACGCCCTTGTAGTAACGCGCTAGCAAATTCTTGACATATTCTCTTTTCATAAACAAAACTGACACGTAAGTTACACATACGCCGATTACATTTGTATATATTATTTAAAGGACGGATAGCCACGATGTCAAAGGAAAATTGAAACCTATAGTTTACAAAACATCGTCATAATTGCCTCCCGGATTTGAAGACAATATATTTTTTGACAAAATAATTCTTCGAAATATTCACGGTGTGAAAAACCGGAATTTTAGCTATTCTTTGTTGTACAATAATCGAGTAATTAAGAGAAATCCAGATTAACATTACGGAAAATGGTCCAAACGCCGGAGGAAGGCAATAGCAAACCGTTAAACCGATTCATATTGGCTTTACTAGGATGCGTCGTTTGGTAGTTTTCCTATTCATGTTCATGTTCATGTTGATATGAGTCGGTTAAGAGGCATTCTCTATCAATCTTTAATATATATATATATTCGCCTCTATAATATATAGATAGATAGATAAATATATAGATAGATGGATAAATATATAGATAGACACAGAAAAAAGTGAAGGAGAAAAACTGATAGATATACAAAGTATTTCCATCGGTCACGTGTATGATGTCAGCCAACGAATGAATTTAGGCGCACGATTAGTTTGTAGTTGCACACATGATGAACGTTAAAGAACTTCTCTACTTGAAATAAAAATCAAGAAAGCAATTTTTTTTATTTATTTTTTCTTGGAAAATTTAGGTAAATGGAAATAAATGGGTCAATTTGCTAGGTATATTAAAAACCCGCGAACATTAAATTCATGAAATCAATTATATAACGTTTAAATTGATCTAAAATTAAAGCTAATAATGAACGAACGGGATGATTTATTAATGACGAATAAAGAGAAATCTACGTCTTAATAAGAATTTATTTCTTCTACCATCGATAGGATAGATAATTTCAAATTTCATAAATATGCCGAACTGAAAGTTATATGGAAATATGCGCAACGAAAATCGTAAAATCTGATCTGATTATTCTTAGTACATCTAAAAATGTGTTTTTTTTTTTTACAAAATCGAATTTTTAGATTTCGACAACTATTTTATAAGCGTTGTCACACTATCGTGAAATTTTCCGTTGGTGAGGGGAATTGTAATTGTTATCAGTCTTAGCGCTTTAGAATAACAAGTTTGTTTATTTGCGACTACTATTTAAAGAAAAGAAACACTCGAAGTAAGACGATCAAAAGTTGTTAGCAAGCGCTGGCTGTTGGCCATACTTCTAAATCTCGTATATACTCTCCTTTTGCGTTTGCACATGCCAGTCGTCGTTATTGCTGTTAGGATAAACTTTGGCAACTAGTCAAAATCGAAGCTACCTGTATAGTACACAGATTTTTCAGCGTACATTTATTATCGTACACAATTCTTAGTGCGTACGTATACGGCCGTGTAAAAAGCTCGGTTAGTGCGCGCGATTTGTTCGTATAAAAAGAATCGGTTGTGTTTAATATAAAAACTGAGATTAGAATTAGCCGCTCTCTAATAGACGGTTCTTTTGAAAATCTGCAACTCTCCGTTATTTTTAAGCAGCCCGCATACTTCGTCATCTTATTTAGAACAGCAAGATACGTGGCCGCCACCGCGTGTTCTGCTTATTACTACATTCCGACTCTTGCGCGAGAGATTCACATCGTGCAGAATCAATGTTTCACTTACATATACTTACTTCGCATTCGACAGTTCGCGCTGTTTCTAACTTTTCTTTATAATCCGCTAGATTCTCGTCCAGCTTTCGCCTTACGTACACGCAACGGCAACGTATTATTGTTCTATTATTAGCCGCGAGACTAACGCGATCGTGCTGATAAGTAGAATAATATTACGAGGAATTATTTTAAATTAGCAACATTTGCAGTTCGAAATTAATACGCGCAGTTCATGAAAAAGTTGTGAAAAAATAAATACGCTGACGATAAAATCGATGTGAAATGTAGAAAAATATTTTTCCGAATAAAAATAAATATAAAAAGTAAAATAAATAATTAATACCTTGTTTATGATAAATTCTATAGACGATGATCTAAAAATATCGTTAAAACGTCTAAATTAATTAATATTTGCTGGATACTAAGCGATTCTACACAATCATCGTCGAATACAATACCCGCAGTTATGAACTATCCTCCGTAGTAAAGAAAAGAAATTAAAATTTACTCAGAATAAAAAAAAATAATTATTATTTTATATTTTATATTCATATTAATAGCAATAGGCTGGACACCTTGTACCATTAAGGTTGTTTAGATGATCTTGTAGCAACTTTAAATATAAGTAAATACCGTTTATATATATAATATATATATATATATATTTAATATACAAACGTAACTGTCAATATCGGTGTTACAAAATTATACACCACACTGGACGCATTAACATATCAATTTAACTGAAAAATGGATTTTTAACGAAACTAAATTTATTAAATTATTTGGCTTATATATAAAAAAAATCTTTGTTAAGAACCAGCTTCCAAAACGTCGCCATTTTTGTAGAACACTTGTGTATGATATCCTATTTAAATGATAAAAACAGTAGTAGAAATATGTAATGAGACGTCATCTAATATAAGTTCTTCAATTACAGCATTCAAATTATCACTGCAAAGTTTTACACTTGATCCTTTATTGTATAAGATCTTACAGCAGGATGTACCTAATCAGTGTCATCTTCAATAAAATTAGGATAAATTTTATAAATTGAAATCGCTTATTGACGTTTTTAAAAGGAAGTACGTAACTTTATTTATTTCAGACGGCGTTACGTCACAGTAGTCACCGTCGTTGAAGTCTGTATTTTGCTTTTTTTTGGACGGTACGAAACTTATCGAATATCCGTGTATTTTAATACCAACAATCTACTCGATTAAAAACATTAATTAGAAAATACTTCGTACTTCTGTCGGCAGGCTTTTAAATAATACGTTAATGAACCCGAAGTAAAATTTTCTACGCATGTATTAGATCATTTGTATATTTAGCATTACAAATGATTTTTGCGAAAAAATTCCAAAAAGATGTTTTCTTTTAGTTTCATAATAGCGCGTATTTATTTAATAATTACATATTTATATTATGCAAATTCAAGGTGGCAATTTAAGTAAATTTATTGACACTATAAAAATATGTTTTTTCCTTTTTATGAATATATTGGAAATCTAAGTAAAAGTTCAATACTAATCCATATTAATCTTCAAATAACTGTAATAGACACGAATTTTCATCGGTAAAAGGTTGCGTTTATATTTTATATACGTAGGTGCGCGCAGAAATTTTCCAACAGTATTTTAGACGTTGCAAGTTTTTTTATTAAATATCAATGGTTACTGGCGGAAGGAAGAAATCATATTAATTCCAAGCAAATAGAATCGAATAGTCAAATTATACAACATTTTAATGTTTTCGCGGTACTCCGTAACGGTGTCTCTGATAAAAGCTTCGGGACACAGATTTGCCCCGCTTTTAGTTTGTTTAATTTGGCCGAAGTAAAAATCATACGAAAAGCCAATACAGCGCCTAAATCTTAACATAGTCTCCGAAAGCGTGAAACTATCGTATATTTAGTAGAGTTCATTATTCCGAATGCCACGGGCGATAATTATTTTGGATCACTTATGTTCACTAAAGACTTGGAAAAATTTTATTGGGCAAATTTTTAAAAAATCGCTTGCGTAGGAAGATGTTCAAAAGGTTTTAGATGTTTTGATTGAAAAAGGATACGTGTGTAGAAATCAAGTTACAGAAATATTCGATGAATCCACTAATTTCTGACTACATTTCACCTCAAAAAGTGGCTGGTTGGAATAATCTAGATGTTTCGACAGAAAATCGTTGGGTTTTAATATGGTAAACATTTCCACGCTAATAATCTTAAATATAATAACTTTTGCATTTTAACAGAATATATTTAACGTCTGCCCGGCCCAAATGGGCCAATAGAAATTCTCTTTAATGAACAAATTATGGACGTCAGAAAAACTCAGCTTCAAGCAGCTGTTCTCACAGTTATGTTGATAACAATTTTAAAAAACCTTTTCTTATTTGAAATTATCACCAGCTATATTGAAAGAAATAAGCTCGTCTGAGAAATACAGCTAACATTAATTAGCTATTCCTACTTTTGGAATTAGGACATTACTAACGTATTTTTCGATTGCAGGTAACTATTATTATTATAAATAATAATAATAGTAATAATGATCTTAATAAGTACGAAACATTCTTTTTTATTGTGATAATGTCTCTATCGCCGCAACTTTGACAACGTCCCGTTTTGAGTAAAAATAAAAATGGTCATTTTACTTATACATCGTATGAAATATTTAAAAAAGATTTTGTAATTCTCGATGTTCGTGAAAAATTCATACGTCGTAACAAAAAATAAAAATAAAAAAAAATCGTGATATGTATTAGCTTGCTACGAAACAAACTTCTATATCAAATGATGCTGAAATCAATTAGGTCTTATTGAGCCCCACTTAGAAGGTGTATTAAAAGGGCGAACATGTCAATAATCCAACGCATTCAAAGTAAGGTACAAATGTATACCGATCTGGACATCAAGTACCATAACAGAAATAATATCGGATGAAGCTACACTTGCGTAGACCTGAATGACGTGGCCATTCTGTTGCAATTACGAGAAAATTGCTGAATAAATGTAGGGAATATGTAATATCACCTGCAGGATAAATGAAGGAAGGTGAATTTCATTCAAGATTATTTTTTGCTTATTCGCTTGCCTTCTTTTTATATACGTTACAGACTTACTAGTGGCCCTAAGGGGTTAGTTGCAAGATTGAAAGAAAACAACAAAGCCCCCCACCACCGACAAATATTCGTAACAGGAATTTATGATTTCCGAAACGACCGTTTTTCCATATTATTATTATTATTATTATTGTTATTATTATTATTTATTATTATTAATTATTATTATTATTATTATTTGCTAAACTTAACTCGTCAAAACGCGGGAAAGAAATGTTACGTAATCGGTAATTTGTTCCAACGGAAACTTGTACTATTAACAACGAGGCAACTAACAAAACGTAAAAACAGCCACTAATACGAGAAAAGGTCAAACATTAGCGCGACGTACGTAAATAGATTCAACCCACATCTATCGGGATTATTGTCGAGGGCATAATACACGTATTACAGAGTAGATGAACGAGAGCTGTATAATGAAGAATACGAGAAGTTGGTTACAGTAATTCCACAATTAGGAAAAAACTGAACTGAACCGAGCTGAATTAAGCGGCGGTGGTGGTGACACAACGTGATTAACAATAAACGCCGGACGACACAACGTAGTGTATAGAACATCCTCGATTCATCGTCAAATCGCGCGCAATGTATATCGAAACTGTGTAAAACTTCAGTAAATTAAATTATCAGGAATATTCTTTTTGTTATAAATGTGTATTGCAATCTTAAACTAATGTTTCAATAATCAATATATAAAAAATTAATTAGTAATTGAACGTGTACAGAGCATGAGTTCATTAACAAATTTCTATTATTTATATACAGAAGTATTGTATGCGTAACTAAATCATTTGGATTTAATCCGTTAAAAACATCTGCTAGTGTGTCGAGCAAACGGGTTGTTTCAATATTCGGATGGTTATAATAGTCGCTTTTCGTGCTTGGTAGCGAAATCATAAATGACCTCGTCTACCCACTTCAGATTCACATCTGCATGCAGATCATCGTCGTTTCTCTGATACCAACCTAAATTTGAGGAATATTTTTAGACGAATCAAGAATACCGAGCAGCGAAAAAAAAAGAAAAAAGAAAATATAAATCGAAGTTATGTGTGTAAGTAGTCCTTAGCTGGACAAATTCGAAAAAAATAAAAATAAAATATTCGAAAAAAAAAGACAAGGAATCCGACAGAAGTTCGACAAACAAAAACACGATGTCCTCTATATGGTACGTGAAATTTTAACGCTAACAAAATTTTTCGTTTTCTGGTTGACGTGAAATATCTGAATTTCAAAAAATACTTATATAAATACATTGAAAATTATCTACAGTTTAAATAAAAAGACTTGTATAAAATTTATAATTTTACGTCAAAATGATATAACGTACGACTGTGTGAAATGGTTAAAACATATGAACAACGTGCAGAAGACTTCGTCGTTGAAACATCACTTAGAAACAGCATTAGAAAATTGTCTAATGAAAAACATTACATAATCCTTTAGAAATCGGTGATCGTAGTACGAAAGAAATTTTGAATTTACTTCGTTCTATTAGATATACCGACTACGAAGTTTTAAATTTATAATTATTAAAGAATAAATTATTTCTACGACTTACACGAATAGCAAATGTTTAGATCAATTTTTATAAAACGGTCGATTAACTAAAAAGAAGGGTACGCTTAAAAAAACTATTCAACGTCATATATATGACAACAATTGAAATAACCTTTTAATAAATGACATATTATATATATATATACAGAGAAAGAGAGAGAGAGAGAGAGAGAGAGAGAGAGAGAGAGAGAGAGGGAGGGAGGGAGAGAGAGGGAGAGAGAGGGAGAGAGAAAGAAACAGTCAAATAGCTCAAAAATATAATAGAAGTAAAAGCAAACGGCTAATTAAGAAAAGTAAGACCAACAACCCGATTCATGGATGTCATAATAAAAGAACAGAGCTATGTAAAGATAAAACATGCTGCCCAAGCCAGGAATTTATTGGTTAGCTGCAAGTCATGTTGTCACCAACGTTGGGGTTGAGGTGAGGAGAAATATAATGGTATAATCTGAAATAATTTCATTACATATATATATTTAATCCGAAATAATTTAATTATAAATGCCGGAAACCGCTCTAATAGAGCTATCTCATTTAACTGAAACAAGCAATCTAATAACTTGTATAGAAGTCGTTAATTTAAATATATATATATATGTATATACATACATATATATATATATATATATATATATATATATATATATAATATGCATTAATTCATTAACGAATTCTACAAATTGTAAAAGGCAAAAGTGTCAATAAAGGAGAACCGTATATATAGAATATAATGTATAATATATATATATATATATATATATATATATATATATATATATATGAATTAATTCATTAAAACTGTAAACGGCAAATGTCAATAAAGGAGGACCGTATATATATATATATATATATATATATATATATATATATATATATATATATATATATATATATATAAAATTAAGAAGAATAAGGCCGCGACACTTGTTAAATGAAATACACGTTATTAGAAAAATAACGGTCGAGAAATCCTCTGGTAAAGCAGAATCGACGGACGACTTAACGATCGTAGGAGAATCACGATTACCTTAATAAATAAACGAGGCTACTCAGTACGGTGGTAACGAGCTGACAACCTTGATTTCGAGGAAATCAACAGCAATCGTCGCTGCCTGCCGATGAAGCCATCGTCCAAGCAAGACGGTCAGACAAATTAACTTACGCCGCACGATGACAGTTCATCCGTTGTAGGTTTTACGTTGCAGACTTTACTATATTCAGAACTCGACAAGGCTAAATATCTAATTTTCCAACGTTCTCGGTAATAATATCGATTCATTCGATGACGAACGTAATAATACCGAGGCTATTTTATCGGCAATTGACGACAACGTAGGTACGTATTATATCGCAACGAATTTCAAATGAAATACAAGAATGGAATTTAATGTGATCTAATAGGTACGTATTCGACCGAATAGCAACATAGCGATCATCCTACAGATCTTTCGATGTAACTCATTCGTGAGGCAACTGTAATATCATCCTCCGTTTTAACGAAGAATTATTTGAAAATATACAACTTTCTATCAAGCGGCTTGGACTCGCTTTAAATGTTCAATTAAACGTGTACGTAACTACTCCAAAAAATGGAAATAATAATAATTTTTTTTTTCATTATTTATTATTAAATAACCTTTTAAAGAGTCTCTTAAAATACTAAAGCCAATCACACACGAAGAGGAAGTGAAAAATGATGATAAAAAATAACGCGACATTTACAGCTAATCGAACGCGTCGACATTTCCGAATTATGTAGTTAACCCGGATTTACAAAACGTCATTTCTGAGGAGAATTCGAAATTTTACTTTCTTTTATAAAATATTTATTTAAAAAAAAATCAATTTACAATTTATAACGATAATTATCGTCAATAATTCCATCGCATATATTAAATAAATAAATACCCTTTATTTCGCTAAATATCGGCCGAAGACCTTCCATCCATAAAAATACTAACAAGATTATATAAAAGCGTACATCGCGGGCACCTATAAATAATAATAGTCAGACATCGTTATCAACACCGTATAATTGGCACGTTATTTTCTTCAATTCTGTTCTATCTGACCTTAATCGTAACCAAATAGACTGTCTGAAGTCATTTGCCCACCTCAAATTTGCGACCAAACCATCCAGATAAATCATGTGACCAGCCCAGTTCCATCTGACTGCCATCTTTACAATTTTCCACATTTTGGTTTTATGCCTTATAGTTTCCGAAAGAAATTGGGTCAATTCTTCTAATTCCAAGTACAGATCTCTTCATTGCTCTCTGCGCAAGACTAATTTAGTCAATATGTGTTGCTTTCATAGATCACGTTTGACAGCCATACAGGAAAACTGGTACGATGCATTTTTCCAGAATACTAACTTTTGCTTTCAGGTTAATTTTCCCGCTTCTATTTTTTAGAATTCCTTTTAGACTCAAGAATTTGTTTCATGTTGCGGTTAATTTTTCTTGTCACTTCTTTGCCCATCCAATCGTCAAATGATAAGCACTGACTCAAATGAATTTCTTCCTGCACATATTCTAATTCTTCTCCATTAAGCCGAATTTTTTCTACTGTATTATTAGTAAGAAACTTTGTTTTATGAGTTTATATCCGAACCTACATTTCTACGATTACGGTGTAATTCTTCTAATATTATTTAAAGTTCGTTTGCCGATCTCGCAAATAGAATTATGCCGTCTGTAAATCTAAGATTAGATAAATATTGTTTATTGATATTTATTCCTTTAGTTTCGCAGTTGAATTTTCTTAAAGCGAATTCAACTACCGTATTAAATAGTGCAGGAGAAATCGGATCACTCTCTTTTGTTCCTCTGGATTGTTTAAATGTAGCAACTGTTTAATATTAAATATTAGATACGCAAATGTACAATCTTAAGAAGACAATTTAGATCGTATTAATTATTTTGGCGATAGAGCGGTAATGCTTTAGCGCTATCTGAAATCTCATAAGAGGCGAAAATGTTTCTGGGTTAAAGCCTCTAGCCAACTCAAATATCGTCCAATTGAACGAAACACCTGAAATCCAAATATAAACGAAATTCCAGTAGCGAACTTTGTTGGTACCTCTTGAGTACGATAATGAAAACCGAAATTAATATTAAGCAATACCAATGAGGGGTTTGGAAATGTTGTTCATCGGAAAGCGTAAAAAACAAACTCCTACGACGTTGTCAATTTAAGTGAGGTAGCAGAAGAAATAATATGATTAAATGGAGTTTCAACAGATTTATAGAGACAATCGTATAACAATATATGAAAATAATTAGGTTCGTATAAAAATAGCAAATAACGCTACAAATTAAAATAGAACAAAATACATAGATATTAGATATAAGTATATAAAATAAACTATTAGAAGAAAATAAAATAAAGTTAGAATATATACAAACAAAAGAACAGAAAACTGATATAGACTACATTTTGAGAAATAACTAAATTTATGCGTATGAAAAAAAAACCTCTAAGAGTTAGACATCGTGATGTAAAAATAATAAATATTCTTGTTTACATACTAATAATGATAAATACGTCTTTGATGTAGTGATTATATTTTTTAAACTGACACCTTAACGTTATAATTTAATGTTAGTACGTACTTTGTTAATATTGTATGATAATAGTGTAAAAATCTCGTTAATTCAATTTTCCAAATAATTTCAATACAGAAGACTAACATATCGCCACCGAACATACTATTGAGAGATGAAATTCTAAATTGAATTACGGAATCAAAATAAATTTCTCAAATCCGCTGAATTCTCAGCTTAGTAATGAAAACCAAAATTTATATATACGGGTGATAAATATCTTAAGATCCGCAAATTGACCTATGAAAATATCTTGATTTAACTTGAACGAATGCAAGTTGCGTAACACTACCAGTGGACCGTCTTCGAAAAAGGTTTAATCCCATATAACCGACACAATGTTACAAATAAAACGCACCGTGCAAAATTAAAGCTAGCAGAAAAAAAAGTTCTATGCGAGCTGCAGCATCCATAACTGACATTGAGTGTAATTGTGAAATAATTTTATTCCTGAAAAAAACAGAAGATATATAATTCCGAATTCTCCAGACAGTTTGTCCTCGTATTTCAAGATAAAAAATGCGCTTGGCCAAGATGAAAAATAAAGTTGTCCGAGATTGTACACCATCCGGCATATCTCTGACACGTTCGTAAAAACAGAAATGTTCACAGCGTCTGGATGAGATGACGGGGGGGGGAAACCTTGAGAATTTCTACTTAAACTAAATGAAGAATTGAGTTTGAAAAAATATATATTCAACCTTTCAGGAAAACAGTTTAGCTCCGACTTCCGACGGAGATGAATTCATTGTTACACCACCTGATGTGAAAGACGTCCAATTAAGCTTATCCTAATTTCTTAGTTTAAGAATTTCATATTTTATCCCTCACCGCCACTTCTAGACAATGAAGTAAGAAACGAAACGATGAAGTATTAAGAGTGTCGTATGATTAATCAGTTTAGAAGTACATATATAGCACCTGAATTTTATTTTTATTTTTTTTGGAAAATCGTGTTTTTCGGAAAATATATTTAGATAAGGATCACATAAAACACGGTTATACACATAACTATAACGATTTTAATCGTGCAGAATTTCATTTCATAAATTTCAGGAGTTGCAAACAAAAATGTAAGTTTTTTGACAAATATCACAAGCGGCCGGTTTTTAGGAAATAAATTTTGAACTCTTTCGATGGAATTGATTCTTGACGGAATTCTTTTATATATTATTATATATGTCCGGAAAATTCGATAGCTTAAAATCGAAACTGTGCCCGAAATATAAAATTTTAATTACATTTACCGACATATATGACGTAAAAAGCAAATTAATTTGAGGAATGTAATAATTTTTTATTAAAATAAACAACAAAGAAAGAAGTAAAAATCACTAAACATTTTTTTATGAAAAATTACAAAGCTTTTCGGCTATTAGGCCATTATCAAGTGAATATTTAAAAAGGTAAAAATATGAAATTAAAAAAATATTAATTTAAGATTACAATTCACAAAAATCAGCAAAATGAAAAACAGTATTAATAAAACAATCTGACAGGTATTGTTATATACAGTAATCCGCGGTAGTAATTCTAGGATGGATTGTAAGGACTGAAGATGTTAGTGATCTTCACAGTTTCTGGAAAGATTACACGATTCTTGACAGCATTTATGATATAAATAGTGTTTCGGAGTCAGTTAAACAATCTACGCTAGTGTATAGTAGCGCAGGAAAATTTTACCTAGTGTGGAAAATACTTTACAAGAATCTACAGAGGAAAAAGAAGAAATTTATACTTGTGATTTAGCTAATTTAGCGAAAAAGCAAACATTGTTTTGAGTGGATTAATTGCGATGCCAATGATCCAGGCTTTGAACATCTTCCTGATGAACGAATTGTTGATAGAGCATCAGGTATGGTATCAGAGGAGAGTGATGAAGAATAAAATGATGAGGATAAGATGAAGAAGCATGACGCAGCTCTGACATACATCGAAGGACTTATTCAATATGTGGAGCAACAAGGCGATGCATCGCTCTGCGATAAAATAGTACTGAAAAAAACTTCAATCTCAAGTAAAGAAGAGGTGTTTGATTTCGAAAAAACAAAAACAGTGACAGATTTTTTATGAAACCTACAGCTAACTTTTAAAACCTTTATTTTATAAATTATATAATATGTATACATATATGTATGCATGTGCGTATGTACATATTATAAATAAACTTTTTGCGTTGTTTTGTTGGCTTTTTGAAAATTTAGTGGATTATCCACGAAATTGGTTGTCACGCCACCCAGTACCATGGATAATCCGGAATCTATGCGAAACGCGTGTATTAAATATTATCAATTTTGTAACTTATCTCCCCCATAAATCCAGCATAAATATATATATATATATATATATTTATGTGTGTGTGTGTGTGTATTTAACATGAAACGATTACATTTCTTTACAAAACTTATTGATGGTTTAAAAGACTCTTTCTCATCTCTAACCATTCTTGAACTATCACACACACACCTATTTTTCTTCTGTATTGTACTGGGTTTTTTTTTCATTTGTTTTAGCTACACAACACTTACAATTATCTATTAAGTACACCAGTTTCCTGCACCTTCATCACAAATTATTTAATACATTTGCCCCGTCGCATAAGTACGGATTGGGAAACCAGTTAAAAAAAAAAATTGAATATAATTATAAAATTTTGTTAGCAAATCATCAAATTTTATTAAATGTACATATTAATTATTTAAATTAAAGGAAGCCAATTTACCTGACTATTACAACTTAAACACAATTAATACTTTGAACTTTCTTATAATCAAACAGAATTATGGAATTCCCGCGATTTTAATTCAATAAATTTGATTCAAGTTTTGCAAAATTTACCAAAATTTCTTTACAACGCAAATTTTTTTAACGTCATTTATACGGTTTCCTTCCACATTGACACCTCACATTCTGTTTCGTGTGCTTAGATAAATATAAATTTATATATACGTATATCTTTGTGGTTTGTGTATGAAGTTTATATGTTAAATTCAGACACACATTCAGATATTTTCATGTCAGATTAAGCAGCATTACAATGCGAAATTCGACCGAGCAGTGTTCCTTCCAATGGAAGGACGTCACCAAAATTATATTTAACTGAATACATTTTACACGAGTGATCGACTAATCTTCATCACAGATGCATAATGAATTAGTTGTTGAAATTACCCATTTCTTCAGATTATTGCCGAACTTTCCCATCTGGGTTTGTAATCTGTTGACAGACCTCTATTTAGGATTTGACTCAGTTATTGCTTCACAAACGTTCAGTCGTGCGATTCCAAGTTTAGTGTCAATTGTATTCGTTCTGTAACTACAAAGCTCAAACGGGATTTTAGACTTCTCTATTGTTACGAATACTCATGTAAGATATGACGATCATCATCTTCTCAACTTCAGCTGCAACGGCGATGTCTAATTACCGACGATGCTATCCCCGAAAAAGGACCATATAGTAGATTTCAGACACACCGTGATGATGATAATACGACAGCATTCATTTAAGGCAACAAACACAAGTACAAAATTGTACCCACTTTGTTCTAGAATTACATAGTACGGAGATAGTAGACCGGATATTTTTCAAATTTACACGCTGCGTTCTGTACGCGAGTGTACTGTTTTAAAAAAATTATTTATTTAATTTTTTTCCATAACATAATTCTTCCATTCTTAAAAAAACACATTAAGGGTGCGCGATACCTTTCTAATTCATGTCAAAATATATTTTCCGAAAAATAAGATTATAAAAAAACAATACCGAACAGAAAGTAATGTTGAACATATATTCGAAGCTGAAATAAGTTCATTGTTATCACTTTGAAAAAAAATGGCTAATAATTTATTAATTATATATTTATATGAAGCACGATGTAAACGTTCACTATGTGTTCACAATAAATTCAGACCGGAAAAAGTGTTGCGCGCGTTTTTTCAGACCATGTAAAACGAAGTTATAACTAAAAATGTCAAGTTCGACAAATGACGGAAATAGGCGTCTTTAATTTTTTTCTTCCGAAATGAACTTTAGAATTTTATGATCAGATTTTTTACTTATAATAATTCTTTCATAGATTGAAAAATAATTTCGAAAATATTCGAAACTGTAACCGAGATATCCATATGCGCGCTAGTAATAATATAGTACACTACAAAAACACGCGGGGCTGCATTGTGTCGCGACAACAAAGCGATTACAATCAGTTCCCCCAGTGAGTGTGTGTGTGTGTGTGTGTGTGTGTGTCCAGCTATGCTAGCGCCATATTATGATTGCCTCGTACGCTACTTACACTGTACAAATTATGTACAAGTAAGTACTCGCCTACCTCCGATACGGAGACGGCACTTAATGATGATAAACCGAGATATAGTTTTCATCATATTTACCAACACATATGAGGTAAAAAGCAAATTTCCTAGCTTATAACATGGTTAATGCGATCGAACTGAAATTTTCAAAGTACATTTAGAGAAATATAGAGAAAAAAACTGCGAAAAAAAAGAAATTTCGATTTTTTTTTAATAATTTATTTTTATTTTTAAATGGGCATTAGTGATTCCACCCAGGGCTGTAATAAATGGATGATATGTCTTATTAAATATTTATACTACAGGCTCTGATATGTAATCAAATATGATCAACGCTATTGTTCTGTGAGTTGAGCAAACATCTGAGATTAGTTAGGAGAGGGATTCCTTTGACAGGAATTTTGATTCGATACATTCCATAATAACTGCAGCTGAAAAATAAGGTGGTTTTCTTCGGCGATCTGATCTCCATCACAAGGATGGGTACAGAATGGCGAACGGGCTAATTTGTGTGTAAATAGAACGTATGAAATGTTGTTGCGGTTAAGACTTAGGCGACATATAATACGAATAAAAGAAATTCCATTTTCTATGTTGGCAGGAAGATTGAAGAACCAAGAAATTACTGGAATTGAAGGTTCACCTAAATTGTTTGACTGAATAACAATACTTCCAAGCGCGGTTCCAAAATTACTTGTGCGTAAACTTAATCTCAGGTAAAATGTCCCTAACCGGTGTATTGAAGTAGAATGAGCCATTCTCGTTGGCGCTTCTAGCAAGATTGTCTACGATAATACCTAAGTAGCTGAGAATCCAGACAGATTTTACACTGACGAGTTTCAGAGATAGATCGTAGATATTTCTTAGAATATCGTAGATTGATGGAAAACAGCGACTATTAAATGAGGAACTTGAAAAAGCTTTGAGAGAGCTATGTGAATCCGTGAAAATTACTACATTTTGACTTATATTAGTAGACGCGTAAAAGAGAAGCGCCCTAAGAATATTAAGGCACTCAGGTATAAATATTGAAGAAAATTTAAAATTTTATAGAGTAGTACTCAGGATCGGGCACGAAATTTCAAAAATTCGTCATTATTTTCAATTATCTAATACATTAGATGTATGCATAAAATTTAATCCGAAGCGTTAGAACTGTTTTTGAGATGCCCGAAATATATATACAAGGATTGATGTAACATCGTGACTAACCCATTGTATGTTGTTTTTGCTTGCAATATTGGCTAGCATTCCAAGCACTAATTCATGCAACGCACGTGTGAGTGCATAGTGGAGTGTAACTGTATTTTCCACGATAATTAATATGACGTGAAAAACTTTATGCCGCAAGCTGGTATCGAAACTTGGATCGTGTTGACTTTGAGAGCTCTTATCAACTATGCCGCACTATTTCCCAACGCGTGTGTCGTGGAACCTCATTAGGTGTATCGCGAAATTATATGAAGATAACTGGACTGTCAGATCAAAACCCGAACACCCGACAACCACCGGATTACAATTTGCTCGCATGGTTGGAATATCTAATAATACTTTTGTATTTTGGTGCACACGTAGAAACAGTGTATTAAAACTACTTCTGTTTTAACAACGTCATTCTATCTGGTTCGTATCAAAATTATTATACTTAAAAGAACGAAAATGTTTATTTTTATAAATCTTTCGTATTTTATAACGTACTTATTTAAATAATGGATCTATGACGATAGTACCGAACCAATCAACTAAAAAAGTTCGAATTTTGAAACGAAAATATAACGAAAAATACATCGAACTGCGATTTTCATGGTTAGATGATAAAAACTACCCTATATCAATTTGTGTTGTCTGTAATGAAAAACTTGCCAATGAACCTCTGGTTCCTGATAAACTGCAACGTCGTTCAGGTACAATTTTACATAAAAGTCCTGAATATGTCAAAAGTTTGTTAATATCAAAAGATAAAGTCCAATCATTTACAAAATATATCAAAATTTCCACTGCAGCGCAAGACGACAGTTACTTAGTTGCTGAATTAATAGCGCGGAGAAAACAGTCTCATACTATGGCGGAAAATGTAATTTTACTAACTTGTCGTCTCATTGTGAAAACCCCGATAGATTCTTTCTAAAGGCAAATTCAAAGCATGTCGGAAGATACTGAAAGTCAGGTAATAGAACATCTTAAGTCAGAAAATATATTTACTGTTTAAATTTACGAATCGACAGACATCAGTGGTAAAGCGCAATTAATGTCATTCATTAGAATTCGAATTAATAACGAAATGAGTAGTCAGTTTTGCAAAAAAAATCCCGAAAAGAACAACTGATATATTTTTCAAATAACAGACAATTATATGGAAGGTTATCATTTAAATCGGAAATTTCGCATTGGTGTACTGATGGTGCAAAATCTATGACAGGTTCGATAAAAGGTTTTGTTACAAGAAACCAACCCAGATATTATTTTTATTCATTGTTTTTTACATCGAGAGAATTTAATTTAGAAATGTATTATCGGTGACTTGCAAATAGTTCTACAGCAATAAAAATGGTCAATTTGATTAAAAGTAAACCTAAAAAAAATGTGTATATTTGATCAATTATGTAAATCTACGGAAACAGATCATGAAGTGTCGTTATTACATACAGAAGTGCGATGGCTGTCGAAAGAAAAAGTATTAACACGGTAGTACGAGTTACGGGAAGAATTGCTGGTTTATTTGACAGTTGAAGAAAGCGAGTACAGTGATTATCTGAATAACGATATGTGGTGTTCAAAGTTGTTAGTCACCTGAAGAAATTAAATTTAATTATCCACGAAAAAGTGGAAAATATTTTAATATCAACTGACAAAATTAAAGCATTTCAAAAACTAAATATATCAATGAAATATTAAAATTAATAACGGAATCAATTACTAGTTTAGGAAATAAAATTCCATATTTTCCTTTTTTTGGATAATCATGAATATAATCGGACAAGAAATCTTTTTACAACTAGTGAAAATTCAAAATCCAATTACAAATCTTTTAGCATTAATGAAGGAGAAGAATATATTGAAATGAGAATTGATAGAAATTTAAAAATAAGTTCCAATGAAAAAAATCGTAACCAAATTTTGAATAAAAATTAAATCTGAATATCTGAATATATCAGAAAAAACGTTAAAAATTTTGTAGCCATTTTCAACTTCTTATATTTGTGAATAAGCATATTCATCTATGATCAAAATTAAAAATGAAAACCCAGAAAAATTACTTTCTCTGAAACAATAACCCCAGAGTTTCCTTGTCTATACAATTCGACCCAGAATTAAGAAATTGTGCGAGCAACAACAAACACAAATATCACATTAGATCCATCATTCGCTTATTTTTTTAACTATTTTCTGTGTGTGATTGATTTGTAAATAAGTACATATAAGAACATGTTGCATATACATACAAATGTACATATATTTTCTTTTAAAGTTAAATAAATATGTTAGAATTAATGAGAATGTTTTTTTACCCCCAGCAATTTTAATCTATCGGGAGAAATATAATAATACAAAACTGATGTCGCTGATAAAAAAGGTTTAAAAACACTGAACTAGCATTTATATATATATATATATATATATATATATATATATATATATATATATATATATATATATATATATGAGAGATAGAATCCAGTGTATGCATTTTTTTTTTACTGAAATCAGCCCTACTTTAACTCTGCAAACGAGCCTGCAGATTAAGCATGTTGATCGATCTTGAATTCATTTTAATTGAATTATTCATATTTTACATAATTTTATCACGCTCAATTCTATCCACTACTTCCTTTTGACAGCTATAGTTTCCCATTTGTTTCCATTTTGGAATATTTCATCAATTCTGCAAACTGATCTTTAGAACGTCTTCGAGGTTTTTTACCAGTTACGAGTATATTATTGGTATTCTTGAATTTCCTCTGCGTACAATGTGTGCTCGTTTACTTAGTACATAGCTTGCACGTCGTAGTACTTCTTTATTAGAAACAAAGTTCGTCCAGTAAATAACGCAATATATCCCACAAACAACGAATCAATACTTGACTACTAAAAATAGTTGAAATCACTAAATTTATTTAATTATGCGAAGCTTTTCGGCAATTACGCCATTGTCAAGCTATATACAATTAAAATTAATTAATATAAAATCATAACATATTAATTTAAAACTAAGTTTACAATTTTACACAAAAATGAATTATGAATACTTAAGACTAAAATTGTAAACTTAGTTTTAAATTAATATGTTATGATTTTATATTAATTAATTTTAATTGTATATAGCTTGACAATGGCGTAATTGCCGAAAAGCTTCGCATAATTAAATAAATTTAGTGATTTCAACTATTTTTAGTAATCAAGTATAAATAAAATCACTACATTCCACAATCAAAACTTTAACGAATCAATAGCTTCGAAATGTGGGTATGGCGACGTATGCTACGAATGGACTGGACAGCGAAGCGAACGAACTTCTAAATTTTGAATAAACTGGACGTTAAGCGTAGGATATCTAGTGATATTTCCTTATGGATGTTGCGTTTTTACGGTCATATCATGCGCAGCGAACATTCGATGCTGCGAGAAATAATTGGTGGAAGAATTCAGAGGACTCGTCCACACAGCAGGATAAACATCAGATGGACAGATACCATTCGGAACGTTTTAAAGAAATCGATTACAGGATGGCTGCAAATCGAACAGAGTGGCGAAAAGAAACTGAAAAGCCTGTAGTGTAATGGTCAAGACATTATTTTGGG
Organism: Coronaproctus castanopsis; assembly: GCA_032883995.1. Taxonomy (NCBI): domain Eukaryota; kingdom Metazoa; phylum Arthropoda; class Insecta; order Hemiptera; family Monophlebidae; genus Coronaproctus; species Coronaproctus castanopsis. Next base: position 159,446,461 of record CM065053.1, on the reverse strand, counting down.
GAATTAAGAGCACAGAATAAGAGATCCCGTAATAAACATTGTCGAAGTTATTCTAATGTTTTTATATGCTTTCCGTATACCGTCCAACCTGCGCAACCCTATGTAAAGTAGGAGCTTTGTATACCATATGTTTTGTACCCAAAGATAAATCTTTATTATAGGAAAAGCTCGTTTTCCCAGCATGACCATTTTAGCGGAAGCTTTACAGAATTTATGTTCAATTTCAATATTCCAGAGTCCTGATTCGACAATCATGCTTCCAAGATACGAGAAATTTTCAAACGCTTCTATATCTGTTCCCGGTGTCCACAGTGCCTTTACTACCAGCTTAATCTTTTCGATATTAACGTCTAATCCTATAGCTGTGTATATAGAATTTAAAGACCGCGCAATTTACTCACACTATGAACGTTACATAATCATCATTGTAGTGCGTGTCCGATAAATAATGTGCGAGACTTATATTTTGATTTTAATCGTTGTAATCTCGAAAGATCTTCGCTATATCGATATCATATCTCGATGTTACACTCTTGTATTTGTTCATCTATAATGTGCATTATGGTGTCTTCTCTAAAACAAATAAATAATGTCGGTGCGAAAAGAGCAGACTTTATTGGACCGGTGTCGGAATAAAATTTTATTCGCCGCTTTACTAGGGCATCTAAATTTTTTACGAAACTCTAGTCAAACGCTTTTGTAATATCGATAAATAATAAGAATTGGATTGTTCTATATATTTCTCTTGTATTTGGCTAATATAAATATCATATCTGCAGTTCCATTTCTTGAAATATTATATATATATATATATATATATATATATATATATATATATATATATATATATACATATATACATATATACATAGAGAGAGAAAGAAAGATAAAAACAACTAAGGCATAACAATGGAAATGTGATAAAACAAATTGCATAGTTAGACGAAAGTTCGTAATCACTGATTTAAATAATTATATTAGAAATAAACGGATTTATTTCAATTACTTTATAACTCAGGCGATTACCGGTTACGGTCACTTGTAACAAATACTTGCACAAGTTTACGATTATAAAAACCAATTTATGCGATGAGTGTGAAAACGAAGAAAATATGAAACATAATATTCCTTCGAATGCAAAGCATATAACAAAAGTCATAATTAAAATAGTTAAAACGCAGTCAATGAATGACACGTGTTAGATGTTGTTGATACGACACTAAACGCAAAAAAACCCACCACATCGAAGTTGTGCCCGACATAATAGTACAGGATACTTTTTATTTTATTCTTCGATATTTTCAAATTATAAACATCGTTTGATACGATTTCTTGTTTTGCTAAATGATGAAAAGTATGCTAGACCGCTTAGGTTTAAACCATGACCACCCTAGTAGTGAGAATTTTAGCTGATCTGATAAGAAATATCTATATAAGGACGTTGACCAAATCCAAGAATATTAGTAATTTTTGAATATTCAATTTTCTAATCATGTTTCCCATTACCCGACGTTAAATTTGTAAATCATTAATGTAATTTTTATTATTACATTATTTTTAGACTTTCATGAATTCTTCTATAATATTAAACGAATAAAACTAAAAACTGTAGACCAGTCATTGTTCAAAAAATAATAATGAAATCTTTGCTATTCATTTTCGTCTGATATGGGAAGTGCATGCCAGAATGAAAAGCAAGCAAATAAAGAAAAAAAAACACAACAACTTTATTGGCTTATCGGAAGAAACTCGCTGCTGGACGTAGGGCACAAATGCCTACTGTATCGACAGATTATAAAATTAATATGGACCTATGTCCTGCAGTTGTGGAGCTGTGCAAGTAGGTCTAACAGAGCAAAGATCCACGCCAGATAAAATGTAATACTGAGGACAATAGTCGGTACATACCGCTATTCTAGATATGACGATGTGCATCCGGATATATACGAATTCCATTCGTAACGAGGAGATTGAAAGATACGCAACTGCTCATAAAAAGCGGCTGCAGCAACATGTCAACGTGGAAGCAATTCAATTACTCGATACCAGACAAGACGTCAGACGTCTTAAGCGACACCGCCCAGCAGATCTAGTTATATAATTATGTAAATCTACGTATACGATAAAATAATATGTCAAAAGTTATGGTCGCCATTGACTTTAAACCGATAAGCTTGAATAATAGAATTAGATTTTGTTAGATTAAGCTACAGTTTGTTAAATTTGATGTTAACTTAGCAGGTTAAAATTATATATTTATTTATTAAAAAAGAAAATTCGAGCGTTAGTCTAAAGCGAATCGACATTGGGAAGTTTAGCCGTAAGGGTTTATCGGATCGCACGAAAATATTAATTCATTCGACAAATAATAAAGTTCTACAAGTCTAAACCAAACATCTGGAAATTACTGATAAATATAAACAAGGTAGTTACGCAATTTTAAAACACGTGGCAGCAAAATCTCTATAACGTAATCGCAATTTTCGTTTAACCTTATAACCTTCTCAAGTTCCTTTATAAGTTGTATTTTAAAACGAATCCGGCTTAGATTGGTTGCTCTTAATATATATACATAAATACATACATATATGTGTGTGTGTGTAGCGTACAAATGCTTGCGTAAAATATCTGTAAACTAAATGTAAACATAAACATACATATCAGTCATTGTGAAAAATGATATTACGTCACGCGGGTAAAATATAAATCGAGGATATTCTCCGAATTGTTCGAAAATAATTACCGATATTACTCTTTAAACAAGCAAACAAAAAAAAAAACATATTTTCGTTAGTCGATCTTGACGATAGTAGAGATGGAAAAGAATTTAGATGCGTCAGTCAATTCGAGGTTATTCGTATAAATGGGATTACGTGTGTAATTCGATGCGTTGCACGGACCAGATTGTTAAGGATACTACGAAGTGCAAACAGAACAAATGTATCAATTCTTGAAGATCTGAAAATTTAAAAGCGGCTATCCACATCCGGTGCAAACGGAAAATGTTAAAATACCTTGTGATCGTACTATACAAAAATCTGCGGATAATCTGGATCGGACAGATAAACAGGAAAAGAAGCAGATGCAGACAAACTGATAAGATGGATAAAGGAGTCTAAGCAATATATAACAGCCGGGAAAGGAGTAAATAGATATGGATAACATCACAAGAGCTATACGTGTGGATTAAGTTGCCGAATATGATGACGATTATATAATATAGACGATGCTTTCGAACCATCCGGTAAAGTGAGGTAAAAATTTACAATTATTTGGTTACTAAATTTAAGAACATAGATCCAAATTAGAGATAAGCTTATCGTTCAATTTTAGACGTGCCAGCACACCTCGAGTGGCACACATAAATGAGCAGACTTCAATCTCATTCGCCTGAATGAACGATAAATATATTGTCTTTCCTTAAGTTCTAGCACGTAGTACACAACAAACTTCGAACTTGTTTTTATATTTGCCAGTTATGGACCAGTGTGATGGTCCGTTTGTTTGAAGTTGTTTTCCGGCGTTTACTTTTAAATAATTATTTCGCTTGTAATTTTTAGTGTAGTACTTCGTTATTAAGTTTTTTTTTTTAATGAAATCTATTCAACATCGAATTACACCTCCTTGAGACCATTCCGAAACAAAAATAGATTATTTATCTCTCACACAGCACAATAAATCTACATACCATACAAATATAAAAGAAATGGTATTAAGCACTCTTCAAAAATACAATGACTACACATACGCATACACAAACGGAGCAAAATCTACAGCAGACGGTGATAATTCACCAGCAGCTTGCTATTACCAAATTGATAATACACTACACTCAATCCGACTAAACGATGGCTGCACTTCTTTGGATGCAGAGTTGTACGGAATTATATTCGGTACATCAGATCAGCTGTACTTCCACATCGAAAAGCATTGGTTACAACAGACTCCGTCTCCTCTCTACAACTAATATGCCGTCGAGGCAATAAGAATGCCATAATATTAGAAATCCAACACAATCTACACGCACTACATAAGGAAGGAAGGATGGGAAATCCGCTTTCTGTAGTCACATTGAGATGCACGATAGTGATAAGGTAGACCTTGAAGCTCGGTCTATGGTACTTTTACCAGTACCAGAATACTCACCACTTCAACCAACATTAGCACACGTATTCATGAACAACAGTAAAATGGACTACCGATTGGACCTCACAAACAACCTTCCTGAGAAGCATAAAATCAGCCATACAACCTTTGTGACCTCCAGATGGCACAAGGAGAAAAGAATATGGTACCCTAAACCGTCTACGTGTGGTATCACACAATTAATCTACAACTGCCAAACACTCACACCACACTGGTTAAAACACAAAATACAGGGCCCGATACACAAAATCTTCTCAATCAATAGGTAAAATTCTGACTTTTGTCAGAGAAAGCGAACTTCTAGCATACATATAAACTAAACACATGTCTCGTTATGCTGTAATAACCCTGGTAGTTACAAACGGCATATGGAGATTTACTTGATATTAAAAATAATAATAATAATAAAATCAAATTTAACAAGGGAGTATATTTATTTCTTTCTATATATATATATTTTTTATGTATTACAAAATAATTTTCATACAAGCGTGCGAGACACCCGTGCATAAAACATTGAACCCACTCCATTTCTTCGTGTTCAAAGTGTTTCGAATAGTTTTATAAACAGGCGTCGTATAACAGTGTAGATTAAAAGAACGAAATTAACATGGGGCGCACATTAATAATCTCATCGGACGATACATAATACCTAATCGTGATTTATTAATTTTTCCCTATTATACTAAGTAGACCGATAACCGTTTTAATCGGTCAATTACCCCGGATGAACCATAATAATCTGAGCGTATTTTATAATATAGCTATTTACTGAACGTTTGGTTAATAGAACTGTCGACAAAATGAACGAAATACTGATATATCGTCGTTTAATACAAGAGGCTGCTTCGCCTTCTTAATAGTACGAACAGATTGTCGTATTGAGCACGTGAATCACACAACTTGACCCACACCCACAAAAAAAAAAACACTGATAACAACGACTCTAGATAAAATGCCGGCTCATAGTAAAAACTGATAAAACGTAAACCAGATTTGCCAAAGCAGATTCCGACAGATGACGGATTGAAGAAAAAATGTTAAAACTAATTTATGTGTATAACTAGTGTTCGATACACAGAATTTATAATAGAAATAAAATAAATTATTAAGTAAATAATTTTAATTAGTAAGGCAAATAAATTACTATCCGGATAAAGATAGAATGATAGATTTTAATATTATTGAATATATATACATAACAACAGGCGACCCAGCTTTATTCGGTTTTTTGGTTTGTTTGTTTTTTTTTTATAATTCGCAGAATATATCCAAAAAACTATCACGTATATAACTACTTTAATCGTATAGAATTTCGTTTCATAAATTTCCGGATTTATAACCAAAATGTCAGTTTTTTTTTACAAATATAAAATTTCTCGGAAACGAACTTCAGAATTTTTCGATGAGATTTAAAAAATATTTTCGGAAAATTCGACAGTTTAAATTGAAACGGTAGAGAAAATATAAAATTTCATTATATTTACGCATATGCAGTAAATTTCTAAGCTTATAACGTTCGAACCGTTAATGCGATCGAGAGGAAATTTTTAAAATATATTTAGAAGATAAGTATGAAGAAAATGACAAGAAACAAAAATTCAAAAATCCATCTTTTACTACATCGTCCGTTTGTGTATGTTATGACATTAGTGTTATTATTACTATTATCAAAAATACCCCCTGATAACTATTCTCTCCTGTCTATGCTGAGTTCTCGCTAGGAGGTCCTTCTTCAGCCGGTTCGCATATAAGTTTATCGTTATTATTTATTATACGATCTCCGTTCAATACTATTTAAACAGTACACCTATGTTGACAAATTAAAATATATTTCAAACTTTAATTCTTTTTTACCGGACTAATAAATATTCAAGCAGTTCGTTCGGGATGCCAATCGTAGAGACAATGTACAAACTTTCTGCGTACATTCAAATTCTCTCGATATAAATTTCACTAGCGACATAAACTTTTCGATTAAACTATTGCAGACAGTATTTTTACGGTACGACTTATAAACGCGGCGATTTTCAAGTTAAATTCGACTATTTATTAATATTATTTTTTTATTTTTTATTTTGACAGACACTACTATCCATAAGAAGTTAGAAATGACAGAAGTATAATCTTTTTTTATCAACTTTCATTCCTCCAGCCCGTTTCCACAAATCTTCAGCTACATGCTCAAGTTCAAGTACTTTCTGGAGGTAGTAGACAAGGTCATTACGACCAGAGTGCGTCTTACACTAGGATTGAAGGAAGCAATTTTCGTAAACTTTTGCTACAATATTGTTAAGTTTTCTTCTTCGTCAACCTTAAATCTTACCCGCGTTTAAAATTTTCCGATTTCTCTCTTGGCGAGAGAGTGAGAGATCCAATTAGGAAATATGAAATTGTTTCCTTTATTTTCGCTGTTCAATAATGTAGCGAGTCCTTTGTAAATAATCCTGACAATTTTCGACGTCCTTGCCGAAGCTTGTTACACCGTTTATTATATATATTTTTTTTTATATGTGCGTTGTATTCGACGACTTTCTAAAAGTTTTAATTGCATGCTCTCCCCTATGATGCATTGTATTGTTTGGATTCTGGCCTTGTTCGTCATTTCGCAAAAATTCACGCTCGCTGTGCCTACCTCCACATCTCTATATACACGCGTATATATACATACCCATATGTCTACTACTATATCTGGACATACGCTATCTTAATATACTTTTTGATTTCATAATTTTTGATTTTAAATTCACACACGCACTACACAGGTCATGTAACTCTTCAGGGGTGTTATATGTACAATATCTATAATAAAAAAGCAAATTCGATACTATAAATTAGTCGTGCGTAGTATAGTAAAACAATTAAAACGAAACGCAAATGATTTCGAACAGAAAATTATTTTAAAAGACAGAATTTTTTGAAATCAACTATTTTCATTAATTATTTAACATCGATAATAATTATCAAAATTGAACAAAAATAAAATGTCCCGGTAAATATATCATCGGGTTACGGAAGTATTTTCGGAAATTACGAAGACAAAAAGAAATTATTTAGTATAGTTAAATGTACGTCTGTGGCAATTAATAAATAAAATAAAGTGATAAGGCCTTAAAAGTACGTTAGGAACTTTTTACCAGGAATGAATTTCCCATCAATAATAAGATTTTTAATTATTTTTGTTATCAATTTCGCTATTTTATGCTTATTCAGCATGGATAAAACCATAATGAAGTAACTTCGGATGATTTTTCATCAAAAGGACGATAAAAATGAATTAAATCGTTTATTTTCCATACGTTATATATATATATATATATATATATATATATATATATATATATATATATATATAACTTCCACGTATTTTATTTAAATTATTTATTCGTTATTTCGTTTTGTCATTTTTGATACAATTAAATTTTTACTTTTAATTAGTCCGGTGTTTACTTTAGTTGCTTTACATAGATATAGCTTATTGTTGTAACATCGGATAAGTGGATAAATTAAAATTTATATTAGTAGATTCGACATGTTTTAAAATTATATAAAATACATAAATGATCCTTGAAAGTTCTATCGATGAAAAGAAAAAATGGACACCGTAAAGATTAAAAAATTCTAGCCAGATACGTTAGTAATGCATGGTAAATAATTACATTCGACACAACGTGCATTTCGTTTAATATCAATAATTATTTTTATTTAGAAAACATTAAAAAGAAATAACATATTTTTACTATATATAGTTAAAAAAAAATGTTTTATACTTACTAAAAAAAAAAAATCTGAACGCAGAAGTGTAGAACAGTGGCGATTATTTCGCAAACGCTTCTTACTATACTAGTTCATAGTTAAAACTACAGAGATTTAGAAGCTTTCATTTTGTCATACTTTAAATTTATGTCCTATATGCTGGAGAAGTTTTATATTTTTTCTTCGACGCTTGTCTAGTAACCCGAGAAATGCAAAAACTTTAATGACGAGACTAGCTAAGCGCTATTTTTAACACCTTCCGAATTCAAAGTCAACGAAATCGCCTCGTGATTTAGATCCAAACATTATCAATTAATGCTTGTATCAAAACCAGCATCCTTTTTACGGATTTCTAGTCATAGAGGAATTACAAAGGACGAAATAGTAATAGACAACAAGAACTCATTCTACATTACTTTCGCCCAAACCATAGAATAACAATAATAATGACCGTTCATACTGCGCAGTTCTTAAATACATATTTTAATCGTAACTGACAAAAATTTATTCATATTCCACATTCGAAAAACTTCATCTAATCTGTCAAGTTCCGCGCTGATTTTTGTCCATCGCCTAATTTGACACATTCGAATTACATTTCATTCAATCGACTTTGTATTTTGTCGCACGAGCGTTCCTTTCCGTCTATGCCATTTCCTCATTAACAAACTCTTCTGTTATATTTCGTACGCCGTCGCATTGTCCTAAATTCGAACTTTATCGACCTCGTATCTGTCCACGTACACAATATCAGGTCTCCTTTCGGACAACCCTACCGTCGCTTCTGAAATTATACAATATTCTTCCTCTAATCTGTTTAAAGAACCCTCCCGTCTGTTTTTTTTTTCTTTCTTAAATTAATCACATTTTAAAGGTTTTATCGAAACAACTTTAAGAATAAATAATCTCAAATGCATTTCGAATTGAATTTGCTGTGAACTATAAAAACACATCGACGAGAATATACACCGTCGTCGGAGAAAAGAAAAGAAATACTTTTAAAATTAAACAATTTTATTGTCAATTTCGATAATTACCGTCCTAATAATTAATTTTTTAAATTTTTTTATTTATTTTTGTAGCACATTTCGAACATTTTTCGTTATAAGCGAATTGCTGCGTTATAGAAAAAAACTGTATCGTCAATATAAAAACCGAAATTCGACCATAAAAATTTGAATAGAATGTTCGAATCGTAAAATTGTAGCTAAAAGGGTTCTTACTTTCAAAGTTGAATTGATAATTATTCCTGTAAATCACAGACGACGCATTCGTCCGAGCGAGGTTTGCTCTTTTTTACTTTTTTTTTTGTTGTTATTATCGAATTACACAAAACCTTATCGCAGCGGTAATAGTTGATTATTCTATTTTCGCACGACCTGAGTTCGAATTCCATCGTAGATGTAAATTATTTTTAGCCAACTCAGTGAAATTTCACTTAATAGAAAAGCCACCACATTCTATCGACCGGTATTTCCACAACATGAGACGATCACTTATTATGTTTTCACCACCGACCCATTTCATGTAAAAACCTAAATATCGTTGCAGCCAAAAAAAAAACTGACGGCACGAAGAAGGATTACAAAGCAGAAAGAAGTAATGACGCTTATCATTCCGTGAAACGTCAGAATAACTGTTGAGGTCACCGTCCCCTAACATGAAGAAAATTCAATTGTTAGGTTTTGCATTTGTAGAGCGGAAAACTTCGTACCATTTTTAAATTAAATAATAGAAGAAATAAAGGAGGTCTTTATCGATCAGGCAGATTTTTTCCCTCCAAAATCTGCCTAACTTTCGGACGTCACGCTCATAATTTGACGATAACGCAATTTTCTGGTTGCGTTTGCTCGGCAGACTATCTCATATAAATTACCGTGATATGTACTGAAACTATTCGTTGTACACGATTCAAAACATTAGGCAATTAAGTGATATACAATACCATATATATCTAATTGGTCGGTATTCGAGTACTCGGTTGTTCGGAAAATAAATTAATCAATGTTACTCCATATAAGCCCTTGGTCGGGAACATCGTTTGGACTGGTCCTCTGCCATTCTCCAGACTAATGAGGATTGTGGGACGACGTCCACTACAATAACTTTCGAGTTGCTGGCATTTGATTTTTACTTTTCTCACACTATTTTTTTTTTATCTTCTTCTAATCTAGAACTGACGTGTCTAACCCGTCATCTACCAGATGTAATGAATGTGAAAAAATAAAAATAAACATTTTTTTTAGAAAGTCGGTCTAACTGCCAAGTTATGAATGATGACAGCCCGAAAGCATTATCTGAAGTCGGTAATACGTTTTCTCTTCAGCCTTCTAATCGCCGATTGAACTTGCAAACTTATTTCCAACGGATTTTCGCGAGTTTCCAATCTCGCCAGGTAATCGCGAGCAGCTCGTTGGATCACTTGTTCCACATATTGTTTCTGAAGATCTTTATGCAATAGTTAGTGACGTACCATGGAGCGCCAGCTATCCTTCGTAGTATCTTATTCTGGAACCGCTGTATTTTTTGAATGTTGCTCTTAGAGGAACATCCCCATAGTTCGCAGCCTTATAGCCAGATTGGTTTAAGTATCGCATTGTACAATAAAATTTTATTTTTAATATCTAGTTGCGATCTGGGTTCTAATGACCACTTTAATTTTGCTGTTTTCATATTTAATTCGGTCTCTTTTGCCGTTATATGTGATGATCGTGTTAAAGACTGATCAAGATGGATTCCTAGGTATCTAACAGAAGAGTATTGAGGTATTGTTGTTCCACTTAACGAAACTTGATATTGTTTGCGTTCAATTTTTCTTTTAGTAAATAATAAATGTTTACATTTAGCTTCGTTAATTGCTATAACCCAGAAAAATACATCAACTGATAAGAAAGAATTGGCGCTGTCATTTTCCATTCGTAAATACGAACTAATTCGTTAATTTCGCAGTTATTTTATATATATATATATATATATATATATATATATATATATATATATATATATATAATTAAGTTCTTATAACTTTCGGTTGTCGGTTATATTAATCGAATTTTTCATATTGTTTTTTTAATTTTTATATTCAACTTTTAGTTTACCGGTGTTTCGAATAAGTGGATTTTTCATCCAGTAATTCAGACCGTTTATAAATTACGATAATTAGGTTACCTGTATAATTTTCTTATATATATTTACATATAAATTACACTGATCTTCCGTAATTTCAAGTTGTCAAATACTAATCATACTCTATTAGAGAAAAGAAAAAGGTGTTTTTCATTAAAAAATGTTAAATAATACAATCTGTTTCATAGCTATTTTACATGTTTCGTATGATTTATACGGAAAAAGTAAATATCGTAATAGCGTTGTCAAATAATAAAATGATAACAGCCAGATTACGACGAGGACTATATATATAATACAATATAATAAACTACGTTTCTTATTTAAGGGGCTTACGTTGTGAACAACAAGACGAAGAAGATTTACTCGGAAATTACAAAAAAACAAAAAAAAAAACATAAAATTACTCCGCACAACGAACCGACCACGGATCAGAAAAAGTATAAAGTACAAAGATCGTTTAAAATCGTTATATTATCATTTATTACGACGTCGATAGAAAAAAAAAATCGATGATTGGCTGGCCGGCACAAGTCTCGAAAGAATTTCCAAATGATAAAATTATGAAATATTCTATCAGGGCGAAATTAACGGGATGATGGTGGTGACCTTTTATCATATCTAACGACACCGCAATGGACAACAGTCGTTTGCCGAGCAACGGGAACAGACCTCCGTTTCAACTGATAACGAAATTTTATCGCCTTGTTTTGTTTTATTTTCTCTTTTCGAATATTTCTGGAAAATGATAAGGCTTTTTTATTTTCGCTTTGCTCGTGGGAATAAACCCGAGAGTGTATATTACGAGGAGCTAGCCGAAGAAAATTAATGATCGAGACAGAGACACGCGGTGATGTGGTTTATATCAACAAACAGAAAAATAGGACGACGATATTCCATTTTTGTGCGCTCTATCGGTCTACTCACTGTACAGAATAGATACGATATCAGTCGGTCGTAAATATTATAAAAAGAAAGCAAACCGAACAGGAATAATAATAAGTTGGGCTTTCTAGAATATAAATCAATTTTATCGCAGACTAGAAAATACGTCTTTCACTAATATCTTATAAATAATCGACATATGTTATCTGTTTAGATAACGCACGATAGTATCCCCTGCCGCGATATAAAAATTAATTATCGACCAGATGAGAATGATTTATAAATAAGTGTAGTATACTAATTGTCAAATCGAAATTAGATCTCGCTTTGTAAAGCGAAACAAATGGAAAAAGACACACTCCTGTTGCGGCAGGTTAGAATTTTTCCAAATCAATCGCATAAAAATTTAATAAAAAAAAAAAGAGAGATTTCCATTTTAAGTTACGTTATTTCTTTTTCGAAAGTAAATTTACTATTTTAGTTCAGGCCTCGTCCGATTTATTTTTGTTTCGCGTTAGGCATTACCAAGAAAAATACCCGTATCTAATGCCTACGCGACGTGTTCAATCCTGGAATGATGACGTCATACGCATTTCGATAGTCCAACAGGATATTTTTGTTCGTTGTTGCAAGTTATTTATACCTGGCTTAAAATAGATTTTCCCGAAATATCACGTCGACACAACTAACACCAAACTACTAATTCGTTGACGAAAAATACTGCACTATAAACGGGTCATTTAGAACCTGTTGTAAAAATCTGCAAGCATTTTATATAATGTCTAATAATGCAAGATTATGAAGAAATGTTTCGTAGTTTTGAAAATAAGAGAGCTAATTATAGATCGTATTTTATTTTTTCATTTTTGTTTTCAACGCACAGAATTACCAGCGGATTGCTTGATATTACAAATTATATAAGAAAAAGACTAGAAACCACACATAAGATCAGTATAATACCATATTTTCCCTTCAGATTTAACCCTGTTCAAACGTATATAAGTTCTAATAGTATATTCTTATTGAAAATATTTTCGTTTAATTCATCGACTAAAGTCAATTACATATTAACTTACATATTAACTAACCGAAACGTGTTTAAAATTTTATAATTTATAATTTCAGCAATGTTAAGCCCGTGAATCTACATCACGTATCCATTACATTTCTTGGTCTTCTTACAGGAGTACATTCGTAAGCCAATGCTACTAGTACTGTCGATTCGATCGATTACGGAGTTGATCGATTAATTTTTGTGAAAAATCCATTCGTCAAAAAATGAATGAGTTCTTTGATCGATGGACAATTAATAAAAAGCGAGATATAAGTATTTCCTCGAAGTATCACGGAGGTTGAATCCTTAAAATCAGAATCAGAATGTAACTGATATATAAAGGAAGATTAGATTCCTAAACATTTTGCACGAATCGTCAGGACTAAAAAATATTTGTGCATTTCAATCAGAGAGAGCGTTCTCGTCGGCACGATAAAATTCTTACCAGCAAACCTTCCTGAAAAATTGATGTTTACTTTATACGAATTCGAAATAATCATTAATGAAATATTGTTTTCTCGTTTTTTTGTTTTTTTTTATCTTAAATTTTAATATGTTAAATAAATTAGCAATTTTTTTAGCCCAGCGTCTGTTTATTCGAGTAAAAGAAATTTAAAAAGCTGCATAAACATGAATTTGGGTCGATTTCGATGATTCTGAGGTGAAATGTCGACCAACTTTGAAGTCGATTCGATATCTCGGAATCGATTAACTGATTATATTTTCCGGAATCGATAGCTCTACCAGTTGAAACTATTACAACGTAATACGTTACAAAATCTTTTTAAAACGGAATGTAGCATTACGATTCTAAATTGGATTTTGTAACAGTATCGTCAATAATGTAATCCAAGTTAACATTAATAAGGAACAGAAATTAAAAGAAACGAAAAAAAAATTACTATTGCGCAATTTCGATTGCCCAAGTCGTTTTGTAAATATCGAAAATTGCTCAATAATTCTTCGAGCTATTTAATAAACAATATTTTAACACAATATGCACTAACGGACAGTGCTACCATCGATGAGGGTAAACCGCGTTAAAGTAGTGTTGAAATAAAACGTTTTAGGTTACATTTTTTTTTGATCGTTGAAAAATTTAACACGTTTAAATTAAATTAGCCCTCTACCGGAGCAGACAGGTCAATGGGCAAATTGAAGTTGATGGTCATCGTGGGAAAAAAAAAGTAAAAAGAATTTAAACCGCCGTTTTCGTCGAAGATATATTTATCCGGACCTATGGCGTCATTATTAATGTAATAATTCTAGACAATATCTTTGGATATGGATCATGATAAATAGTTTTTATATAAGGAACCTTGACGAGAATGGGAAACAGACATGGTCTCAAAATTGCAGGAGGAATATTCAAATTTTCCCTACTTACTATTCCTCTATATATAACTGAAAAAACATCCTCACTAATCCAAATCCTTTCCGGAGAAAAATACTTGATACACGATACGATCGTACGTGCACATTTAAAGACACATATATATATATACACACACGTTTGAAGGCGTTAATGGAGAATATAATTATGGCCATTTGCACTGTATCGAATTTTTTCCTCCTACATATAGCGCAAAGAATGCAAACGGACGTCGTTATAATGAAATTTCTATGAAAAGTTTTTTTATTATTGTCTACACTGTTCAATTATCAATCGAAGATCATTGAGATCACACACATATATACACACGCATATCGATGTATATCACATAACGCACACTGCATACCATTACGTCATCGTCGATACACGGTATATTCAATGTTAAGCCTCGAAAGGATATTATAAAACGTTCAACAAAATCGATGTTTCACATAATGATGATGAATTCCGAATACGGTACACCAAAGTAAAATTAAATAACCCCAAATCACATTTTCATAGTAGTGATCAGTAGTGAAAATTTCCTCCGCAAGATAGCGCGTGCCGAATTCTGCACTCTATCGTTTTTTTTTGACGTTATTTTTTCGGATAAATTTTAAGATTCGTCGAAAAATAATTTCACCACCGACGGTCATTACTATTAAAATGTGATTTTTAATTCAAAATTTAACTATTTTTGGACTTGAGGGAGCTAAACTTCAGTTCTTCCAGTATATCTATTTATCAAAACGCGCATTATTGTATTAGTGGGGAGGTTTATTACGTCGCAACAGTCGGCGTTAAAAGTAGCCCTAGTTACTAGTAATCAACTAAATCCACCTCCTACCATAAATATTTTCCAAAATAATATTAATTTCTCGTATATATTTATACGTTACAGATAAAATTTATTCTCGTCCAAACCGGTAATAGAAAAACCACCTAATTATTAACTTACTAAGGAAGCGTCGTTCAGGCTGGTTTCTATCGAATTTAAGACAATTACTTTCGAAACCGCCATCCACTACATAGCAGCAGCTTCTTAATTATTAATACGGTTTTACCATACTGAACAAAATACAATGAAATAAGTATGAAGGAGTATTTCTAATTTAATGAAATGAAGGAAGGATAGAATTTTTTTATAAGTTCATAAATTAGCATTTGTACGAATAGGACACAGATACTTACAGTGGTTGCATGTACCATAATATACATAAAACATACATTATATACAGTACGTATACTTACTTTTTTGATGCGATATATATATATATGTGTGTGTGTATGTATAATGTATATATTTATTACGTTCGCACTACAGTTATATATATGCGCATATGTATATACTTTTTTCCTTTCTTACAACAACTATATTAATTATAAGTTACAAACTCTTCAACACACACTCCTAATGGTCCACGAGACTATGTTCCTCATCCTGTAACCACCCTATCAAGTTACACACTGCATGGAACTCTACATGCATCAATTTCTATACGTTTCATAACATGTACACTTGTTTTGTTTCAGCTACACAACACTTACAATTATGTATAAGTACACTAGTTACCTGCACCCTTATACTCACAAATTGCCAAATACACTTGCCCCATCGACTTAGTGCGGAATGGGGAATCAAAAAAAAAATATATATATATACACAATACATACGCGGAAGGGCAGTAAGCGACCAGGTGCTTTCTATGTATAAACCAAGGCATTCACACGCGTGGACAAACAGAATATGCTTATTTTTTCGTTCAGGCATTATATACAAGTTAATTTATAATGCAGAGGAACAATCCCACTTTTAGGTATCAGTAGGATAAGCGGAAAATTAAAACATTTATTTCATACCTCAAAATCATGAATGAGTAATAAGATTATCTCTATTTATTGACGTAATCGCTGAACAAGAATTAAAATATAGGTATATATATATATATATATATATATATATATATATATATATATATATATATATCACAATACCGATCTGACATACCTGTGCTTCCGATGAAATGAGACGACCCGGACGTAACTTATTTCGCTGTACGCTATTACCTAGTCCATTACACGTGTCGTCATAGCTGTCTATTCGATCGATTTACAAATTAATTTCGAATATAATAAACGGCAATAAAACGGGCGCATTAAAATTCAAAGTTTAAAGTTAAAAGTTAAAAATCAACAGATCGTCTCGTTACGATAGGGCGGTAACATCGCGGCCAGTAGTAGTTAACGAGTACTAATAAATAAAATAATCGCGTCGAGAAGGACGTACAAGGGCAATTGTAAAAAGCACAAACGTCAATTTTACAGCGCACTACTGTCGTACGATACACGAAATGGGAAATCTCTTTCTCAAGAGTTTCTTCAGGCTGCGGCGACACTCGACGAGACACACGCAGTCGATGCTACGTTATAATATCCACAGCACAGCACGGCACAAAGCACAGAACGGCACAGCCACCGAAACAGACAGACAGAAGGCGAGTTTCGTCGATTCGATTCAAGGCAAAAGCGATAACACCGCTAAAGCCAACGACGGTGAGCAGAAAGCGTATACAATATCCGCCTGATATATATATGTGTATATATATATATATGTGTGTGTGTGTGTGTATACTTACTTAAACGTACAAGGGAATAGAGCGGGGACGCAACAACAACGCCGTGACGATGATAATAATAATAACGATGATAATAATAATAAGTATAATAAGCGTTAAGCTAAACGTTGTTATAACGATAGAGACGCGTATAAGCGCAAGAATTTACTAATATAACTTCAGGGTTTCTTACGGAGACGTCGGATATACAGGAGACCCTATAGATGCAGAACGTTATTTAAAGAACTAAAATGAACTAACGAGAGTTTATAATTTTCTCATGCCAGCAGATTTTTCTACTAACGGTAAGAGACAAACGCTTTCTAATAGTATATTTAGGACCAAAAGACAAAATGCAGACCTGAAGTGTAACGGATTTTAAAGTAAAATCTTTTCGAACGAGAACAAAAAATTAACTAAAATTCTCAAACTCGAGGTAAACTACTGAAAAAAGAACGACAACTATTTTTCAAGGGCATTTTACCCAAAGAACATTATTATTAGGACGTTTATTGTAATGAATTTGGAATGTTTATTTTACGGTTGTCTAATAGATTTAACAGAATCATCACAATAATCCTAGGAAAAGTGTTTACTTCCTTTACTATAGGATATTAGTAATTATTCTGTAAATCCAATTTACCTTCGTAAATTTATATAGCCATAAAAAATGAACAATTGCCATGCCGGAAGGACGCCTTAGAAAAAACTTTAATCAATATCGCGTCGTAATTATTATTATTATTTTTAATTTATTTAAAAACTAATGATTTGTGTAATTTAAAACTCTACGGTAGAATTCATACCGCGTTTTAGTGGTGTGTTTTCGTTATGCGCATATTTTAGAAAACTTAATTCAAAAAGATACTGAATAATAATGGATTAGTTTTAAATATAAAGTAAAACTAAATATATTATATTTACACCTTTCAGCCATATTACACCGATAATATTTTACCTACATTTATAAATAATAACCACGCGGAGAGTGTCCATGAAATAAACTGTCTCGGGTTAGTTTGCGATAGTAAATTGACACGGCATGCACATTGCGCGTATGTAGTTAATGAAGCCGAAGAAGTTAAATTATTTTATTATTTAAATCAATATTTTTCTAATAAACATTTATATCGTTTGTATCCTATATTATATATCAACCAGTCATTACTGGCCGAATTATACATTAGAGAAATACTGGTAAATTATGTACGCGTCCGTTGTCGACGCT
The DNA here is from genome assembly GCA_032883995.1 of Coronaproctus castanopsis. Classification (NCBI taxonomy): domain Eukaryota; kingdom Metazoa; phylum Arthropoda; class Insecta; order Hemiptera; family Monophlebidae; genus Coronaproctus; species Coronaproctus castanopsis. The sequence goes on along the minus strand of CM065053.1, from coordinate 159,428,279 downwards.
ACAATTTCTTTTTGCCACACCGGCCATGGTCATAACTGGCATTACTCGCTTTTAAACTAAATAAAATAGATATTGCCTCTTCTCACAGTTGATAAGAAACAATCAATAAATAAACGGATTGTTAACTCTTAGCTAAGAAGACTGGTTAAAAATAAACATAAACATACGTTTTAATAAAAAGTAAAACCGATCTGTTATCGCGTAATAATAATCGCTTACTTATATTATTCAACGCTCAAATCTTTCGGATACTTGGAAGCATACATACCTCACTACTCGTGAGGTAATGATCGACGCATGCTTGTGACATCTTGACATCGTTAGATGCCGGACATTTATCCTAGCGGATGATGTGTACTAGTTATGGAACCATCAAAGGGCGTGGACACCAAATTCTCTTTAATCTTCTCCTAGGTTTGGCCAGCAACGTGTATATGGACATATCGGAAGTATATTCAGATTATCGATTAGGCGAGGATTGTCGACTGATATTGTTAAACGGCACATCTTTAACAAATGGAATATCAAGATACTTATGAAAAGTTGTGGTTGGAGACATATTATACGAAGTATCTTTGACTGTTTTATTTTAATTAGTACCAAATTATTTGCTTCAGTACTGCCGTATAGTTCTATCCCGTACCTCCAGACAATCGTGAGGTTCTATATTTCAGTTGATATCCCTAGACTATAAAACATTTCGTTGCAATTTAACAAAGTTGAATATCCGAGGGCTACATGAAGTGCAGTTGTTAGATTTTGTTTCCCAGTTTCGTTCTAGGTTTTCTAATGGTATCGAAAGATATAAAACTAGGATGTGCTTCTACAAAGCATCACTACCGAATACAGTCGTCATATATGAGGTGGTCATATTGTTAGTTTTTTTGTCGTCCCTATTGAAAATTGATCTAAATAATTATACACCACGTCGTAATTCGTTATATCATTAGTAAAAGATACCTGTGAAAACCATATGTACGAACAAGCATAGTTTACATATGTGCTGATATGTTTATATATATATATATATATATAAATGTGTGTACCTGTTTTTGCGGATGTGTGTAAATATGCGTTCGTATATCAGTGCGCGTGGATATATATATATATATATATATATATAAAATTAAAATGGAACATTATATTATTATTTGAATTTTTTTATATTATTTATCTTCAGCATAATACAGTCGTTCGTTTTTGTTTATATTTTCTAGTTTACAAAATACATCGATAATTTATTTCCTGTAATTTATTTTTGCTTCGTAATGTAGTAATAATTTCAGACAATCGAATCTGTTTTCCGCATTTGCGGATTCTATTATTAACTTATTTTATTGTTACTGGTAAATGCAAATACAAATAAATTTAGTTGAATAGAATAAATTGAATCATTATTATTACTTAGCCGAGCCACATCTGTAATCACCTACGATGAAATACAAACAACGCTACACAACTGTTCATTTAATACTACTTTGTGTGCTGAGGAAAAGAAATAATTGAAAAGGATTGTCGTGGGAATTTTCAATTTGGTAAAATCATCTTATTGGCAATGATGATCTGCACCACAATCGTCAATCAGTTGTAGTGTAAGTCAAAATTTGTACGTCTCAAAAGATATACTCAAGCTGACTTTCTAAATTACGTCAGTATAACTTGTGGATAATAACTGTCACTGGACAGCATTATAATTAAACTTCATGAATTTGTTTTTCATTTTGTTTTTTTCTTCATATTCATAAAGAATGATGGATAAAAACGAATGATAATCAGCGCATTAAAGCATTTGAAATGCACTGCTTAGATGGATCCTGATTCAAAGTAAACCACATGTAAACTAATAACTTTCACCAAGTTAAGACAAGATGGTTTAGAAAAAATAATCACGACAGGTATGGTGGAAGTTAATTGGAAAAGACGGGGACACTCTCGACAAAACAGATTTTTTTTAAATCGTGAAATAATAGACGCGACAACAAATAGGTCTTTGTGACAATTGAACGCATTAGTTTATAAAAAAAACAAACCATAATGTCGAAATGCTCGAAACGAGCGACCAATAACGATGACGACGTATATATAATATAAAAAGTTCTGGACATTAAAGGAAATATTCGGACGAAACATTGATCCGCGAAAAAGGCACAATACACGTGTCCTCACCGTGACTTCTGATGCACAAGTTAGTGTTGTATCGTTCTTTTTTCGCTCCGAACACTAAAACGAGCTGGGTGGAGCAGTTGTTCAATTGAGCAGAGTCGTGAGAATGAAAGGTTAAATATTTGTACTATTATATATTTTATTTCTTTAAAAAGTTTGTATAGTTTACCGGTTCGCGTATTATTTTAAAAAATTTATTGGCGATAATTTCGAAAAATCCGACATGGAAAATGTCACCAAGACTATGACACATTTAATACTTCAACGCCCCCCCCCAAAAAAAAAAAACTGGTAGAAGGGTTAGAGAGTCTTCCTCTAAAGTTGCTATCCAAAATGTAAACCTACTTTTTCGAAAATTGCATTTCTAAAAAGTCGTTTTTTCGCGTTTTTTGTATAAAGTTTTTTCCGCGAATGCAAAAGCACACTTAAGAATAACATTATGTAAAGTGCTCGTGTGTTAAACTCGCACTGTACAAAACTGTAGTACATTTGTGCGCTGGGAGCAGTATTCAATGCGCAAAGAGCAAAAAAAGAGCTGGTCGTTCGAATTAAAAGAGCGTGAAAACATTTGTGCGACTTGCTCCAAAGCGACACAAGCGTGGTCACTGGAAATTAAATAAATTAGAAAAATACAAATAACTCAAAGAGCGATGCGAAGAAAAATAAAACGAAGATGGACCGAATGAACGAAAAATGGAAACCGAAGATGTTTTCCATAAAATACGGGAAATAAAATGGAATTTCGGACGGGCTGTTATACAGATGGATATTCAGAACAGTTACCGATAAACAAAATAAGATTAAGAGAAAGATCGAAAACCAAATGAAAGAAATTCCTACGGGAAAGGATTGAATGTGTAGAACTCAGAATCTATCAAGGTAGCAGAGCTGGGAGCAAAATACGTAGATGTCTATAGATTAGAAGAGGCAACGATAATTGGCTTAATTTCCTAATATACATATAATACTTAGTAATAACATACACTAATGTTAAGTAATCAATATCTGTAACGTTACAAATGTATGTTTAACATTGGTAAATAATAACTATCGCAATTGTAAATATATATATATATATGTATGTAATTACAGTCCAGTCTATTCGTTTGGAATCTCCGTGTACGGGAAACGTTTAAAAACAGATACGTCATCGAGTTAGTTGTTAAAATGATGTTGTAACAACCTCAAGCTTCGATGAGAATAGAGAGAGAGAGAGACGGGTTAAGAACGGAACGAATTAAAGTGAGACGAATAAAAAGAAAATTTATTTTTAATAAAGAGTAATTAAGGACAACTGTATCGGCGACAAAGAAGGAAAAAACGACGGACCTTATTATCGATACGAAGCAACGCTAATAACGAACGACCGAGACCGAGATAGTGAAACGTAAGAAGAAAAGTATTTCGAGATAATCAGCGACAACGTTTGACGCAACTTGAAAAAAAAAACGCTAAAGCAAAGAAATGACGGCAACGTCGTCCTTGTGTGACTTTTTAAAACTCTTCTTAAAAGATAAGCCTTACCAGTGTGCGTAGTATGTAAAAATATACAAACGTTGTTACAATATCTTTATAAAACGCCACAACCAACGATAAAGATAATGGAGATGGGTAGAGGCTGTATAGTATAATAACAGCCGTTTATATATTATATATATGATTTACTCGGACGCCATAATTCCAACTGCTACAACACATATTACATATTTACTCGTGCACGTATAATTACTATCGGTGTAGAGACATTTGTAAAAATTACAAACCGATTCCTAAAGAAAAAAAATAGGCGTATAGATATCTTTAAAATATATTAATAAGAAAATAAATTATTCCGCTATCCGGTTTTAGAGTAAATTGCGTAATGTACGCGAAACAACATCGCTTTCTTAAGATATTTGCGTAAATGCGAAATCTATGCGAACGAGATTCACGTACGTTTTCTATTCGATAAATATCTGGATGAATCATTTCCGTTATTCGGAAGAATTTATAGCGTACATACAAATGCACGGAACAGGAGTCGTTTCCCACATCTTCGTTATACGTATCACGTCGGAACTAGTATATTCGTAGTAGGCACGGGAAAACCGGGTCGTCAAAACTAGGAAACGATTCTGTCAGATCAGTAGGTAGACCAGGTTCAATATGAGCCGGATCCCATATATGCATCTGAAAAACTTTAGAAAACTAGATAAACGTTCATCGTGTGTTGTTCCCCCCTATACGTACATTTTAAAAACGGTCGAAACTAATTTAAAAGCAAACCTTAAGAACGTAATAAATCGTACCTCATTACAGTTCAAAAATTTAATTGAAACTTCGTCGTACGTTTTTTCCTGTTAGGACGTTTCCAGTATAATTGCAGGACTATTATAGTTTCTAAGTAAAATGTTATAAATAAAGGTTAAACTCGCTAAAATGAAAACAACAAGTTTTGACTGACTCGTCAAAATGAACAACAAAACGAGTTTTGACAATGTGATTCGTTAGACCTGTTTACTCGCAGACGACACACAAGTGTGTGAAAGGCTATACAACTATAAAATCAGTCCAGTAATTTCAGATCGTGCTGTTGGAACTGTGAACTCGGACGATAAACAGAGACTGTTACGACCCCCGGATCTATCAGTTCTTTTGACTCACCCGTTTCTTCGGATTCGTTTATTCACGAACTAGTTCGTTAGTTATTTTATAGAACACCGAATTCCGTCGTTTTATTTATACGCGCTTTCAGATAATCCAACTAGGCGACAAATTTTCAAGTTGTACCGTCGAATTCGATTGTTTGATATCTTTACCGGCGGCGGCGAAATTTCTAATACTGGCCAAGCGAAGTCCTGAACGGAAAATTAAATATCCGGATTATATAACTAGATCCATTCAGAATTATCAGAAGTGTTGTGGAGAATATAGTATTCAGAGACGGGATTAACGAACGATAGTGATGTAGGCACGATGACTTTATTTATATCCTTCGCTTTACGGGCTTTGCCGTACTTGTAATAATTATCCTACATACATTACGGTTATATTGGTTGGTATTATTTTTACGTTCCCTTATATATGTAGTGTATAAAGCTACAGACGAGAAAAAGTGTTTTGAAATTCAAAAATTAGTTTGTCTCAGAAATCTGAAAATCTGGTACGTTTGTGGTATTTTTCTTTATAAACGTATGTTAATTGCGTATGTCCTTTCCGTAATCGATACAAAATTAGTTCCTTCGTTCCATTATCTAGGTCCACTTAACGTTTCGTAGATGATTTTTTGTCGATCGCAATTTATTTTCGGCTAGATAATCTCTTCTAATTGCTATATACGCCGGAAATAGTGTTTGAAATATTCTTTAAAGTGATATAACGGTACAAGGTCTAAACGATGATAAAAATCTGATTTATTTCATTTGTTATATATTAAGTAAAACGAATAACTGATGAAAAAACAATTCTCTCTCTTATTGTTGCGAAAAACTTCGACGAATTGTCGCAACTGAAAAAGAGATTCGAAAAACTGATAATAATACATTGAAATCACTTTCACAATAGTTTTACAGGGTAAATGTATTTAGTACAAAATTTACGATTAGCAGAATTAAAAGAAGATGTAGGCACACACCGCCTAAAAGTGAAGCTTCTGATCGACTAGTAATTAAATCTAGGGATCCGAATACAATATTATTGAAATATTGTATTCGGCCTATTCTATATCGTACCGAAGTTATAACATTACCTGTCGGAGAACTCAACTATATCGAATTATGCGAAATATGATTTTATCGTCGTACGCTTAAATAGTGTAGCATTCTTTTATTTTTATTTTTTTTTAATTGCGTGGATTTGGAGGATGAGGTTTTTATTACCTTCCTATTACAGCGTGACGCACAACATGTCGTCGCTTTGGTAATCACTGCATAGTTCTTAAATTGTTTACATTTTTCGCATATGCGCTATAATAGTAGTGGGCCGTGAGTAATATGATAGTTTGTCAAGGTTGAATTCGGTATTTGAAACTACATCTCTAGTATTTATTAAGCGTCGAATTTTATTTTAGGCATTTGGCGTATTTTTCACGATATGTTCGTGCTTTATGTAGTGAACAATATGAGTTACACCCTTGCTGGAGTACACAAGTGGTCTGAACAGTCATATGACTCTGATTCGGAAGAAATTATTGGCTTAGCAGATGAGGAAGAAAATGAAGAGGATGTTCTAGAAGAAGAAATATTTTATGATGATGATGATGCATGCAGCATAAATGAAGAAAACGAGAAGGAACGACAACTGATGAAAATGACTTTTACCTTAGGGAAAATATGGTGACCAAATTGCCAAAAACTATAATACGACATCTCGGACACGGCGACAAAAATATTGTGTTTGGACATCCAGCTAGAAATGCTAAAAAGAAGTAAATAGCTCTCTGTTTTCAAAAGAATTATACGCTAGTTTTCCACGTTCCAATCAAGAATAGATCAATTATTCTTCATCAATACAATTTGGCAAAAATATAACAAAAAACTTGAAATCGTTACAGCCTACAATGAAACTAAATGCGGTGTTGATCTGTTGTAGAATGTTGTATATATATATATATATATATATATATATATATATATATATATATTAGATAGATAGATATATTAGATAGATAGATAGATAGATAATAATACTAGTAATATTATCAGATGAAGCAATTTTTTGAAAACATTAGCTTTCGAATTTATGAAACCAGAAAAACCGAATTAACCGACAGATGATAGCCAGGCAAATTAGAAAACGTGGTTAGTAACTACTGAAAATTGATAAAGATGAATACATTCCCCCTGAAATAAAGAGAGCAACGCCAGATGGTTGGTATTTATGTGGTCGAGTTAAAAATAAATCAACCAGAAAATTGTGTTATAAATGCAAAAAATGTATATGCAATGACTGTAATCTACATCTATACTCCTATACTAATATATAGAACATATTTTACTTATAATCACTGCATTGGGCTATTTTTATCACGCATAAACAGAAAACTGTTCTTTTTTTTTTTAATTTTTGTCTATCTGTATATCTGTCTGTCTGTTCCGATTTAACTCAAAAACCATTAAAATAATAATGATGAAATTCGTACAGCTTATAGTCTATATTATCGAATTCGTTCTAAGCTTCGTTTCACATTGATTTCACAAATAGAACAGAAATTACAATAAATTAACGTTTTAAAAAGCATGAAACAACGATATCTCTGTCAAATCGTTTAAAATTTAATAGGCGTTCGGTTGTACTTCCACTTTCAAACCACGTTTTATTGCGCTAGGGTCGTCGACGAAATAAAGGACGGATATAGATATATATATATATATAGTTAAAAGAAAGAGGCAGCAATATTGTATTAAAAAACAATTCAGACAAAACCGTGGGTAACTTCTAGTTAATTTATAAGACAATATTCTCACATTTATTCAAAATTATTAGTTCATGCAGCCAGAAGTCGGGATATTTGAAATTGTTCCGTCTAATTTCTAACAGCGCTACAATGTTTAGAAAAAGGTGCATCTCCCGTTTTAAAAATGCACTCTTTAATGTTTCCGAACAGTAGTAAATCATATCCAAAATAGGCTGCACATATAATTGCTCGATTTAAACGAGGACCCCATATAACGTAAATGTAGCTATATAATATAATTTCAACAGTCCGAACTTCCCAATTTTAAACACATAACGTTATTATAAATACTAATTACTTAATGTTAGTATGTTATCACTGAATACGTTAAATTGTATATAGCAAATTGAGCCAATCCTCTTCTAATCTACACACATCTCTATATTTTTCTCTCAGCTCTGCTTCTATTCCAGACGATTCTGCGTTCGAAGTGTCCAATCCTTTCCTGCAGGATGATTCCTTTCATCCCGTTTTCGGTCTTTTTCCCAATCTTCTTCTGTTTAGTGGTAACCATTCGATACATTTCTTAACCCACCTGCTTACATTCGAAGGAAACGAATTCCATTTAATTTCCCCTATTTTATGGAGAACATATCTTCGGTTTTCGATTTGTGTCTTAATATTTTATCGTTTATTTTGTCCATCTTTGTTTTTCTTTCATTTTGTGTATTTTGATTTTTCCTACGAAACATATTTATGTTCAAGCGGTTTTACATTTTTTAATTATTCGCTAAGATTATTTATTAAGGTATCTTATTGAAATTAATTTTTTTCTGTTCTGTTTTTAATTTTCATTTCCATTGCTCTCAGTGCTCCAGTATTTTCCTAATTATATATATATATATATATATATATATATATATATATATATATATATATATATATATATATATATATATATGTATACAAATGATACATTTTTGCCGAAATAAAAGTTTATAAAAAGTGTTCTTAATATAAAATGCGTAATCCGAGTATTTATATAAGGTAGAGTAAACAGCTGATATAAGTGTTACATAATATATATGCGATATTAGTAAAGTTTTTGAAAAATATTACTAATCAGATAAAGACAATATAGCGACCGAAACCGGTTTCATAAGAATTTTCAATGTAGTTTTCGACCCAATTTAAATAAAAATGAACACATTGATTTATTATCGCTAGATATCGAAAAAAACATTCGATATTGGCACGATGATAATTTGCATAAGCTAATAAAATACAGACTACCGGAATATATAATCTTTATGATAAAATTAAAATTCAAACTTGTAATATTACGCTACAGCCGGAGTACCTCAAGTTTGGTCCTTTGATTTTTACAACGTATATAAACGATATTCCCAAAATCGATAAAGTCCAACTTAATTTTTGTACGATAACGATATCGCCCTACCGACATCGTCATATCGTATAGCTACTATTAGCGACAGAATGTCGCAGTTAATATCCGAATTCTGTAATAAATGAAAAATCAAAACAAACAACAGTGAAATAGAGGCGATCATATTTACCTATACGGAAACTCGATATAGGTAATTAGGTTAAATTAAAAATGATTACCCGAACTCAGAAATCAAACATTACGATATCTCAGCCTTACACCGGATGGGATCCCCAGGGGGATATAAAAAATTTAGCACGCGGTTTCACGTATTTAACAGAGAAAATCTAGGCTAAAACGACAAGTTTTTAATTTATCGACAAATTATTTAACGTAAAATACTGCAATCTAGCCTCGTGTGGTCTCAAGCCTAAGAAACATAAATTAACTGCAACGTGTTTACAAAAAATATATCATTCAATTTGTTCAGTTAGAGCATAGGGATCAATGGGACTTAATGTACACTGAGAGCATTAGTCAATCACCTCTCACTTATTACTATCAACCCCAGCCGTCTCTCCCCAAACTACCGTGGTTCTATTTCTTTAAATCGTAAGGGAATTGTACTCATCAGTAGATTGCGATTTGGACATCATTTGTATGCAGCTTAGAGAAAGTCTCTTCTGTCCCTTCCATTCTGAGCAGGCAGTCTGCAATCCCGATCATGTTTATTTTTAATGCTCTGCTGTGGAGCCGTTGCGTTCGGAGCTTTACCTTGTCTTGCTACGTTCTTCGAGTATTACACCTCCGTATAATGTATCGTCCCTTCTCCATCTAGATAATCTACAATTATTTCCCCATATAGCGACATTTCTAGAGAAGTCAGCATCCTTGAATAAGATGTAAATAGTCCCCACAGTACCGCCTTAGTTAAGCTGTAAACGCAACCTTATTATGTATATATTATCGACTAATTAATATTGTTTACGACTCAGGTATTTTCTGGAATGACTTCGGCAAATAATAATAAACATTAGATATTATTCTATTTTAACTTCGTGTAGTTATTACGTACGTTTATGCGTCAATTAAATGCATTTTTGAAGACTCGGCTGAAAAGTCAACTCAAAAAGTACAACTACATTTAGATGGAGTCTTAAAATGGAGTAGGGATTGAGGAATTAAGCTAAATAAAAGTAAATCGGTTCATATCCATTTTACCAACGGGAAAAATAAGTTATCAACTGATAATGAAGACTGGAGAACGGCTGACACATACGCTAAAAGTATTTTAGCATGTATTTAGATAAAAAGCTGGCGTAGAGAATTCATATCGGCAAGAAAGAGTAGGCTATAAAAATAAAAATGACTGAAATGCATCGGTTATTAAACCAAAGAAGCACGCTTTTAAACGTTTACTTTATAATCGAATAATCAAGCCTATATACGGACCTACGGACGTCAACTGTGGGGTTATGCTAATAAGTACGGAACGAATGCAGAATAATATTCTCGGGAAAATGGCTAAATGGTCCGAAAGGAATTCAGTTATCCGTATAGTATATCGTACAAAGGGGTGTGTAGAAATAAGTTATTTCTATTTAATTATTTTAGTACGTGGTATAACTAGACCAGAATATCTATTTTAAGCGTACAAATAAAAGAGAACACTCCTCCGTTGGTTGTCCGTCACGTAGAAGTCCTTATGCGTAGCATCCGCAAAATACAAGACACGCACTAATTAAAAGAACACAACCCGTGGATTACGTGCATCATATTTAACAATAACATATAACCACACATAAAATGAACACTATCAATAATATACTAACGCTCATACATACAAATAGTATTATGTTAAACATGAGAGCTACATGCAAATTGTTATATATAGTAAAACTCCCTATTATCCGTGGTCTTTCTAGGACGGATTTTTTTTTGCTCTGAAGAAAAAAACAGTACAGAACAAACTTATTGAAAAAAAAAGAATCGAAAATAAAAGTGATCTTCGCAGTTTCTGGAAAGATTACACGATGATATAAATACAGTTTGGGAGTCAGTTAAACAATCTACGCTAGTAAAGTTCGTGGGATAATTTTACTTAATGTATTACAAAAATCTACAGAAGAAAAAGAAGAAGTTTTGTACTTGTGATTTAGCTAATTTAACGAAATCCGTGATAGAAGAAAGCGACGACGATGAAGCAAACATTGTTCAGTGGATTAATTGCGATGCCAATGATCCGAGCTTTGAAAATCTGATGAACGAATTGTTGATAGAGCATAAGGTATGGTATCAGAGGAGAGCGAGGAAGAGGATCAGACGAAGAAGCAAGTACGGCACGATCAAAGGACTTATATCTGGCAGAACAATACGATGTGCATCGCTCGGTGATAAAATGGTAGTAAAAAAATTTCAATCACAAATAAAGAACAGGTGTTTGATTTGGAAAAAACAAAAAACTGTGACAGATTTTTTGTGAAATCTACAGGTAACGTTTAAAATCTTTTTTACTTTATAAATTATATAATATGTATACACGTATACATGTGCGTATGTACATATTATAAATAAACTTATTGCATCGATTTAAATTTTGTTGACCTTTTGAAAATTTTAGCGGATTATCCGTGGAATTGGCTTATCCGAGGTTGCCGCTCCACCCAATACCACGAATAATCGGGAGTCCACGTTGTATAAACTGTTAATTGAAGTGTAAAGGGTATCTGCTAATGGATAAAACCGACGGAAACCCGAAAAGTGGGAAAAGAAGATATGTTCTAAATAATAATCAATTATTCCGCTTTTAAAATACAAGGATTTGAATTTTTCACGGAACTAAAGCAGAAATCATACGAAAGTTTAATTTTTTCATAAAAGTTTATAAACTAATTCGATGATTTTTATTTTCTTTTTAAAAAAAAAAAGTGGCGTTTAAAAAATTTTTATTTGTTCTTTCTAATCGATGCAACCGTCAAAGTTTATTTACAAACCGAACGAATAATTAAAGCATCGGGATGGTGCATAATTTCAATAAGTAGAATTCGCTTTTTCTTTTCTATGATTACAACGATTTAATCTTCAATATGGCCGATCGAACAGATTTCTTCACAGTACGCGATAAACAACATTACGAAATGAATCGGAAAAAAAGTTGACGCAATAGACCCACACACGTGGACAGAACTAACGGTAGTGTATATATTCCGCAATTTACATAATCCTAAGCCACGATTTCAGTCTGTAATTATCGTCGGTAATAACGAGCAATATTCAACATTTTGTAAACAACTCCCGTTTTGTTTAATATTTCGTTATAATGGCGCAATTTACTAGAAATAATTAAAAATGTTTTATATAACAGTAAAATTAATCGTCACTCTCTATTATCCGTGTAATGGATCGGTTAGATTAGAATGTTATAAACAAGTTAAAGGTTTTTGAAATGTTGATATTTTACGTAATGTTCAGCAGTCCAATAATGGTGAAATTGCCGATACTGATGAAGAATACCAAACTCAAAAATCAGCCATTTACAATCTGAAACAACCTTAACAAAATGCATCGATTGATTTGAATAACAAGAAAAGTCGCGAACTTTACACAGATTCTACTTCTAAAAATAGTACGAAACATTTCCATAAAGAAAGCTCGAGATACAAAGAAACAGGAAAAAATTACCGTTTTTTTTTTTTTTTAAGATGTGACGAAGAGAAAATAAAATTCAATACTCTAAATGTTATCCAATTAAACATATATCTCTTTTTTTAATTTATTTCTTAAACGATTAACAATCTGGTATAGTATTATATATGTAATTGATAATGGAATTTCCGTTATCCGTCCATTCAGTTATCCGTCACAGGGAGGTTCTACTATATATATATAATATATGGATACGTAACCGGAAGTTTAACGGATAAAATTTTTCGTCAAAGATTTCGTAGAATGACAAATTTCGCAAATTCATATGTTAACTAGTTTCAATCGTTGAATTTCGAAAAAATAATTATAACAATCCTGATTATATATTTTATTTTAGATTTAAACCAGCTATAATATCATTCGCTCCGGAGCAAAATTACGTCGACAATAATTAATGAAAGATTAAAATCGTACTTGTTAACAAGAAATCGAGCTGACACAAAAGAGTAAGGAAACACAGATAATGCCAGAAACTGGTTGAAAAACAACAAAGCTTCGACGATTTCTACAAAGATTTGGATTCTAGTAAATGGATAAAGTTGCAAAATATTTTAAAGAATGTACGGGAATGCCTAAGCATAGTCATACACGTCTCATTAAATAATTATACGTAGTCAACTAGGCTGCAATTAAAACTAATCATGTGGAAAACCCCTGATTTCAAAATTGAGAATGTAATAAGATAGAGTTGTTTATTATCGTCTTCATCATTATTATATATATATATATATATATATATATATAAAATAAATGCATTATGAAACAAATATTAATATTTAAGAAAATGGAATCTAAATAGGAGGTAGTGTAATCAATTACGCAGTCTACGCGATTATAATAAATAAGAAACAACGCAAGACGGATTAGAATAAAACGAAGGCCATGATATCGAAGGATATTACCACGCGAACTTTATCAACGGTTAACGAACACGGGCCTTTTAACCAGTACCTAATTAAATCTGCCGAGATGTTAGTCTTCTCAATTGTAAGTTACGCGTGTGAAACTTTGACACTTACTGTATCGGACTTTAGCAGAATGAATGTGATGTCAGACTACGAAAGGATTAGATTGAATAACAAACGATTACACACAATTCAAAAAACAGCTGCGCAGGTGCGATTTGCATAAATAATAGGTCGCTCAGTTTTTTCGATGATGTAAATTCGCTCAAATAATACTAGAAAAAAAAAAAAGAAAAAAAAAACAGTGTTAAAAGACTGAAACACAGACTACGGAAATAGTGGTTAGATCAATTAAAATCAACAATGAACCTGCACAAGGCGATAGGCTAGTCGAGAAGAAGTCGTACGGAGAACAGTGATTAATGTGTAGATTTAATACCATAGGACGTTGTAGAGAATAAAACCAAAAGGATGATTTTTATAGGATGAAATTCATCACATCATACAATCGAATGTGCCCGTTGTAAACGTATTATTATTATTATTATTATTATTTATCGAATTTGGCCAGCTACCGACAACAGAAACTTTAGACGTATAATTTCAAATCATATTCCCTTCTTGGTTGCCCAATATTCTTTAATTTTTTTTTTTTATAGATTTAGAATATTTTTGTGGCCTTTCATCTGTTTATATTTTTCCAGCCATCTTCGCTACGTTTTCAAAAATCCTTCAAACGAAATGATCGCATTGCTTCAATTTATTCCTGTCTTTTATTACCTCTTTAGAGATCTTTACGTTTTCGTTTGCATAATCTAATTATTGCTATTATTAATAATTTTTAATCTAGAATAATTGATATAGCGCATAAATAAGAATTTATTAATAAACGCTTAATTAGGATCGTACGAAGTAACTCAAAAATATACAGAGGTGGTCTACCTGTTTTTTGTGTTTAAAACTCCGATATCTATACCGACCTACGTAGAGAAAATCTATTTTCATGTACAATAGTTACGAGTAATCGAGCTTACGACTTTTTACAATTGAAGTCCAAAAGGAATTTTTATATAAATCCCTTAAACGTAAAACCATAAACTTAAACTTTCGATTTTCGACTATGTTTTTCGGGTGCCTTCGACGCAAATTGTTGTAATCTTTACCGTTTGATTTCATTAACTTTATTAGCTAATATTTATATATCTGGCTTGCACGCGTTTGCTTTGACGTAATTTTGTATTCTTTTTTGAGATTCCCATGTCTTCCATTCGTACGACAATTTATAATACACATACATATATAAATATATACACGTACGTAATATATGTATATATGATTTTAATCAATGATATTATATAATACTGCGAATAATTCTAAAAGAATAAAAAATTCCGTAATTGCACAACATCGTAAACATAATTCTATTTTAATAGTATTTATAATTATCGTCACGTTTTCAAGTCATAGCCGAACACATGTTTTTATAGCTACCTCCGATAGACGCAGAGTAAAAAGCTTGTACTCGAAATTCGAGTATTTCTGTAATACATGAAGGAATTTTGTATCGGCTGAATTGATAATTTTATGGCTATTTTAAAGTTTTAATACTAAGATTAAACGAAGTATAAAATTCGGATTTCTTAAGTATCGTAAACAAACTGTCACGAACAAAAATACGATCTTTCCAAATTTCGTAATTAGGAAATCTCATCAATTACCATGTATACGACGAATTATAATGTTAATTTCCGTATATTACGCGTTAGTTAAAAGCAAACGAGAAAGCTTCATTAACCACAGAAGTCGATAGTCTTGAAGGTTTCCCGTATAATAATTGCGACATACTACTTATTACGGGAAACTGGAAGAGAGATAAGATATTAATTCATTAAAACGACGTTATTTAACCGGTATCTAAAATAAATAATGTTTAATAATCCAACAAATCGAGTTAATAATTTCGATTTTTGAATTATTATTTTCTTCTTTAATCTATTTAAGTAATCCGAAGGTGAACATTCTGTTAATAAACGGGGCACAATGGGCTCGAAAATACAAGCCACTCTCGAAAATAATTCAAATAATTTACATTTTTAACTTGTATATTTATTTTATAAATTTATTCACAAAGGAAAATAAAGGCCACTCTCGAAAATAATTCGAGTAATTTACATTTTTAACTTGTATATTACATTCAAAATAAAAGTAATTGCATTTTTAAATAAGCCGATTAAATCAAAATAAGAGATGAAAATATTGAACAAGTCTCACGTATCAAGTATTTAGGAAGCACACTCGAAGAGACTTATAATTTGGAAACCTGAAATACATAGTAGAATTGAACAAGCTAGAAGTACATTAATAGAAGGAAACTTTTTACACGTCAAGAGTTAAAATTGGTACTAAGAATTAGACTTCTGAGATGTTACATCTATTTTGCTATATGGTTGTTAATGTTGAACACTAAATTCAACATTGAAAAAAAATCAACGCGTTTGAGATGTAGTATTACCGCTGGATGCTGAAAGCTACCATGGGTACAAAACGTCAAGAACATCGAAGTACTTAATAGATTTGGGAAAAACTGTGAAATTAAGGAATCTATTAAAAGAAGGCAATTACAATACTTGGGACATATAATGAGAGGAAACAAAATATAGTGTACAAAAAATGTTACTCGAAGGTAAAATGAATTGGAAAAGATCGATGGAAAAACCTCAAACAATACGAATAGACAACCTCAAGAAATGGTTCCGATGGTCATCGTTAGAACTTTTCCAGTCGGCCGCTAATAGGAATTATTTTCAAAACTTACGGCGGATAAAAAAGAAGAAAGATTTATTTTATAAATTTGTTCGCTTGTCAAATGCTTCCTTTTTTTTAAAAAGAAAATCCTCCTCTGCTGCCTAAGCGCGTGATACCTACCGTTTATTTTGCATATATCTTATGTTATTAAACGAGAAATTCTCATATGACATCGTTTTTTTTGTTGTAAAATAATTTTTTTCCCGGGAAGTATATTTACCTAAGAATCGCGTACTATTAAAAATCGGCACTTTACGCCGTTCAAAGCATTAATCTCCATCTCTCAAAATCTAACCAATAGCCCAAGATTTTCACCTGTCAGCTAACCAACTTATAAAGAAACCATCATATGCTGGATCCCAAAGAAGCGGCGGAGATGTTTCCAGTGCCAAATATTTCAATCCCCATACAAGACGAAATACACAATATCAAAGACCAATTGCGTATTCCCACAACTCCGAAACATCAAGTTCAATACAGCTCCATGGAGAACAATCATCCCGTCGCGACGTGATGATGTTGTACTAACTCGGCTCAGAATTGGACATACTGCATTAACCCATAATTACATAATAGAAAAAAATCAACCGATATGCTGCTACTGCGGGCGGTAACCTCTAACAGTCGAACACATGCTACTAAAGTGTAGGCTACTTCAGAAACACCATCCTGATGACAATATTTCAATTCATACGGCACTCTCTGATAATGGAGTGGAACTTGAAAAAACAATTCAATTGTTAAAAGTAACAAATATACATCCGTTCATTTAATTAAAAAGCTTGGGTGCCTGTAACCTAAGTTGCGGTACACGGCACCTAAAAAAAAAAAATCGTTACGTATATAATTATTTTAATCGTGTAAAAGTTTTTGTTTTTGTACTTCCACAGTAGTTCACCCATTAAATGTATAATATTATTTTAACAAAATAAAATTATCTTAATTTTAACTATATGAGCGTGTTACAATTAACAAGAAACCTTTATAAATAAATGTATCGTGTAGAGAAATTTCGAAACCTGAGATACATAGTAGAAATAAATAAGCTAGAAGTACATTAATAGAAGGAAACTTTTTACACGTCAAGAAAAAAAATCAACGCGTTTGAGATGTAGTGTTATCGCCGGATGTTGAAAATACCATGGGTACAAAACGTAAGGTATATTGACAGGAAAAAGATCGTACAGGGAAATTAGGTGATTATAGAAGGTGTCACGAGAGGAGCGGTATTGTGAACATTCCAGAAATATGTGATTTGCGTCTACGATGCATTAGATATCTGAAAGATGTGAAAAGAACGCAGAAGCAACGATATGTATTTGAAAAAACGTAGCTGGTAGACGATTTTTTCTAAAGCGTAGTCTACATAAAAACCACGAAGCAGACACACCTTATATTTTGATATTATAGAACCAAGGTGAACACGGAATATCAGGCTGAAGCAGTTTATATTGTATAACATTATGGGGATTATTCCAGGTAGATTTCCAGTATTTTTTGTTCTGTCTCAATAGTAGACAGAAAATCAATGCAGGGTGCGGAAGCAATTAATAAACCAAGGTATGTCGTACATTTAGCATAATGATCGGCAAGTAAATTCACTCTAATGCCAGCATGACAAGGAATTCATGCAAGCTTAACAGAGATACCGGCACCCTGTTAAAGTGCAATACGGTAACGAATTTTAAGTATTATGGAAGAGGAATGAGGATTATAATGTGAGAACTTTAAAGTCGAGAGACAACTTTTAAAGTCGGAAAAAATTATGACCTTTTGAGATATCGGATTTAACAGGATGAAACGCAGAGCAAATAGACATAGACTCTGCTATAAAAATGGAAGTAAAACGCAAGGAGTAACTTTTTTAACTGTGCCGAAGGAAGGAATTACAAAAGCTGCACCTACATGATTCTTCGATTTAGAACCGTATATATATATATTATATATATATATATATATATATATATAACCATTTGTAACAAACGTGGGATGTAAAGAGAATATTGACGATTGAAGGGGTGCAGCAACTTTAAAGGTTTTAAAAGAATGTTAAATCTATATCCAACACTAGATAATTATTGAGAAAGTCGTTTCATAAATTTCCGCAGTTATAACCTTAAATTTCGACAAAAATAGTTCCGGAATATCAAATCGAAACGGTACTCGGGATATTAAATTTTAATTATATTTATCAATACATATGCAGTGAAAAGCAAATTTCTAAACTAATAACATTCGTGTGGTTAATGCGATCGAGCTGAAATTTTTACTGTACGTTTAGATATTAAGAAAAAGACGACTGAAAAGAAAATAGAAATATTCAAGATTTTACAGGGACACTCTGGAGCTCGAGGGACAAAATTTCGAAAATCGTAATTTCCCCACAGGCCATTTTTAATTACTCAATAAATTACAGTCTGTATAAAATTTCATCCAAATCGTAAGAGTCACTTCCAAGATATCCATATATATATTAAATATATAATATACATACACCAAACAATTGCTTGTTTAATAAAATTATATATATATATATATAAAATAACCGACTAAAAGTAAAATATGCGGGTTTAATCCGCAACCTTCACATCGTTCGAACTCGATTTGAAAATCTGGATTTCCGTTTTAACAGCGAAACAATAAAAATTTAAATCTAACTGAATCGAGTAAAATAAATTCTGGTACGCCGACGAATAGTAAATCCTTAGTCAAGAACAATTTCTTATTTCTTGTACAGTCCGTGTCCTTGGCGCCTGTTGTGTTAATTTTTTTTAATACGATGAAATGTGTGCGAGCATTTCGTTTAATTAGGCAATTAATACTGCCCGGTCGATTCTGAGAACGACTTTTCAATAATGAAAATTGTAAACGCATATCGAGTTTTCATCAGAATACTCGTTGTATTGCACTCCGTTTCAGCGATAATGGCGAGTATCACCCTATTACTCCGGAACAAGAATTTCCATTTCTTGAATTTCCTAACATTATTCTCGATTTTATATATATATACACATGAAAACTGGTTTTTATTTACTACGCCTCGCGATTTACATTTCACTATTAACAGCTAAATGTTCAAAAATGTTACTACAGTCAAACGTACTCGACGACTTATAATTCATTACTAAAACTCTATAAAACTACAATTTCATAAACCACGATAGACACGGGCGATTTGGATTTAACGTGTTTTAAAATGGACTAGAAATTTTAACTTTTATAGTACGCCTATGAAAAAATTTAATGGTAGCTTAAAATATATTCGCTACATTAGGCGGAAATTTATATTTGCTCGTAATCGGGCAAGTAGTAACTTCGGCAGGGAAAATAATTTCACTAGACGGCCAGATATCGCTATAGTAAACATTTCAGATTTTACAAGTTAGATTTTTTAAAATTGCGCTGGTAATTGTTTCTTTTTCCTTTTGATATTTCAAAATAAATTTCGATAAGATTTTAAACAAGTCAACCTGTACAAAAGTCGAACTTGAGGTTGATGCTAAAATGTAGACAAGCAGATAGGAATTGAAGAAGTTCGTTTACATAATACAGCGATAAAAATTACCATGTTAAAACGGGGAAGTACGTTGAATATGTAGCACGCAGAACAAGACAAGAAATAAACGAAGCATATCACAGGCTAGATCATAAGCGTCAAAGAGACAGACCTTCGAGTGGTTAGCAATTTCAAGGTAGCACAGGATAGCATTAGTTGCAAGGAAGTTGAAAAAAGGTTATGTTCAACATGAAGTAATTCGATAATCATCGATCTACGACATTTCTGTATAACAATTAAACACGGGTACATTATTTCATCTTGAATTATAAGCTAATCACACTTTGAATGATTCGGTCTTAATATGGAAGAGTATAAGTTTATTCCGTTTCTGGGTGAGGGTAACAACATCCACATATATAATATTCTCAACTGTGAAAATTAACTTTTATCACTATTTTTATATTCGTTGAAAAAAATAATTAAAAAACAAATTACTACATCTCGCTTCCGTTTTATCAATTTCAACGTACAAAGAAAAATCTTATACTCAGAGAAATTTGGACGATTACGGTAGCAGTGCAAAGGGGATTACAACACTTCGACATGTGGATATACAGGCGCAAGCTTGCCACGTAAATTTTGGGTCCCGGGGAAAAGATATGATTGGGGCCGGCCCCCTAAAATGAAAAAAATATTTTACTAAAAATACTATATATGTTTTTTAATTGCACGTAATGCTGTATGGAATGCGTAGAAAACGTAATCGTGATAGACTTAGGATTAAATGGATAAATAACATGAACTTCTGAATGAGAATTTATGAAATAAGAAAGGTTTACGTACATGGTCAGAGAAATCGATAGCTTTTTAACAGATTGGTTGCCAACGTGTGCTAGGTGAATATGACAAAAGAAATTATTATTATCATTAATATTGTTATTATTAATAATAATAATTCGTGATAAACAATGTTATAGAAAGAAATATAAACAAATTTTTAAATGAACAAATGAATATTACAAATGCGGTAAGATAAATTTTGAACAAAATAAGCATACTTTTAAATATGCGTATTCTTTGTCACTTAGAAATGTATAATCACAGACATAGATATCAATTGACTCTATACGCATATATCGATATATTTAAATACTTATACTTAAATATTACACGATGTTTTTTTATAAAAAGTAACGCGTAATATTAGATTTGTTGCCAGAACAGCAGATTATATAAATTATAATTTTAATTAATTAAATATACTCAGGATTAGATTTTCAAACCAATGAGGAGATGTTGTGACATTCATAAAAAGAGGCAAAAACATCTTTGCTTGACAAACAAAAGAAACTGTACACAGACACTAACTCAACCATTCATAACAATAAAATATCGTACATGAATATTCTTCCTTTTAGACTCACCGTCTTTTCTTTCACACACACACACACAATACGCACAAAGCATGGACAAAACATTATTAGAAAGTTTATTTACACTGCGCCATATTATAACACGAGCTCTCGTATTCAATATCAATCATCTCTTTCAAAAATGTATAAAATATTTTATATAATGATAATGATAATAATAACAATAATAATGAATAATGTACATTAAGATTACCATCTCGAATTTACCACACACACGGTGTTCGAATTATGAACGGTAGCTGTAATCGTGTATAATACAAACATGTTATCATAATTTCATCGTTCTTATCGAACACCTTCTGTGTACTCACTGGAATTTCGCGAAAATTAAAATTTGACAATTTCGTATTTGTAATAAGCAAAAATTTTGAAAAATGCGACAATTCGACTTAATGGAAGAAAATTCGCAAATGAAAATAATACAATATTACGTTACGTCAGTGCTGAAGTATGCAGGGGACGTATTGATACTGAAAAGCGTAAAATAGGTAAACCCTTTTGAAATGTGGATTCTGACGGAGAATTCAATGGCTGGAGAGGAAGTGAAACAAACAAGCGCTATGGAAAAGCGAGATGGACCGACTGTACCGAGTACAAGATATTGAAAAATGAAATATATCGCTTGTAAAATTAGATGAAAAGAAATTTTCATGTTCGCTGTGGACAATGAACTATAGAAACAATTAAGGATTTCACACTCGCGGATTCGTATTTAATATGTTAAAATAAACGGTAAGCTGGAACGGATGACGAAAATTTCGCATATACTCCACGCATTATCAGCTTCTAGCAGGAAATGTGTTCAGTTTTTTTTTTTTATAAGGAGTGGGTTAACGGTAAAAAACATAAAGCATATCGAGAGAGCCGCCTCAGGAAACGCGTGGGACGTTCCCATAAATTTAATTTCACGCTAATGGGTATGATAAATAATTAAGTAATTGTGAATGTTACGTTAAAGAACACTAATTCAAACGAAGCTTTTTGAAGTCATAAGATCTCATGAAGATTTGGAAAAGCACCGGAATTAGTAAACAAAATACGATGAAAGTTCCCGAAACATGCAATATAAAAAAGGGACAGGTGACAAACGAATTGACGCGTTTGAAATGTGGGATATAGCAGGGCTCTTAGAATATCTTGAACAACACGTCGCACAAATGCGTCCATATTAAATAGTCTGAAAGTGGAAAGTCTGCTTACTAACGAGGATTAACAATTTTTTGGACACGCAACAGGGAAAACCGGTTCACTCATGCCTACTATCCTACGAGGAATACTAGGAGGATATAAAAACCGTGGAAGGTATACTTTTCTTAAAAGAAAGAATTGGGCTCAGACTGATTGCAGCTACGAGAAAAGCACAATATGCTCGGAAGAGTGGAGAAAAGTGTTTCGTGTTAATAATGTCACAATAACTTCGCTGTTTAAATGAAGTAGATATATATATTTATTCATTTATTTGTATATATGTATATTTTAATATTCTGTTTAAAGTAATTTAAATCGAGCTTTTTCAAAAACTATCGAAAAGGTGTACCTGTTTTAATAACTTTTAATAAAATATACCTTCACTCTACATCACATTATTTTATACATTAATATAAATTTCGGGGTGGAGTAGTTGTTAAGAGTGTGCTCGACTGTTGGAGGGTTCGAAACCAATATACGACAGAAAATTTTTTATCGTTATATAATTCTTATTATCACGGTGAAGGTAGTGGCATCCCACTCTGTATAACATCATATGCGCGCGCATCTGCGTAGCATATAAATAGTGCATTGAATACTAGCTCATTTTGTAGGTGAAAATAAACGTGCAGTGGCTAGTCAAGATCGGCAACGAACAATACGACGATGATGATATTGCATATTTATATATATATATATATATATATATATATATATATATATATATATATATATATATATATATAGATAGAGAGAGGGGGGGAGAGATAAAGAGAACACCGGAGAGAGTAAAAAATACAAATGATGTAGGAGAAACAAATTATTCCCCCATTGGTTGAGAGTTCCCTCACTACTTCTTTAAATATACACACATATATATATATATATATATATATATATATATATATATATATATATATATTCATCTACCTGTTCCTGTGATCATTTTAGAAATAATAAATGTATTATAATTAAAAAATAAATACATATATATATATATAATATTTACCTGATCGTTGGTGTGATTTTTTACATAATCTGAATCGTTCTGTCTTTGCCCGTTGTTAATCTCGTTGTTTGGTTTATCAATTTCCCGATAAAACGTATCGGAAGCGCCGACTTTACACCGTCGTTTAGGCGGACTAACTGCCGTGGAATTTATCTTACTATTATAATTATTATTATTATTATTACTATTAATAATTTGGTTATTATTATTATGATTATTTTGATAGATAGACGGTACGTGATGATTCATCTCGTGCACGGTTAAACTTTGTTTGATATCGGCCGCAAAATTACATTTAACGCATTTATAAACTCCGTCCGCATAATGATTTTTATTATGCCGATCTAAATTCCATTTATAAGGCGTTTGAAAATCGCACAAATCGCATTTAATCATCGGCATCGCGTGATATTTCAAATGCTTAGTAAATCTGGCTTTCGTATGAGTGACGTAATCGCATTTTGTACATCGATACGATAATTTCTTCTTATTCGAATGGATAATTTTCTCGTGTTCGATTAACGATTGTCGATCGTAACAAATGTAACGACATTGCGAACATTTAAACAGATCGATAATCTTATTACGTTCGTCTTGTATACGACGTAGATAATCGTTTTCGTTATTATTATTATTATTATTATTATTGAAACAAGACGATGTCGATGTCTGTTCGACATCCGCGTAATTAGTAGTAGTAGTAGTAGTAGTAGTAGTAGTAGTAGTAGTAGTAACGCTATCGATATCGGTCATTTCGATTTTAATAGAATTATCGAGGACGATATCGTTTTCATCGATAATCGGTGTCGAACTCAGTCTGGCTGTAAGTCCCGGAAAAGCCGAATTATTATTGTTATTATTATTATTATTATTGTTGTTGACGTTATTAATGTTTTTCTTCTCTTTCCGATGTACCATATGAATGTGACGTTGTAATTTTTGACTATGTTTAGACGCGTACAAACAATGAGGACATTCGTATATGCGGAACTTTTCTTGATGAATATTCTTCAAATGATGTAGATAGTATCGCGGATTTTGAGTATTGTAACTGCAAGAACCGCAACTGTAGTTACGTTTTACTCTACAATCGGGAAGTTGCTGATAACAATTCATGACGGAGGTCGTATAATCCTCGGCTAAATTAATTTATATACGCGATAGTCGACTGCGTTTCATTCTTCGCAGCGTTTCGAAAGATATCGTATCGGTAATCGTGAACGTGATAGGTGACCATTGTTAGACGATGTCCGAATTGAAGCCTGTAAAATCATTATAAAAATATACGAGAAGAAGGTTATATTTCTTTTTTATATACTGAAATAACTGTATTTATTTTTAAAATAAGTTTACACGTTTAATTTCAAAGCGGCTACTTTTGCCGATGACGCGATGCTGATTGCTGTCAAGACAAGAAGTCTGAAGTGGCAGTTATAGCACTACAGGAAATTCTACAGTGGGCTCAATCCTGGAAATATAGAAGTGAATTCTGATAAATGCACTCGTATCTCATTTACCGATAGAACCGATCATCATAATTATCTATCGCTAGGTAAAAATATTATACCAAGAAGCAACAGCGTCAAATATCTAGGAGTACACTTACATCGCACACTAAGGTGAAAAACACATATACAAAAAAAAAACACGAGAAAACAACTACCAAGATCTAAACGTCCCTTTAACTAATAGCGTATTAATATGAATAAAGTCAACATGGACTTACGCTGCATCAATATGAGAATGTGCAACAAAGACAAATAGAAATATATAATACAACGCTTTCGAAATAAAACGTGAAGGCTGATATATAGAACGTCGTGGCACGTCACCGATAAAACTATCCAAGGCGAATTCGGGTGTCTGAATGATCGACGAAGCAATAGAGCAGCGGGCTCGAAATCATGCAATGCGCTTACGCGGACACTGCAAAATAACTGCCCTTTCGGACGTCACGCTAACCAAACGATTGAAAAGAACTAAAATTCGCGACCTAGTTTAGAATATAGGATGAATACATCGATGGATCTATTCCTCACACAAGATACACTTCATAGTAAACTTGACTAGGAATGAATTGATAGAAGTAGAAACAAATTTAAAATAATGGGATACGTATGGACTGGAAATAGGGACGTTGCATAAACAATTTTGGTATAGATAGCGAACCCGATGATGATTCCTCATCACCAACTTTTCTTTACTTCGTAGTCTTAGTCGTTTACACTGCCGCCGCTAGGAAAAGGCATAATGTAAGCAATACAAATTTCTTTAAGAGTGGCCAATAACTGTACAGAAATAATCACGAAATATTAGTTTGTAGCGTTTAATATAAATCCGAAGGACGTAATCGCGGAGGATTAGAGATTGTAACAGAATTAGTAAATAGTAAATATAACGAATTTAATAAGCCAACCGTCGAACAAAATAATAAGTAAGAAAAATTAAAACTCATTATATTAAGAAAATTTTATTTAGATATTATCGTTAAGTTTAAAAATTATACATATTGGAGAATGTCAGTAAAAGATACAGTAGTGACAATAAATCGGATTGTTACCTTAAATTGTCGTAACATTAATTCGTAATTATTAAATAAAAATATGCGCTATTATAAAACGAAAAAAAAATCGTTTTTTTTTTGTTTTGATAGAAAAATAATTTCTCGCGCGATAATTTCGATAATAGCTTACCATAAACTATCAACTATCGCTTTTTATACGCCGATTACGCTAAAATTTGAACTTGTTTACTTCCCACATTATTATAATACGCATAAACATAAAACGTACGTGACATGCGAAATATTCTTTATCAGTTATATATCCGATTTGACTATCACCTGTTAATATCTGATAGTGAACCTTTAGTGTAATAATTTTTCAATATTCAATACCGATACATCTGATTCCTTGTATCACGATGCTGAAGAGGGCAGCGTTGTAAGACTTTCACAGTGGCCTAAACTCGACAATACAGTCGTATAGTTTTGTAACGATTTAAATGGCAATTTTTAACGCTTTACACAATCTTTTATTCTGTCACTATCGGAAACAACTGCTTCAAATTTCCACCAAGAGTAACTCTTACATAAGCAACTGTTTATTTTAATTACTTCCTATTGGTAGCTAACGTATATATATATATATATACGTTGATCATTCCATTATCGTCCGCAGTCGGTCTTACGTACTCGGTACTGTGGTTAGAAGTTCCAGATTGTTGAGAGTATAGGCTAAAGCGTACAAATACATTCAAGGTAAGAAAAATATATATACATATTTTTATGTATAACGATTAAATTTTTGTTTATTACCAGAAAAATCCACGCTTAAATTTAAGTAAATTCGCTTAGTACGATATAACCGTGTTTATTATTTTATTTTTTTAATATTACGAATTTCGTTATACCCCTAGTCTACTTATGAACGTATTTCGTTTTATATTGAGAAATTATTAAATATTCGTATACATTTCCTATAAATTTATTTTATAATAAATGCGTACAGTCGAAAAATTAAACAAGTCGAGTAATATTTTTAAGGGAAATTTCAAGTTTTTTCTCATTACAAATTTACTTTACATCGACGGGTTAAACTTCTTCAACCTACCATAAATTTATGCTAAACTGTTATTTGTTCGTTAAATTATAAATAATAATATGTTCAATTTTATATAAATATGTATAAAGTTAAATTTTTACACAAGTAATAAACAAACTTATCTTCGGGTCACATGTTGTTTGTCACCTTCTCGTCGTCACTCGACCGTCTTATGGTGCTAGTTCCACCGGCGGAAAAATGAAACAACAGCCACGTGAGTTCGTATCGTACAGGGTGGAGCATTCGACCGACTCAACGATGGTTAGAAAATCTAAATCGGTACACGCAAACAACGCTGATATGGAAACAGGGGGAAGATTCATTTACCGAAGGTGCACCTTCCATTAAATACCGTTAACTGCACTAACAACAATATCAGCCATTTGCTCGTGACATATCTAGTCGAACTGATGAATACCAATCTCGAACGAGTACACGAGTACCCGTGCCTTAATACCGGGTTCCTTTCGGCTAAGGGAGTAAACCGAAACAGAAAATCTAGTGAAAAACAATGGAAAATCGTCACTCTATCTTTCCTAATATCAACATGCACGTAGAAGTATTCACGGGGATATATTGCAAACAGCGTGTCAGCCAATAAGCGGTCACTGACAGTAATGTAGGATGACTCGAGTTCTTCCGTATTCTCAAAGGTACTGAACGATGAACAATAATATATTTGCACATTTAAATATTTTCTGTTTACAAAAAGTAAGCATTTAATAGAATTTTCTGTACCGAATAAATAAACGATTCTTTCCAGAAAAAATTAATACAAAATATAATCTTATAAAATATTACCTAAATTGACAACTTATTATACCAACTCTACAGGAGTGGACGCACGATTAAAATAATAAAACGCAAATCCTCAACACAAAATTGCAAATTGTTACGTGGAAAGTACGTAATCATACAGGTAGAAAAATTAGCAAACGCGATAAAAGAAATGAGAAAATTGAAAACAGGAAGTTTAGACCGCAGTGAAATACGATGGATAGATACGATATCACTGAGATCGGTCAGAATACAAATTTACTTCTCTCGAGGATTAGATAGCAAGAACTAAAATGGAATTGCAACAATATTAACGGATTAGATAGTTAAATCAGTTGTACAATTTATCCCCATATACAAGCGCCAAAATCCGTTTATCCTGCAGAATAAACATAAGTACATTCTCCAGATACAGCAAACAATATCGAAACATTTTGCGGCAGTGTTTAAGAAACGTTATACGAAAAAAAGAATATCAATAACTTTAACACAAAAGTAGGTAAAGGAATTGAATTGGTGTACAGATTATGGATTAGGGAAACGAAACATACGCGGTGATCGACTGGTACACTTCTGTAAAATAACACTTTTAAGATAATCAATAAATTTTTTGAGCCACCACCCTAGACGTTTACATATATATCGGTATTGTACGCAAATAATGATAAAAAGTAAATTCTCAACCAAATCGATTTCATATTAATAAAAAAAAAAAAAAAAAACATTGCTGGTATGTAACATCAGCAAAATTTACCCAGAAGCCGACATAAACTCAGATCAAAGCCCAAAAATGAACCGACGATTTGCGAAGGTTGGACAACATTCGAAAAGGGGAGAGGATTGATATTCAGAAATTAAAAAAACAGCCTTCAAGTCTAAGGTTGGAGAGGAGTCCTGAATTTTAAATTATGCAAAGAAAATCCGCATACAAAATCTATATGGGATAAAATACAGGATATAGTTCTTGATGTTCAAGATCATATACCAAAGTTATCATTGATGTATCAGCCCGTAAGCTGGTTCGTTCCATGCACCGACAGCCTCCATGTAAGCAGGTCGACTGCTTTTCTTTTTATTTCGGCATATGTCGATGGTTTGGGCATCATCCAGTATTGTATCCACCAGGGTTATTCTTGGTCACCCACGTGATTTCTTCCTGATAATCTTCCCTTCAATTACTTCTATTTTGATCCTGCCGTAATATATGACCGATTCATTTGAGCCTCGTCTGTGTAATCTTCTTCAGTATGTTTCTTTGTTCATCAATCCTGTCCAGTATCGAGAGTTATTGCTGACTTTGTCAGTCCATTTAATTTCCAGCACCACAACTCGAATGCCTGTACTTTATTTTTGTCTTTCTGCTTCCATGACGAAGTTTCTGCTCCGTATAAAACTACTGGCCATACCAGCATTTTCACTAGCCTTTTCCGCATTGGCAATGACATTGTTTTCTGTGTTAACAACGAATAATTATCTGTAAATGCTTGTTTGTCCAATGCGATACTGGCAGTTAACCTCTTGCGTGAAGTCCATGTTAGATGATACTATTTGGCCTAAGTATGTTCGATTACTTCATCTTCTATTTTATGTGATTATTTCGGATTTCCTTACAAATTACCATAACCTTAGTCTTCTTTTTATTGATTTTCATGCCATATTTTAACATGACCAAATTTAGTTTATTAATCATTTTGTGTAGCGTTTTGGCGCTGTCTGCTAGTACCACCACTTGGTCATCAGCAAACTTGATTTCCTGTATACGCTTACCACCTATTTTAATTTGAAAGTTTCTCTACTAATCATTTCTGCGAACACGTTAAATAGTTCCGGTGAAAGCAGGCACCCTTGCCTAACTCCATTCTTTACGCTCACGTCTTCAGTTGTATTATCATTAAATTTTATTCTCACGCTCTGTTTGTTGTAGAGATTATAGATTGCTGTAACTAGATTCCTCGGGCATCCTATTCTATTTAGTAAAAGAAAAATAGCTCTTGTCACGGTACTTTATCGAAGGCCTTTCCATAATAAAATCACATATAAACATCTTCCATTGTTAATCATACGATCCCCTATTATACGGAGCATCGCAATTGTATCCCGAGTCGACTGTCCTTTTCTAAATCCGAATCGTGTTTCTTTCACATATCGATTTAACTGTCGTTCCAAACGTTTTTAAATTATTTTAAGCGTTATTCTATATGCGTGCGGTATTAAACAAATAGTTCTAAAATCGCTACAGTGTCGTGCCGCTCTTGTTTTTGGTATTGGCACCATAATTGACTGACAATATTCTTCGGGGGCCATACGCCCTCCTTTATCATATAAACATTCTTTAGCTTTTGGCCGCTGGCTTTCCACAATAGAGACAAGATAATATTGTAAACTTTATGGAAGAAAAGATCCGAAGGAAAATCATTAAAACATAACAAAATAAATAAGATAATCCGAAGATTATGAGGTTGAAGTTAAAGTGAATGATTGGAAGACAAAATGTGATGATATTGAATAAAAAAAATATGATCTACAAAATCCGCATAAAAATACAGTAAAAAAAAAAGCAAAAATACTAGTTTATTATTCGGTGATCATAAGAAATTCGTGATTGGATCAATGGAAAAATTGCAACATTAGGTATGTAAATGGAATTTTTAACGACGATAGGACCACAATAAGCAAGTTTACAAAATGTTGGACCGCTTTATGAAAGAAGAAATTCAAGGGAAACTAATAAAGCAGTTTGGTTCAGACGATATAGTACATGTAGAGCTACTCGAACATAGCGAAATTGGTGTAAATAAAATGACCGATGCTTTTAATAAGATATATATCATCATTATCAATTTCCATTTCCTATTCAGGAGGTTGGTGCGGTACGTTAGTTTGTTATAGTTGCCTCTGCCTCGTCATCTGTATTATTTCCGGCATTTACCTTATCTATCGATCCCGTGTATATACTCCATCCTTCTTCTTCCTCTTGGCCTTTTTCCAAGGATTTTCCCCTGTATCGCTATTGTAAACAAATCCTCCTCTCGGATTTTATGTCCAAAATATTTATTTTTTGCTTCGTTAATTCTACTTAGTGTAACATATAAGTGGCAAAGACCTTCATTGAGATGAAAAGCAAACAAGATCACCGAAGTACGTCTATCGGCTGATAAGTTTAATGTCGCACACTCTTAAAGTATTCTTACATATAATGCGTACTGAAATATATGCGAAACGCGCGGTTCGGTTTTTAACAGTGCTACCAGCATTCGTGGAGCCATGCTAAACCGTAAAAAATTAATACGATATATTAAAATCCGGTCTCTGAGGAATCTTTACCAGAAACAAACGACCGAATTAAGCATCCAGTATGTATCGTCGGAAAGGATATTAAAAAATTTGTTCGACAAAACTGCGTACTCTCTCCCCCCTCCACGCAATATTTGGAGGGAAGTATTTGATAAAAATTATGGCGAGATTAGAATGGAATATTAACCGCAAATGATACGCACACGATAACCTAATTTTTGTCAGCAATTCGGATGAACTACAAATAATTATAAACAAACTTCTTGTTTATAGTGAAACTTTCGGATTCAGGGTGACAAAACGGTAGTAGTAGTTTTCTGTTAAAAAAATGAACGATAATAAATAGAACGGAATTGGAACAGATTGACATATATCTGGATATTAGTCTAAGATGGTTGCACTTCGCTGAAGAATAGGACAATCGAGAGTAGTACTTTCAAAAATGAAAAACGTTCCCTAACAAGAGAAAAATCGAATTACGCGCAGGAAATTTACAAATTTTTCCATTGTTTTTTCTATGGCGGTAAAAGCTTGACATTCAACGCTATTAACACCTATAAATTCGGAAGAGGTAATTATTTTTTAAAAAATCCTGAATGAACAAACGATAATTCGTTTTAGTAAACTTATCTGTCCAAATATCCGCTAAAACTTAGTGTTTATTCGTTATTTTAATCGTTTCAGTCGGCGTATTATTTTCCCCCGACAAATTACGAATGTGTAAGGTTTTTTGGCTTCGGTATAGATGACACGTTCGTGATGTGGCAACACAGTGACGAAAAGTTGGGTGAAATTTTGATGGTTTTAAATACGTTTCACAGTAATATAAAGTTCACGATGGAACGAGAAAATAATGGCGAACGTGTTAGTGAAGCGGACTACACGCGGAGAATTATCTACCTCTGTGTTTAGAAAATCTACACATAGCAATAAGCACGTGAAGTCGCACTATTGTCCGAGTCAAAAAGTAGGGGTTTACAAAGACTTCGTTACACAGAGCCAAAACTATTTCTAAAACAGTACTACGCTAAAGAAAGAAATGGAGAATATAAAAAATGCTATGATCGTTAAAGGTTTTGACAAGAATGAATGCATTTCTCCGGTAAAGGAACAAGAAAACAAAAAGGATCCAGTAACAAAGAGGAGTTTGTTGCCAATGCAGTGTAGTCGTCCCCCTATACAAAAGGCGCCGCAGATAGAACAGGTAGAATTCTACGAAAAAACAAAGTTAGACCAGTGTTTCGCGTAAAAACAAAACAATATTTACAAAACGTCAAGGATCAACTAAGGGCATGTTGCTGGTGTATATAAAATTTCTTGTTCATGCGGACTTGGCTACACTAGAAAAACTGGTAGAAGCATTAATCGGAGATTAACACAAAACAGAAATCACAAGATTCGTCTGCAGTAGCTTCGCATCAGTGTCCAGGCAATATATAATTTGCGATTTTGAAATCTTATCAAAAATGGATAAATATACACCTCCGGAATTGTTCGAGAAGCGATTGAAATTTTTAAACATCCAAATTTTACCAGAGAGAATGGATACTTAATTCAACTCGTCTGCCGGTCATTGCTCCGATGAGAAAAAAAAAAACAAGTTAACATTAAAAACACAACCAGTGCTAAAAACTGTCCATTCTGTCCAATGTTGAAAAAACCATTCATAAACGGATGTCAGCAGCTTGTTTATCGCAAACGTTAAGTCCAGATTCTTCTAAGCGTGATTACGTAATATCAGTTTAAAAATGAAAAGTGCGTTTTCGAAACGCTACGCGATAAAACATATGGTTAAAGTAATATTTTCGTAAAATACCTCGCTTTTTAACTTTTAAAGGCGTTGTGTAAATAAATATTTTTACAACTAACCGGATTTCTACACGTCCACCGAGAATGCCGAATTACGAAAATAAAATATTGGTTTAAAAAAAAAAAAATCTGCCCCTAACGGGTTTAAATATTTGTCCAGGGTTCGGAAGTTGCAACGGTGTATTGCAACGAGGATTAGAAATGTAACGATTTCGTCCATGCAGAAAACAAATAGAAACCGGATGATTTAGATTTTGTGTAGACGGTAAAATATTTTTTTCGAAAGAACGTAACGACGTGTAAAATGTTTAATGAAGCGAAACATATAAACGCGTTATTAGCGTAACGGATAATATAGAACATCTCTATCGAGCAGAATAGCAACTTTCTGTTAAAGTCGTCGACGCAGATCGCTAATCCTTAATAATAATATTAAACTCCATACTCCATCGTCGATTTTAAACAGAACTGAGGACAACCGCTACCCATTTTGTTTACGAGTTTTTGCCGAGTCGGGATGAGATATACATTAAAAAAAAAAAAAAACCTAAACGAACAAGGACGTGTCCTAATTTAAACAATGTCAAGTATATACATATGTATAGTATATATATTTTACACATATATATATACGCACGTATATTTACGCATGAGCATGTAGGCACGTACGTAACGTATGGTAATATCAATAAACACGGCGGAGTTGCTAGATAGACAAGTCTGTTTCGAAAGCCGATGAAGGAGACGTTCTGTAATTCTCTGTATTTGGTTTGCAACGCGCTGACTGATTATTAGCCTCGATAGCGCTTCTACATAGCAGCGCCAATGATAATGTACGCGCTGATAAGGAATCAACAAGCAGCTTATTTGCCCACTTCTTAGAATTTTGTATCTGTAACATTGCCAGCTTTTTCAGCGAAAATATTATTCCCGGAAACGAAGTAAATACAATAAAAGATACCACCGTCTACACTCATTTCCTTTATAGACGTACTAATATAGTGTATTTTTTTCCGCTGATTCAGATGGAGTGATTTTTCTACACGTTTCTTTGACTATTTAAGCTGACTGTAGTCCCTTCCTTCAGACGAGTCCTGTAAAATTTTGCACTGTTTTACGAATTGTAAAATAAAACAATTCCTCTATAATTTATTATTAATTCTATATATATATACATGTGTGTCTCACTCATACTCTTCTTGGTTTATTTTATAATTCATGATTCCTATTAATACGAGGTCAGCCCTAGTATGACGGTAAAATTTGAAAATAAATAAGTTGGAGTATATCGGAGTTTAAGATATTTAAAAATAAATACCCTCGATAATGTTAATTAGTCGGCTATTTTATTTACAAGAAGAATTACCCCATTTAACACACAAAAAAAAAAAAAAAAAAAAAAAAAAGATGTAATTGTGTAAATTTTTTTTTACACGTCTCTTAGCTTAATGACGGACGTACTGTTTTTAAAACGTTGTCACACACAACCGCTCATTTTGACCGGCCTGTTTATTTTATTAATTAATATATCTACCTAAATTTTGGAAAAAGTAATATTTTATTGCGCTAAAATATTTTTTTACGTACATTTCAAAATAAAAAATCGATGAATTTAAAATTTAACTTAAAAAAAGTATATTAATAAAAACGCTTTACCAAGTTTTAAACATAATTCACGGAATATTCATCTATAAACGGCGATTAAATATTATTTTTAATTATGTTTCTAACTAATGTCGATTAAAAGTAAAAAAGATTAAAAATATTTAAAAAATAATACTTGTTTAAAGTGCGATGTACTCTGAATGCGTATTTTTAGAGTCCTTACAAAAACGTCTTGTGCATTCCATACATATAATAGGCGTGTTGCATATTAGACACATGTATGGAATGTTTTTCGTTAATTTTTCGACGGACATTTTCTGCAAGTCGTTTGGATGGACGTACTTGCTCCATTCTTAATAACATTCGTCTATCGTCAATATGCGACTTAGACATAAACTTGTCGACCGAAACCTGCAATCTCCGTTTCATTTTAGTTTCAGGTGACACCAAAACCATTCCCAATTGTTTTATAAAATTATATCGAGATAGTTCTCAATATTACCCCTGTAGGACTGGTACGTGGTTGTCTTCTGTAGTTAAAAGTTAATAAATACCGTAGACAACAAATTTTACGGCATTCAAAAATAAAACCGGCGAATATTTTTTAACTAACGTTACGCTTCCATTATTCGGTGTAGTACCGAAATAATAAATAATTCCTTTTATCGCACAACGGACGGACACAAGACCTACTTTAGAATACGCGCGCCATCTATATTCTACCTACAGAGTTAACAAGTTGGTCGTAATAATTAATATTTAATTTTTATTTTTAAACATTCGTAAAATTTTTCATATTATCGAAATTTATTTATTACGTTCTCGGAAAATTTATTTCAATTAATTTTTAAAAATTGAAATATATATATATATATATTGAGTCATTTGTGCGATTAAAAGATTAGAAAAAATTTATCGCCGTTTCTTCGGACTAATTACGAATTTATTCGATGATGAGAGCGAAAAAAAACGTTATTCCGGAAAATTTTTTAAATTCCGAATTTTCAAACTATTTAGAAGAAAAATTTCATTATAGAAATTTTTGAAAAATTAAAAATCGCAACGTACTCAATTTTTTTTTTTTTTAAATTTAAATACCAAAAAAAAACCAACAAAAAAAAATTAATTAAAGCAAAAATTACTCGTTGGATAATAAAATGTATTAGTTTATTATTATTTTATTGAAAATTCGATAATAGCGACTGGCGACGATTGTACGTTTCTAGAAAATGACAGCTGCGTCCAACGAATAATTTCTACGTCGTTCTATCGACATCCGCGATACGTATATAACGTCCGACACCGAAACTATCGGACGCGCGTGTTCAAGACATCCTGTAAAAGTTGTTGTTGGCAGCAGGTGTTACTGGAATACCGGATTTCACCTATGAAATACTAGAAGGTTATAATATACATCGTCGCGGTCGTTATAATGTTGGTAAATCCATATATCTACTCGTCATAGCCACGAAAGGACACGATATACGATTCGGTCGTATTCTTCTCTCTGCGTATATCCTTCTAAGCGAGAATAAGAAAGACGAGATCAAAAAAAGAAAAAAGAAATTGGTGAAATGAAATATTCTTCGTCGGTCTAGAAGAAATATCTAAAATGTGAAATCCTGAAATAAGAAGGCCTTCCACGCCATTTCAGATACCAACCGGGTGTAGCAACCGTCTTCGAAACCGGGCCAGTCAGTCCGAGAACCATTCGCTCATTTCAGTTCGGAAAGACTTTTCTACTACGGTCTTAACACTCTTAACCGAGGTTTTAACATCGTTTCGTCAAGCGGCCTTCTCGTAATTTCCCTCGAGGATATTCCCGCGGTATCCAATTAGCAAGATGTTCTCGACCTATTCATCTAACGACGTTGGCCGAACATACATATATATTATATATATATATGTATTACAAGAATATCACTTTTTACTTATATTTCAAGCAAAGTTAGTGTATTTAATAGATATTCCAATGGGTAAAGCCGAATAAAAGTTTTTTTGGTTACTTTTAGTAGTTATAAAAAATACCAGAAAATATCAATAAAAACCAACTGAAAAGTTTGGATTTAGTGTATACTTCGCAGGATCGTCAAAATTAACAAGTTACAACGTGGGCATGTGTGTGTGTGTATTTACATTTGAGAGTTTAGTTATTTACACGCACGTATAAGCATTAAAATGAATTACAAATTCGTATTTAAAAAAAAAAAAATACTGGAAGAAGGAATAATTCCAAAAAGTTAAAGACACTTTTTTTCTTTCAAATCTAAATAAATACTTTATGTTAAATTGCAATTTTATCATTACGTTATCTCGTCCTGTTATTATTTGACAAATCCGGTTGTGTTAGATTTACAAGTGTCATCGTGTACAGTTATTAATTTGTTAACATATACCTGTATTTGCTTAATCGTCCCGATACACTATCACGAAGTGCAGCAATGAACAATTTCAGTGATAACACGTCTTCTTGCAAGTAATTTGCGCATCTCTAGACGTGTATTACCTTGTATTATTTATAAATAACTTAAAAGAATGACAACAGATTGTAGTAGTTCGATCGCACTAACAGTCTCAGTGTTATATCAAATTTCCCGTTTATTGTATATTAGTAAATATAATTAGAATTTTATACCTGGTATCGTTAGATTTTCTGGAAATTATTTTTTAATATATCGAAAAATTTCAAAATTAATTTCCGAAAAAACATATTTTCCGCAAAAAAAAACAACAAAACACGATTATAAAAAAGAAACAACCGAACACTATAGAAAATGAAATAAGTTCATTCTAACAGATGTATAAAAAAATGGCTAATTATACGAACTAGGTATTATATCGTGTTCACTATGATTTATAACGTATCCAAGACAGAACTGAACAAAGCGAATTATGGCGCGAAAAGCGTTGCATGCATTTTTCACACATTACGTAAATGAAAAATGACGCGAAAACTCGTTTTGTTTATTTTTTAAGACTAAGTTACAACCAAAAATGTCAGGTTCGACAAATATCGGAAAGAATTAACATTTTTTTCCAAATGAATTTTAAAATTTTTTAATCGGATTTTTTACTTATAATAATTCTTCCACAGATTAAAACATAATTTTCGGAATATTAGCTAACCGAAATAAAAAATTTTAATTACATTTACCAATACATGTACGGTAAAAATTAAATTTCGATGCTTATAACATTCGTCGAACGGTTTAAAAATGTTTAACGTACAATATATCAAGAAAAATACCATTAAAAAAAAAAAATCAAAATTTTCATAATTTTATGGGAGGTGTCCAAAATTTACGTAATTTCCATACGAGTCATTTTCAATTACTCGGTAAATTACTAGTTAATCGTTTTCCAAATTAATAATATATATAGATGATTATCCGTCGTGATATTTTGTAATGATTTTTTTCCGATTTTTGCTGTTGTAGCGGCGCATTTACAATTTCGTCGATAAACTGAGTCTATGTCTTAAGGTGACTATCTCTCATCAACGTTGCTTGTCGGTGTATGTCAGCCGGATCGATGAAACCGTGGAAGCCAGTAATTATCTTACTGAAATATCACTTGTATTTATGAAAGAGTTATCAATATGCACCGACAACCATTGTGATAGAACGGACAGACCGCTCAGATTAATAGCTTGAGTTGCTAGATTAATTCTAGCTTTCAGTTTTCTAATAAGACGAGTA
Source organism: Coronaproctus castanopsis (assembly GCA_032883995.1). NCBI lineage: Eukaryota > Metazoa > Arthropoda > Insecta > Hemiptera > Monophlebidae > Coronaproctus > Coronaproctus castanopsis. The sequence goes on along the minus strand of CM065053.1, from coordinate 159,390,026 downwards.
AATGTCGGTTATATTTAAATGAACAATTTCAATGTTACCGCGTGTAATTATTTAAGGTGTCTCTAATTTCTTAAACACGTCCTTCGAAATTAGCTGCAATTACCATTCTGTCAATTAACCACGTAACATACGATTTTTCAACGTCAGGAGTAATTTCCCTTTTTTCTAGATATTCGCTCATCCTTTTAAGATATTGCTCTAAAGATTTTAATTTTTTTTTTTGGAAATACTGTTTTTTGTTTTTTTTTTTAAAGTTTATCCTATTAATGTCGCTTAACAAATCTCGATCTAACGAAATATTGTACCCAAAATTTTTCAAAAAATATTTTTTTACATATTTAATATTAAATTTCAATCAATTATAATACTTTTCAGAATATCTCTTAATCGCAAACTATCTTCATTTCATTCCAATTTCTTTGGATGGTATTTTACATAATCTAAATTTCTACTATAACCGATTTTATTTTCTCCATATGGGGACAATTAAATTTCGAACGGGTGGCCGATCCGGCTGTATTCATATTTTTACAATCTTATCGTATTTCCGAATATTCTGCTCCGTAATTTCAATGTTTTTATTAAAACAAGTTTTTTGTCAACAAATAAATATTATATCGGAAAATGATTTTGGAGGTTTAAGTAATCGGCGACTGTTTTACGTTATCGTAAATGTAGCGCGCGATACGACGAATATTTAAAACATATTACAAGGGCAAACAGGTTTATACACGAAACTGGAATTTGAGATTGTTCGAAGTTATCTAGGTTAAAAGCGTAATATATAGATAATCTAGTCTATTTATAAATAGGCGCACTACGCGCGTGTACCAGAGGAGTAATTTATTATTAGCACGTATAAAAGATAAGACGACTTCCTAATTGTTTATCAGTTGAAAAGTTAAAACTATTTCGAATATTAATAAACAAAATAATCAACAACGTTTTCTTCACAGCGGCTCGTCAGCTTCTGCAAAGTAATAAAATAATTGTGGTCGTTTGAACGGAAACGACATAATTTGTCGAGTTTTATATATATATATATATATACACAAAACGTACGTGTATAAAGGTTTAAGACAATTCACAGGGAGTGTTGCTCCTTTCGAGTTAAAAAACTGAATAATTGCGCATGATGCGCTAATGATCGGAGAAGGGAAATTAAAAAAGAACTGCATTCGGTCGATAAGATAATGAACTAGGGTTGGACGATATACCCATATGGAAGAACCTAATTGTATCATCCGAGCAATAATTTTCCATTCACATTATACATAAATATATATATATATGTATATGTATGAGTGTGTGCGTGTTATAATATTCTAGAAGAAACAATGGCAAGCCGCTAGTACAGAGATCCGACAATTATTCCGGTACAGTAATAATAATTGTCGTCAACTTAAAGGAGAGACAAATAACGATTACGAGAAGATGACATCCGCTTAACTAGTATAATCGCGTCATACAGTTAAAGGCGTAGTTTTTAAGAATATCGTCTCGGAATGGATGAACGCTAGCAGGATAAAACAATACAGTAATAATAATGCACCATAATATGACGATACACAAAGGATGTTTGGCTGGTTAGGTTAATTCTTAGTGATGATGTCAGTCAACAGAGATGGTATCTCTCTGGTGAACCATGACGAAAAACGTAGTGTTTATTCACAGATAAAGTGAACAATATATGTACGTATGAACACAGAATTCTTCTTCCGGTGCATGTATATACATATATATATATATATATATATATATATATATATATATATATATATATATATATAAAACACGTATAAAATTATATCGTAAGGAAATTAAGAGGAAAAATGAACGCATTAAACGAAAACAGAGAAATATCGTTCAATTCCATCAAAGAGTGGGATGACGTCTGAAAAAGACTATGCGCTACGAGTATATTAAATTGCATCGGACTACTATTAATTTCGAAAGTTAATCAGTGGACATCATATTTAAAGTCGTACGCGAAATTAATCCTCGTATTAAAATATTATTAGTATTAGTTTAGTAAATCAAACAAATTAATTGTTAATAAGTATTTCTAACGATATATACACATATATGTATATATCTGGAATATTTACGTAATTACCCAAATAACCTGCCATAAAATTAAATTTTTCTATCGACTAAAGTTATTCGATATGAATTATAATTATGTAGATAAGAGTCTAAATATAGATATATTTTTCGTCAACTATACACACATACACACACACATATATATATATAATATACACTTATATATATTATATATTTTAATATATAAATAATATTTATATAAATTTTAGATGAATTTAAAGTTTTCATAGGCGTTTTTAAAAACCGGCTACACGTTATATTTAATTAACTTAGGAAATATCAAAAATATTCACGTGAATCTCCAGGTGCTTACAGATAGCGACGTCATTAAGGAATTTTCCCGAAAACACAAGAAGCGTTTACATAATCACATAAATGTGCAAGCAATACAGCTGCTAAAATATGGGATATGACACCGTTCTTTATACCTAGATATCCATTAGATTTAGTTATGTAAATATATTTATTGGGTTAGGTCATTGGACTTATACACCAAATAAAAATTAGCTTTTAAACATTTCGTGTTATAATTGGTATATATTTAATTTAACAGTTACTTTATTAAATGATAAAAAACAAAATAATAATAATAAGCATCATTACGGTTGTTCGTTTTTTAAAAATTTCCGAAATTATTAAAAAAAAAACAAAACGTTAATTCCTATAAAATGTGTCAAATTAGTTTTATTTGTTTTTAACGGCGCCGTATACTGTTCAACTACTACGGCCAAGGAAGCTGGTTGTGACATTTATATTGAAGGAAAGAGTTTAGACCGTCCGAGAAATTGGAATGCGTTTGATCGATCGTGTAAAAATTATCGGAGATGTGGATAAAATCGAAGAAGTTCGCTTTTAAGACAGAAAGATAGGACATAATATTCGCAGTGAATATAAAACAGTTGTGTAGATTGTCAATGGAACGTCCTTCCGATCTAGAATATATTTGTAAGAGCCGTATGTCCGATGCGTAGACGGGCTAGAACCACACTATTCCGCGGTGCAATGATTATAATTACTTTTTCGAAGGGTTATGCGAAATATTTACTCGAGTCGGACATTATCAATGTTATATATTAATCAATTGAGGAATATTAATGACGATCAAATTTGCAATTTAAAAACAAATTGCAATAACTGGAAAAATTTTCAATTCGTCCGATAAGATAGGAAAATTACAATTTTAAGGAAAGTAAAATATTCGTAATAGATTCAGTTAATAAATAAGGAACACCTCAAGGCACCTTGACGATATAATTTAGTCGATAACCGTTGATAAACTGTTCCTGGAAATACTGAACTGCCATTATCATGTTAAGTATTCTTTATATATATATATATATATTCTTATTCATGCTAATCACTTGTCACGGATGCCAATACTTGACGAAATGAGTATCGATTTCTTTCTACCTGGACTAATTCTACTAATTCCGAGACTGCAGTTCCCGTCTTAATATGTAGGAGCCACGAAATGATTCTTCTTCGTGACCTCCTTTTGTATTCTACTTTTCCCATCATTAATTTTTTACAACAATTGACATGCTAGTCCGAAGAATTATTATTATTTTTTAATTATATATATATATATACATGTGTGTGTGTGTGATTTCTTTTGTATCTTTCTCTTTTAAACATTTACCTCGATAGATGTTTGATAACAGATGTTTCTTTAATAAGTTACGTCCAGAATATATTTTACGATATTGACATAATGTTTGTTTTTTGTGAAATATCGACTTGTTCTGTACTCGATAATTATATTATTACTTTTTTTTTTTAAATAATTTAATTTTTAACTTAATATTAGTTGAATGTTCAACGTGTACGTGATGCTGCTGCTTATACAACATTTGTATTATTTGGGTGTATAAGTAAACTTTATATCGCACTTATCAATCAGTTGAGGATACGTGTATGTATATATTGGAGTAGGACTATGTAAATGGGCGATAAATAATATACTCTTGTATGTAATTTTATCTGTATTTTCCGTCCTTTGTAATTTTTATTCATTGTACTCTCTAATAATTATAATCCTGGACTGTAATATCGTGTGGACTCCATTGCAATAAATAATGATGTATATATATAATACACACTCAATACACTAAGTACACATACACAGTAGCAGTGTGATTTAAATTTCGTACGAATTTCTAAAACTGAGATTTATCCTACATTCCGTCGACACGCATACAGAATATAGTATATGTCAGTATGTATTTTTAGATGACGCGTGCTGAAAACGTAAAAGCAGTAGTAATTCGTTAATTACGCAAATATAACTTTTTTCCATTTTGCTAAATTTTGTTCCTACCCCAGAAATACAAATCCGAACTGGATTATCATTCGAACAATCTGTCATCTGAGAAAAGAATTAGGTTATTGAAAGAGGTTAGGTTAGGTTCGGTTAATTACGAAATCTCAGATTATATTCCGTCGAAAATAAGTAGTAGAAAATATACACTCGTCCGATAAGACACGACTTTAGGATTTTCCAAAGTGGAATTAATGAAAAGTTTTCAGACGGAAAAACGAGTATCTCCTCGAAAATAAAGTCTATTTAACGAACATACCGCAGTTGATAACATATTACGCTATTATCTACTCTGTCTGTATTAATAATCACTCGTACATATATTTGAGTGTTTGCGCGTAGCTGTTGAAAACGTGGGCCAATAGAAATAAATGAGGTCATCGTTTAAGGACTCGAAACTTCTAAAACGTCGACCGAGCCAGTAACCGAACTCATCCTATAAGTTATTTATCGCTATTATTATTAGTTAGGTATTACCCTTTTATTATGGTTATACAATTTTTTTTTTTTTTTTTTTTTTTTAAAAACGACGAGTCTCGACGAGAAACGAGAACAGAACGTTTAATAAAAAGTTGGTATCTTCAAAGGTGACGACGGCGGCGCCAAACAACCCCGAAAGAAGGTGCACAATGGAAACCTTATAAATGAAAAAGAATAATAACAATACTGTAATATAGACGATATATAATACTGTTCTTACAATTCACACTCGAAGCCTCTACCAAGTCTTATCAACATCTGAAAGTTCTGAAACGCGCCTAACAAAAAATCAAGCGACACCGACGAACAAAACAACTAAGAACCTGCATATTTCGTAACGATCGTAATCGTATCTTACTAAGAAAGACTTGGTCGCAAGTTATACCCATCAAAGAATCGGTCCCAATAAAGAATTGCCGTAGCGTCATCGAGTAATATTACGGTGACAAAGAAATTCATAAAAGAGATACTTTTAATTTTGCAAAACTAGTCGTCGAACTCGACACATATACCTACTCTGAAAATTTACACACACCACTAAGCCTAAAAAAAGGGAAACCGTCCTTATCGTAAAACCTTATAAACTTACGTCGTTCAAAAACCGGTATTCTAAAATGACATATCAGGAGTACACTTTGAAAAAATATTTAAATAAATAAATATATATATATATATATATATATATATATATATATATATATATATATATATATATATACAAAACTGTGCGTTGTAAATTAATCTCATACACGTGTTTAGTTGATATGAACGAAATTTACACCTATTTCTCATTACTGAACAAGTTTTTGTGATTTTTTTTCTTTTTACGTTTATTATATATTTAAAAATCGACTATTTTTTTTTTTCGTTTTGCGGTATTATAACTTACTTTCTCGATAAACAACTAAGAAGTAGTTAAAATCACTAAATTTTTATATATAAATAGATCGCAAAGCTTTTCGGCTGTTAAACCATTATCAAGTATATATAAAAATAAATAAAATATGAAAATATATACAATTCATGAAAAATATAAAAGGAAAAAAAATTAAATAAAATGTAATAAAATACTACATTTTGATGTACAAATATTACAAAGCAAAGTGAAAAAATATATATATAAAATTACCCAGTGAACTGTTTATTAATTTCTTTATTATTTGTAATGTTTGTACATTTACATTAAGTATTTTCTTACAGTTTATTTTATTTTTTGTTTTTTCGTATATATTTATATATATATATATATGTATATATATATGTTATATATATATATCTACTCGATAATGGTTTAATAGCATAGAAGCTTTTGTGATTTTTTTATATATAAAAATTTATTTATTTTAACTACTTTTTTGTTGTTTATTTATTTTTTAAAAATTGCTACAATCTACACCGTTTAAATTACTATTTTGGTACACTTAGTATGCTTTAAACAAGTAATTTTATTAACAAAAAAGCTATCAACGATAATTTCAAAATTAACACGAAGTTATCGTATACGAAGCAACGAAAATAAGTATTATCGTTCGATTTATCCATTATTGAGAAATCATGACAAGAGGAAATGAATTACGAAAACACGATTGATAAATTTATTTCCCAATTTAAAAATGTTATCATCGTAGTTAAGAGTAATCATCGAGTTTAGATACTTACCTAAATAGTTTCATTCAATTTACGATTTTAAATTAAATGGTTTACATATTTTCAAACGTTATCATCATCAAAATTATTGGCTAATTTCAAAATATTTATCTGGCGTACATATTTTGAATGCCTATTTTACCGATTTATTTAAATAAACAGCACGCGTTAAAACAATCTCGTCAAATATATACTTTAAGTAGTTACGTAAATGATTTTCATTTAACTTTTTCAAAGACACGATTTAAGCCTACTTATATTCGAACTACATAACTTTTATGTTTATATTGGTCTGGAGTGAACGCGAGGAGAGTGGTACACGGATATTGCATCTCAAAAATGTTTCTAAAATGATTTTTGTAGCGTAAAGTTTCAAAAATTATGTATCCATATTGTTTGGAAACAGTTAACCGACTTGCGATGTTGAACAAACATAATCGTCTTAGTATTTTAGATATGTTTTTAAAAAACTCACGAAAGCTTAACTTTAGTCGAAATTTTATAAAAAACTTATTTATACACTCTACTCATTTCATTTATACTATGAATATATATTATTATTGTTATTAAATTAAATAAACGTGCCGTGTACAGCAGCTAAGGCTAGAGGCACGGCAGGAAAAGCGGACCGGGCGCAGTCTAGCGATGACCACATTGTCTCTGCGGCTTGGAAGAGAAGTTATCCTTGTTGTTTTATGACGTCAGCTGCCACTTCCTCTGCCATAACGCAAGAAGCCCATTTACGATGCATTCCTTAAGGTCGGACGCTGGTACTAGAATATCCAGAACCGGCAAAAACATAGCAGTTTCACTGGCTGCTTTATCAGCTAGTTCATTCTCATGAACCCCAGCATGAGGTAGGATACACAGGAATGTCGCTTTCTGATTCTAGTTCTCCATTATATCAATTTCATCACTTTTTTTTGGCTATAGGGTGCTGATCATGGTTGAAAACGTCGCAGAGAGCGCGGAATGCTGGAGAGAGTCAGAACATATAATCGAAAGTTTATCAACATCGGAGCTCATTAAGAATTCCATAGCGAAATAAATCGCGATAATTCGCCTGAAATGAAGAATATCTGAGGCAGCGAATATTGAATGATGATTGATCCATCTCTGACAACTGAGCAGTCAATAAATCCATTTAACAGAGATGCGTGTTTTTTTTTCTATTATTTATGATCTAAGGTTAGGGTGAGGTATACGTAATTAAGTTATCACCGCTGAACTCATCTTCTAAATTCTACCACGGACCAAACAAAAAAAAAAAAAAAAAAAAAAAAATGTTTTAAATACAGAAATTTAACCGGATAAACAATTTTTTTTCTGAAATTCATAAAAATACGAAAAAGTATGAATTACAGCTAATATAGAATTTTGAAGGAATTGGTACAGGCGCAACATCAATTCGAAATTTGCACAGAGGTTCTGTATTGAGTCGCCATTAAGGACTTAGTTGATACAATACATCCCCTAATGCAGTGTTCGTGATTTCACGAACTTTAGAGCTGCAGAACTATCAATGTAGGTCAAAATGTTCTCCAGGAACGTATGGGCGAGCTATTTATCGGGTGAACAGAAAACGGTCTGTATTTTTTTAACACCAAGTCAATTGCAATGCATTTTTGTCGTGTTCGGAAATGCTCACAAAAAATAAAGATTATTTTCAGTATTGTACCTCTTCCATCAGCACTGTACGTGTATTAGGCTTCCACTTGGACAGATGAGACTATCTTGAAAACTACACGTAGATTACATAAAGAAATCCTGCGCGAAGAAAGTAAACATTCTTAAAAAATGCAACTCATTTAGCTACACGAGCATTTCGTACAACTCCAATCGATAGTTTACTAACAGAACATATGAATGGCCATTAAACTTTTTTGCTGGTTAATTTCTTTATACGTATGACTTCACACCATCATATACTGTACCACCCACATCTTCCGCAGCAAGATGCTCTGAAACAATTCAATTCAACTTCAGAAATATCTTAGAAATCACACAGACGTACGAGCCGCAATTAATTAATCACTCTATAGCAGTAATACCACCACGGAAGATCAATCTGATCAAGCTTGACCTTCATCTTTATAATTTGAAGAAAAGTTGCGCTTCTCATGATAAAAGAGTATTTTATATCTCTTCTTCAACTGTTTTTTATGCAGATAGCTTGCCTTTGTCGGCTTCTCAATCATTAAAAATGGAACAGTCTTTATTCTGTTTCCGAATTACATGAAATATACCTTGCAGTCGAGGATTTTACGAGTGATCCATTGCGATACTTCTTCATTAACCATTGCCTGTTCGGACTTTGCTTTTTGCTCTAAAATCGACGTAAGATCCTTGTAATCATAAATAGTATTCCATAGCGAAGAAAATGATCACAATTCCTTAAAGAAATTTCAACAACAAACGGTCACATTTTTTTGAGCTCCAGCTCATGACAATTAACTGGTTGATAGAGCAGTCAAAAATCCAGCGATTGTTTCGAGCATTTTACAAACCATTCATGCAACACATCCTCGTCAGCTATTGTCTGCACGCACTCCTAATAGCACTAAAATATAATCACAAACAACACTCGGTAGTGAAGAATCAATTGTTTAATAAAAAGGCCATAACAAACGGTTATATTTCTCTGGTTTTCAGCTCATATTGAATTCTATATGATAATAAATTGACTGATAGAGCAAAAAGAATACAGCGACTGCTCTGCCTGCGCCAAACAGAAGCTTCTTTATCAGATTTTGGGCGACGTATCAAGAACGAGTTATATTGCATTATGGGGACAAAAATGGTGTTCTTTCCCTTCAACCAATGTATCATGTCCTCGTCATTTGTCTCCAATATTCCTTCCAGAGATCCTTCTTCAACCTTCCGACTTCCCTTCCATTTCTTCTCGCTGACAACAATTACACTTTCCTTATATAAAACAACCTTCTACCAATTGTTCTAACATCTTTTTCCTCTCGTGCATCTAGCTACTAATAGCTGGTACACGGCAGGTTAATCTTAAGAATATTAATAATAATAATTATTATTACGCTTATTAACATCGACTATGCGTATAATTGTGCGAATGCCAATTTACTAAATACAATAAAAATAACAGTAACAATAATATTAACAACAATAACATTAATCTACGAATGAAAAACAACTCAATTAAATGAAAAATAAGAAAAAAAAATTTGCAAATAAAAAAATTCTTAATATGAAAAAAATTTTCGACTTAAAAAATAAATATATTAATTTAATTGATAAAAATATTACTGCCTTATATACTACACACACATCCACACAGTTTTATAACACATTCACGTATACAACGGTTGTTGGTATACGCTACCGAACACGAAATTTAGAAGTTATGTAACGTTATTACATCTGTATTTTCATGCGCACTAAATATCAAATACCGGACATCAGAAGTCTAGTAAAATATTCATATGCTAATAACCCAATTGTACAATTGTTGATGATTTTATTTACCACGAATGAACGATGTTAGCAGTTTTTAACGCCGTCGTTTATAATTTAGAAGATCAATTTTTAGTTGTCTGGGTAAATTATTGAATACAACAGTTCCTTGAGAAATAGCCTTGAATCTCATATGAGTTTTATTGAGGCATGGAATCACCCGCCTGAGGTATTCCCGTTGATCCAGTCTTTCCTATAATAGATATATTAAATTTATAATTCTTCAGTACAAAAGTCAGAAGTTGCAGTTTATATAGCTTAGATACTGTTACTTTCTAATAATATTGTCGGCGTATCGAAATAATTGTCCATGTAGTTGCAAATCGCGTAGATCATTTATATAAATTAGTTAAAGGTTAGGTACTAATACGCTTCCCTGTGGTCTGCACTACGCTATCTCCATATTCATCATTAAGTTTGACTACGTATGTTCTAGTTTATAAATAGCTTTTAAACCAATTACAAACATTACCCTTAAACCCACAATTACAAAGTTTTTCAACAGTATACTGTAATCTAATGGATCAAAAGCCTTAATGCGATACATGCTCAAAGAGAATTTTGTTTGTTCAAGTAACTTAATATCACACTTTTCATACATTTTTCGAACTGTTTTGAAATAGCAGGTAGTATACACATTATGTTACTTTTGTTTTTTTATATATAAGGATAATGATATCCACTTTAAGCACATCTGAGAACGACCCACATTTAACTGACGCATTAAACAAGTATGTTAAAGACTGCGGGAAAAAAGTAATATTTTCTTTTATTAGTTTTATCGAGATAAGGCCATCCATTTTTTTATAATGCTTATTATTATTTTTTTGGTTTCTCTACACTTTTTTTTCATAATAGGGCGAAACGAACCATTCAGCTTTATCATTGATCGAACCCTTGTTGATATACATACCGAATAATTTAATGTCTTTCAAATGTCTGCAAAACTCTTTTTTGTTAAAACATAAGTTATCTTACACAAGGCTTTTTGATCTGATCGTAACTAGAATTTCTACACCACCGTGATTAGAAAAAGTCACGCGTTCAACTTTGTACTTATAAAGAGCTAAACTAGTCTGGCGATTTTCACACTAGTACATGGTCCGGACAAGATTTGTAGCCGTATGCATCTATAAAAAATGTAGGCTCATTCACACAATACCAATAAAAATACACCAGATTCAAATAATCGCTACTTAATTTACTATTCAAGAGGCCGATGTTAATGTCATCGGTAACTATTGCCAAAAAACTGATCTAAATTCAAGTATAAAATTCGAAAGGATCACAATAACTCCGAATAAGGATACGAATGTATTATTATGTAATTGAATACGTAAGCGTATTCCCAGTATTTATCGGTACATTTAATACACTATAATACGTGATATTTTCTTTTATATAAACATAAATTCCCCCCGAACGTTGCGTCTCGTTGTACTGCGATAGTTAACCTACAATTTGGTATTTATTAATTTCATCCGCATACAACCACGTTCCTGTCAGCACTATAATATCAAATATCTTTCCTCGTCTCCGAAGATAAACAATCAGCTCGTCGTAATGTTTACGGACACTCTGTACATTTAACGTTATTAAGTAATTCGTAGTAATAGTTTACGTACACCACCGTCAAAAACGCACCACACCAGCATACCGATAAAAACACGTTCGTACACAATCACCATTCATTTGGTACACACGTAACAATCGTGTACGTATTCTATTATTAGCGTATATATAATCCATAGTCTTATCAATTGATTAATATCGTTCTCGTTACGTATTAAAAATCCTATTGTTTGCTCTTCTTTCCGTACGTATACCGTCACATCGCGACACTAGACGAACTTAAAACCGTGATTACGTCATAGTTTGGCCGCTACGAATAATTTAGAACTCGACGAAATGTTGAAGTAAATGTTCTCTTTGGGCGTTTATTTCCAACCGAAACTAGAGCGTGCAGCAATTGCGGATTGCGTTTCTTCGCCATGAAATTATACTTAAAATTTAACGCCGATTTCGGATGTGCTTCGATGATTTAGAGACAGCCGATGACAGCAATCGATGTCCACTTCGACTAATTATTTCCCGATGCTGCAAACTGCATAACTGCATCGGTAACGCTTTCGTGTTCTCTTAAAGAGGTATAATAATCGGATTATTCCTTCTGGAACACTGTTCTATATTTTCGATGTTCCGTTCTAAAATATTAATTTATTCCTTTAACGTTGCATTTTCTAAAATTAGCGTATTTATTTCAGATAAAGCTTCTGATAATTGCTCTTGGACAGTTAATACTGATGATTGTAAAACGAAACTAATTCCTGCATCAAATTCGGTGAAATACTTAGGATTAGTACTTGATCGTCGACTTACATGGGGTGACCCCATGTAGCGAACGTAAGATAACGGATCATGGAAAGAATCTGTAAGCTACACAGCCACTAATTGGTAAAAAATCCAGAGTCAATCTCTACTGTAAGAAATTAATTTATCAGACGATACTTGCTCCAATTTGGAGGTACGGTATTAAATATATGGAGCAACATCCAGCAGTAATATGAAGAAACGAAAATGTTTACATAGCCGATATCCATCGACCAGGGCTTCCAGGATGTCCAGCAAGAAGACTTAAGAAAAAGCAGTCGAGAGATATTTTCGGCTTTACTTAACCATGTTAAAGTTACTTCAGCGTTCTTTAGCTGTTAAGTAAGCACATAACTGATAAAAACAATCAAGATCGTGGTGTCACTTGCTGGCGCTAGTTAATAATGATCACGGTAAATAGAATACACGGTATCACGAACTAGTTGCGCAGTAGTCAAACGAAATTTTGACGTCACCGGTGCCCACTAGTTCAGACAGTCGACTGTAGTCATTCCGTTGTTTCGCGTGTTCTTCCGTATTATTTCGTGCTTCTGTCGCCGCTTGTTCGAGTATTTTTTTATTTATTTTTTATTACGGTCAACAAATTAACTTATGCAATTTATGCGGTTTTTTTTTCTGTTTAATACTGCCTATGTTATCAATTTTTATACATATATTACGTCATAGAAATGGTTAGATCGTTTTGATACTATATTATTATTATTAATATTTTTATTATGCCTTGTTGTGTCATCGCTGGGTGTTCTAATCATGGCAGAAACGCTCATAAATTAGGAATCAGTTTTCATCGGTTTCCCAAAGATAAAGCTGTACGGAAACAGTGGTTACATATGAGCAAAAGAGCTGATGACTTTAATATTGAAACTGCCCGCGTTTGTTCTCGTCACTTTAATGAAAATGATTTTGAACGTGATTTGAGATCAGAATTGCTTGGGTATAAACCAAAGAAAAATTTAAAAAAGGATTCGATTCCTCATTTGCGAATACCAACATTAATTGAATGCGAGTCAGATATTCAAAATGAACGAAATGAAAGGTATAACAAACGTGAGTCTAAAAAAGTTGTAAATTCTTTGTTAGGAAGCAACGCTAAAGACATAGGTCTAACAAATAATGAAATTTGTTCATCCAATAACTCTGATATTAGCGATAATAATAAATTTATTAAATTACAGTTTTCCTTAAAACAAACTAATGAAAGCCTTTTAAAGGATTTGGAGACAGCGAAGGCTGAAATTACGAGTTTAAAAGTTCGGTTAAAAGCGTTTGAAGGAACTTTCTCGAAGTGTCAACAATAAGTTATCGTTAGTGGAAAATGTTCCAGCTGGTCTTCTGACGACATATCGAAGGCAATATCGTTAAGGTGTATTTAAAAAAAATCTTTCAACCTCGTAAAAGAAGCCTATAAGTATCCCATTCCAAGTGAAGTGACTATAAAACGTCGTTTGAGCGAATTTGTAGTTGCCCCGGGTTTTATAAATTTAAGTTTGAATAATTTGACATCACATTCAAGAGTATTTACGGACTTTGGAAAAGATGTTGTACTTTCATTCGATGAAATGAAAGTTCAATCTGATATATGTTACGACAGCATTTCGGATATAATCCGCGGTCCTCATTCTTACGTGCAGGTTATGATTATTCGTAGCCTCGTTGGAAAATGGAAACAACCCATATACTATAACTTTGACTGTGCAGTGGATAAAAATTTATTTTTTGAAGTCATTAGAATGATAGAATCTACAGGATTCAAAGTTAGTGCGTTTGTATGTGACATGGGCCATCAAATAGGAAACTTATGGCCGACCTTGGTGTTAATAATGTTAAAACAAATATTACGCATCCGCTTTGTGAAAATCGTAAGATCTGGGCTTTTTACGATGTTCCTCATGCGTTGAAACTATTGAGAAATCATCTTCTTGATCAAGGATACAAATTATCTAGCGGTGAAATTATAACTAAAGACATTTTTCTAAAATTAATTGAATTACAGAAACAAGGAGATCTTAAATTTGCTTATAAGATTAATCAAAATCATTTACTTCTTTCGGGGATCGAGAGACAAAAAGTCCGGATAGCAGCTGAGTTACTTTCAAGAACAGTAGCTGATGCTATTAGTTATACACTTCCAGGCAATGATCATGTTGTAAAATTCTTAAAAACAATTAATGACGGTTTCGATGTGCTGAATTCGAGAATTCCTTTTCATCCAACTAATGAAATGAAAAACGCATTTGGTAAAAATTTAGTGAAACAGAATGAGACATTGGAAAAATTGTATAATTTGTGCACATCGATGAGGGTAATCGGTACATCGAATTTGTTACCATTTCAAATTGCTTTTCAGGTTTCTATTCGAAGTCTTCAGCGAATGTTCTCTAAATTATATTGTGAAGGATATTCTTACATAATGTCGGCGAGGTGCAACCAAGATATTCTTGAATCTTATTTTTCTTTGATTAGAGGCTTGGGTAAATTTTATGATCATCCCTCGCCAACTGCTGTAAATCAAAGAATTAAGTGCCTTCTTTTTAGTAAAAATGCGGGTTCGATAATAAAAACTGCTAATTCGTGGAATGAAGCGCTGATAACATTAAGCGCCGACGTAATAAATGAAATTGAAAAAGGTAGCGAAAGTAAATCATCGGAATGCGTAGAATTAGAAAAATATATAAATTTTCACGAAGAAGAAAATGACTTTACTCGCGTGATCGAAACATTATCGGATGATAAAGAAAAGTCGGGCCAAGTAGAAGGTGAAAACAAAGATCTGTTAAAAATGCTAGCTGGTTACATTGCATATCGTGTAAAAAAAAAAAGGACTAGATACTGTTTTTGAGTACGGGCATCCAACAAAAATAAATCCACCTAAGCAATCAGACTGGCTGGCAACAATATCGAGGGGTGCGTTAATGAATCCAACCGAGCAGTGGACAGACATAGTATATAATATGGAAAAAGATTTTAGCAATTACCACGGCAGTGATAACATCAACAGGAATTCGGAGGTAATGAAAACATTGATCAACATTTTAAAATTGAGATACAGCAGCATCCGGATTGATGAATTCGCCATTTCCTGTTTCGTCAGAACACGAACATTCATCAGAATTATAAGACGCTAGACAAAAAGAAGTCCAGTAAAAGAACAATCTACGGAAGCAAAAATACCGACGATGGACGAAAAAAAAGGAATAAATTGATAAAATTGCAATAACTAAAATTTGGCGAGTGAAATATTTGCTTATATAAATAAATTTTTATCATATTTTTGGTATTATTTAAAATATCCAAAAATTTAAATGAAACTTGCCTCATACTACAATTTTTAACGAAATTATTGCGTTTAAACAAGTTGAAAAACAAAACAGCGATATACTAATTGCGTTAAATAATGTTAATAGATATAATGTAATTGTTATAAAATTAAAATAAATTAATTATATCGAAAAGAGAGGAATGTAAAATTGTAAATATAATCACAGCTAGAGTAAGGAACCGAAAGTAGCGTTTACGTTGTACATCGTCGAGCTCGACTGGACACCAATGACGTAATAGCTGCTAAGCAGCCTGCGCGTGATCCCTACCGTGTATTCTATTTACCGTGATAATGATCATTGATGTATACCAACTATGTTTTAGTTTTATCATCGGTGTTGTTTGTCCTATTGGGGATGGACAATATAGAAAACAGTTACGTCATATGTAATATAGATAACAGTTACGTCATATGTTATCGGCACCAACAGTGGTCGTCAGACCGGAGTTGTGTATAAAAAAAAAACAAAACAGGCCGTAATTCGCATTTAATTTAATTAATTCTTCTTTAACGCTCTTCAGAAAATCTTTCCTTTCTGATTCCTCTGAAGAGTCTGAACGCTCTTTTTTCGGACATACATTACATAACCATTCTTTCTTGTTTTTTAATAGCAGATTTCGCAGCTCATGTTCTAGGCTTAATTCCGGCACAATCGAAATTGTATCATATAGGTACACCCACCTAAGGTGACAAAATCGCCATTCGATGGTAATACAATTTTAATTCATTATATAGCAACGAATAATGTTTCGGAAAGATAAAACTCAATAATATTATTTATTATATATATTGAAAAATATATATGTATATACGATGTTTATTCTAAAAAAGTGAGAGCACTCGTGAAACACGACTAAGATACACGTTTATCAGCAACCGTACTCAAAATAACAATAATAATAATAATGATAATAATAATATTAACCGAATTTATTCGTAATCACATGTTATAGTATTTGAAACGTACAATTTTTGTCAAATAAGTACACAGAGACCATTTCAAATAACAAATTGATTCGAAACGTCTTTATTAAATTAGCCAGATGTAAAAAAATAGGTTTATTAAACCATAATATTCCGAGTATACGAATAAAGAACGAAAATGAGGAACATCTTTCCATTATAAATTCAGAATAATAATATATATACATTAAATTTAAAAAAAAATGAACAGTCTACCGAAACGAAGGATAAAATATTTTTAAAAAAATTACTTTGAAATAAGTCATAAAAAACTCACTGTATAAAAAGAAAACAAAATTAGCGCCGAAGATTATTAAGCGATATTTTAAGTCGGACGAATTTAAAATTTACAAAATTAATATTAGTGATTAGTCGAATTTTTACCACGACGAAAATAGCTCAGTTAACGTAATATAAATTATGTACGTTTTACACCGCTATATTTTTCGTTTATATTCGCGCGCATAACAACTAACAGAATTATACAATTTATTTGAAATGCAAACCACAATATTAAACGCATTGAAACTTTCGCAAATGCTCTAGTAAAAATAATATCAGCCCCCTAGTAATGAATTATCTATACAAAATTATTTATAATTATAAAAAACTATCTATTTACGTGAAAAAATTTTAGAAAAATTATTTTCTGTTTTTTTTTTCGATAAAACAAAATTATTCGTATTAAACACAACAGTTTTTAAACGTTGTGCATATTAAACGGGACAGATGTAGAAGTAATGAATATATATATATATATATATATATATATAAAATAAAAAGATGAATATATTGGAGAGTAGTGATTTTATTAATTAATTATAAACAAACAAAATATAACACAATCACTAAAAGTTTTTTAATCGCGAAGATTTTCGACAGTTATGTCATTTTCAAGCGCGAACAAAAATTATTACATCTTTTTTTTTTATTTTTTTTTTTTTAGATAAAAAAAAAAGATGTAATAATTTTTGTTCGCGCTTGAAAATGACATAACTGTCGAAAATCTTCGCGATTAAAAAACTTTTAGTGATTATGTTATATTTTGTTTGTTTATAATTAATTATATATAATAATATAATATAATAAAAATACCTGTAAAATTTCAAAGATTATCACCGTTATAAGTACCAAATACGATAGACTACGAACATATTCTTCAAGAATTTACAATTCGTAAAATAATTACGCGAACAAATAATCCGAGTACCTGAATAGTTAAACTCCGAATACTGCATTATTATTGTGTAGGCTACTTAATCCTGTCTATCGCGTATCTGTTTTACTTCAGAGCGTTGAATCTGCGAACCCGGAGAGTATACGAATAGCGCACAGTTCTCGTTTAACCAATGTCTGTCGAAAGGGATACTACATATAGAAGGCGCGCAAAAGCAGTAGAGTGGTTCGACCAGTAAGAAACCCTTACGAAAATCTATTTTTGCCGTTGTTGTAGGGTTCTGCTGTACCACTGTCGTTTCGCGCAACTCCACGTACAGCAAGGAAACTTCCATCAGCCGGCCGCCAGAACAACTACAAAGGATGTGTGACATCCAAGAGTTGACGTTAAGAATGTTGCGTCTCTGGTATTGGTATATACGAAAGAGGACAATGGCCTTTGAAAGAAGTGATTTCACGAACGGTAATAATTCAACAGACTAGTCTGCCCTTATTTTCATTCTAGTTCTATTATATTCGTTTTATGACGCGTTCTTGTTAAATAATAAATAATCGTACTCTTTAATTCGGTTAGTAATATTTATCGAAATATTTCGACAGTTATTTCTAATTCTTGTTTCGAGCAAAAACTATTTTATACGTTAGCTGTATATAAAAAATGTAATTTCCGCTCGCGATGTAATACTGCTAAACTTTCGACGATGAAAGTAAAATTCTAAGCAGGTGTACGCTAGTGTGTTTTTTTTTATTACTGGGGGGGGTGGTTTAAAAGTTTTCGAAGATATCCGAATTTACGGATTATGCGATGTCTTTCAAAGAATTATAAATAATTTTATAATACCCGCAGCGGAATTAACAATGAAATCGAATTAAATGGCAAATTTTAATTATATAGGGTGACTCAGAGAAGACGGATGGTTTTCTTTTTTAAATAGCGTAATTGGTAGAACTGCTATAACGCAATCCGCACACACGAGAGGTTCGTTTTTGTTCAGTTTCAGTTATCATTGCATCCTATAACGAGAAGGAACGCACTTTTGCGTGGAACATTATTTTCGGCGTAAAAACAGTGCCAAGAGAGTTTCAATTCAAAGTTACACAATTTTTTTGCGAGGATACCTTTAGAGCCGCGTTTACGAAACACGTCCACGAGATCTGGAAGACCCGAAAACTCGGATTCAACCTATGCCAGAAATAGCCTTCCAAAATTTCGTAAAGACTGAATGAATGTATTGTTGCAAATGGTGATCATCTGAAAGATACTGTGTTCCAGGAATGATTGTTATTTCCGATTTTTAAATAAAATTTCATTCAAAAATTTTGGTGGGGTAGTTTTTGAGTTATTAAAAAAAAGAAAGTCCGTCTTCTCTGGGTCATGCTGTATAATCAGTCTTTTTCCCCTTTCAATATATTTCCACCGAACTAGAAACATTTAGCGGGCAAGAAAAGCTATACTCTGTCTAGGTAATTATATAACAATTTGTCGTTTAATACGATTTCATTGTTAATTTCGCGTTTATACGCTATATTTCAAAGCTTAAATATTTATATTCGATTATCGATGTGTTAATATAATTTAATTTCCGTCACATCGATATCCAAAGCACGACTATCGCTTATTGTGCGTTATTTTTAAAAATGGTTCAGCATTCGAGACATTAATCGAAACGCATATGCTCACGCACGTGATGTTGATACACGGATTGGGGTGTCACTCTGCCTTCAACGTGATAATTAAGAGTTCTATGATAAAGAGAGACTTTATACCGCTGCTACCAGCTAATATCGAACCCTCGAACGTTCAATCCACCAGTCGAACGGTCTATAGCTGGGATTAAATAATTTTAGTCAGTCATCGAATTAGTCTTCGGTAATAAACTAAATTGGGCAAAAATGCGAAACATATAAATAAACCTGCTTTAAATAAATTTTTAATCGACGTAATTTCGCTCGCTTAAATTATGAAATTAATTAAATCTTAACTTATTGCGATCATCGTTAATTGATTATCGATGGTTTTCGCTATTTTCTATCGAAAAAGAATTACCTTAATCTCATTCCAATGAATTAGCCCTTTCAGTCAGGATGTCCATTATATGGTACATTAAATTTTAATACTAACAAAATTTTTTATTTTCTGGTTAACGTGAAGTGTCTCAATTTAAAAAATACTTATATCAATTCATTGAAAATTATCTACCGTTCATTTAGGAAACAGTGCTATATAATGAACACTCGTATCGAAATTTATAATTCTGTGTCAAAATTTTATAATGTACGACTGAAAGGGTTAAAGGCGATAGTGTTCTAAGAATTTCGTTTTAATCTTCTTATCTCCGATCGAACGACGGCGATGTTCGCAGTTATTTCTGGATACGCGTTTTAAATTATGTAATACATTCGCTGATGAATAAAACTGTAAAGTCTCGAACAAACAATAAGTTAGAATCAGAAAGAACGAATAATAACTTGGCTCGTTTCTGAAAGTGGAAATGTTCAAAATAGAATTCTATCTCGGGAATAGAATTTGAATTTTGTTGAGACTCTAAATCATTTTTTTTTTTTAGGCCTATCTCCTTGATTAACTACATGAGGAATGTTTATGAGAAAGTCATTAATGAGGTTTTTGTACCCGAGATCGTTGCCAGGGGTACGTTGCAGCCCCCACAATTTGGTTTTCGTTCAGATCTATCAGCTGAGCATGCTGTCCGTGAGTTAGTTTTAACAGTTGAGCAATACATTTAGGATGGTTGCTCCGCTGTTGTTATTTCATATGATATTAGAGGGTCATTTGACAATTGTTGTTGATATCCTTAATAAGAACTGTATTAATCCATATACAGTTTTATGTTATTATTACTCGAATAATCGCTCTGCTACATTTAGGCTTTGGTCGTCGGCTGGATCGACGGTTCCAACGTGTGGTGTTCCACAAGGGTCGGTCCTTGGACCTAGCCTTTGAGATCTTACGTAGTCTACTGTACACTACAGTGTTGAAAAATTCTGTTATAATATTAAAGTCACGTGTGAGTTAATTTAGTACGCCGATGATCTGTGCTTGGTGTTGACGTCACTGCCACTTCTCGCATGTATCTCAAAATACCTGGAGAGCGTAGTGTCGAATATTGGTCTTAGTTTTTCTCCTACCAAATGCAGGTTTTCTGTGTTTGATAATGTCTCACTTGTTGGTCGGGTCAAATCGCTTGAATTACTATCGGGTTCAAGTATTTCATATACCGCATCTCTAAAATACCTAGGTATAATTATCGATTCTAAATTATTTATTCCTCATTTCCAATACATTTCTACAAAATGTATGAGTATTTACAATAAATTATTATATTTACAAAAAAATCCTTGGCGAGTATCATCTAGAGAACGATCGATCTTATATAAAGGCCTCATTCAGGCTCTTTAGGTATGGCGCGGCTATATATATATATATATATATATATATATATATATATATATATATATATATATATATATATATATATATATGAATAAAAGAATTCTGCATCTGGCCAACAAAAATTTTTTGCTTCGAATAGTTTCTTTGTACTGCCCCAACCTCTGCTGCTTGTGTCATCTGTGGGGTTTTGCCTCTTGATTTATTTCTTATGGGTAGGGCTCTTACGGGTGAGCACAGGCTAGTTGTGGGGAGTGGTGCTGGATTGAAACATTCGAACCTGCTTGAGGGTGTATCAGTGCAGCCAATGTCCAATGTAAGTTTTAAAAAACATATTACTTCTTCGTTAGTTGCGAAATGGCAGGAAAGGCGGGACAATGCTGTTATTGATAAGGAAGACATAATGTCTTACCAGATATTTCAACGGTTAAAAATGCTGAAGTTTGATGTCAGCTTCTATAGTGCGCAGATGTTGACCAGTCATTGCAGGTTTGGATCTTATCTCTATAGGTTCCGACTTGTTAGTAACCGGTCTGTGTCTGTTGCACTGTAGGTGAGGTTGACGATATTTATCACACTCTGTTTGTCTGTCCTGCTTTTACTGCTCTGCGTTACAAGTTTAGCTTTGACCGTACTGGTATACCTCCTCTTTGTAGTAGTAAAGTTAGAGCTTTCCTATTGCTGGCAGATCAGGTCATGCGATTAAAGTTTAAAATTTAAAGTTCAAAATTTTGTAATTTTTGCAGTTAACGTTCAAATCAACCGTGACCCCAAAATCGTCGCAATTTTTTTCCACCTTTCTTTTTTCCTTAAATTTTAATTTATATTTTAGGCGTGGTCAACTATTCTTTTCCAGTTTTGTATCATCTACTTTAATTTAATTATATTTAACTAAATTTAATTCCTACTCTTTTATATTGTTCTTTTTAGTATAAGTAATACCTTTTTCTTTGTTACTTTCGAACTGCGTTTAATATGTATGTATGTGTACACGTATGTATATGTATATATAGTTTATATCAGATATATGATAATATCCATGTCATGATTATTAATCTGGAAGAGATATCATGTTTTTTTACTTATTCTTTTTATTTTTCCTCCTTTTTTCTTTTATATTAATAAATGCACAAACTCATTACTCTATATTTGAAGGCACAAGGAACTATGTAGCCTTCATCCCTTCTCCCATGGCAATAAGTTAATTTTAAGTTTGTTAGCCTCTGAACTTATTGCTACCTTCATTTTATAAGTCCCTTTTTGTTTATAGAGAAATCCCACACATTGATTTTAGCTCCCCTGCAGTACATGTTTCCAGGTGCTGCATGAATAAAAACTAATACTGTATCAGTGTCTTTAAAAAAAAAAAACAAAAAAAAACGACAACTATGGAAACCTATATCGCCTCATCTGCTAACTATACAAATAACTGTCAGTTGGACGAGCAACAATTAACCGCGAAATCAGTAAATGGGACGCGTATCTTTAAAATCGCGTGATCAGGTTATATTTACTCTTAGACATTTTAGTATACGACAAATGTGGGGCTATACTAATAATTATTCAGCGAGTTAGAAATAGGTCCCTACGTACCGTCACAACAGCTCATTGGTACCACTGAAACCATGTTACACATATGGATTTGAAAATGGTCCGCTATATAATTCGTTGCTTCCTAGAAAACCATACAAATCAACTTTACCAATATCCGAGTCAAGAACCTCCGATTTAATAATCAGGATATTTCGATTCCTATAGAGGAATAAAACCGTACGATTTATAATTAAGTTATATACGTGTGACAAAATTTGTTAATATTTTAAAAATTCGAATAACGTTTTTTCTTTATGGCGAACTGGGTTCGTTATTTTCAAAAGGAAACAACAATTTGATTTTAGACGCGGAAGAATATAAATAAAATAGGTTAGATGATGCAATCGAACGAGAGAGAGAGAGAGAGAGAGAGACGAATTATAATAATCGTATCAACAAGAAAAAATCTTTGACTGTTTGTCTTCGAGTTTCCATGGTTACGACACTGGGTCGAGCAACATAAATAACGAGTTGATTGGGAGGGAGGAAGCCTTTCAACGTGTTAATTCCAGTCATCAGTCGTTGCTACTTCGTAGCTCGCAAATATATATTCACCGGGAAAGTAAAAAAAAAAGAAATTAGAATTAAAAGAAATATTGTCATTATAATAAAAAAAAAATCAGAACAGTAGTTGAACAGACTAAGTATTCAAAAAATAACAGTACGACCCGCCACGGCAATGCTTCGAAGACATTGCTAACCACGATGACAAACTTCAAATATACGTACCTATGTGATAATATACGCAAATAAACGATGCATATATTGAAACAATTGACATTAGTTCAGATGGGGGATCGACTGCTGCGAAGGTCTGCTAATACAGGAGTCGACGATATACGAGGCAGGTCGTTAATAATAATGACATTACCGAGAGAGAACGATCGAATGGTTAAGTTCAAAGGCCAGCTAACCTTAACTCTCTAGTCCTCAACAAACGGAACGGACACAAAACGAAATAATACCTACTGCGATATAAGACACAACAGCAAAACCTAAAGCATCCAAGAATACGTTTTCGAAATAGATCGTCAATGATGATTATTACTATAAACTGAACTGAATATTTTAAATAAATGCGAACAAGCGACATTTTCCGGTAACCGATCGTTTAGAATAAAAGAACATTTGAACTTAGACCGTTTCTAATCACCATATGTGGTTCTCTCTCTTTTTCGTTAAATGAAATATATACTCCAACTTTATTGTCTCATCTCGATTTCCTTCATAATGATTCGTCATCCTAACAACACGAGGATGTCAAATTTTTTTTCTTTAATTTTAAATTAGTCAGATTATTATTACAATACATCTTATTGTATCCCGTTGAGAAAAAAAAAATCAAATAAGTGCATTGTTTATATACGTACATATACGTATACACACACACACACATATATATATATACATATTAGAAGGTACTCACGGCTTGTTTATTTTTTGTAAGCTTTGCTTAATATTGATATTACAAATAGGACAGAAATTACAATAATTTAAAGTTTTAAAAAGTAGTAAACAGCGATATCTGTGGCAAATTGGTTAAAATTTGACACGTTTTCCTGTTCGAATATACCTTCATTACCAACACCCGCAATACAAAGCACGTTTTGTTGCGTTAGAGACGTGGCCGAAATAATGGGCGGATATATACTATACTAATATATCAAATTGTTAAAAGAAAGAGACAGAGATATTTTAATACTTTAAATTATTGTAATTTCTGTCCTATTTGAGATATCAATGTGAAACAAAGTTGACAACGAATCCGATAATATAGGCTATAAGCTTTGTGAATTTCATCATTACTGCTTTAATAGTTTTTGAGTTAAATCGGAACAGACAGACAGACAAAAATTAAAAAAAAAATAGATTTTCTGTTTATATGTGATAAAAATAGCCCAATTCAGTGATTATAATGAAAATATTCGCAAATCGCAGACACTACAGTTTTATATATTAATATATATATATAGGCCAATGACGCGGTGGCACGATATAGCAAAGGTAGCTGGGAAAAATTGGTCGAGGAAAGCACAGGACAGAAGTGGTTGGAAGCTTCATCCAGGAGTGGATAGATAAAGGCTTATCGTAATCTATATATATAAACTCAAGCATTTTCAATAAAAACGACTTGATACTACGAATATACTTTCTTACTCGGCTCGCTCAAACAGAATTCTGAATACACTATCCATTTATTGTTTACTACTTATAGGGCTGTAATAAAATTGTAGAAAATATCAAGGACTTTATTAATGAGAGAATTTTCATTTGTTAACGTCATTTCAAATTAAAATTTCATCTTCCGCCATTTCGGTTATTCGTATTTATAGAGTTATAATTTTTTTTCAATTACATTATTTGATATACTTCAGTGCGTTATGCGTAAATTACTCATTATCGTTTCGTTAGAAATTAGATTAGGTGCGCAGGTTTTCTACGTCTTAAGCGTTTTACATCCGCCGGTCTTGTCCAACAGCCCTGATGAAAGGCTATTTGGATGATTTACAGCTTTACTATTACTTAATCACCTTACGTACATAGAGGGATGTTTAAATCGCGATAAATGATTCTGGTTTATACCAAGGCGCATTTGTTAGCGCTCGAAGAATATTATTTCGAGCAGCCTCTTTAATTTTTTAATTTGTCGACCTTGTACAATCCCATAGCTGTATGTATGTACAGACGACCTGTCTAGATAGGACGTTTGTTGTACCAATATAGACAGCACGCAATTTCTTTCTAGTTCTTTCTTCTTCGCTTAAATGTGATTTTGATGTTATACAGGTATACGCTTGGATATTTCACGCATTTCATGCTGCGTCGTGAAAAAAATCGAAGGATTCAGATTCGTTAAATTTTTCGAACCATCACATACACATAACGAATAACACTCCTTTAATTCTGACTTTAAAATTTTTTTCGTCTCCATAAACAATCACAGGCCATCGATTTCTTGGAAATTCTAGAAATAAACGAAGCCTTTTCAAACTCTTGTCTGCAGGTGGTTAACAAACAAATAACGGGAGTACAAACTGGTTCTTTTGTATACGACGCCAGGTTTGGGTTTTTATTCCCTATTACTTTTACATCGTTTATCATTTAGTCGTGAGGACTATATGTAGCCAACGTAGTCCATTTTGTTTATAAATATAATTGTGATATCGTTTTAAAAAGTATTTTTATTTCACTTATTTTGTCCAATATTTCATCATCGAGGCAATTATAAATTGTACTTTTTTCTACTAACGTTACTGGTAAAACACGTCAAGAAGTGTTTTATCGATAAAATTAGATTTAGTATATAGAGAAAAATTTTTATAGAAAACTCGTTAAGAACTGTTCATTATTTTCAATAATTGAAGACGAGTCGCATTTATTTAAGCACGACGTCATTATAATACAGCGGGCTTCTTGTTTTTATTTGTTGTTTTTTTAATTATTTTTATAAAACTCTTTCACCAAAAGTTATATATATATATATATATATAAGTAATCAAACTTAGAGGATCCGAGTATCATAGCGAGATAAACATTCATTATGCGTTTTAAATAGTGAATAGAATTTTTCCACGCATATAAAGTAGTTTGGTAACATACAATATAATTTAATAACTAAATACTACGTATTCCACACACGGTATAAAGTTACTGAAACAGGTAAAACCATCAAATAATATTTACTAGAAATAATTTCACCAGCGTTAAAAGTTTACGTACCACGTAATGTGACTAAGGTTTAACGAATAAGTAATCGTTATTATTTTTACACTTCGTACTCGATCGCTTAATCCGTTTTAATAAATATAAAAAACAACGATTGATTATTAGGTACATTTTAATTTCAATAAATTATTTCCAAAATAAAATTTAAATCATTTTTCAGGCGTAAATATAAATATATATTTTCGATTTACACTTATGCAACATTTATAACATATTTATTATTTTTGTTTTTTCATCAACGATCGCGTAATTATTTTATAAGCTCGTTTAATTTATTTTTCTCGTAATAAACATAGTACTATATTTAAGAAAATAATTCTGTTGTTTATGCCGTTAGTCGCCTGTTATCGCGCATTTGCAGCATGTTATTGTAAACTGTTATATATAAGAAAGTAAAAATAAAGTTTGATTTGACATTCGTGTAGTAAACTATTCTCAGACATATTACGTATGTCCGTAGAATATTTCCTTAAAAAGTGTCATACAAATTCTGGGTCGTTTTATTTTTATCTACCAGTCTGTCATAATTCAAAATTATTGTAGAATAATCGAAAAGAAAATATCGTTAATAATTTCTCCGATTTAGTAACAAGTATTATAATACAGTCGAATCTTCGATAAAAAAAATTCTAACTGGACTAATAATAGTAATAAAAATGGAGACTAAATTCCGATAGGAAAATTCGACAAAGTATAAAAAGACGAACTATAAATAAAAGCGGCAAAAATTTAAAAATAAAAGAGAAAAATGTGATAATGTTTATAAGGACATTCGATAGAATTTCAGAAAAAATAATTATTACACGTGATATTTTCTTTCCTTTTCGCTCGCGATCTACCCTTCAGCGGACGATAAATAACGGTGATACTATTTTCGTTATTAAATCCGGTACTACGGAAGCTGTTCGATTTTAACTATAGAAAATAATTAAATAATTTAGCATCGCGCTGTAGCAATTCTAATAGATTGATATGTTTACCGCTTTGGATTCTCATATTTTCTTTTATAGTCACCAGATCAAGATCCATATGTAGGTCATCATGTCGGATGTACTGTAGTGGTCTGTGTTTCGTAGAATCTTCGATCGGATACGTTGGATAATTTTGATATCGGAAGTACTGACTGTTAAATTTCTATTCCATATGTTCATATAGGTATGAGGATAAGATTTTAGATCGAGCTCTGTTTTCTCTTGTCTGAGATATGATTTTTCAATCTCTGATGTAGATGTTATCGTAAGTATTTTACTTTAGAGGTCATCTAGGTTTTCTATTGAATTATGATCGGTACATTTTAAATTCGTTCTCTGTGAATTTTTTAACAAATTTAATCATTTCTCCAAAAGTGTAACATAATTCTGAAGACGTTCAGTTAGCAGGATCATCAGATAACTTCATCACGCGATATAAAAATGAATAACGACGAAGAAATTAATATTACTTTATTAGGATTTGAAAACAAACAAAAAAAAAAAAACAATGAAAACAAACAAAATAAGGAATATTAGCAATTCGGTATTTGCTTAATTTACAGGAAGAAATGAAATAAAATTTAATTTGAAAAAATAGGGTTAACATAAAATAACGTTTCGTACAAGATCGTATTTAATAGTTTAAGTGGATTTTAAAAATATTTTAAATTAAAGAGAAAAGGAATTTTATTTATGTTCGTTAAAAATAATAAGATTTGAAAAAATAATTTATTCGACAAAAACGGAAAAGATTGTAGCGCCATCTACTGTTTAAGCGCGGAACTGTACGATATAATACGTGTTTCGGCTAATATTCTCTTTTTTTCCTCGTAAATCTACATCATTACTAGCGGCGTCGAATATACAACTTCACACTATTAATCAGGTACGTCCGGAAGATAATTTTTAGGCAGAGGACAACGACTTATCGAAAACATACGTACATTATAATATATATAGAGTTGCTTAAAACACGTGTTTATTAACGTTGATAAAAATACTACTCTAGAAGTAAGGTGATGTAATATTGTGCACTGTCCGGTAGAAAAAAGCTCCTCTTGATCTTGATATCTCAGGCGATATCTCTATTTTCAATGGCGCATAAACTCTACCTGCACAAGATTAATTATTGGCTTTTTTTTTTTTTTTTTTGGGAGGGGCACTGCTGAAATTACAACCCACTAACGTGTTGATAAATAGTTATTATATATTGATGTTACAATTGGTTAGGAATTTGTAAAGAAGGAGGAAAACACGGGAGTCATTAGAAAAAATTAAGGAAGTGATAGAGAAAGGAGGACGATAACCGATGGATATTAAGGAATTCAGGAGTGCGAGTTGGTCAGGTGTGTGAAAACTGCAATTGAAAAGGATGTGGTTTTCATCGGCGATAATTTGTGAATCGGCTGGATGGGAACAATATGGGGGAACTGAAAATCCCAGTACGAAACATGTGAGCCGGAAGACAATTGTGTCCAGAACGTAAACGGGTGATGGTTGTAATAAATTTTCGGAAGTTGAGGTGTCTGTTGGACAAATTAAAGTACCAGGGAGTAGGTGATGTGGCCAGATAATATCTAGGGGGTGGAAGAAGTAACTAGCCACGATGGCTTAATTATAGTTATTACGACGGCTGTACCATTGGAAATTTTTAGAAAACGTGAACATTGATAATTCACAGAACTTTCGAAAATTATTAAACGCGACATTGCTTTTAAAAGTGTAAATACTATGTAAAAGCAATCATCTTACAATGACGATAATAAGATTTTATTCTCAAGGAAAATTTTAGAGGTAACTTGAATATTGTTGAAACAACGCTTTAACACAACACACACACACACATATATATATATATATATACACAAACGTAACAAACTTATTAAAAACTATAATTTACATATTTAAAAAATGTTAAAGCTCGGTGAATCCTTGAAAACGAATATTTTCTAGAACAATGATGTACAAGGACTTCTCAATACAGCTCTGTGTGTCCAGTAAATTGGCAATAATTTAATAATGTTTAGAGTTGTTTTCCTACGTAATATCCATAAATCAAGGGTCGCATCGGAAATTTACGACTATGCAATGTAAAGAAGTTTTTTCCTATTTCCATTATATTATCTTAAGAACTCAATTTCGTTGACTTCTTCGACATACTGAATGACATTCAATGTCGTGTCGTCCGTGTTTTCTTCAAAATTAGTTCCATAAATTACTTTTTATCATTCGTTTGTATTATTTATCGCGCGAAAAATATAAAAATATTACCACCGTACATTCCTGCTATCTTGTTTTTTTCTCTTTTTTTTTTTTAGCTTCAAGTTTCCTTCAGTTTAAATTAATTTGCAACAACGTAAATTGATAAACTTTCTGAAACTGTACGCGTAAATACGTTAATTCAATTAATATTTAAACTACAAAGAACCGACAAATATTAGCTCGTTAAAAGCCGTTCATTTGAACGTCGAAAATTCAACGAGTCCTTTAAAACACGCAGAATTACTCGTCTACAATACACGAAGTCCCGATTGTCAACGGGAGAGACTTTCTAGTAAAATTCGCTTAAATCGAAAGTTATTGTGTCCAGCATAATGAAGTCTAGTTCAACTCTGAAAAAATTTATCGCGCAAAATACAAAATACTTATTCAATTAATTCGAACAAAAGACGGGTTCACGTGAAGTCATGGTATGTGATAAAATACATATATCAAAATAATTTATCAATCATTTCGACTTTAGCGTTTATAAGAAAAAATAAAATTTTTGTTAATTCCATTTTTTTTTTTAATGCGAACGTAGTAAACACAAAAGTTTAATTTTCTAAATGGTGTGAGGTTTTTAAAACACATTAATTTTAATTTCAGAAAATGTCATTTACTTTAGGAATTAGGTTCAAGTTATTATAATACTTTGATATTTTTTAATCTAAATACAGTTTCTCTCCAATGTAAATTTCTTATATACACACAACATACGAAAACATCCAAACATCCTGTCATAATTATGAAAGCGCATCAGCAACTCCGATGAAATATTCTTATACTCGCACCCTAATTTTCTTTCTCTCTCTCTATATATATATACATACATACATACAATTTACCTATATGAATCTGCTGCTTTCATTCCGATCTTGCGTTTTTCTAATCTAGGTCTTCGCACCGGCTATTCATTCACGAGTTAAACCATCTTCTAGTTTCTTGTCCATTAGTTACAATTGTTGAATACGCTTTTGTCCAACTGTGGCCGTTCTTTCAGTCTGCATGACAGGCCCAACTCCATTTTAACTTGTCCTTTTATTGTCGTCCAAGTTTACTTTCTTCCCGTATTTCGGAATTGTGTACGCGTTCTGAACGTCTAATATTCCGAGTTCTTTCCTGCGTTACCTGCGTTATCAGCGTTGTTCTCTTCTTCGATTCGTTTTGTAGGCAAAGTTTGGGATTCGTACGTTAGGACTGGCATCAGTTGTAAAGTTTCATTTTTCAGTTAATCCGTGTAAACTTGGCTTCTAAACGTTATTCAAGTTACCAGTATTTTTATCTTTACTTTCGCGTACGTTACAAGCTGTTTGTACTGATTCTCTATTACACGTATATTACACGATAGTATCATCATATTTCATTACGTTTATTTACATCGTTATTTGTTATTATTTTGTATTACTCGTTTTTTTTTTTTAAATGTTACTTTCAACACTAGTTTACTTATTAGTACTACGTTATCGGCAAATCTGAGATAGTTCAGATATCCTCTATCTATCCGGATGTTCTAACCTCTTGAATACTATAATAAGCAACTTTAGTTTGATTGTGTTTCTTGTCTTACTCGCCTTTTTAGTTGTATATTTTTCCTATCTTTCCACAATGTTATTCACATTGTTAAGGATTTATACACATATACAGCTTTTCTGAATGAGATAAATGAGACTATATAGATCGTATATATATATATATATATATATATATATATATATATGTCGCGGTGGCGTAGTCGCTAGAGTGCTCGACTGTCAACTCTCGACGATCGGGTGTTCTAAACCAACACGCGACATAAAAAGTTTTCATCATGATTTAATTCTTAATTATGACGGTGAAGGCAGTAGCACCCCACTCCGTATAACATCATATGCGCGCGTATCTGGGTCGCATATAAATAGTGTCTTGAATTCTAATATTACTTAAAATTGTCGAAATAAACGCATTTTCTGTATACTCTTTATAGTTTTAATTTACTTCCCTCGTACGTTATTGACACTGGTTTTCTTTTAATTAGCAGATAAACTTTTTTTTTTTTTTTTTTTTGATGTCTAAGAATCAATAGAACTGTAGTGAAATTTCTATGAATTCGAGTTCTTCTGAACACGTCAAAAGCGATACCGCATCTAATGAAATTCTACATACTCTCGAATAATCTTGGGGTAATGCCCATCGTTAATCCGAATTCCAAGAATTAATTTCAATAACGCTAGTAACGCGGTACGCACTCACGCATCAATACATACACACACACATATCATATTCGTAATTAGGAAGGCATCCATCATAAGTTCAATAGTCCTTGACCAGAAAGTTCTGAATGTATAAAGAAAAAAAATCGAGAAAAAAATAAACTGATAACAACATTGAAAATAACCGAAAAGACCTAGCAATAGCAATAGCCTGTTTATAAGTATAGAAGTTAAAAAATTAAGCCGTAACCGAGATAAGAAATACATTAAAATTAAGCGGTAACCGCAATAGCACGTTATTTCTAGCTCACTCTATTCGTTTCGTTCACCGCGACTTCTTTAATACGTCAAAAGAATTTTACATTACGTTCTCTTTACTAGCGATGTAGAAATGCAAGGAACAAACGTTATCTTTTACTACGTTAAAGCGATAACAATATAATATACATAATATATTACAAGTAACGGGTGTGTATATAGATCGACCATCGGATAACCGGTGTTGGTGAAAAATTAACGTGTAACGACTAATCATCATGATAAAACAAAGCCAGCAGATTCTTTCCTAGTTCCTATATACGTACAATTTTATTCTATCAAATAAGTACTCACTAACACACTTCTGTTATTACCATCTATACACACCGTCGAACATTGCTCTTTAAACTAAAAAAAAAAATGATGTCTTATTTAGAAGTCTAAAGGTTCTTTGGGCAACTGATATTTCCGACACTACATATGTACTAGATATAATAAACGGTTGATATTATCGAGGCACACGTCATACCATATATATATATATATACATTTAGAACAGTGGTATATTTTTCATTATATATATTAGAGGTACACAAAACACACACAGAGTGCAGGTAACATCTTATTAGATACATTACATTATTTACACATCGTAGATACATGGACACGCATAAACACACAAAAACATATACATACTTATTTTTATACACAATGCAGTGGTATATTTACTTCGACGAAAAACATTTGTTCCTTTTTCGTGTCAGTCGTCGTACCGATCATAATTATTTCTTCAGTTTTCTTATAATTATCGGTAAACGATTATCGCGATACGCTGATGATAACAACTATAAACAGTAAACTCTGGAAACATTTTTGTCGATTCATCGGCTGGTCAGGCCAACACCTACTCGTACAGATAAAATATCATTCGTACCTAAGATTTCCCTCTCTGGAAGTTTAGGATAAACCGTTAAATGTTCTATTATTAACAGAAGTTGTAAAATCAACATATTCATTTTTGCTCATAGACAGAAACAGTGTTCTGACACTTAACGATAAGCTGATGATATATATATATATATATATATATATATACATCGCGGCTGTTCGATCAATCTGGACCTACGGAATTGAACTGCGAGGCTGTGCTAAATATACAAATACTATAATAATACAAAAAAACTCAAAATAAAATGTTGAAGAAAATTACGAACTGGTACATAATCAACACAAGCTTGGCTAAATATATGTTGAACATTTCCGACGACGCGAGAAGATTAAAGTGCAGTTCGACCTAGTTTTAGGGTAACAGCTATCGGGCAAGCACCATTCGGTGTTTCTTCCCTTCGTGAGAGTTAACAAACGCCAAAAGTATCGCTATAAATGGTCACATTCAGCGCCAGATTGCGAATAAAATAAAAAAGATAAAAAAAATCGGTTTTTAATCGAAATAAATAATATAAAAGAATCGACCCAAAGAAAGGACGTACTTAATCCGAATTAAACAAAAAATAATAATTCAAATATAACGACAAAGGAATAAATTTGTAAATTTTAAAAATAGACATACAAAACGAAGAAAACTGAACTGAATCGAAGAAAACTATTGGAATGATTTATCGATTAAATTTACCGGCAAGTTGTCTTCGTATAACAAAAATTTGACAGTCCTTAAAATATTAAGTAGCGGTCAGCCGTTCAGGATGACTCTCATTAGTCGTGAAAACGGTAAACGCAATATTAAAGGAAGCCCCAAAAAACAGACTCAAATACTTTATATATGATACATACGTACAAACGTGGATGTTTTTTATATGTGTCTACATAGATATATATAAAAATTACATAATCGTTGATTTATATTTAAAAGCTACGATCTTACAGTAAACGAAATTTGATAATTTTTCTGCGCATAAATAAGGGAGTAATTATACAAAAATATTACTTACCGATCGTGATTAAAAACGTTTCGTTTGCGAACCACTTAACGACTGTGTCTAAACAAAATGTCACAAATTACGAAAACAAAAAAAAAAAATCTTGCCTATATAACTTCGATCTGTATTAACGCAATATTACAACGATAGAAAATGACGCGTGTAATACAAACTCGTCTTAGAATCGCGGAATGGAATCACCGAAATGCTTTTGAATAGGATAGTACACGAACGCGTATATCGTACAGGGCCCGAAAAATGGATTCTTCGCTGCTATCTATTTTTCTTGGCTTAACGTCGATTAAATGTACACACACACACGTGTACATATTATATATATATATATATATATAGATATAGGTATTGTTACGTACGTTTAATATATATAGACGTGAACGATAGAAAGGGATCAACGGTCATAGCACATGGCAGATGTACCATCGGTGCCAATGATATAGAGGAGAGGCATATGAATATATCGCTGAAGGTAAAGAGAAGTTTTGGCCAAAAAGAAGAAGAAGGTTTACCATCAACGGGCAATAAGGAACAGAAACTCCGATATTAGCGACGAAGAAGATGGCTGTTGTTCGTAACATCTATCCTATGCACACAACACAATTCTCGATATACGCGACTAATGGATGGATGGTAACCGAATCGACGAGGTTGATGGAACCGCCGCCGCTACCGCCGTCGCCGTTGTAATAATAGCGGTTTAAGTTGGAGAGTTCGAAGAAGCCTCTGCGGGACAGATGTGCCGCCATCTTGGTGGTATAGCTTGTACGCTTGTGTCGCCCGCTATGAGCATGCACTATACAACGACACCAACGTTCTATGCCTAACATTAATACACTATCAAGCGCGCATATTTACACCACTACACGCGGCGATAGCGATATTTTCGGACACGAAGGTTAAAACAAGCAGATATTCAACTGGACGGATAGAAAGCTTTATAGGCAAAACAATCTTTCAGTCCTCACGGCGGAAATTCAAACCCACGTCAACGCTTGGCCAGCTGTTTTCCATTCGGTAATATTCGATCCGAAGAAAAGCATAGATCGAATTTGTATAAGTACTTTAGAAGTTTTCATAAATAGCGTGTCAGGCTTGCAAGCGGATAATTTTATTATTGGATTCAAACGAGGTACACGTTGATTGATAAATCGTCTCCTCTTGTAAACATTTCGGTACTAGTCGTTTCGACGATCGAATACAATTTTTTTTTTACCCGAAATAAAATTATATAAATATTTTTTTTCTTATATATATTCAACTTTTTTAATCGCAGATTATCGATTTTTTACGCAAAATTATAATTTTTGGTGCGTGAAGTATTTAAAAAAAAACTAATATTTTGCGTATAATGCTGTTTTTTACACGATAATAGACGATTGCTGACGTATCATGTAGAAGATGTTGTGACTCAAAGTAAGCACGCATTGTGCAACTCTCTCTATATACAAACGTGCGTAACGAAATAATGTACAAAAATTATGTTTCCGAGAATACATATACATATATATATATATATATATATATATATATATATATATATATATATATATATATATATATATATATATATAAATAACGTATTTATTAATATACCTAATTATAATTAATGCGCACTTAAAACGTTAATTATCTAAAAAAAATAAACAGATTGTAATACTTCGATGTACGTTTTAAGAATGTTTATATAATGTGGTATGCGGAGATTGGTCATGTCATAAAAATATTGATGGTTCTAATTAAATTGTTATCGCGAGTTTTAAAAAATTTCTTAGATACTGGACGAATGCCAAAGTATCCGGAAACAATTAACAATAATTAGTTATCTTATTTTCTTGTTACTGAAATCCGGCAATGATGATTTCGCGCAATCTGCAGATTTTTATAAGTACTATTAGAGATCATTACGCGTAGATTAAAAATGTGGCTGGATTTTTTGGATTGGAGTCAGAGGTAAAAAAAAAAAATTGACTCAAGTCGGGAAGATTTAAAAAATTTTAATTACGCTGTACTCTTTAAAATCGAGAACTAAATTGGAAAAATGCAAGAATTGTAGTCGCATAAAGGAAGTAAAACAATTATGCATTTAAATATTACTTCAGGAATGCACCACGAACTAGATGTAAATCTCTAACTTCTTCTTAGATTGCGATACTCCATGAGAGGACTATCATAAAACGAAGCATTACAGAGAGACCGTGTTTCTGCCGTTCGACATAGCTCTCCAAAGTTATAGACCTCTGTTACGGATGTTCTGCAACCATGATATGACTCTATAAATCTCCTTCTTCTATTTTACCCTCCAATATCGAACGTAGCAATGAATAGAATGTGTCCAAGGTAATTTTGTCTTCCGTTTTTTATGTTTAACCAACCGTCTAATTAAAACAAAGCACGGTGATCACCCTGACGAGTGTTGACGTCTTCGTATAACTATATCGGTGGTTTTATTAAAAAAAATTATATATATAAAACAAAACAGGGGTTGAATGTTTAAAAGAGCATCGCGTGGAATACCTTATTGAGTCGTAAATCTTTCCACGTTTGAAAATATGGAAATGAGTTTAAAACGACGTTATTTCGAGTTTTATGTTTTATTGAATTCCGCAGACATATTTCAGACTATGAATATCATTCGCCATCGTCGGAAATTATTAAAAATTATACCATTTCATCAATATGAATTTAGACCTAAAACTCAACAGTTCCACAGGTACATAGGGTGGTACGTAAAATAGAATCAGATCTGGAAACGAAAAGGTTCTGCAATATTCTTATATATAAGCCAGTTTTTTGCTAAAGTACGGCATGACAACTTATTGTACAAAATTAAAAAGATATTTCCAAACCATTGTTATGATTTGTTTTCGTCATATCTAGAAGAAAGGTACTACCAAATAAAATATGTTAATTTATTCAACATATATCCGATAAAAGCAGGCGTTTCATAGGGAAGTGTCTTGGGGCTATTATTGTATCTTAATTTTACAGCCGATGTATCTGTTTACGATATATCTTTAATAGCGACTTTTGCTGATGATACCGTATTCTTGAGTTCAGATATAATCCAAACAAAAGCAGATAATAACTTACAATGAGCGATGGATAAAATTGTGTCATGGAGCAAGAAAATGGCGAATTAAAATAGATGAAAACAAATCAACACATATAGTATTCTAAAATCGTCATATAAAGCTATTAAACATCAAAATAGATAACAAGATTGTACCCAATAGCACTAATAGTTATAGTAGAAGTAATAGTAGTAATAATAACAATACTAATACTACTACTAATAATAATGTACAGACTAATTTATCCGACCTGAATTCAGAAAATCTTTCATTTACGGACATTAATTTTTCTAAGAACATTTACTATTAATAAAATAATGCTCTGCTTTAAAAAAGTAATAAATAACCTTAAAGAAACTCAAAATCTTGATGTTTTCACTAAGATAGCATCAGTCTTAGAAATTGTAATAAATGATTTTGCTTAACAGTTAGTAAGCAAATAAAAGTAATAGCGTGTAACTCCAGTTCCATCAGATACAAAATTCCTGAACTTAGCACAGCATGAGAAGCGAATTGATATCATTTGCCTCAGCGAAACAAAGATTAATGAGAATTTTACTCTAAATTGTCCAGGATACAAAGTATATAGGCGAGATCGAAATGAGAAAGGCGGTGGTGTAGCGCTACTAGCGAGCCGCAAGGTACTCCACTACTCCCTACCTCCTTTGTAAAGAACATTGAGGCTGTAGGTGTTGCTCTTGAAATTGAGAATGACAAAATTCACTTTTATTCGGTTTACTGCCCACCAAACAGCACTCACTTTGAACGTAACATAGCAATGCTCAGTCATAGTCACAGGGGATTTTAATGCCAGAAACACCATTTGGAATTGTTATACCAATAATAAATTGGGCAAAATCTTACTAGATTTATCATTTAACAAAGATTTCACCGTTCTTTCTCCAAAACATCCCACTTATATCCCATCTACCAATCAAATGAGACCCAGTGTAATAGACCATGTATTGTGCAAGCAATTTCCTTATGTCACGAAACCTATATCTCTTTCATGTTTAAGCTCGAATCATAATCCAATTTACTTCGAAATTAATAAATCCTTTAAGCAGGCCCCTGAAAAATATGTGTATGACTTTAGGCATGCAGACTGGAATAATTACAGAAATTATATATACAACACTCTAAAGATACCTACACGTCCTCACTCTCACAACGAGATTAATAACTTAGTCTCATTTCTTAATAATGTTATCTTAAGATCCTCACAACTACACATTCCGCAGAAAGCTCTTGACACTAACCCCATGCCTATTCCTTATAGCATAAAAATGTTAATAAAAATCAAAAACCGTTTTCGTAAACAACACCAAAACATAAAACAACTCGTCTGAACACAATCCTAAACTTTTTGACACGTTTAGTAAAAACTAAGCTCCTAGAACATCGTAATGATGTGTGGAATAATAAATTAAAATCATTGTCTACTACAGATAAAAGTCTCTGGAACATTACAAAAAATCTCGCGCATGTACATGTTAATATTCCGCCAATAACACACAATAAAAACATTGCATATTCTGATAAAGATAAAGCTGAATTCTTAGCTCAGCATTACTATCAAGTGCATAATCAAAACATAACCCTCTCCACCATATCTCATAAAAAAAAAAGTTGATCTCACTGTGCGTAAATATTGTAGTGTTTCACCGGCGTCTGACTCATCAATTAAGCTCGCCACACCAAAAGAAATAAGTTATTTCATAAAAAGACTTAAATGCAAATCATCCACCGGGCAAGACTTAATACACACGTTAATGATCAAGAACTTGCCTAAAATAGCCGTAGTATACTTAACAAATATAATTAATGCTATCATAATCACTGGTCATTACCCTAAAATATGGAAAACTTCTACTGTTATTCCCATACCAAAAGTGGGGAAAGATAGCTCACTAGCCAAAAACATAAGACCTATTAGTTTAATCAGTAACATTAGTAAAATAGCTGAAAAAGTAATACTCCAAAGATTAAAAAATTTCTCAGATGAACATAATATTATAAACGAGACCCAGTTCGGATTCAGACCCCAACTCTCAACCGTTATGCAACTAGCGCCCCTCAGTTTAATCTAAACAAACATACTGGACTATTGCTATTAGACGTAGAAAAGGTATTTGACACTACCTGGCACCATGGCATAATATATAAAATGATTCATTATGGCTTCCCCAGGCAACTTATAATGATTATAAAATCGTATCTAGCCGATAGACAGTTCTCTGTTAAGATATTCGAGTAGTAAAATATTATCTGCTGGAGTTCCGCAGGGTAGTATCCTAGGACCTTTCTTATATATTTTATATATTAATGATTTGCCGCAATTGAGGGAGACACTGCTTTATTTACATCTTCATATCGAATCGATACAATAACAAACAGACTCACCAATAGTTACTATAAAATATATAAATACTACATAAAATGGAAAATTAAAATTAACACCGAAAAAACGGAAGCTATCTTATTTACTAGACGTAGACCACAAGTAAATCATCACTTTGAAATAAATAATACACACCTATCTTGGAAATCCCGATTAACATACACCATGGACAAACGACTGTCGTTTTATGATCACATCAAACATATCACGGACAAAGCGCACTCCCGATTATACAAAATTTTCCTTATATTTAACAAACGCTCTAAAGTCAGTGTTAAAAACAAGCTAATAATATACAAAGCGTACATATTGCCGATATTATTATATTCCTGCCCAATTTGGTCTGGTGTTAGTAAGTCCACCATTAATAAATTGCAAACTGTTCAAAATAAATGCCTGTGTATCATACTCAATGCTCCATACTACACTAAGATAACAGACATGCATACAGCTTTAAACCAGCCTTCTATCTTTGACCTTGTACAGGAAAAAGCTAACAGATTCTATAGCAAATGCCTGACTAGCCAGTACCATATCGTACAACGTATTGGAAATTATACTCACGACTCACTGACCCGGAAATATAAAAAATATAAACAAAAAAGGATTAAACATTCGCTGCTTTAGCACCAGGTTGTCTAACTATGCAGGTCGTTATAAATTAGTCTCGTTTTTAAATTAATGCATCATTATTTCTCTCTCTTTATTTCCTTATTTATTTAGTTATATTAATACATACTATCTAAACCATAATTAATTTCTTTATCTTTTCGGCTATGCAGGGTTTTTTAGTTGTATTTTTCCCTGTAAAAATATAGCATAATTTATAAACTAATGTATGACCTCGTTATACACTAACTTTAAGACGCGTAGTAAGAGCGTTAACGCTGCTCGGTGTGCGCATTTTTATTTACTCGTCTTTTCTGTAACAGTACAAATTATCATAAATATACTTTATTTGTATTTGTATTTGTATTTGTACCCTTTAAAAAATATGTTAAATATCTAGATTGTACTTAGAGCAAAAGTCAACACGGTGTAAGCATATTGATACAAAAATGGACGAACTCGGAATCAAAAAACCAAAAAGCTGAATTTGTTTAATGGGAATGCCAACCTTCAAGAACAAAGTATTATTATATTAAAAAATATTCGCTCCAGCATGGAGGTATCGATGCGAATTATGAGGATGCAGTAAAAAAAGAAATATAATGAAAATACAAAGATATCAAATTATTACTCTTACATTAATCATCAGTGCCCCATAGTATGTAACGAACAAAACTATACATAGTGACCTTGGCATGGAGTATACAGCTGACGTAATTAGAAATATAAACATCAGGAGCGGTTACATAGTCATGCTAACTGGTCTACAATTAGCTTATCGGATAACTCGCCACAAATACAAATTCGCAGGCTGAGGAGAACTAAGCCGTTCGACATAGGAATGAAAATTATGTAAATTATTAAAATATAAGATAATATAGGGACGACTTATGTCCCGTTCACGTCATGATCTTTTGATATACAATCTACTGATAGCACACAGGGTAGGAATTGGTTTAAAAAAAAAAAAAAACGGTTATATAACGATTACTTTCCGTCGTCCGACATTGCTCTTCGGTTCAGATAGTCTGATAAAATGATGGTCCAAATAAGCTTAATCGGTTTTCCATAATTCCTCCTGTTTTTTGTTTTATTTTCATCGAGAACATGATCTCCATTCGAGGCAAAACCTCTAGCGGTAGAGATATATTTGATGTACGTAATTCTAAATAATTTATCGTACATTCTTAATTATTCTGAAATAAAATAATAAATAACAATAACTTCGACATATTTTAACTTATTACAGCTGTCTGCTGTGCTATTTTCCACGTTAGATCTGTAATTTGTATTATCCTGCGACATTCATTATCAGTTGTTAAATAATCTTACATCGTTTAGCCCCTAATTTAACTATCAATCGACCACGTGTGTAAGCGACAAACTTTTCTTGTTTTTTCATTTTTTTTTCATGTCTTTCTTCAGTATCTTTGAATTTCGATTCTTTTAAATCCACCAATATTTTGTTTTATTCTATTTCTACAATATCGGTTGATTTATATATTTATTAAGGTATCTTTTTTCGCGTTTCAGGACCACCTTTGTCTGGTTTTCATTCTATCAGAGTGTCGACAGATTGTTTTTATTAGCCTAGCGCACTTGTCATGAATTCCTAGTGACGTCGAATAGTTTTTCCAAACGGTTTTTTTCATCTTTTCTCCACGAGAATTATTCTTATAATTTATCCTTTTATTTTTCTGACAATATTTAAACATTTCCTTCCAGTTTCAAAAAGAAGAAAAATGTATTCTATCATATTACAACGTGTACGCTTAATTATTTACATAGTTTTGGAGCGAGTCCCACCTCGACCACGGTATTAATATTAAAATAACAACTATAGTTTAAACGCAAGTATGATAAGAGGGGTAAAATTAAAAAAAAAAAACTGCAAACAATAAATATATATATATATAAAAAAAATCAAAAACTTAATAATGCAAAGAGACAAAAATTATAACAACACGCGTAAAAGTTAAAATAATAAATATATATATATATATATATATATATATATATATATATATATATATATAACTCGCTCGGAAGCGTATGATAAAGATACAATTATAATAAACACATACAAGAGGTATAAATATTAGAATAACTTAACTATATAATTGCGAATAATAACAATTAAACATATTACAAATATACTAATAGCGTGCATTACAACAAATTATGTTTAATACCGACGATGTTTGTATCTGGTATACATGAACATTGCCTGGAATCGTAGTTGCCAATTGCCGTTATTAATCTTCTCATCTCATTTTGAACGACTTTTCTAATTCGTTTTGTAAAATAATAAGTACTTGAAATATTTTAGTTTTTGAATATTCCTTTATTTAATGCGCGCGTAATGGCTTATATTAATTTTGTTAACGTTTAAATAATGTCTTATTCTATAGGGTGACCCAGAGCAGACGGACGGTTCTTTTGTTTTTTGAATAACTCAAAAACTAGTCGACCAAAATTTTTAAATGAAATTTGATTTAAAAATAGGAAAACGAGAGATTAGCTTACAATCGTTTGTGGAAGACAATATCGTTCAGATGATCGCCATTTGCAACAATACGTTTATTATTTTCGAAGACTTTCTTTAGTATAGGTGGCTGAGTTTTTGAAATTTCTTCAGAAACCCGAGTTATCACGTCTTCCAGATCTCGTGGACGTGTTTCGTAAACGCGGCTCTTAAGGTATCCCCATAAAAAAAAGTCGCGTAACTTGGAATCCTTTTCGAAACTCTCTTTGCACTGCCGTGATCGAATTACGCCGAAAATAATGCTCCACGCAAAAGCGCGCTCCTTCTCGTTATAGGATGCTGTGGTAACTGAAACTAGATAGAAACGAATCTCTGGTGTGTATACTAAATGTGGAGCAGTCTTACTAACTACGATATTAAAAAAATAAAACAATTCGTCTTCTCTGGGTCACACTATATTTAATAATAAT
The DNA here is from genome assembly GCA_032883995.1 of Coronaproctus castanopsis. Classification (NCBI taxonomy): domain Eukaryota; kingdom Metazoa; phylum Arthropoda; class Insecta; order Hemiptera; family Monophlebidae; genus Coronaproctus; species Coronaproctus castanopsis. The sequence continues at coordinate 159,346,745 of CM065053.1, read as the reverse complement.
CTGAGGACGTTAGAACCCAAAAATTTCATAGATATTTCTAAGGCGTTTTATCTTCGTCATATTCTGTATCAATTGAGAAAACTGTTTAGTAGATTTCTCATAAGTTAGATAAACTTTTTCCTCATTTGAATCTAATAATACAATTCTGACACGCTATTTATGAAGATAAAACTTCTAAAGTCCTTATACATGTTTGATCTATGATGTTCTTCCTCAAATATTACCGAATGGAAAATAGATCAAGAGTTGATGTGAGTTTGACTTTCCAACACAATTCACCTAAAGAAAGGACTGGGCATTCTTGGACAATGTATCGTTTGATGAGGATTTCCACAACAGCAGCTGACGCGTCCCCATACGTATTCTGTTAAAAAAATTCCATTCGCTTCTTGGTGGGTCCATGCCTGGTAGCTCTTTCCACGGATCTTCTATTAACCGGGAATTTCTTTTATTGTTTCTGTCTAGCTCCCGTGTTATTTCCCATTTTTCTATTAAAAAAATCGCGTTCGTAATCGCGTTCGTATTGCAAGTGTAGAGAGAGATTTTCTGGATATTAAACGTTGAAGAAATGCCTTTAATGCTACTGAAATAGGAAAGTTATGGTGCTGTTTAAATTTTTCCAGATCCTAGATAGTTCCCGTTCGTATATTCGGAGAAAGTATGTTGTATGTTGGCTAAAATCGGTAGCGCTGGACTGGTGTTGATTTCAACGTGTCACATATTACGCGATTAGCTTCATGTAGAACTACATAAACTTTTTTTTTAGTGTGAGCGTTATTGCACCACACAGGCAATATTCGACGGCGGAAAATACCAATGACAGGGTAGAAGTTCGTAGTACCCTTGTCTTCGCGCCTCAGCATGAGCCGACTAACCGTTTTATACTCTGTTTTTTAGATTCTTTGATAGATTTTCTAAATGTTTGTTATGGACAAGCGAACGATCCATTGTGACACTCACATATTTAACAAATTCATAAGTTTTCGCAGTCGAAGTTCTTTTTGAAAACAAAAATGGCATCGTCGAATACTGAAAATTCTCGTAAGTTATTATTTAATCGTTTAATTTTCATTAGAATCATTATCGAGCGCTTGACGTCATCGGGAAAAGTTTAATTAAAAAGCGATAAAACAAACATAGAACATTTATTTCAAAAAGAATTTAAAAATTTATCATTTTCTATGGAGATTTAGAATTTTTTATTTATTTCAGTAGGTTTAACGTTCACATTCAGCGATAATATACAATTGGTGGTACACCGACCTCGTTGAGGTAATATATTAAGAATTTAATTTATTTCGCGGGGATTCCTCGAAATTACAGACATTTCCGGTGTTACGTAAAACGCCGGTTAACGAATGTATCGCTTATTTATTTATTTATATACCGTTCACATAACAGCTAACGCCAATTAACACTAATAACTGAATTAAACCAAAGAAAATTTAAAAAATATTAAATTATTAAACTAATATAAAAAAAAGCATTTATACAACTGCATATGCACGTATATATAAACGCAATCACTCGCAATACACATTGGAATATACACATATTTTTTTTCACTTTGTCAATTTATAACTAGCTGCGTAGTCTATTAAGAAAATTTAATATCTTAGTGTAAGATGGCTCGCTAAAGAATCCTGTCCAGTGACAGAGTCTAATTTAATATGTATACTTTATATTTCGTCCTCAATTAGAGTTATCTAACAGCGCAACTGTCATATTATGACTCCAGTTCTTGCAGCATGATTTTTTGTTATTTGCACAATTTCATCCTTCATGTAATTTATTTTCAGGTATGTGTGTTCGATTCGTCACACACCACGGCGCATTTAAAATAGTTCTTAGAACTCTCTATTTTGTAATCTTCGTATAATCGCAATGTTACTCTTTTTGCTGACACCCGTATTTCCAGACAGGTTTGATGATTCGGTTGTAGAGAAACAGTCTATTATATCTGACTTTCTCCCTAAAATAACCAGTCTGTTTAGTTTTAATCCGTATTTCAGTACGCTTATGATATGTTTCCTCCACGTTAACCGTCTATCCAAGTATATTCTCAAATACCCGACTTCGTCTTTTAATAATATTGCCGTTCAACATCACATTACTATCATTTAATCTCCGATTAGTCAAAATTGCGTGTATCGATTTTCATTTACTCTGATCCGTGTCACAAAACCAGTTCGATAATTTGTCAATCGCTAGCTATAGACACGTATTTGTCTTTATTAGGCACTCATCTGAACACAAAATAGCCGTATCGTCTCTCGCTATACTGGAAAGTACTTACAAAAATACATGTGTATACTATAGTACGCTGTAAAGAATATTTTAAAATTTATTTGCGTATATGCGTAGAAAAATATTCAAAATTATAAAATCGATAATTCCGACAAGCTACCAAAAACACCTTTTTCCACAGTAATCGCAGGTACATAAAGCTAAAGTTTCACTACTAAACCGACTGCTTTAAAAATGTCCACTCAAAGACGGATGAATTTTAAGTAATGATTTATATAGTATAGTAGACGCGAATGATTAATTGAAAGGAAGATTTGTAAGCGTAACGTCACATAAGCGATCGTAATCTATGTGGTCGATAATAAGTCCTTATAGGTTTACAATTAAAGTCGATTATAGGAATTATCTCCAAATATTCAAGTATCGTTTTACGTTTATATCGCTTTAAAAATCGGAATTCCGTTCTAAATTCGCGAACAATATTTTTTATAAAAAATCCTCATTATCCAATTTTCGATACTATGTAAGAACCTTGCCAGTACATTCCATTTACTATATAATAAAACATATAATTAAGTTTAATCGAATATATCGATACGTATTTTTCTGGACAAGTTGAAATTTTAAAAATCGATACTAAGCGTTTAATAATTTCCTCGTTAAGAATTGTCGAAATATAACCCGACTCGTTGTAATGTTAACTACCGTGATCGAAAAATAATTTTATCATTAAATACTGCTAAATATAATTTAATCGATCTGGCATGTTTGAAACATATTAAATTTAGCAGGTTTACCGAAAGATAATTCCATACACTATGTAAAATGAAACAAACGTGTTACGTACAAAATTAAGATGCAAAATTACTTTATCGGGGGGGGGGGGGAAATAGAAATTATGGGAATGATTACTTTATTCGCGTATTACGTCATCGCTCGATACGATACAACTTTCCTATGCGAGGAAATATTAAGATTAAGTAAATTGGGTTTAGGCATCTATTTTTCCTGATTTTTTAAAAGAATGTTCGCTAATAGACGTTTTCCAAGCTGTTAGCCAACGTTCGGGAACGAACGACACGAGATAATGATGATGACTAACGCGGAATAACATTATTTTTCCTCTGATTAAACGCGTATTAAAGAACGATTATAGTCTAATGTCCAAAAATTTGTCTTCGACTATTCAAATAGGTGAGAAAGTATACAGTGATTTATTTCACTTGAAAGGCCCTCTACCTTCCCCGAGCTGGCGTACCAAAACTTGGGACGAGTTCCATTATGTTTATACCGCCGGGGTGAGAAGGTACACGTAGTTGTTAAAAATATATACGCGCATTATATATATATATATATATATATATATAAGAGTCTGCCTCCTCCTGCCACTTCGCTAATCAAGTCTCCACAACTTAAACAACGAAAACAGAAAATTGTAAATCAATGGATGCAAGATCTGATAGATTATCGAGTATCAATTGCGTTGATTTATATCAATGTGTTTCATTGTCCGCATGTTAGCCTATTCAATAACGGACATGGTAGGATGATGTTGATATTTATTTTTTTCTTCTGGGTTTGTTATCACTACATAACAAAACACGCAACAATATACTTCTCTTTCTTATCGTAGATATAAAAGAACACTTATAATTCCAATGTTCTAAAATATTCTGTCGACATATTCGCATAATTTGAAGGTGTTCGTAGTTGGTTTAAAGTATGTCTACATGCATACATACATACATACATATATATATATATATATATATATATATATATATATATATATATATATATATATATATATAATGTTGATGTATTGGAGAGTAGTGATTTTATGAATTAACAAAACAAAATAAAATCGAAGTTAAGCTTATATAATAAAAAAAATTTTAGTGATTAACTTCGATTTGATTTTGTTTTGTTAATTTATATATATATATATATATATATATATATATGCGTGTGTGTGTGTGTGTGTATTAGGGGATTCGCCTTCCGTTCGCTTCGAAACTCCATAAAATTATAAATTAATCCGGTCAATAATTTTCTGATTTCATTTGATTTTCGCTTTTAAAAATAAAATAATTTCTCTATATATATGGCAGAAATGTCATCAAACGTTTTTTGTATAATAAAGTATGCATATAGTTTTAGTTTTGAAATTTATTTATAGTTTTTAAAATGCCCCCTTCCCCAATGAATTAATCGAGCAAAGACGAACTCTATATTCGTCGAATGTTTGTTTCACAGCAACACTTAACTCTCAGCTCATCTATTTAATTAATTTCCTCATAATTAAAATGTTTATATATCAAGTTTCCGTTTGATTCGAAATAATTTTTACATACGTAGAATAAAACGCCTCCCCGTGCGTTAATAATGCGCGAATGTCGAAATGCAATCTTCCGTTCATTCACCGTCACAAACATACTACATTCATATAAATACGACAAAACTAGATCATTATCGGCCATAATGTAGTAACGACACAACCGCGATGTTATTAACAATTCAGATCATAGGACGTCGTTTATAATTCGTCAAATCGATTTGCCAGTTTGACGTTATGGCTGCCCATTATGGGGCTGTTCTAAAAACAGCAACATATCGATTATTCAGCGGTTCCGGAATAAAATCCACCGGTTGGTTATCAATGCACCGTGGTACATCACCTACTTAACGCTCCACGAAGAACTTGGAATGAAGTTTGTTCTGGAATTACTATGTACGAACGCAAACAATTATGCTCATAGACCAGAGATGCACACGAACAACATGGTGATCGGGTTGCTGGATAATTTGCTAGAAGTTCGACAGCTTGACAGAATCAAGCCGATGGACTTAGCCTAGCAGATAAATTTTAGTGACTGTTTTGAGAACTTTCCGATTGGTAGGCTGCTAATCGTGCCATCTGTGTAAAATATTAAAATTGCCAAACAGCTATCGTCAGCTAGGTGCAATTTAGTTAAAGGGGGTAAAATTGATTTTTTAGGGAATTATACTCGATTCTTATTAGTGATTTATTTATAATTTTCGATCTACCCGTAACGCGCCTGATCACGTCCTACCGCTTTCGAACGAAATTTTAAATTTACTAAACGTTGTTTAAGTAACTGTAACCTACACAACTGAAGAAAAGTAAGTGATTATTTGATTTTAGACAAACATTTTTAGTATAGCACGTTGAAGAACGACGACCAAGACGTCGATAGGACTATATATATATCGGTGGAATTATCTACGAAACTCATAATTTTATTTGTTCCTGCTAGTTTCGTTACCGAATTTTTCACTTCGCCATATATGTACAGGTCCGGATTAATGCTTTCAGAGACCCGAGACTAATTAAACCATAAACCCAAAAACTGCAAATCCCAAGGCGTTAAACCCACACAACCCAACTCGTCGTTAATCCAAAAACCAGGTCTTTTAAATTATTCAAAACGCTACATCAAGTGGTGCTGTGTCGCCTCCGGATCATACGCAACTTACACATGGACACATACTCCAAAAACTAGTCCCACCAACCTGTGATAGATGTGAAGTTCCGATTACAATTCACCACCTCTTAACAGAATGTCCCAAAATCCAAAATTTTCTTCCTTAAATAGTTCATCAATTTTGGCCCAAGATTCCCCATCCGTCTCATCCTTTCTTGTTCAGCTTAGGTCGGTAAACCTGTTTAACAAAATTTTAATTTGCTGCCCGCGCTCCTAGCCTCGTTGCTGTACATAGCGCGGAAAACGAAAAAAAAAAAAAAAGTGAATCATTTAATTATTATTTACGCTAATTTTTGATGTTGGTATAAAAAAGGAAAGTACTCGAGATAATTAGTTTATAATATTTCCGCACTTATAAAAAAATCCGAAATTATTAATTTTTTTTAATAAGGCAACCATTTCGTGACTCTTTGGGTATTTTTGAGTTCACAGTGATCAACAGTGAGTTGGGTTAAGTGGGTTTAACGTTTTTGGTGGGTTTATGGTTTTTGAATTAATGACCAGTTGGGTTATGCGGGTTCAACGATTTTGAAATTATTACGAGTTAGGCTATTAACGTTTTTGGTTTCAGGATTTTTTCGATTTTGTTAAATTTCGCGGATATGCAAAAAAAAAGTTTCTCAACGGGATTTGCATGGAGTCCGAGGATGAAGTTACCTATAGAACCCCTGTTAAACCATTTTGATTAGTGTAAATTTGAAGTTTGTTACTACCTCCACTACTGCATCTAACGAAACAGTTTTATAAAAAGCAAGGCAATACGTACAACAGGACGGGTTAATAACGATATTACGTGGTCGAACTGAAATGATAAAGCTACAAATAAATCGACAGCGGCGCACTAGGTTAAAATTTCCTACAACGTGCTCTCCCGCTGAAGAAACGACGGCTTGCTTGCCGTGCCGTCGTTATGTCCAAGCGCCGCAGTATTGGCTGGTTTATAGTAACCAAAACCAGAAACACATATCTTGATAATGATAATATTATTATTATTATTATTGCGACTATTATAACATATCGGTAACAATCGGTGGATTATATTTGCAAGGCTAATCAAACCGACTATATACATACATAATGCATACATACACACACATATATATATATATATATATATATATATATATATATATATATATATATATATATACAGTTATCCTTTTCTAAACACTTCACACGGCAAACATACGACATTAAGTCGTATATTATAGCGTAACACAACGACCGACAAACGACATAACGAAAGCGACAAAATTACGCAGACGTCTCGAAATTTTACAAACGCGCTTAAAAACCAGACACTCGACTCAATCAGATCGAGCTTTCGGATTATAATTTTTGTTTTGTTTAATGAATACGAACATGTAGACCGTATTAAAGCTTAAAACGTCCCATTTAAACAGACACACCTAAACACGAACCATTCCTTTCAAATAATGAATTATCTCGACCGAACGTTTGCATATATCGGTATACACATCGTCGAGTACTACCAAAACCTTGATAATTCGAAATATGTAAAGAAATCTGTAATACCGAATATTATCGCGTCGACAAGTGTTACGCTTAAAGACTAACTGCCAATACGCAAGGAGTATCATCGAATAAAATTAAAAAATTATATATATATATACATAAAAAAAAAAACACACGCATAAAGTTGAAACAATCACCATTATTAATTTGGGGGGGAAGATGATAAGTATAACAGCTTTGAACGATACAGATTTTAACTTTAACTAATATAAATTATTTTAGAAATAGTTTGATATGCGAAAAAATATGAAATAAATCTTATTCTGGAGATGTATCGCGAAGTTACTTTTTAACCCTTTCTGTCACAAATTAAATTTACGTAAAATCTGGGTGTCGCATTTGACAAACAACTTACTTATCGGGAGCATATCGGAAATACCGTCACTAAAATACGAACAAGAATAAGGGTACATAAGCGGGCAGAAATAACGCGGGAAGCCGTCAACACGGCGAATTTCGGCTTTAGCTTCGATAACGTTCGCGTTAAGAAAATTCATGCGGAACTCAACACGATGATAATAACGAACTTCCAGATATCCGAAGAAAAAAGGATGCGGTAAAGAAATGGGAAAAGTATAACAGCAACTTCATGATATATCTGAATACGAACGTGCAGATCGCTCCAAATCAAGAAAACCGGCGTACAAAGTTCGACACAATTAATCTAGGATAAATTCTAACTCGAGTTTGGAGACATAGATGGACGATCGAAAATACTCTTATTCGAGACCCGTGCAACGAACCGTCAGGTTTTGATCAATCGAGAAGAACTTGTGGTCAAGATTTATTCGCATCCGGACGGAATAAGGAAGATGTGGAACGTTGTTGAATAAATTTGAGGAATCGAGAATTACGTAACAGCCGACTGCGGCGAAGATCTAATTATCGATTACATACTGACAAATGGCGTCCTTTAAATAATAGATCGGGAAGCTAACTGACGAATAAAACGATTAGATCGGGAAGCTATCTGAGTTAATAATTAATTGTAATTTGTACCGGAAAACATAATACGCAATAATAGTAATATGTAAAATTATATATTTTGACGCATGAAATAATTAAACAAACTCGAATTATATAAATATTTCTAGAATAGTGTTCTACATCAACCAAATGCCACTTAGAAAAAAGCTTATGTACCGTAGGAAGGACACCGTGACTGAAAGGGTAAAAATTGAAAAACCTAATCCAGATCGACCGTGTATTAAAATTATTTTTAAAGAAATATATCGACAAATAGGATTGTAACCGATATTTGAAAGAATTACGTCTAAATTATGGCAAAGGTCAACCGCGTTGTACGCCTCGAATAATTCGACTATGTCAACGAAATTCTAATACCGATTAATTGGATGATCGTCGCATTACTAATGCAGTTACTTTTAATTAACCTAACGTTACATATAACAATAACGCCTACAGTAAAAGTCCAAAATTCTTCCTATCGACTTTTAATCGGTTACGAAATTATCATAACAGTCACGACTGAATTAACGGACGTTATCGTGGACTTATTATTTATCGTAACTGTAATAAAACAACTGAATTTCAATACGATAAGAGTAGAGTCAGTCGTGTAAGTAATTTTAGTAGACGTCAATTTTTTTCGTTTATTAGTACGCTCGAGAAAATGTTCTTTATTTTAAGTAGCTAACGAATAGTAAATTTGTAATGAGTAAACGTGTTTCTGGAAGTCCAAATAAATTTTAATATTATTATTATTATTATTATTATCATCATTATTATTATTAAATTACCGTTGGCGACAACTAAGGCTGTACGAAGAAACGATTAGATAAAGAAGCGGAGACCGGACTGATGAAGTAATAAAATTGTCGTCTTTAAAAGGTTCGAAGTAGAAAAGCTAAATGATGTCCTCGGTTGGGAACATTAGCTGCCTTATCAGCCATTTCGTTCCCATAAACCTCAACGTGAGCCGAAACTGAACACCATGTAAATCGTCTAGCAACATCGTTCATCAGTATCCTCGGACAATTCGAACGACACCGCCGTTAAAAGATCTTTCATCTATGTAGCTGAATAAAATATAGGAATTTCTCCATTATTGAGCTGTGATTATAGTGAGCTCAAAGTCCTTCTCAACACACATTGACCTGCTGAACAGTCATCGTCAGACTAGTTGCAGTAAAGAAGACAAAATGAAAATAATAATAATAAAAAAAAAAGGATCAAAGTAAACCTAATTTTTTAAATTTCCAACGATAAACTGCGCCGTCGTCAAAAATCAAATTCTCAAAAATTTAATCAATTAATTTTCGCTACAATCATTATCGAAGGAACCGCGAAAAATTTAATAAACCCCAATAAAGAAAACGAACTTGCAAATATACATACTCTCGTTGAAATATAATTACCCGCCAATGTATCTTTTATATATATATATATATATATATATATATATATATATATATATATATATAAAACACGCGCGTGTACGTGTAAAAACACACACACGTAAATATGCTTTTTCTAAAGTCAATTAAAATAATATCTGTTGATATTTAGACAATGCGGAATTTAAAATGTTTTCAATAATATGATTACTACCGATGGTTATAAACGTTAAAAGGCCTTGAACTAAATATCGGTTATTAAACGATTACCCAACGCATGTTTAGTAACCACTTGTACGATTTCCGAGCCATAACTATCGGAAATGAAGACTTCAGTGTTGCCAGTAATTGGCGGTGACGCATAACTATCGAATCGTATTAGCGGACCCGATGCAGACTCTCAATTTTTTCACGCACCATTAATTCACAATTATCATACATTTTATTATATACATACGCATGCACGCACGATGCATATATATTAAGTTTACGCGTGTGTGTATGTATTTATAGCGTAAAGAATGTTTTTATTTTCATTTATAAGTGTAATTTCGATAATTATGAACAAAATCTAATCGGAGAAAAAAAAAAAGATCGAACAACTCTTCGAATAAATATGAAAGCTGCTGTTAAATGAAATTTTAATTAAAAGTAATCAAAATTAATAATACAAAAAATAAAGCGATATAATTAAAAACGAACAAAAATATCCTTTATGTCGCTACCACTAAGTTAATTAACCTCAGGCTTGATTACCGACCGTTGACCGAGAAAAAAAAAGTATTGTTCAATAGTTCGAACATGAATAATAGTTCAACGATAAAAACGTAAATGAAACACGAAACGGGAAATAAATACTGGCCGCGTTGTTGAACTTCTAAAGAACAGCTGCCGCCACACTATAAATAATAATTTCGTTAGCGCTCTTTTTTTTTGTCCAATCTCAAGACTACAACCCAGTAAGTGCCTCCCACTGGAGGTGAATTTCGAGTATAGAACATTGCAATTTTTATCCTACCGGTGATATTAAATCTTCCGTATTACACAGTTAAGTTGAAATTTTTCTTCTTTGTAGACGTTTACTTTCCTCCGAGTTGTTCACGAGCATAACTGCGAGAGAATTATCATGTCGTTCAACTGTACGCATTGTAGCTTCATCCCAAATTACACCCCCGTTATGTATAGAAGATGGAGTGGTTGAAATACTCCAGCCTAACAGATATAATCGCATATATACTTATCCAGTTACCTCGAAATCAAATTCTTAAAGTCGTACTACGAGTCTATGAACCAACAGCAGGACATGCGGATGAAAAAGTAGAAGAATTCTGCGAAACACTGCAAGATTCATTGGATAAAGATCGGTGTAAGCGGACAATGATCATCGTCGGAAATTTCAATGCTTAGGAACTCGGTAAAATCATCGAAAGAAATCAGTAGGAGAACACGGAATTGGTATTGGAAATGAAAAAGAGGTCAGACAATAGCGCAAATTTTTATGAATTTATATTAAACTTTACTCAATGAATACAGTTTTCAGGAAAAATCCAAAAATAAAATGGACTTGGAAGAGGCCAAATTTCCGATATAATAATAAAATCGATTATATCATATTTAATAATCATTATTTAATTGAAGATGCGGGGTGATAAATTAAGCACGGATAGCGACCGCAGATTACTAGGAGCTAAATTAAAAATTAACCTGCATTCTAAAAAACATCACACAACACTTTTTGCCATAGTCGACGTGATAAGCTATCACATAATATGATGCAGTATCAGAAGGACCTGCAAGAAAAACTGCATAGCAGAATATCGAACAATTCTGACGAAGCAGCCATATTTATAACTAAAATATGCATCTAACGCCTAAAAATTAAACTGTATCACGAAAATTAAGCAGTAACATCAAAGCACTGATGCAACAAAGACAAAGTAACGACAAACAAGAATTTAATTGAATGGACAGAACTGAAGTATAAAGGAAACCAGTCAGAAATGACATTCGTAAATTTAACACGAACTTTATAAAGAAGACAATTGAAGAAAACAGAAGTTCGAAAGTATTTTAAAAAACACTAATATATGGTACGAAGATATTAACTAAAATAAAAAAAAAATTAGAGAAAATAAAAAGGAATAATAAATTAAGTTGAAAAGAGGACAACAGGAAACATCGATAGTAACTTATTAAACGGTACGAATATTTACGAAATAACGAAGGAAAGACACGCTCTCAAGTCACTGAAGAGTAACAGGCGCCTGAACCTGACAAAATATTACCACAGATGATGCACTATGGAGGAGGGATAATAGTAGATAAATTATGCGATTTATTTAATCGATGTCTCAAGGACAACAAAATACCAGCTGCACGAAAACAGGCAAAAATTAGGATCCACAGGAAAAAAAAGGAGACACACTCGCTTTAAAGAATTACAGGCCTATCAGTATGTCTTCGATACAGTAGAAATATGAGCAGTGTTAAAAATCCATTCTACGACTCGGGAGCTGATGAATTACATATTAATATTGTTAAGAAAATGTACGAATCTGCATCAATAAAAGTAAAATTATGGGAACGTATGGAGTATGGAAGATGTACCATCATAAGACGAGGTGATACTATATCGCCATTGCCGCCCTAGAAGGTGTCTTTAAGACATTAAACTGAAGTTCAATGGGTATTCAAATACAAGGAGAAAACTTAAATCACCTTCACTGATGGTATAAAAGCGCGCGGATGAAATATAAATCATGCTGATGTTAACATACATTCCGAAAAGATCGGATTAAAGATAAATCTGCAAAAAACGAAGATAATGATAAATACAACGCAATACACGATAAGTGTAATTGCCGAAAAAATCGGGGTAAGCAGATAGGATAAGAAGTTACACGGAAAAGAAAAACATTATGCAATTAGAGATAAAAAGGAGAATATTTCTCGCCTGGATAGCATTTGGAAAGCTAAACAAAGTTCTCAGAATTGAAGAGATACTAAATAGCCTGAAAAGTAAACTGTACAATCAGTATGCGTTGCCGGTCTTAGCGTACGGAGCTGAAATATGGAGTTTTACTAAAAGAACAGTTCGAAGAATTAGCAAATCACAAATAGCATACGAAAGAATTATTCTTAATATCAGACTGGAAGATCATAAGACGATTTCATGGATAACACAACAAACAAAATTACTGGATGCGGTGGAACGAATCCCCAGTCTAAAATGCAGTTAGGCAGGGCATATCGTAAGATAAGACGATGATAGGTGAACCAAACGTACGATGCACTGGTGGCCGATTGAGGTCGTCGTACGCACCATGACTAGGTGGAGGAATGATATTATGAAATGGACAGAAATTAATTGGATTCGAACCGCACCAGGTAGAAGACGTTGGAAGTGTTTTGGAAATGTCTACACCTATCAGGATATGTGATATATGTACCTCGAAAACGACTCTAACGACTTAGATGAAATTTTGTACGTACTTGTAATTTATTATGTAATTAAAATGAAATTATGAATTTTGGAATTCTAATAAAATTGTGGAAATTTTAATGATTTTCCCGTCGTCTTTTTCTCGATATTCATCTAAATGTACGTAAAAATTTCAGCTCCATCGCATTAACCGTTCGAATGTTACAAAAGTAGAGATTTGCTTTTTACCGCGTGTGTGGTAGTAAATATAATTGGATTTTATACATCACGTTTCGATTTAAGATATCCGATCTTTCGGAAATATTTTCTAACATATAAAATAGAACTATTTTTAGGCAAAAAAATTAAAAATAATTTAGTATGGAAAAACAACTCTCTTTCACTATAATAACGAACGTGAAGAATACTGCGATAAAAAGTCGTCATAATACTAGAAACTGATAATAGAATAATCGATATTAAACAGGAGAACGGGGGGGGGCTATCGTGATAGCGGTGATAAGTTAACAAGAGACGGCTCAGTTTGCTAATATTACTCATTAGGACATGGTATGTGTAATTGAGCGTACTATTTGATTTCCAAAGTTAGCCAAACCGTTCATTTCATCTGCTGTACAATGTATACAGATTATTGTTGTAGTCAGTTTCACTGCAATATGTGATGTTTAAAACGTGTACGTATACCCGAGAATCGATCATAACATTTAATAAAATTAAATAGTAGAATCTATGTGCGCGCGGGCATTTTTGACAAATGAGATTTTATACAACGCGTGAATCAGTTAGGCAGTTGCTACTTTCGTTCGCAGAATTGTGTTGAAATTAACTGTGTTGAGTTACTTTTAATGTTAACACTAAACTAGTTTTTCTTACTAGTATCGAGTTTCCACGTGTTTTTAATAGTTCAAAGTAGGTAGTGGTAGAAACATAACACACACACACACATATATATATGTATGTATGTAACGTATGTATACTAGTAGTAAAAATTGTTTACTGGGATTTTAACGATCTGCCTCCGAAATCTTCAATCTTCTTATTGGTTATGTATAATTGTACAAAATTCCCATCTTAACTCTAACTTGAAAGTTGTTAGCCAGTCTATGACTCTGCCGTTAAGTTTGTTAACATCTTCTAACGTTATACATACAGGTGCAAATTCATCACAGTCCTCTAATATATGCTGCATTGTTTGTCTTGGATTTCCACACTGACACGCAACAGATGTCGTTATATCCCATTTATGCCTTAGATATCCTCATCTTCCCTGTCCTAATTCTATTAACTATCTTACATTGTTTCTAGGTAAATCCATTCCTTTAATTTCATTCCTCTGGTCCGCCACTAAATTTGAATTTGTTCTACATTTTACATTCCTTTCCCATGTTGTTTTCCATTTATTATAAATCTTTCCTATATTCTGCTAATAATTCAACTATTGTCCAAGGTGATTTTCTAGATCTAAGTATCGATACTGGTGTTGACCTTATCTCTTCAGAAATTGCAGTTCGGGATACATCTGAAATTTATCTCTATCTCCGAATAAAGCTGCCTCCCGTCTAATTGCAGCTGGAACTATATTACCTAATACTGGAAGCCGCATAAGTGGTGTAGATTTAAGCGTTCCCGATATGATTCGGAGTGCTTCGTTTAACATCACATCTATTTTTAACATGGTAGCTATTACACTAGACTAATGAACAATATTCGGTTGCTGAGTATACAAGTGCCAAGGAAGAAATTCTTACTGTTCTTACATCAGCATCCCAAGTCAAACCTGCGAGTTATCTAATGAGATTTATACGATGTTTAACTTTTTGGATAAAACCGTTAGATGCTTATTATATGATAAGGTGCGGTCTAATGTCACACCTAAATATTCTGTATATTTTGTATTTGCTAGTTCTACACCTTCAATTTTACTATAGGTTCGATTTTTGTCATTCGGTTGTTGAGATGGAAAAACGCTGTATTCTTGTAAGATTTGGTCGTAATGTACATTTGTGCAAGTGTTTACTAATTTGTACTAATCACTTTCTATTCTGCATATTAGAACTTTTTCTAAAATGTGTCAAGCATAAATTTGACACATATACAAAAAAGTAAGGCGCGAGTGTGTTGATCCTTGTGAAAGTCCATGATTTACTCGTCGCTACCTGCTAATATTTTATCCTAAAAATCTGACAGCATGCTATTTACTAATTGCAACATTCGAGAGCATGGTATAATAGAAACCAGCTTTAATAATAATTCTTCTCGTCAAGCAGTATCGTAAGCAAGTCTAAAAAACGGTTAATTTCTTCTCATTCGATTGAAATTCATTTTCTATTTGCTGTATGATGGAAGTAACTTGATCTCACAGGATCTTTAAATGTATCATAAAGTTTTGAGCACTCCTCAGTCCAACGTGGTATATAACTCTTTCTTCTACCTCGTGGAATGTTCTTACAAGTGGCTTCTTTAATTATTTCAACAAATTTTACATAATTCGCAATTATTGGTAGTGTGTTTTGGATATTTTCTTTAACTATTTATTTAAAAGTATCCCATTTAGCTTTTTTTTATCTTTTTTTTTTTTTTTTTTTTTAATGGAATGCACTGTACACCTGGAACATATACTCGTGTATCAATTAATATAAGTCGGTGCTACGCGTTTGGGAAATAGCAACTGTTCCATGGTGTAGTTTTTATTTCAGCAGTATATTCTTTTTTTTTTTTTTTTTTTTTTTTGGGCACTGCTGAGAAGCAACCCAGTATATTCTCTTAGAAATATACAAAGATTTAGGTTGTAATCCCGTTTTCATCTTGCTTATTTGAAAGTTCCATTATCTTTAGCATTAAATATCAGTTCTATGTTTGAACGTTCTACCCAATCTTCAATGATAGTTCTTGAATACCTCATGTGACATCGTGACTGTTAAAATCTCCAATATAAATACATGGCGATTTATAACTTGGAAGTGGTGGCCTTGTGTTCCATAATATATCAGGTAGTTTTACACGTTGACGATCGTCAAATTATCTACTTTCATAGCGATGTTGACACAGTTTCTTCGAGTTGATTTCCTATAACTTCTATCTTTGAGACCAAATCAATTCGTACATATGTAACCAATCCGTATTTTGAGTTAGGTATATGTGATCTTATATTCTTGAATGTTTACACGTACAAAAAGGTGAGTATGTTCTCCAGTATGTGTTTCTTTAAGTATAATAGTATCAATCTCATTATCTTGGGCTATACTCGCCAAAAATACTGTTTTGCTTTTTGAAACCCCTTCATATTTAATTGCGATTTCAGAAGACTGTTAATAATACACTTCTTATAAGGGCTGTATCGATCATAACTTGTTGACATTCTTTCTTGATCCTTTAATTTACTTAATTAGCCAATAATTGAAGTGATGTAGTTAACCCGTTTTCAGGGGCACCCGTGCTATGGAATTACTGTACTTTTACTATTATCTATATATGGCGCTTCGTGGTCTAGACCATGACCCCAATATTCAATAGACGGCATTAAGTATGGTTTATATTTTGGGATGTAATTTATCGTAACAGAATTAGAAGTTAGACTATTCGATATTAATAGTTTTATCATTGGACCATATAATTAGGAATTCTAAAAAAAGAACATTGACAATAGTGATAACTGCTGAGTTTTAAACGGCGCACACTATCTTGTTTTACTTGTTATTGCATCTTTTACATATGGAGACACTTATGACTAAATTTATCGCCTGTTTTCTTTTCCAGGTATTATAGACATTTAACATATTAATAATACACACACACACACATATATATATACACATTTTGCTGTCTCTACTTCACACTTCACAGTAACTTTCTTTTAAAGCGTATATTTATTATAAAATAAAAATACAATAAGTAAACCCAATCACACACATTCACACTCCCACCCCATTCTGTACTTAGATAATATATGTTCGGTCAAGCTTATGTCGACGGATCTACACCATTTTACAATATGTACATCTAAACTATTATTACATACAAAAATCGTTATTTTTAATTTATAAAACTCAAATATACACAAAGTTACATTTATAGTACTCACACATTCCCAATTACACTCTCACAGTAACTATTTTTATTTACCATATTGCCATTACCTCATTAGTAGTAGCAGATGCTATATTAACTTACTGCTCTCACCTGTCGCACCACTTCGAATTCACAATTTTTTGTTTCTTATTATTTTGTTTATATTATCCATATCTTGTAACCACTCTTTTAACTACTGTTTTAATTTCCCAATCTTTTTTTCTTTCAATATTTCTTCCAGTATATTGTTTAACAATTTCGACCTCACGTATTTATTAGTTTGTTCACCAAACCTTGACCGTGCTACCGAACACATATATACCTGTTCGTTTTCCTTAGTTTATATTTGATTTGCATCGTTTAAATCGATACTTTTATGTTTTATTAAATAATTCCAAACGTTGTAAACAAATACAGTCCCGCTATATTTAATACATTATGATGACGTAACAGATCGTTTAGTGGTTTGTTCTTTACACTCGTTTATTAAGTTCAAACTTTTTCTTTGCAAACGATCAATTTTTCCCATGTAATATTTAGACGCCGATCCCCATGCTTCTATGCCATATCTCAATCTGGATTCGACTAACGTAAGGTATACCATTCTCATTGTCTCCTGACCTACATAATTTCTTAATGTATATAGTGTTGGTATTATTGATTTCAATTTATTTTCCAATTTTTGTATTTGTAAGTTCCACCTCAAGTGTCTATTGTTACACCTAGATATTTGTATTCACTTACCAGTTTTTACAACCCAAATTTGAACATCTATGTTTGTCCGACCAGTAATGTGCGCACTTGTTAGCGTGCATTTTAATTTTTGGCTTATACAGATCATTATTGCTCATCAATTTCGTCAGCATACATTTCGTTTTCGTTGTATTAACTGTAAGATTAAGGTCGTGAGCCCATCTGCTTACTTCTAATAAATCCGTATTCATATACTTTTCTGCCACTTCAGTTTTCCTGTGAACTGTCATTATAGCAATATCGCCCGCAAAAGCGAATACCTTGCTGTTAGTCAACTTTTTTTGTAGACCGTTTGTGTATATAATAAACAGTAACGGTGTCAGATTACTACCTTGCGGAATTCCTATATTCATTGGCAATATATTCACCTCGTACATTATTTATACTAACTACTGTTTTCCTGTCCTTTAGATAACTTTCGAACCATGCTTTGACACTACTATACCGATTTCTTCAATTCTTGCTAGCAGCTTATCATGAATGACCGTATCAAATGCTTTTGTGAGATCTATGAATTTTACAAGTACCCTATTTCCCGTTTCAAAGTTTATCCGTACCTCCTCAGCAAAATCCTTCAATGCCTGTGATGTTAATTTTTTCCTTTGAAACCCATACTGCTCTTTATCAATGATGTTATTTTCTTCTAAGTACTTAGCTAATTGTTGCGCGACATATTTTTCCATTATTTTAGCTATTATCGTGTTTACCGCAATAGGTCTATAATTACTGTATACTTTATGGTTATCTTTTTTGTATACGGGCCTGACTAATGTTATCTTCAAGTTTATTTGAATCACACTTTCCTCTAATGTTTAATTTATTAACCTATTACCGTAGTAATTCTTTCTATAATATTTTTTACGTCTTTTATACGGATTTCATCAATTCCGTGAACTTTTTGTGACACTAAACCCTCTATAATTTTGGCAACTTTTTCATTTGACACTTTTGGTATGTACATGTTTACATTATGTATTCCTTCATCGTTTTTAAATAATGTTACATGTATGCTCAATTTTTTTAAATTGAATTGTTAAATTCACACGTAAACTCCTTAACTACTTCCACAATATTATTCTTTCCGCACAAATATTTAACTACAGTTTCATCAATACTCATCGTTGTCTCATTTCCCATAACATCCAAATTTTCCTAATATCTTCGCTTGTTGAATACTTTTTTTTTTAGCGAAATCATCTTTCTTTAATCTTATCATTTTGTTTATTATACGACTATTTTTACTCTGAACATTGGCTGTTTCTCTTTGAACATAATTTTTACATTCAAATTACTTTCTTATTTGTAAAAATGAAAATTTAAAAAAATTCGAAATAAAGAAAACTTATTTTTATTAACCAAATATCATTTTAAAAATCATTATTTATACCGAATTAATCCACAACTGCGTATTTAGTACATCGATTAAATGTATCATCCACTATCCTCAATTAAAGATTATTTCGGGTGCTTATAACAATAATAATAATAATAATAAGTACGCAATGCCATTTTTTTTTTTTTTAATATTTGCTAATTTACAACTAGCTCTATAGGCTATTAAGTAAATGTAATATCTCCGTATCATATGGTTTGTTAAAGAATTCTGTCCAGTGACAGGATCTCATACAATATGTATACGGAATGTATAATTTATACTAGATCCATAAATTTTGTTCTCTTTAACAATGCCATTTGAAAATTTTTTGAAACTGATCTTCAATGGTAACATTAATAAATATTGTTGACGCATGATCATGTTTACAATAATAATAATAATCGTAACAATAAAAATGATATTAATAAAATGTGGTTACAAAAACCAAAAAGCGGAACTGGTGGAACTTGCGAGGAATCATTAAAAAGAATAAATGGCATTCTTCCAAAAAAGATTGAAGATTATATAGCGTACAAGAATCAAAGATCATAGACATCTAAAATTATTAGAGCTACAAGAAAGCAATACGAAAGAGAACAATCAGTTCACATAGAGTAAGATTTTCATAGGAATGTTACTAGAAACTTTTACAGATAAGACAAATATACAAAAATATGAACCACAAAGTCTGTGCTTCAAGAACGATGATGCAATATTAGTCTGAAATGATAAAGACAATTGTGATATATTAGCAATGTATTTTAAGCAGTTAACAGCAAATAGAATAATCAGAAAAAGTCAATTCGGAACAAAAATTTGAAAAATCTAAGCCTCTAGGGATAGGAGAAATCCGAAAAATAACCAAAAATTTAAAGAATAAACGAGCTCCAAGAGAAGACATTGCGGAAGTATGGAAGTATGCAACGGATGATACGATTATTAAATTTCGGAGAATTTAACTGAATGGATATGGGAATCAGAAGAAATACTAATTGATCGGAAAACCGTTATAATCCAACCACTTTACAGAAAAAGAGAATAGAGCGAATTAATTATAGAGGAATATCTCTTTTACCAGTGACGTATAAAGTACTTTCAAAAGTCCTACAAAACAGACTGGAAAACTGGATAGACAAAATGTCTGGCCGAATATCAGGCAGAATTTAAGAAAGGAACATCGTGTATTGATAGTTAATTATTAAATATTTGGAAAAATGAGAACTAAGAATTTTCTTATAACATTCTTCGATTTTAAACATGAATACACGACTTCGTAGGAAACGCCGTTTAATATTATAGATGAATTTGGATTGTATGAAAAACTTATTAAAATGATAAAACAAATTTTACATGATTCCAAATGAAAAGTAAAATTTTGCGGGGAGGTTGCCTACATTACTCTTTTGTATTGGAAAAGGTTATAAGGGAATGGTGGAAAAAGTTAAACGAAAAAGATACCAAAAAAGAAAAAAAAAAAAAAATCTGTAGAAAGAGGAATAACATAGAAGTTGATCGCATATCATTCGCAGATGACTTGGCGATTATAACGAAGAATTGATTCGATAGAATATCATTAAAAAAAGTTGCATATCATTTGAAAAATACTAAATATATGAATGATATAAAATGTGCACCTCGATTTATGGTCACCGATAAAAAAGAATCGGCATATTCAAATACTCGGGGGAATTTATCTAAACACATTGGAAAAAAAAGATATCCAAGATGGAATAAGAAAAATGGAGTTAGCATTTTAATTTACTAAAGAGGCATATCATAAAAAATCATTGTCAATAACAACTAAAATGAGACATTATAGTGTAGTAATTAAACCGGAATATTTGTATGTATCGGGGTGTTTATCAATGAATGTAAGTAAAGAAATTGAACAAATCAAAATAAATAAAACGAAAATTGTACGCAAAATACTGGGACCGAGATTTGATTGTGAAATATGGAAATCAAATCACATGTTTACTCTCTTATATATACAACGGTTTACAACAATATGTTGTAAATGCGCGATAATATTAACAATACAGTTATTTTCTTAAATATACTACGGTGTTTATTACGAGAAAAATAAATTAAACAAACTTATAAAATAATTATGCGATCGCTGATAAAATATAAAAATAATAAAAATGTTATAAAAATTGAATAAATCTAATGTGGTTTACGATACATACGTGCATAGAATATTAATTAAGCTAACCCAGGTATTTTCGAATGCACATACACACACACCGCAATACTCAACATATGCATACATATAAAAAAAACGCCAAAAAACCAACGAAGTTCTATTTTACTTTTTATTTTTTATGTACCTCATTAAAGGCTTGCGACGTTTCTTAAAATTTTTTATGTCGGTTTTTATTGGTCAAAGTGTTATAAATTATAGCGCCTTTATAGATAGCTTGAATTCTGGAGTGATACTTATTGAACTCCATGTCCCCTCGATTTGATCTCGTAAAGTATTCCGTGATGAGCAACATAATGTAAGGATTATTCTCTTGAAGACATAGTGTAGTAATTGCAATTGGTTAATATTTAGGGTTATGTCGTGTGAAGATTTGTTTTTGGTTAGAACAAATTTTATCAATCTATTTTGCAGCGTTTGAATTGACTTAATACGTTCTTTAGCTGCCCCTCCCAAATGAATTATTCCATAACTGAGAGCAGGTTGGTACAAAGCGAAATATAAGCATATAAGATGCTCAACAGAAAAATATTGCTTTAAGTACGAGAAAAACGTAATTCAATTTCGTTGGTTTTTTTAGCTAGGTACAGAAGATGTTTATTCTACCTTAATTTACTGTCAAACTGAATCCCTAAATATCTTCATTTCTACCTCATATTTATCGTTTAGCATAAGTTTCATACTAATCTACAGATGAGAGGATTAATAACGTATTTTGTTTTCTTTTCATTTGTTTCGCTTCAGCCATCCATCAATTACATTAACATTAGCTCGCGCCATCTGTTTAAGAATATACTCGAGTAACGGGAAGTAACTAATGGCAGTATCGTCTGCGTAACTAAATATCTTACCGTTAACCGTAATATTACACGTGTCATTCTTGTTGGACATCGAAAGTTTGCGTTACACGTTCACTTTGTACAATTATATTTATCTCTGTAACGTAACGCCTCTTTTCTATATATAATCAATTACATACGCTTCCTCTTATCATCCCACAATTGTAAAGCTTTTCCAATAGAATATTATAATCCGATGTATCGAAGGATTTACAAAGGTCAAAATATACTATATCAGCAGAATGACCATTTTCAATATTCTCGGTTATGTATGTTACATGTTCGAATAATGCATTAGAAATAAAAGAAGTAATAAAAAAATATACGAGCATACTGAAGATATTATCAATACCGTGAAAAAAAGAAGATTAAACTATTAGCGTCACTTGAAAAGAATCGTTACAAAACAAATTTTTTAGTACCGCGATAGAAACCTTAGAACGCAAATCGCGTGGTCCCGACAACTTAAGGAAGACCGCGAGAAAATGAATAGTACGGAGAATGACATTATGAAAAGCAACAGGTTTATAAGTAAAATTAATACATTCAAGAGTTTTGAAGAAAAAGTGATGAAGAAAACCACTAACTGGACAGACTAAAGGAAAAAAAGACATAGCGAAACAATGAAGAAATACTGGAGTGGAAGGAACAAGAAGAAATAACCATTATGAAGATATTTTCCTCCATAATCTTTCAATTCGAAAGAATAAAATACCAAAATCATCGAATTGTTTCTCTTCTAAACGAGTAATAAGCCTAGTGAAAGATTTCTAATTTTAAAAACACTACTTAAAAAAAAACAAAATAAATCCGAAATTATGGTTTTTAAGTATCATGCAATATTTCTTTGAAAATTTCCGGTTTCCTTTACGGAAAATAATAATTAATGGTCGAGATAGTTTAAAGAACTTAAGTATCCACAAGTCAATACGAACTCACGATTATCGTAACCATATGTAACACATTATGGTCAAAAATAACAAATTACTGCATACTACTATTATTTGTTTCAGGTTTATCCATGCGCGCCTTGTTTCGTTTGCGGTTTTTAGCGGTACTTACGGATAATTACAGCTAATAACAAAATTTCACTAAATGCCATAAAACACTCCAAAATTCCAGATAGATATACTCAATTACATCTAAATATATCTTTTACATTTACATAGAAATTATATGATAACTACGAAATATATAATAGAAATTAAGTTAAAAATAATTACGCTATTGCCAGTCAATTAGTATCAATAACTCGCATACCGGTTTTTAATTTATATATTTCAAAAATATGTATCATGTTTTGCTCATGACCACCAGTGAATTATTTTTAATGCGGACAATCTAATCTACCCGATTTTATTTTCGATTCATATTTTATAATATTATCGTCGCGTTTTTAAAATTTTTGCGCACGGTATTTCGAATATTAAGAATAACGAAATATTTTTTAATTTGCTATGTCGGTAGTTAACGTAAATTATGTCACATAATTTATTTCTGTTATGTAATTTAATAAAATTCGTTATTGTTGTAAGGGCTTTATCTTAAATTCCAGTTTGTGTTTGTTTTCAACTTTTCAATTTCATCTAGTTGAATATTAGATTTAATTGCAATAAATTATTTTGTATTTAAACAGCGAATTATGTTAGAATTTATTATAAAACAATCGAGAAAAACGATTTAATAAGTAATGATTATTATTTCCGAAAATACATATATACCACTAAACGTTGAAACTAACTATTAATGATAATATTTCCGCTATTATTTTATTTATACTAGACATTATGTCTTGAATGCAAAGAAGTATAGTAATTGTAATTCCTTTACAAAATTGTATGACAACTTAACGTCGTTATCGATACAACAAAAAAAGAACTAAAATAAATTATTCGATAAATATATTTGAATGCCAACTTTTCGTATACAACGATATTCACACGAATTTTAAATCTTAAATTTCTATATATGCACTACTCGGTTCCTAATAAATATTAGATATTTACGATATTTAAAAAAAAAAATAACCTAGATATTACTACATTTCACGAACATCGAGACTTGGAACATAGCGAGAAATCGTAGAGAACAGTATAATAAATTTATCGTCATGAGCGCATTGAAAGGATGCTAACTATTGTCTCTCTCTTAAAAAACAACAATTTTCGAAATTTGTTCAAAATCAATTTTGTACCGAAAATGCGATGTTGAATATATATCGTGTGAAATAAGTACGTAATTAACGACAAGATATATTAAATTCTCTGTAAAAAATCCTCCAAAACTTAACATCATTTTGTAATGGTTTTTTTTTTTCATTTAATACATTTTTTAAAACACATATTTAATAGGTATATTACAAGGCGATATATATATATATATAAAGTAATATTATTTCGCATCCCGTGTTAATATTATTATTATTATTATTGTAGAAACTTTTTTAAAAAATATATAACTGCGCCACCTCCTTTTTTCAGAGATGCAAACAAAGTATGCAAAAAGAAGTGATACTTCCGGGATACAAGGCGCAATATACAATGATAAACGTTACATTAATTTATATCTAGATTTATTTTTTTGTCTCGCTTTAATAGTTAATACATACAAGTGGTGGTTGCGACCCATAAAGAAAATATTTTGATCATTTGACATGTGTTCGATATCGAGGAAGTAAATACGATAGAGTTAATTTTTCCACAATCTTAAAAGTTTGAACTTCGATTTTATTCCTTTTAATTAGATAGCTTCTTTTTCATCGAAAGCGACTCATTACTGCAGAATAATAATAAATTTAATCAAAGTACTACAAAAAATAATTCCTAAAATGTGCCTGACGATTTGAAAATGGCGTTATATTAAAATTCCCTTTTGTTCTATAGAGGGAGGTGGTTTTTAGTGGGTAAAAATCCCACACGCTGATTTTGGCTCCCTTGCAGTGTATGTTTATATGCACTGCATTAATAAAAACTAAATTTTTTGTTATATCAATGTCTTTTGAAGATTTTCCACCTCCCGCTTAAAAAAAAATTCACTCACTTCGTAAAAAAAAAAAAAAAAAGGGCGATCGAACTGATGAACTGATGTTAATAATTACCGAGGAATATCACTCCTCGCCAGCAGTGTAACTTATAAAATTCTTTCAAAAGCGATACACAGTAGATCAAACAGACAAACAACTCGGAGAATATCCAGGCTGGTTTTAGAAAAGCGAGATCTTGTCCAGAACGGATAATTCGAAACTAATAATGAAATATAGAAGGTTGAGCTATATAAAAACATAGCCGTAACTTTTGTCGAAAAAAGCCGTATAATTCTGCAGATAGAGAAACATTATAGTTAACGTATTAAACGAATTGAGTATAGATAGTAAACTTGTTGCCCTTCTTAAGCGAACATTGTATCAAAAATTAAATTCTCGGCAGAAATATCAAAACCTTTCAATATAAGAGCAAGCAATGAGAAAAGATGAACTACTTTCATTAAAGATGCCTAAAGAATGGAGAATTAGAAAAAAGTAAATTCAAGACTATGTTTCGTTTTTGTTAACGATGTTTTCGGATAATACGAAAGAAGCGGTTAAAGAATAAGCAGAAAAGGCAGGATTACGAATTTCTTTCAAAAAAATCAAACATATAACTAACATCAGAAAAGCTCCGAAATATATAAGAAGAAAATTAGGGAAAGTTTATCAAAGAGTAACGAAATTCAAATATTCCGGAGGAAATGACACAGTCAAATGCGCTACTGGATGAGGAAACGAAAGTTATACATAAAATATATATATATATATAAAAATAGGACACTCGCAATGATTAAACCGGACTACTGGCTTTATGCATCGGTGTCTCTCAATGAATAGATCGAACAATGTTAATGAGAAAGAAAAATCCTCAATACGTTGTAATTAAAAAATAATAAAAAAAAAAAAACTACGAAATAGTCCAGAAAATATCAAACGTAGGGCGCAATTTTATATCTACCTTAAAAGGAAGTAGTTGTGAAGACTAATTCGACAAAAATAAATAAAAAAATAATAATGCTAATACATCGGTTTATAGAAGTTAAGATTTAATTGAAATGTAGATAACAGAAGAAGAAATTCGAAATAGACGAATATTTAAGGAAATATAAAATTTCGGTAGTTTTAAAATAAAAACAAAAGAATATAACTTATGGACGACGGATCAAAGAAAAGAACATGGTCAGAAGCTGAAGAAACAGCTTCGTGCATAAATTATTGTAGATAAAAAAAAAAAATTGGAAAAACAAATCATAAATCTTTTCGTCTGGTAATTATAGTAGAATATTCTGCATAGAAAGCCTCCACCGTATATATTTTGTTCATTAACGATAAAATAATATCGGGGTAACGTTATTACTTATAAGAAAAAATTAACGAATCATATTCGAAACGAATAAAATATGTTCTTACCCGATTATACAGTTATATTTCTTTTCTTGCTTAGTCTCTCGATTGTGATTGTAAGTCCACCGAATGATATTAACGATTCCTCCGTCTCAGAGTTCCAGGATGAACATCGTCGGACGTAACGAAATAGAACGGACTGAATATAGCAGAAAACAGAAAAAAAAAAATTATAACATTATTTATAATTTATATTAACGGTAACGAAGTAGTCGTAATCATGGTAACAATTTTTGAAATATTCTTGTACTAACCACCGTGATGCGATATCTGTTCTTCGTATGTACGAATGTGTCGAGTGTGTGTACGTATATAATACTTATTAAGACCGCGCAGTGTATAAATATAATATATAGGCGATAAGAGAAGAAGACCGTTGATCAAATTTCAGCATTCCATGGAGTTAGTTAATATAACATAATCAGCCCTCGATTGATGGGCGAGTTATAAAGCCGGAGTATGCACGATAAATATCACAACGTAAACAACAATATTACCAATACTAAAAAACGATAATACACGCGTATAGTATAGAGTTATAATCAAAATGTTAAACGCAGCAATCAACAAAAACAGGATGATATGACACTGAAGAGGAAACAAGCGAAGCCTACACATGTGCACACATTCGTTAATAAACTACTTATTACAACTACAACCGAGCACAGACAACAACAGTTTAGTGAAACAGCCATCGATGGTCGACCCGAGCAAAACTTCTCTGACATTGTGCTGCTGATAGTGGAACATTGGTATTGGTAGATGTACATATAGTACAATTATATATTATATATTTTATATATATATATACATATATATGTATGTATAAAAGGCGTATCAACGCATGTGGCTTATATGATGTTCTGGTGTGTAAGACAATCAGTTTGCGGAGTTGGTTTTCTTATCAGTGACAGCAGACCAACGATTATGAACCGGCGTACTAGTATCGAACTTCCATTTTACCGCCTCTTCTTGCACCTCTACATACACGCCTGTTCTTGTATAACTTACAATCTACTTCATTTGGTGTTTTACTGGTGGATGGCATTTTTCTTCGCGGTTTTCATACTGTCGTTTTCCATTTACATATAACACACACACACACACACACACATATATATATAAAATAAACGTCAAAAATGTAGTTATGTGCACACGTGTACCTCGTAGTTTACGTCAAAGTTATTCAAATACGGAAGACATTTAAAATGTACAAGAAATTTATTTTCAGAGAAAAAGTACAAATAGTAGCTTATACGTGTATTACCGATTATCGCATCCAGCAAATTGTAGCAACACCTCTATAGTCTGAGCGACTAATCAAAATCATCGATACAAAATTATCTCTAACCAATAATTATTTTGTAATTGTTATCGAAAGAACGTTACAGATACAAAGCTATTTCGATATTTCGTTATTTAAGTGAAACACAATTTTCTCATTTGGAAACGAAAAAAAAAACACAATAATTCTCGTACACTATTTTTACACGTGTTTACAAGTTCTCATAATTGCTAACGCTTAAAACCTAAGAAGGCAATTGCTTAAGCGACATTTTCTCTAACAGAAAAAGAAAGTAGTTTTAATAACGGCCTTTTAATATAGAATAGTTAATAAAAGTGTTCGTTACCATTTAAAATTAATATCAAAGTTCATCAAATGATGAACTAACAAAACATACTGTCCCACCCTAAATGTACAATATATAGGATTAACGATTAAAATCAATATAGAACCGAATAAACTTTTTTTTTTACGTGTTATCTGCATTTAATCTAAGTTTTAATAATAAGCAATCTTATTCGCTATAACAGGCATTAACAGTTTGTATGTAAAATATTTACTAAATTAAAACGATCAATTAATATATTTTATTACCTAAAATTGGTATTCATCAAAATAAAAATTACTCAAAGAAGGTAAACTTGTCGACGGAAGAAGATCA
Organism: Coronaproctus castanopsis; assembly: GCA_032883995.1. Classification (NCBI taxonomy): domain Eukaryota; kingdom Metazoa; phylum Arthropoda; class Insecta; order Hemiptera; family Monophlebidae; genus Coronaproctus; species Coronaproctus castanopsis. Next base: position 159,318,044 of record CM065053.1, on the reverse strand, counting down.
CTAAATTATATCCCCTTAAAAAGGAAACATATTTACTTGTTTGAAGGTATTAGTGAAAAATATGTGAACAGACACGTAAAAGGTATAATGTCAGAACAGTACTCAAAAAACGAACATTAAAATGAATATTAAAAAAAATTTGTATATTATTAAAATAAAACAATATTTTGTATTATATATATATATATATAAAAAATATATAGTTAGTTAACAAACTATGTTTAATTATACAGGTGTATGGTATTTATGTTTATATTGGCGAAATATAGTACTTATATTTATATATATATATATATATATCGTACACATTGAATTTTATAGAGATACATTTATGCGTACAAAATAAATGAAAAAAACAAATAGAAAGCGTCAGATACATTGATTTTATGAATCGTGTTAAAATTTCATCATGTGTAATGCTTGGGCATATTTGTGTCTTTCTTATTAGTACAGGGACATCAAGGAATCCTCGACAATGAAATCGTAGGTTCATTAACTAAAGTGGGGTCTTCTAATAGTAAGGTATTCTCTATAATTTTTGCGTATGATACATACGTTTCATATAGTTGGAACAACAGAAATACTATCAATTACAACCGCCTCTTTTTTAATTTTCCATGGTTTTACTCTTTTAAAAACATTAAGCGGAAATGAATTGTATTTATCAGTAGATTGCGATTCGGTCATTACTTGTTACCGGATTGCCTATTCCTTATGTAACTTAGAGAAACTCCTTACTGTTCTCTTTATGTTGGACGTGCAATTATCCAGATCATGCGTTCTTCAAATGTTTTTCTTTAATAACATTACGTTCTGAACTACACCTTAAATTATTACGCTCGTCACGTAACGGTCCTCCATACAATGTATTGCCCCTTATTCATCTTGAGAATTTACGTCTGTTTCCAGACATAGCGATATTTCTAGAGAAGTTGTCCGCTTTTATAGAAATATGAGTTAGTTCATATGTTCAGTATCACGTTGGGTAAGCTGTATAAAAGCATCCGTATTAAAAAAAAAAATTATAGGAAAACATTAAGGAATTCGACAAAATTTAATATTAATTGAAGGAAATTGAATGAAGTCGGGATAAGTATTGAATTTATTTCAGGATGTTTAAGTGAAAATTTAATTATATGAGGGGAATATGATCAATTTGGAATTTTGTAATGGAAAATGAAGAATACTCGTGTAATGGAGCGATCGGGAACTTTGGAGAAATCTAAGAATACTAGAGTGTGGTTAGGCCATTTATCAAGTATGATGGAATTAAAGTTAATGTAGACGTATTGTGATATTCAAAATATTGGTGGAACATGAGTTAGTAGAATATAGGAAAGTATGGGATGGACTTATAATATGTTCATATTTTTGGAGTTTACATGAATCATAGGCGAATAAAGGAATACATGAACCGGTGAAGAACCATTTTTTGTAAATACAAATAAAACTTTTATATTGGTTCTGGGGTGGGGGGAGGAAGTAATGGTATGGAAGGGAATAGAAGTGGTGTTAAGGGAGTAAAATTAATCACATGAAAAGGTTTTGAATTCCGTTTAATTTGAATAACAGATGAACTGAAGCATTAACATAAAGAAGGGAACAATAGCCGAGTTTTGGAATAAATTAATGAGAAATACAATATATAGACTGACAGAACAGCCACCTCAAGACATTGTAGAGACAAATCTAAATATATTGGAAAATTGCAGACAGAGAGTGGGTGGTTTATATGAGGTTTCCACAACAACTTAGGGTCTAAAGTTAACCCTAGATAGGCATGTTCTATTACCACTGGAATGCGGTGATTGCCGAACGAGATGAACTTAAAAAAATGTGGAGGGCAGTTATATGTGAAAATGATAGTAACAGATTTATAAAAATAGATAGAGAGATGTGAAGTATTAAAACGGGTTTTTGATAACTTGTAAATCTTATGTTAAGTTATGGATGGATAACTTCTTATAACGAATATTATGCAATTTTGACATCTACTAATAATTATAACAAAAGAAATTAATTCAAACGATCATGACCTTACTTGTAGATAATTTTGTAATTTCTGAAATACAGCGTTTAATGTAATAAAATCAATAACTATCAGTGTTGATTGTCTATATTTAGACTGTGCTTTATTATTTTAAATAGCTAATCTTTCTTCTTATTCCTCAATCTTATATCAAGATTGGTGGACAGTTATCTTTCAGAATTTTCTGGAAATCGCCATTTTCTTCATGTTTCCATAGCATGTAGCTTTTATATCTCTTTGTATCTGTTTAATATAATTCTGCTTCGGCCTTCCTCTTGTTCTTTTCCTTTCTAGCGATCCTTCAATTATTTGCATTAAATACTGATTATGTCAGAGTACTTCTTTTTTCTCTTAGTTTCTTCATCAGATTTCTTTCTTCATTAATTAAATTAAAGACTTTTTCGTTGTTTATTCCTCTCCATTCTTCTCCAACATCAGGTTTCCAATGCTTCTATTTTCTTTTGCATTGGTTTTATCAATCGTCCAGCTTTCTGATCCATAAAATGGATCAGAAAAAATGGATAATAGAATAATTATTTCATAAAGCTTTTTATTGTACGTTGTTTTAAAAGTTTATTAAAGTTCCGACAAAGTCAGTGTCAAAATTTGTTTATGATGAAGAAAGACAAAAATTAGAGCAATTGTAGTTCAATAATGTTGTACTAGAAACAGAATTGGTATTATTGGTAACGTTTCATTTGATTTTCTAATTTTGTATAGATTAACGTTTTTCATTCGTATGCTCATATTACTTTCATTTATTTACGATTTATAGGGTACTAATGTAACGTTATGTATTTTATTGATAAGTGATCATTAATATGTTTTTATACACATTTGTACGGTTTTGAAATTATTTTACCAAGTTTTAATGTTAGAACATTCAGAAACGTACTAATAACGGCATCTTGTTAATACGAAGTTCAAAAGAATTTTCGAACAATTATTATATTTTACTAGACAAACGACAAGAAATGCAACAAAGAAGCAACATTGAAATCACATGTTATGTGTTAAATTGTTAAGGAATCGAATGTAATAAAACAAGTAATACTTAAGTTAGCCAGTTATATAAGACAAAAGGGTTAAATCATTGGATATTTGTAGATTGTATAAAATTTTGATTAAAAAAAAAGTGAGTTTATACATGTTTACCACCGATTTCGTTTTAATTCCTTATCAGGTGCAGAAACGATCACATTATTATTGTTTGATATTAAAAAAGAAAAAACAGCTATGCATGTAATAGATACTGTGTTCTAAATATCCATATTGATTAACTATTAACTACTCTTATGGTCGGTGATATCGGTTCATAAAAACGATTGTTATGATACTTATTACAAGTAATTTTTTTACCGAATTTTTCACTTATATTTCATAATTTTCTTTTTTTACAGATACCATAATTTACTCAGCAATTAGCTTTCGATTTCATTTTATTTGTAAAATTAGAGTAGAAAGCATTATAAAATCATGTAATTGGAAAATTCATTTAATGATTTCATTAAAATCTTTCTGTGGCGGTTTCGTTAAAAACTATTAGAATTTACTATTTGCCATAAACAATTTATTAATTGTTTCATCATTTATATCTGTAAAATAAGAAGAATTACATTGTACATCACACTTTTTAATTAACCAACTTACCATTTAGAACTAATTCAAGAAATGTTAAAAGTTACACCTACACCATTAACACGCTAATGTGTTATATTTCTACAAACAAAATTAATAATATTTAATCAATAATAACAATTTCCCATTACTCCCAAAAATTATTATTCTTTGCATAGGCCAAGTTCTTCTCTCATTCTGAGAAATTTGGTGGTTTCTAATCCTTTGGTTAATATATCAGCCTTCTGCTTTTCGGTAGCAATATATTCCATTCTGATTTTTCCTTCTTCAACCAATTCATTGATATATTTATATTTGATGTCCAAATGCTTAGTTCTACTGTAATTTGTTGTTATTGGTAATTTTTATACAAGCTTGATTATCTTCATTTATTATTACACCATCATCTATTTTTACTCCCAAATCGGCCAAGACACCAGATATCTACAATGCTTCTCTTGCACTTTCGCTTACAGCAATGTACTCAGATTCAGCAGTTGACAGTGTTACTAAACTGGTTTTTTGTTTTCCAATTAAAATCTTTTATGTATTTATCGATTAACTCCTCCTGATCCATTATAAGTACATCATTTATCTGTTTAATGTTAACTCATAAAAATTTATTTACTGAACCAAAATCATTAATTGTTAATGGTTTTTTATTTTAATTATTAATTCATCAACATCTGTTTTATTTTCTCCAAGAATCAATAAATCATCAACGTAAACTAATATAAACAATTTTTTATCTTTATGTTTATATAATCATGCTTCATACTTTGACTCTGTAAATTCCAGATTCATTAAACATTTATTTAATTTATTATACCAACTTTTAGGTGCTTGTTTCAAACCATACAGACCTTTATGCAATTTTAATACATTACTTCCAATGTCAATTTCACTTGGAGGTCTAAAATATATTTCTTCTTTCAAATCAATATTCAAAAAAGCTGTTTCTATGTAGATGTGTCTCATATGATAACGAAAATGATTAGCCACAGTTAACAATGTTCAAACTGTAATTATGAATCACTATCATTTTTTATGTGGTAACCCCATGCCACTAATCTTGCTTTTGGAACATATCCATCAGTAGTAAGTTTATGATTAAATACCCATTTGGTATCAACCAACTTTTGATTGTTATACTCACTTCTTTCCATATATTGTACTTTTTCTTATGATCAAGTTCCCTTTTAATAGCTAATTTCCAAGCATCCTTTTCTTGTTCATTCAATTTTTACAGAGTAAGTAATCTTTTAAATATTGTTTTTTTCTTGTTTCTAGTGGACTTTCTTACATCAGATTCCACATTTTCATATGTTACTTCCTCTCCGTCAATCTCTTCATTAATAATTTCTCTTTCTTCTACATTATTTACAGCCATGTGTGAATGTATATCACATTTTTCTGGTAACAGATAATTTTGAATTTTTCGATCTTTAAGTGGAAAGTATCATCTTTGAAAACAACATCTTTTGATTTTATTATTTTATTTGTTTCATTCAATTCATAAAAACTTGTATCCTCCTTTGATATAACCCAAGAGTACACATTTCTCAGGTTTTGTAATCAAATTTTTATTTTATTATTGATTTCTGTACATGGGCGAGACAACCAAAACTTCTTATTTGATCAAACTTTTGTTTTTAATCATACCACAATATTGCAGGAATATCCAATTTTTGCAAACTTTTAGTTGGTAAGCGATTTATTAAATATACAGCTGTGTACAGTGCATCACTATAATATTTTTCATGCACCCCTGATTGACTTATTAAACATCTTGTTTTCTCCAATATAATACGATTCATTCTTTCCGCCTTACCATTACTTTCATGACTGTAAGGTAAAGTATGTTCTATCGTTATACCATATAACTCACATAGTTTATATATTTCATTATTAACATATTCTTTACCACTGTCACATTTTAACCTTGTTATATTTTTATTAAATTTATTTTGTACCATTGCAATATACTTCCGTAGATAGCGTTCTACTTCACTCTTTGTATTCAATAAATAAACAATTGTAAAATGAGTGTAATCATCTATAAATGTTAATATATATTTAAAACTTATTCTATCAGTATTATATGTACCTTTCACCTGGAATAAATCTGTATGTACCAGTTGCAAAGGTGACTTACTATGTCCAGTTTACGATTTATGTTCAACTTTACACGATATAATAAGTTAAATAAATGTTTAATGAATCTGGAATTTACAAAGTCAAAGTATGAAGCATGTTTATATAAACATAAAGATAAAAAATTGTTTATATTAGTTTACATTGATGATTTATTGATTCTTGGAGAAAATAAAACAGATGTTGATGAATTAATAATTAAAATAAAGAATCAATTTACAATTAATGATTTTGGTTCAGTAAATAATTTTTTAGGAATTAGCATTAAACAGATAAATGATGTACTTGTAATGGATCAGGAGGAGTTAATCGATAAATACGGTAAAGATTTTAATTTTGAAAATGTAAAAGTACAACGAACATCAATAGAGAAAGACTTAAAATTTACAGATGAAAATTAAAATACTGACAAAATAAAGCAAAAACAATATCAGAAATTATTAGGTGCACTAGCACATATAATGCAGAATACTAGACTTGACATCAGCTATGCTATAAATGTATTGAGCAGATTTCAAAAGATCGTGACAGCAGAGAAGTATCAGTATTTACAGGGAGTCTTAAAATACCTAAAAGGGACTAAACAAATGAGGCTCAGTTATAAACGAAATATCAATAGTGAACCAATTGAAGTTTACGCAGATGCTTCTTGGGGAGAAAATGAAGATCAAAGATCAACATCAGGAATATTGATAAACGTTTTTGGAAATCCTGTGTATTGGAAAAAAACAACAAAGTTTAGTAACACTGTCAACTGTTGAACCTGAGTACATTGCTGTAAGCGAAAGTGCAAGAGAAGCATTGTGGATATCTGGTGTCTTGGCCGATTTGGGAATAAAAATAGACGATTGTATAATAATACATGAAGATAATCAAGCTTGTATAAAAATTACCAATAACAAACATTAGAACTAAAGAATTAAACATTTGGACATCAAATATAAATATATCAATAAATTGGTTGAAGAAGGAAAAATCAGACGGAATGGATATATAACCAAAGGATTAGAAACCACCAAATTTGTCAGAATGAGAGAACTTGGTCTATGCAAAGAATAAAAATAATTTTGGGGAGTATTGGGAAATTGTTATTATTGATTAAATATTATTAAATTTTGTTTATAGAAATATAACACGTTGGTGTGTTAATGGTTCAGGTGTAACTTTTAATGTTGCTTGTATTATTAACCATATTCGCATTTTCCATATCCGAAAGTTATTTCCATCGGTTCCCAATTTTTATATTCCATAATCCATTTTATATTGTTCACGGTGAACTCACTTCTACACCCGTTATACAAAAGTAACACAAATTAAAATGAACACAGTGAAATTCTCTGCACCCATAACCTATCAGAATTTACTATTTGCTTTAAGCAATTTATTAATTGTTTCATCATTTATACCTGTAAAATAAGAAGAACTACATTGATTGTACATCACATTTTTTAATTAACCAATTTACGATTTAGAATTTATACAAGCAATGCTAAAAGTTAACCTAAACCATTAACCCACTAACGTGTTATATTTTTATAAACAAAATTAATATTTAATTAATAATAATAATTTCCCAACAAAAACTTTATAAATATTCCTAGAAATTTATATGTTGACATAGAACAACAATGATAAGTTTTGAACCGTTATTTATTGATATTTTGGAAAAATAATATCCAAGTTTGAATAGTAAAAAAAAAGTCCAATTTAGATGATCTTCTGGTTGTTACTTATTCAAATTTTCAATTAATTATCATTGAAAAATTAATGTTATTCTTGTATTAAAAAAATTAAATTTGTTATTCATTTTTCAGTATGAACAGATAAACTTTTGATTTAGTGTTTAATCCTCGTTAGGCTCGCTTCACATTTGTTCGGTTTCATTCGATTCGGTTTCTATTCGATTCGGTTTCTATTCGTTTTCGGTTTCTTCCTATCGTTCACACACACACACACGGTATCTACCAGGTTTGTATTTGGTTCGGTGATAACGGAAACCAGCCCCATTTTATTAATATGGAGAAAAGTCAAGTTTTAGCCATGTTGTTTCTTTATAGTAGAATTGAAAAACGAAGAAAAAGATTTAATCGTTTTCATTGGGTGCACCCGATTATAACGAAAAGGTTAAAATTTGGAGCATTTTACACCATTTTCCCATAGTTAAGAGAGAATGAAGACAAATTTTCGAATTACTTCAGGATGTCAATGAAATCATTTGACGAATTACATGTGAAGTTAAAGGAACTCATTTTTCTTATTTCCATCCAATTTTTCATAATTCCTGTTAATTTCAAAAAATAAAGATTTCCACGCTTCCTGCGTTTTGAATTTATCTTTATATTTCTCCAGAGTTTTATCGCATAATACTGGTCGCGACTGTACTAACGAAATTAGATTATCAATATCGACGTCGTGTATACTCATTTTGAATAAATATATATAATTTTATAGCTTTGTATTTTAAACAACGTTTATTATTCTGAATGCATAAACAACCTCGTATATTCCAAATACAAATTCGTGTCTGATAAAAAAACGAATAGAAACCGATTCGGTTGCTGGGGGATTCGGTGACTAGACGGTTTCTGTTAGGTTTTAATTCGATCCGAATAGCGACCGAATCATCGGTTCACACTTATTCGGTGCAACCGAAAACGAATCGAATAGAAACCGAATCGAATGAAACCGAACAAATGTGAAGCGAGCCTTAGTGAGGTGAAATTAGGTTACATATTTACTGCAAAAAGTGGATTTTATATGGAAATTTGCAATATATAAATTATTCAACACTTGATTATTATAAATGTGTAGATTAATAAATTTAATTCACCATAACCTATATAAAATCAAAAATAACATCTCCCAAATATGATATTAAAAATTATGGGCCAACACAAAAACTATTTATAATCCTAACCTAACCTAACTTAACACTCGCGAATTTCCGAACGGGGTACAAAACAATTGAAATAAATGTTAAAATTATGAACTTTAATTAAACATACATGTATAAAATTACATGTAATACATAAAACATATGATTAAACTAAGCATTCAAATACAAAATATTACTAGATTGTTGTAACAAAGTTCCCAAAAAAATGCAACCTACAAATAAAATTCCATATATAAATCGATAATTGAAATTTATTAATTACAGCAACAAAAAGTGTAATGAAAATTACAGTGATTTTTATTTTAAAATAAAAATAGTTTAAGTATTCTTTGTAGACTATGTTTTCATGATCGAGACACAGATATTTATGACATTTTAAACAAAAGTACTTTGTCTTCCTCTTTTTCTTTGACGTTCACTCTCTACACCTTATTTTCATCAAACCAGTGGCTAATTTTGTTAAAAATTTCCTTCTGATCGTTTTCATTGTTTGCCTGTTGTAACGAAAAACAATCTGAGAATTTATTCTAAAAATGTTAATCAAACCGAAAAATATTACCATGGGCCAACGTGTAGTATTTCTGGCACAATTGTAATTAGAACTAAGCTGATCAACGGTATCAACACCAATCTTTGTGCTATTATATGCTTTTATCATTTCTGGCTTTCCCGTTATTTCATCTATATTGTCATAGTCATGCATAGAGCTAATGAATAAGAAATTCTTCCCTTTTTTTGGAATGTGTGATACTAATGTATAATTTTTCCGAAAACCAAATAGGTCTTGATAATTGTTGAACAAACTCTTTAGGAAGTTGTCGTTTATTTTTTCTTATAGTACCCAAAAGAGTAACGTTGTGCTTGTTTAGAAGCTGTTCACAAAGTTCTATACTGGTGAACCAATTATCAGTGGTTATATTCCTGCCAGTGCTACTTATTGGTTGGCACATTCTTTCAATAACTGCTAAACCAGAATTAATTGATTTATACGGTCCATCTGGTTGTTTACCAACATAAACTTCCAGGTTTGACATATAAAAAGTTTTTGCATCGCGTAATGCATATATTTTAATGCCATATTTGTTAGATTTTGGAGATATATACTGACGAAAATTACATTTTCCTCTAAACCCTAACATTTCATCAACGGTACAAAACTGTAACATGCTGAAATCAAAATTCCAATGACAGCTTCAATTTCATAATGATCTGTAAGCCTAGTATGACTACTATTTTTATAATGAAAGGTAGCTTTTTGTGTTATATGCTGATTTGTATATCTAACGATCATTTCTACCATGGATTAATCAAAAAACTTTTTCCAAATTTCAACTATATTTTCAAGGTTTTTAACAGTTGCGCGATATCCGGGAAGTTGTTTGACAATATTTTTGAACTAGTTTTAACAGCTTTCGTTCGGCAATGTATTTTCCACTTTGTCATATCCTTCCCAAAGTAAAAAAATGAATTATTAGTGCCATTATATTCTTGTTGCCTGTAACTTTCAACTTCCAATTCCTGCTCGTTTCCTGAATCTTCTTTACGAACTACCACTGTATCAATTTCTTCATTACTAGTATTATCATCTTCTACGCGATTTTCACATTCCATTTCTTCTCCGTCAATTAATTCAAGCATTTCCCTAATGCGAGCAGCTTCAGCTTCATATGGACAAGCCATTTTCTACGCAATCAAAAAGTATATGTGTATTAATTTGGAATGTTTGTTGGAAATATTCAAAAAGAGATCTAGCTTAAAATGCCGAGGTAGTGTGAACATATCATTTTAGACTATTTTTCAAATTTATAAGGTTCAGCATTATACTGATTTGATAAGTTAAGATTACGAAAATTCTTTATATAATAGAATAAATGTAAAATATTATCTTACCTCTGTCTGAGTAGAAAACGTAACTGATGAGGTCGGTGTCTCAGACCGTATACAAAATTAGTGAGGCCGGTGTAGGACACCGAAATACACGACTGCTAAATACACAGTGACAACATAAACTGGTTATTAAGGGTATACGTATGTGAAGTCATTTCAGGAAGATAGCTGAATGTACAGGTCTCTTACATAAAGGAGAAAAAAATAATCAGTCTTTTTTTATTGCATCGGTCTGTGAGACCTGGCCTCACTAACTGAGGTTTAAAAGGGTAATAATAAAATGAAGGTGGTTAGAAAATAAAATTGTGTTTATAGTTTGTTAAACCGGTTAAAAATGAAATAAATACTATGTTCAGAATTTTTTATATAAACATGTTCATTTTTTCACTCTGTGAAATTTTTTTACATGTAAATATAGAGGTTCATGAACAAATGCAAAGACCTCCACATTATAATAACATAATATGTGATGGGAGAGTGATGAAAAATACATAGTCCCTTATTCCACCAAGAAATCATACAACAAGTTTGCAATTTATAAAATATCACATTAAATTATAATAAAATCTTGATGTAAACTTATATCATAGTATAAATAATAAAGGGATAACTCTTATTAAAAAAAAATAATATAAGACAATATAAAAGAAAATGAAAAATAAAAACAACTTGTTAACAATTTTTGTTTTGTTTTTTTAATAAAGATTTTATTAGGACTGTAAAACTAATTACATTTACCATAACTAATTATAGGACTTCACTGGTAATTAAATTATTTTATGCAAAAAATAAAATTAAATAATAAGATCCAACTGATGTTTTCTTCTCCGCCTACGGGTGACATTAGAATCATCTAATAGTAAAACTGCTTCAACGTTTAGATGGAAGTGAAGACGATTAATGTAGCTGTTTGCCTTTTGGTGAATAATAACAGTAAGTGGATCGATTTTGAGATCGGTTCGAAGTTGGACGTTCGAGACAAACCAAGGTGCTCTTGAAATCATACGCATTAACTTTAAATTTTTCAAGAATTTCGTGACTGGATTTGTCTGCGGTTCCCCAGACCTCTGTGCCATAGCTCCATGATGGTCGGAAAATTGAAGTATAGATGAGCCTCTTACTTTCGATACAGAGCTCAGAATGATGCTGAAGGAACCATCGAAAGTTGGAGAGCAGAATGTCCAACATTTAGCTTTTTCTTCTAATATACTCATGCCAATTGAGCTTACAGTCAAAATGCAGACCTAAGTAGCGAGCAGAGTTAGAAATTGGAATCGGTTTACCATCTAAATAAGTTGGAATGTACCCAGAGTGTCGGATAAAAGTTTACTCGTACTGACTTGCTGTCATTTAGTTTAATTTTCCAGGTATGACTCCCAGTTGAAATATTGTCTACAGACATGCAGCTGTGTCATAACTGCGACTATGTGAAATTATTGCAGTGTCGTCGGCAAAAAACTTGTTGTTGTCTCAGGTGTTTGAGGAATATCCATAGTATAAAATAGGAAGAGGATAGGACCAAGTACAGAGCCTTTTGGAACACCAGCACGAATGTTAATGTAGTGCGTAGTAGCTGAACCAAAATGTATATAGAACTGTTGATCAGTTAAGTATGACATGAGTAGTCTGCAAAAGCCCGGTGAAGAATAACTTTTTTGTGAATTAAGCCAAGGTGCGAAACTTTATCAAAAGCAGCACTGACATCTAAAAAAAGTGCTGTAGCAAATTCTTTGTTCTCAAGTGCTTGACTTACACCATAACATAACTATATAAATCTATTGTTTTTATAAAACAAAGTAAAATGAATATACATGTAGTCATTAATCAGTAATTATCTACAAGAAAGTAGAAAAAATAAAAGTTATCTATAAGAAAGTAGAACAAATAAAAACAATAAGTAGTAAAAGACTTAAGAAATAATAAGTAAATCAGCTGAACATGCTAGACTCGATATTGTTGATATTGGGAAAACGTTCGAATTAAGTTAAAATAAAAACAATGAACAATATATTTCTTAAACTTTACTTAATTTAAATTTTAAACTCATAATTTCTTCACAGTACTCCAAGAAGATTTTATGAAACTTATAAAGAGGAAAGCATTTTAATAATTTCTGGATCTCAAACTTAACATGAATAGCAGCAAAGGTAGAACGCTGAAACAATGTATGTCTAATATCATCATAAACTGTTGAACATAGTGAATATGATGGATTATTGGCAAGCTTAAACCTATATAAATATGATCCAAGTTTACCATACCCAGATAATAGTTGCACATTATAAAATTTGATATTAAAACTTTTTAATTTCAGCCTCAATGAGACATCTGACAGGAACTCGTAAGTTTTCCTGCTGGTAAATTCAGCATCCCACCTTAGCTGCCATTCATTAACAAGCATCATATAGATATCTGTTATATTGCTTATAAAGCAGCTACTGAGGGCACAGTAGAGAATACAGGAACAGGAATTGTTGAATGTGAGGATTATTACCCTTGAGCAGCTTAAAGGCACCAGCAGCGGCCCTTCCTGTAAGATAAAGATCCCCGGGAAAGACACCACAGATGACACAGGCAGTTGAAGTTGGTGTTGTATGATACAAAAGAACAGATGCAAAGCAAGAATTTACACTGTTGTTTATTAACACAATCCAACACCTTCCTACTAAGATAAAATAAAGCCCCGTAACCATAGACGGACTGCACAATGCCTTTATAAAGAATTAACCTTTCCTTAAAAGCAAGACCCAAGGGGTTATTTTGAATCTGAAGTAATTTATTGTAAATGACAGTAAATTTAGCTGAGATATTTTTAACATGTGGCAGAAAGGTTAATTTTTCGTCAATAACAATATTCAGATATTTTAATTCCTTAGTATGTTCAATGGTGGAAGAAGATAATAATTCTATCGTTTTCACCTGTCCAACCAAAAGAAGGATTGCCAAAGACAGAGAATTCACACTTTGTTGGAGGGATAATTAAGCCTACATCTGATATTGTAGATTCTAGGACATAAGGCAAACTTAAGAAACTCTAACTCTGTGTAGATTTAAAATAAGACAAAGATCATCAGCATAAGAGATAAGATGACAATCTATACTGCAAGCGACAGAAAAAGCATCAATTTTATAATGAATTACAGAGTACAGTATGTTCAAAAGAGTGGAGCCAAACACAGAGCCGTGGGGAACCCCACACATAAGATTTTTGTAGACTGTAAAAGCTTCAATGGTAAGAGAAGCAGTCCTTTAATAGAAACAATCAATGACTGTATTGAGAACATATGGATTAATTTTATTATTTTTTAATACTTCTATAATGACAGACCACCTATAATTATCAAAAGCATCTTTGATATCATAGCAGACAACTAGACATATGACAATTATTTTTAAGTTCATCTTTAATCAAAGTAACCAAATGGGAAACTCCATGCTCAGAAGAGCAACCAGATCTAAAACCATATTGATTAACATGCAAGATATTTTTTGGTTCAATTTCTTAATGAAAAGTTATTAATTTTTTCAAATACCTTCCCTATGCCATTTAGTAGATAGGACGATGAGCTGATAGTTCAGACAAATCTTTATTAGGTTTTTGTAGTTGTTTTATGGTAGCTGATTTCCAGCATTTTAAAAAGGTATTCAACAATAAGCATTTATTAAGCATAATGATTAGTAGATTTGGAAAAATCAAATTATACGCTTAACTACTATATCAGTAATTCTATCTTCCTCCGGTGATTTCCTATTAGTCAAATGCTTAACTAATTTTACAATAAGTAAATTATCGATAACAGGAGCTAAAGCACCATAAGTGGACATTGGTGTAAAAGGTGCGACAAGAAATAATCTAATAGAGCACAGACCTTATCCTGATTAGTTTTTAAATATGCATTAGATACCAAAAGATCAGGCATAGGTAAACTAACCTGATTCTTAAGAACCGTTTGGTTTTTATTTTATATTAATCATCATTTTATGTAGTTTAAGTACTCGAAATAAATATTTTATAGTTTTTGAAAATTTTAAATGTTTTTCTTATAATAAATTTCAGAAACCTAAATCAAAAATTAAAGAAGCTATATGTTTTTGTATTGTATTTAAAAAATATTTTTTCAACCACAAATTACTGGCTAAATTATTTATGTTATTTCGTGCACAATGCTTAAATATTTCTACATGATTTAAATTTATTTTGTTAATAATTCAGTAGAGATATTTGGAAAGGTAGATATTTAATATTATGGATGAATCTATAAGGGCAATAAATTCGTTGATAAAATGTATTAGTAGTAAGGATGAAATAGAAGCGTTTGATGTTAATGTTCTAGATGAATTAATTAATATTCTCGAATTGGTTATTCAAACGGACAGAATGATAACATCAATATTGATCATGCTTGAACAGGTAAAACATTATTATAAGAATTAAAAGTGTGTTAAATTACATAGTAAATGCAAAATGAATTGTTTTATGTATGACTTTTGTTACATATGACAAACAAATTTAGTCTCATGTTTTATGATCCACCGTCTATGTTTGTTTTATTATTATACATATCCGAATATTTTTTATTTATTTATATTTTTAATCTGTAACTAGCCGTTGTAGGTAATAGCACAGTGTATCGACCAGTAAAAAGTAGTAATATTGCTGTTATTACCCTTTTTAAATCTTTAAAAGTATTTTTTTTTTTTATTGATTATATTTGCCTTAATGTAATTACTTTTTTTTTTTTTTTGTATTTTGATAAGCTTTATCGTTATCAAATGGGACTTAGATTCTCTTGTTGTATAGTGATTTTATTTCTATAGTTTTTTCAATAAAACGACTTTTGATTTCTTGTTTTCAAAATGAAATTTTAGTAAATTTGAACCGTTTTAATATATTGGAGTTTCTATTATGGTTTTGGAGGTTTCCAGTGTTTTTTTTTATTAATTTTAGCAACGGAAAATGGTACTTGTTATAAATTATTTAAACCTTTAGGGCATTAAAATTATTTAGGAAACTAATTAAAATTATAAAAACCTAGTTAAAACCTATTTAAGAGTGTTTAAAATTTACATAAAAATAAGCGCAATTCGCAAATACAAAGATTTTCCAAGATACCGTACAGCGTGCCATTTGCTCAAATTATTTACTGAAATCAGAATTTTCTAAAAGTTCCTTCAGATAGCGTACCACTCGCATAAATTATATTTCCTAAAATACGAAGTTTATGAACTGCCGCTAGGGGCTTGTCATTCGTTTAACATTCAACCTTTAAATTTTAAGTTATTATTGGTCAGTTGTTTATAATTTTTTTTGTTATAATTATTATTAATGACGACTAATCTGTTTATTATAAAGTTAGTAACAATTATTTTATATTATATTGCAAAAAAAAAACAAACAAAACAGTTGCAATTAAGAAAAGGCAAAATTGATCCATTTAAAAAACTTTTTAATTTCATTTATTATATTTGACTTTATATAATTGCATAATTGTAACGTGTTTTTTTGCATTTTTTAAAAATATTTTTGGAGCAGGAACACTGATTTTAAAATATTTTACATACAAATTAGTCGTTGACATAACTTAATTTTCTCGACGTTAGTTAGTTAGTTCGTGTTTAAATCCATTTTAGCAAAATGTGTGATGTAAAATATTGAAAAATATAACAATTAGGTAATTACATAAAATCGAATAATAAAACTATTTATCAAAATTGATGATCGCGAGAAGACACAATGATATCTTGATAAGTATAATTAGTTAAAATTAATAATATTAATTACGTCATCTGCTCGTAATTAACCCAGATGTGCCCAATTTTCCTTTGAGGGATTTTTTAAAAATATTGTTAAATTCTGCGTAACTAATGTTTAAAAGACGTACTAATCAAATATTGTTATTATGTCGTAGTATGTGAAAAAACGACCGTCCTTTCAGGACATTGACTATACACGGCATTTTATGTCATCTCTTTGATTACTTTCTTTCTGACAGTTTTTCGATACAATTCTTTCATTTGTGATATATTTTCAATTATAAACCAAACGAAATATAACACCAGGCATATAATCACTAAAAGTTTTTTATTGCGAAGCTTTTCGACAATTCCGTCATTTTCAAGCACGCACAAATAAAAGCTTCGCAATAAAAAACTTTTAGTAATTATATGGTGTTATATTTTGTTCGGTTTATAATTAATAAAATCACTACTCTCCAATATATTCAACATTTAATTTTCAATTATCATTAATAAAACAATTAAATGAATACAACCGAAAGAAATTAAAATCATATATATTATGAATCACATTATTTTTATTATTTAAATGAATAGATAAGATACAAAAAAATTGAGTTATTTTCTATTTTATATTTAGAGATATTATTTCGTATGAAATACAACAAAACATGAAACATGAAGTGCACATTCGTACTCAATGCACTGTGTTGTATATTTTGTTGTTTCTTCATTTTTTTTTTGCATCCAATTATGCTACAAACTTTATCAATTCTATTACTTTTAATTGCCACGGTAGTAAAGTATTTCATTCTGCCGAGTCAATTAGATGTGGGAACGAAGTAAATAAATTAGCATCTAGTTGGTCAATATAAAATGAAACTACACCTGTCATTATATTTAACTGGTAATGTCCCTGCTCCTTGATAGAATTCCTACCACGATAAGTATCCTGTGCTAGTTCCACTACACGAAATTTAAAGTCATATCTGATAGATTCCCACGGATAAATTGCTTGGTTCCGTGATGCCCTAAGCATGAAACCGCTCATTTATTGCTTTCACAAGAGGCCGAACCTTAGCAAATCTATCTTATTTATCTCTTTATCTAAACTATCACTGTTACAGACATGTAAATTTAACATAATAAATTCAAATCTTTCTAGATAAACATCAATTTGTTATGAACATAATCTCATAATCCCTAATACATTCTTCTTCGCGGAAGAAAATTATATCCACTAAGAAGCAAAAATTGCGATAGAACACTATTTCAGCAACATAACAATTTTTCAGATTGTTTTTTGCAGCATATTGAGTCGTATATTTTACAATCTCACTTACTATATCATTATCAAAAAACATTTAGAAAATTAGCTGTTACCATTGGTAGCCAGTCTCCTTCACTTCTGAAATAATCTGTTTTGGTCTATTTATAACTCCAAGTGTTTTTTTTTTTACATTTCTGTATTTCCTTTTTTTGTATCTGAGGTCGTTTTTTCGAGTGTTTCATCATCAGATGGTGCTGAGAACGGTAATTCATCAGTTGATACCTTGAAACAAAAATCATTAAACATTATTGGACGATAATTGAATAGTACATTAGTGATTTCAAAATTAAAAAGTTACATGAACTAAACTAATATTTTTTTTATGAAAATGACTAGCATCAACGAAATATAATATAATTGGCTTGCTTATCCTGCTAGAGATTAATGCTGGTACAGCCAATTGGCTAGTAGGAAAATTTTCACTTATCTTCTCCACCTGAATCTTTATCTGTAATATCATTTACATCATTTAATGCGGGTAAAAGTGCAATATAAAGCCCATTTTTATCTTCAAAATTTCCCTTAAGCATATCAAGTAATTCATTAAGGCGATCCGTTACCTAAAATAAATAAATTCACATTGTGTAAACAAAATGCAAGCGAAATTAGTATAAAAATATAGAATGGACGGACATTATTAGTCAAAAATTATATAATTATATATATATATATATCACACCTAAATAAAATATCACACACACACACTCATATATATATATATATACACATACACACTGTGCATGCCCAACGTCCTTCTGGAAGGATCGCTTTAAAAACGACATCGCAACATTGTGCAAGTATGAATATAATCATAAGTATTACTATACACGCCTTAACTATATTGTATTGATAAAAAAAAAACAAAAATAAGTTTAAAAAAATAATAAGTATTGTAATAAATACTCACCCATCGTCGAGAAGATTGATGTTACTTGCTATTCTTCAAAAATGTTGTTTATAAAACTTTATAGAACACGTCGCAAGTGCAACGAAACATTAAAACTGGTTTCACATAATAAAAGACTGTTTTTTAACTGCCGAACTGAATAAAAAATTATAAAAGTAAAGAGTGTTTTCAAAAAATAAATATTAAAATACCCTTTATATTCATGACGATACTACAACCGCGACGTTTGCCGATGATACTGCAGTTCTTGCAGTGGCTAACAATCAGATTGATGCCATAACAAAACTCCAACAGCGATTGGGTAACGAATTGGAGGATCAAAGTTAACGAACTGAAGTCGGTCCATATTACATTTACCAACCGAAACGTTGATCCAAATTACAAAGTGTATTTAGGAAACCTGATGGTCCCTCAGGCATCTTTTGTAAAGTACCTTGGAATGTACTCGGACAAAACACTCACCTGGGAAGTCCATGTCAGGATGAAACAAAAACAAATAAAAAATAAAACTAGAGAACTATACTGACTCATTGGTCCAGACTCACCATTAAATATGAACCATAAGCTGCTACTTTACTAAGCAAATCATCACACCGATTTGGAAATACGGTGCTGCTTTATGGGGATGTACAAGTAATTCGAATTTTAAAAAAATTCGAGCTAGACAGAATATCATTCTGCGTATGATAGTTAATGCGTATCGTTATTCACGTAATGACGATGTACATCGCGATCTCCAGGTGCCATCCATAAGTGATGTCATAAAGGATATAGCAACTAAGCATGAGCAGAGGTTACGACAGCACACTAAGAAGGAAGCTGTGATACAGCTGCTCAATACGAAATCGGACAATCCCGGCATCCAGCTGACCTAGTCTTATAATTCTTATTTTAATATGTAGAGATATAATGAAAATACGATTCGGGACCTAGTCATTGGACTAGTGTGCCGCAATAATTGTATTTAGTATATATGTACGTATTAAACGTGTATTAATTTAGTTACTAAATTAATTGTAAAATTAAGATTGTAACAATTAATAATCCCAGGACTGTATAAAAAAAAAAATATTCATCCTTCTGGAAGGACGTTGGGCACATCTGGGTTACAACCATCTTTTGATTCTGCATGGGTATTTTTACGTTAAAGTTTGATCTCAAAAATATTTTTGTGAAATCACATTGACGTGTATTAGTATGTTTGAATATTTTTGTAATTAAAAAAGTAAATTATGCGAATAACTAAATATAACTTAAAATGTGCTACACACTTAGCTAACATTTTTAAATTTACATTATAGATTTTGATATAAGCTGTAATCAAATACGTGTAATTATTGTTTTTCACCTAATTATCAACTTGGCAATGGTTAATTACCGAAAAGCTATTGTATATAAAATTAATGATTCTAATTTTTGGAAGAAAACTCACTATACTTCACCCATCAATATTATATACTGCAGGTATTCAAATGATGTCAAGAAAGAACGTTTATTTTTTGTTGTATGGTTAATAAATTATTGCACGTTGTCTCAAATACTATTATAATTTAGATATCTTACATATGATTTCATTGCATGCTGCCACGAAATTAAAAAACAAAATACTGCGGTGATACTATTAATCGCTTTCGGAAAGAAAAAAACCTACTCTCATACAACAAAATTCATTATATAACTTTTATATTTAAAAGATCGCTTGTATATTTTTCGATAGCAATAAACATAAATACGAGGAACATCGAGGCTTTTAATGTGGGCAATTGCTAAAATAATTATGGCAAAGTTTGTCACGGTACTATAAGCAGTACAAAAGTAAAACTAAGTTTGTGAATAAAAAATGCAAATTTATTTTCCAGCATATAACTGTTTCATATGCTCTTAAAATTTGTGAAATAAAAGATTTATTTTTGCATGGTGTACACATATCGGAATGGTTTATACCGCTTTAAAAATAAGTTTACAGTTATAAATTTTCGATGTCATTTTAAAAGAAAGATGGAAATGGGAACGACAAGCGTGAACTAGAGGTTGTTGTTGGATAGATGTGCGTAATGTATAAAAGTCAGATATAAATATTACGTTATTAAAATCAAATGCAAGTTATTTCGATTTTCTGAGAAAACTTAACACGCAATAAATACTGAGAATTAATTATTATTTAAGACCTCTACAAAAATACGAAAAGGAATAGGTATAAATGAATAATTAAAAAATTAAATAAAAACCTAAATAAAACTAAATTAATGTTTAATGCTAATTCTTTGTTTAATGTTGATTACATATTTTACTAAAGGAAAGCAAAAATAAATCAGTAAGATTCATAACATATCAACGAGTCTTTAAACAGAACTTGTATTATTTGGAATTAATAAATAAATCCCGATCAAATAACAGGAACGATGAAAATTCAGAACAGTTATAAAAATGCTCGATCATGTCATACGACAAAATGTGTAACATGAAAAGATCTGAAACAACTCAATTAAAAAAGAATTCTAATTATTATAAACTGACAACAATCACAGCTTATAACCGACAAATATTAGTGAATATTTGTATGTTTCTACTAAATCATATTTTTGTTAATATTTAATTTGAAAATACCACAGTAGTAATACAGTAATTCTTTTAATAATTACGAATATTTTAAATTTTACACTGTAATTATTAATCAGTTAGAACTTATTTTAGTTACAAATATTAAGTAAAAGGTAATCGAGCATTAACAAGTACATACAAAACGTACAAGTATCGAATTTTTTATTATATGTTATACGTTTAGTTTTTCAACATAATCTAATAAAATTTGGATAAAATAAAAAAGTTCAAAACGCGAAACAACTAATTGTACTGACATAATTTTAAATTAATCTTACATTGAATTGCAAATATATTATTCAATATATTTTACATTTAATTATGGTAATATAATCCCGATTTTATTGATTGAAATAGTTTTTTGTTTTTTTTTTTTTAATTGTTAACGTTTAGGAAGATAAACAGTTAGATGGATCTTACTTCTTGGATTAACAACGCATAATTGTGTATGCTACACATTTCATAAAACGAGAGACGTTATAGTGTTAAAAAATCGGTGTATGTTATTTATCATCAGCGCAAGCAATACTATTTTACCGCGTACGAACTAATTTTCATTATTTAATAAAATAGTATTTTTTACTTACTAATTTTTCTATCGTTTATTTTCATAATTTCTTCATAACCATCATTGAATTTTATTGCTGTGTAACATATCGACATAAAAAAAAATCTAAACGAAACATTGGTTCAAAATGATGACGTAGAGTTACTATTTACAATCATACGTACGTAACACACCGATTTCGACAAATTAAAATTGATGAGCTACAGTATTAAATATCATAAGTAAATTTTACTTTTATATATCGAAAATTAATAAAGCTCAAACAGTCGAATAGCAGGAGACAACGATGTATTGAAAATTTATGATTTTTTTGCAATAATACGATTATAAGAAACTCCAAAGAAAGCGATCACATATTTTAATACAGTAAGTGTTGGGATGTTTGGTTCTGAATAATTAAATATGTGCTGTATACTCCCGGTAATAATACGATTACTAGAAAATCCAAAATAACATATTTTAACAAGAGTTAAATTCTTATTTAAATTATTGCGACTAAATTTCATATATATTTGTAGTCATAACACAATGACAAAACCCTTCGGTATAGTAACAAATATTAAATAAATATTACAATATTTACTCATCAGTTATTCTGAAAGTTTCAAGATAACAATCTATTAAAAATATATCAAATTTATCACTTCGTAGGAATAAAATTATATATACCGTATTTTCGGCTTTTCTCACGATAGTTTTAATTATAAAATTAATATTACACGTGCAAAACACCATTTTATTTAGTACTTTTGAAGAACACAATTGATAAAGAATGATTAAACAAATAAGTGAAATTTTTAACACGTTTCTTTCTATTTAAACTTAGCGATCACCTAATTACTACTTTTAAAAAATAATATAAGTATAAAAGTTTCCTGATTATAAAGACTATAAAGCTATATGCCCATGGAATTTTCTCCTTCTTTCGTTCGAATTATCTTAAAACTTGTTTATGATTTTATAATTAAAAATGTAGTTAAAGATTTAATAACGTACACATACATATATAAACAGACGCGCGCACACACACATATATATATGTACATAGGCGTTTTTTTTTGTAACGTCCACGCTTCTTGTTTTCCTATAAAATATCGTTTATGTAATTTTAGCAGAATAAATTTAAATTAGTTATAAAATTAACGCGTCACGTATTTAAAGTAAATCAAAGTATTATTAATGTCGACATCTCATTAGTTTCACCCATAATTTTAGATCCACACCGTTTCAATTGACGTAATTAACTTCATTGCACAAAAAGGATGAACTGGCTGGACAACAATCGCTATTGCTTCACGTATGATCTTTAAAAACGTCTAACAAAAATACACATATACTTTGATAAACTGATTGAAACCGATTAAAAAGCTAACAGAATGACAACAGTATTAGCGTTGACATATTTAACCGTCGACTAGATTTTCTGAAAACAAGCTGGACAAAATACGAAGGGTGAATTATCGGTCTACTAAGAAACTATGATACAATATGAAATTGAGCGTAATAATAACAGACGCCTCGTTTCTCAGGATAATATCGATCACGTTAAACGAACTTAAGAGATTTTGAAAAATAAAAATACTTCACGAATATATTAAATGGTCTACCGTATTTCGCCTGGAGTAGAAAATGATTAAAAGAAAATATCGGGATAAAGTCATCCTTGTTACTTAAGTTCTTTAAATTTACTAAGTTCATTAGATATAAAAAAAATAGTTTCTTACTCTAGAGAATACAGATTATTGATTTATCCATTTATTTGATAACACGGTTCTTTACATTACATATATATATATATATATTCAGTATCATACGAACGTTTATAATGCTAATCATTGTGATAAACTATACAAGTATATATAATCGGCATAATATACACGTAAGAACGAAAAAAATAGGGAAAAGTAAACTCGTTTAAAATGTAATAGTTACATATTTTTGAATTTGTGATTTTTAATATATATATATATATATATATATATATATATATATATATATATATATATATATACATGAAACAAAACAAGTAAATACACAAATTACGTGCGTATTGTTATATACTAACAAAAATTAATTATCAATTTCGGCAATATGGTGCGTTAAAAAATTCCGTATTACAATTAAAATACGCCATCTACGCGCGTTCTATTCATCGATCGAAATAAAATACGAATACAAAAAAAAATTATAACGATTTATTTACAAAAAAAAAAAAATAAAATGTAAAAATTGACGAAGCTGCCATAGCGCTAAGCCAGTAAATAATACTGGGGTATAAAAGACAATAATGCCTCTGAGTCAATATAGAATTAAATAGAAATACTGGACTTTTACAACGTTGTATCGCGAACTTTACATTATTCGTACTTTAATAAGATGAAAAATAAAAAATGAAAATAAAAATAAAAAACACCTAGTTCCAATATTATGTGTAATGATAAAATTTTTATTATAATATTAACGTTGACATTTTAATCGTACGGTACGGATTAAAAAAAAGAATTAATCACTAATCTTAAAACGAGTTTATCGTATATTTATTTCTAATAGTTGCGATATATATATATATATATATATATATATATATATATATATATATATATATATATTCTTAGCGAGAAAAAGAGAGCATTATTAAATATTATCGTAAGAGGGGAGATGGGTTTGATTTTACTTACGAAACAAAAAAAAATGCTATCGGATGTAAATTACTTTAAAATAAATGCAACGTATAATTTAAATTATTTCGCTTTTATAACTCAACAGTAATGTCGATATTATTAAGGACCGGCAGACAAGTATTTTTCAAAAGGAACTCCGAGCGCCGTAAAGCACCATAATATTTCTAAAACGAAATTGTTATAACAAAAGCTATTCGTCAAATTAAGTAGATACATTCTTTACGTTTACTATATACGTTAATAAATAATTTAAAAAAAAAAATTTTCTTCCGAGATGAATAGAAGGATAAAATTGTTTTCCGCGTTAAAATACAAAGGTGAAATATTTCTAATAATCGGACGAGATAATTCGATAGGTGTTACGCGACTTTAAAAGTACCGGATAAGTGGAAATTAATTTCGCGGAAAAAATAAAATATAAAATTTCGGCAATTAAATCGAACAAGTGTTGAAATATAACGGAAAAAGTAATGATAGAAAAGAAACCGATGTAACGAATATGAAATACGAATCGAATCGGCGTATAATAAAGCTCACCCTCACTACAAGCACGATTGAAAAACGATACAATAATTTTCCCCACCTTTTCGTGAAAATATTTCTAACAGATAAAATTATATAAGGAAAATCGATTCGCTTAGGAAACACAATCATACATTAAATTTAAAAAAAAAAAATTTTTTTCACCGACTAAAACGAAAAAGCACGAATATACAAATTTTGTAAATAGGTTGCGTTTAGAAAATTATAAAAAATAAGTTAAAATATTAATTTAGCTAAATCATATTACTAGTAAGTACTGTTATTTTCCTTTAAGACACACACCCACACAAACACATCACCACTGAATTAACAATACTCGAATACTACTCAATTCATGAGAGGTCAATTGGAACTTATGACACAACGAAATGATATAAACGACGGGAAGTTTTATAATAACAATGATAATAATAAAACATGAATCAACGAAAAGTATACCTTTATCGAGATATTACATAACGATAGGGTGTAAGCAAAAAAAATGTGGGCCTTAAGAATGATATTTAAGATTTTGTTACACATTTTGTTTGTGTATATAACACAAGATAATTTTTTTCAGCTTATTACAGTTATTATATTATACACATATGAATTTTGCAACACTTTATATATATATATATATATATATATATATATATATATATATACGTACGCGGGGGCATGTATTATATTGGAAAAATTAATTCTATCACTTCCATCCGATGATAAAATTACCGATTTGCAAATTAATGTTCAATTTTAAAAATGATGAATATAATGAAAAAATTATTTATACATATATATGTATACATTTTTCAGTTTAAATAAAACATTAATAATATTGGAGTGTGTAGTAAAAAATAATGATGACGGGACAGTTATTGCAAAAACAAAAACGCGTAAAAGCAAGAAATAATTTGATTTTTTCTCTAAACAAATACCTTAACTTTTAAGAGCGCGTGTGAATAACTTAATAGTAATAGTAGTAATAATTTTTAATAGTAACAAGTACAATGTATTTTACATAGATTAAATATAATTACTCGAATTTATTAATAATATATACAATACACGTCATAACAATACGTATGCGCACGTCTATATATATATCTACGTACTTAATCTACATATATTCCGACGATCGAATGAAATATAAAAACGCGTTACTCGTTCTTCTCCTTTTATTATATATATATATAAATCATAAATAGGAGTTACCGAATAAAATAAACTGTGTTGTTAACGTAATAATAAAGAAAAACAACATACGCACACACACACATATATGAAAAAAATATATAGGAAAAACTTATATTTTTCGCTCGTTGTCGTAATGATGATTTTTCTATTTTGAACTATAATAAATAATAATAATAATAGTGACGACGATGAGGATAATAATAGAAACAATTGTAAATAATAATAGTAATATGCGAATACAAAAGAAACGAAAAGTACGTAAGATATATATTTTTTAAGACGTTATTTCAAGACAACCGATTTAACAAGTTGAGCACCGTAATAATAATTATAACGTAATATAGTAGTAATAATAAATTGAAATTCACAAAACATAAATACAAATACAAAAAAAAAAAGAGAACAAGAAATACAAATCAAAAGTTACACGTACATGATTGTTATTATCTTCACAACAAATGCACGCTACTCAAATAACAAAGGAAAAAAAATGATTTAGAAAAGTTAATGTCATTTTTGTCGCGTCAATAACTTTTACTTTTAGAAAAGATAAATAAGCGCTATTATTAAAACGATATATATATATATATATATATGGTACGTGTAAAAAAAGATCGTATTCAATTTTAGAGGAAAATAATACGTAATAAACGAAACAGAAAAAGAACCGATCATGGCCGGATCTAAACCGTAATAATTCGAATTATAATATCCGCGATTTCGCGTATTAAGGACTACCAACTTCGTCGCCACTGTCTTGTTTCTCATCTTGAGACGCGGTTTCATCTTGAAGAGCAGCTTCAGCGGCTGCTCTCGCTTGTCTAGCCGCTGCCATAGCAGCTGCTCTACCGGCGCTACTACGCAAATTTTTACGCTCGATAGCCTCTTCGGTAGACAATACGAACGGATTCTTTTTACTCGTTCGAGAACGTCGTTTTTTATTACTATTACCACCGGCGCTACTAGTATCCTCCTTATCTTCCGCATGATGATGATGACTACCGGCAGAAGACTGATCATTAGTGTTATTAGTGCTGCCGCTGTTATTCGATTCGACGGAACGTCTTTCGATACTGGTATTCGGCGACCGTTCTAATGACGAATCGTTATACGATTTTAAAAACATCGATTCGTTATCCATCATCGAATGTTGATGTTGCTGTTCGATCATTTGAAATTCGGCCGCCGTACTACCGCTACTGTTACTGCGAGCACGACCTCCGCTACTTGACGGAGATTCTCTTATTTTTTCGAAATCCGATTGGTGTTGTCGTTCTAATTCGTTCGCGGGAGACGGCCTAGATGATCCGATACTCGTATCGAGAGCGACCGGACTATCGTTGTTTTCGTCTGACGGTGCTTTCTCAACGTGGGATGACGATAAATTATGATGAACCGGCGAGTATATCGACGGAGCGTGTAATTCTCTTCGATCATTTGCGCCGCTATTAACACTAGCTGCGCTTAAATCCATTCCAGCTATCATCGCGGACGATAGAGAAGTATTGTAATGATCCGAAGAAGAGGAAGGAGTTGCCATGAGATTATTACCGACCGCGAACAGTTTACTAATGGAAGGCGCGACGACGGGCAAGACACTCGGAGGCGACATTTCTTTAGGTCTTTTAGTCGGCCGTTCGCTTTGTTGTTGTACAGAACTTTCGTTCGGTCTTTTCAAGAGTTTTTCCATCATGTCATTAGCGGACGACGACGATTTTTTCTCGTCCAGGTGTTGAGGAATGCGGGAAAATAATTCGGCCGAAATTTTACTGTTTAAATTATCCAACGCTTCTTTCATTTCTTGCTCACGACTTTTTTTACCGGCGCTTCCGCTCGAAACGTCATTAACGGCGCCGATGCTCGAAGGTAACGGAAAATTAAACGAAGGCATAACCGACATGATATTTTTTAAACTATCGTATTCTCGATTACGACTACTACTACTACTACTGCTGTTACTACTGTTACTAGTCGCTGATCTAGACGACTTCGTCAGACTATCTAAAAGATGACTATCAGCCATAGACGGCATCTGATAATGAGGATGCGGTGTACTAGTTCTACTAGGCCTATTAGACGATGACGACGATATATTAATGCCGCCGCCGGATAAAGAAGCTGAGGTGTTGCCGCTATTTCGACTACCGCTGGCGTTATTACCACCACCACTATTCGACGATTTATGACGAGACGTCGTAGAAGAAGACTGTTGCGATACGGACGGCGAAGAAGATGCGGTTGCACTGGCGGCAGCGGCAGCGGCGGCTGCTCCTAAATTACCGTTTAACAGAGCTAAACTGTCGTAAGTTGACGGTAAAGATCCCGG
Source organism: Coronaproctus castanopsis (assembly GCA_032883995.1). Taxonomy (NCBI): domain Eukaryota; kingdom Metazoa; phylum Arthropoda; class Insecta; order Hemiptera; family Monophlebidae; genus Coronaproctus; species Coronaproctus castanopsis. The sequence goes on along the minus strand of CM065053.1, from coordinate 159,289,590 downwards.
CTGTAAGGAAAACGGATTTAAACCAGTTAACCCTATCGGCGAGTATAATAGACTGTGAGTAGGGAAAAAGAACGGCAATGTAGACGTCAAATTATTCGTTGCCGCCGACGACGACGACGACGATGATACTATCGCCGATTTAGAATTATTATCGGTCGACGGTTTTCTACTTTTACTCCCACTACCGCTTTTCATCGACGACGAACCACCACCACCACTTCCAGTCATACCGGTTGTACCTACACCACCAGATGATGAAGATGACGATCCGGATATAGTATTGGTTAAATGGTCGCTTAACGCGGCGTTTTCAATACCAGCCGCCGCTAAACCGGGTAAACCAAGACCAGCTAAATTAGCGAACAAGTTCATATTTCCGATTCCACCCATACCGCTAAGAGCCGCATTCATATTAGGCATACCAGCCGCGGCGAATGGTAACAATAAAGGATTAGTCTTCGGATCGAAATTACCCATCGAAAGACCGGATAGTAACGATGAAGGATTAATAGCTCCTAGTCCGGCAGCTGTTGCTAATGAAGAAAATGGCAACGAAGATGCCAACGATGTAGATAACGAAGAAGAAAGACTGTTCATCGATGAACCTTGAGAAGCCGGCGGACTAGCTAAAATAGGCGGTCGGCCGGGACCCTTCTTCCTGTCTAAAGTCGGCAATCGTTTTTGTAATTCGTGTGGTAGATTTCCTCTTTCTTTAACAAGATCGGCCCACTTCGGATCGACATCGTATTGGGGATTTTCGATAAGCCATTGCGCGATACGTTTCAAAGGCGGTGCTTTATTACCAGTTAGCTGAAAATGTTTATAAATAAGAAATAAAATTTAACGAAGACAGAAATATATAAAAAGATATATAGGGGTTTTTCGATCGGGAGCGGGATGATTGGAGAATATCATAAATTACATTGTTTTCTGTGAGCGCCCAACCGCTTTGTATTTTCCATCTTAATCGTTCGTTAAAATGTAGCATTGTAGAATATATATACCAGAGATGAAATATTAAATCATACATGGAATATTTAGAAAAAACCAATAAAAATCCATTTAAAGATAAAACAATTAAAATGGGACCGGAAATTGCAGAGCAGATACGAAATACAGATGTAATTTGATTGGAAATTAAAAAGATCGCCGTAAACATAATTTCTACTGCAAAAACTAAATGCCGAGAAATTAAACACACTGGAACTCTAAATGTAACTGCAAATTTGCTCATCAATTATTGTTAAACAGGAAAGCTGGATTCCAAAATAAGAAATTTACAACCAGACATAACGCCTCTGAAATAAATAATTTCGTCAACCCGTTTACGGACACCGAGATTAATGATTCTATTAAGATAGAAAAAAATACATGTTCGTTGAACACATAAGACATTTTTGAGTAGCAGCAAAAAGATGAATAGTATATAACCGCTGGTTATAAAAGCAAAAAATATACTAATACTATGACGAAAAACGCGTGGTATTGCCTTCCTGAAACCAGGAAAAATATCCAAATGATACCTGAAGTTATTGCCCAATATTCTCATTGCCATCTCTATAAAAATACTTGAAAAACTTGTATTAAACACAATATCAAAAACTATTGATATGGAATTAATCAAACAGGCTTCAAAATAACGAAACTGGATTAATATTGAACCTGGTACAACATACAGAATGTGGATTCCAGAAAAAAAGAATTACGGGAGCCGTCTTTGTACACCAAACGGCGGTCTTTGATACAATTTCTCATCGCATGCCTGTGTATTGAGTCCAGTTCAATATATACACAAATGATCAACCAATTGGAAAAACTACAAAACATTTCATTTTTACCCTAGTATACACATTCGAGAATAAGCCCTCAGTGAAATGATTCAAGGATCTTGATTAATATTACGTTGTTAACTAACTAAAATCGAATTTAACAAAAACTCAGATATACACTTTTCACCTACGTAATGGTGAGGTTACATTTCAACTGCAAATCACACGAAACGCGAAGCTCAGCTACATCGACAACGCTAAATACTTAGAAGTTACGTTGAACAGAGCATTAACATAGAAAGTAAATATTGCACTGAACGAAACAATTAGAATAATTACAGACTGTTTAAAAGCAACACCGTTAGTTGTACGAACACCGACATTAGACGCAATGTAGAGGCAAAAAAAAAAACAACGATGGAAAATAACAAAAAAAATGAACTGTATTTAATAGAATGAAGATCTGTGTTCACATGTAAAGACCTAAATTTGCAGATAGAAATGAAATTACTCATATGTTATAGATTTTCTATATTCTTGTATGGAATGGAATCGTGGAGTTCTTAAAACCTCCCCGACATAAGTATTATGAAAATTGAACAACGAACTTGAAATCTTGAATACAGTCAAATCTATGGATTGTGTAATGAAAAATGAAAGATAATACCTTAAAGGCAATATTTTTTTTTTTGTATACAATCTATCTTAATAGATAATAAGTACTGATGTGTCATAATTTCGAGCAGTATCAGAACGCTGACCAACGACCAATATTCTTCATTCGATTAACCTAACTAAAATCCGTTTAAATTTTTTAATGCATCGAAACTGAACGCTGCTTTTTTAAGATTGGCTGCTAGTGGATTGACACGGTGTTAGAATCGTTGAATACATTTGTCAAGATAATGCGAAGAAAAAAATCGAGGACGAAGAAGAAAATCTTTGCTAAAAAATCTGAGAACATGATTTAACACAACTACAGAATTATTCCGAGCAACAAGATACAAAAGCATGGTATTCAATATGATTGCAAACACGTTAATCGAATATTGGCTAAAAGAAGTAGAATATCAAATTAACGCTAGAAATTCTGGAAACCTAACGAGCACATAATTTTTTCATCTATATCAGATTAACCTAATATTAGAATGTGGTTTAAAAAAAATCAGAATATTATTCGTTAGTTACTTCAATCAAAATATAGACGAACTAAACATAAATTACTTAGCATGATAAAAACAATATTACAAGAGGATCCAATAAAATCGAAAATTTATTATAATTTCTTAAAGAATACAACCAATAACTGACGCATGGGTGCAAATAATTCTGGTAATAAAAAAAAAACCGCACGCAATGATGATAATAATAAGTTAACAATCCGCCAATTAAAAGCGGTCGACTTTGTGGCAGTTTACGTTCACTTAATTTAACGATTACTTTCGTAAGTAATGAGCTAGACAACTTACAAAACACGCAAATATAAAACTTTGAAATGACATTCCGTTTGTTACTTAGAAAATGAAGTTTAATAACTATCCTAAGTTATTATTTAGAAATAAAGTAATTTATTGTTCGCCTATTTTAACTGTTGCATAATTTTATAACACGATTGTAATTTTCAAAGTCTATAAACTTAGATATTACATCGACGTTAAAGTTGAAAAGAGATATTAACTATATTATGGAATTTTAACATATTTATTACAAATGACACGACTTATCAAGCATGTTACTTCAATTTTTTGGGACGTCATCATTCGTCCCTTTTGGATTTCGCGTTTTTTTTTTTGCCCAGCTTGCGTCATTTGGCCAGTTTAAACCTCTATCTAGTTAGTGTATTTTAAATTTCAATGTAACTACGCTTGATAAATTTATATAAACTAATTGCAACAGGAGACAATGGTTCAGAAACAATTAACTCAATACTTACAGGTAATGTGTGCCACTTTTGTAAAATACTAGAGAACAGCTCATCCCTATGCTCTAGAAATTTCGGACAAACCCAAATTTGATGCCCAGCACAGTTTTCAACATATCACATGTACCATCCGGAATTATGCCTAATTTAGCAAGATGGGAGGGAGAAAGATTATGGCCAGTACGTAGTCTAAAAAAACTTGATATATAATCCCTCGAAACGTTCTGGTATAATTGAAACCATGGCTTCCTGGAAATCGTATGAACCAAAGCGAAATAGTTTTTACCTTTATTCTGACTTTCGGCGGAGTAATACTGTTGAAAATCCATTAGTAAAAGTTGTTTAATCTTTGGTAACATTTCAGTCCAATTCCACTTAATAACGGACACTCGATAAATTATAACGCGTTAATTCATCGACCACCTCGTTTCCAGTAATACCACAATGAGAAGGGACCCACTTAAACTTCACTCTAGACCCACGGTTATAAAGCTGAATAACACGATGTCTCAAATCAAATTCCAACTTGAACATATTGAGATCTGGGAACTTAGACAATTGTAACAAGACACTCGAGGAATCAGAGATGATTAGAATATTCTTTTTCCTCAAATCTTTAACTAGGTGCAAAGCTTTGTAAATAGCAAACAATTCTACAACAAATGAGGAACCTGCAAAGGATAATCTGTATACCCTCGATATGCTTTTTTTCGGGTAGTATAAAGCTGAAGTACAATTTCTACGTATTTTATCTACCGACCCATCTGTAAATATGATTTCATAGTGGCTAAATTTTTCATTAATTGCTTGCCCAAATGCAGCATTGTTAACGCTAGAAGGAAGAGTTTTAGCAATATTATTATCAAAGGGAGTTAAGTCAATGTCTAACGAAAAAAATAAATCCTGAAAATAGAATCGATAGAAGGAATGAGAAACATTTTGGATAATTTCAATTGTTTCCAGTTTATTATGGCTGGAAAGAAGAGGTGGAAGACTTTTATTTGACCAGTATCTATTATGCCGCAGTCTCAATAAACATCGAATTTGTTTATTAATCACATGGGTTTTTCTCTCTTTCACTTTCAGATAAAACTTGTTCGCTATATACTCCTGCCTAAGTTTTAATGGAGGTTCAGCCATCTCCGCGTTTAAAGTCTGTAGGGGCGTGGAGGATATCGCTCCCAAACATAATCTAAGAGCCTTATTTTGAACAACTTGTAATTTTTTCACCTGTGTTTTGTTGAGATTTATGAAAGGCGCTATATAGTCCACATGGGATCTGATGAAGATTGGTAAATCCGCAGACTTATTAATGGATGTGCTCCCCATTTAATACCTGTGATTGCTCGGAGCAGATTTAGACCCCTATCACACTTCTGCAACACAAATTCCAATTCTGCATTCCATAACAATTTGCTATCAAATACCACTCCTAAGTATTTAATTGTTGTACCAAATTTTAATGTTTTTTTCCCGGACGAAGTAAAGGGGAGACACGATTTAATTTCCTGGTAAACATTATTCCATTAGATTTGTCTATATTCATAGACAAATTTAGATCTTGTAGAATATTCTATAGGTCAAAAAGCGCCTTCTGAGCTTTTTTAACCACAGTTTCCACTGATGCCGCGGTGACACAAATAGCTAAGTCATCGGCAAACTGAAACATTCTAACAGACTTGTTTTGAACTTTTTCTATTTCGTTTGTGTATAGGAGGTATAAAAAAAGACTCAAAATACTCCCCTGTGCTAATCTTTTACCCGAATAGACAGTTGTACTTTTTACCTTTATATCTGACTGTTAATTTTCTCCCATTGAAGTACTCAAATATCCAGGATCATATATTTTTTTTTAATACCAAATCTGACTAGTTTATTATATAACGTTGAAAGATTGACATTATCGTACGCAGACTTGATACCAATACAAATAGCAAGAACATATAGATTTCTGGTTAGGTTGATCTGTACATGTAAAGAGAGTGAACTTAATGCATCTGCTGTACTAAAACCCTTTCTAAAACCATACTGAGAAAGTGAAAGTTTCTTAAATTTATTAGCACACCATTCTAACCTAAATTTTAATATATTTTCTAACGTTTTACCTACACACAAATGAGAGGAGTGAAATTAACCTGATTACAAAGTACATAAATCTGAATATGCAAAATGTCAAATGTCACATTAAGCGGTAGTGAATTGTAAAAACAAATAACTTCTTAAGTATATTTTTGTTTATCGAAAACAATATGCTGACTATATATAAAGAACAGGCTGGCTTCAGATCCGGATTGAATATGAACGAACATTCTGCTGACAGTTACAATGCTAATACAGAAATATTAAGAGTAGAACATAGATTTATACATGGCATTTATAGACTATGAGAAGGAGTTCGACACAGTTGAGATCTGGGCAGTACTGAATTCATTAAACCTAATTAGCATCAATGACAAGTACATACAAATTATAAAGAACATTTATAGGTCTGCTACAACGCGGATAAATTTACGGAATAAAGCGAAAAAATCCCCATAAAAAGAAGTGTTAGACAAGGAAATATCATCTCACCGAAATTATTTATCTGCGCGTTGAATAATGTGTTTAAAAGTTTGAATTGGACTACAATCGTTATTAGAATAGACGGTGAATATTTGAATCACTTCAGATTCGCGGACGATATAGTTCTAGTGAGCGGAAGTGCAGAACAGCTACAGATTTAAATGTACACTCGAGCAAAATAGGACTGAAAATAAATTTACATAAAACGAAAATAATGATGAACACGGGAAAAAAGTGTACTAATAGCAATGAAATCCGGATAAAGCAAGTAGTAAGGTCAAAAAATCACAACAAATAAAGACATGATAATGAAAGTATCACTATCGTGGGTTGCGATTGGAAAATTACGCATAGTATTCCGCAATAAACAAATACCAATCTGGAACATAAACTGTATAACCAATATGTACTTCCGATTCTTATATATGGCTCGGAATGGCCATATATAAAAAAAAAAAATATAAACCCAGACTGCATATGAGTGATACAGGATATAAGATTATGGATATGTGAGCAAATACGGTTAGATGATGCAATAGAGCGTAAAACAAAATTGAGTTGGGCTGGCCACGTGGCTCGAAGAGAAGACAATAGATGGTTAAAGCGGATCTTACAATGGACATAAAAAGAAAACAGGGAAGACCAATGACGCGGTGGCACAATGATATAGCAAAAGTATCTGGAAAAAGAAGTGTGTAGAAGACGTTGATGAAAGCCTTCCGTGATATATATATATAAATGCGGAAATTGATATATCAGTATAAATATCAAAACAGTTAAATTAATATGTCAGAGAATGTATGAGCGATAAATGATCCAATTCATCTAAATCATCCACGTGTAAGTGTGCAATAATTTGTCTTACGAATAATCATCAGATAACTGGTACAACCGCGGCATTTTAACAGCTTGCAAACTGCCAATCTATACAGTTGCTTCTTTACAGGAATTGTCTAAGATAGTCCGGACATGTTATTAGAATGGTGAAGACATGATATCCAGGGCTTTCTATGGTCATGCGCAGGATGAAAATCGTCGTATTGGACGATCGCGATGGCGGTACAAAGATTCTCTAGGCAAATATTAAAATATTGTGAAATAGATCCCAAGAAGTTTGAGAAACTAGCCGTAGATAGGAGTAGAAATGTGCAATTCAATTACAAACGGTCTACAATGTTCGAAAACAAAAAGAAAAATTTGATCCGTGGCAAAGAGGAAAAAACTTAGGACAGGAGCAAACTTCAGTTAACTGTGGCGTAAGTAGTAAGGATGATATTGAAAAAATTTGACAAATTAATCATTTCAGAACGCATCAATGTGGATGGTACTCCATACTTGAACGAGCGGACAAATGGTGACATATATATATATATATATATATATATATATATATATATATATATAAAAAACATAATTTGTATAAAAATATATACACGCATATGTGTATGTGCGAGATCTTTCAAATTTTAATACATTTTAATGATCATTTGACATAAACGTATTTGATCGTTTTACTTGCAATGTGAAAGCACATTTTTCATTAAAAGCAATTACATATTTTTTACAAGTTAATTTTTGAAAGTACATACCTTTTTACCGGTTTCTCTATTTATGACGGCAACATTTTCTTCGCCCGTTAATTTTTTCCAGTCTAATAAAGTTGGATCGACCCGCGGACGACGCCTTCGAGGAGCTAAGAAATCAGCGGATAACGGTTGTTCCGGCATAATGTTCGCCTGTTCAGCTAACCATTTGTTAACCTAATTTACGACAATAATTATTACCTGTCATAACGTATACTTAAAATTTTAATATAAAAAAATTTCGCGATTTTTACAAAATTAATATACCGATTATTATTAGACAGAATAACTGAATTGAACGAACGAAAAATTTAACACGTACTACCAGATCTCATTTAAGAACGATGGCGATAAGCTTTTAATTATTTTATACAAGTTCGCAGTCTCTTTTGCATCAATGTTGATTATAAATTTTCTTTAAAATTTGAGCTAAACATTAAAATAAGCGTTATCTTGTCATCTGTTTCTTTTCTTTACAATAAAGAATACCTATTAATTTCGATTGCTCTTATTTATTCAAATTATCGTCGATTTACTGTGCCCGAGGTATTCTGTCTTGCACGCGTATGTTTTATTACTAACGCATTAATAAATGATATTTCACTAAAAAGTTTATTTGCCGACGTTACTTTCTAATTTTTACTTCTAATACGAATATATACAATTTAAACAAACAAACAAACAATGGTATCGAAATTACCTTCGCTTCGTGCGAAAAAGAATTAAGTTTAGAGGTGATATCGGTAACTTTCGTCAGATCGGCGATCATCTCTTCGTAACTTTTCTTAGACGAACCAGAAGCTCCAATACCGCTGCCGCTACTTCCCGAATATGAAGAACCTTTAAGCGATTGCTGTTGATGATGATGACTTTGCTGTTGTTGCATCAATTGTTGTTGTTGTTTCAACAGCATACTTTGTTGTTCTACGTGCCCGAAATAAGCGGAAAAGTCTATAGAAGGGCTTCGAGACGACGGAGTTGACGAACGTGAATGTGTAGATACAGAATTCGACGATCTACCAGCGTTTATCAAAGAAGGAGGTGGCATCGGTGTAGACGATCGGCTTATAGACGGCGGCATCGGAGTTGACGATCTAGTAGATGGCGGAATAAAATTAGGATTGATAAATGGCGAGCCTTTTTTCGAAGGTTCCGAATGATTACCGCCGCTATTATTACTATGACTACTATTACTGTTGCCGGTCGCGCTAGAACGATGATCCTTGCTGGCAGAAAATCCCAAGATGATTTCGTCTAACTTTTTACGTTTTTCTTCTTTATCCAAAACAGGCTCTTCGACCGGCTGTGTCAAAAACGAAATAATAAATTATTATTTTTTTATTATACGAAAAGGTACATTTTTTATTTTATTTAATTTTTTAAAAGTTTTTCCTTTCCTACATGTGCCCTCAATGCTTGGTAATATGATACAATGTAAACGTTTAATATTGATTAGGTACACTTATAAATATAAATATACGTAGACGATTTCATTTCAACAATTTTTAACGAGTGATTAAAATTTCTGGAGATGGGATTTTTTTGTTTTTCTTCCAACAAGTACCACACTTCGTTTTTCTTTTTATTTTAAATACTTTTCAGGTTTTGTTTGTTTTTTATTGTTTTTATATTTTCTTTTCTGTTTATTTAAAATTCTTTAGTCGGGCCGTAATACATACATATACATACATATATATATATATATATATATATATATATATATATAAATATATAAAGTCACGGGCATAATCGACTAATTAGTAATATCTTTTTAAAAATCGATTAATTAATCAATTTTTAAAGTCACATTTGTTTCACATAATATAACAGATATATTCAATGTTTTCCTCATATGCAATGCCGAAATATAATGCACTAATTATAAATCATTAATTATTTTCAATTAATTATAATAAAATTTTAGACTTAATTATACTTTAAATAACATTTGTTTTAAATTTAATTATCCTAACTCGCAACAGGTTTTTTAAAACATAAAAATATCATAAAATAATATCTTCCGAATGCAGCAAGAAGTGTAAAACACTTGGAAAGTAATAATGAATAATATAAATTACAAATTATTTTAATGAGAAATTATAAAAAAATACAAATAATAAAATGGAATGATTTTTTGAAAATGAAATACTTGTTTATCGACTTATTAGTCGATTCAAAGCAGTCAGTTGTTAAGACGGTTTCGCTGAAACGATTTAGTGAGATTTATATTACGGAAAGTTACTTGTATTTAGTCACTTTTTATTAGTAGTTTTAGTTAGTTACTACCCCTTATTCGATTATTGAACGCGTAATATAGTGTTAGAAGATTACTGATAAATATTAGTGAACAAAAAAATATATAATAGGATAGCATACAAGAACAGTTTAGTCGCGGAAAGCTGAAAATGGATTAAATAATGTATAATTATTTAAAATATTAATGAAATAAAATACTAATTATAAATTTATTCTAATTATTTAAAAATAATATTTTATCTACATTTTTTTGGATGTAACCTACTTCGTATTTATTTTCAAGTGTTCTTTTAAATTAGAATATTGTTTATTGGCTTATTCAATAAAGTCCAGTATTTACACACACACAAAAAAAATTACTTACGCAATTTTTCATTTGTCTTAATTTAGATAACGTATCGTCTAATTTGCTTTTAGGAGCCGTTGTTGAATTTGAATGATAAGAAGACGAAGATGATCCATGCTGTAGCGAATGGTGATGTTGATGATGTTGCAAGAAAGAAAGCGGGGGCGGCGGTGCTGGAACTTGAAATTGATGCGTAGTAGGTGCCAACGGTTGCTGATGATGATATTGTTGTCTATTTCTATTTGACATTGAGAAATCTTGTACTTCGTCCATCATATTAGAATCGCGAGATGTCGAACTTAAATCCATTCCCATATTTTCTTCGTTATTTACTTGAACGGTAGTTTTCACCACACTACTACTTTTTTTTTTTTTAATTTAAAAAGAAAATTAAACGTAAAAATATTAACATTGTAAGAAAGTTTCCCGAAATATAAGAATTACTTTTTAATTTCCTACCACATATAATTGAGATTTGTTCATAAAACTATGATGCTGTTATGTAACAAAATTTGATTTCCTAATCATTTCACTCGGCGTGAATAAGTTTTTACATTAATTTAGAACAACTTATTTATCTTCGTCGATTTAGTCAGTATCGAAAATTGTAACTACATGTTGTAAGTAAACAAATTTCATTCAACATTTAGAATGAAATGGAATATTTTTAAATAGAATTAAACAGTTACATTTTAAACATAATTTTTAAAAAATGCTGACAATAAAATAATGAAGATTTATACAAATACAAAGACTAACCTTGTAGAAAGATCCATCGGCATTAGGTTAGAATTAGAAGACGATGTCGATAATGATGAGATAGTTGAAGGAGCAGAACTTGTAGGTGTTACCGACAATCCTTTCTGCATCGAATGATGGAACTTTATATCAAATGATACAGGCGGTGATTGTACCAAGTACGGTTTCGAACTTTGAGAATGTTGATGAGCTGGAGGTGGTTGCACTAATGACGGTTGAACTGAAGCCGTTCGTCTGAAATTTCAACAAATAAACGTTAATATACTTGTTCTAAAGACAGACATTGTGAAAATAACAATATTCCATGTTCTTAAAACTTATAACATCTTTTAAATAATTGAACCCAAGTTTCTACAAATGTTCAGTTATATTCCTATTACAGCGATATATAATTGTCCAACTCAGAATATGGAAAAGCAGATTTGCTAAAATTAAACTCGCATCCGGTGATTCTTCTTTTGAAATATAACTGACTTTTTTTTTTTTTTAAACTCTCGTGTCTAAGAAATAATATTTCTGTTTAATGCTGTGCATATTTATAAATTTAGATCTAAATTATTTTTTATTTGTAAAAACTTTAAAAATTCAATTCGTTTTTTTTTTAAAAAAAAAAAATCTTTAAATTACTAACAACTTGGAATAAATAGTTATGTTATGTTTTAAAATATTACAACTGAAAATAAATATAATTATAATAAAACGAAAAATTATGAATTAATACATATTTTTCAAAATGAATCTATAAGTTACCCGAAGAATTATTTTGTACATTTTATTAATTACCTGTTGTCCTCTTGTATGAAATCTTCAGGTGGCTCCCAAGTAGGTAAAATTGGTTGTTTAGTAGAAGTCGAATGAGCTATTGGCATATTGTTATTCAATAACGCATGCAATTTAGCTGCAAGGAAAAATTTCATATACAACATTAATAAATGAATTTTAATCATAACAAATAAAAATAGTGATGCATGGTTTTAAAAATACAAAGATTAACGAAATTGTATCTAATATAGACCTCAGTTGATTTAAGTTGCTTATTATTGTCTAAAAAAAATCGAAATCTTAAAAATTCTCGTATATTGTAATATAGAATTAAAATCATTTTTATACAATTCTAAAGGCGAATATTGAATAATCATGATTAACAATTTATTCACACTAAGTCAATACACATACATACATACATACATATATATATATGCATGTATATAAAGAATTTTAAAAACATCTGGATGCCCAACGAACTAACTTTATTTTATTCCAATGATAAAATCTGAAAAGCATATTACACCGTTTTGATGTAAATATTGGCGTTAGATAAATATGTGTCATTACCTTTATTTACTAGCTTTACAACCACATTCAATATCCTTAAAAATTAAAAACTAACAAGCGATGTACCAGTATAAAGTTTTGCTTAAATTGTGATATCAATGACTGAAAACTATTCAAGATATTACAAGAAAGATACATGTCTTACATGCATTTGCTATATTGACGATTGTATTATAGCTGCAAATAATTTAAAAGATACACAATGTATTCCTTTATGTTTCAGCACGGTCTACAAAAGACCACAATTTAAGATTAATGTAGATAGAACGAAAATTTTATCGTAGTTATCTAATACATATAAACAAAATGATTTTTGCAATTAGATTCGGAGCTCATAGAACGGATTCAGTATTTTCCATATCGGCGAAGTATTTGTATTCAGTAAAAGTAGATGCGGAAATTAACCAACGTAAATCAGCCGCATTGTTCGAATGACTTTATAATAATAAACATTTGACCCTATTGACCACAAGATAGTTATATTTTGTTGGATGTTGGATGAGCATGTGAAGTAGCCTACTGAAAAGTATATGGTTAGGAAAACTATTTTAAGATAAATCAATGAAAGCAAGGCATCGTGCGAGATATAAAGATTAAACACCGGGACTATGAAACTGGAAAATAATTTAGAATAGCTGAGAAAAAACGAACTATACGGAAAAACTACGACGTCGTAGTTAATAGTTGAAGGAAGCGAACACGATTAAATCTTTGGAAAATTTTATTTTCTTTTCTTTCCTTATTCTTTCAATGTAACAAATTATGTTCACAGCAACCACCACCATTAATGAAATAATTTGCTCAATTACGCATGGGTATATGAACGTCAACTTATTTTATAACACATGAAAATAATTATTACAGTAAAAGTAGAGAGCATTATAAAAACGTAAAAAATTACCTCTTTCTGTTTCTACGTCAATAGCTATATGACGTTTTCGTTTAATGCCCGTGGAACTAGTGGACGAAGTTAAAGGAGGTGTAGGTGCAGGTGCAGGTGATGTAGATGCGGATACATTCGAAGATATCGTAACAGGCGTTGTCAATGTACTGGTACTAATGTAAGTGGAAGTAGAAGAAACGTTGATAGAGGATGATGTTGAGGCAATTACAATCGGTGACTTGGCAGCATTATGGTCACTAGTAATTGTTATCACTTCAGAACCCTGTGGTAACGAGCATGGGGTAGGAATATCTTTTTTTGGTGTACAAATCTCTTTATTTGTATCTGCGTCTAAGGTAACCGTGGATGACGGCAACGACGTAGAAGTATGTGATGGTGGTGGTTGTGATTGTACCTGCCCTGATATTTGCGATTGAAACTGCGACTGCAGTTGTGACTGTATCTGAGATTGCATTTGAGACTGCATCTGTGATTGTATCTGCGATTGTATTTGTGACGGTACTTGTGAAGGTATTTGAGACTGTATTTGTGAAGGTATTTGCGATTGTATTTGTGAAGGAATTTGCGATTGTATTTGAGGTGATATTTGTGAAATTAGTTGCGATTGTACTTGGGGCGATATTTGCGATTGTATTTGTGAAGACATTTGCGACAGTTGTGATGGTATTTGTGACAATTGTGATGGTATTTGTGATTGTACATGTGATATTTGCGATTGTATTTGTGATGATGAAGTAGGAATCGAAGATGTTGAAGATGGTAGAGATTGTAGATTGTAGGCAGAAAAATTTCGACTGGCTGGCCATTCACCCGTTTCAACACATTCTACTATATGCTGTACACGCATCAATATTGCTTGTTCCTGAAAAACATAGACATTATTTAAAGATTAATTAAGATGTTTTTATTTTTAAGCCAGCTTAAATATAATTAATCGTACAATTCACATACTCAGACAAATCTCAACAGAAAACAGATTCACTACAATTTATGCTTACTCCCAAACATGTAAATAATGTACCATGAGATTCACCGCTTACCAAGTTTTCACAAAATGTAGTGATTATTACTGCATTTTCAACAAGGTTAGCATTTTTTTCAAAGAAACTGCCAAATAATTCGTGTATACAGCAGTTTTAATAACAGAAGAATAAGAAAATGACAAAAATTTTCAACTAGTTATTCTTTATTCTCCATGGATGTCGCAATTTATTACTTTATGTTTTAAAAAATTCTCATAATTAAAGATTACCGCAAAGTTATATATATATATATAAATATTTAATTTCGTTCAATTTGTTTATTTCAAAGTGATTTTTGAACTAGTTCATTTTTTAAAATTGATTCTTAAAATATTCAACCTCCAAAGTATTTTATTTATTTCACTAAATTTATATTTCATCAATTATTTTTTTTTTTTTTTCAAATAGAAAATTATTACATACGTCCATACACCCCACGAAGCATTCGATAAAAACTGGATAGTCTAGATTATATAGCTAAGTTACCATCGTGGATTAATTTATATAAATAAGTGTAGATACGGTGTATTCGCCTATAAATGTATAACATACCTTCGGCCATTTTATTGGGTTTTGATAACTCTGAGCAATAAGCTGAGCGAATGACTTGTCGACGTACTGAAAAGGTTTATTTGTTTTATCGATAAAGCCAGAAGAGGACGATTGTTCATTACCACTATCAATGCCCCTATGAACAACTTCTAATTCAGGAAACATCGCTTTTAATCGATCTACGCTTTCAGTTGCAATACTAGACGTTCCGATATCGGTTGTTTTTGTAACGGTTAATTCATTGGTATTAACTATGGTATCATTATTAATGTTACCATTCGTCGCTTCTAAGTCCAACTTTTTTATTTCTAGAGTATCGGCATTATTTATTTTGAAATTATGTAGCGTGTTAGAGGGAACCTCGTCTTCAAGTTTTGTTTCAATGGATTCATCCACTTCCATACAAGACGATTCGAATTCTGTTTCTCCTTGTGTATCATCAAAGCTTTTCTTTTCTTCCTTATCGTCTATCCCTGGTTCATCCTCCATGTTCGCAACGGTATTGTCTTCTACAACCGTTTTAATGGACGACTGTTGTTCTTCTGCTTCGCACACAGCAGGTAAATCACATTTTGAAACGTTATCCGGATTATCATGATTACCGGTAGCAACATCAGCATCGGGTTCAAGCGAATCCATTTCAACGTCAGAATTGCCTCTTGCGTCGAAATTTTCACCTATCACGGTTGAATTATTGTCCTCCGAAAAAATATCAACAACAGTATCTTCAGTATCTTCTGCATTTACTGAATGCGCGTCAGTTACTTCATTCTGTACACTTCCACGGTTATTATCATTGTCTCCGAACAAACTATTAAGCTGTTCATTTGGAGTATCGGTATCGTTACCGTTAGACGTATTAACGTCTTTATTAGATGTTACGGTATTGTTCGTAATATCCCCAGTATCGTCTGTTACTTCGGTCTTAACGACAGAAATATCAACGTTTACGGACGTATCTTCTGGATAAGATTCTTTCTTAAGAGGCCCGTCAATTTTTTCAATTTGCAAAGTTCCCTCGCCTTTTTCTAACTTGACTAAAATCGGATTTTGATCTGCCTTTAATGCATCCTCGGGTTTTTCCATTTTCATCGAAGGGAAATCGTATTTTAAACCGCTATTATTCATTGCGGACATTACGTTTTTGTGCACTATATCTCTAAACGAAAGTTCTGGATCATTCAAAATGAAGAAATCTGTACGTCCGATACCGTGCCTGAAACGTTCAAACAATATATAAATAAAATGTAGTTCTTTTTATGCCTGTATTTTTATAATGCAGTTGTTAACAGTTCGAACATAAAAATCTATATTACGTTAAATTATATTTAAATAAAAATAAATTGTTTCTTAGTGAAACTTCAAAATATTTTATAAAATTAATTATCCGATACATATACCGAATACTTAACTTACTTAGCAACACCAATAAGTAAATCCTTATCATGTTTTCCTGGAATCCACCAATCTGGTACATCAGCAGAAAGTTGGCATAGTTTTAATCGTTCATCCAAAAATGGATGTGGTAAGATTACTTGTCTGATTTTATTTAATAAATTAATCCGATCCAAAGCTCTCCGGGCTCGTTCTTCATTTAGTATTTCAACAGGAAAATCAGCCGTTTCTGTATCACAAATTACATTATCTATCTATCTATATCTATATCTATCGATTTATATAAATATATAAACTTAAACGTTTTAAAGGATAAATCTACCTTTAAAGATTTAAACCATTACATTGGATACAAAGGTCACTCTAGTTATTAAACAAGAATGAATAGATTGTGTAGTAATAAATAATTAAAATTTCTACTGTATATACTCTCATTAAAACTTATAACTGCTAATATAGAAATTCAAACTTGCGAAACGAAATTATATTTTTTTATTTTAATTTCAGCATAAGTTTATTTATTAGAAATGTCTTAGATTAAGAGATTAAAACTATAAAGAAAATCAATACGACAATAATATAAAAATGTACATTATTATTCACATGATTAGAAACAAAAGTTAATTTATAAGAAAAGGGATATATAATGAAATTAACTTATTATACAGAAAAAACTTCGGAAGCGACCATAATAAGAATGATTAAAAAATATAATCGACATAAGAAAGTGAAGGTAAAAAAATGCGAGAATACATTGCAAGTAGAATAATGCGTATATTCTAAAAAAAGTTATTTTAAAGCATGTTTTTCCGAATCGCAATATGATAGATATGAGATTTACGAAATAAAAATTAAGTACCGTCTCCGTATCAGAGGTTGGCCACTACTTACCTATAGATATTTTTGTTATACAATGTACGTAGCTTACAAGGCGTTCGTAATATGACGTTAGCGTAGTTAAGACATACACACACCCGGAAGAACTGATTGTAATCTCTTTTGTTGTCGCGACACAATTACGCGTGTTTTTGTAGTGTACTACATTATTACTATCGCGCATATTGTGCGTGGTGGTTTGCCATTGCCTTCTACGCGATAATACTATTAGGATTATTTATATTTTCTGATGATAATTTTTGCGTTGCCGATCGTATTCGAACTCGATACCTTCCGTATGGACGCGTTTTAATCACTAATCCTGACGATTTTATTTACGAAATACGCAAGATAATAAACGATCTGATTATTCAAACAAATTTGTGATGTTCTGATAATTGATAGTACATAGAGTGCATGGTACAAAATAACTACCGGAACGGAAATTTGGAAAGAGATCACTCTTTAAGCAGGAACTAATGCCAGATTAACAACAACACTCATATTATGTAAATGTACAACTAGTTTAAATATTTAAATACAATGAAAGTTATCCGTTGGAATCAGATTGCATTAAGAACTTCTATCAAGGATTATTGACAAAAGTAATCGTAAAACAGTTGTGAATTTCGCTGTAACAATAGAGAAAAAACGAAGTAGTCAATGCGTATAAATGGAATTAAAGCACTTTCAACCAATACAACGGGGCAGGTGATTTATAGTAGTCGTTAAAAATGACTTATCCCACCTTCTGTCATGCTATTTTCAAGAGTCCGTTGACTTTTTTATTTAATGCACTATTCATCTATGTCTATTTTTTTTTTACCTATTTTTAATTAGTAATAATAGCGTTATTCATAAAGATTTGTAAAATTAAAATAATATAAATAATTTAACAAATGATATCGTAAAGAATAATATTTAAAATAAACCGTTTAAGATTTCTTAATAGATTAAAACGATAGTTTTCAATTGTTTGAATAATTTAATAACGATAATAAATACTATAATAACACGTCATGGATTAACATTATCATCAAAAATATATGCAACTCACCTTCGTCATCTTCCAGTTTCAACCCGCAAACCTTTTTGCACATGGCAATAAATGTCCTATAATATTCGGTCATAGTTTCATCGAATTTCTTTTCTAGTCTAGATATAGATCGAAATTTATTCCAATCATATTTATTTTTAGTCCTGCAATAAATGAATATGAAAAATATATAGCCAATATTGTAAATGAAATTACGTAAATATTGATAAATTATATTCTAAACTGAAAAAAAAAATCGGGATTTTCATATCCAGACTTCTGATTGTTATTAAATATGTTTTCAATATAAAAAAACAAATGGAATATTTATTTTCTCGATAAGGAACGGGTGCTTTTCAATGACATATTGAAAATGTAGTCATTTTTGTTACACGCATAAATGTATAATATAAAATATAGATATGTTAAGGAGCTTCGTTAACACAAAAAAAGTCTAAATAAACGCTCGAAAAAAAAATTAAACACAATACCTATCATATTCTATACCAAACGTGGACACCGTTCTATAAAAATCTTGTTCCTCTCGTCGAGACCATTTACGTTGATTAATTTCCATTTTTTGTCTTTCTCTTTCACGAACTATCTGTTCAATCTTTTCTTTTCGTTCAAATTTCTGCATACAAATGTGAAAAATTTTTTTTTCTTAACAACTCTGATTATCATCGATATAATATTTATGCATGATTACAGGTTAAATACAAACTGTTAATTGAAACAACAGTGTTCTTTGTATATTACCCGTACATATTTATTTATCATCGTTTACATTTTATATATGCATATATATATATTGCAACTTTGTGTAGTAGTCGAAGAATTTATGAAATCCACACAAAATCAATTTATGTACATATATATCATAATTTCACGCAGAAAGTTCGCGAAAATTGTTTAAAACAATCACAACAGTGTGCGTACACTGCAAGCGACTAAATTTCAAATCTAGTCCAAAGATTGCGAAAGCGGAAAGTAAATGTGATGAAAAAGGGAAATCTATTACATAAATGGTTTTCTCTTAATCCCTATATATATATATATATATATATATATATATATATATATATATATATATATATATATATATATATATATAAATAAAATGTTTTAGTCTTATTACATTAACATAGGTAGGTATTAAAGGTATGATTCATTTCAAAATAGGAAAATTTAACCATTTCACCACCAATGTCATGAATTAAATATGAATTAACATTTCTTTCTGCGAGAAGGTACGATTTGCTTTTTGATATATATTGAAAAATTTATATTTTCTGTACACATAGCACATTTCATCACATTCACTTATCAATGTAAAAATAACACATATTTTCATAAATCGTGAGCTACTTATGAAAAAAAGTATTATATTTTTTAATTAATCATAAATACTTCTACGCTATATTATTATTTTAAAAATTTAATACGTTGAATTGATTTTAATGAAAAGTTCATATTAGGAAAAATATTCTGAATAGATTAGGTTTCGGTGATATTAGTTGAAGATACGACCTTTACAAAAATATTGCAAAATTATATATAAGTATTAAAATCTATACATGCAAACAAGCTAAATATAAGTATTCGTATACATTAGTTTTCTAAGATTAAATCACTACATTCTCTACTTATTCCAGATTATGTAAAATTCCGTATTAGTCTTAAATTAGCAAAGAAGAATGTTTTAACATATACAAACCCAAAGATACATAGCAAGTTGATGCCAATCCCAACCAGAATGCGGTGTAATTAAGTTCGATACGTCAATAGGGATAGTATTTGTAGTACTTGTCCCGATTGATACGTGAGATGCCGAAGGTGTAGAATTTGCTAGTAGCCCGCTAGGCAGTATATCGGTTGTTCCCATATGCTATAAAAACAATAATAAACCCCGTTCCAAGCAAAATACGTATGTATGTATATATGTACACACACCACAGTATATATGTTTTAAAAAACACAAAATTAAAAAAATGCATTTTACAAAAAAAATCACAAGTAATCAGCAAAACATTTCTAACTACACGCCGCTGTATTAATATCCGAAACAAATATAAAAATATGAACTAGCTGGGACACTTATAAAAATATAAACATGCATATCAATACACATACATACACACACACACACACACATATATATATTGACGTATGGTCATATGTACTTTTACATCCGCATATAAATACAGGGTCGCATATATAGATACTTGCACACGATGCATAAATAACATGTGAATCGAAAAATCATTTGAAAAGCATTTTTTTTTTTTAATAAAATTGCTTACGCCGAAATGGCTTTAACACGCACATATATTTCAGAAAAAAAGTGAATAGAAGCAACACTTGACGATTAAATCGGAATAAATTACAATAATTGCGAAAAAGTAAAAAGCAATATTTACAATAATAAATAAGTTACAAACTTAACGCGATTATTAATTTTTATATGAATTATAGGATAGGCAATTAAAGGACCAAAGAATATGCAAAATTAGTTTCCAAATTTACGATATATTAAAAAATTAAAAATTATTGGAATGGACATTTTTTTTTTAAATTCTATAGTCGCAAGTTAAATAGGAAATTTTTAATACTAATTTTAATTCATACCAAATAAAGGAACATTTACGGTCGAGCTATTTTCAGGAAATCACGCGATACATATCTTTTGCAGAATCTAAGGGATCCGATAACATATTCAGGGATTTGATTATCGAACTTGAAAAATTTTAGTTTACACTTTCTGATATTTTAAACTTGTATCTATTAATTAAAATCATATCTGGTGTTTTCGGATTTTTACCAATTGAATTGGTATTTTATAAAATTGCATCCACAAATTTTATATACGAACTATTTACAGTATGATAAAATACGCATCTAAATTTCAGTCGGTATATGTATCAGAGATAATATGCGTTAATTGTATTTATTATTGAGTATCTGAACGGAAATTTATAAAATAAATTTAACAGTATAAAAGTAACACAAACACACGTGAAGTGGCTTTACTAAGTGCATAGTACTAAATTATTATTCTAAAACGTCAACATTATCTGATATTATTTTATTACACAATATTTTTTCCTCTGCTATGGTCTACACCTTAGTCTGGTCTAAGCCATCAGTAGATGTTATCATAAGTAAATTCAATTTAATCACTTATAGTCCCATCCACTGATGGTGTAGCTAATGACTGTTCACATAGACATTACACAGTATGATCGCAACGGGATATAAATTTGATTATTACTCCTTCATATAGCAATAAAACAAAAAAATACGATACGCTAAAAATGAGCGAATGAAAGAAAAATGTCGATAATCACAGCACTTTATCGGAAAATCAATTAAAAATAAATGTCGAAGAAAAATTAAAAGTATACGAACAATATATAAAGATGATTAATAATAGGAGATTACAGATGTCAATAGAAATAAAGCTAGAAATTATGAAAATGTAGGTAATACAGGCAATAGAATTAACAAAATCAAGGAAGTCACAGAACCTGATGGCATACCAATTGATAACGTAAAACTGTCAGGCGGTGAAAATCTATGAAGACGAACGGTTATTTATAATATATATAGTACAGGCGAAATACCACGAGTGTCGAAAATCAACATATAACGCTAATCAAAAAGATACAAGAAAATACATGCGAAGATTATAGGATGAATCAGCATGATAAGCCACTTACTTAAATTGTTGCTTCGAATAGTATATTCTGAAATACAACGCATATGTGAACGCGACATGGACGATTAATTTCAAATAATGATCTAATACTAAGGAAATACTAGTACCGATAAACGTCGCGTTACAAGAAAATGATACGATCAACAAAAAGAGATTTTTATTTGCGCTCTCGATTGTAATAAAGCTAAACAGGTGGTTTAAATTTAAAGTTACTTTTGAACAACAATTATTTATTTCTTTGTTTTAAAACATTTCAAACAAAATATAAGCGCTCATTGTTATAAATTGGGTTAATTTATCATTATCATGCTTACGTACATAGTTTTAGAGCATATTTAATTCAAAAAGAAAATAATTTTTCAATAAATATTTCTAATTCGCAAATATAATTTATTTTCCCCTAAACGTCATTATTACTAGGAAATAATACAAAAAATAAAATAAAGAAGCTACTTTAAAAAAAAAAAAAAGTATACAACGATTTGAAAGTAAAAGTAATTTTGAACCGGTTTCATTAGAAATTCAAGATCGGCTTCTACTTGACAATAATTAACTTTTGGTAAAAGGTAGCTTCAATTTTTCACATATAAACATATATAGTACGAACACGTAAATCATGCATAAACGTAATAAAAAATATGAATTATGTTTATAGTCAGAAAATAAATATAATCGCAATTAGTACACCGTAATTTATATATTCATACTCGTCCTATAGACGACAGAAAAAAAAATTAAAATTAAAAACGAAAAATACCCATGCATTTTACTACAACTACAAAACTACTAAGACTGCTCTACTGAAGAAATATATATGTACGCAATAGATAGAATTGTGTTCTAAAAAAAAAAAAAAGTGCGAAAACAACAGTCTCACCTTGGCTTTTTGAGCAAGTTTCATTTCTTCTTTTTTGAAATTTCTTTGATAAGAAGTGATAACCCTTCGTAAACGGTTATTAAGGTCGCCCATTGATGGCCAAGGCGATTTATTCATATCTTCCTCTATTCCAGCCGGAGTTGTAGAGCGTCCATCTTCGATAATTGTCATCGGAGTTGACGGCTGCGATGGAAACTCTTCCGATAATGTAGGAGGCTCGGAACCTCCGTCGTCGCCATCACTAAATTTAGCCATTTCTTTTTCTTCGCTAAAATCATACGCATGAAAGAAAGAAGTCAGAATACAAATGTGTAATTTTCTTTTATCGTTAAAAAATATTACGCGAACAGTTGCAACATTTGCAAATCCACACATATAAAAACAATGTGAAAAGTTATTTGTCAATCGTAAAAATATTGTAAAACATATATATATCTAAGCGAAATGTTTTAATACAAAGTTATTTTGTAGTTTCTAATACTTAGTATAAAATTTTAAAAATTTACTGTTTATTAAATAGTATGACGCAATGATACAAAATGCGCATAGCTTATAAAACATCGATTTTAAAATCATTCTTTTCTGGTTACATCGTTTATATAATTATAAATTATCATATATGACAATCTGTTACGAAAAAGTAAAACAATTTAGAACCCCTAGAAGGGGTGAATGCGTAATTAAAATTTAAAAATATATAATTACATATAACCCGTCAATTATTTATAACAATAATACATTATTTAAAAAATATATAGTGTATTGCATTTTTTTTTAATATTTAATAATTCACTGCACACAAAGTTTAAGAAATTAATATTTCCGCGTTTTTATTTTAAAATAATCGTTAATTATAAAAATTAAAACTAATATATTTAAACGTTTTCCGTTTGTTTTAGTCATCGTCATTACATTTATATTTTTGCAAATTTTGTGTATGTTATGCTGATCAATTTTGATGCATTTAATTCTCTTAATTCATAACGAATTATGAAGTTATACTTAAAGAAATTAGTTAAAAGTTTTATTGCTTTCATAATTGTACATATAAACAAGATTGTTACATCTAACATTGTCGTAATTAAAATAAATACTGATTACGCCATTGTTAACATAAAATTTCGAGATGGTGTAATGTAATTATTAAATGTGTATATTTCAATAGCAATGTGGAATGTATTAAATTTTAAAACGAAATTACTTTAAAACAAATAATATTTACGAATATGAAGCTATTTATTACAATATAACACGAAAATTATTTTAAAACGATCTACTTCTACGATGGATATCACCATTGTTAACAAGTTTACGTATAATATTATTAGGCATATTAAAAAAAAAGAAGCACCGTAATGTTAACCAACGATGGAAAACTGTAAAACAAAAATGAGAAAACAACATGCAATTACTTACAGTATAGGCGGTGGATTAGGGCCACAGCGTGCGAGGAAGCATAAAGCGGGGTCACACCTCATCTGAGAGTAAGCCTCATAACCATGCTTGTAAGTTCCAACTATGAGAGATCTGTCGGCATCTTTATCCCACCAAGAAGTAGGGGCTTGATCGCAATGGGGCGGATTTATCGGCAGGGCACTGTGAACCACACATGCGCCAAACGAATTGATTTTTATTTCAATATTACACGCTACTAACTCTACAACTAATTACACTAATACTTTATGTTAATTATATTAAAATGGAAAATACACTAAGAAAACAGTTATTAGTGAAATATAAACATTAATATATATGGTATGTATGATAGATGATACCTTCCAGCTAAAAAAAAACAAAACAAAACCAAGTTAATTCTTCAAAAATATCATCTATTTAGAGTTAATTCTTCAAAAATATCATCTATTTAGAGTTAATTCTTCAAAAATATCATCTATTTAGAGTTAATTCTTCAAAAATATCATCTATTTAGAGTTAATTCTTCAAAAATATCATCTATTTAGTACAAAATAATGATTTGTGTCATCGAACAAAAAATCACGTTCTTCGCCAACATAATTAATTAAAAAAAAAAAACACGTTGAAATCTTATCATATGTATTATTTTTATTATTACTACTACGAATAATCAACACTTAGCGAAAAATATTTTGATTTACATAGCCACGGAGTAAGATGAAAAAATATATGCTAGAACAGCAGTAAAATGATTCAAGGGACCTAGAAGAATCTCCGATGGTTCAAAAATTGTTATAAGTAAACATAAACTAATACAATTCGTTATTTTGTCATTTAAAAAAGAAAGAAGTATATTACATACCGAATTTTATCGTATATATGCGGGAACAAAATGATTTATAGTTAAATCTAATAATTTTATCTCACTATTTTTATCTTTCTAATGTATTTTATTAAGCCCAATAGTAGTACAATCTACACACAAGTCTCAAAAATTACACGCTTTCTCTCGGACTATACTCAATAGAGTTGGTAAAAATAAATTTTAAATTATTGCGAAGCATATATTGTTACATACTCTCATAACTTTCATGCAATTAATAGTGACAAAAAAAAAATAAAAATAAAAAATGGATTAACCAAAAACAAAAACCTAAATGTTCTTTTCAAATCTATTATTATAGTATATGAAACAATTATGTCTAAATCATCTACTTTTTAATATCAAATATGTATAATAGATGGATGTTAAATTTCTATAAAATGAACAGATTTTCAGGTTAATACTTTTATCATATTACCAGCATTCATCGCTACAATTTTTTTATTCTTACTCGTAAAATTACACCAGTGAAAGTTTCGGAAATGTAGACTGATTCGTCGACGTTACAGATTTTTATCTAACTATAGAATTTCACACTTTAAAAATACTACGAAATATATTTACTTAATCTAATTACAATAATTCCACATTTTACAAATTACCCCCTATTTTTATTTGGGGCGAATAAACTCTATAATTTTAGTGTCGATAACGTATAAAATTGTAATTTCTTGTTAACGACGTTTATTAATGAGTTTTACTGTATCGATGTTACATCAAAAATTTATTTCTTTATTTGAAAACTAAACATGTTTTACGCGAATAATTATAACAAGCCGAAAAAATTTATTCCATAATCGTTGAATAAATTTATCGAAAAATTTAATAATAATGAACAAAGAAATGAGCGGCGTATCAAAAGAGCGCATGGATTTTCAAATAAATTAACGATGATACATTAAAAAATAAAAATAAAGCCGATGAAAAATTAAAATTAGCATGCATTTTATAATTACGTGTAATTTCGTAAAAGTTTAAAAATGAATAGTGTAATAAGTACACACGTTTATTTACAATAATAGCGCGACTATGTACTATTTCAGTTTCAACATTTTTCGAAAATTTCAATGGAGATAATAAGATTTTATATTTTTACAAAAATCACAAATTCGTCAAACTTGAAAAAATCAGATAAAAATTTATCAGTACAAGTAAAAAAATTATTTATCACATTCCTTATTAACTTTCAAAGTTAAAAATTTGAAGTGAAATATTTGGATTAGATTGATTTTTTAAAAAATTCATAGCATGAAATTTGTTCAAACGATCGCCGAATGAAATAAATAATAAGAAAACTATGGATTTTTAAAATACAAAATAAGGTATAAACAAAGTTGAAAGGGTTATTTTGAGGCGTTATTGTTTGCGCAATTGTTAATAAACACGTGAACAATAAACCAAACAAAAATCGAGGCAAACGGAGCGAATAAATATAAAAATGATGAATACAATGATCGAGACTTTGAATTAATCAGTAATAGCTAGGTTTTGTTTGAAAAAAGGCAAAAAGAAACTAATAACAAAAGAAAAGGCGCGATAAAAAAAAAAGATAAACGTATAGTAAAATGTACCTGGCAGGATGACCTTCGTGAATTTGTTGGGCACAATCGCCAATAATACCGTGCTTCAAATAATCCAGCATTCTAATTCTCAGCAGTACCCTTTAAAACGAAATCAAATCACACGATACAATAAAAATAAAATTATTATTATTTCATAAAAAATTATAATTAAAAAAAGAAAATCATACTTATTGGCGTGACGACTTAAATGTTTACGGTAATTGCTTTCTAAGAAAATATCACAATCGTATTTTTCGTTTCTACTCCAATGTTCCGTTTCTTCGGGCTGGCCATTATCTTGAATTTTACTGTCTTTTCTAAGTTTTTTACTCCGTTTTCTAGACATGTACGCTAAAATAATAAATACACATCTTTTTAAATACCATGTGTACTACACTGAAATATTTCCCAATCATAACTTAAGAAATCATTACTACATTTATACAATTTACGATTTACTTATCGTGCAGATAAGCACAAGATATGAAATCTAAATTACAAAGTTTTGTTTCAAACTCAGATATAAACGTATATTATAACAAATCCATATATGAATATACCGTCGTTATAATTATCTTTCGGCGGTCCCGCACAGTCTGAAGGTACGTCATCGGGTGTTATTATTTCCCACACGAATACTCTAGTTTTTTCATCGCCTTTGAAAAATTTCAGACAGTATAGCAACTGAAAAATAAAATATAATCGACATTAATTCCCACAATATTTAACGTATTTTCTATCCTTCATTTGATATAATGAACGCACATAATAATGCACATTTGCCCACTTTGCAACATAAATTATTGTCCATACGCATTCCAGAACATTGTTATTGGTCGACTGTTTTTACAACGTTATATTCTAATAAGTGCACTGTCGACTAGTTATCAACGAGTGGTATACAGGGGTTTACATCAGGTTTCTTCTATTAGTCCGATCGTTTTTAATATATTCCAGACCTAGCACACGTTCCTTTTTATTCTAAAACTCTCTTCTATGTTGACGATATTGCGGTATTTTTATTTCCAATACAACATTAATATTGATATAGCATTAATTGAACGAGTACTTTGTAAATGTATGGCGGTGGTTTTTACATACAGGCATTACACTGCCAATAACTTCTCTATTACGGAAAATGATGTTATTCCCTTTTGCAAAACAGTTGGTAGTTAGGCATTACTTTGGATATGTTTTGGATATGTGTTTAACATGACGGCCACATATTGATAGTCTCCTAACAACTATTAATCGAGTAGCTAACATTTTGCGTAATCTATACAATACTCGTTAGAGTTGTGATCCTTTCATACTTTTAACCTTTTATAGATTATGAATTCGGTCTAAAATGGAGAATGGTTGATGTTTTATGGATCGGCATCTGAATCGTTATTAAATAAACGTTATTATCACTGAAAATTTTCGTACGTACACCCTTATTTATACAGATGCACCGAAGTCGGCTCGGAGAACTGTATTAGCAGTTTACATCCCATCTCTTAATAATAGCGGGACATAAAAATTATCCGATCTTTGTTCCGCATTTATCGCTGAATGTGTGACAGTATTTCTTTCTTTATCTTTTCTTAATTGATACGAAGCTTCCAGGTAATTATCTCATTATCGCCGAATCACAAAGCATTTTGAACGATATTGAAAACAAAGGGAAGGCGTCAGATTCGCTGATTTTATTCATCATGTTGAAACTTTATCATCTGGAAAACTTGAGTATATTTGTGGCTTTCTTGTAAGTACCGGGTCATCGAGAAATTCCTGACAGTGAAATTGTAGACTCATTAGCTAAAGGTTGGTCTTCTAGTGGTGTGATATTCTCTTCAGTTTCATCACTTGATATCATACATTTTATATAGTCGGAAACATAAGAAACTCTGGGAATAGACGTATGTGGAGTGTATACAGCAGTCGACTCTTACTAGGTGCTATCAATTGCAACTGTCTCTTCTTAGATTTACATGGTCCTACTTTTTTAAAAACATCAAGCGGAAAGGAATTGTACTAATCAGTAGATTGCGATTCGGAGATTACTTGTTGCCGGATCGCCTGTTCTGTATGCAGTTTACAGAAACTCCTTACTATACTTGCAAACCTGATCACGTGTTTCTCCAACGCTCTTCTTTAATAATATACCTTAAATTACTGCGCTCAACATATAACGACGGTCCTCCGTACAATGTGTCGTCTCTTCTTCATCTTGATAATTTACATTTATTTCCAGACGTAGCGATATTTCTAGAAAAGGTATCCTCGTTTATAGAAATATGAGTTAGAACGTAGTATCATGTTGGGTTGGAAGACATCCCCACTAAAAATATATATATATTTTTTTTTTTGCAGAAATCTATAAAACAGAAGCTAATTATATTTAAGACATCTTCGAAGTCGCGATTTATACTGTAATCAATATACCGACGTTTCAAAATCGGTTAGGCAATATTTATTTTTAATATGCTGATCTATTTTCCAGAAATTATTATTTTTAAAATTAAAGTTCCATCTGTATAAACGCCTCTAGATATGTCTACTATTAGCCAAATGTAGTAAAAACTGTTTGTTTTATTTTTATTGTACATTTCGTCATTGATACCATTTTTAACATTACTATTTTCAGTCGAAAGTGTTCAAAGATACATTAATTAATTATTTTTCGTTTCGTCCCTGTCTTGTTAACACACACATACACACACACATAAAGGCGCACATTCATATACATTATTTTAAAATACTAACAATTATGCGCGCACAATCTTCTACATCACTTTCTTTCCATCCGTCTCGAAATTGATTATGAACAATTATT
This sequence comes from Coronaproctus castanopsis, assembly GCA_032883995.1. Classification (NCBI taxonomy): domain Eukaryota; kingdom Metazoa; phylum Arthropoda; class Insecta; order Hemiptera; family Monophlebidae; genus Coronaproctus; species Coronaproctus castanopsis. The sequence goes on along the minus strand of CM065053.1, from coordinate 159,260,000 downwards.
TCTTTCCAACGATTCCATCTAAACATTTAAAAAAAATAAACACACAAAGCTTTAGAACCGAATTTTTAAATTTTTCGTTAATTATTGGGACTTGTTATTATTAATTACATGCTATGAGCGCGTGTATAACTGAATAATTACCCGAATGTAAGCAAGCCACGTTCAACTTTGAAACATTCACTTCTGGTCCAACAACCGTATAAAACTTCACCTTCTTTAGGTACATAATCATCCATGATATATTTTGATTTAAGTTTTTTTATTTTATTTTTAGATCTTCTTCCTGTAAACATTATATATATATATATATATATATATATATATATATATATATATATATATATATATATATATATATATGTATATAAAAATTCAATCGATGTAAATTACAATTATTTTCGAAATTTTATTTAGTTTTACTTTCGACGTATAACGGATACGTCGAAAGTAAAACTGATAATTAACAATTAATAAATTCGACATTTATTTACTCGTAAAAGATAAGTATTTTAACCCTCGAAAATTATATAGTTATTCGTGATGGCTATTTTATTTTTTTAACGTAAAATTAAGTAAACATGAACTACATAAAACGATTACGCTACAAAGTAAAATGCGTAAAACCACGTTTTCTTCAAAAAAATAAAATGATTACCTAAGTATTTCATATCCTTCGTCTATGTATTCACGTATTTAGCGAGCACGAGTAACATCCTCAGAAGAGACATAAGTATATACTATACAAATTTATATTTATTGTATCATAATCTCATACCTCATTCGCTACTAAACCTTTTTATTTTCTATTTATTTCTACTTCGCTACTTTTTAGATAATTAATTATGTAAAATGTTTTTTTTTAATTATATAAAATTTATAATCATTCAAGCAACTCATAATTCATGACATTTATTTATGCGTTTTGATAGCTTCATTTAAAAATCAATATAAATTCTCGCCAAGAAATTTGAATCAGCTGAGTTAGCTGTTTTTCGAATACTATGGAGTAATTTCAAACGAGAAAGTGGAAAAATTTACTCGTCAAGTATGACAGCGGTGTATATCACATTTTTATAAATACACATACGTCATGAACCAGTAATAAATAAAATATTGGCTAAACTTATCAGGTTGTTACCTTGAAATGGTCTTATAATCTCATTTCATAATTCGACATTTTATTTTAATTTTATTGTAACTTGTAAAATCAGCTACAATATTACTAAATTAAGTGAAAATATATCTATAAATAACGTGTCACAAAATTTAACGAAAATATTTATAAAATTGTGCATTTTCGTCGGTATCATTATTCCTTTCAATTATAAGTGATAAATATAAAAAATTACTACACGTTTACATTTCAATATTTTAACGAATATTACCTCTGCCACGTCCGACACCAATTGCAGTATCTTCATCGGTATCAACCGAAGAAGTTTCCAGATCTGACATGTCAACAACCGCTTCGTCATGACCATAACGTTTTATTTGTGTCCTCCTACGAGGTTCGGAAATTACTAATTCGTTCTGTAAAATTATTACAATCAAAAACGTAATTATATGCATATGTATATCGTATTTCAAGAAATCATTTCTTCATTAGGTTTAGAAAAAATTTATACCATATCGTCTCTTTCAGCAGTGTCAATTTCAGCCTTTTTTGCCCATTTTTTCCAAAAATCTGGATCGTCGATATCAATATCCTGACGTATTCCGCTCGATGCAAAACTAGCTTTTGAAAACGTAGATCCTTTTTCGCTTTCCAAAGTGATAACCTGAGTTCGTCGTTCGAGAATCTGATCTATATCTTCTTCACAGAACTTATCACCAGCATTGTCTTCTTCCATGATAGCTCCATAAGCACCTGTTAGATAATTATTATGTTAATCGTAAGTAAAAATAAACTAGTAATTTTTATTATATACATTTGCAAAAACGAACGTATACACGTTACCTTTTTTCAGTAAGTCTTCAATTTCCTTTTTAGTTAATTGCTTATTATTTAAATCCTTTCCTTGGGCTGTATTCATGCTTTGTAAAATTGCTTTATCTAAACCTAGCTTTAACGATGCTTTGTCGAACATTTCTCTTTCGTAAGTGTTACGACATAATAAACGGTAAACTTTTACCATTTTTTGTTGTCCAATGCGATGACATCTTGCCTGAGCCTATATGTAAGAAAAAGATATGATATGACAAATGTGATATCAGGATAGTATCAAAAGTTATTATCGAACAAATTATAATAACATTTGCAAAAACTAAAGTTATGATATCTTCAGAAAATGGAAATCAATGATTAAATATTGTCTTAAAAAAAATTACGAAAGTTATGTCGTTATAAAAGCACGAGCATGCTCCCGTAGAAGGATTTAATGTGCTATATGTTACTCACCCCAACAGCAAGGTTGAGGAGAGAAGGAAGAAGTTATATATATATATGAATTGACTGGTTATATATACACACATATAAATATAAGCACTTCTATAGTAGAATAAGAGAACAATGTACTTAATGGAAAGGATCCTTTTTTTGATTTTAATTTTTACTACTTTATATTATTTTGTGATTGTTAATCACTGTGTAATGAAACTTTGCCGAAAAAGTCAACTATATCATAATTAATAATCATTACATAATGTAAAGTAAATTTTAAAAAAAAATTAATAGAGACTAATGACTGAAAAAAGGAAGCTATATTTTCAGTTCATTTAATAGAATAGTTAATAACAAAATTTTCATATTAGCGATATAACATTATATTTCAGGATGTACGCGATAGAAAATGAGTAGAACACAACGTTATTTACTAAATTTATTTTAAAAATAAATAAAAGATAAATAGAAACACTTTTTAGACATCAAAATTTGTTTTTATAAGCAATGTTAATATTGCATAAAAAGAGTTTTTATTTATTTTTGTTTTGATATGTATTACAAAGCAAGTACTGCAGACATACGATGTAATAAAAAAAAAAGGTGCTTCCTACTATCAAATATAATTGATTAAAGTATATGATCTTCATAATCTAACCTGTAAATCATTCTGGGGATTCCAATCGCTATCGTAAATGATAACAGTATCTGCAGCTGTTAAATTAATACCTAAACCTCCGGCTTTAGTACATAATAAAAATACAAATCTATCCGAATCCGGTTTACAAAATCTATCGATAGCGGCCTGTCTTAAATTACCACGAATTCGGCCATCTAATCTCTCGAACGGGTATCTGAAAAATGAATGGATACAGTTATGTAAATTGAAATTTAATTCGTTTAATATATCAATCGTAAATATTGTAAATTTAATAAATAAAGTTTTTAATTCTTTTTTTCAATTTTAAAAGCTTAAATTATCAATTAGAATTTAAAGAATGTATTTTGAAAGAACAATAGAGATTAAACTGATACTGAATAAGTAGGCAAACTTTTAGGAAAATACCGTGTTTATATATATATATATATATATATATATATATATATATATATATATATACAAAATAGCGTATTAATTAATAGATGTATAAAAAATAACGTACTTTCTGTAAACTAAATAGTCTTCTATAATATCCAAGCACCGAACCATCTGACTGAAGATAAGAACTCGATGTCCGTTACTTTTTAGTTTCGGTAACAACTTATCTATAAGAACCATTTTACCGGAAGACTGGATAAGTGCTTTGTAGTAAGCATCTGGATCTTCACCTTGGGAAATTCGGTAGTCGTGTTGGATCTGGTCTTCAGCGCCTGCGACAAAAAATAAATTTATTATCGTATTTCTAAAGTCAATATATTATTTTAACATGCAAATTATTTTGTAATATAATCTTAATTGTTTTCGATATTCATAACAACTATTGAAAAATTAGCTTTAATTTAACAATAAATTAAACACATACACCAATATTAAGTAATATCTATTGTTTAAGAATGTATTATAAAAATATGATTTTTATTGTTAGAATATCCTAAGAGTATACAATTTAAGATGTTTTCTTTTTTTTTTTTGGACACATAAAAATTCTTATATAATATAAGAACATTACAGAACCAAAAATTCATAAATATGTGTTTCAGATAGTTCGCTTTCCAAATTTTCATATTTTAAATAAATTCTGAAACAAAAGGCGACATTGTATATATGATCCAAAATATCGCAAATAACAAAATTTTAAAACCGTTTATCAGAATTTTACAATTTCAATTATACTCCTAATCAATCATTAATCCATTTTTTACAATATCTTTGATCCAAAATTTATATACCATTTAGTAAGTACGGATGAATGCAACATTTGCGTAATTCCATCATTGTATTCATCAGATTCGGTATGTTTGCCGATGTTGTTCCTTTAGATAAAAATGTGAAGTTATGTTCCAAGATACCTCGATAATATTTCTTTTGTATATTTGTCAATTCCACCTAAAATTATGCCGATATTTAGTTCGGAACGTTAAAAAAAAATTTGCTCAAATTCAGACGGAATCATCATATTTAGAAATTAAACAATTAAAAGTGTGTACAAATAGGTTAAAGATTGTAAAACAAATATTAAAAATCTGATATAACTCAATGAAAAGTATGCATTTAAAAAGATGCGGATTTTGATAATATTCGTCAACATTTCTACCATATTATGATACATCAGTATATTATTCGTTATTCGTCATTTGGGCACGAGATTTTAAAGAATGAGAATATTTTTATTAATAATTTAATTACGTTGTTTATGTGTCAAAAACTAAACCCATATTCTTCACTGGCACACATATTACACAGATAACACACACCTACAGTTATGGGTACAATTTTAATGACAAAGTATTTTAAAAATCGATTGTCTTTAAAAAAAAACGAGTAAAATCTGAATTCATAGTTGTAGTACTATCATTTAAGTAAGTATCGCTTGTACTAATCTAATTTAAAATAACACTAATGAAACCTGATACGTTCAATTATCAGTCAGTTATTAAAAGTAAATAATTTACAAAATTAGATAGTTATTAATACATTCGTTGCTTTCAAATAAAAAAATTTAAAAATTAATATTTTAAGAAAACTATTGATATAGAAATTTTGAATGTCAAACAGATTCGTTTATCGTACTTCAACAACAGTTTCTTCTTTCGGCGCTATAGACTTTTCAACATCTTCTTTCAATCTGCGCAACATCATCGGCTTCAGTAATACTTGTAGTTTTTGAACTTCTGCGTCAGATTTTAATGCGCCAAATTCTTGCATAAATGCTTCGCTACTATTGAACTGATTAGGCTCTAAGAAATTCAACAGCGAAAATAGTTCGCTAACGTTGTTTTGCAAAGGTGTACCTGACAACAATAATCTATGTTCCTAAAAGAATAATAAATAACATTAAGTTTTTGGTACGTTGTCAAATAAAGCATTTAAAACCATTACAACAATGACATTAAATTAAAACTTTTTAACGTTTAACTTTTTTTTTTCACGTTTACTTAAAAACGACTGAAGTGGAGAAACAAATTAAAACGAACACTAGAGAAAAATAACACTACTAATAATAATTATATAAATAAATTTACCAAATTTAACAATCTAAGTCCCTCTAACAATTTACAATTTCTATTTTTCAATCTATGAGCTTCGTCTATTACACATAATCTCCAAGCGAATTCGCGTAATTCCAAACAATCCGATATGATGATTTCGAATGTAGTAATCAGTACGTTGAACTTATTGAAGTCCTTAATGACGCCTTTTTCATTTCGGTAATACAGTTCGTATTCCTGAACCATATTACGACTCGCGGACCTAACGAATTAAAAATTATATTTTACTTTTGTTAAGCTATTTAATCTATCGGGGAAACAATACTTCCTGAAAAATTATATACACCGCACGTAATATATAAGTGTAAATAATAAATGAAAAAATTATATATATTATTCAATTTAACATACATATAATAAATAATTTGAAAAATTGTATATATAAATCGAGCACATGAACATATAAAACATCTGAAAATGATAGGACTGAAATAATGCACGTGTTAATAAAAGTGTCAAAAACTAAATGTGAAATTACACAATAAATTTGTAACACAATGATGTGAAATATACAAGCACACTTATCTCACAAGTTATAAACAAAAAAAAAAAAACACACAAAACAATATGCATGTTTTTCATTTACTTTTTGAAAGCATAAGGACAAAATCATCCGATTTAGTAAAATGGTAAATACTATTAAAACAAAAATGTCAGAAAATAATGCAAGAGAACATTCAACGTGATTTTAATAAGCATTTCATCTGTTAAAATGACATATTTCAAATTATGAAATTTTTAGACAGAATTTTATGATTATTAAACGAAGAGTATGTAATATGAAAAGTACAAGGAAATGTCAAGACTGTATGTTTATTTGAAGGAAAACCAAATATGGTTTAAGATATGCTAATAAGATGAGTTCGATGAACTCGAAAAGCGGTATTATATACTTGATACACGTGACAGAAGAAAAATAAAAATGTTTATAAAAGAGCTACAATAAAAGTTTTTAAATTCAATCATAAAAAGTTTATAAGGAATAATAAATGGTTCTGATATTCAAAAACCGCATTTTAAAATATTTCAAAAACAAAAATGGCGCATTTTTTTTTTATTATTGAAAGATAATATATATAAGGCTGAATGTTAACAAAGGACAATATTTTTTAATATATAAAAAGGTTCCAGATGTAATGACTGAGGGAAGTATTACGCATACTTTCGAGAAAACGAAAGTTATAAAGTGATAAACACGACGATTAAGGATTAAATTGTGAACTCGAAAATTTCAGACCACACACTTTTATGTAAATAAAGGTAAAGGGAAACAGATGATAACAACAAATAAGTACGAATAATAAAAAATGAACACGAACAAGCGGAACAGCACACATCGGTTTCTAAAACCATAATACATAGGAACAATATGACGATACTAAATGTAAGCATATATTATGTATATATCCTACAAACTTCTATATAATTACTACGAAATGGAATTATACAATATGGCGTACTCGAGTACACGTGAACAGTACCTAGTAAATTATCGCCCAAGTATACATAAAGTTGGAAATATTATAGTTAACGTATTGCTTATGATCAATAATTACTTTTAAATTATGTGAATATTAGATTATGTTCAAAAAAAAGTCACCAATTCTTTGTACTTACATCGAGATTTTTGTAACAAGGAAAAAAAAACAGCGCATCATTTAATTTTCAATAGTTTAACAGACATATATATTTGTGTTCTATACTATTTTTTTTTTTTAAATGGGCTTCTATACAGTTTACCCATATCTCTATATTTAGGAGATTATAAGTGTAAAATATGAATATAACCGTTGAGGTAACCAAAAATGATTTGCCAAATTGTTGCAAGCATACATCGTAATGTTTTCTGCGAAAGATAAAATTTTCACTGTATCTGGAAGGGGCATAATAAGTTTAAATAATATGTTGAATAAAACCGGGCTGAGAACCGCCCCTTGGTGCATACCTAATTAGATCATGCGAGTTGTTGGTTCCATATTTTTTTAGAATGAAAGGAAGTAAGCTGTCGTTTGGTAAAGAGATTACACAATGCTTCTTTGAATGGGGATAGGACATTCAAGTTCATAAGACTCGTATAAGATTATGATCAAAAGCTTTATTTATGCCTAAAAAACAAATTATTAAATAATTCTTAGAAATGAAATATTTATAGACATTACTCACTAAATGCGTTACGTAATTCAAAGAGCTGGGGTTACTAGGGAAGCCATAAATTCATTAACAGACATTAAAATGAATAAACATCAGAAACTTACGATCCGTGATATACGACAACATTCAAATCTGTCCAAGCTTCAAACTCACGCTGCCAATTTGGTATAGTTGATAACGGAGCTATTACCAAAAATGGGCCGCGTATACCGTATTCGTAAACAGCATTTATGAAAGCTATAGATTGAATTGTTTTACCAAGACCCATTTCATCAGCTAATATACAATTCCGTCTATATAATGAAAAATGTACATTTTAAAATAATCGTATAAATATATATCGTAAGATTTGTGAAACGTGACATAATTAAAGAATATTGATTCGGTCGTATTCTAAATCTGTACTCAAACGTAGTGTGAAAAAACATTATAACCGAAATTTTGTATATAGCTACAATTGCTAAAAAAATAAAAGAAAACATTAACAAATCTGAATATCATAAAATTAAATTTGCATGTTAACTTGTAAATAAATCTCGAAAAACTCAAATATATTTACTTTTTTTATCACCTACGTAGGTGAATGACTTATGTTAAGTATTAAATTTAAATCAATCCTAGGAATAACAGGGCATCGTCGTCAAATCTTTCACGACAATAATTTTAAAATATATATGCCGAAAATGTAATTTTCATAATACATAAAATTATTCTCGTATATTATAACTTAACACGTGTTAGTATAAAAATATATTTGTTTTTAATCCTTGACAATCAAAATTATGACATAAACTTCTGCAGTGTTGATCGTTATATAAATAATAACATATCTATTTTGAAAAGTGTGGAATGTAACGATTTTTAAAAACAAAGAACAAAAAGATAAAACCACTAAACGCTTTTTTGAATAAAAAAACACAAAACTTTTCGGCTATTAAGCCATAATCAAGTGAACATACAAATAAAATATAAAAATGTATACAATTATATATATATATATATATATATATATATATATATATATATATATATATATATATATATATAATGTAAAAATACTAATTTAGATATATCATTTACAAAAATTAGCAAAATAAAAAATAGTATTTATAAAATAATTTGATAGTGAATGTAGTATACAACACAATCAAGTTGTTGTTTACCACGTTCATTATCAGATTATTTCATAAATACTATTTTTCATTTTGATAATGTTTGTAAATTATGTGTCTAAATTAGTATTTTTACATATTATATATATTTGTATGTTCAGTTTATAATGGCTTTTGTGATTTTTTATTTAAAATGTATTTAGTGATTTTAACTCCTTCTTGTTGTTTATTTTTACAATATCTATAATCCTATAAATTTATAAAATAGATCCAGAATGTGATAACGAAATGTTATATTTGTAAAATATTAAGTTAAATTTATAAAACATTTTCACGCTTAGAAGCGTACGGTATTAGAAAGAAAAAAAAGACGATAACGTACTAATATTTTTAACTTACCCATTATACCAGGAAAACAGTAACCAGTTTAATCCTTCCAGCTGATATTCCCTCAAACGATTGTCGTTTTTAAATACTGGTGACTCTTCCAACTTCATCCATTGACTAGCCTGCGGTTTCTTTTTCAACTATCCCGTCAAAAATGTACATGTTAAAATCGGTGTTACTCAATTTTGAAAATAATAATTTAGATTAAACGTTGACTAATTGCTTCAGCTATACTGTCAGAGCATAATTTAACGCATAGAAAGGTAATCTTTCTCGGTATTAGCATGGCTAGGTCATCATTCAGTATAACAATACAACTACACGCATCATATAAGAAGTAAAACAATAATTAAAACACATCGATTATATATATCGTACCTTCCATTGATCTTTCGGTGGTACCTTATTGAAACGTTCGTACTGTTCTATCTTACTAGGATCAACATCTTCTTCCAACTCCCACGTACTATCTTCGTACGGTAAAGAGCGCCATTTCGCCAAATAGTGTTTTATAGACTTATCAGTAGCTGTATCAAATTGTTCCACCGAATCGAGAACTCTGTCAATTTCTACGTAATCCGGATTAAAAGGTTCTTCTTCAAGCTGAATTATTTTTAAAAAATAAATAAATTAATACAATTTAAAATGATCGCTGGAAACGAAATTCTAAAAAATTACAGGAAATAAATTTTATTCCTGGAAAATTCGACTAATCAAATAAGCATCGTTAAAAATCATAATGATTAACTTAATCTCGATTACAAGAACGTTTGTTTTTTGATAAAGTTAAAAAAAAATAATTAAATAAGTGAAACTTACATTTTCAAAAATATTGGTGTTATGCGCCATTTTCTGTTTAAATCGTTTAAGTTTCGCTGCAATTCTTTTATCGCCTTTGAATAATTCTTCTTCCGTTTTCCATTCGCAGTGAAGATAAGAAAAATTTCGATACTTGACGTAATATTCTTCTACCTCGTCTTTATTCGAACTTTCACTTCCCACTGTTTCATCATCGTTTTCATTATGCAATTTTTCCGTATTACTAGTAGTTGGTTCATTCGTGGAATCAGCAACGTTTACTCTATTATCCGAATTTTCTACATTATCGTTCGATTCTTTCTTTTCTTCTTTATTTTCGTTACTATCGTTTGCGTCTTGTTGAATTTTTATCGATTCATCGCCAATTCGACTTTCAGTTTGTTGTTGCTGCAGCTGCTCGGCTTTTTTAATTCTCATTTCAACACTTTCTTTGCTGACCATTCTAGATGCTAATATATATTGAACAACCATAGAATCTTCATCCGTTGTATTCTGCGCATATTTAAACGAAATACTCCATAAAAATAATGTAACATAAATTTTCATATTATATCGTATTACTAACACAATTATTTTTTATTTGAATGGTAAATTGAAGATATGATTACGGAAATATGTGTTCGTGAAAATAGCATTTTATTACTACAGGTTTGGCACTGTGTTTCTCAGCAGTGGTATATGGATGTTCATCTTGGGATAGATTAACGCCAAGTTAAGAAAGTGGACCTATCTTTAAACGATCTGTCTTAGACCACCAAAGACTAAATTATTATATTTATCATACGGTATTACTCCACCATATATAAGAAGAAATGTAATTTCGAGCACTGAAAGAACTAAAATTGATACAGATTCCTGTCCCCTATGTTTGGACAGATTAAAATACAAGAAAGGTTGAAATCGGGAAAATCTTTCATGCATAATAGCGTCGTTTTATCTGACAAGGCCAGCACAACACGGATAATACAATGGAAGAATTCTGATACTGGTCCTATGTTACCAAAGGAATAAGTACGGCCAAAAGATCAATTAAATTGATTTCAATGGAGAATAGTGAACAGGTTACGTACCGGATGTGGTAAAACAAACGTAAACCGTGTCAAAATAAGTACCGATGACAAATGTGAATGCGTTCAAAAACAATTTAACTGCGCACATATTAAGATTACTGCGGTTATGACAGATTTATGGAGTACAACTTGTAATGACGATGTACTTAAACTGATTAATGCATGGATACCTTTTATACATATATCGTCTCGAATCCGATAACTAACACTTAAATATTTTAGTATAAAAAAACTTTATATTACAATATTAGATAAAAACCGCGAAATTCAATAATTCTTACCACGTAAACAAAATTAGGTTTGACCGACGGTTCGGTTATCATCTTTAATCCATTATTGTCCACGGATTTATTAATCTCCGTTTTCGTATTAGGAGGAGAAGGAGATCTTCTAGAATCATCATCTGAAATAGCCAGCATGACCTCGTCTACATATTTCTTTCTTTGAGTATTTCTAGCCGATCGCCGCTTCTAAATGTATACGTATAAATTTTTCAATAAAACAACCTTTTCATATACACACATCTAATAGTGTAGGTAAAATTATGAACATTAACGTTAGTTCTTTACTGTTTGACACGGGGCACTCGTTTCTCAGAATAGACAGATCTCAAAAATCTTTAATTATAGTTGAAATATAAATTCAAGTAACTGAATCATATATGATCCGGTTGAACTTATTTTATTAAATCTGATTTGATTAATTTCAAATAAACAAATTACATAAATTTAAAAATTAACATGGTGGACACATGGATGAATTATTCCGAAAATAAATTGTGAATATAATAAATATTAATACGCCGAAGTGATAAATTACTTAGAATCGACTAAATTAAAAATAAGATATGATTCATTATTATTATTTTTCAAAATAAAATTATGAAATTACCGTGCTGGTATCATCAGGAGAAGAAGGCGGAGCAACTGCACTTTCATCGTCGCCTTCAGAATCTTCATTAGCACCGGATAATTTCTTTTTACGTTTTACCATATTAGCCAGAATTGCTCTACAAAAAAAATTCAAATTTTTAAAAATAATTCCTAATAACAATGTGAACGTTTAGATTTGCGTCCATTTTAATTATTTCACATCCGTTCGATTTCCATATTCAACACATCAGAAATATTGTTTCCTTATCAATGCCCAATTTATTCGTGTATGTCTACATTTAAATCAACGTTTGTCATTCTATAGCCGGCCGCATCTACCTTCTTCCACTAGTTTCCTAATTCAATTAACTTTCGATTCACATTTCTCATTTTGTTTATGGTTCTTCACAAACCATAATTTAAATCCCTGTCTGCTGGATGAGATTCAGTTACAATGATACCGGTTATAATTCTTCACGTCTCTAGTTCTATATATATATATATATATTTTTAAAAATTATTTACCTGTTCTAAAAAGACTTTGTCCATACTTTAACGTAGTCCGTTAAAAGAACATTTGCCTTTTTTATATACACATAGCAGCTTTAAATTGGATATTAGTAGTTTCTTACTAAGTAGGAATGGGTTAGTGTCAATATTCACAGTATGTCCTTGCACATTTCATATTGGTTCGGATGAGATTATATACCGTCATTATCATTTTTGTTATCTCACAAACGTATCCTGTTAAGACTCGTATTTGGTCTCGCGATTGCAGATATAAAAGTAGAAAGTTCGAGTTTTCGTTGATTAGCTCGATGATGTTCATCAAGCTCATTTCATTGAGGATTCCCTTAACACAGTTTTAATATTCTGCAATATAAATAGAGAAAAAATGTTTAGTAGTTTTTTAACCACGGTTCATTAATGCGCATATACTTCACAGCAGATTGCCCTGAGGTAATCCATTTTTCTCTTTTCTCCAAGTACTGGTTTTCTCATTTTAAGAACACAAAGAAACATATATCTTTTAGCATCATTGCAACTATTTAGGTACATTCGAAATCTCTGGCTATCTCATACACATTCCTAGAAAGAATAATAAAATTATATCAGAGTTTTCCTTTAGTTTTACAAAAAGAGTCCCCCGTAACTTTTTGTTCTCAAAACACATTTTATATGTATGTTGTGAATTTGCCCAGTGAAACGCCTCCTGTCCTGAAATCTGCCTGCTGAGATATAATATTCATATCAATGGTCTTTGATACTTCGTTCCGTACAATTTTATATCGTACAGTTTTCGGAGCAACAATTTACACACTAATATAATACGTACAATTATAATAAAAATAAGAAATCTCTTGTGACACACATAATAATAAATTTTAACAGAAAAAAATGTACGAAATAAAGTTACATAAAAAACACGAAGCGTATCTCAACTACCGTTCAATGAACTAATTACTAACGATTATTATATAGTATAGGGTAAAAAAAAAAGTTTGTTTATATAATTTTACGATATTGTTGATTTGGAGATGAAAATTAGTATAAAATAGATAAACAAGTACGATAATTATAAAAAATTAGTAAAACCGGATATTTGCTTTTATAAACCAAAAATTCTATTTATTTGTAATAACCAAAATTTTCACAATTTGTGCGAAAAATTTTGATATCAAGCACTTTTTAACAACAACGCTATAGTGTTACCGACGAAATATAAGATAATTTTAAATTAAATTTAAGATGCAAGTTTTGTTATGAAAGAGATAGTCGTAGAATTCTTAACTAACCCTTACTTTTTAATGTTAACATATTTGTTATGGAATAGTTACACTAATACAAAATTCAATTATTAAATAATGTAACAATCAAGTAAATTAAATTTGTAAATATCTTGTTTACAACGTACTTATTAGTTTTGGTACCCCGTCCTTTACGACGATCACGTTTTGGCTTTGATTTAGTCGGTGTGGCATCTCTTTCGCTATGACTGGTGCCATCGCCGGTTTTGGTTCCGTCTGATTTATCAGCGGTGTTATCGGTGCTTTCGTTAGTAGCAGCATCTAACGTCGCTTCTAATATTGGCAGCGATGAGGTGTCACTAAATCTACTGTTTTCTTGATCTGTAGTATGTTCGTCTTTCAGGGTACTGATCGGTATATCCGACCATTCTTCAATATCGCCTTCGTGAGTGCTAGGCGTTGTTAAAGAATCCGCCGTTTCAACTATAGATTCTTCTACTCGTTTTGAAGCTCTTCTGGCAGGTACTTTTCTCTTTGAATTACGTCTATTACTATAAAGTCAATAATTGGTATATATATATATATATATATATATATATATATATAAACTCAAATTAATATATAATAATTAAATTTTAAAATTTAAACTAATCAGGCGAAATAAACAAAATGATTTAACATTTTGAATTTTTTTCGGAAAGATAGACAAATGATTTAACTAAATTATATTTACGATTCAATTTAGATATAAAATAATGATGGAGAATTTGTTTCCTGAAATTACATATATTCAAACTGGTATTTTAATTAAATACGCATAAAAAAATTGAAATAAGTTTTTTTCAACGTATTTTATTATAACATCAACAACAATAATAAAATTTTGAAGAGTTACACTTCAAACAAAGCGGCCCGGACTTATTCATTATTTCACTAAGTCATGCAGTTTTTGGCGTTTAAGCCGTTTTATATTCTCACTTTCCTCATTAGCGTGCTTTTACAATTTTCTTTGTGAATGTCTGTACGGCTTTATATTCTCACTTTCTTTATTAGCGTGTTTTTACAAATTTTTTGTGAATGTTTTTACGTAATCTCACAACCTTATTCCATAAATCCGAATTAGTCAAACGAGGCCATATACAATAGTCGTTTGTTTTCAAGAAATAACATTGAGATCAACCAATAAACATTTCTATTTTTTGGTTTTATTTTCTAACATGTTTGTGAGCATGGTGCTTTTTAGTACCTTTCTTCAAACACTATATTTCTTTTTTTTATATATATATAATAATAACGAAAACAAGCTTACGGCTTTGATTTTTCAACCGGTTCGATAATATCGACTTCAGCGGTTATTTCTTCTCCTTTTTTACTTTTTCTCGACTTCGTCGATCTAGACGCTCTAGGACTCCTCTGAGGTGTTTTCGGAAGTTTAGGTTCTTTCGGTGGTTTGGGTACTTTAGCAGCACCTTTACCTTCCTTCTGTTGTTTTCGCGATTTTCTAAAATTTATAAATGAAAAAATTTAAATGCTTACCACATCATGTGTTTAGATTGTAACGATTTATAATAATAAACGCGAAAGAAATATTAAAAAATAAAATATTTCTGAAACACAGGGTCGGTGTTAATAACTAATTAATTATGAATATTATTTTAAAAACGTGTTAAATTAACTTAAAATGTTATAACGCAATCCACTGCAATCGTATTATCATCACACATAATTAATACTAAATGATTTTTATAACAAGAAATTTAAAAGCTGTTGCGAAATAATTTACAACAAACAATGCAAGGTGTTTCCGATTAGTTATTTTTCATAAGATTATAGATTACGAGGAATGAACTTTATGATAATAAATTACCCGGCTTTTATTTTTTACGACGAAAATAGTTTATATAAAGAAAAACAATAATTACATGATTTTTGATTTTTTTTTTTTTCAATAGGTATTGCGTGCTCATTTTGCTAATCAACTTCGAGTAAACAGCACTTAAATTAAATAATACACACACGTATATTATATATAGTTCACAACTAATCTTGGAGTGGATCATATCCTTAGGTTATGAAAAAACTGAATAAACGAGCTGGCGAAGAATAATTCCTGCCGAATTATATCCATTAGTGATTTTTTTTTTTAAATATAGACAGCGGAGGGTATACCAGATTTCAAACGTTTAATAATAATAAACATTTATAAGAATAAAGGAGCAAAGACTGGTTGCGTTAATTACCGTGGAATTGCACCTACTGCAACTATTAGTAAATATGAACTCGGTAACAGTGTCCTGTATAATTATATAAATAATAATGATATATATATATATATATATATATATATACGACTGTTTATAAAACTTGAATTTTCATCGACAAATAAATCATAAAAATAACTGTATAAGAGCACTAATACAAAATTAGTGCACAATATGGTTTAAAAAATGACAAATTTCCCTGTATCATGAAAATTATTTGATTTAATTTTGCATTATTTTTCTTCAAAGATCACATAAAGTCAAAATTAACGTATAAGCATACGCATAACTTACCGGGATGAATGTTTGGTTTTTTTAGGCGAATCTTGAACCGCTGATATGTGTAACGGAGGCGGTGGTTCTTCATCTTCAGTGAAGTTGAATACGTTATTTTCTTCCGGAGCATCAATCGGCATTTCAGCTGTTAACATTGGCGGTGTTTCATCACTATTCGAAGAACATCTGTCAGGAGAGCGTCTTTCATTCATGGGTGACATTAATGCCGGTGATGGGATTGGAGGATGACTGTTATTTTCTTCTATATCATCTTCGTATTCTTTTCCCGTTTGTTCAATTTCGTTTGGTATGACTTGATCGCCAGTTGCGTCGGTCATTGGTTGCTCACTCGGCAATTGCGGCGATTCCTCAAAATCCATGTTTTCTGGTTCAACACAAGTTTCCTCGTAATGATCGCTATTTTCTTCATCTCTTTGATTTTCTACTTCGTCCTCTTCCTCTTCTTCTTCTTCGTCTTCATCTGCAGTTGCATCCTTTTCTAAGTCGTTCAGCTGTTGTTCTTGTATCGGTTGTTGTTCATTATCAATTTCAGAATCGTCGTTAGACTGATTCGATTGATATGATTCAGGATTAGAATCGGCGTTTAACGCTGAATTCCAGTTAGTATTGAGACTAACAGAAGTCGTGGCTTCTGCTTCAGTTTCTGTTTCAGGATGAGTTTCCTCTTGAGATTCAGGTTCACGTTCTTCGTATTCATTATCACGATCTGCGTCAGAATCGATTTCCGCGTCTGATTGGGACGGTATAGACGTTTTTATAGGACTTTGTAAACGGTCTTCCTCTTGTGGTAATGACCCCGAATCGGAATCTTCACCATGAAATTTATACGGATCGTGTGTTTGCTCTACACTACTATCATCATTATTATCATAATTAGGTGCAGGACTTAGTTCTGGCTCGTGTTCTTCAGAATCGAAAGCTTTCTCTGATTGAGGTTGTGACTCAGAATCCAAATCTGGCTCCATATCGGGGGTGGTAGCATCATTATTAATTCCTGAATCCAATGTTAGCGAATGATCCGGTTCCATATCACTTTGATAATGTAAGTTATCTTCAGACGAATCGACACTACTGCATTTATTTACAATTTGCGAAGGGCAGGGTGACAGCATTTCACCATCCTGATCTAATTTTGGAGGTTCTAAATGAAAGTGCTGGTGTTCTGGTTGCCTCAGAGTAGGTTCTAAATTCGATTCTAGCGTTAAATCTGGAGCACGAGGTTCATGATTATATTTAATGTCCGATGAAGAGGACATTATTTCGGATTCACGGTGTTTGAGTTCTGAAAGAGGTTCATACTCATCTCGTTTATCTAAATCTGGAGGTTTCATTGGATCCATCATTGATGTATGCGATGGAGGTATTAATGAAGGTTGCCCAATATGTGAAGGATGCGATGATGAGGATAAATAATCCATTTCGGGAGTATTTAAAAGCATACCACCGCCACTCGTATTATTTAATGGG
Source organism: Coronaproctus castanopsis (assembly GCA_032883995.1). Classification (NCBI taxonomy): domain Eukaryota; kingdom Metazoa; phylum Arthropoda; class Insecta; order Hemiptera; family Monophlebidae; genus Coronaproctus; species Coronaproctus castanopsis. The sequence goes on along the minus strand of CM065053.1, from coordinate 159,242,226 downwards.
TTCATGTTACTATTATGCAAAGCACTAGGAACCATAAGACTACTATCAGAGTGAGGATGTGGAAAATTTGGCGTCAAATGAGGTAATGGAAGCATGGGATCACGATAGAAGCCGTGAGTGGTCATAACAGGTGGCGCCTGTGGATAACTGATTGGAGCTTCTTCTGTGACCCCTTTCTTCCTACTTTTTCGCGGCCTGGGTGAACTACTGCCCCGACCCCGACCTCTTCCGCGTCCTCTGCCACGACCAGTAGTAGGCTGTATCTATAACAAATAATATTTTGAGGTTTTATTGTATACATTATTGTAATAGTGTCATCACCAGAATAAATTAATAATGCAGAATATGAGTGTTACAATTATATTAGCGGATGATAATCTAAAACTATAAGCAACTTAATCATTAAAAAAAAAAGTAACTTAATCAATAAAAATTTTAGACGTGATTTTCTTGAAAACTTTTGGGTTCATAAACTTTCAAAGTATACATGATTAGAAAATTTTGTAAGGTTATACATGTAATTATGTAAACAAAGAACAGTATTTCACATTCTACATAAAACGATAGAAATTTTAAACGGCAACTTTAAACCTATATATTTTATAAATAACCGTTCTAACTTTTTTTTAAAGTGAACATCATGCTAATAATTTCATTATAAAACGGAAAATTTATCAGTATCAATATATTACCATTCCAATTTGATTATCCATCATATTCATTGGATAAGCCATCGACGTTACAAATGTACAATGAACCCCAGAACATTGCTCAGACTGTTCGTGTTGTTTTAAAATGGCAATTCTTTCTTGTAAGTGATTAAACTGCAAAATATATATATATATATAAATGTAATAAAGCATTTGATCTATAATGTTATTTCATCTCTTAATACAAATAGTGCGTTTAATATAGATGGATACTGCGTTTTAAGATTTAGAGATGTCTTCCACAGTCTAAGAAAGTTATCTACGATCGAATTACAAATTCATTTATTTTTTGTTGGCTTACAATCTTAGAGTAATTTCAAAATATAGAAATTAGTAAATCATATTCGTATTGTAACACAAAGACAATGAAAAACACAAAATAAAGTTTTTGTAGGTTCATTTGAACAACAGCACGTGGTGTTACGTATAAAATATGTGTTACTTAAGATTTATTACCAGGAAGCAAAAACATAAAACTCATTTTGCGTTTATTTTCAAACTTTCCCTTTATTTTTAATTTTCTCGGTGATTTTTTTTTTAAATATAATTTCGCCATATACTTAATGTAAAATTATACAAAAGTTCATAATTCAACTTTTGATTATAATGAATTAAGTTTATCAATTTTTTATATAATTAACATTTACGTACTCTAATCTGGAAATCAGGACTTCTGGGACAGCACAATAATTCTTGCAGTTGCTGTTGCAAAGCAGCTAATTCCGGTTGATGAGAAACAGAACGCCACATTAATAAAGAATGTGGATCGTACATGCTAACAGGCTGTTGTTGACCAGACTGCATAGACATTGACTGTGACATTTGCTCTTCTCGTGTCCGATCACTTTCCATATTGCTATCAATCTTAGCACCATTTTGGTATGCCATTTCATTATAGTTGATCATACTAGCCGGTGAAGGCGCGTACGGATTTAAACTTCCGTGTAAACTGGAATGAGACGGTGAAGACTGCATAGACCGCATATCCGTATTATTACTGGAGGAAGGAAGTTTTTCTAACGAATCTGATGAACGCGAAACAGGAATGTGCGAAGACTGAGACATAGAGTCCACTGAAGTTGCTGAATATCTATTAGCGTTTTGAGATCCTGCCGTAAATTCAACGTTATTACTGTTGGACGAGCATACAGATTCATTCAAACTTGACTGAGATGGAATGTTCTGCATATCTTGAATTGATAAATTATTCTGATTATTGGAACATTTAGAAGGCTCCACCGATGAAGTTTCGTCTGACGACTGAAAACTAGCTAAACTTTGATCAGACAAACTATTCATATTATTCGGCGTCCTTGGGGATTGCCAGTGAGGAGGTGTTGGCTGTGTGCCTCTATATGAAGGATATTCTGTCGGGCTAGAATTAGAGGATGGCATGACCATTTGTTCTAATTGTTGTAGTGTACTTTGCTGAGAGTACGACGATGTGGGCGAAATGACTGACTTAGCAGTATGCGAAGATCCTGAACGCGGAGACATTGACTGCGGTTGTGAAGAATGCGGATGTGGCGAATGTGTCGATTTAGCAGGTGACATCACAGGCCTCGGAGACATTTGTGGCCTTGGAGACATCTGAGGCCTTGGCGACATTTGTGGAGAAAGTTGAGGAAACGGAGCTCTATATTGAGTTGTATTTTGCGGACTAGTATGCGGTTTTGATTGTGACGGTCCGGAAGAATATTGTGGCGTCGACTGAACATCCATTGACGTCATTGGTCTAGAAATAGATGAAGGTTGTTGATTAAAGGCTGAATGTGGCATTTGCGGTTGAATGTGATTGTAATTCGACTGAGAATTAGCTATATCGTTCAATTGCATTTGCGAATTTTGAGAATATTGTTGCAGAGAATGAGACGATATTCGAGACTGAGCTTGTGTGTTTTGTGTCTGCATATTTCCTCCGTAAGCACCATATACGGTGGATGGGTTTGAGTATAGAAGATTTTGATAATTATGCGTAGCCGACGTTACATTTTGTTGTTGCTGTTGCTGTGTATGTTGATTTTGCTGTCTGTAACTCGTTTGTTGAGGTGGTGGAATGTTTTGATGGGCAGAAGTCAATAAAGAATTCATCATACCTTGTTGTTGTTGCTGTGAATTAGAATACTGCGACTTCTGCTGATTATCTGTTTGCTGTTGTTGTTGCTGTGACTGGTAATTCATGTGTGATGATTGCGTTTGCTGGGACGATTGTTGTTGTTGCTGCTGCCTGTACGAGTTCTGCGCCGCAAGCTGAGAATACTGCCTCATATTAGCTGAGTAACTATTCCAGGCAGCTTGAACGGAGGAATTCGGTATCGCGTCCATATGGCTTGTACCACCACCGCCACCATATAATGATTCCGGAGGGCAGTAGGGATTATACTGATTCGTAGGAGGCGGAACCGAGTGGCGCGACTGTGATATCATACCGCGGTTATAATTAACAGCACTGTTAGTAGGAACCATTGGTCTGGTTGTTGACGAATCGTACGAACTCGCCGCTGCAGCAGCAGCCACAGCGGCAGCATGATTTTGATGAAATAACGATTGAGAAGCTGAATCAAGATGATTTGCAGATGCATAATCACCTCCAAAATTAGCCAATTTCTGTAGCGGGGATTCTTGATGCATGGCCGGGTGACCAATTTGATGTGGGTATGATGACTGCACGAAACCACCCGGTTGCACTGGTGGAGCACCTCCCCTTCCGGCCGAATCAAAATTGTCATTCCCGAGTTCGGATAAACCATCCAACATACTTCCCCCAACATCTTCCCCAAACAAGTCATATGAATCCATCATTTAACAAACTAAACAACTGAATTTCTGCTAACTAGCAGTAGATCATCTCCCGGTTCACTTTCTGTCATCATTCACATCTGTAACATATGAAAAAGCAATTTAAAGTAATTTACAGTAATACGAATTCGAAATAAAAACAAACATGTAGCTAAAAATTAAATTTCTTAATAATTTTGAAGAGTAATGGAAAAAGTTTTTGTATTTCAAATTTTATTAAAGCTCCCATTACAAAATTATTCTTAATATCAATAGTAATATGATTTTAAATTATAAATAGAAATAAATTCAAAGACGATTTTAAAGTTTCAAATAAAGTTCACGTAGAGGTAACAAATTAGTTCAATACTGATTACTAAAAAAAAAAAAAACAATTACCACTTTTTAAGTGGCAAAATTAGATAAATGAAGCACTTGAACGAATAGTGCACGCACTGAAATCTGCCAATTAATTTTACTATTAACGACTATCACAATCTTAAAGTACTACGTCGTAATCTTTATATATATATATATATACATACACACACACACATATATATAAATATAAATGATTATCGTATCATACAAGTTAATTCACATTTATCCATATCTAATTCCCAGTATTACCCTCAAAAAGATAAAAATATTTTTTTCACTGCTGTTAATTTTATATCCCATCCAGGTGATGATTTTCATTTTCAATAGTCTACAATCCATAAGAACAGCCACGAAACAAAAAATTTATTTAAAAATTCTAATGATTAGAAAATAAAATCATTTAGTAAAACTCGAAAATAACATGAACGACTGAGTTAATTCGATAAATCTTCATTTAAGATCTCGATGATCAGATAAATTATGTGATTTATCTTCTACATGCACTAATCATTATAAACTATATAATTTTTCAAACTTGTGGGTGTCCTCTATAAATAGCGTATATAATACTAAAATGTGTAAAGGAGTAAAATGTTACTAAGGTAAAATGCAAAAATGGTAAAATCTAAATTTTATTAATTGACGATTATTAATATTAATCTCTTTTATTCTGACGATCGGATAAATAATATAACATAGTTAGCAAATTAATTACATAAAACAATAAATTACAGACGCATCCTTTTTTTTTTTAACTGTTCCAAGCACCAGAATGGACAGTAAAATATTGGCCCATCATGTATAAGATTTTTTTTCAAACCACGTGTTCATTCAAAGAATTTGCTAAGGGCGTCTAGAATATCTCTGCGGGGTATTTGTTGTTTCTCAACATTTTACTGACTGAAAGGAAATACGTGACATAGTTGGACAGATTTTGAACCTACGTGCTGGCTCCGTAGGGAAAAATATGATCCAGAAATCGTAGCACCATGCAGCCATTGTAATTAAACGTACGGTACAAAGGATGTGTGCTTGAAACAGTTAAAGAACAGAATAAAGCAAAAATATATAAATAATTTACCCGCCTAATAAACCTTGATATTTTTAAGAAATATTTGGGAATAAGTAAATTTTTTTTAAAGTATAACGAAGCATTTGCTGTTTTAGATTTGTGGAGAATAATATTTGTAACACACTTATGTCTAAAAACTGGACCGCCTAAGATTTGTCCAAGTCTTATAGTGATTAAAATCGTTACGACTGTACGTTCCGTTACAAGAAATCTACTGACTTTTCGTTGAGACTAGCACTAAAATGAGTTTATCAAAATGCTCGTTTTACTTATATCACGTTAGAACAAAAAAGTGTATCAGCACTTCGAGTATATTAATTTCCTTTATTGTAAAGGCACGCTGTATATTATAAAAAGATTTCCGTTTTTACCAGACAGACAATTACGATTTTAACATTACCTAGTACTTTATTAAATTTAGTCATAAAAAATTCGTCAATTCAATATTTATATCGCTGTAAATTCTGAACTCTCGTGGTTGTTATCTTGAACAATAAATTATTCGCATTTCTGTTATACAACTACTTCTAATATGGAGAACATAGCTCCCATGGTGACTACTAGGACAGCAGGTGAGTCGTATTTATACAGGCGTCTTGAAGTCGCCAAGAGTAAGTAAGTAGCCTTAGGAAGACAAAGTTTTAAAGATAGTTGTCAACCTATCACTCTGTGCGTACTCCCTTGTCACTACTGCGTCTGCCTATTTTACTAATGTCCTATTCTTACATATGTATAGGCTTTTTCACTAATCGCCACCTGTAGATGCGCCCCGTTCCAATTTGAGCTCCGGTCAGAAAGGTAAAGTCAGCCTACCGGAAGTATTTGAAATGTGGCGCTGGAGGAGAATATAGAACATAATAAACAAAGAAGTACTAAACAAAATTAAAGAAGAAAGACGATTATTCGGAACACTAAAACTAAATGAATCTAATATATTCGACAGACATAACTACAGATAACAGAAGCATAAATGGATAAGACCGTGAGAAAGACTGAAACGGAAATACATAAAATAAGCACAAGAAGACGTTATAAAATATTACGAAGGAATAAAGAAAAATACGTTATCGAAGAAATTTTCCGAAGAAAATATGGTTGCTTAACGAACCTATTTTCAAGATTGAGCAGTTAAGAAAAGATAGCTGTATAAGACAAATCACCTTGGTAAGTAAACAATTATCCAAAGATTAAAAGATATGTAACATTTACAGAGTCGTGTGTAGGGTTAGCAAGACAATATATTCCGATAAAAATTTCTTCGTCCGATTTTGATCAAATAACTATATATAGTACTTACGAATTTTTGTATACTGTATTACCTTCGTACGTAAGTCAAGATATCAGGAGTTTCGGTGTCGGTGTTCTATCAATTTTTAATCTTGGCGTAACGAATTTAAGTATTACATTATTTATGAGGAAAAAAAATAATGATAAGACATACATTTGTTCGGCAACGATTTGAAACGAGACATCATTTTTGTTGTGATTAATTTATTCTAAAGACCTTAACACACACATATTATTTTATATATATATATATATATACATACATCTTCAAGATTTCATATTTTCAAACCTTGATATTAACATTTTTTAATTTTTACACTTTTCTACTTTCCAAATTATAATGTTGGTTTCGTATATATATTAAAATACCCCACATCTTCCAAAATAATGTTAATATAAAATTCCATTAAAATAAATAACTATGCTTTACAGATAATCGACACATTTTCAAAGTACACGAGTAAACAAAAAAAAAAATAAAAAAATAAAATAGATGTGGCGGAGGAATAACGCCAGTTTAAACGCATTTTCGAATTGTAACGACAGATCCTACATCAACGGCATACCCCAAGAGGTGTCCGTAGAAATTACGAATTAAACGTAATAAGGTGCTGATAAAAATGTTAGACATTTTTTTATATGATTATTGTAAACACGTTATTTTACAATGCATGACGTAGCGTTACGCGTAACCTTAAATCGATAAGAACTGTTCACATTTTTAAGTTTTCATCTAAACGCACACTCCATCTTAATTTTTCGACACACACACATTATATATATATATATATATATATATATATAAACATCCGATTATTTAAAAAAGAAAATAACGATTTTTCCAATTAAATGACAGTAAACGTGGCTATATATAAAATATATTCTAATTAAATCGGATAAAATAAGGTTAATTTGTCCATATACGTAGCAGACAAAAGAACAAGTCTCGGATGAATAACGACAACAACAACGACACATTGGTGCGCGTTTTAGTGAAATAAACTGATTAATTAGCACAGCGCACAATATTTTCTAACAATTAACCTCTGTTCTCAATCGTGTGTACTTGAATTAGTTATTATCACCATTAAAATAAAAATTACGTAACCTTTATATGCTGCCGGTCGAAGTGAAACTTTTCATCCAATCCGTTCAACGTAAATAAATAATTGTTGTTTTTTTTTTAACTTAAATTATTTAATTTAATTTAATTCATTTTACGATAATATCGCCTTACAGCTAATATTTCTTTTAAATCAAAATGTGTTATAAACGATCGATCAAAAATGAAGTAATTACAATAATTCGAACGTAACTATAAATTGAAACGGTTTTGACATGAATGTGCATATAAAATTTTTAACTTACGAAAATTTTCACCTTCTATTCATATACATCGACAATTATGAACCTAAATATAAAACTATTTAAAAAAAAAAAATCAAAACGAAGTAAATAGGGTATAAACACACTGCATACATTTCGCTCTATTAGCTCAATCGGAAAAGACTATGAATAAAGTGTATAAAAAAAAATGAAATAAAATAATAATCGAAATGCTAATCTTTTCGAATGAAAGCGTTGCAGAACCGGATGAAAATATTGCGCGTACAGAGGTTGTTACAAGAGACACCTCAATTGCAGTTTATTGAACTAATTGTACGAATACATACATCCGAAATACGTTACATGCTTAACACTTGAAGTCGCCCAAAATAAAATTGAATACAAATAGTCGTTGGAAAATTCAAAATTATGATATAAAAATATAGATACAAATATGCATCGCACATGCACACATTATGTCAAACGCTCTATCTATCAGCACACACATAATATAAATGAATAAACAGAAATAAGTATCGAAATATCTATTAAAAGTCGATAACTCAGAACGATTTAAATGGTTTCTTCGCTTTATAAATGTAAATGAACCGACCACATTACAATGCACATATCAACCTTGTATAGAAGAAAATAATGAGCAGGTAAATATATTAGAGTTTAAATATTACATAACGTGCCATAGGAACAAATATCGTTATAACTGCATCCCCATAATAACAATAGCCACAGTGGTGGTAGTTAGTAATAGTAGTAATCTCAGCAACAGATTATTCCCTTTTGTTGATAAGTAAAATCGATTCATGACCATATTTAATTAACTATTACCATTTTACTCCGCGATTATATATTTATTTTAAATCGATTAAAATTTAACACACGCAGTATCATCATCATGTAGTCATCAAGACTGGTTTGATAATTTTCTTCGCAATTGACGATTTGCTGTTTTCCTCTTCATATCCGCATATTCGATGTTGCCAGTGTCTTCCATTATTAGCTTTTGCATTATTGTTTTCTAGGTTTCCCTTTTCTTGTTTTTCATCCATTATTCCTTCATAATTATCTTTTGTAGACTATGGTGCTTTGAAATATGCCCAATCATATTCATCCTTCGTTTTATTATTGTTTTCAATAATATTCTTTCTTCTCTAATTTTCTTTAATACTTCTTCGTTAGTTTATCGGCCCACCGTATTTTCAGTATTATTTTGTAACACCACATTTCGAATGCTTCTATATGATTGTTCTTCCACTGTACTGATCGTCCATGTTTTACATCCATACATTTCCGTATTGCAAACAAATAAGGTTATAATTATTTCCCTCACATTTATGTTTATATCCTTTGTTAATGTATATATATATATATATATATATATATATACCCCGGGGTACCTTGTACCACCCGGGAACCGGAGCTCTAACCGGTATGGGGCGCGTCCACAGGTAGCGGATAATGGAATGACCTACAGATATGTAGGTTAGCTGCGAATAAGACGTTAGTCAAATAAGCAGTCGCGGACCAAGAGCGGCTACTGGTAGAAAGCTTCAGGCAGGTGATTCCAGTAGTGACAGGGTAAGAGACACGAGGATGCAGATGGTCAGCTTGAGGAACTGGCCATAAAAGTCTGCATAAATCTTATGACTGTCTCTCGACTGGGAAGATTTATTAATTTCAACCAAGCTATTGGGGAATGTCAGAAGCCTTCGTGAACCAGGCAAGCTTAATATCGTAGAAATAGAGCTAGAAAGATATGGGATTCAAATAGCGGATATAAATGAAACTCATTACAGACAATCAGGACACTTCTCAACAAATAACAACATCGTATACTGTTCCAGTAACGAAAACGATAGTACAAATGGAGTAGCGATAATCGTAAATAAAAACTTGAATCACTTAATTATGGGTTATAGATCAAAGAGTGATAGAATAATAAGGATCCGATTAGGAACAAAACCGATACCCATTAATCTGATCCAAGTATATGCGCCAACCAGTGCGACTTTAGACGAAGAAATAGACATATTCTACAATGATTTACAAAAGGAAATAGATGATATCCCTAGTCAAGAAATGTTCATTATAATGGGCGATTTGAATGCAAAGATTGGAAGATGCGAAGACAACCATCACATAAAAGAAGTCGCAGGAAAAGATGGTCTTGGTAAACGTAATGAAAGGGGAGAACGATTTATAAACTTTACTATTGAAAACCGAACTTTCTACTTCAAAAGCGCTGGAAATCGTTTTGCATAAATGTAGTGGTTCGCCCAGGAGCAGAATGTGGATCCATAGTCTATTAGTTATGTACATGAAAGGTAGGCTAAAAGCCCCTGTAAATCCAAAAATTCGTCAAGGATTAGTGGTTGGAAACAGTCAAATTTTTACAAAAATCATTGCAGAATCACAACGACCCTATATAGAACTGGTATCGGCAGAAGAACAGTGGACGCAGCTTAAATCATACGTTATAGTAGCGGCAAATAGATCAATGGTAAAGAGGAATTGCAATAAGCGCAAACCATGGTTATCTGACAAAACAATCGAACTGATTGAAAAGAGAATAATGCTGAAATGTGAAGTCTTACTAGAAGATGCAAAATGGAAAACATTAAACCGAGAAATAAAAAACACTTGCAGAAAAGACAAAAATACTGTCCTGAATAAAATATGCGAGGAAAAACGAACAACATAATCTTTATCAAAAAGTGAAACTTCTTTCCAGAGAAATTAATGAATTTGGACAATGCAAGATAGAAATGGCAATATAAAAACGAACCTCAATGATGTTGTTGACGTATGGAATGAGTATTGCCGAGCTCTTTATGATGATAATCAATCTCATGGCCCTATCGATAGAACACAGATTGAAATCGATAACCCTTTTGACGAACCAGAGCGAAGTTTGTGAAGCTACTCAATACCTGAAAAATAAAAAAGCAGTAAGAATTGATGAAGTACCTACAGAGGTATTAAAGCAGATCGGGAATGAAGGGATCATGAAAATTCACTTCATATGTAACACTATATGGGTAATAGGCGACTGGCAAAAGACTGGAGCCAATCAATATACATTCCTATACATAAGAAAAGACAGAAAACGAAATGCGAGAACTATCGGACAATAACCCTTCTCCCACATGCTAGTAAGATTTTACTGCGGATACTTAATAATCGACTATATGCACGGATGTCTAAAGAAATACCCGAAGAACAAGCTGGCTTTGTGAAAGGAAGAGGCACCCGAGAACAAATTCTTAATGTGAAAATACTAATCGAAAAAGGACGTGAATATAACATACCTATAATACTATGCTTTGTGGATTACCAAAAAGCGTTTAATAATGTTCGTTGGGATAAATTATGGTCTATGTTGCTTGAAATGGGTGCACCAAAGCACATTGTATATCATATACAGAGATTATATAATAATAACAGTAATATCATGCGTATTGGTAATATAACATCAATAGGTTTCTATACGCATAAAGGAGTTAGACAAGGAAGTATTCTATCACCCTTAATCTTTAACTTATACGCCGAATATATAATTAGACTAGTCTTAGACGGATGGAAAGGGGGTATACTGATAGGAGGACGAAAGATAACAAACCTCCGATATGCAGATGACCTTAATAGCGGCTAATATGGAAGAAATGAAAAAACTATTCGAACGCGTGGAAGATGTCAGCAAACAGTACGGTCTTAATGTAAATAAAAACAAGACAAAAATTATGATTATAGACAGAAAGAATGTAATACCACAAGACGAAAGAACATCTATCAGCTGTGAAAAAGGATCACTTTTTCAAGCAAAGGGCGGTTCAGAAGGAGAAATACGACGAAGAATAGAAATAAACTAAACCGCATTTGGAAAGATAATTCGATTACAAAACACGTAAAAATTAAATTAGTCGAAACGCTCGTATTTTCAATTCTACTATACGTAGCAGAAACGTGGACAATGAAAAAGTCTGATAAAAATAGAATTGACTCCTTCGAATTGTGGTGTTGGAGGCGGCTTCTCGGGATACCGTGGACAGCAAAACGGACAAATGAGTCTGTTTTACGGGAAATTGGTACCACGCAAAGACTGTGTCAACCATTGTTTCCACAAGAGTGATGAAATTCTTCGGACATGTCATGCAGAGACCAGAAGGATTACAGAAGCTGATGATCATGGGGATTGTTAATGGTAAACGACCACCGGGACGTGTACCGAAACGATGGACAGATGTTGTTCGACAAAGGACAGTACTTTCAATTGTGAAATGTGTACGATTGTCGGCAGATCGGTGTAATTGGCGAACACTTATTGCTTCAGCGACGGACTAAGATTAATCACGATACCCTAATTAGGATGACGACTACTGATGATATATATATATATATATATACACACATACGCAATATATATTATAATTAAACAATAATAATTTATATGATATAATTTAGTAAAGAAAAAATATTTAATCTCTTGTTATAAAATTTTATTTATTTCAATTTTTTCGTAATATATACATTAAGAAATAAATCAACCCAGATAAACAATTTTTATAACACTGAGTTGTTACTCGTTTCTGGTCTTATATTCGATTTGAACTTATTCCGTAACTATATTTAAAATGAAAAAACAAATGATATATCATTTTCTGTAAATTATTTGTTAATTCGAAAGTTAATAGGGGACGCCACTCGAGTAACTATTGTCAATCTGAGCATTATCAGAAAACCAGCTACGCATTATCATATTTCTTTACTTTTCACTAATAACGGAGTATATAAGAATAATTTTCGCCAGAATTTGAATTATATTGCTAGTTCACATTATAAATTCATATACGTAATACATACACATAATTTCTGATAATAATTATACTTGACGTTATTATGAGTTAGATATACTTTCATGTATGGAACTTATCAACACTTAAAAAAAAAATAAAAAAATGTAATAAAAATTTATTAACACATACTTGTTTGCTTCGAAAAAGCAAACAACACACACACACATATATATATATATATATATACACGCACGAGATATTTGTTCTAAAATTTATAAATAGCTAACAAATTGGTACATCAAGATAGTTAAAATAAGATCTAATATTTCTAAAATTAACATGGTAAATCGAAAATGATCTATAGTGTGTACACATACACTAATAAGTGAGTATGAAATGATAAACTTATAACAAAAATAACAAAATAAAATTTTACTTAGATGAAAACAAACCGCATAATAAAAATAAAAAAAGAAGCTACGCAGATGTACTCCAGGAAAAAGTTCAGCCCATTTAATACCACACTACGAATGAAAATTTACAACAAAATACATTAAATAAGTAGAAAAGTAATATATCGATACCAACACTTCTTTTGGATTAATTAAACAACATTAAGAATTTAACAATTAATCCGCACATTGACCAATGGCCATTATTATTTGAATTGTAATGTAATTTAACGAAAGAAATTGGGATACCACTATTTATATCCAAGTAACAAGTGTACATTTCTCAAAAATAAGCAAATGACTTTATTCGCTAAATAAATGTCAGTTACGAGCAGCAGGAAAATATGTACGTACGTTATCACTTGTAATGGATGATTATGATAAAACGTGTTTAACAAAAATATATACAAAAAGTCATTATCTCGGGTCTTATAATATACGAGAAAATTTAAAAAATCTCAGAAGATTGAAGCGGTTGACCGCTATAGTTAATGCCATTTTAACAAATAAAAATTCGTAATTATTCCATAATCATTTTTTTCCAATATAATTTTCGTTAACTATAAATTTTCCATTGTTCTTGACACATTTTCTTTACGTTCGTGAGACAAATACAGCAGCACAAGCAAAAAGGTGTATAGATGGATAAGACAGAATATATTGTATAGGTTAGCAACATGCCGTACTAACAGATTTAAGAGAATGGAAAAAGAAGTTATATGAAAAATTAAATAAAATAAATATATTATAAAGGGAACAACACTAACAAAACGAAAAATCCGTTGTTTTAACGACAAAATGGACACTAATTTTCTAGGTTAGACAGTAGAAAGACTAGTTAATTTAGAAAATTTTATTACACTGTTCCAGCAAGATTAATCGCTAAGTTCAAAACATTATAAAAACTGTGAACAGGCTACCTCCTTCGTTTCTCGTCATGAACAAACATTTATTCAGACAAGAATATGTATTTTGCATTTACCAGATCATAATATTTCACAATATCCGAAAGTTTATTCATGTTATTATTAGTAATGTTAGGGAATCTTTAAAAGGTACTCAAAACAGGCATTACTCTTAGATATACATCTACAAATGGCAATATCTCTATCGGTTTGCGAGAGTTGAATGTACATTGCTATTCAATGCATAAACTCAGTTCAGCGACATTAAAAATCACCGGTAATAATAATCCTTACTTTTAAAACAAATGGATTAACAGTTTTCAAAACCATTTGTGCATCGAATTGTAAATTTTTACCTTTGTGCTTGTTACTTCATAGACACATTGAAATTTCCCTCAAATAAACTATTCGAGATCTAAGATATAATCTAGTCAAATTGAAGAGTAGATTACATATATGCATATTCCGAGTTGCTAGATGGTCGATTTCGAGTTTTTCATTGTTAGATAATTATCACGGGGAAGGTACTTGACAGCCCCGTCGTATTACATAATATGCGTGCTCAACTACGTTGTATATAATTAATGTCTTGAGTAGTAGCTTACGTTATATATAAAAAAAATAACACAATGAGCTATTCACGATGTTTGGCAACGATCAATATGATGACTAATAATGAATCCATACACTTACACACTTCTATAAATTTTAAATCTAAGTAAAGTTAAAATTCGGTTGAAAATACAATTCGCTTTATACAATTAAAATAAATATTATTACTAAATAGAAAAAATATTACGAAAGAACATGATTAATTTATAATTCGAATTTAGTATTATAATGATACAAGGAATAACGTTCATTAAAAAAATAGATATAAATAATTCAGGGCAGTTATATTAAATTAAAAACTAATGCTTAATGCGATATTTCACGGAACGCATATTGGTATCAAATATAACACAACCCCAAAGTTAGCTTACGTTTGCTTCATATGCTTTAAACGATAATATTATAAAATATGAATACAAAGGATATTCCAAGTTCAGAAGTAAGAATAAATTTATTACTTACTAACAAAGTCAAACAGAAAACTTAACAGTAAAAATGAAGAAATTTGTTTGGAACAACGACGAGATGCTATTTCACCAATGTCGGCCGTCCAATTGTTACTTACGATGCTTATCGATTGTACTTGAGGAACATACAAATATTACTTTGCTTGTATATATATATATATATATATATATTAAGGCGATAAATACACCCATTATAGAAACAGTTGAAGAATCGAATTTTAAGATGAGAGTCTTCAATAATGTAATTTAATATTTCTAGAATAGCGGGAAGCGCAAAAAAAATTTTTTCCAAAATTTTCGCAAACGAGGCAGATTCTCCTTTGGAAACTATCTTCATGGACCCGTTCAATTTTCACATTAATCACTATCTGTAGCTACTCGATAAACTGGACGAACGTAATAAAAATATTCCGTTCCTAACGATATATACACACTTATAGAACGACTGCTCTGTTTGCTTCCAACACAAGGATGTAAACTGTCCTAACATGTGTTTTAAGATTTCACGTCTTTTTATTCTTCAAAAGGACAAGTAACCTGTGTTATAATAAATGTGCTCACGATTTATTTGTCCTCTCTATTATTTACGAGACGCGAATCATTCTAGGCCAACACCGTTTATTAAAACCGAAATTAAATGGCCCAATGAAAAATATTGCCGTGTTTATTAAACGAATTTCGCGACTTTTTAGATTATACTTAAGGGCGCACTTGAGGATTTTTAGATATTTGTATACTCTGGTTTGAATCACCGCATTAGATTCATATCTATTATGTATCCTAGATAAGTCAGCTTTTAGACAACACTGATAACACTACTCTAAATTAGCGGTGTATAAATTGTCCCCGTCATTTATAATCATCCTTTTAATTTTTACTTTTAGTTCAAATTTATCTGTGTTAATAGCGAGGGGATTTATGGATGTCTCTATGGACATAACGCTATTTTAAGAACGTCAGTAAAATAGTGCAACATTTTTGGCCTCGCTCACTTAGAACGATCGGAGGTTCAAATTTTAAATTGCACTGATTGGTAGTGTAAGAAAGATACACACTATAGCTAGTACTTTAAGAACGATACAAATTGTACTGGTTGGTATCCCAATAAAGATAGGGATACTTGTACAATTTGATTTCCTTCTTTGACTTTGCTAACTTAAAAAGACTGGAGGTTTTAATTCTACTGACAGGAGATGTTTTTACAGTTTAATGGCAAATGGCACTATACAATTGTATATATCTACATATTTAAACAATCCCTTCAATATTACTTGTTTCACTCGTCGTAACTTATATTCGCATTCCGCGAGGGAGATAGATTCATAGTCAATGATCTCCAATTTCATTACAAATATCGAAGATAAATATATTTTTATCTCTGCAAAAATTAAAATGATTTCGTCGTTCAATGTATGTGTCTATTTATTGGTAGATTTTTTCTCCGTTCGATTAGTGATGTAATTTTATTAAAGAACTATGCTTCCATCCATCAGACTTGAAAATGATTCAAGAATTTCATAATTAAATTTCGTCCGAGTAGTGTTTTGATTGCTTTATAGAATGAAAATTATCATTTTCTGAATAGAATATAATCTGATTTGCTATTAGGATCTATTTTTGATCCTCACCACTTGCACTGCAGCTGTCAATTGTCAAATGTTTATCAAAGAGGTAATTTTGTTTCTTTGATGTAAAAGTTATTCACTCTGATCTATTTCCCAGTATGACGTGGAATATGTAGTACTATTAAAAAGATTCTAAAATGAAAAAAAAAACAACGAAAACTAGACAACATTCACTTCAAGTAGATATATATTTAATTTTAAGATAATAGTATGGTCACTGATTAGCAATAAAGCTGTAACACACTATTTCCTGAATTTGTTACACTATATATTATAAATTTAACTGATTTAAAGTATTCAAACAACCGCTACTAAGATTCCGTTATACAAATATTGCATTTGATGTCATCTGTTACAATTTTTTTGTCTACTGTCAAAAGGTACCGAAGCAAGAAAAGTTCGGATGACGGTTATCAAGTGATAGGCAAACTGATTCTCGCAAATATACGATTATCGTAGTATAGCTAATCAGACCTCAAGTCCAAAATTAATATTAACGAACCGAAGAAGACCGAAGCCACCATGAACTAATCAATTTCAAATTAAGAACGAACCGATAAAAAGAGTTGCAGAATTTCAGCTTGGGTTAATCTAAACTGAATTCGAATAAATCACGAGTGACGTAAACAAAACCCATGGATACAAAAAACTAATTATCGACCACGACAATGTTTATGGACGAAGATAACGTTTAAATATGACAAAGGACTAAATTGTCTGAACATATTATAAGTTGATGTGGCTGGCTGAAAAATACAAAATATGTGTATAACACGAACGAACCTAGTTTGGAATTTATTCGATAATTTCTCACAGATTTATCGTTCTAAAATAAATTATTAATTTATAAAATAGTCGTAACTCCATAATTACGTAATGCTGTCCCAGTTTTATATAAACAATTTTCAAAAAATTCAAAATCAATGACTTCGCGTCATATTCGATAAATTTAGATATTTTAAAGTATCTGCTGTGCACGATATTTTCCATTTACCATATATACACGAAATCATTAAAAACCGTCTCAACAATTTTATTACTTATGCGAAACCACTGATTTGGATATTCCAAAAGACATCGGAAACTATAACTACCAGTCACTAAGGCATAGGTACAGGAAACACAAGTGTAAACACATTTTGTTAAAGTAAACGTTATATTTTAATTTTACTTTATACCTAATTGTATTTCTACACTTATGACTTCACATGCACATTCATTTGATAGATTAGATGTACCGATTACCTTTAAATTAGTACTTGTGTAATCACTTTTCAATACAGTTTTTTTAAATGGCTTTTTATATATATTTTTTCGCGAAAACTTTTACAAAAATATTTGATCAATAAATACACACACACACACAATATATATATATATATATATATATAGTACCATAAACATGTTATTTGATAGTGTACGTCCGCCCAAGCAATCATCATTAACCCGAAGATTGATAGAAATACAGATTTTAATCAAGATGACACGAGGTGGTTCACCATTGTTTTCCAGCTTTTTTACTTTCCCAGTAAGCTTGTACTATTTCAGTGAATAACTGGATTAGTAGTTGAGTTCTGGTCTCCGGTTGGATCGAATTTAGGTCGTGTGAGGTGAACGATAAAGCATTACTGCTGCGCTACGAACCCTTTATATATGGACAATAAGTAAAAATACTCAAAACCAGTTAAGGGTGTCCGAAATCTGGTACAGGAAGAGATTGAAAAGAATAATATGGACAGAGAAAATTAGTAACAAATAAGTATTTGAAAATAGAAGTTTATTAGGAAAATTAAAAGAAAAAAGATACGGATAGGTTACAAGTAGAGTCCGGATTTCTCGGCATTTGCAGAATGATCTTGCTACACGATAAATCAAATCTGATGACAAACGAACACGAATTCAGACATACAGACCCCGCAAACCGAATTTTAATTTTCCGAATAATGCCGAAAACTGAATAAATACCGAATAATGCCGAAAATAAGCATCTAAGTTTGTAAATTTTTTGAACTTTTTTTTTGTAAAATAATTAAAAATCTAAAAAAAAAAATATTAAAAAAAAATGAGGAAACGATAATTCCATATTTTTTATTATTCTATGTAAAATCGTCTGTCATTGTCTGATGCTGCGTTTTTTATGACTCGGTTATCGATGGGGAGTAATCACAATCAACATTCCATCGATGTTTCTAACCACGTTTCATAATTTTAACGACATCTTTTCCGAATTAGGCTTTTGGGAATTCCATTTCACGGGCGAGTAAAGGAGACAGACTAGTGCATTATTAACATTAATTTATTACTTCCACCGTTCACTTCGGTAGTAATTTACTATAGTATTAAGTATTTACATCAGGTTCTATTGTTTTTGTTCATTTCATTTTTCCAATAAATAAGTAGCTATACGTAATTTTTGTATTAAAAATTATGATTTCAGATGAAAAGCCTTTCTAGAGAATCAAATAACTGAACTGCTGATTTAGCATTTGTTAAATCCTATAGTTCGTGTTTGGAGGCAGGCATTACTAAGTTGAAGAAGAGAGGAATGTCGCTGTATGAACAGATACAGATTATCAATACGATTTTAGAAAAGATTAACTGTATTCCAGGACAAAGGGGAGAAGTGTTACATGAAAAAATGAATTCTGTGTTATTAAAAAACACTGCATACCAGAGCAACTACAAAATATTTGTAATTTTTTAGTACACGGTGAAGGGGATTGCTGCAGTTCACTAAGTCCTGAAGACATCAGTGTATATGCTTATGCCTCCATTGTGTCTGTAGATTTAGAAAGAAGTTTCTCTTATCTTAAGAATATTTTATCGGATAAACGGCATTCGTTACAGAAAATAATTTAGAAACGCACATTCTTATAATTCATCTTTGTTAAAATAATTCCCTTTACATATCTACCTATATAAATACCTACTTTTAATATATTTTCTAAGCTTGTAATTTTATTGTTACATAAAGTATATTTTATTAATGTACATAGTGTTATTAAAATAATCGCATACATTGTATACATTGTAATGCTGTCTTTTTTTTTTTATTTAATTACTATTACGCAGTTCTTATAGATAAAAATGAGTTTTTTGATAAATGCCGAAAAATCCGGGCTCTAGTTATAACACAAATAATTGAAGACACAATAGAATGTTAAGAGGAAGACCAAGAATGAAATATATCGAACAAGTACAATACGATGTACAAGGAACAAGATATAGAGTAATATGATAAAACTGGCGCTACACAATTATTCTGACGTTTCAACAACATCAACGAGGAATATTATTTTATATATATATATATATGTTAATAGTATATATGTAAGAGGGATTGATAACATAATATACGTTCACAATTTAAGATAGGGGGCGCAAAATTTGACATATTAAATGCAGAAGCCTAGTTTTATGTTTGGGGTTATATATTTACATATTAGAACGAATACGTTAAGTGAATTAAAGTTGTATATAAAATGTATAAAATGAAAATGTTTGCTTTACGTACTCTTAGAAATTACATCCCCTTAGATGTTGAAATGTCGTAAAATCGAATAATTCTTAAAGAAATAAGTGCCATAATTATTTTTTAATCACAATACAGCAAATACAATCACACAATTATTATATTTGCACTTTAAAAAAATAACATAACAGGTACTTCGACAATAAGTACACGTCATTATCCTATTGAAAATAATAGTAAAAACTTGATAATATAATTTTCATTTAACCGCAGATGACTCTTTCGTGTGTTAATTAATTATTGTGTGCAAGTGTACTGTCCTTAATGTATCATCATCATCATCGGTTGATAAAATTGATAACGAACGTTACGAAATTACGTAAACGAATTATAATTTTCTCGTTTAATAATAATAATAATAATTTATAATAAAACTTTCCACGAATGTTAATATATATTTCAAACAAATAACGCGTGAGTTTACTTACTCCTTGTTTTTTTCTCTCCTCTTATTTCTTTTTTTATATATATCTTGAAAGCACTAGGCGCGCTTATACAATAACAATAAAAAAAAAAAAAAGAGTGGACAGAAATAAAATTTTATCCGAACTACACGCATGCGCGCACACACTTACACGAACACGGAGAGCGGTTATTAGTGCCATTAAAAGTTATCGATTGACAACAGAGGCGTACAATTCTTTCTACAACTGTTATATAGCCGGGTTGTGTTTATTATGTAATCCCGAAATAAAATTAACCTACACCGTGCACACTCTTTTTTTGAAGTAGTAGTAGTAGTAGTAAGTAATAATAACAGCGATGATACTGGTGTAATACTGGGAGTAATAGTGGTAGTAACGGTAGTGTAATTGCAATAGTCGTAGTGGTAACAGAATAGAAATTAATATAACGGCCAACATTTCTGCACGCTTTGAAAAAGAATCGATAAGCAAAACCAAAAAAGAAAAGAAAATAATAAAATAAAAAATAAAATAATTTAAAATGGAGGGAATCTACGAACACAACAAATAAAACTAAACTACACACGTCGTCGACGCCTAATCTTTACTTATATTAAACAATGACCTTATACGCGAAATTAACCAAACTTTTCTTTTTTCTTAATATACCGAACATGTCAAACTTGTTCACCGCGATTATACGCCATATTAATTGCTGCATATTTAAAACGCGGATCGCATCGTAACAAAGAATATAAAATGAAACGTTATACATATATAATAATAATATTTATATATGAATAAAATTAAATACAACGAAAGTAACGTTTTTAAAACCATAATAAACTAAACTTAAAACGGAATAATTTAAAATAAAAGAACGATCTGAATAGCAATAACATATGATATCTAAAATTTAGACGCAAAAAAAAAATAAATTAATTATTAAAACGAATCGCTTATTAATAATTTACAAAATAAGACAGTAAAAAATTAACCAAAATATATAAAACCTAGTAGTCACTTAACACACATATAATATTTGTTTATCAGTACAATTGAACGCAACGAGAATAATTTTTAAAATCAAAAATTAAATTTAAAAAGAAATAATTTAAAGTAAAAATACCAAAAGAAATCAATCTAAATAATCATGAGATGTGAAAATTAAGATTAGGATATTAAAAAAAAACCAACTAATTCTTGTAATTAATCGCTGTTATAAAGTAAGATAATTAAATATCACGCGCAAGTTATGAATGCGCAAAATCGTGGGGCTTCGAATACACGATGTAAACAATAAATGGTAGGTGTAAAAGTGAATGTATAAATGTTTTAGTGTATATTTACAATTATTTAACTAATGCCAGACTTTATTTGGTCATAATTGCAATTTGAAAAGCAGATATACATAAATAAAGATAAAATAAAAATATTAATACCTAGGAATAATTATAGATAATAATCTAAATTTTAGTAAACACGTTGGACATATGATAGATAAGATTAAGAAAATTTAATTCAGATTAGTATATTTCCCAGTTTTGCGAGAAAAAGATAAGAATAAAATACTAAAATTAAAAAGGAAAATATTAATAGAAACACAATTACTGGATATCGCACAATATCATATACTTCAGTCAACATTTTTGAAGTCGGAAATGTTACAGCAAATCAAAATATTAAAGCTGGTAGAAAATATATTTGAACGGAAAAAAGGTACGAAAACAGATCAATGAAATTAACTAAAATGAATTAACGACAAATCAAAAACCGACAAAATGACACGGGAAGTGGTTCCAGTCATAGAAAAAAGATTATAAATGGAGCATTTTTATACTAATTATAACTTCATCCAATTTTTAACCAAGTATGGAAATAATGGAGCATACTTGAAACGTTTTAAGATTGCGAAATCGGTTATCTGTAAAGACTATGAAGAAAACTTAGATGATTCCTTTCACTGGATTTTTGAGTACAGAAATTTCAACGAAGAGAGAGAGAAAATAAAAAGATAATTAAAAATCCAATAACTGAAATAAACAAGTCTTTTTCAACCTATCAGTTTTGTTAACATGTAATAAAAAAAAAAAACAAAAACACAATAATTAATAAGTAGCAGTACCAATTAGAAACTCTGATCAGAAGCCGCAAGGTACAGCCGAGTTGTAGAAAGAATTTGAACAAAAAAAAAAAAAAAAAATAGTTGCACTTTGTTAAAAATCGCATTTGAAACGACAATAATGTTATACTGTACCTAGGCATAGGGGATTTTTAATGCTAACAAACAAATTTCGATGAAATAACGAACATATAGAGCTATATCGAACAACACACGTATGCTCACATACGCAAACACGTGTGTATTCGAACATGCACGTGGATATTATATATAGTAATGTACATATTTAAATACATACATATATATGAAAAACGAGAATCTATTGAACTATTCAAAGTAAATATATCTTTTAACATGCCGGCAACCTATTAAACTACTTCTAAATGTTTTTTTTATTTAAAAAAAAAAAAAAAACAAAAAAAAAACAAAAAAAACCAACTATTTCATATCCATTATTTCGAGAACTAACACTACACCCAAAATTCAAAATACTAACTTTAATATTTAAAATTTTTTCAAATTCAATTATTAAAAAATAAAAATCATTGTTGTATTGACGAATATTATATTATAAATAAACATAGTACAGCACACGTGTAGAATAAACACTTAAGTATAATTGTACATTTTCGAATTTCCATCCTCCAGATGAAGTTCATGTAACTATTCTTCGGATTTTTTAAATTAAAAAAGCGAAACTGTCGGTTCATTGGGTATATAAACTTACAAAAATAAAAACATTTTCAAATAATGAAAAATAATAACATTAAAAATTAGTTATTTTCGGAAATTACAACAATTACGGAATAATTAATTACACATTGCTTCTTGCATTTTATATATATCACATGCATATGAATTCAAAAATTTCGATGATTCGAACATTTTTATTTTTGAAACGTATATTTAGACATAAATTGTGGTACCCATAAGTTAAAGTTAATAATTATCAAATTGTTTCCGTTTAAATGTTAATATATTCATTACAACAACGACGGTTTTAACTAATGAGAAAGAGATCAAATTTATGAATAACACCGGTATTTGTGAGAATGAATCAAATGGTTAACGGTTTGTATTCGTTATCAATACGTAAATAATCCAAAAATTAAAATTTCAGAATAGATACATAAAAACACTAGGTTATATGTACAATTATATTATGAAAAACTAATCTATTTATATTACACTGAATACAAATACAATGTAATCATATAAAACTATATGCATCCACATATTTAACCTGAAAAACAATATACACAACCCTATATATATATACACACATACTCAAAACAAATATTTTTAAAGAAATAATATATCATAAACGATAGACATAATATGCAGAATTTAAAAAAAATCAGAATATCTGATAGTGAAAAAGGGTAAAGCAGATAGGCGAGAATAAGAACAAAGAACTTAAAAGTGACAGAATCAATCATGCTACATATAAACATGTTCACGTGTACAAACACACAAATCCAATTTAATGACATAAATAACGCATGCTAGTACTGTAAACTATTTTCGTTATTTTTAAATTTTGCATACAGACAGCGACCACATTAAGTACTAAATTAAATGTTATTAGAAACTGAGTAAGTAAATTTAATATTTTGTTATTTAATCTGCATACAAAATAATTACAATTTAACTTATATTTATGGCAAATCATCCGCAACAGATTAAAATTATTAACTAGGTGCTCGTAATGAAAATATTCGTATTTTGTTTTACAATAACGAGGGTATTTATGAACAAATATATAATATATACAAAAATCATAGATCATTAAATCAATTACAAGTCTCACTACAAACACACACACACACACACATATATATAAAAAACGAAGCAACAAAATGTTTTAAACAAAAATAATCTTATAATTTCTAAAATAATATTTTTGGTCATGTTGTATTTGAAGAATTCGTCATGTACAGCTAAAAGAAATAACTTACAAATTTAGAAACGCTTGTAAAAGACTATCAATCTACTGAATTTTACAGTAATTATTGTAAAGATATAAAAAAATATCAAACTTGAATGCTGAGGAATTCATTAAAAGTTTATCTGATTTTGTATTTTAAATATGCAATAACTGAAAACGTGGATTTCTATATACATTGTACTTATTGAGCATTTTCTTGCACGCCAAAATGATTTGGTACAGAACATTAAGTATCAATTTATATTATTATCTTGCAAAACACTTTGTGTCTCATACATGGAATATATTCTAAACTCACATAAGTTCAAAATACTTCTGACAACTATAAACCACATGCGTAAAAACGATTTACACACTTTAATTAAAATAAACAAAAAATATTAAAGCCTCAAAATGAATGTGATTTTTAGATGGCACATCACAAAGAATTTTATGTTCACTTATTATCAAGAACAAAAACGACGCAAATGCTCCAAAAATCTAAACGTAATACACTACAATTTTAAGTAAATGTGTGATCATGAAAATTTTACATAATCTGGAAATGTTCTGATTATATTAATATCACTAAAAAATCAACTTTGAAAAGTGTGGAATGTTAGTGATTAACGCATTCTTGTTATTTATTAAAAAAAAAAAATGTTTCATGCCAAGAAGGAAAATTCAACATCTGCTGGTACTCTAAATTTAATCTTGGAATATTTATTTAATATATCAATTGGTTCAGTCACGGTATTCATATTGTACAATTTGCTTTAACGTTGTGTTACATAATTTTTAAAATGCGTTTACTCATAGCGAGGTTACAATAATTTACAAATGCTCTACAACAGTTCAACAAGTATAACTATTTACATCGTTAATTATTCTTTCTTGGTGAAAAGGTATTCAAATAGGAAATAGGAAACTGTGTCGAAAACAACAAGTTGATAGAATTTACAAATGCTATAAGATACAATTTTAAAGTACCAAAACTACTATGTTTTGTCAATACTCTAATTCTTAATAATTTCTTTAATCTTTGTCTTACGTTTATATCATATAATTTATACGTTAATCTTCCATTACACTAGTTATTCCATCTTTATTGTATTTAAAATAATTATGTTAGTGTGTTTCTTTAAATGTTTAACATTTGTGTGATTTTCATATTGTAATCTTGGAATATAAGAAAAAAATTCAATAAACAATTTGAAAAAAATTAAAACAAACAATTTTATAATACAAACGAGTTTCAAATACAAAGCCGTACATCAAAACCTTGAATATATTCAAAATAAAAAAATCGCGATTCAAATTTTTGTATTCATACCGAACATATGTGAAAATTTCATTTTAATTTTCAATTAAGTATTTTTGTCAATGAAAAAATTATATTAATTAAAATAGTAAAATGAAGATAAAGTTCTGCATTATAATGGACAAAATGTACACAAACGATACAAATAAAATATTTTGTTAGCGTAGTTGATTTATGTGTCCAAAAGGAATTGTATTTGTAATGCACGATATGTAACTGTAATGAAATTCATACGCCTTTTAAGAATTGTATATATATATATTTTAAGATTATTTCAAATTCATTTAGATAATATTATTATAGTCATACTACTGTTTTTACCATTAAAGGATGTCAAATGTGTTACATATAATTAGTTTGGTGATGCACACGAAAAACAAAAATCTTGTAAATTGTGATAAAAAACTAAAAACAGGCACATTAATAAATCAAATGAGTAAAAAACTTCATGAAATGATAAAATCAAAAATGTGTCGTATTGTACAATATGTTAATTAATATTCAAAGTATAATACAAGTACTTTTAATAAAATATTTTACACCCGTGAGTGTAACCACAAAGCGCTTAATCTACAACTTCCTGTAATATCGTTAAAAAATAGATGTATCAGAACTGTAATTACAAGAGAGCATTGACGTAATAGATGTCAATTAATACTGCATTTAATTCTTTATACTCTTACGAAGTAAATAAAACAAATTTTATTGCATCCGAAAAATTTAGAATACAAGAAAAAGTTGCATCTAACATAACTTAAAAACATTACTGGCGAAATAGTTAAACCCATATGCTAAGAAATTAATTTCAAATGAAGGGTATACGTGAATAGGAAAGTTATAAGGAAATTTGTAAATTTACGAACGTAATAAATAAAGCTAGGTTAATAAATTCTATGTTTAAGTAATTGTAAATAATTTGCCGGATTACAAGAACACGTATTGTCCAAAAGTTTTAACAAAATTTTGTAGTTTTAAATTATACCCCAGATTTTACACGAACATTATCAGTTGTACTTCGAATGATTCGGAGATTATTTAGTACAATTTAAAGGCTCTTTAATTAATATTCCACATGATTAAACGACAAAATAAGTAACTATAATACATTGTGTACTGTAATGGTCTATGATTTTTGTAGTTTAAAGCATTTTACATATAATGGCTAATATTATTTTACATGGTCAAATAATAAAATGAATTGGACTTTGTATTAATTCATGTACCATAATTTATAATATTCAAAAATCGTTTAATTTAAAGAATAACACAAATATTCGAATTACATTAAAATGTATACACCGTATAAAACCATACTGCAATTTATTTGATGTTATTTTAATGAATACACGTGTTTTTCCCCTTTAAATTGTACTTTGCACCAATGATATGAAACTTTAAAAATTAAGAAAATCTGATTTATCCTTTGTTAACGTTATTTAAAAATAAAGCTTATAACTTCATGCACACAACGTAGTGTATATTGAACACACACATTGTACATGTAACACTATGATTCGTAAAAGTACATATAAACAAATGTTAACATGAGTGTGTGTGTGTGTGTCAAAATTACATGATATATATTCATCTGTTATAAATCAATTTTGACGTTTGACATGTAAAAATACATATAAATAAACTTATATAGGCAAAGATTAATTAGCATTACATGTACTTAGCACACACAAAAAAATTGAGGTATGCACAATAAATATCTAAACAGGAAATTACACAATTCCACTTAATACCACTGAAGCAATGATACACTCTTCGACTAATAATGAGTCTCTGAACAAAATTATTAATTTTAAAAAGCCCCGCATATTAATTTAGTTAGGTTAGTTTAGTTAGAAGTATGATTAATGAAAAAAGGAAAATAGGCTCACTACCCGTACATGTTCAGAATCGGCAAAAATCACATTTAGATAGAAATATATTTTGGCCTCAGGGACTCATTCTTCATATCTCCCCATTAGTCTACATACATTTTAGTATACGGATGATAGTTGAGATCATACCTCAAAAACATAACTGTAATATACAGTATTTAACGTGTAAGTGACACATATTTTATATTTAAATTACACATTTCAACAAACTAACCCACGTTGTTTACAACCTATAAATATTAAATAACCGTTCTCAATTATAACTAATGAAAACACATACAAAACAAGTAACAATCTTAATATCAAAGAAGCACGTGAACATCCCCACGTTTAAAATACATTTTAGCTACTTTTTATATTGAAGAAACTTTTCAATGTCTTTATTTTAAAATATTATGAGTACGAAGTATTCATATTTATTTGTAATATACCAATGGAAATTTCATATATATTGATGCATATAATACACTTTAAAAAATGTTTTAAAATTTTATTAATTAAACGTTTAAATACCAACAAAAATAAAACCTAATACAAAATAAAACTAATTTACCATTGATAAAATAAGAAATATTAATTTCATAGCTCACTTGACGCAGTTATCAGACTACTAACACTTTTAACAGAGTGAAACGTACCAAAACAAATATAATAAATTATTAAACAACATAAAGAAATATGAAATTCTTTGTAATAAAAGTGAAATACAATATTATATGAAAACAAAACGAATAAGCACTATTATGTAAAAAATATAAATATTGTAATACCTGTTTTCAATTACATTCCTCCATGTAGATTGACATCTAACACGGTAACAGGCATAATAGTATTGTTTTCGGAATTTTTACACGTTTTTATTATTTAAACACACATAAGAAACACTTAACTACAATAGTTAAATCACTGAACCGTTATTTATTATTAACACCAATAATAAAGGGATGATTAACAAACGCCATTTAATGTCTCCTTCCGAGTTCGCGTCTATTGTTCCTAAGATGAATGGTTTAAAATCTACTAAACAAACATGTAAATGCAACTCCCGTTTTTTATTTTAAATAATATCGTACAAAATGCACTTTAATATGAATAAATATAAAATGTTTAAATCACACAAATAAATTTAATCATATTTTTTAATTATTAAATGTGAATCGCGTAAACTCACAAGAAACAATTCGTTGTAGACGATGTGTAATTGGTGAAAGTAATTCCCTCTACCCGTTCCACACCGTAGTGTCATTAGGTGACATCCAATCAGAGTAAACGTAAGGAGAATGCATTATGGCGTATCAGATGTTTGAACCAATAAAATAAGCCACTTGAATAACCTAAGCCGACAGTAATGCTATGTCATTTTACAGATAGTCATTGCCTCGAAAATTATAAAAAATAACAATTTTAATAAATTATAATTATGATTTAAAATATTATTAACATATATCATCTAAAGTAATAATTAAAAAAAGCTATATAAAATGAACATAACAACCTAAAGTAGTGAAACATTAAAAAAAACAATGGAATTAATTTAACCATGAACTTATAAATTCGTGAATTAACAGCTTTAAACAAAATGAAACGTTTATAATTTGGTGAAGTACGTAATTTATTAATATTTTTTATTTGAATATATTGCACGTATACCATTTGGATGTAATATTCTATATAAATATAATTAAAATATTAATTATAATTTTCAAATATATATTTTTGACATTCTATTATATGATTGTTATAATTTTGAAAAAACTTTAAAACACCATATATTATTTTTATAATGGATTTTTTGGGCTTTCAATGAGGGTTACCCAGTTACCCACAATAGAGCTAGATTCTAAGTAAGGATATTTAAAATCAAATCAAAATCATGAATTCATGAATGAACTTATACAGACAGATGTAAACATGCATATTAGGTATGAGTTGCGAGTAAAGATTATATATTTACGTATTTACGGTGAAAAGAATTTACAACGTGTTTCTGGAAGAGACACTAATTTTCAAAGAATATATGTTTTCTGTTGACAATACAGCTGATATCCACTTAGTTCCAGCAGTAGAGACAGTAAAATATACTTGAAATAGTAGGGAAGGCACGTTAAAAAGACGAAATAATTTACCTTGGAATTTTATATTGTAAAAGTAGAGAAGACATAGATGTATCTAAAACAATTTATAATTTCAGTATTTTATGTGGATAGTTATCGCTGTCTTACAAGAAATATAATAAATTTTGATTACCTGCATTCATTAGAGTAGCCATCTAAATAATTACTTTGGAATCATGTATAATTTAAGTAACAATGTTTGTGATTGAACCATATCACAAGCTGTTACATTTTTTCGTTCACCTATCCAAAATAATTAATTTTTATAACTTCCGTATTTGAAAATTAACATGGTTTTCCGAAATTGGGTTTAAGTACATGGTCATACATACATATATCATGCTGATGTGGAATATTTTTAATGTTTTATTAACTTGGCTTACTTCATATAATATAATTTTTTAACACGTGTGCAGATAGTGGTGTAGATTAAATTATTACATATACAAACCACTGTCATAAAGGACAAAATACGTTAGGAATAATTATATATTTTCAGTTTTAACATGTTATATAGAATATTTTCGTGTGATTCAATGAAAAAAATGGCCCTATATTATGTACAATAAAAAAATCAGTACCAAACGTATTTACATTAGCAATCAAATAATTCCATTGATCAAGAAATTAGCCAAATATTTAGCATGGAAAGACTACAGTTAGAAAGAAACTAAATTAACGGATAAGTGGGAACATGTTAAAGCTCGTTGAAAAAGTCCTATTACCTTTGGAAAGCAAAATTCTACTGTATAAAATTCTAAAGCCTATTTTTGGGTCCAGAAGATAAATTTGATACTGTACAAGAGTACACAGGTATTTTAATAAAATAAGTCACTAAGAAAAATCACAGACGTTCCGTGACTAAACACGGATTTAATGATTAAACCTACAACAAACATAACAACTAGATCCAGAATATGATAATTATCTAAATCGTTAAACAATGTTTACTAGATAGAAATCAGATGATTAAAATATTCAAACCGACAGATTTATTGTAATTGAGTGAGAGTGAAAAGTTTAATTTGAAATTGTACTTGAGGTTTTCACTTATATAAAATCGGTTTTTGATAAGCATGTCAAGAATTGTTTTCACTTAGTACTTTCCTGTTGAAGTGAATAATGTTGTTTTCGGTTACAAGTTCTTCTTACGAATATGCTACCTACACATACAGTAAATTATTAATGTTGGCTAACGAGCTGTCAGTTACTTCAATAATTATTACGCAATTTTAAAATGAAGAAAAGCGAGACTTCAATAATTCTGTTTTCATCTAAACAAACACACTGAACATCATTTAAAATTTTGTCAAAAAACTTAATCGCTGGAATTAATTTGAAGTTACGTAAGCCACGTATTATTTATCGGGTGATACGGGCGTCATATTTACCGCACTAATAATCCATGAATTTTTAACAATTTGAACATTTTTTTACTAATTTTCTCTGGACATAACAGTCAAACCGGGTAATTACTAACGTAAATTCAAATCAGTTGTAGAAGCTGCGAAAAAATAAGGTAATTATTAATTATAAAGTAACTAAATTGTACGACTAAACATTTAAACTGACGAATAAGATATGCGAATTTTTTTAATGACTAAAATAAGAAGTGAAAATTTAAATGAAATTTATTCACTAATAAGCAGAAACAGCCTAGAATTATAAAGTATTGAATATAACAGATAAAATTCAGAAGCATAGAATTTTACACGATGTTGTATTTAGTTAAGGAGCACCTACTACGAGTTAGTACTTGAGGTCCTGATAAAAAATGAACAAATTAAAATAATTGAAAAATTTATATTCTTTTAAAACTATTAGACGAGTGAGGTATTGACGGGAATATTACTTTAAAATAACGTAGAAAAATTATCTTATTCTATTGCTGTAATTATAAACACTTTATAAATATTACATCAAGCTGAAATATTCTTTAATATCAACATTATCTCAGTAATACCAATTCGATTTTTTAAGTAGATAAAAACGACATTATTATGATTATGACAGAGCTCAAGCTTTTTTCTAATTACCAATCACATATTTTTATTCAATATTTTAGGCAACACATCCTAACCAAATCAGTTACAAACGGCCTTGGAATGCATAAATATAAAAAGCGGAAGTAATAGCGCCGATATTCCAGTTGAAGAACTGTGGTACAACATTACAAAACAAATACTGGAAATAGCTACCAGGATACTTGGCATGACTAAGCCGCGGAAAAAGTACATCGAAAAGCAAACGTGGTGGTGGACAAAAGGAGTCCAACAAACTATAAAACCTAAGAAGCAAGCGTTCAAGAAATAAAGATACTGAAAATCTAGAGAATTATGTCTTAGATCGGAAGCAGTAATAAGAGCAAAAGAATCTCATTACCAATACCTATATAACCACCTAGAAAAAAAAGGAAAATGTGTACTCGATATACAGAATGGTTAAAGCAAGACAGAAGATGACTGAGGATAATGGTCCCATAGCACAGATTAAATCCACAGATAATCAAATAATAAAAAACCCAATGGAGATTTTGCAAAGATGGTCCGATTTCTACAAACAGATATATGGAGAGGAATTTCCATACTCTCAAATAACAGACAGATTGCCATCAAACAAATAACAATAGAGGAAGTGACATTTGCAGTAAAGAAAACGAAGAACGGAAAAGCAACGGGGCCCGATGATATTCCCGCTGAAATGTGTAAATTAATGGGACAGAAGGGAGCTGAAATTCTACTAATTTTATTCAATCGGATAATAGTAGGAGGCGTATCCCCGAAATCTGGTCCACTAGTACAACAATCTCTACATGGAAACAGAAATGGGATTTTATGAATTGCAGCAATTACCGGCCGATTGGGCCACACGTTTAAGATATTTGAACGTATAATAGATTTCCGTTTACGGGAAGTCATCCAAGTTACCCAAAACCAATGTGGATTTGTAAAAGGACGTGGGACAACGGATGCGATCCATATGTTGCGCATACTCGTAAAAAATCATCGGGAAAGTAGGAGTCCAATCCATATAGCCTTTCTAGATTTGGAAAAGGCCTATGACAGAGTTCCGCATGAATTAATTTGGAAGGCATTACGCACGCACAAAGTCCCAGAAGAATACGTACAGATAATACGGGCATTGTACAAAAAAGTTACCAGTACTGTCAGTGCCTGTTAGGAACTTCACCGCCTTTTCATCGCCCCTACTATTCATCCTTTGTATGGACACTTTGACAGAAGACATACAGATCCCTGTACCATGGACATTACTATATGCAGATGATGTCCTTCTGGCAGATAAAAGTATAATTAATTTAGAAAAGCGGGTGCACATTTGACAAAATAGATTACAGGACAATGGATTGAAACTAAATATTAGGAAAACTGAGTACTTGCAATGCGGAATACGGACAGATGAATCTATAAAAATAGATAATATAGCATTAAGGAGGGTCGTTAAATTCAAATACCTAGGGTCAAATATTACCTCAGAGGGAGACACAAAATGCGATATAGACTACCGGATTCAAATAGCATGGATGAAATGGAAGCAATTAACTGGGGTACTATGCGACAAAATAATTTCGATACATCTTAAAGGGAAGATTTATAAAACGCTTAAGAGACCTGCAATGTTATATGGGGCTGTATGACGGTCAACGACTGCAAAAATGAAACAAAAGCTCCACGTGGCTGAAATGAAAATGCTACGCTGGTCACTCGGCCACACAACATCTTACGGTTTAATGTACAGACATAATAAACGGAATTACATATGAGAGTTTAAATTGCCAACTTGTTTTTTGTTCCGTGATTTAATAATTGAATAATTTTCATTTCGTAGGGCATTTACGATATTATTTATTGGAGCAATTTAAATTTCGCGCAACGATGAATTATTCAACGTAAGACCGAGTTTTTAAGTTTTCAAATTTCACCTTAAAAATACGAGATAAAGCAATCTTTGTTTAAAATTCACAATTTTTTTTATAAAGATACACATTATTATCTGATTACGTAACGACAGTACAAATCCTGAAAGTTAAAAATGTATAACTACAAGTGTCATGTTAATAAAAAATTTATATGAATAAAAATTATGCATTACACCACATAACAATAGAAGTTTATAAAATATATATGTAGCATTTTTTTGCATCGTATCACAAGCTGTGTATTAGTTCTGTAATTATAAGCAATTTTTTCTGCAATTTATTTGAACGCAATTATGTCAGAAGTCCTATCACTTGGGTCAGGTAAATGAATATAATGTGGAATTTGCAAAGCAATTAACTAGAATATTGTTGTAACATTATGCTGAGAAGGTAACCAAATGGACGACTTTTTATAACGATGTAACACTAATAATACCGATATTTCAAAATTCGACGACTAGGTAAACGCGTTTTAAATTGAGACCAGGCTAAGCGTTACAACCATTTCCTTTAATATTTAAGTTACACACGCACACACACACACACACACACACACACACACAGAGTACAGATGACTTAAAAATTAAACTTGTAATAAATTAAGAAAAAATTATAAAAATAAAATAAAAAAAACAACAAATTGAAAGTTATTTTAAGTTTGTAAAGCTTGATATCGAAGGTAATATTTTCTTTCTTATGCAATTAAAATGTAACGTACATTTTAATAATTTTCACTGTCATCGAATATATTTCAAACACATCTAACATATCTATATATTACATTAAAAACAAATTATCTATTATTTGTAAAATAATAAATAAATAAATCTATTATAAATTATACAAGAAAAATAAAGTTCGCTATTAAGAACAAACAGTTAATATTAAAGTTAAAAAATTAATATTCCTTTTAAAGGGGTGATATATAGAAAAGAACGAGATAAGAAAGTCTAATCTAATATATGTGTTATGAAGAATGATGAACTAAAGAAAATTAGTTGCAACATAAATACGCAACGTTACTTCTGCTGCGTGAAAAGGTTACAATCACAAACACGGAAGGATAAATGACAAAAAAGTTTGACATTATTAACAAGAAACAAAAAAAAGTACGGAATGAAAATGAATATAAAAAACAACAATACAATAATGAAACGTACAAACACGATAATAGTGCAAAAAAATAAAAATTTGCAACAAACTGTTAAAAAATGATTTTGTAATATCCTGAGATCATGCCCAGTTTAACGGGGGTTATAGGGGCTGCAGCCCCGAGCTCCATATAAACTGGGGCTCGTCCTGTTGAGAAACTTTTTTTTGCATAGACGCGACATTTAAACAAAATCGGAAAAATATCTAAAAGCTATATACCCCGAAAACGTTAAACCCACATAGCCACGTCATTAATCTAAAAACCATAAACTCAAGTAGGCTAACTCGCTGTTGAACCGAAACTGTGAACTCAAAAATACACATAGAGCCCCGAACTCACGAAAGAGTTGAGCTTTTTTGCTAATATTATAAACCAACTACGTTGATTATATATATATATATATATATATATATATATATATATATATATATATATATATATATATATGGAGAGAGAGAGAGAGAGAAAGATATTCAGTAGAAGAATAAAGAAGGTTCATGTTTTTTTATTTTTAGTAGTAGGCTTTAAACAGAAAGCACTTGGGTGTCCAAGACACTTGTACCTGTCAAGGAACGTAGTGCCCAGTTTTTCTTTTATTTTCTTATTTATTTCTGACCAAATATATGGTCTCGCAATAGGGATGGGTGGATTTTGGCAGCCTGTAGGGACCGTGTTTTTAACTTGTTGTTTATCATTCTGTTACAAATCACCATGTCAACTTTCATGGCGTTACAAACCACACAGCGAACGTCACGATGGATATTGTGAATGAAAGATTTGAAGAGATATAAAAAATGAACGTAAATAATAATTAACCGATTTACTTTTAATTTCTAGTGCTTTCAATAATTAAAAAGAAAAAGGTTTAATTCATGGTTTTCGAATTAATGACTAGTCGAGTTATGTGGGTTTGACGTCTTGTGGTTTATGATTTTACTCTTGTACATGTCCCCCATGATAACTAATTAGCCCCGGGTTTTTGAAATCATTAATCCGGGTCTGCCTGAAGTGATAATTAACAAATGAACCAAAATACGAATAGGGATTATGAAACAAGGTTCGTAGATTTGGCGAATGTATCGAAGAACAGACAAATGACGATGAGCTAAGAAAAATAATTATTGCTAAAATATACATTTGTAGAATTAACGCCGAAAGTAATTTAATATGCGTTAGTATCGACTATTGTTTAGGATAACGTGAATAGATTTTATTTCTAATAAAAACGTTTTATAGAACGTTCGTCCAACGTCCGTATTAAGAAAATAAACGGCAAATATAGAGACCGTTGTTACTACAAGGAAATCAGTTTCCGTTATTGGTACAAGAAACAAAACTTGAGAATACAACAAGAAGTAGGAGTATGTAAAGTCAATTATCACGATGAACAAAACAAGCGACATACTAATTGCGACCAGATTTAGAAAAGTCTGAAATGATCGTCTGTTGTTGATAAATAGTCCCACCTTTAAACAGATCCGACAAAGTAATGATGATAATAGTAAATTTTCGTAATAATTTTAACTAATGCGCAATTTTAGCATATTATTTAGTTCTGAACAGTATCCTATATACAATTTGTATAATATTTCAATTCGTAATTCGAAAATAATCAGTTTTTTTGTTTTTTTTCAGTTTAAATGTACAGAAGTTACTTTATAGGATAGAGTTAAAATATATAAAACGGAACGAACTTATGAAAAATGTTTATTCTCACTTAGTGTGAAGCTTTTTAATAGTCGCATCATTATTCAACTCGTCTATAGTATTAAGAAAAAAATCAGTACTCCCTATTTACAACATACAAAATTGACTGAATTTTTATTATAAATTATTTTATTTTTTAAAAAGAGGAATTATGATTTGAATTAATGTGTATTGTCAATTCAGTGTAGTATAATTATAAGTCGAGTTTCATTCACTGATGAAGAAAAATAATGAAAATTAACATTTATCAATTGCATACGGAAGTATATCATTTTAAATAAACTGTAACAATATCAGCGCGTATAAAATAGTACAATCGAAAATTACTAAAGTATTGATTTTTTAAAAATACGTTCACTAATATATATATATACATATATTAATACTTAAAAGGCTCAGATCATTATCAATAATTTAATTAGAAAAAATTGACTAAAAACGATATATGTATACATATATATATATTTTTTTTAAAGGTAAAATGATTGAATAGTGTATCACAGAAATATAAAAGAAAATGAAAAGTACACATATAGATAATGATAACATATTAAGTACATAAAAATGACACGGAAAACGATTAAAATGAAGGAGAAGAGGAGAAACGTTACAAAGTTAAATAATAAAAATATGAATAATAATGATAAACTTAGGCGAGAAAATGAATAAGCAATAATTACACTGCGTTTCTTTTTCTATTTTTAAATTAATTAACGTTACAAATAATGCGTTTTGAATGTTTAAAATGAAAGTTTATTACTGTACTATTTTAGGTAATAATAATAATAAAACGCAAATTTATAAGCACGTGTACAATTAAACATAATGATAAATTACACTAAAACAAATAACAAAGAATACGGTTTTATATGTCTTTGTTAAAGTGAAAATTTTATCAGTTATCATAAAATATTTGCAATTACTTGAGAATTTTGAAAAATAAGTTCCGTGTGAAAATATAAACGAAAGAATAATTAAAAAATAATAATCCTTTAGGAACTATTAACCGGTAATTTTGTTCGGTGAAAATTAATTATTCTAGACATCTACTGGTAAATTACTATTATTTTAACATTATCGGTGAACATGTTAAGAATTTTAAATTCGTTGCGAAAAAAGATTTTCATTTAAAATCACAAAATCAGATATTCATCATAAAGATTTTTAAATTTTAGTACTTTCTTTACAAAATTTCAATGTAATTCACAAGAACGGATTACTGGAATGATGTTGCCCATTCGGTTTTGATAATCCGTTAATCTATAAAAATTAACAATTCGAACCACATTATATTCTTGGAAAATACCGCTAACAAGATATTTTGAAAAATATTTTTAATTATACTTCGTGCATGCATTTCTCGAATTTTAATTTATATATATGTACCAAGAGCGGCTACTACTGGAAAGCCGCAGGCGATTCCAGTAGTGACAGGGTAGCAGACACGAGGATGCAGATGGCCAGCTTGAGGAACTGGCTATTAAAAATCTGCATAAATCCTATGACTGTCTCTCCCTCGGCGAGTTTAGGTCGCCGTAAAAGCCTAATACTGTTATCTCCTCAGTAACAAACCGCTGCTTTGCGGATTAGGGTTTTTACCCAAAAGCTAAGGGAGACAACCCTGACAGAAAACAAACCCGCTGCCTTGCGGTTAGGATATTTATCCAACGGCTAAGGGAGTAAACCCTAACAGAAAATCCGATGGAAGGCAACGGGAAACCACCACCGTACATCTTTCAAGAAAATTAACATGAAGTCCGTAAATATTGATTGTAATTTGCCATGTGATCCGACCAGCAATCGGCGTTCTGACAACCGAGGTCGGAATGTGAAATGGGCAACCGGCCGTGCTGATGGAGGCTATCGCATGGAAAATAAGCGACTGGGAAGATTTACTAATTTTAATAAGATTATTGGTACCTGGAATGTTAGAGGATTACTGGAAGTAGGGAAGCTCAAAATTCTAGAAATAGAATTAAAACGGTACGGCATAATGATATGTGGTATTTGTGAAACCTACTATAGACAATCGGGCCACTTTGCAACTAGCGACAATGTGATATATTGTTCCAGCAATGAAAATGGTAGTGTAAATGGTGTTGCAATAATTGTTGATAAAAGCTTAAATCACTCGGTAACCGGATGTAAACCGAGGAATGACAGAATAATTAAAATTAGAATAGGACTCGAGCCGGTATCTATAAAATTCATTCAAATTTATGCACCGACTAGTGCAGCTCCACATGAAGAAACAGAACAGTTTTATAATGATCTGCAGGAAGAAATGAATGAAATTCCGAGTCAAGAAATGTTCATTGTAATGGGAGATATGAACGCAAAGAAAAGCGAATGACGACCATCATGTAAAAGATGTGGTCGGAAAATATGGTCTTGGTGCACGTAATGAAAGGGGAGAAAGAATGTTGCACTTTGCCATTGAGAATCGATTAATGATAGCAAATACTATGTTTCAACATCACGCGAGAAGGCTTAGCACATGGAGAGATCTCCTGGTGATCTGTATAGGAATCAAACAGATTATTTCTTTGTTCAAAATCATTTGATGAAATGCAATGGAAACAAATGAATAAAGAAATAAAAAAAGCTGTAGAAAAGATAAGAATGATTATATGAGAAAAATTTGTGAAGAGATACACAGCCATGCGAACAACAACGAATTGCATGATCTACACAAGAAAGTAAAGTTACTATCCAGGGACTTTAAGATGAAGAACTGGACAGCAGAAGATAGAAACGGCAATATAAGAACGGAATTAAAAGAAGTCGCAGAAATTTGGACAAAATACTGTCAAATTTTATACAATGACGCTCAGTCCAATGATATTGATGACAGGATACAACATGAAATGGCAACAGCCCTTGAAGAACCTGAACCGGAAATCCTGATGAGTGAGGTAGAAGAGGCTATTGGGTATCTGAAAAATAATAAAGCCGTACGAACGGATGAGATACCTACAGAGGTATATAAGCAAATTGGAAAAGAAGGGATCGCCAGAATTCATTCGATATGCAACACTATATGGATGAACGATATCTCTTTTATCACACGCGAGCAAGATATTTCTACGAATACTGAACAATAGGATATACGCGTGTATGGCTAAGGAAATATCCGCAGGACAGTCAGGCTTTATGAAAGGACGGGGCACACGGGAGCAGATTATCAACATAAGATTACTAATAGAAAAAGCACGTGAATATAATGTACCCGTAGTATTGTGCTTTATTGACTATCAAAAGGCCTTTGATAATGTCCAATGGAATAAACTCTGGACAGTATTAACTGAAATGGGTGCACCAAAGCACATTGTACATCTTATGAAGAAACTCGACGAAAATAATAACAACATTGTGCGTATTGGAGTTGGAAAATCTGGAGTCTTTAATTAATCACGATACCCTATTTAGGGTGACGACTATACATGACCTATATGTTAGGAATACCGAATCTTCCTAATTAAGATAATAAGCATAGCGATTTTTTTTTAATAAGATTTTTAATTCGCTACGTATATGATAGATTTTTATTCATGTTATTCTAGAACCCTATGAATCAATTATATAAACTCTTTCAGAACAGGGCCTTAGGTGTGTATGCTCCCCGTTATACTACAATAGATTGTATGTATAATATTCTGAAATTACCTCGTGTTAAGGAATATATTCTTAATGTGACGCGTAAATTATTCGATAATTACCGTATACATGATATTCAGTTGATCTAGTTAATAGGTATACGATTCCAAGCAACTAATGTTTATGTATACAAAATATGAACATAGACGTATTAAATATCATTTATTCTAATCAGTCATTTGTTTTTTAATATTGTTCTAATTATTAGATTTATGATAAATTAATTATTTTCATATTTAATCGTAAGTCAATGTTATCTAGTATTATGCTTGCTTTGTTTTTTCCCTGAATTTTTCTCTTGCATTGTGCATTTTTTTTGTTTACTTACCTTAATTAATTACTTGTAAGCTATCGCGGTAAGGCGAGTTCCGGTACTCAACATATTTATAAGTTATGTTTATTGACTGTTTTTTCAATTATTCGATAAAATATTTATTTATTTATTTAAAGAAAATAACACGATTAGCAGCTGATCTGCAGACAAATTGTGAAAATAAAGTGATTGGATCGATAATATTATCATCAATATACATGAGAATTTCAAATTTATAAAATTAGAAATTAAAGATAAAAATCGACACAACATTGTTGAATGTGATGAATCTAACGCACTCATGCCCGATTTTTATTAAAAACGCCAATTTTATAATACGAAATTATTTTTATCCAAATACATTTAGAACAATAAATAACAATATTCAAGAAAATCGGTATTTTTAGATAAAAATTTTATATATATATGTCAGTGGCGGATCGTGGTTAAAAAATCTAGCGGTTTCAATTACACCTTCTCCTCCCCAAAACATATACACACATTTTTTTTTGTTTTACACAACATCGGACAGCAACATTAATAATGTCAAAGTCGACGAAGTGTAATGCAAATACAAGAACCATTTAAAACCGTAAAGAGAAAAACTAAAAATTATTAAGTTAGATTATCGATCCCAAGACAAAAAATTGGAACATTAAATCGAAATATTATTAGAGAGAGGCAATGAAATGATTCACACGTGGAAATGTACACAGCAAAAGAAAGAAACACCGATAGAAATTCGAAGAAGAAAAACTAATCTTGGAAAGAGATGAAATATAAGTCGTAGACTCCTTCATTCTTTAGCCGGTAGTATGTGCACGCAACCCGCACTCGCGTATTACGAAACGAAAAAAAATCTATTCCTCTGCGTCAAGTGTGTGTACTTCAAGGACTTTGGTTGTAGAACGACTGCAACTAACTTTCCCCCATAAAGTCTCATGTAAACTCTACATACATAGTAGCATTAGGCACAAAATCATATAATTCTGTATACAGCTTTCCAATGTTCTTCAGGTTATATCGAGCGTGCAACCGCTATAACTAGGCATTTCAAAGCATTTTTAAAGAAATTTTTAACTTTTTATAATGTATTCTTGAAAAATATATAATTAAAATTTGCTTATTTTGTTTAATCTTTACAAAACAATTAGTACTTATGACTATTTTATTACATCATCAATTTTTATGCTATTCTCGATATTTCTGGTGGTTGTGCAACCATGCAACCTTTATGTACGAGCCGCCACTGATTATATATATATATATATATATATATATATATATATATATATATATATATATATATCGTCGAAATATTGCGATTGACCAAATTTTTATCTGATTTTATTATAACATATTTTATTTTGGTGAATTTCTATAATTTCTGTTTTTTAACCTTTTTCCAGTAATCCGAGTGGATACTTTTCAACTAAAAACCTACAGTTATTCAGTAGCTATTGTGCACTTAGCCTTTCCGGTATCTGTGAAATTATTAAAATGGCAGCTATTATTTTATAGTAGTTTTCTTTATAATATGTTTCCACTTTTATAAATAAATTTCGTCACTGGAAGTCCGTAGAACTTTTTTTATTTATAAAAACTCTCTACAGGCTAGTCACGACAAATTTTCGCGTTGTGAGCGGAAAAAAAAGTTTTATACAATTTAGATAAATAACTTTTTTATTTTATTTTTTTAATGAATATATTATATAAATAAGCAAAGGCACTTGGAAATTATGACAATATTTCTCTAAAGTTGCATTTTGCCTAACTGCAGTTAATGACTTCAAAGAAAAACAACATTTAAAAGTACGAATTAAATAAAAACAACTAGTAATGAATTAGAGATAAATAATTCGCATTGATACTTTTCCCAGTGGACATAAATTATTTACATCATTTATTTTTTGAATTCCGAGAAGATGAATCAACTGTTCGTCTATAAATTTAGAAATTAAAATTGCTCAGATACATTCGGGATCGATATTAAAAAATCGGTGTTTTTTGTAGAATATGAAATCATTACATAAAAAGGGGATTCTCAAGAAATATTAAATGCAACTGACTAAAAAAAGAAATAATCAAAATACGATTGTATCGTGTGATAAAAATGC
The DNA here is from genome assembly GCA_032883995.1 of Coronaproctus castanopsis. Taxonomy (NCBI): domain Eukaryota; kingdom Metazoa; phylum Arthropoda; class Insecta; order Hemiptera; family Monophlebidae; genus Coronaproctus; species Coronaproctus castanopsis. Next base: position 159,199,607 of record CM065053.1, on the reverse strand, counting down.
GCACAGAAGCAAAAAAAAAAAAAACAGGATTTGTATAACATCAGAAACAAATTTCTATGGACCTACGGAAGAGATCGAAAACATATAGAATAAAGAGGAATCCACCAGATGATATGTAAAGAGAAATATAGAAATTATAAAATCTACTAGTAATGGCGATTAGACGCTTTTTCTATGTGCCATACTCGTAATAGAGGGTAGGCGATCACCAATGATTTTAGGTTGTCTCGCATCTGTCATTAATTGTTGTAATGAAGATATGTTGGTCCATTTTTTAATATTTTCCAGCCAATCTGTCCTTCTTCTCCCTGGACTTCTTTTTCCATCTAGCTGTCCTTGTATGATAATCTGCTGTAAAATTTCGTACTTTGACCCTCTTATGATATAACCAAAGTATGACACATTTCTTTTATAATATTCCGTAGCAGTCGGTCTGTATAACTTTTTTTTAAGACATCTTTGCCGTCCAAGGTGTCTTCAGCATTCTTCGATGGAACCACGTTTCCATCATCTTATATTGGTTCAAATTTTTTTTATTTAGAGGCATAACTTCAATGCCGTATAACAAAGTTGGCTGCGTGTAACACCGAACTATATCGTGTCTTATCTTAGTGATCGATCACATAGTAATTGTTTCATATTATGGAAGGCCGCTTGCGTGTAACTATAACGTGCTTTAACCTTCGTATCCGTATGGAGATGGTTAGTAACATAGCAACCGAGATATTTATATGTTATTGGCTTTTTCGATATTTTCATTATCTACGGTTATTGCGGCACTATTAATGTATTGTCATAATTAAAATAGAAAACCGAATTATTACACTTTATGAATTAAAATAGAGGTACGTTACCGAATGAATTCACGATGTTAAAGTTTGTATATATTACGAAGAAAGCTACGCCCTGGTATCGTGTCGTTACTTTGCCCGTATCTTGAATTTCGCTTCAATAATAAAAGGGAACAAAAAGAAAATAGATATACAGCTCTAGGAAAGTCAATACGAAGTTTTAATCAATTCTGCACAAGAATTATCAATGACTTCGACAAGAAAAATTTATTACAAAAATTCTAAACATTCGGTCCTCACTCCATTTATTATTAGGAGACATTTGATGGAGTAACCGCAAAAAAATTATTTAGGATAAATTCCGTAGACATACCAGGACTTACACGTCATTACGTTGAACAATGAATTATTTGAAACAGAATGCAAACGTGATGGCAAGAACGAAAGAAGAAAACATGTCGAAGTAGTCAAACACGAAGAATCTAATTTACGATTGTGAAGAAATTAAGATAATAACTTATTGGGACTTCCGGTGTAATTTAAGAAAGCTGGCGAAGTATTGTTTCTAAGGATCTGTATGATAAAATATTAACAATATAGACTAAATGAAGCGAATGCTAAATTTGCGTTAATCATAAACGAAAAAAAAACCCCCCTATAAAATCCACTAAATTAAACAATTAAAACGAAAACTGTAGAAGAATATTAACATTTAAAAATATTTATCACTATTACGAAGCGATTATAAAGATGAAGAATATCGAAAGTAAATAAACATTTCAAAGTAGATTTCTGTAATTAAATTTTACAGAAAAATATTTCATCGAGTAACTACCATAAGTTAGGAATGGTGTTTCTAAGTTAACAAAATTAAAAAAATATTTCTGGAAAATGTAATATCTTAAATAGAAACCGTAAAAGAGATAACATTTTCATTATATTTCTCAACATATATGTAGTAAAAAGTGTAAACTTTCCAAGTTTATAACATAATCCAGCTGAAATCTTTAATGTAAATTTCGCTAATTATCGAGAAAAAGACACGCCAATCGAATTTCTCATACAGTTCATTTTCAGTTACTACTTAATAATTTCACCCAAGTCGTTATAGCTGTTTTTAAAATGCCCCGTATATAATATAATATGCTGTAATACTTATAGCTGGACCAAGAAATATGTAGAGGTTTTATAATGCTCGAATTTAACAAATCAAAATGTGAAAACAACTGATATTTTGCGAGTACACTTTTCAATATTCGAAAGAACAGATAAATCTTCCCCGATATTACGACTTCGTCATTACATACATATACGGACAGTTTCCGCTCTATGTATACGATTTAATAATTCTAAAAGGAACTGAAATTTTATCTGAAACAATAAAAATCGTAGTTTAAGTGATCAATTACTTTAAATGGATTTCCGTTAGTAGTAAGTACACCATTTGACGTCGCTGTTATTGCAGTATTCGAAATGGGACCGATAGCAAAATTTTTTTCCAAACTCCATTGGTTATTTTCGTTCCAGCCGTCTGTAAAAGGTAAAATTTTTTACTCGAAATAAAAATCTAAAAAATGTTAAATGCACGGTACAAATTTCAATAATTATAATTTCGATACATTTTTTAAAACTAAATACGAACAAAATTTGTAATTCGATAGCCCGTTTTCATAAATTTGGGAAACAAGGAAAAAAAATATGATTACAAAGTTTCGTAATACAAAAGGCGTTTCGAAGAACTCATTCACATTTCATCGCGATTTAAAATTTTTTAGCTTTCTTAGCATATCGTTCGTATTATTTTAGAACATATCGAGCTGATAACTTCGTAAGACATTATACTGATGATTTTATCATTTTGTATTTTATCTAGAACTCTACTCAATTTTTTTTTTTTTTTATGTTTACGCGCGAACTGGTTTCGAATCGCGTCACGATCAAAAATTTAAAAAAAAAAAAACGAAAAACAAAATTACAGCTAAGGGCATAGCTGTCCGTTTAAGGCAAATTGTAACACGCGCCACTTATTTCCTCTGCGGTTTACGCGCCAACTGGTTTCGAATCTCGTTACAAACAAAAAATATTTTATGAAAATAAAACCATCAAAAATAAAACAAAATTAAAGCTAAGAGCATACTGGTTAAGGCAAGTTGTAACGCGTAGTATTTTTAACGCACGTTTCAAGCAGTTACGTCGTTTATTGAAACATTGATATCTAAATGGGCTCGATTCACACTATAGGTGTATGGTCACGATCCGGTCGCGTTCACACTTACGTCATGAACCGTTAATAATCAAATTCGGTTGTATTCTGGTTTTCATAAAAAATAATTTTATTTGTTTGTATTTAAAATTAATTAAAAATTTCGAAATACTACTATATTTATTATATTATTCATAATAATTAATTTAAAAACATCGGAAATTAATTTCTATTGAAAAACTGATCGTGGCTAGAGCGATGAGCGTTACCGTACCTATAGTGTCCTAATATGTTCTATTATTGTACGCGCGTTGTTTCGTAACTACTTGTTTCATAGTAATTATAGTAATGCTACAAGGTGTCCGTCGTAACGCGCATTAACGGTCTAAAGTAAGAGTTTATCCGTCGAATTAGATTAGCGAGTAAAGAAATTCGCTGATAGTAAATGGCAAATAACCCCGCCGAATTGCCTCGGAAGCTTATTTATTAATGCGAACTTTTGCCATGATTTTTCATATAACCGCTTGATCAGCTGCGCAAGATGTAATGGTGCACCCGTGTCCAGTAATATCGACCACATTTTCGGCCAACAGTCGAATGCTTTCTTGAAATCAATAAAACTTAACAAGATATACACGAATTAAAAATGACGCTTTTGTCTGGTCGAAACAATTGCAAATTAATTTATAATCATTTACATTTGCTTTTTATTTTGTTTACTACTAACCGTTATAACTATATTTGTCGATTATACGACGAAAACAGAAGGAAACGAAAATCGATTATTAAGAATTTCCTATTAATAAACGTATAGTTAAAATTGATTTATAAAGTATATATATTAAGCAAAAATTAATCGATTTATTTTAAATGCAAAAAAAAAATTTGGGATGTACCAACAAAATATAGTCACGTACTCGTAATTCACCATTCACAAGAGTTAACAAGAATTAAAAAATAATAGTACAACTTCCGGGCGTGATGAATGGAACTCGTACACATAAAAAAATAAATCGACGATGTATTTATCTCGATGCGATTGGAATAATAAATGAACACTTTCGCCAGTTACAGTGTTCGTTATAGGGGATACGTAAACGTTTAATGCTAAGTGTGCTGGCACCTACATTGTGTAATATATATATATATATAAATGATCAATCAATATGTAAGAACACAAAACATTTTTTGTATGTTGACGACTTAGCCATTACAGCACAAGATGAAACATACGCCGATGTCCAAAACATATTATAGATGGCGTTACACGAGGTGGACTAATTTTAAGAATTAATGGATTAAATCCAAATCCAAGTAAAACACAAGTATGTGCATTTCATCTGAAAAATGTCAAATCAAAGTGTAAATTGACATTAGAATGGTGCGGACAGATAAATCACAACGAACATCCGAAATACCTTGACGTGACATTGGACCGTTCACTTACCTTTAAGAATCAATGTGAATCCATAAAAATGAAAGTAGCTGCTTGGAACAATGTTATTTGCAAGCTGATGTCATTAAAATGGGGAGCTAGGCCAAAAGTCCTCCGAGTAACAGGCTTGGAACTGCATTTCTCAGTAGCGAAATATGAATGTTCATCTTGGGGGAAGATCAACGCGTGTTAAGAAAGTGGGCATAGCATTAAACGATGCTCGCCGGATTATAACGGGACGTCTTAGACCTACAAAGACTAAATTATTATATTTATCATGCGGTATTGCTCCGCCATATATAAGAAGAAATGTCATTTCCAGCACTGAAAGAACTGATACTGATTCCCGTCACCTTATGCTTGGATAGATTGCAGTAGACTAACGGTTGAAATCGCGAAAATCTTTCATGCATAATAGCGTCGCATTATCTGACAAGGCCAGCACAACACAGATAGTATAATGGAAGATTTCGGATACTGGTCCTGTGGCACCAAAATAAAAACTACGGCTAAAAGATTAATTAAATTGGCTTCAATGGAGAACATTGAATGGGTTACGTACTGATTGTGGCAAAACAGACGGAAACCGTATCAAATGGAAAATAAGCACCGATGACAAATGTGAATGCGGTGAAAAGGAAAACCACCGACACCTGTTCAACTAGCACATATTGAGGCTACTGCAATTATGACAGATTTATGGAGTACAACTTGTAATACGATATAGAAATAGCGTCTCGGATCCGATAACTAACTAACTAGTTATTTTACTGACGTTTATTCGTACGGTCTAAAGGAAAAAGCTTTACAAATAAATAATAGTACAGGTCGCGCTACAGATTTACCCGATCAAATTGGTGCGCCTAAAACAGAATTTACGACCTTAAAAGTGATAAATCAAAACGTAACGCTGCAAAATACTTATATTAATTGTCACGGTATTATTATTATTATATATGTATATATATATATATATGGAAAGTATCGACCTATCTCCCTACTATGTGTACCCAGCAAAATATTGGAGTCTATTTTATATGAAAGATTATATAATTTTTTTTTTTGTCTAAAGTTGTTCCCGAACAGTATAGTTTCTTAAGGTCTACATCTATTACAACTAATCTTGTTACATATACAAAATTAATTATAGACTAGTTGGAGCGGCCTTTTCGAGTTGATTGCATTTATACGGACTTTAGTAAGCCTTTTGATAAAGTCAGCCATAGTTTACTTCTGGATAAGTTGCATAATTATGGTTTTTCCGACGATTACATACAGTTATTTAGATCAGTGCTACGTATTATTTAACGGATACCAGTCCAAGCAATATATACTCCTACTTCCGGAGTACCACATGGGTCTAATTTGGGTCCATTATTATTTAATATTTTCATAAATGATATAGAAATTAACTTATGTTCAAAATTTCAATTGTTTGCTGATGATTTAAATTTTTTTAGATCAATTAAAAATGTTACTGATTGTGAATTGTTACAAGATGATCTGTGTAGATCGGCGACATGGTGCGACAATAATTACTTATCTTTTAATTATAAGAAATGTGTTTATATTCGATTTTGTCGTACAAGAATAAAATGTTTCTTCGATTACTCTATGGGTAATGTTCCAGTTTGTAATATAACCTGCGTACGGGATTTGGGGTTTATATTGACAACGAACTTAAATTTGCAACTCATATTGCTAATTTTACTAAAAATGCTTATAGAACTATGGGTGTTTCATCATTAGAAATTCATGCGTATTTCGTGATCCTAAGACTCCGCTGTTACTATTCAACACTCTTATAAGATCGCAATTAGAATACGCATCTGTAGTTTGGGATCCTTTCTACACTAAATATATTCATATGGTGGAAAAAGTTCAATATCAGTTTTTGACGTGTATTTATTACCGTCAAACTGGTGTCTGTCCTACATTTTTGAGCCATAATATTTTATGCGATTTCCTAAGTATTAAATCATCGAGTGCTAGAAGAAATATAAGTAAGCTAAAGTTCCGGCATGATCTTTGTAACGCTCGCATAGATGACAATTATTTATTATCTACAATTTTATTTATAGTCCCCAGTGTTAATAGTAGGTCTCGTATTTTCTATGAATAACATGCCGTACAAATCTAGGTTATAACTCACCACTTTTACCCATCTTACGTGTATATAATAAGGTACTAAACATTCATCCACAGTTAGATATTCATTTTGATAGTAAATTTGTATATAATATATTTTTTTTTAATTCTGTATTTCAGTTGTTACTTTTAAGTAAGTTTGTCTTATTTTGATCATATGTGGGTAGCCCGATGGAGAGTTTGTTTACATGAGAGTATGGGTGTGTGTGATTGGTATTTCTGTTTTTTGTTCTGTTCGGATGTGTGCTTGTATATAGGTATTGTATTTCATTAGAAATATTATCAGTTTTCTGTTGGTATTAGTAATTTTTTTCCAATCTAAATATTATTTATATTAATTAGCGTGTTGTGTGAGTGTGGTTCAGTTTTATTTTTATTTCTGTTCATAGTTTTACTTTATAATTATCCTGTGAGAGCGTACACTGTAATTGGCGTTATGATGTTGTATACGCCGTGTTGTTTTGTATATATATATATATATATATATACATATATATCGGGAAAAACCCAACTATGACATTAGATTCAAAGAACTGGTTTAAAGACATTTCGCATATAAATTAGCAGACGAGAATGTTAATATTTAAATATAACTTACTGGCAAATGGGTTAAATGGCGTCACCGGTTCTGAGACAGTTCCGTTAGATACCGCTGGAAAAATATTCGGCCATATCTTTCCATTACCTATAAATCGAAAGAACATATAAATTATCACTACTCATGTTGTACGAATTAACATTATATGTCAATTCGAAGGGAAAGAAAAATTCTACTAACGGTATATTGCGTTTTATTATACAACAGGTTGTAATTAAAATTATGGAAGAAACTAATAAAAACATTAATTCTCCAATTAGCCGCGACGTAGACGATTAAAGCAGTAGATAAGCAACTCATTGATGCATTTAAAATGTAGATATGGCGATTGTGGACAGAAAGAAGAATAAATTTCTTAATATAGATATCGATAGAATGCACAGATTGTGGTGAAGAGGCAGAGCTGGACTGATGAATTGCGGAATCAACTTGGTACGATAGCAGTAATTACAGCTCAGAATCGAAATCTATGAAGAACACTCGCAGGTCATAACTGTCAGAATTTACTGAATACAAAATGGAACGGGATGAAATCATTAAACGAGTATATGAACATAGTTTACGATACAAAATATTATATTAATCTTAAAATATGCTTGTCTTTTTATCCAAATGTTACGTCAACAATATGAACTGAAATATCTACAGCAAGTCGATATAATGATTTAATAATACAGTATAAAAATAGACGTGAGATATAAATGGTTGTCAGTTTTTAGTATTTGCATAATCTCAAAAAAAAAAAAAGAAAAAAAAAAGAAAAAAAAACTAAAAAAAATCGTGATATCTACAGACGCGTTTACTTACATAAAGTTTGTTGCAACATTTGTTGTTTTTGCTTCTCAAGCATTTGAGATTTCATCATACAATCTAAGTCTTTCAGCGCTGCATATTTGTCTTCAACGACGGTTTCTTTCGTATTTGCTGGACTACCAAAGTCTTTATCACTTCCTAAATAAATGAAGCAAAAATATTAAACAAACTACTTATCGCTTATGTTTAAAATATATCAAAAATTTATTATATTCTTAAAAAATCGGTTTATTACATGCTCGGTAATTTTTAAAAATGCAACCACGCATATAGCGGTTATAAAAATTCTTTGTTAAAAAAAAACAAACAAAAACGGATGGGACTATTAATTACTAATGTAATAAAAATAAATTTCACTACTGTTATTTCACTCCTTACTTAGAAAAAAGTTAAGAAAGAAAAACGAAAATTTTGGAAATATCTACAAAATATAAGCTTTGCCTCGAGTAAATCAATTTCTATTTTCATACCAAATAATGATATTTCCATTTATTGGAAAAATAAAATGAACAATTTTTAAAATCAATAGCATTGTCAGCTATAATAATAATAATAATAAAACGAACAAACACAACTGCGAACTAATAATTATTTAAAAAGCACAAAAAACAAACAAACAAAAAAAAAGAGGTCAAACATCACAATTATGATTTTAAATTTCTATTTTCCAAGCAAATAATGGTATTTCCATTTATTAGAATAATAAAATGAACAATTTTTGAAATTAATAGCATTATCAGTTATTATAATAATAATAATAAAACGAACAAACAGAACTGCAAACTAATTATCATTTAAAATAGCACAAAAAAACAAACAAACAAACAAACAAACAAAAAAAAAAAAAGGTCAAAACATCACAATTATTATTATTTTAAATTTTATGTCATTTCGCGATTTATATTATAGCAAACTATGATTCTAATTAAATTCTATACACAACAGTAGAATGTTAATTTTATTATTTTACATTACATCGATTGAAAAAACAAAACAAAACAAGCTTTACATTTATGAGTATACACAATCTATATATTTAGTGGAAAATAGACAAATAACATCATCCATCTATTTCAAGCCCCTCTATGTAGCCATTCCTTTTTCTGGAGTCGCGTAACATGAGTAATACATTGTATTATTTGGATAATTACGTAATTTCATATTGTTAAACAATTCAAGAATTTGCATTAGTCTATTACACGAACCGCTTGTTAGAATACAAGTCATTAACCGAAGTAACATTTTGATATACAGCCGCTATGCAAGGTGCATATCAAAATATCGAGGCTGTGTCAGTTTTTCAGTGTTTGATCTACTATGCGAGATAATTAAATTAGCTTATAATAAGCAGTGAAAAGACTAACAAAAACTTATAAGCCGATATATAAAAAATATATATACACAATTTAATTACAAAACGTGTAAAAACCGCAGCGAATATATTTGACTACACGTGCAAAATTTTTAATAACAAACGGATCACGGCTCACTACGATACTTTTCATTAAAATCTTTATTGTTATTAGTTTCGGAAGCCAATGTAAAACATCGGGGTAACTACGGATAAGGAGTTCCAGGTCGTCGATAGCAACACTTACTCCATTTATTAACAGGTACTGACAGAGGTCTCATCACAGGATTTATAGGCTTGCCATTGGAATTAAATACCATCTGTATGATATCCTTTTGGATGGTAGTAGACGTGTTAACATTATTATTATAACTGTTTCCATAGTTAAGCCAATCTTTAAAAACACGAAATTATCGACTTAATATCGTTTATAAAATAATTAAAACGTAATATGCGTTCATAACATAGTTATATGATATAATAATAACAATTATAAAATACATAACAAGAAGACCTAATATGATAATCATACTACTATCATAATAATGTAGCTGAATGTGTATCACTGAATCTAAGAGAATACAATGTAAGCGAGGACGAAAGTTCTATAAATAGGAAATTTATATGCGGGATACAAAACCAGCTGCAATGTATGAAAAAGATATTGATAAAAATTCTCCAGAATTGCTTTTTGGAGGAACATCCGGGTTTTATGATGTTAATTCACGACAAAGTAGCAAGGAAAAAATATCGTAAATACATTTCGATTGAACCCTATAGGATAATAAATTTGAAGAGTGTACCAAATGTGCGACTATCGACCATATGTAGTAAGCAATGCTTGGCGAGTTAGAATAATATTGCAATAATCAATACTATATTTTATCATAACCATCAGGTGGCTGAAGATCGAAGATATAAAATCTAGTTAAACCTAAAGATAACTATTACATTAGACACAATAGTTAAAATTACAAAACGTAACATATTTTAGAGATGATTGACGTTGTTGTCTCGCAAAAATCGGAATATAATAATTGACAATGAAATGGTTTCAGGATTACTATTAACGCAGTCGAAGAGTTTAGATATTTGCAAATGTCATCATAAATAGACAAAAATTTGCCATACTGTTCAAGAATTTATTTTGTTCGAGTTAAACGTCTTCTTGAACTGATAATAATAATAAAGACATTAGAAAAAAATGAAAATTAATTATAGAATATAATGTACGCTATAATTACACCGATGATGTAAAAAAAAAACCAGGGAAATTGCCAAAAATTAATTGAAACAATCTAACTACATACAGAATTGATTTTTTACTTTAGATTCGATCCCCCTTATAGGGCATTTTTAACATTGCAGTGGTCGCGCGGATACAATAGTAGTCCAGACCTTTTTTTTTTTTAATTGCGTGAGTTTGGGGGTGAGGTTTTTATTACCTTCCTATTACAGCGTGACGCACAACATGTAATCGCTTTGGTAATCAGTTTCTGTATAGTTCTTAAATTGTTTACGTTTTTCTCATGTGGACTACAATAATTATCCGCGTGACCAGTAACGTGATAGTTTTCTAAATTCGGGATTTGAAATTGTATCTCTAGTATTTTTTATTTTTGTATTTAGCGTCGAATTTTATTTTAGGCATTTTGTATATATTTCGTGATATTTCCGTGCTTTGTGCAGTGAACAATATGAGTTACACCCTTCATAAAGTAGGCAAGTGGTTAGAAGAGACATCTGGCTCTGATACAGAATAAATTCTTGGCTTAGCAGATGAGTAAGAAAATGAAGAGGATGTTGTAGAAGAAGAAATATTTTATGATGATGCATGCAGCAGACATGAAGAAAATAAAAGAACAACTCATGTGAATGACTAAAAATAGTGCGACCAAATGGTCAATAACTGTAATATGCCCGACTTCAAGGACACTGTTTCATCGACCGGGTCCCGCTAAAAGTACTAAAACTGTTGTTAATCCTATTCAGTGCTATAAATGTCTATTTGATGATGCCATAGAAAGTACAATAACATTACGCACCAATATTTACATTCAAGAAAAAGTTAAAAACAAATATAAAAGAGAAAGAGATGCAAAGCACACGAATGAATGTAAGATCATTATTTGGTATATTCTATATGGCTGATGTTTTGAAGGCAAGAAGACGTAATATTATGGATATGTGGGATAGCAGTTGGGGTATTGGTGTGAAGCGATTTATATAACAATAAGTGAACGCAGATTTCGATTTCTCATGCGTAGTTTGCGTTTTGATATTAGAGATAGAAATGTTCACAGAGAAAAGGATAAACTAGCTGCAATAAGAGATGTATTCAACAAATTTGTGATAAATTGTCAAAAGTGTTATACAACGATGGACTATTTGACAATAAATGAGCAACTAATAAGTTTCCGCGACAACTGAACCTTCCGACAGTATATTCCAACAAAGCCTAGTAAATATGGCATCAAAATATTTGTACCTGTTGGAGCAAAAATATTCACATGCATAATTTAAAAATTTAAGTTGGTGTTCAATCCGGAAGGTTCTTACAGAAAAAGTAACAAGCCCGATGATATTGTAAAATGATTAGTGCAATCTATTGAAAGTACAAATCGGAATATAACTGCTGATACTGATGATAATTGGTTCGGTTCAGTATCACTGGTACATAGGCTTTTATCAGAAAAGAATTAACGTTTATCTGCATCTGAGAAAAAATAAGTTTATTCTGAAAGAATTTCAACCGCATAAACTGAGGGAAGTGAATAGTTCTCTATTTGGATTTTAAAATAACTGTACGCTAGTTTCCTACGTCCCAAGCAATAATATATCAATTATTCGAATATCATTGACGAAAATATCGATCAATCTATAAACGAACAAAAAAAAACCCCTGAAATCGTTACAGCTTACAATAAAACTAAATGCGGTGTTGATCTGTTGGATAGAATGTGTAGCCAGTATAATGTACCTAGAATTCCCGCCGTTGGCCACTAACCGCATTTTTCAATTGATCGAATATTGGTGGAATTAATGTCTTAAATATACATACACAGATAATAATATTAGTAATACGTCAGCTTTAGAATTGATGAAACCAGCTATTGAAAAACGAATTGACCAATAGATGATACCTAGGCAAATCGGAGAACGTGGTCATGATAAAGATGAATATATTCCTCCAGAAGCAAAAAGAATAGGACGTTGTTATTTTATTTATGTGGTCGAGCTAAAAATAAATCAACAAGAAAATCGCGTCATAAATGCAAAAAATCTATATATAATGACCACTGCTAAGTAATGTGTAATACATGTCTTCTGTAATTTATTTACAAGACAACATTTACACATTTATTCAATTTTTGTATATTTTCACCATATCTTGGTGTACTTTTTTTATTTTATCTGTCATATTATAATCTTGTGGTGTATAAACATGGGTTTCTTGTAAAAAACTGTTCAAATCTGATGCGCACGCATTAAATCACTAAAAAAAAATAATAAGAAAAATTGTAATGCACCGCAATAGTAGTCCGCGCGACCACTGTAGTGTTAAACGTTAAACAAATTTAATATACGCACACGGATCATAATGAACTCGGTTAAACCCGCATAAAAACAATAAAAAAAAAAAAAGGTTGCGATACTTAAATAAACAATCGAAAAATACATATAGTATACAGAGTTATACAGTGATAACTACACAAACACACACACACACATATATATATACACCGAACTATTCAAATACAACATGTTGTGTTATGCACTTACAAGACTTTTTTCAAAGGTTTTTACCTGTTGCGAATGATGTTTGAGAAGAACAAAACACCGGATTATTTTCAAAATCTGCGAACGACAATTCGGAATTACTTGATGATTCCAAACTGGAATTAAACGGATCAGAAGTCGATGACGGAGACGAGAAATCCGTTATAAAAGACGACGATTGATTATTACCGACGGCGATGCCGTTACTATTATTATTATAATTATCGTTACTATTATTGACGCCGCTGCCGAAATGAAGGTTATTCTTTATCGTCGTCGGAAATGCATTCGGTCTGGATTTCTGGGAATTTAATATTTTCTAAAAATCAATAAATAAAAAAATCAATAAAAAATACAGAAATAACTGGAAGCGATTTAAATTCGAAAATAAGAAGTTTTACAGTGAAAAATGTGGCGTCTCGTTTTGAATAGAACGTAAGTTTATTTTTAATTTAATGAATGATATTTTAAAAGTTACAAAAACGGCTTGTCCTTTCTCGTAATACTATAATTAAGAGTAAACCGAAATTTCGCTACATTCGTTTTCGAACATGTTCTAAGGGTATATACATATATATATATAATAAATACGTTTTTTTTTTTTAGATATTACCTGAACTTTTTTTTGGGAATAATTTACCTTCTTCGTGATTAAATTATATAATATAAAGATGTAGATTTATTAGATTATTCGCAGATACGTCTAAAATATATAAAAAATACACACACACAAACACATATATATATACACACTTTACTGGTGTAAGTGAATATTTAGTGTCGTGGATTGATAAATAAATTCGGTGACATTGGAAAAAGCTAATGGTATTTAATACAAAGACAATTCTACTATTCATTGTTTATAACGTCGTACAGAAAGTGGTTTGTTGAAAAACTTATTATAGTAGATAATTACTCAAAAGAAGAACTACCCACGAAGGCGCATCATAAATATAAAATCGTAGTAATTTCCAGATAGAAAAGATAATTAACCGCAACGCGTAGGAATTTACGGCTATTATTAGGTGTTACATGATGATAACGATGGTTATATATACATATATATATATATATATGTATATGTATGCGTGTGTGCCCAAAATATATTTCTACGCAATTAAACAAATTCATCAGCATCTATTACAGGTTCTTCGCATTGATATCGAGTACATTTTTTTAAAAATAGTTTTATATTTGATGACGTTAATAGCCTGATCATACATTCGACTATGTCACGTGTTTACGTACAAACTTTTTACATGCTACGCGTCTATAGCTGATACGTCAGTTTTTATAAACAATTCGTCGAAAATTCGAAATATATTTATTACGTTTCACCCGCAATGTTCGACATATTACACGGAACGGAGCAGTTTGATTTAAGGTCGTTTAAGCATCATCAACATAATAGTAGCACCTCTCATGTATACATCGGTATCTGCCTGATTCAATTAATTTGACGAAATCCTTAATTCCTGTATTTGTGGTAATTAATTTCATTTTTTTTTCTTCCCCCAAGTGCCTTCTCTGAAATTTTACCCTGTGCTGCTAGGTTGAAAAGCTAATAAACAGATTCGTTTTTTACTACTTAAAACATGACCGGTTTCGGATGCGAAACGGTGAATCAAATTTGTTGATATAACTAAGTCTAGAAAAGTGCTCTAATCGAAATTACGATAGAGAAAAAATATAATTAAATACAATAAATAAATAAATAAATAATAGTAATAACGATAACAAGTAGCATAAAGAAAAATCAGCGATGTACGAACGAATAATCGAAAATATAAAAGAAAACCGATCGATTGTTAACTATTTCGATATAATATTTAAATATTTATCGAGAATCATTTAAGCGACACAAAATAAATAACGACGATTTTTAAATTTTGACTAAATTTTAACACCATAAAAATTTCTGACACGTTTACACGGATATATAGGGCGAGAAAAAATGAAAACGTCAAATTATCATTCGAAAAAGAATAAATATAAACTATTCAACGGGAAAAAACACGTACCTGATTATTTTTTCCGGATGACGTTTCGAATAAATTTAAATTGGACGGAGAATTTGTAGCAGACGAAGAATTCGATGAAACTGATGACGTGGAACCATTCATCATAGTAAGCGTGGACGGGTCTATATAATACCTGTATAGGGATGAAAAATACATCCCAATTTTGGCATATTATTAAACATACAAAACAACGCGATTCTTTCTGTCTTTTAAATTACATATACATTATATATTATATATAAAATGTATATATATATATATATATATATATATAAAATGTATATATATATATATATACATAAAATAAATGGGTGTAATAACTTGTATTTTTACACTATTATGAAGTATACAAAATAATAATAATAAAATGAAAAGTTACTTTTCTTTTTTCACTATTGTCATTAATATTGGACCTGTTATCGTTACTTCCATTTTTTATTAAAAATTCTAGTACTATGAGTACGTTAATATGGGTATATATATACATATATATGTATGTATGTGTATATACACGAGTGCCATACCCTCCTTTTCTCTCTCCCAAGGGAAATTAATGATTTATCGTAACTTTTAAATAAATATTTTAAACGTATATCGATAACACCATACATAAATGCTAATACGATGTTGGTAATTAGCGAATAATTTATACATAAAAAACTTCGTCTTATATTACGTCCTCGTCGTGCCCCAGGAAACTTTATAATGACTAAGAATATGGGAACACCTCCACCAGATGGGTACCAATAATAGAAGTAAAATGAAACAAATAAACAGCCCTTGTCAGGGCTACTCAAACTCGACCAAGAATATACTTCAGATTAATGTAGAAGGCCTCACTCGAAAAAAAAAGGTGAATATCAAAAAATAATATCACTGGGACCTAATGTAAATGTCATATTAACGCAAGAAACGTACACAGAAGATCGTAAGGTGCTAACGAAAGTTGCCTCAATACTAGAATTTACACTTGCAGCCGCAGTATGTCATGTGTAATAATAGCCATATATCTATATCTATCTATCTATCTATCTATCTATCTATCTATATATATATATATATATATATATATATATATATATATATATATATATATATATATATATATAATGGAGATTTGTTAGAGCAATTTATGAAGATAATATTTTTGTGACAAAAATTAAAGTTAAAAATCTGACATCTATAAGCCGCCAAATAATAAATGGCCACAGCGAATAATAGAAGTTACCGACAAACCAGCAGTAATTACAAATGACTTTAATAGTCAACACATAATGTGGGGATACAAGCAAATAAGAGAATCCGGATATGGACTAGCCAAATGGATGGAAGCAAAGAATCTACTGGTAATTCACGACGTCAAACAGTAAGGCACATTCCATTCAGCTAGATGGAATCATGATACAAACACTGACTTGTGTTTTATTACAGTAGATTAAAATGGGAAGATGTTAGATATCACACAAATAATCAGCAAAAAGTTTCAAGAACTTAACATAGACCTATGATAATAGAGATAGGCTTCAGACTGCCATTAGTAAATTCCATCCATGCATTCTGATGGAACTTTAAGAAAGCAGACTAGAAAAACTTCTCAAAAATTGTTGATTACAGCGTCTGCTGGATAAAACCAACTTCAGGAAAATATGAACGTTTTGCTAATTTACTTATTAAAACCGTAAAGAAATATATCCTAAGAGGATTTTATAAGATGTATATTTCAGGATGAAACAAACATTGTGAAGACATTTATCAACAATACAAAAAGTAAGAAAATGGCGAATTAACTAATAAATTTATTACTGCTCTAGATAATAATCGAAGAGAAAAATGGGTTGAACTGAGAGAAACATGAACTTCCAAAAGAACAGCAGACAAGCTTGGAACCTGCTACGTAAACTTCATGGTGAAAAAATAGTAAACAACCACAGAGTTGAAGTTACACCAGAAAACATAGTCAGTCGAATGATAAGGGTGGTCAACGCACTGAATCTGAACAAAAATTTTAGAAAATTTATAAAACGAGAGAGAAACACCAAAAGAGAAATCAGACTTTGCCAAACCATTTAAAGAAGTGAACTGACTGCAGCTATGAGAAATATGAAGCTTGGAAAATCTACTGGGTTCGATAAAATCTACCCAGAATTTGTAAAACATCTGAAAAAAAAAAAATGCTAGAAGATGGATATTAAATTTATCTGGACAAATTTTAGAAACCAGTCGACTTCCAAAACCTTTCAAAGTATCTAAGGTGATATACTAAAACCAAGGAAAGAACCTATAATGTAGAAAATTACAGACCTATCTCGCTACTCAACGTAACATATAAACTATTAGAAAGGTTATCGTACAATCGAATAAGAGATACTATTAACAAACAAAAGCCAATGGAACAGGCCGGCTTCCGAAAATCAAGAAACTGTGTAGATCAAATTAGAGCACTAGCAACACACATCGAGCATGGTTTTGGAAAGAAACTAAAAACAGCGGCTGATTTTATCGAATTTTCTTCTGTTTATGACACTGTATGGCGGATTGACTTACTCACTAAATTAATGAAAGTGATTTCATGTACAAAAATACACTCGTTACTAAACGACATGATCGCTAATCGTAGAATAAGAGTTTACTTAAACGGAAAACAAAGTTGAATACGTATTTTAAATAACGGCCTATCACAAGGATCAATACTTGACCCATTGCTGTTAAATTTGTATACCGCTGATTTACACAAACGAAAGCCCGGAAATTTATTTACGCAGACGACATAGGTCTGGCCACACAGAAGACAAAGCTTCTAACGGAGGAGATATTACAGGAAGATATATCACTATTAGCAGATTACTCTTTAAAAAAACGGCGATTAAGATTAAGTAACAAGACGGCTATATCATATTTCCACCTTAACAATCAGTTATCTAGAATTAAATTAAATATCACAATCGAAGAGCGCAAACTAAAGCATGAAGAAATACCGAAATATCTTGGAGTAACTGTAGATCGCCAACTGACCTATCGCAAACATCATCTTGAGAACATAGCGGCTCAACTCAAAATACGGACAAACATAATACAAAACTCGCAGGTACAACCGCTTCAACATCTACATTACGGACATCAGCACTTACGTTGGTTTTACTCGGCGGCTGAATATAAAGCCCCAGTATGGTTGAACACTAATCATACGAAAAATATCGATATAGAACTAAACACAGCTCTAAATCAACCCCGGTGGAATGGTTATTACTAGCAAACATCATGTCGGCTTACATTCGAAGGAAAATTGCAACTATTCAAGAATGGACAAATTATGTAATACATCAAGACCTGGAAGGGCCAAAAATTGAGAAAGCCGCTTGAACTGCATTCGTACGGGCCACGGACGTAATGGTCATATGATCGTAAAATCATATCCTGAACGAATGCCCATGTAGAGCGGCATCAAGCACGGCCATAACATGGTTACATAATTTTGATATGGACATTTAAGTTACCCGTGGACATACGATATCATCGTCAGTTAATCATTCCACTAAAAGTTTTTAATTATCTTTCCTAATAAAGTCTTGTGTAATACACAATAACAATAAAAATGTGAACAACCAATAACATTAGCACAATTTTTATTTATATTAATATTCTCTATATATTCACACACACACACACACACATATATCTTTCCGTTCAATCGCCGAAGTTAAACAACGAACTTGGATGGGTGACCGCCGGCTCAGTGTGTTGTGTGTAATTGGTATCTCCCAATAGGCTATTTTCTCCCCAATTTACTGATTGGGGAGACCTACGTCTCGCAGTGGACCGATATAGGTAAAGGTAATATATATATGAAAAAACCTACCGCTTTTTTTCGTATTTTGAGATCATAAAGTCTTTGATTTGTTGTTCATCTTTTGTAGGAACTTCGCTGTCGTATAAGCCGAGCCAAATTTTTTTGCAATACTAAAAAAAAACCAAAAATTACAACTTAACAACTGAGTAAATACTAAAACGACATTTACACTTTTATTGCGATTATAAAGCACGTTTTAAAGCTTTTTATAATTTTTAAAAATATTATAATAATATTGGTTATAACATTTATTTCCATTAAAATAATAAATTTGCTGATGATATTTAAAATGGCGCGTTTCTACCAATTTCTCATTTAAGTTTAAAATATGCAAACTACAGCCATTCATTTATATACGTGTATCGATAATGATACAAACAAAACAGATTAAAAATCAACTCTACAACGAAATATGTTTGTTAACATATTTTATATTTAATTTATAACATTTTTTTTTTTTTTTTTGTAACACATAATTGTGACAGCTATTGTGTACTAATTTACCGATTAAAAATATTCTTGAATTTATAAGTCGGTTGTCCCTTTTATTGGTGTTCACGAGGTGTGAAAAATTCAGATTCAGATTCGTATACACAATTTTGTGCGTAGACGATTATTGGCAGCAGAAATCACGGTCCCTGTCTGCCTGTACTATTTCTGCGATGGTTCCAAACCTACCCACTGTCGTATGTTTTCAACCACGATATTAGCTCGTTTTCGTTTTCTTTCAATCTTTCCTAATAATATAATCTGCAAAAATGAATAATGTTCTCCATGCACTAGGTGACCAAAGTAGCTTATTTTTCGCTGAGATTGCTCTGTTTACTTGAGCTTTTTTGAGTACTTCTTCATTTTTCATTTTTTGGGTACAAAATATTTTCAGCATTCCACCAATCAGCCACATTTCACATGCTTCTAGGCATTTCATTGATTTTGCTGTGTATGTAGTTGCTTCGGCCCCATATAGGATAATAGAATGACTATGCCTTATCTATTAATATATTTATTTTCTGTAAAACTGTCTTTGTGTAAGCACATTTTCTTTTGACCTCAATTTCGGCATTTGACTTTTAAGTGGCTAAGATATTTAAATTCCCTTACTATTTTTATTTCCTCCTTATTCACCCAAACTGCGGTGTTGTTATGATCTTTTATACCATATACTTTGTTTTTTGAACATTTATGTTAAGATTGTGTATTTTTTTCCAATTACATTAACTTTTTCCTTTACAGATTGCAGGTCTGCACATGACTGCGCCAATAGAACAGTGTCATCCGCATGGCGGATATTGCGGATTAATTTTCCATTAACTTTAATTCCATTTGTATTATTTTCCAGCAAAGATATAATTCGAATATAAATTAAATAATATGGGTGACAAAATGCATCCCTGTTTTACATCCTTTTGAATTGAAATTTTATTTGACTGTGTTCGTTGTCTATACTAAATATTGCATTTTGTTTCCAGTATAGGTTTTGTATTATCTGTGAGTGAAATGAATTGATCCCTTTCTTCTTTAGTATATCAATAAGTTTATTGACTCGATCAAAGGTCTTCTCATAATCGAGAAAACAGATAAATACGTATTTTCTTTGATCATAACACTTTTGAAGTAACACATTAATAGCGGTTAGTGCCTCTCCTGTGTCTTTTCTTTGACTGAAACCAAATTGGCACTCTTCAATATCATCATCACTGATTCTTCTTATTCTATCCTGTATAACTTTAATGAATAATTTCAATACATGACTCATTAGACCTAAATTGGTCATATTTATCAGCATTCATTTTCTTGAGTATGTTTCTGGTATTTCTCCACTTCGATAAATTCTATTGAATATTCTGGTCCGTTTTCTTATTTTGTCTTCATCTAACAGTTTTATACAATCTCTGGGTATTCCAACTAGACACGTTGTCTATCTTGGTTGTGTCATAGCGATAGCTTGTTGCACTTCTGATTGTAAAATCTCAACGTAATCATCTTGTTTTTTAATTGGTCGCCAAAAAATTATTAGCTCTAAATAAATATTTTCAAGTTAACATTCGTCTATAAATGTACATAAAAATTAATGCCGATATAATATAAATAACGATAATTACACTCTTTAATACGATAGATTATTATTTTAAATATATATATTCGTCATAATTTATTCTGATTTAACTATGAAATACATAAAGCTAATTGAAAATTAAATTAGATCAATTTGCTGCATATTATACTAAGTCGTGGAAAATTTCGGACAGATGTAATAACGCGAGTATAATGTTACACAGCTACGCCTAATATTTTTTCAATAAAATTTATGCTTATCACGAATATAATGTTACGTTTCTATTATTATTATTAATATTGACATTATTTATATAATTAAATAAAATTAGTTATTTTGCATTTTTAATAAAAATTTGTTATTTTTAAATTTAGAGACCACGAAAAAATATCCAGTGCGCCTTTGAGTCCGAATATTAGTTTTAATTATGTTAAATTTAATTTACAACGTGCAAACGAATTAAATCATATATTCGGAAAGATTTGTTATTATTAACATTTAATTTGTCTTCCGAATTTATTCAAAACGATACGAATGTTCGTAATTTCTCCTATTCATTGTAAATGAAACAACTTAAATTTATACGTCGCAATAATTACACTGACAGACTCTAATCGATATTTAAACAAGAAAAAAAAAGAGAGAGAGAAAGAAGAAATATATCAAATTTGTAAACGATAAATTTATCTTTAAAAATGCAAAAACAAAACAGATACCCAGCTTTTTTTAAATTATGACTTTGCTCCTGCGATATTTCATATTTATTGCGAAACATTACTCACAGCAAAACATTACAAGCTGCGTACTATTCATTTTACAGGTCGTCAAAATTAAAAGTTCAACACGCGTACCTAGTGCAATATGTTCAAATTAACCTATCGACTGAAATCATTCTATCCCCGTCGAAACTTAGTACTGAATGTCGATCAGCATACAGCTGTGTGTTATTTAGATAAGTTTTTTGACGAAATTACGTCACCTTTACTCTAAATGATAATTAAAAAAAAAAAAAAAAAAAAATAACCTAAATAACAAATCATCTACAAATAAAAAATAACCACCGTCATTGAAAGTTATGAACAATTAAAATTTCAAATACATTAATACTATTTTTACGGGTTGAAATTTCACAAACACAATATAAATGAAGTTTGACGAAATTGCTACAGTCACATAGAGATACAATCTTATTTCTCTTTCTACATACACACTCATATATGTATATAAATATATAATACTACATTGATATTATTTTAAGTACATATATATATATATCAATCATAAAGTTGAATTTTGCATTTTTCAAACTTACTTCGTTTCCACGTGTTTTAATCAATTCCATTTCTTCCGGCGAGAATGTAGCCATTGTAACTGATTTCACTCTATGCGGCGGTGTTAAACCCCTTCTGTAACATAACAATAAATATATAAAATACGTTAGCTCGGTAAAGCGTAAAAATAATCTAATAATTATAAATAAGTTCTTTTAAAAGCATTACATTTCGGGCACCACGAACGGATTAAATAAAGTCGCAGTAATTTTAAAAAATGACTTCGAAATTTTATTTTCGGCTTTTTAACCGGTATTTTAATTATAAATTATAAATACAATTTATAAATATAAACAATTTAAAGTTTTAACTTTTTCAATTGCAGTGTCCTCTGTATAGTACGTAGACTTTTGATGCTAGGATAATAACCGTTTTTCGTAATAAAGGACATTTAGATGTCATAAAATGTCCTAAAAATAACTATTTTATATAACGCATTATAAATTATCTAGTTACTTGAAAAACAGTATTATACACGAAATATTACTTCAATAATTTTACTCACCCCATTCGTTTTCTGTTAATTATTTTATAAATTAAAATGTATAATTTTGTGTAAAAAATAACTCAATACGATTATAACGTACTAAATAAATAAGCGTTAGTATACGCAAAATGAAACCACTAAATGATTTAAATTGAATATGGCTATATTAAATTAAGGCAAGAACTTTAAATCTGGATTTGCAAGCAAGAGTGTAATGGCCGCTTGTAAAATATTGGCGCTAATAAATTAAAACAAGAAAATTGCAATTAAAATTTTATAAAAAATCGACAATTAACGACTGGCTAGGTTACACTTCTGTATTTTTATTTTATGCCTTTAAATACGAACGGGTAGGAGGAAACTATAACTTGAAAATTGAATTAAATTTTAATAAAAACGACCGAATAATATGAATTACATTCAACATCAAGAAATAAAATAGAAGTAAATACTAGTAATAATAAACCAAACAAAATATAACACAATCACAAAAAGGTTTTTAATCGCGAAGCTTTTCGACAGTTACGTCATTTTCAAGCACGCACAAAAATTATTACATCTTTCAAAAAAAGAGAGATGTAATAATTTTGGTGCGTGCTTGAAAATTACGTAACTGTCGAAAAGCCTCGCGATTAAAAACTTTTAGTGATTGTGTTATATTTTGTTCGGTTTAATATTAATTAATAAAATCACTACTCTCCAATATATTCAACATTTAAATACCAGTAGTCGCAGATTAGAAAATTACCGCTTTCACAGTTAACTAAAATCTGATTTTAAATTAAAAATTAACACCACTGCCACGAAGTCAATTAAAATTCAAACACACACATATATATATATAAATACCCACATACATACTCATGCAACATTCGAGAGCACTATTAACGTTAGAGATTAGAATATATCTTACAGCTAACGTATGGATATATAGGATAAATAATAGGTAATCATTCACACGAAATAATAACTTATTGGAAGATAATTTTAAAGCAGCAAAAATTTTTTTTTCAAACACCTGCACTACATACATTATACATATATCAATATCACGATACGCCTGTGTCAGTATATTGCTGAATAAAGGTTAGCCCCCAATTTTTTCATTGATTCTTGATCTGGGCTCACCTAAACTAGTTAACTCTCTCACACACCCACACATACATACACACACACACATATATATATAATATAAAAATACTGAAACGGATTCTAGATTAATATAAAAATTTCATTTTACAATTTTATTCATTTAATCAATTAATTATAGCGCAATTTATTAAAAGCTGGTACATTTAAATTTAAAGCGAGAACTATATTTTTTAAATTCTTATGTAGTTCCTTCGCATACGAAGAAGACAGCACAAACACATAAATCACGATATTTACAAGAAGCATAAACAAATAATTCACGATATTTACAAAAACATTGCTTGTGATTACATTACATCGAAACAAAGAAATCTCTGTATAAGATAAATTTTTGATCTATTTCCAAGTATATCTACGTTTTAATTAACGTTGTCTGTCTGACATAGCTGATGTTGTTTTTATAACATTTCTATCGAATAATTAAAGGTTTCAACTTTACTTCGCGAGGTTAATTTGAATTTTTTATTTTAAAATATATTTTTTAATATAATTGTCAGATCTTTTACAAATACGCGCATACACACACACACGCGCAATATATATATATATATAAAATTTCTCAATAGAAGGCGTGTATATATCCGATTTAGCTATAATTTAAAAATAATTCGTTGTAATTTTCCCTTGATAGAACGAAGAAGTTTACATTGCACGTAATTAACACGACGACGACTATTATCATTATTGTCGTAGTGGTCGCGTATAACACGTTATCAATAGGCCGAATAAAAAATTCTATATAAGAATTATTTATAAATAACGCGAATAACGTTAAAAAAAATTAATATAAAAGGATTCTTTTAAATAATTTTATGAACAACGTCGCAATAGTTCATTAAAAATTATTAAAATATGATAGATAATTTATTAATAGCTGGAGATTATCAATGTCGTTACCGCATAAAGTTGACCTTCCTATATGATTTTCAATGGTATTTGAGGAAATAGTTCGTTTGTCGAACGCGTGGTTTTTCCCATAACGTCATATTATAATATGGTATGTTCGTAAACAGCCACACCGCATTTTAAAACATATTATATATATATATATATATATATATATATATATATATATATATATTCGGCCATCTCGGAAACGGCTGTAACGATTACGATGAAATTTTCTATATAGGCGTAATTTAGTTTAAAATGGCCTGTACGGAAATTAAGAATTTTTAAGTTTTGACCTGGACGCCTCGAGTACATCACCTAAATATTTTGGAGTTTTTCCCGTCGTCTTTTCCTCGATACTTACCTAAATGCATGCTAAAAATTTCAACTCGATCGCATAAACCGCCCTTAAAAATTTTTGCTTTTTATCGCATACGTGTTGGTAAATATAATTAAAATTTTATAGTTAGTTTGGGGTACCATTTTGATTTACGATATCGAAAATTTGGTCCCTCTTCTCACATTTGTCAAAAGAACTGAAGTTTTTGGCTATATCTCCGAAAATTTAACTAGTTTTTGGTTATAACTCCGGAAATTTATGAAACGAAATTCTACACTATTAAATAGTTATGTAATGGTTTTTAATGGTATGTGGATTCGTATCTAAATATATTTTCCGATATATATATATATATATGCTTTTCATTCTTTTTAATCTACTTCGTTGTGTAAGTGCAATGCATCATACACACTAAGTAGAGTTAGGGCCTTTACTCGACTTGACCATCGCACTGGACATATTTCTCTCGGACGGGTTTCTAGGAATTTTGCCCTGTATAATATTTTTCTGCATCTAGTTCTTATTTTTGGCTACACGCTCAAAATATTTTCTCGTATTTTTATTGATTTCTGTTAGTAGGGTTGTCTGTAGTTTTAATTTGTCTGAAATCGATGCGTTTGTTCTATCCGGAGTATTTTTCTGTAGACTCATCTCGAATAAACTTATCCGTTCCTATATATATATATCCAAAACACTAACACTTTTTTCTTTTTTTTTAATGTAGAAACAGTTCGACCACTCATTGTTTTAAAAAATACAATCATCGTTATATCGTCTATTTCTAAATATCATCAACGTTATAATTTTATGAAAACTTATATTATTTATAAACTAAGAAGAGTGATAGTAATAAAGACGGTATATAAATAAGAAATTAAATTTGGGTTGAAAAAAAAAATTAAATTGCATATATATATATATATATATATATATATATATATATATATACAGACGTCTGTGCATATAATAAAATTATATACACCCCCTCACACAAACACACACACATATATATATATATAAATACATACACACTATGCGTATGCGTAATTAATCTTGGTCAAAGTGTAAACGAGCTTTATTAGTTAAAAATTTGCTAACATACCGTCTAGCCAAGACGATAGCGGATTAAACCAGAAAAAATAAGGAAGAAAAAAATTCGTTTTAATTGATAATGAACTGAAATAGCAACGATCACCTTGTAACTCCTCATTGAGCGTTCTACAGAAATGGTTCACATTAAACACTAGACGTATATTTACGAATATTATTACTTAAACACTATCCAATGTCATTTGGAATTGACATTAAATATGAAAATATTTATAATGTAGCAGTTTGGAGCGATAACAAAATTTAAGAAAATTAAAGTTGAATTATGTCTTTTATTATTGAAAACAATACTTCCCATTTAACCGTTTAAAACGTATTTATCTTGCGTTATTTGGTCTTAACGTATGGAATATTTTATTGGGGTACGATGTCGAGATACCACATTAAACCGAATTTTATAAAAACATGCGTTAAAGGGAATAATCATGAATGAGAATTTAAATGTAGAAAATAAACTTCTATCCATATCAGATTTGTTAAGTTAATTTTGCTGCAGTTTTTTCCCTCAAAAATGGTAATAAGTTTGCCAATATTAATAGATAATGGAAAAACTCAGTCAAGAGGTACAACCAAGGCGATAGTCCTGCCTCATTATAAGAATGAGATTTGCAAGTAATTTATGCTGGAACAATGAAGTACAATACATTGCCTAGAGAACTAAAAACTGGCCTAATTAATTACAAAAGAAGGCGAAGGAAACTATTAAATTAAACATCTGCTGCAAAGACGAGAAAAATGTTAAATAACGACAGTTTTAACTAATTAATTACGAAAATTTAAAAGAAACATTGTAGCAAAACTTTACATTCATCAATACCTAGTGTATTTTGTAATATGGATAAATTCATACTGTTAAATTCTGTGCAGTTGTTGCGATTAATTGTTCATCTAGGAAGGTCATGTACGTATTTCTTTATATAAAGGCTATGTGGATTTCCAATAATTAAGTAAGTTCGGATGGATATTTCGATTGTTATAAATTAAAACTATGATAATATTCCAATCGCCGTTCACGAAGTGTTATGCATAGGAAGTTTTATTCCCGTTTATTTTAATTACATATACATAATTAAAGTACAAATGTGTCCGATATAATTTGGATGTTATATAATTATTATTATTATCTATCATTAGTGTGTTCGACACAATTGAGTGTTGCATTATTATTATTATTATTATTAGTACTTTCATTATTTTCTCAATGATTCTTTATTCATCTTTTATTTTATTTATTTATTCATTTTTTGATTTGTAATTATTCATTTTTTCTCTTATCACATATAAAAATGTATTGGTGTTTTGCATTGAAATTGAAATAAATTTGATTATTTTTTAATCATCATTAAATGCCGTCTCCATATCGGAGGCATCCGACTACCAACGTATACATATTTTGTTGTACAGATTAAATAGCATACAAGTTTTCTATTGCTATTCATCTAGCGGCAAGAGTAAGGCACAGTTTGCAGAAAATGTCCCATATTCTTAGCTGTTATAACGATTCCAGGCATGATATGGGATGGCCCTTTCTCTTCTGCTACTGTATGGCGGATTGGGTTACTCACTGAATTGCTGGAAGTGATTTCAGGTAGAAAAATGCACCCGTTACTAAATAACATGTTCGGTAATCGTAGTATAATAGTTTACTTAAACGGAAAACAAAGTGGAATGCGTGTATCTTAAACAACGACCTCCCGTAAAAATCAATACTTGCCTCCATTGCTGTTTAATTTGTACCCCGCTGATTTACCATTGCTGTTTAACTTGTATATCACTGATTGCCATTGCTGTTTAATTTGTATACCGCTGATTTACCATTGCTGTTTAATTTCTATACTGCTGATATACCATTGCTGTTTAATTTATATACCGCTGATTTATCACATACAAAAGCCCGGAAATTTATTTACGCAGACGACATAGATCTGGCCACACAGAAGACTAAGCTTCTAACGGAGGAGATATTACAGGAAGATATATCACTATTAGCAGATTACTTTAAAAAATGGTGATCAAGAGACCGCAAACTAAAGCATAAAGAAAATCCGAAATATCTTGGAGTAATTGTAGATCGCCAACTGACTTAACACAAACATTTTGAGACCACAGTGGATAAACTCAAAACACAGACGGACATAAAACGTGGGGCGCTTCAACATGTGTATCACGCACATCAGTGTACTTCGCATTGGTTTACTCGGCAGCTGAATATGCAGCGTCAGTATCGTTGAACAGTAATCACATTAAAAATATCGCTGTACTAAACACAGCTCTATTCGGGTACAACTAAATAAACCCCGATGGAATAGTTACTAGTACTAGCAAACATCATGCCTGCTTACATTCGAAGGAAAATTGCAACTATTAAAAAATGGACAATGTATGCAAATTATCTAAATATACCAATACATC
Source organism: Coronaproctus castanopsis (assembly GCA_032883995.1). Taxonomy (NCBI): domain Eukaryota; kingdom Metazoa; phylum Arthropoda; class Insecta; order Hemiptera; family Monophlebidae; genus Coronaproctus; species Coronaproctus castanopsis. Next base: position 159,170,841 of record CM065053.1, on the reverse strand, counting down.
GAGAACTATAAGGGCCAGAAAGACTAAAAATGAGAAAGCCAGCTTACAGATTAGCTACAAAGCTCTTTTCAGAGGGTTTTAATCGAACCATAGGCACACCAGATAGCAGGCCACTAGGTTTTGACCTACAGCGAAAAAAGTTTGGTGCGTCTGAACCGCATTCATAGATATCATGTGCGTAGTGGTTATATGCTCGCAATGTGGGGTTTCAAATCTGATTCAGCTTGCAAACAAAGAAACCAGACAATGGATCATACGGAACGAATGCACACGTAGAGTCTTTTGCGATGGATGGGGGATATTCGAGCTGTACCAAGCACGGTCATAGTGTAGTTACAGAATTTGGATGTGGACATTTAAATTACCCGTAGACATACATTATCATCCAGCATACAAGGCGATCACGATATGGCGTTAGCGCAGATAAATACGTACACTCGAGGGAACTGATTGTAATCATTTTGTTGTCACGACACAATGCAGTCCAGTGCGCTTTTGTACTATATTATTACTAGTGTTGTGCATGGTGGTTTGACATTGCCTTCCACGCAATAATATTAAAATTATTCATATTTTATCCAATTGTATTCGATAGAAGTCCATACTCTAGTCACTAGGCTATTCCTTTAATTCGAAAATGAAATATCTGTTTTTCAAACAAATTGTTGAAAACGCTAAGTAGATGGATTAGGCGTGTATTTTCAATAAGTAACGAATTTAATCGGAAATGAGATAATTTTTGCACTTTTTAACCACCGAAAAAGTAACCTAATTTTAATACAACATTTGAGTAACAACCGCTTTCAACGTCAATTTCTTTTAAATCTCCAAAATGAGGTTAAATCTGTATGCATAAATACAGACAAGATTTAAATAGTAAATAAATAAAAGTATGTTTGATTGCAGAAATAAAAAGTCTTCAAATGAAAAATTAACGTCATTCGGAGAATTAGCTGAAATGTATAAAATAGCTAACTGTATAACAAAGAGGTTTCAAATTAAATTCTTTGAAAATTATTTTGCACAGAATATCCATATACCTATGTATAATTCATCCGGTTATAAGTCCAAAACGTTAAGAAATATTCCGAGACTGGTTGTTTTTAACCTTCTCTTCTACTTTACTTTTTAACACGTACACACGGACGTATAACAACATTATAAGCTACTAATATGCGCACCATACGGCATCTACTAGTCGTGTATACATCACAAAAATGTGTTTCTGGGCGTTCGTTCGTTTTATTCCAGCCGTATATGTGGTATATGTAGTATATGTGCCCAGGTCATTCCGTTTCAGCATAATTGTCTTACATTACAGTTTCTCACGAACGGATCGTAGTAAGTGAGAATTATCTGCAGAATTATATTACGTTTATCTCCGTGTTTGATCTCACGATGTCTCTCTAGTATTCATCTGTAATATTACATGTTAGAAGTATTTGTGTTGTGCATGCGGAATTGTTTTTTATCATTCGCTATTTGAAAGAAGAAGATCGAGTAAATATACACATTTTATTGTTTAATGAAATTTGTAAAATAGGAATGCTACCTCAGAATTGGTTAAGGTTAGTATCGATATCACTGAGCCATCTTCAAACAACGTTTGCAGATTGATTAGCTCAATAAATCATATATTTTTAACTTTTCTCTAGACACGTACCATCTACGAGTAGTACTATATTTTACAGAAAACGTAATGGGGCAGCCGACTCGTTGGTTACTTTCATAACTGTATTCGTTCTACTAAACTTAGTGCGTTGCATTGCAATAATGAATAGCACGTCAACGAAAAAAAAAACGAAAACGCCTAATAGGTTATCGCGATACGTATCATCTGTAGCTGCTCGTGACTGATCATCGTTACAATGTTATTTTAGGACAGTCACGAGTACCACTAAAAAAAGAGCTTGTTAAGTTTACAAAATGAAGGTGTTGTAGCTCAAATTCAGCAGATGCTGCTTAAAAAATGGATCAGATGAAAATTAAGATGGATTAAAAACAGATGATTCAGACGTTGAACGAAGATTAAAACGAAAGAATAAAATTCAGGTATGACGTTAAAATGTTTGTATTAATTGTTTCAAGGGATATTTTATACGTTTAATTTGGAGATATATACACGCGTACAACCACAAGGATCAGTTTCAATAAGTAATAAAACTATATATTTCTTAAAATGATAACAATATACCAATTATAAATATAGGCCGTAATATTAGTAGTACTGATAATTAGTTTAGTGATGTTTTCCTTTTAGCTGACACCAAATTATTCTTTGGAGTAACACATTCAAAAAGAATAAATTGCAAATCTCATCGTAATTGTAAAATCTAACATGTCATGATTAAAACTGTAGCATTTTTCCTTTAAGGAGTACACTGGTATCTTCCGTTTGTACAAAAAAAAAACAATGTTATATTAATTTCCAGCCTCTAATGATAAAAAATAAATAAAAAGTGTATTTTTACAGTTATAATAGCTCCTAATAAATGAGGGAAAAAAAAGTAAAAATAATAAATGAAAGAGGCGTAGATAGGCGATAAGCAATAAGAATCTTTTTCCAGTGTTAAATGTTGCAGGGGATTAAGAAATAGAGGTCTTATTAACGCCTAATAATTTTGCTCCAATTTATGAAAGATCTAGAAATGATAAATGATTTGGCCTGTCTTAAATAATAAGCTCCCTAAAAATTATAAGAAACTAAAAATCCTCACATAGAATCTTCGCATACACCTAAGATATTTGAAACCATTGGATAATAACCGAAAAAGTAAATTGTGTGAACTATGATATATATATATATATATATATATATATATAAATCATTGTACATTTTTCAGTAAATATTTGTGTCGAGGACATATAAATTCCGATTAGAAATATTCACTGTAATCGGTGATATGAATGTGAGATCAGACGAGAGCTGGTCATGACGATGATTGTTTGAAAGAGGGGTTGAAATATAGTTAAGATACTTGCAATGAATTTAAAAATACTTCTTGCCGATCTGTATAGGAAAAGGATAGATTTATGGTTTAAAGACGCTAGAAGTATTCATCATTCGCGGATAGAATGGTGAATCAGGCTATATTATTAGTGGATTTTAAAACTGAACTAAAAGTATCAATGAGATAGTAACAGTAAAATTAGAGAAACAACATACAAATAGTGTAAATGACTGTATTATAACGATGATAATTGGACTGAAAAAAAAATAAAATACCTAAACCATTGCTACTGAAAAATTAACATATGCTGAAATATGGATATAGTCATTTGAGGACACGATAAGAAACACACTAAACAGATAAATAGAAAATCGAGACAAAAGATGAAAATTCATCCTCACACCATCTAAGGAAAGATCATAAAACTGTTAAAAGTTTGGTCGTTTCTGGTGAACATGGCTATTGAACACGAGTTAAAACGGAGAATTAAATTGCGGAAGTATCGTAAAAAAGCAGAACAAAACCTAGAAGGATAAGATTATTAGAAAAATGTAGAATACTGAGTTCGATTTAACGGTCGTATCGTCTATAACGTCGTACGCAGAGAAAGCGCAAAAATTATAGAAATCATAAAGAAGAATCGACAGTTTTGGAATGTGGTACTGTTGGGAAAGGGTCATTAGCACTTCAAGGAGAGTAAAACGTATAAATGAATCACTGTGATAAGAAATCGTCGTCACACAATGTCATAATAGCGACAATGAAATTCTTTGGATAAAATGTAAAAAGGTAACTCTAGCGAGACGTATATTTCAAGATGGACACATACTATTTTATCATCATATGTCAGTCGGAGGATTGGGGCAAATAAAATTATAACGATGACCTATCTAGGGTAACGACATATACGGCATGTATAGAAGAAAGTAATAAAGTAAAATAACAAAAAACAAAAAAACCCTTAATCAGCGAATTATCCGTTTTCGACCTTTTTATAAATTGTACATATAAGGACAGGATTGTGAAATTACGGAAAATAAATTCCCACAAATTTCTGGAATATCGTTTAGTACATATATATTAAATGTATACTATTTCGTATTAATACGACGTATTTCTTCTACTACTACTAAAGTGTTATTACATGTTGATGATATTTTTTACAAGAACCATCATACAATATTACAACATATTTCAAAACAGTATATTAACATTTTTTCTCACAATTTATTGAATCAGAATCACTAAACATAAGAATTGAATCGTTTTATGATAGGTATAAAAAATCGGAACTATTTTCTATTAACCTTGTTTGTAATAATAGTAATTCATTGCAGTATACTTATGAATTTTTATTCGTCTTCTTTTCGGCAATCCGTAGATAGGTGAATAACCTTTATAACTCCGGGCCCTAGTCAGTTCGACTAAAATTGTCTAATTGTGTCTTTTTTCTGTCTTTCTTTTAAGGTTTGCATAACTTGTTGCTCTCGTATCTTCTACTATTTGATCTACATATTTACTCCTTGGCCTTCCTCTGTATTTCCTTCCATTTTCCCTTCAACTAGTTGTACGAAACTTGGACTGCGTCGATATAAGTGGCCTATCCGTTTAATTATTCTACTTTTTAGCTTCTGAATCTCGATTCGTTTATATTTTTAAAAACTTTTTCGTTTGCCATTTTTTCTGTCCAACTAATTTTCTGTAATCTACGCCAGCACCAAATTTTTCGAAGGCCTCTATTTTTTTTTTTTTATATCGTCCAAGTTTCCGATCCATACATCCGTATGCTGCATACGTATTATTTAACAATATTTTCTACTTTTAAATTTCTTGCGTTAGTAAAGATCTTTTTTTAACGAAAGATATTTCTGCTAGACTAATTCTAATTGATATCTCTTTGTCACTTCTTCCGTCTTGAGTGATTATGCTACCCAGATATACCAATTTACTTGTGTGTTCATTTTTTTCCATTAATTTTTACATCTATTATATCTTGCTTTTTAGCACATTTCATAACTACCGTTTTTTCACCATTTATGATACTTTTTTGCTGCAATCGCTAGCTGTTTTACCGATTCTTCAAGTTATTTTTCGTTACTTCCCACGAACATCAACATCGTTGATTCTCCCACTTCGATACCTCAGTTACCTTTCTCTTTAAAATCTTGCATTATTTTTTCTGCGTGTATATTACAAAGTCCTGGTGATATACAACATCCTGGTCTTATTCTTTTTCCTACAATTCTTACGATCGGATTTTGTGTTTCATGTAAATTTAATTTTTTAAAACATGCGAGATGCGTTAATAAGCAAGATTTTAGTTAATACTTTCAATAAACTTTACAATTTTAACAATAATTACAACTATAAACAAGCATTAGTACTATTTGCTACCATTTTTACATTTTTAAACTTGTTTATAAAACTATTCATAAGGATGTATAGCTTTAGTAACAGTAGGACAGCAACCTTTGCATTTAGTACTTAGAAATTATGTAATTAGGTATAATAATTTTTACCCGCCTTCAATAAGTTTAAATGTGGAGATAAAATTTTACTAAAACGAAGTTCTGATACAATCTATTTATAATGTGCTCTGTCTGAGCGGTATATGAAATTTTTATGCTAATAAAATTATATATTTTCTGGTAGACATAAAATGTCAGAATTCCAAAATTACAAACACGTCGAAAATTAACAAAAGTCATCTAAAAAGCAGTATTGTATAATACCTCGAAATATAAAATTTAATAACGTGCGACTGAAAAGGTTAAGTAGATGGCTAAACGCAATTTTGTTTTATTCCTAACTTTTATATGACGCAGTTACTTTCAATCCGTTGCCTCGAATGCAGGACACTAGCTAATATTTTCGGAGGTTGTAATCATGAAGGTAAAATTTATGAAAGCTGCGACCTTTTAAAAATACGAGACACTAACGTACAAATTTAAAGAATTTTCTCTGTTTTATACAAAAACAATGATTCGTAGAATAAACTGCGGTCTTTTATAATAAAATGTTACTTTCAATTTATTTTTGGTTGGCTAACTACGTGTTTTTTTAACTAATATTTTTAAATAAAATTCCGAAAACTTTCAATAGTCTAGAGTTTTATTTCATTTTAATTTTTTTTTTTTACTTTTCTTAATTTCGAAGATTAACTAACGCTTATTTAAACATATTTTTTTCAGTTTTCTTTCTTTTAAAATATTTTTTATGTATATTAATTTTTTTTGCCATTAGCGTTTTTCCCCTATAGCGGGGAAATTCACCTTGAATCTGTTTCGAGGACGATACTACTACTATTATTTATTTTCTACTAGTTTAAGTATCCACGTTTGTTATTAAAACGATTTATCCAAGTCAATTTATTATAATTTTTAATATATTTTTGTCGCGCGTTTGCCATTTTATAGACTAGTTGTATTTCTTCAGTTAATAGATTACATCAAATAACATATCGTCCTAAATGGCCGCGAAGGACGTTTAAACTGGCCGCTTCTTGTTTTACTTTAAACAATAATAACGAAAAATATAAACAATGTTAAATTGTTACGTGATTTCATTCGAATACGAATCGGCCATGTATTAATTAAATATGTTGTATAGGCTATATGAAAAACGCGAAGGTCAAGACATTACTATATCCACCCCTACTTATTCGAATTTAATCAATACGCACCATGATAAACTATCATTACAAAAACACCATTAAACGAGCAAGTAAAGTAAATACAATCATCGTCGAAATACGATTTTAATCGACGAGAAAAAACAAACAAACAAACAAATCAAAATCTAGTTGTAAAAGCTGCGTCGAAGAAAGTCGACAAAATAAATAGAAAGCGAATACAGATCACGAAAGAAGGTCGGACGACTAAAGTTCGAATTCGATTTAAAAGTTAACGTAAGCAAAGTAAATATTAATCTGAATTTAAAATCAACAAATTTTATACGACAAATAGCAGCAACTTTTCCTAGTAAATGATATATATTACATCTTATACACACACACACACACATATATATATCTAAATATTATGCATATATAAATTGACCTTCAATCAATGTTGACGTTGTAGAAAACTTCCATCTATTCACGCGTGAAAAAGATATAATTGATTTTGATAAATTTTTGCTTACATTTTATTCCTACATCTACATTAAAAGAGTGAAATATTTTTATATTATATATATATATATATATATATATATATATATATATATATATATAAATAAATATATGCAAGAAATTAAACATAACACGTCGAAAAAATTATTTTTTTTTAAAAACAAAATAAAATACAAGAGAAGCCGAGAACGTTTATTTAGTTTAATCAGGTGCTTAAAAGCTAAGTACCTGAGAATAAAACCTTTTAACGGAAGTATTTACTTGTTTGAAATTCATTATATGTATTTGGACAGTAATGCGAGAGAGAGCATGAAAAAAATGGGAAAAAACCTAAAAAACATAGGCAATAAGATTGGGAAGGCAAAAACAACAACAAATAAATATACTTCTAATACTAAACTAATATATATCGTTAATAGTCGATATTTATGAAGACCGGCGTTTCATATAACGAGTAACGCACGCGTAGATGTCTCGTATCGTGATTTCAAATTTATCATCATCATCATTAGTATCAGTCCTAACACGGATCCATTGAAATGATAGTATCATTCCCACTCTTCCGCAGATCAGTTTAACTCAGCGTAGTTCTTTAACCCGGTGCCTTTTAACAGGGTTGTTATAAATCTGTTTCTCGGACTTACTTTTTCCTTGGATTTTACCTTCGAGAATATTGATCCAAGTTAATCGTGTTTTCCTTAATAACGTCATTTTCTCTTCAATTTTTGTCATAGTACCTGTATATTTTGGATTTCTTCTACTCAGATTTTCATCCGTTCCACTTCCTTCCAAGCTCACATCTCGAACTTTTGTAACGTATTCGTATTCACTTTATTTAATGTCTAGGTTTCAGCATCATAAAGCGATGTGGACCGTACGTACATGTTCGATATTATTTTTTCGGAGCTTCAACGGTATTGAACTTTCGTCATAATATGTCTTGTTTTTCTTGAAACGTGCATTTTGCTAGTCCAATTCTTCAATTAATTTCAATATCACAATAGAGATGTTCTATTATAATCTGGCCACGGTATTTAAAACATCTGGACTTGCTCTACTATTTCTCCATCAATTTGTATGCAAAATGGGCTCGTTTTCTCTCCAATCGTCGTTACATTTCTTTTTTATACATTTATTGCCATACCTAATACCTTCTCTACCTTATTTAATCATCCTTTGAAGTATATCCGCAGTCATCTGCAAATTTTATCGTTTTTAATTTTTCCCCTCTTATATGTATTCCATAGTTGGTACTTTCAAATGCTTGCTTAACTATTAACTCTTGTCCAATTATACTAGATAATTTATTTAAGACAGTTTTACAATTTTCGTGTTTTTTTTTTGTTTTTAATTTTTATCTACAAATTAAACGATCAGAGAAATTTTAGTACATTATGTAGCGTTCAGTGAAATTTTGCAGCGATGACACTAGCAAGCATAGATACTAGAGTCTAGATCGAATAAGAGTAATGTAAATAAATTGTTAATAACGCGGTTAGTCTAAATAAGTATCTAACCTGTTTGTTCCGCGAAATTCTTTCATTGTAATTTAAGTTTTTTTTTTCCGTATTTAACTTCAGATTCTATCGACCATACTTTAATTGCTGCCTTTTGTAATCGGTTATAAATTGTATGTCTGCACGAAGAGGAGTTAGATCGTCAACATTAAATAAAGCATTAGCAAAAGTCGGATTGGAAAATAGTTGTAATAGTGAAAATAAACATGGACCTCGTGTAGTCCAGGGGAAAGGAGAAGGATAAACTTGCTAATCTTGTTTTAATTGACGACTTTCCTTTTGTTTAATTTAATCAGCATTAATAAAGGAAATTTGCGATGCAATCGTAACACAGTAAAAACATAGTTTTTCTTTTTAAAACCATTACTCAAAATACGAATATTACGTTAACGACCGTCGTGAAACTTCAAGACATCATTGTTGGACATCTATGCGTTCGAATGTTTTTTATTTAGTAGTATAGTTTCAATGTCGTATAAAGAAATTGGCTGGATGTAACATTGAATTAATTTTATTTTAATTACAATTAAAATTATTATCGTTAGAGATTATATTTTCTGTCCAAGCATCGGGGCAACTTTTTAATTTGTCGATTATAAACTCGGAGGAAAATTCGAAAGATATTTTTAAAAAAATTTGTTCAAAAATCGATTTCAAACGTTAAGGACGTGTATTTGTATAAATTTTCGAAAAGAATCATTCAACGCGCTTAGGGAAACAAGGTACAAACGGTAGTATAAAATAAACATTACGAAAAACGGATATTATTGATTTCTTATTCGTTTTATTACGCACGTAGTAATAATCTCCCCCCCCATATATATATATATATATATATATATATTTATATTCACTGTTTCTAAGAAAGAGAAAAAAATAAACTACCCGCGTTCGTTTAACAACCTAAAGAATAGGGTAGAGGTAAGCGATGAATTATACTTTTAAGGTGCAGGGAAAGTTAGATTAGATAATTTCAACGAATTAATTATACCATTACGCAGTTCCTTCAATATAATTAACGTTATAGTTAATAATAACTTTAAAATACCGGAAATTAGTAGCACTCATGTTACCAACGTAACAATGCGCACACACATAAATTAATATATATATATATATGTAATGCGTATTAATCATTAACTTTCACCGTTCATCAGTATGAGAATACATTCTTAACAAGATTTCATACGATTTATAATAAAGAATTCTTTATAATGTAACAATATAGCCCTTAAATAAAAATCTATCGTATGGAAAAGACAAAAAATAAGAGACTAACTGGAATGAAGGAAACATACGCTGTTAAAATAAAGGTGTCAGATGGAAAGTAACGCTCATAATATGTACGTATATATATATATCTTATCTTATCTATCTTAAAGCCTGTGTTACATCATTGATTTGATGTAGGCCTCCCCTAATCTTCTCCATCGATGCCTATCCTGCGTTTCACGAAGCCATTGTTTTCCTGCGTCTGCCACAATATCATCCGTCCACCTTCTAAATGGTCTTCCTTGTGCGCGCGTTCTATGGTCTCCATTGAATCAGTTCTTTTGTCCATCTTCCATCTTCTTGCCTACCGACATGACCAGCCCAAGCCCATTTGTTCAATGCTATCCTTATCCCTACATATTCGAATTTTGTTTTATTTCGGATATATTCCGATTTAATTCTGTCTCGTAATTTTATGCGAAGCAAAGCTCGTTCCATCCGTCTTTCTGTTTTTCTGAATGTTCCTATGACTTCTTTCGTTAAGGGCCAAGTTTCTGCAGCGTACGTTAGTACTGGAATCACGCATTGGTTAAATATTTTAGCTTTATTTTTCTGGACTAATTTTAGTGTTAAGTATACGTTTTATCTTACGGTATGCAATCCAGCCATTTGCCATTCTTTTCTCAATTTCTACTTTGTTTACTTGTTTTCTGGTCGTAAAAACTTTACCCAAATATATGTAAATTGGTCTGTTTCTTCTATACTTCCTACTTGAATTTTTATTTCACCGCGCGTGTGATCATTTTCCTGATTTTGGATAAATTTCATATATTTGGTTTTATTCGGGTTTATTTGTAAATCAATATTGTTAACTGCACTCTCCAGCTCTTTCATCATATTTTCCAATTCATCTTTATCTAGTGCTATGATCACAATGTCATCAGCGAAACACAGATGATGTAGGTATCTGCCATTTACATTTATTCCTCTTTTATTCCACCCTAACGATTTTATTGCACATTTCAATGCTGTTGTAAACAATCGAGGTGAGATTATATCTCTTTGCCTAACTCCTTTTAAAATTGGGAATGTGGGTGTTGTATTGTGTAATTGCATACTGACTGTTGCTGAGTTATATATGTTTGCGAGTACGTCGATATATGTATTTTCTATACCACTATTAGAGCTTCCATAATCGAACGTGTATAAATGGAATCGAACGCCTTTTTTAGGTCAATAACGGTCAGTTATATTCTTTACATTTCTGTATTAGTAAAGTTAAAGTCTGGATATGATCTGCTGTACGATATTTTTTCCGAAAACCAGCTTGTTCTATTGATTGCTGTTAATCCAATATACGTTCTAATCTGATATTATTCTTGTAAATAGTTTGTATATCGTTCATAGAAGACTATTGGGTCGATAGTTTTCTAGTTTGCGCTTGTCTCCTTTCTTGTGTAATAAAATAATGTCTGCATTATTCCACGAGGTTGGTATTTTTTTTTCTAAAATGCAACGATTAAATAAAGTTGTAAGTTCTTAAACAAACGGTTCACCGCTGTATTTTAACATTTCCGGTGTTATTCCATCTTCGCCTGGTGCTTTACCCCTTTTCATTTGTTTAATGGCAAATTGTGTTTCGCTCTCTAAGATAACAGGTAGTATTGTTTCATCAGACGTAGTGTTATTGTTATTGTACCTCACATGATTATTTACATCCTCGTGTGATGATTTATAAAATGTATATATCGCGTTTGTTATGCCATTTTTATCTCTTATCTCTTCTTGATGTTCATTGTATATTGCTATTACTTGTTTTTTCCCTTTGCATAACGTGTGTCTAAGTATTCTAAGTCCCCTATTGGCATCTACAAACTCTTTTATTGTTTCATCTTCATATATTTTCAAATCTTGTTTAATGTAATTTCTAATTCGTCGGTTTATTTCAGTGTGTTGTACGGAATGTTTTCCAAATGTCTGAATTATATCTTTCCTTTGTTCCAATAATTTTATCGTTTTATCAGCCAGTTTACGTTTCCATGATTTCATTCTATCTTTATCACATAATATCGGAGCTTGTTTAATGATATTTCTAAGTCGTCCCTCCATATCGTTTAACGTTGTATCTGTCGGTTTTACTGACTCAGCTTGTTCTTTAACCAGCGCCATATATATATATATATATATATATATATATATATATATATATATATATATATATATCGGAAATGCTTCGATTATTTTATAGATAATTTCCCGTTGATATACAAAAACTATTTCAAAATTCGTAAAAATAAATTAAATCGAATTTACACTCCGAATAAATCTTATCACGGATAACTCACGACAAACATTAACATCGTTTACGATAATCCGGTTCAAATAATTGAGAGATTTTCATTTTTTCTACAAGTAAAATATTTATCAACTGTTTTCAACCATATACGATGCTGTAACTGATAGCAAACAGACTGGTGTCTCTTACTTATTGACATGGAGAAGACCTATGATACCGTTTAGCATAATGGTCTTGTTTATAAAATGACCCAAATGAACTTTGATCATGCATTAATACTGCTTGTAAAAAACGATTTACATCGCAGTACTTCCGTTTTAAAGCCGACATATCCGCTGTTAAAACTGTCAACGCAGTATACTTAATCCGTTTCTATTCATTTTATATATCAATGACATTCCTACATATCTAGATGAGAATACGATATTGCTCTGCACATGTCATCTTATAGAATACTTAAAAATGCTTTCTAAACAAATGGAAACGTACTATGAATACTTATTAAATTGAGGTTAGAAAAGAAGGTTCTTAATTACGCGCGGAAATATATTGGAGATAATTCTATTATAAATTGGAAAAATTTATCAGGTGTTACTTTAAATAAAAGAATGAATGTTGAAAGTTGTACAAATCATAATATAAACAAACTAAAAGCACAAAAATGTTTTCTCTATTTAGGCTATTCAATAAAAAATATAAACTAATCATAAATAATAAATAAACTAATCTTATATAAATCCTTTATTCGACCAATACTTAATATGTATGTCCTGTTTGGAATCATATATGTCTAAATCTTCGTGCAAAAAAATTCAAATGGTCCAAAATAACTGTTCCCGAATTATGTTAAATCACCTATATTCACCGAAGTTCAAAAAATGTAACATATATATTACATTTATCCTGTATACAAAATACTACGTACATATATTCTAAAAATTTCTTAACAGAGGTAATAATAATCCACTTCCCATTGTCAGAACAATATTAAACTCGTAACTATGAATAATTTTACTACTAAGATATAAACCATACAAGACTGAAGCGTAATCTGCTTTATTAAGGCATTTCTTTAAATTAACTTCATTACAGACCTTCTCGTTTATATACGCTATCTAGAATTTTATTTGTAAAAATTTACTTTACTACTTATCTATATGTATCTATCCGTATATGTATTAGCGGATATATAACGAATTGTATGTCTTTATTAGCAGGGTTTTTTGTTATTTTTTACTGCAATTTAATGTAATTTAATTAATTCTGATACTTTATAATCTTATTATACACGTAGTTTTAGCATGAGAGATAATAAATAATAATACTCGATACGGATACATAATCTTCACTTATACGTATTTAATTCTTCGATTTAGTGATTTTATATAACAATATCTATAGTCAGTGAAAGTTCCAAATATATTTTTAATATTTTATTTACTCATAATTAATAAATTTAATATTGTACTTTTGTATTTCTCTTTATTATATGTATAAAAAGAAAATATTAAATTCTAGTTTGACATGAATGTACGATTAAATAAATTTATTTAAAATTACTTTTGTTTCGCTGTCAGTTGTGCGTGGGATTTAGAAAATATTATAACGTCACCGAATGTGAAAATCTAAATATATTTCACACGTTTCTCTATTTTTCCTTTGTATTTTCCATATTTACCTGAATACAAAATTAGTCATCATATAATCGTACATGCGCGTTAGTGCGGACGTACATATCCCGTATAAAATAATATTTAATTTAATTCTTTCAATCGCACATTGTACAATTTTGACACAAAATTATAATTTTATATAGGGCGTTTACTATTATACAATATTGCTTTTTAGATGAATTTAAATAACTTTTAATGTGTTCACATTCACACGATCCAGAAAATATACAACATCAACGTTTTATGTACCATATAGACGATACCTTGACTGAAAATGTTAAGTAACGTTATGCATATAGATGTCGGAATGTAATATTCATTATTTTTAATTATTGTAATTCTTTGCCAATTTAGAACACAAATAATAGAATTTTTTCTAGCGGATAATTTTACATATATACATATAATTTTTTTTTTAGTAAAAATGAAATAATAAAGTTAAAATCACTAATATGTTAATAATTAATAATAAAGCTTTGTGACAGTTACTTCATGTTCAAGTTAAAATTTAAAAAATATATAAAAATAAATAATAATGAATAAATATATAAACAATAATAAAACTAATATATGAATAATATATACATGATATGTTAATTGTTTTTAAGTATATATTTTCCATATATCACTTTCCTAATTATATATATATATAAAATACCATTATTTCAACCAAACTTCCTAATGTACGCGTGTAATTATAGAATTATTAAAAATATTACGCGAATTATCTTTAAAAAAAAAAAAAAAAAATGTTGGACATACTGACCATATTGAGACAAGGAACATACTGAAGTGTAATAAAATTTGGATAATGGAAAAGTGATAAGACGGCGTTAAAAACAGTCTTCGTATGATTTAAGTTGAGAATCACTTTTGATGTTTATTCTTCTTAAAATTAAATCGAGGCACGTATACACAGCGCTATCTTCTTCCTTCCCTTCTACCGGTGCCCTACATCCGCAACGCGTTGGCCGATTTTAGTGTTATATATTTCTTGCTGCCTACCATCAACTCTCAAATTCTCTTAATTTCCGTCCAATTCTTTATGTTCATTATCCATCCGAACTTCTTTCTGGCCCTTCTCAATTTTCCTTCTATTCCACCTTGTTTGTAATATGCGATATTCTTCTCCACGAATTATGTGACCGAAAACATAATTTTTCTTTTCCATACGATATTCCATACTTTTCTACTAACTAATGCTCGTTTCGAGATTTCTGTATTAGTTACTTTTTCCGCCCAACCTATTATTATTTTATTATTATAATTATCTTGAGCAGACGTCTGAGGAATCACATTTCTATTGTCATTAGTTGCTTTTCAGATATGTTCTTTATCGAACATGTTTCTACGCCGTATAGTAGTGCCAGCCATTAATAGCAATTAATGACCTTTAAATAGGTAAAGGAAACTGTGGCCGCAGAAATACATTATTGAATACATCGTTGGCTATTCCACATCGGAGTCTTATGTATTGCGCCATGCCCGAAATTTTCGATAACTGCCGTAAATTTTGTTTTTGGACACATTCATTTTAACTCCAAATTCCTGCTCTATCATGTTTAGTTTATCATGCGTTGTACGTTTATCAAATTTCCAGTCGAGACGGCCGAATCATCCGCATATCATATGTTTAAAATTACTTGTTCATTATTCCAACATTCGCATGCGTTAATATTATCTTAAACACTTTTCCTAGATAGAGATTAAATAAAAGTAGCGATAGTACACACTCTCGTGTTACACCTTTAAGGATGTGAATATCCGGAGTTTCTAGCTTCCATCAATACAAATTAGAACTATGATATAATAAAATTACTTTAGAATTTAATTCCTAAACGACGAATACCGCATTACGTTATTAATCTTTGACGTTAATTTCATATCGATATTCGAATAGACGAGGAAAAAAGTTCGATACATGAATATACGGTAACAACATAAACTGTTTTACACATTCAACAAAAAATCGGATAAAATTTAATTAATGAAGTTTTACGCTCAGTTCATTCTTCGGGTATTTAAAATTTGTGGAACGTTTTCTTATTTTTGCATCCGTATTGACCGAGTGAAGTTATTGTTTTTTTTTTTCAAACAATTATCTATTTTTAAAACGATTATATCGTTAATACCTTTACCAGTACTATATATTAAAATTGTTAATATTTATTTCACGCGTACTTTTAAAACTTTTATGTCCACTTCTTCTAAACAGATTCATCAAAACACTTGATCGACCATCGTATTGTTATTAATTTTTTCCAGTGTGTTTAATGTTTTCTCAGGATGATAAGGTCTTATGGACATAACCCAATTTTTCAGTTACTTATATTCGCAGATTACTATTTCTTAAGCTTTCGAATGACGAAAACTTATCCTAATATGTGAAAAATTCGCGAAGCCCTAAATTTTTGTTCAAAATTCATCCAACACACGGATAGCTCGTTTTTTTTTTTTTTTTTTTTTTTTTGTTTAAATACACCACTCCGGTCTGACGATCACTATTGGTGCCGATAACATATGACGTAACTGTTATCTATATTACATATGACGTAACCGTTATCTATATTACATATGACGTAACTGTTATCTATATTACATTCTATATTGTCCATCTCCAATAGGACAAACAACACCGATGATAGAACTACAACATAGCTGGTATACATCAATGATCATTATTAACTAGCGCCAACAAGTGACACCACCATCTTGACTGTTCTTATCAGTTATGTGCTTACTTAACAGCTAAAGCACGCTGAGGTAACTTTAACATGGTTAAGTAAAGCCTAAAAGATCTTTCGACTGCTTTTACGTTAGGTTCGGTTCGTGCTAGGCTAAGCGAATAATTGGAATGATTTACTGTTACTTAGCGAGTGTTTAAGATAATAAACTTGATGGTCGGTGATTTATGAAGCAAAATGAAAACTACAAAAAATTTGTACGTCCAACTGTTCATCATCTATCCGAATCACATGGTAAAAAGCAGACGACTTTTTAAAATTTTAGCAAAAAAAGTTGAAATTTTAAAACCTCCGAATTATTCAAGTATGATCGAAAACATATTCCCACTTGCGAAAGTGGAACATGGTTAAAATCCTATATACACACATACGTATAAGTATATATAAATTTTAGTTTCTCTGGATGACAAACAAATGAATACTAAACAAATATTGACTTTAAAAATGTTTGCAGATATTATGCAACTTCAAACGGATATAATGTAACTTATGCGCGACAAATATGTTTAGAAAAAACATTTAAAAATATATATTAAGCAAGAAAACGTCAGCAGAGCCGAAATATGAAATTAAAATTACAACAGACAATATTTAATTACAAAATACTACATATCTTATACTATAAGTATAAAGCATGCTGCAAAACGAAGAATAGTAATTTTTAATTTTTTAAACTCGTTTTGCGAAACAATACATTCAGGCTTATAATTACAATATACACATTACGTATATTATGTACCCTACACAGATAATTTCAGTATCACGTTGTCCTATTTTCCTATACACCTATTTTGAATTTAAATTACCTTGCATTAATACTTTTAACCATTGTAGTTCATATACACAGTTAAATTGTAATCATTATTTATGGAAACTTATTAATTATTCCGGAATAAGTTAAAAGGAGATATATTTTTTCTTTGCCCAACAAACTTATATTGACTACTGCTTACAGTAGGGGTTGAGTACTCCTATCGCACGTAGTTTCATAAAAATCTCCGTATAATGAAAAGAACGAATGTATTTATATATATATATATATAAATTCCGGAGATGGGTGTAATGGAAAACTATTATTTTCATAAATACAAAATAATAAATAAACATGGCAATTGGTTTAAACGTAAATATTTCAACATCATATAGATAAAGCTCGAGGCTCGTTAGATATTAATACTAAAGAACATTTTAAGTTAGTATATTTACACCCAAATAAGTTATCAAAAGAAACACTTGTCGCAGTATACAAATATAAATACACACACACTTCTTGCTGTCACGATCGACCGACATCGGTTACGAGTGCGTGGCTATCTTTTAGTATCGTTCTCTACTGTATGCGGAGTATACCAACTCTATATTTAGCCCTGTTCAATTCTTGATATCACAAAATCTGGTATGTTTCCGCCGTCCAATTCTTAGTTTACCTTAACTTTTCCCATCACAATGGTTTGTAATAATTTTACTCTACGAATCGTGTGCCAACTTTTATTCATTAAAAAAACTTGTAATATAATTGAGGGATAATCACTGAGGATTCGTCGTCGTGGTAGATTGAGCTAAATTCGGACGATCAGCAAAGAACTTGCAACTTCAATAGTTGATTGTAGACGGCTAATGCAGTAATGAGAAAATTTAAATACGTTGCAATATAAAAGGTGATCGCGATATCCCTTAGGGAGACTAGGACGAATGTTCACTTAACCGTTTCATTCGGAAGTCGATTTTCTTCTTTCCTTACGAAGAATTATTAAAACCATGGCTGATGTATACACATAATATTGCCATTGATAATATTTCGAGCAGATCATAGGAGTAAAATGAATTTCTAAAGTATCTGAATGGCTATAGTGTTAATATGTTTCTTTTATTCGAGAATATTATTTCCGAGTCATCGGTATTTCAGTCGATTATTTCGGTAGACAAGTCTCGTTCGAGACTAAATTCAATTCGCCCGTTGCACGGCATTCAAATTGTAACTATCCGATATTACCTGTATCGTAATCGAGTATTGAATACGGGGAAACGAAGATAATTATCGCAACAGACCGAAAATAAAAATCTGTATCTATCTTTTGTTCGTACGCGCAGACCGTTCTAAATAATTAACGTACACAACTTCAATATATTATACAGGTTTACACACAGGCAAGAGCGAAAAAAAATTAATTTAGGTAAAGCCACGGAATATACTAGGAAGGTGTAATAATAATAATAATAAACCGTTAAAATAAAAACAAAACGAGGTATATAATAAAATAAGCAGGTTCCGGCCAGGTTACTACGAGTTCGTTATTATTACACTAAAAGATCGGCGGTAGTGGGTCATAGCCGAAGACGATGTGTGCATCCTGTCGGCATGCCTAAATGGGCCGACGATTTAACGATAATACTACTGGCGATATAGTAGCTGATCAGATAGAAAGCGACGAGCACTACAGATACAGGGCTTCTCAAACAATTGCATACAGACTTATCTACGGACTTGTACGGTTTCACTTTTACCATTATCGTTATTTTTAACATTAAATTATATATATATATATATATATATATATATATATATATATAAACGCAAAAAAAGAATTTATTACCGAAATGTAATTAATTTAAGTCGCAAATTTTATTTTAGGCACATGTCCACGGACCGCACGTATACCCAGAAAAAAACTGTTTCAATTTTGTCTAGACAGGATAATTTTTTGTTCGTTTAATTTAAAACTTTTCAACGATGGACGAATTTTAAAAAATTCATTTTTTTAATATTTTTTCATTTAATTAAAATTAAGCAAATCGATCGTTATAAAATCACCGAAAGGATTTTATTAGGATGATGACAAATTTTTTATTTATGGCTCGCATTAAAATGATTTCTTCCGTTTGCTTCCGTTTTACGCGAACGAGTAAATGAATGCTTTTAGGTTAACATATAAATCAGATAATTATAATTTATAATCGATACTTATTAATCATTCACATGATAAAGTAATAGTAACTTTACTTGAAATAAGAAAATAATTTTTATAAAAATCCACGCTTAATTCTACGGTGCTCATACTTAGTATACCGTGCACGGAGATGTGCCATATCATAGTTATCGATAACTGATATTAATTTATTGCGATGGATAGAACAATTATCGAAGAAATTTTTGGAAATTTTGTTAATAAATTGATTAATAAATTTGTCCATGTAAATATGAAATTTTTGTATTGCGGGTAGCATTTAATATAAATATATATAAAACACGTAGACACATTAATAGCAAATGATTTAGTTTTTGAAGTAATTAGCTCAATACATAATAATTTATCAAACAGTAATTTTAACTGGACATATAAAAAAGACATCATAAATGTGTAAAACACACACACACTATATATATATATATATATATATATATATATATATATATATATATATATATATATATATATATATATATATATATAGAGAGAGAGAGAGAGAAGTTCACGTAATTTTTAGTGTTATTTAAAACGACACATATTTTTTATATACTATATTATTATTATTATTATTATATATATATATATATATATATATATATATATAAACTCAATTCAATTTATTTATTTTTTCTTCAAAACTTAAAGATATGAATAATTTAATTTAATTATTAAAGATATGAATAATTCAATAACCATTAAAATTGCGCGACACATATCTGTATACCATTAGTAATTTTAGCACAATATTAGTTGTAGCATAATTATAAGCCAATGTATATTAAATAAACCAAATTACTTAACTCACACATATTCATTCAAGAATCATAAATATTACATTCGATTTATCTGCCTATCATATGTACAAATATTATAGGTAACGACCATTAAAATTCCAGTCGAGGTGAAAAATAATAATAAAAATGGGATTAACTTTCATTAATATTTATCAGTTGAAAATTATATTTAATAATAACCGTTTAAATAGGTTTAAAACACAAAATAGAGAAAAAAGGGAAAAATACATATTTAAAATCTACGAAAATACAAATAATAAAAAGTCGATAAATAAAATGATCCAGTTCTAGGTACTATATGTAAAAAACTAAAATGAAAAATGATATAAAATAAAACAAAATTATTATATTTTTCAAACCTCAACGATGGTGAGCATCGATAATTATCTAGATAGTTCGAGCGATAGACATATATAATGGATAAGCTGAAAAATAAGACGAGAAACTTTTTAATTTTAAGCATTTATTTTTTATTTTAAATTAGAATACTTCTGCTTGCATAAAAAATCTTTTAAGTTATAAATTTTAGTTTACTCAGAGTTCCAAATTATATCCTCGAGAAACAGAAACGTAGTAATAAAACGTTTAAATTTAGACGAGTTAAAAAGAGAAAGAAAAAATCTATCATCCTACGGAAGTAATTGAATAACCGTTACGCAGCTCGATTCTCAATGTATATATAACGATACAGCTGAAAAGCCAAGAAACACTAACTATATATATATATAAGAGAGGGTGTGAGTGAAAAGGAGAGGAAGTAACGCCAGCTGGAAACGAGAGAACAACTTCAGTTAAGGCGACATCATTTCCTTTACAAGAATTCATTTACGATTGGACGCCCACGTCATACGCCTACATCAATGCGTAATGAGGATATCTGGATGCTAGTTAAAAAGAGTAAACTTATCTTTTTTTTTCTCCAAAAACCTAATAAAGGTCGAGAGGAAGCGTAAAAAAAGTCCGAATAAAAATTAACTACCATATTGAATTTTACTGACGACCATGACAACATAAAATATAACATTAACACGGATAGCGCATCATACCGAGCTGAGTAAATTATTAGAACTTCTTCGTATGATAAATAATAATAAAACAAAAATACTCTTTAATAGTTCGATTTTTCGTTTTAATCTTTTATATTTTTCTACTTCTCGGTAAAAATATTTCTTTAAACTAGAAATAAGTTTAGAACGACATATTATAAAATAAAGTAAACAAAAATCCATTAATTTGAAAGATACTAGGAGACGTTTCCTAACAATCCTGTCAATCTAAAGACTAATAAAGGACTAGTCGAACGACCCAATATGGACTGGTTTGTCAATTCCTACCCTGGTTTCTTTATTATTCTGACAAGCTGATACTTATTTACCAATAAATTTAGCAGATTGAATAGATAGCTGAGTTGGCTAAAGGTTTTTTTACCGTGCTCTCGTTTTGGGTCGTGAGAACAGAATGCTGAACATTACCGATACAACACGAGGTTCGCGATATGATATTACCGAACGCGAATAAAATAAAATGGTCGTCTATTGCCAAGTTTAAATACATTTACCACGTTCTACGCAAGTATAATTTATCGTTACTATGCTTGAATACTGCAAACATATATTACATCTAAGTCCACAAAAAAATAGAGTCAGTGACTGCTTGCTCACCTTATGTTTTACGTTAAAAATATTCCTCCCATTAATCAAGATGTACACAAGATACAAACCTTGCTTAATATAAGAAAATATTGTACCTCAATGTTTCAGATGTCAAAGATTTGGCCACATCTAAAGTTATTGCAACAGGACACCCAACAACAGCTTGTAATAAGCAACTAAATCAATCAGCTAAATGCGCCAACCGTTTAGGAAGTCACCCAGCTAGTTATAAAGGTTGCGAAATTTACAAGATAATTCAATGTTTACGATACGGTGGTCAACCTCCACTAACTAAATCAGGTCCAACACACCGGCAAGCGCTAAATCCACAACAAAAAATATCAATTGACCTGGGAACAAATCAACAACCAAGAAATTCAAAAACAAATGAACAATCGCGAGAACATAATTCCAACTATAAGCAAAAAAAAAAACTGCTACAAGTATCTCTAATACTATTGACAATGACAATGATATTAAGAAGACATTAAGACTATTCCTAGATGAAATTAAAGAATTATTTAAAGAAATGATGCAACAACAAACTTAGATTTTAAACAACATACTTGTTAATATCATGCCATCGTTAATAAACAAAAAATGAAGGATTCTACAGACCCAGTCCAAAACAAATGCTACAAAATCGCCTCGTGGAATGCGAATGGATTACTAAATCACCGACTTGAAGTCGAATTTTACCTACTGTTTGAAATTGTTCAAAGTTAAATTGTCGCAGTTTAAATAGGAGCTTTTTAAATATTAAAAATTATAATACATACTGGACATCACATCCTGACAATAAAGCGCATGCTGGAACAGCAATAATTATTAAAAGGTGAATTCCTCATAGCCAAGTTTCAGTAAAGATTATCTTCAGGCTACTTGCATCACTGTAAAATTGTCGTAAAAATTTTAAAACTTGGCAGCAGTGTATTGTCCTCCAAAACATAGAATACAAGCTCTTCAGTTTATAGATTTCATGAAAAGAATGGGTAAGAGATTTCTTATTGGAGGTGACTTTAATGCGATGCATACGCATTGAGCTTCTAGGTTAATTACTCCTAGAGGAAACAACTTAAAATCTGCTATTGATACTGAACATTGCACCATTATATCCAGAGGACTGTCTATCTATTGGCGTATGAACAAAAATAATGATTCCTTATCCAGATTTTTTTACAATAAAAGTTATTTCAGAAACTTATTTTAACGTCATTAATGACAACTTCTCGTTATCTTCGGACCATTTAATTGTTATATTAACTATTAGCAACCAGGTTTGGATAAAGGAAGCTAAACCTACACTAACCAATAGGTTTACTAATTGGAACAAGTTTAATTAGCTATTAGATGACGCAGTCGATCTAATTCCCTAAAAAAAAATCTGGTATCGACGACGCCACAAATTTATTTACCAACCACATTATAAATGTTGTTTATTCAAGTACTCCACCGCTAAACATCAAAGTCAGTCAAACTATAATTTATCCCGACTTTGTTCGTAAACAAGTAGCTATTAAAAGTCAACTGCGTAAACGATGGATGATTACTAGATGCCCAAAAGACAAAACTCAACTAAATAATCAAGGTAAACATTTCTTTTGCATTAATACATTTGATATTTCTCATTATATAACCAATATATTCTAATTTCTTTCTTTTAACAGTGTTAACAATTTCCGTCTGTTTTCAGAATTAGCAATTTTAGCCATTCAATTATTAAAAACAAAAAAAAAACCTGTCATATTTTAACTTTTCATGAAACGTATTCGATTTTTTAGATCGTGTTGTTGAATTGACATATTTATAAAATTACAAATTTTCGCAAAACGAGAAAAAGAATGAAAAATAACGATAATATACATGAAAATAATTATTTTTCGTCAATAGATGTACATGTTTTGAGAAAAAATTTAAACGAGAGTTTCTTAATATTCCTTTTATATCTTAAACGCAATGCACAAGTATTTTCACGATTATAACAGCGGATAAACTATTTCGTAAATGATTTATCGATAAAAATCGATAGCGATCAAATAATTGAAAAGAACAACGATCACAGATTGGATGTAATCAATTCAAATATTAAAACTTACGTCCTGCAAAACTATAAATCTGAACGTATTCTAACGAGAAAACATTTGGAAGAGTTTTTTGCTAGCACTAGAGGGACATGATGAGGAAGTGAGATAGGAAATAAAAATTGACGGGAAATGCGTATTTTGCGGGGTTTTATATACTTCAATATGTGTCTGTAAATAATTTTGTTTACAAAAATAAACATTTTGTAATCAACTTATTTTAATTTTCATCCGGTTTCGTCTTCTGAAGTATGTGACCAGATGTGCCATCGATAGAGATTAATTTGATCAACGAATCACGTTGAAAATTATCAATCGTACAATTGCGATGTAAACAACTTTCGCAGGAAGAACAGCCAGAAAATTAATAATTAATACAACACGGATGTTTGCTTCTCCTAGATGACTAACACACTACTAATATTGAGAAAGGACAAACGTAACCAAAGTTAACACGGAAATTATATATAAACGTTCCTGAAATATTATTTAGTGAATATAATTAATAATCTTTAAAAAATTTTTCACCATATAAATTGGTTACGCATGTATCTCATGGCATTGTAGCAGTAATATAGGATGAACCAAAGAAAACAGACGGTTTGGTTTTTTTAATAACTCAAAACTACTCGACCAACATTTTTGAATGAAATTTTATTTCAAAATAGGAAAACGACAAATTAGCTTTCAAACATTTGTGGAATACAATATCGATCACATGAGCGCTATTTGCAATAATTCGTTTTCAGTCTTTTTACAAAATTTTAAAACACTTTTTCAAGCATAGGTTGCTGAATTTTTGAAATTTCTTCAGAAATTCGAGTTTTCAGACCTTCCAGATCTCGTGACCGTGTTTCGTAAATGCGATTCTTAAAGCATTCCACACAAAAAAATCTGGAGCGGTGAAATCTAGCGAGTGTGGCGGCCAAACTAAATCCATGCGGCACGACAATATGCGGTTACCAAACGCTTCTTTCAATACTGCGAGCGTTTCTGCCGAATAATGACACGTCGCGAAATCTTGTTGAAACAATGTACGACCCAGACGACGACGACGACGAAGTGAGCGAAGGAAAAACTCGATATAGCGCGTTCCGTTGACAGTACCAGTGAAAAAACGAGGAAAGTTTTCATCGTGCATGGTCGGTACTTTTTAATTTCTGAGTTATTACCAGTTTAATAAGGATGAAATTTCAAATCTTTATACGGTGAACAGATTCTCGCGACAGGTTCACAGAAGCAGCGTGACGAAAGTGATCGCTGTCCGCGGTGAGTGTAAACATTTTTTTTTTTTTGTTATCCGGGTTGCATGTCTGTAGAAAGTTTTCAAACGACCTTAAAATTGAATTGCAAGATGGTACAGGTTTAACACGCTGCGCCATTCACGTCTTCTATGGGTCATTTTGCGTTTTACACGTACTACGCGAATTCTAACAGGAAGGAAAATTTTTTATAGTAAAAAAAAAAAAATGGGTCTCTAGCAATAAAGGAACATAAATTCAATATGAAATAAGCTACACTAATGATAAGGTGATGATTGCACAATCAGACTCTAAATGTAGAGTATGATAGAAAAGATAAATGAAACAAGACGTCAATACGGAATGAAAATTAACATCGAAAAAATAAACACTATTAAATTCACAAGAAACGATTACAAGGAAGCTCACATAATTGATGAAGAAAATATAGAAACGGAAGGGTTTAGATACCTAGGAGTGTTTTGATCACTAGCAACAGCGACAGAAGGGATACTAATACAATAAAAACAAGAATTTTGTACGTCAAAAACGCCTTTCAACAATTTGCGGAAAATGATCGATAACGGAAATATGAATATAAAGACAGAAATTATAATTATGAAACATTGAAATATTGCTTCGAAACGTTCGACAATAAGCGCAGAAAAGAATAGAACGTTTTTAGACACGGGGGCTATCATAGAGACTTTTGAACATTTCATAGAAAGAAAGCGCAGGTGTTAAAAAGATTTAATAAATCAAAAATCAATATATCACGTCGATAACAAAAAGCTTAAATATCAAAATCAACGAAAATGGATTATTAATAGCGAATATTCGAGGAAGAATCAGCGAAAAATCGACTCGAATAGATCGATCTAATAAGAGATTTAATGTAAACTGGTATCGATATCTTCCACAACAGAAGAATCGACATGATGATGATAATGTTATATATGGTTTTATTATTATTTTTTTTTTATTATAATGGTTATTATTATATAATTGTAATAACCCGGACGAACACGTGGTAACCGGTGAAAAACCTAACAAGTGTTAATAATTTGTACGCGTAACTTCATTATTTCTAAAAAGGGTCACTGCACCCATTGCGTATATAAGTGGGAAAATTACACATGTTTTTCAGCTGCCATATTGAAAATGTAATATCACGCGTCGTGTACAATTACTAGCCGAACTTCAGAAAGTTTACGGAAATTTACAGAAATTTATATGGAAAAAATTTATGTAATACTTATTTCTAAATTCCGCCGATATTTAATTAAACATGTACACTGTCTACATTAAATTTCGATCGTAGAAAATGTTTTTTTCTATTTTTACCGTTGTAATTTATATCACGCAATATTCTCTACAAAGTCTTAAGCTATATTTTTCGAAAATAATAAATTTGTTTTACGATATTTTTCGAAAATAATAAATTTGTTTTACGTTTATACTGGATTAATAAGGTAATTCATATGTAATATTTATTGTGTACGCTTGAAAATAACTGTCGAAAAGCTTTGCAATAAAAAAACGTTTAGCGATTAAACTGTCTTATGATTTTATTTGGTTTATGATGTAATTATAGATTTATTTTTAATAAGTCCTAGTAAAATTACATTCTTTTATAGTTCAGCTAATATTTCGTAAAAAATTGTAACGTTGAACACTTCCCCAAAACAATACTGCGATCTTCTTATTTTTAATAGTAACCTACCCCATCTAAATAATTTATTCGTTTGATTTAGAATTTTTAGAAAAAATTGTTTAAAATCTATAATAAATGTTTTCCGCAGGAAAATGAGTTTAATGTAATTTTGTTTTATACGCATATATTAAAAATAAAATAAAATAAAAATGTTTATTAAAACGAAATTCGATTATAACAATATAATTTATCAAGCCGATATCGAATTAATACAAGCGCATGTTCGACATAAAGAAGAATTTCAAATAACAAATATTAATATTTTTATATTGACAATCTACTTTGAAATAAAACGACATATCTACGTTTTTTATTTGTACAAGTGAACATTTAAACCGTTAGTTCTTCATAATATAAATTTACAATACGAAATAATTGATAATTTACGTTTTACAAGCACCCACAACTTTTTATCTTCGTCTTTTCCGCATAAATATGCTTCTAGAGTAATTTAAACAATTTCCTACTACGTCCATAGAATAACAAAAAAAAAAAACCCACATCTTTATTATCTTTTATTCTAGTTTTGAAATATAGCCGGAACCGGATACAATTCGCTTCCAATAAGGCCGACGGATACGAATTTCCCCCAAGCTTAATTGAAATGGGAATTATTTATTTTCTTTGTTATTGCAATCGTTACTTTTATCATTACCACAATACTATGATAAAACAAAAATCACTTGTTTGACGATCGAAATCAAATATTCGTTGTTCTATTTTTATTATCTATTTTTATTCATATCATCCATTCGCAGAAAAATCATTTGAGAGGTTACATCTTTAAAATAACGCGATGTCGTAAATAAATGAGAGCGCCCACGTAAAATTCGTTCGTATTTTATCTGAGCGTCACTTCGCAATTTTTTATCATCTTTCTCTTTCTAAACATTCCCTTCCTCTAGTATAAAAAATTTATCGTAGATTCCGTTTAAATTTTATAAAAAAAAAAATAATTCAATTCATAAAATATATTTACCATTAGTAACGACGTTGCATCATTATAGTACGACCCTTGAAAACATTATTATTTGCATCCCGCTATCTTTCCCTATCGTCATTAAATATTCATCTTAACTTTAAAAATTGATACATGATATCATCAAAGCGATCCTCGTCAACTAGAAAATTTAGCTCTCTCATAAGCCAATATGGGGGTTGTCACTGACTTAATTACATTCCCAGCAAGCTGGTACTGATTTACAGACCAATTGGATGGATATTTGAATTGGCTAGAGGCCTTTTTACCATGAACAATTTTTGTCTTCTCTGAGATTCAAACTTCAGTCGTATGATCAGAATATCAAAACATTATCAACACGTTACGAGTACAGCAGACGATCTAAATTTAGAACAGAGACTTAAAAAATCCTTAAAAATGCTACGTCAGACCTATTTTATTGTCGTGTTTCCTGTATTCTGATTTAACTTTTTCAGTATTCATATCGATTAAAGAATTTGTATATCAGTTACGAATTTACCTTTTTGGTGGTATCGCTCTAATAGTGTTTTTGAAGATCACTCCACAACGTTATAAAAAAGTATGTTCTGTGCTATGTGTATACATCGAAAGAATTGCTCCACCCTTAAATGTCACTCTAAAACCATGTAAAAATATCCGCCATAGAATTTTTAAAATTTAAAATAAACCGCAAAACTATATATAAAATTGTACATTTTATTCGCTAAAAAAAAAAAAAGTTGTTTAAACAAAAAAAATCCGCTACACGTATTTTACAATTTTTTTTTTTTTATTATTAAATCATAAAATTCAGACTAAAGTTAATATAATGTAGATATTGGTGTACTATATGCATTAAATATAATTATTTATATCAAGAAACTAATGTGAAAATAACACAACGAAACGATCAGTACAAGATTATGCGGAAGCAAATCAATGTAACAAGAAAACCATCAAGTACTTCTCCAAGGCCACAGCGAACCTGATGAGGAAAACTCGCCCTAGTATGCATCAAGGTCAACACATAACACCCATGCACACCATTACACAATACTAAATTAGTAGAACTCTAAAAATACTATCTGAAAGGCACACAGTAGGGTCAGTTTGGTTGCCTACATAAAATATGAAAGGCACTAGATTGTTTCCTGCATATTGCATAAAAGATTTCAAAGTATTAGTTTCTATCCGTTAAGTATTAAATAAAGAAGTTATTGTAATTTATCCTTGTTATTTTACTTTGATACCAGTCCGCATGGCTTGCGGTATTGGAGGATTTACTCCTGATATATATATGCATGTGTATGTACAAAAACAATTTTCCTTAACAATTTGCGTTCTCTAAAACCTAATTTCGAAAATCATGCTTAATAATAATGAAAAAGTAGTTTCCCAAAAGAATTGGTTAATTAAATTAGAATGTTTCGTCATTAGATAACTTACATTATTGACTTATACGTTTAAAAATTAATTCGAGTCGAAATAAAAACTACAACGTTTCAGCCAAACGTCATAATTTTAGAAAATTCAGTTAATTTTCAAGTCTGCTCATAGTGAAATACTTTTGTGAACGACTCCGTTTATAGAGCTGATTCATTGAGTGAGATAGAATTACAACTGTTTAAAGATGGTAGGAATTATTTTAATTTTTGTTTTAGTTTTAAGTATAAAACGAATTCAAATAAATGACCAATGTTCTAAAAGTGTAACTTTTAAACCGCACCACAGGTTAACATATTTCTACTAGTAATTGTTTCTTCACGACAATATCAACGATCTCAGCAGAAAATAACGGTGTTTTTTTCTTTTAACATTCACACTTAATGTAATTACTTTTATTCCTTCGAATATACAACGACTAATATTCGTATATCGACATGTTAACATTTTTTGTCATTGGAAAAAATTACAAAACTAACGTACAGATTAAAATTATTTTATATAGAAATAAGACGTTATAACAACAGGAAATACGCAAAAAATTGATATTGATGAAATGTTAGAGATAGGAATAAGCGATGAAAATTAAAGAATTACAAAGAGAAACTTGAGACTTTAAATTTTCGAATGTTAATTGATCCAAGTCGTATTTAATTTTTATTGACACATCATAAAGTGATCAATTACACAAGAGAAAAGCGAGCCAACAATGGACGTTGTAAAAAAAGAAGTAGGAGTACAGACATACGTCCAAATTGAACGAATGGCGACAGATAGGCCTGAAGAAAATAGCGAAGGACTAGTTATTGAATTGAATAACTAGGAAGAAAAAACTTTGTCATCACATAATCCATCTGATCAAATTAAAACTAGAAATGGGCAGAATCGAGAACATTCGAATACTGTTAAGAATTGAATACTTTATCTGAGAACCGAGAACTAACAGTCGAGCTGGAATGAGTCGTTTTTAAAATTGAATGATTCGTATTCACGAGTTTATTATTATTTCTTGGAAAATAAAATCAAAGTGTAATGCAAATTAATATATTTTATTTCTGTGTATATACTATATTTTTACGGTTTAAAGTTTTTTTGTAATTTAGTACTGTACTTAAGAATAGTGGTGGGTTCTGGCGCATTAAAAATAGAATATCCGTACAAAATACAACATAGTGATAAAGTTAAGTTGTTTAATTTCGTTTATTCAGCAGTTTATATGTATGTTAGTATTTTAAAAATGTAATAACTGTATTTTATTGCATTTGTTAATTTCAGTATATTATTAAAAAATGAGGCCCGGTGCTAAAAATCTGGTGTTTTGGAATTTTATAATAAGAATGAAGAAAGAAACGCAGTGTTGCAACATTTTTATAATATGTATATAAGCTTTTAATTATATGATATGAATAATTGTTAATTTTTTATATAACTTTACAATCTGTAAATATACGTATTACTAATTTTTTTTCTCAAAAGAAATTTCCCATTAACTCATTTTACTACTATTATCTGGTATTTTTTTTTTTTAAATTTAACTTCCTATTACCTCGTTTTTTTGTTTATCCTTAGAATGTATTTGTACAAGTTTTGATGTAAATATAGATTCACAAATTTAATTTATAATTTTAAACGCTTTATAATATGTGAACTAAATAATTTTCTTCCAAATTATCTTAATAAAATACTACCTAATCCTGTATCTCTTCATCATCATCATATTGTGCTCAATTCTAAGATTGGTTTGTCATTGATTTCCAGTACCGTGAAATTTAGTAATAAAAAAATAACGTGTTCAAAATTACACTGAAACAATAATTGTATTTTCATTTGTTCTTTTTATTTAATAAATATCTTTTATGATCACAAACATAATTTAGTGAGATCTAACATTCGAAAACATAGTTTGTATTACCGAATACTATGGAAACGAAACGAAATTCGACATAAATCATTGGAAAATGAACAATTCCGATATACGAGTACTTTTAAGAATCGAATACTATTCGAATTATGTTCTCGAATCGCCCATCATTAATTAAAACAGTCATTCAGACACGTCAAATTATTTCCACCGACTGTAAGTTTGTCCCGAATAAAATATAAAAATTAACGAACCTACATATAAACACTTTCAAGTTTACGACAAAACTTACATCGCAAATAAAACAAGCTGTTTTCAATTCCTCTTCATTAAACAGAGGCACATCAAATAATAAACACTATATACCAATTTTTATCAGAGAGTTAATAACTCAGAAAAGAAAAGCAAGATCTGTAGGCAAACGCACAAGACTTCCTCACATAAATTGAGTTGGAACCGATTAAACAGGATATTAGATTCTGAAATTCAAAAAGATAGATCTGTATCCTGCACCAAGTTCAGTAATTCATTTTCTACACACGATGGCAAGCAAGTAGGAAGATCCTCTCTTGTCCCAATATTAAAGCTACAATCCTTCAACAGGAGGGTAACTGGATAATTACCGACTAAAAAAAAAACCAGAAGAACATCTTGCAGCTATAAAACGATATTGTCGACTATAGTCATGTAAACAGGGTGATTCAATATTTCAATTGTCCACTACCTGTATCGAAAGCACCTAAACGTATCTCACCAGCTGAAACAAAAAGAATAATAATGAAATTGCATAAAAAATGCACCAAAATTTGACCTCATCACATCAGAAATCCTGCAACTACGACCAAACAAAGTCGCTTTATTGCTCACTTATATATTTAAGGCAGTTCTTTGTTTAAAATATTATCCTTTATTATGGAAATTTTCAATAATTAAAATGGTATTAAAACCTAATAAACCATCTCACCGATGTACTTCATATAGGCCAATCAGCCTACTTCCCATTATTATTAGTAAAATTTTTGAAAAAATTCTACTCAGTAGAATACATCCATCCTTAGAAAAGAATGGACTAATTCTATACGTTCTGACTTGCGGATACCAACTGTTTCAGAAGTAGCCAAAAAAAGAGACAAGCTCTTTTTCAGCAGACTAAGAAATGTCGCTAATCCTAGCTATTCTACAACTAACAAATCGTGATCTCGCTTCATCGCACCGGTTGAAGAGAAACTGGCCAAGAGGCAATCTTAAAACCTCTTCCTCCTCTCATTCCTCCTAGATATGTCTTAAGCTGTGATTAATGGACCATTAACCGTATATGATTCTTTCCTGTTTCTCCATCACATTTATTTATTCCACTGTATGCAGATTGTAAATAAAAAGAGAAAAAAGTTTAGGACACATTATTTACAACATTCGAAATAAATAAAATTAGTCAGGACCATGAGACATGATATCAAAAGCGAAATCTGTTATGGAGAACAATTCAAGTTAGTTCAAACATATACATCGATATAATACTAAATCAAATCGATTATACGCTAATTAAATTATTGTGAATATTTAATTTTAATTATTTCTAGAAGAAGGCTAAGATATGTTCAATCGAGGAAATAAAAATTGCGATCACAGCGTATATTGGTGTCCTTATATACATAAAATAAAAGTACAAAATGTCCAATCAACTCGAAACTTAAGAAATGTTGAACTAGTCCCCGTTAATTCAAGATTTAGTTAAGTGACGTTCCTTATTCAATCGGTGTAGGAGGGTTTCATATTAGATCTAAAAACAGTTGTACAATAACGGATACATTAATATCATATATTTTCATATTTAAAACGCTTAAAATTTTACAATTATTTCTACACGTTAATTTTAAAGATTATAAAAACAGTTTCTCTAAACGAGTTTTGAACCATTTAGCTAACTTTAAGCAAAATTTTTCGATTTGAGTAAATTACGTACGAATTACATTCCTGTCAAATTATATTGAATAAATGCTTATAAACGTTGAAAACGTAACGATACGAACACGCACGCGCTATTATTTTATTTAATATCGTTAATAATTGTGACGAACACTCGTAGTGTATCAATTGAAAAAATATTAAACTCAAAGAAAGATTTTTTCACTAACGTTACATTTAATTAACAAAATACGTTTTTAAATACTTCGATGGAATTTTAATCAAAGTAATGACCTTGTAGGTAAAAATTGTCACATATTAAGAAAAAAGGAATTTGATATTTTGTTTCGTGATATTGTATTTAACTTTTAAAAATCAAATAGATTATTCCTTTTGTATATTAGTATTATGATTTCTATGTAAACAGTTTCCTTGTTAGTAAACGCGTGTCATTTTTATGCCTATACATATATACGCAAACATCTTTGTATTTTTTTTTAAGTCATTGTACCGGCAAAAATTAGCCATAAACAGATCATGTGAGAATATAAGTAAAAAAAAATTTCTTCCTATATTAAAAACATAATTTACAAATTTGAGGCGTGATTTATCATGTTAAAGTACAATTCTTTTTGTTAAATTAGGCAATGGCAAACCACGACATATTGGTTTACTCGGGATGCGTCATTTCGCTAATTCTTTACCAATTTTCAGTTTGATAAAAATCTTCAAACTAATTTTCGAATCAGATTTAGCAAAAAAAAAATTTGTAGCTCCCCCAAATTTAAATAAAATTTTGCAGCACTTCGTTAATAAACGAATAAAAAGTGTTACGTCAAAATCATTTAGCCGTTTTTACTCGTGCCGACATTCTTATACCTATTAATGAGTAAATTATGACGGTAATAATATCGATAATCGAAATAATTCGAATAAGAGATAATTCTAAAAACTTTAAACTAATGCAAAGGACGAATAATTGACAAAAACAAAGGCTAGAAGAACAATTGATAAATAATCCGACAAAGATAACCGCGAATGTAAAATTGTCCATACTATTATTACGAGGCAATTGGAATCGGAATCGCGTTAAACTGTATATTATTAGCCTTGAGTACGCAACAACTTATTTTGTCCTTCTTAGTCATTTATTTATAAAATAGGGGGCGTAACGAAAAGGGCTTGGTTGTAGATAAGGTACAACTTGACGAAACGTTTTAGAAGCGGAATTTAACTCATCACGACACATTGTCCTATTAGATAATAGCGAACGGCTGAATAATTATGCTAAAATCGTACAGTGTATTGATTTAAATTGTAAGAAACTATTGACCTCGGGGGATTTTTCATCCATACTCGTTAATTACGCATTCTAAACAGTCAACTTTTTATACGATAACTTAATTTCTCTTAACCTTTTTAAAACGAGAGACGGTAAATATTTAAATATAATTTCCAAATAAATAAGACGTCGCAATATAATCGTTGCACCAACTGGTCTCTGATTTACGAAAAAGACGTAAAAGTTTTTATCTTCTTCTTAAAAGGATCTTCATGCGTTACACGGTATTTGCTCAGTACTCTGCAAACGCGACGCTGTTTCCATCCACGTTGTAGTAGATAATTGAAATCGCACCTATACGGGTAACTACTGCAGATAAAAATACGTCGGATAGATTGCTCCCCGCCACATATACCAGGAGGAACTGTCAGAGATTCTCCACTTCTTCATGTTGTGTCTCCTGTTTGACCGACCGTTGTTCTTAATCTGCTTAGTGAACTCCATGTTCCCTATTTTAGTTCGACTCCTAAGGTGCTTCTTAGGTTCAATCCGTGGTTAGCGATTTTTCTTCGCCTATTCTATCTTCCAGACATTATGTCGAGCGGTTTCCGGACTTGTAGAATATGTTGGATAGATTGCTCCCCGCCACACATACCCAGCAGGACCTGTCAGAGATTCTCCACTTCTTCATGTTGTCTCCTGTTCGACCAACCGTTGTTCTTAATCTGCTTAGTGAACTCAATGTTCCGTATTTTAGTTCGACTCCTAAGGTGCTTCTTAGGTTCAATCCGCGGTTAGCGATTTTTCTTCGACTATTCTACCTTCCAGACATTATGTCGAGCGGTTTCCGGACTTGTAGATGCGCGTAAGAAACCTCTACCGACAACTCTTGTTTACAAATTTCGTCAGCTAATTCTTACAACACAGGAAAAGGAACATACAATTTTTTATAATATTTAGGCACGAAAAAACAACAACAACCAAACATTTAATTATAATATTCTACAAATCCACTGCAAAAAAAACCCCAAACAAAACAAAATTTGTTAGTTTCTATAGACAAATTTATGAAGTACAGTTTTATTAAGCTATTACATCGTATATGCTATACGTTATTTTTACGTACAAATACATTCAAACGCAAAGCGGGTGGTGTACGGCCATACAATGTTATACGGAATGGAGTGTCGCCACCATAACCGCAAGGACTGTTGTATACTCCAAAACGACCGAATACTAATTTAAGATAATAATGCGTTATTAAAATCGCGCGACCTAATTAAATGTTAATGAATCAAAAAGTGTGTTTTCACCATTTAATATTTGCAATAATAAAACAGATTACACACACCCATATATATATATATATATATATATATATATATATATATATATATATATATATATATATATATATATAATATTAAAAAAAAAACAATAATCACACAGATTATTGATATTTGTGAAAATCAACTAAATTAAGGATAATGTTTATGCCTAATTTTAATTAATATCAAGGATTTTATTTCTTCTTTTCATGAAGGATATCAGTGAAAAATTGTTCAATATCCATAATTTACTAAATTGTAAATTTTATTTTAATTTTTTTTTTCAAGTTTTAGTGCGTAATGAAATAATACGCGAGAAGAATGCTATAAAATTGTAAAAGCAAACAGTATAAGAAAGACATATCGCTCTCGTCTGTGTCATACTTTCGGTCGTTTTATATATATGAGTTGATCATTAGGTCAGTAGTTATTAAACTACACGCGCACACACACATACACACATATATATATATATACAAATAATATTATAAAACGTTCCAAAAATCAAAAATTGCGAGTTAATTTCTTTCTAACTAGGTCAAACCTACAGATCGCATATATTAAATTAATGATCGCGATATTTCGGAAACATGAAATTACCGCGTTCGTTTGTTATAAACGTGCGCCGCATCAGTTTATATATACACAGTAATAACAAAATGTACATCTTAAATACGACTGACGCGTCCGACTTTCAACGCCGATTCAAATCGCCCACTTACCGCTCAAAATATTTTACGAATTAAAAACAATACACAGTTATCTGGCTCGTAATTTGCATTTATAGTTTTTAAAGCCAAAATTATCATGTGTTATTTCAGTTTTTAAGAAACATCTACACCCGTCATTAATCCATCAACAAAACAAAAGTGCAGCTACATCCTTCAAATGGACAATTTGCGTACAAACTTACGACGAGCAATCAACACGACATATTCTCACTTTAATATCTCCCTCGTTATCGTTTCCTTCGATAGTAAACTGAATTCCAAAGACAACTAGTTTTGACAGTAGCTAATTTCTGCACCGAGTTGAAAAGTATACGAAATTATCTTGATCCAGTTTAATTTGGAAACATAAACTAATGAAAATTAAAACTATTTTAAACGATTTTTTTTTATTTATTTTTGTCTTTCGTATCCATCAGTAATAATACTTTAACAGGAATGCGTATTAAAAGAAACACAATAAAAAAGATAATTGAACAAACATTAAATCAACGTGTCTTCAAATAAGAAGAATGACGGTAGATATATTGGAATTTATTGAAAGAAGTAAGCTTTTTGAAATATACACGAACTCAAAAAATAAAACAGTTGAAGTTAGTGTCATAATCACGAAAATCTTTCCAGTTTTAAAAGTATGTGAAGTACATAATGTACATTCTCCTTCGGTTTTAAATAATAAAATTAATAATATTTATGATAATAACAGTAGTAGTAACCGTGTAAAAGTAGTTCTAAAACATTTACGGAAGCTTCCAGCGATAGACTCGTTACCCCTTTCAAACTAATAAAGAGGCTTACAGAAGCAGGATTTTTTTCTTCCAATAATACTGAGAATTATTTGAATTATTTAACTTGTTTGAACAAGTAAATATTTCTAAAATAATGATGGTTATTGAACAAATTACCAATAAATTCTCACTAAGGTTATGATCATACTTGAAACCATATTGCTAGCTGCTTGATTTCTATAAATGTTTGTGGCGCCTAATTAGCACTTACAATATAAATTTGCTAGGATGGTAACTCCATGTAACATAAAATAAATGATTTGTCACTTACACGAAAATATATTTGTGAAATTAAACTTAAACATAATATGTATATTAAACCTCCCGAGCATCATATTTATAGACTAGACAAAACCGGAAGTAGTGGAGACTCGCTATGTTTATACATAAAATAATTCAACATGACGTATTGCATACTACAACCGTTAAATCCCTACAAGCAACGGGCATTCGAATTCGACATAATCATATACTAGTTAATGTTATATTCGTTTACCATAATCCGTCTGATGTAAAATTCTCAGATTTCGATTTAAATTCATTATTTGAAAAATATTTGCCTGTTATTGTTATAGAAGATCTAAACAGCAAAACATCGGGAATTGTTATAGCAACGATACTGCTAGCAATGTATTGTTCAATGTATCAATTACATATGGATTCAACAAACCATACGTAATAGTTTACAGAAAGCTGCTGCAATAATGTTTTACAAATATTACAAACGCTGGAATCCGCGATTAAACACACAATAATGTAGCTGTACTATTTATAAGGAGATTTTCAAAATCGGTATCTAATATTGTTACTAACGGCGCATGTATTCCTCGAAACAAAGAATTAAAATACTTAGGGGGTTACTTTGGACTCTCGAACAACCGTCACCAGCCACATAAACCGAGCTGTTGATAATACATACAAAAGTATCCGGATGCTTTCTCCAATATTTCATAGGGGAATGGGGTGGTAGGTCATATTTTAATACAACACAAAAATTTAATTTACGCTATTACAATTCGATCGAAGTTAACATATGCCTTTGTACAGTTTGATTTCAATTTCCGACAGTACTGGCAAAAGGCTACGTGGTACAAAACTTGTGTTGCAGTATCATACTGAATGCTTCCAAGTACAACAAATTAATCAGATACATAGACAATTAAACCTTCCACATATTCACCTATTGGTTTATAAAGTTTCAGCAAAATTTTATTATTAATTATAAATTTCACGATAATGATTTAACATAATTGGTGATTACGATATTGTTAGCCTTCGCATTCGTTATACACGTTACAAACATAGCCGCGTTAAAGATGGTTTAATTAGTTATTGTTGATTTTATGTCATATCACTATTTAGAATTGTTATTTAATATTATCATTAGTGAGATTTTATGACTCACTTTGTCGCATGGTGCAGGTTTCTTCCGTCATTTTTTCTATGACGAATGAATAATTCAATATTTATTTTATAATTATGTTAACTTTGCAATTTAGCCTACAGAGGATTTCTCGATACTAAGCTATGAATGTTCATCCCTCATTTCCAGTATGTTTCTGGTAAGTGTAGTGATATTTATAATAAGTTACTGCGCTTACAGAAGAATGCTTGGGGTTTATCATTTAGAGAACGTCTGATACTATATAAAGGCCTCATTCAGGCCCATTTTGGCTACGGCGCAGCCATTTACGTTAATAAAAGAATTATTGCTCTAGCTAACAAGCAGCAAAGGAAGTTTCTACTTCGAATTGCTTCCTTGTACCGGACTACACCTACCTCTGCTGCCTGTGTTCTCTGTGGAGTGCTGCCACTTGATTTATTTCTTGTTGGTAGGGCTCTCGTTGGTGAGCACAGGCTCAAGGGGGGGTGTGGTACAGATTTCAAGCATTCGAACCTGCTAGATGGATTCTCAGTACAGTCTATGTGTTACCGTGAGTTTAAAAAGTATATTTCCTCCTTATTAATTGCGAAGTGGCAGTGCAGATGGGATGAAGCCCAGACCGGTAGGAAGACTTATGCCTTCCTGCCTGTTATTTCTTTGCGATTGAAGATGTTATCATTTGATGTTAACTTTTATAGTTCTCAGGTGTTGTCAGGTCATGGCAGGTTTGGTTCCTACCTTCATAGATTCCATCTTGTTGGTGAACCTTGCTGCACCTGCTGTAACTTGGGTGAAGTAGATGATATTCATCATACACTGTTTATTTGTCCCGCATTTGATTCAATCCGTCAGAAACACAACATTAGACCTACTGATGTATATCCTGTTGGCATGAAAGTTAGGGGCTTCCTTTCGCTTGCTGAGCAGGTTATGTTGTTAAAATTTAAAATTTCTTAATTTCACGGCAGTCTTCATTTGGTTGTAGTGGGGTCAATGGCTCTTGTTTTTAGTTATCATATGTGTATGTACAAGTCTTTTTATATATATTATGTTTATAAATTATAAGTTTGTAGTTAAATTTAATAATCTTTTTTTCTTTTTTTTTCTTAGGTATAAGCTATACCTTTTAAGATAAGTCTATTTCTTTTTGCTTTTTTTAATATTTTTTCTTTTGCTTTTTTTAATATTTTTTCTTTTACTTAATGTTTTTATTTTTTAATTAATCTTTTGTACAAACTCAATACTATTTACTTGATGGTAGAAGGGACTATGTATTCTCATCCCTTCTTCCATCACAATAAGTTAATTTTAAGTGTGGAGGTCTCTTCGTTTGTGTTGGGACCTCCATTTTTCTACTTTAACTCCCTTTTTTTTTATTAGAGGGAGGGGGTTTTTAGTGGGTAAAAATCCCACACGCTGATTTTGGTTCCCTTGTAGTGCATCTATGTGCACTGCAGCAATAAAAACAAAATTCTTATGTATCAGTGTCTTATGAAGATTTTCCCCTCCCGCTTTAAAAAAAAAAAAAAAAAAAAAAAAAAAAAGCTATGAATGTTATATGTCGTTTTATATACGAAGTAATTCATAAATAAATTATCTCCTCCCTCATTCTCTGAAGCGGAAAGTCTGCTAAAAAAAGCTGGATTTAAAATGTAGAAGAATATACATACAGGATAATTGTTTCATTGAGTTGTGCGTCAAAAGTATTTATAAGCGAATAATAAATAGGATAGAATAAGAAAACAATCAATTTTAACGCCAGACAATATTAATTTAAGTTTCTTAATAGAAAAATAATTTTGAATTGACAAGAAGTTTAAAATGTATTCGACAACATACGAACTAAAACGAAATAAGAAAAATACAAGTCTATTGTCAACGTACAGATGGTATTTTTGAATTGAAAGTACTTCGGTATCGGTAGTAAAATTACTAAATATCTATAGCAGATAATTAATTTTCTACATGTTAGTACAAAATTATTAAATATAAAATATTACTTTATATGAGTTTATAGTATGGGCAATTAATTTAAAAAATAAAAATAAAAAATTCGTATAACAGAAAGACGTGCGTAAGAAATACATAAACGAATAATGAAAGGTGTGAAAAACATACGAATATAAGAAAAATCTGTAGAGAAAGTTAAGACATTCACAGGATGGTACATACTCCTATATAATGTTATTTGTATACATAGACCGTAGACGTATGAATGTGTATATGTGTACACCTATTCACACCCAAGTTATTACAACGGTATATTAACAAATTTTGACAAATATCCAATGATTACCTTTTATATATATATATTTTAAATATCCGAAATATTAACTGATATTTAAATTAGCTGC
Organism: Coronaproctus castanopsis; assembly: GCA_032883995.1. NCBI lineage: Eukaryota > Metazoa > Arthropoda > Insecta > Hemiptera > Monophlebidae > Coronaproctus > Coronaproctus castanopsis. The sequence goes on along the minus strand of CM065053.1, from coordinate 159,129,831 downwards.
AACACACATGCCCGATCGGATATTTGTGCACACGCAGACACGCACACACACACACACACACACATATATATATATATATATAAACACACACGAATATTTATGTAATGTTAATTTTTATTACAATAATTAAACAGTGACGTGACATACTCATTCTCTTTGTATACTTACATTCAATAAATCTATAAATAACTGCTTGGTATTATAATAAAATTGTTGAAATACTAATCGGCAAACTTGAAGCCAAATAAGAAATTAAAGTTGCTGAAAAATACACCTTAAAAATCTGTAAACTACAAATGCAAGGAACGGTCATTTCACCAATTTTATAGTATGAGTACACACACACACACACGCAGACATTCACGCATACATATATATTGCACGTGTGAATTTCAATTACCTTCTGGGGCATAATCGGTGACCAGTTTTATCATCAAACAAGTAATAACTGCGTTCCAACATTATATTACGACTGATGAGATTCATTGTGTAGAGTAACCTTCTTGGAAATTTATATTAATTTCATTTACTACCTCCTCGTTTATATTGCATCTAAAGAGCCAACATTTAAATGATCGTTTATATTCACTTCAAACCGTGCTGTCGTAAAAATTACATTATCATAAGCTAAACATATGACTGTGCTTAATCCATACATATTTTTATTTCAACAACAAAAACACAAGCTAATCTACACACACATATATAATATATATACATATATGTATATATATATATAACACAGGAACACACACAACAGGTGTATTATTATGTTAAGAAAAACATACGTCGGAAGAAGCGAATTCAGAAAACTCCTGCAATCACGAAGCCAAGCAGAACTTCACGTCATCACTAACCACTGATAGAAGACATAAAAAATAATTATATATATACATATATTATATAAATGAGAGATAGGAACAGCGCTGTTTTAAAGAAATAAAAGACCAAATAGCAAATTTACATATTTGAAAAATTCGACAAATTAATTTTTATTTTTTAATGCATTTTCATTAAAATAATATAATTTTGTTATGTATAGGTCATATCGAATGTATATTTTATATCACACCGACATTTGTTATTGTGATATTTATTTCGTATGGAAAATGCCTATTCACAAATATTCTTTCTACGTACCTTGACTGATTTTATTCCATAGTAAGTAACTTCCAGCCCAACTTACAGTATTGATCTGTGCCTGTATCATGCAACGATGTTGTCACGAAAGTGTTTCGTAATCTACCACGACCTCTTTTCCCTGGAAACTGTCCTTCTATTATATCGCGTAACAGACCACCATGTCGGAGTATATGCCCCATCCAGGTTAATCTTCTTTTCTTTATCGAATGTAATAAGGTCCGTTTTTCGTCAATTCTTTGGAGAACTTCTTCATTCGAAACTTTTTCGGTCCAACTTGTATCTTCCTCCAACACCACATTTCAAAAGCCCGCAATGTTTGAACATTCCTTTTGTTCAGTCAGCTTTACGTAGTTTTAACGGTGTTGACTTTTTGCATAGTATGTTTGGCTATTTTTGCCAGGTTAGCTTAGGTAATCTAATTTATATATATATATATATATATATATATATATATATATATAAAACAGTCTTGTCCTTGTTTGAAGCATCGTGAAATTATGAATCCTTTCAATTGTTCCACGCAATTTAGCTATCATCGGCGCATCTAATCATTTGTTGCAGTGAACTGACGCCAGCGATCTCTTTAACATTGTCTAAATACACCGCATTGGTGATATTCCAATTCACAACTTATTAGGGACGTCGCGATAATTTTTTAACATTGCATTTATCTTGCGTGATAGCCGAGTTTAGGTTCCTTTCAAATAAATGTTATTAGTATAGTAAGTAAAGTTTAATCATCAACTCGAAAGTTGGTTGGAGGACGTCGCTTAACCGATCATTATGAAGACTCGGGTTTATTAATATATTAAAAAAAAATCAATTGAAAATTAGTTAAATCACTAATATTTATTATCAGATTTTTAATATTTATTTTCATTTTACTTGTAAAATTGTGTTTTTAAAAAAATTTTTGTGTTTGTATATTTTTATATTTTATATTTTACTTTTTGACATCATACATCGCAATAGTAAATGAAAAATTTAAAATTCCATCAGTATACAACTTTTACAGAATCCGGAAAATAGTATTGAAGAAAAAATTAATATAAAAAAACAAAATTAATAAACAAATATATTGATATTAAATTTCAACAAATCAAAAAATAGACAGAACTGAAGCAGACAGCATTTTTCGATCATATTTTCACAATCATCATCACATATTTTTAAGTAATTATATTTAATTTATATTTTTAAAATTATGATGTTTTAAAATATTTCACTTGATAATGGCGTAAATGCCGAAAAGCGTTGTGTTTTCTTTAAGAAAATAAATATTAGTGATTTAACTAATTTTCAATTGATTTTTTATAAAAAAATCACTACATTCCACATTATAAAAAATTATTAATATATTGTTTTACTTTTATTAATAAATCGGTTTTTTCTTTTTTATACGCGGTTATTCTGAAATGGTTGTATCTAATTATGAATATCAACCGGGAAAATAGTTTTAAAAATTTACGAGTAAATAATTTAAAAAAAATACATTTTTTCTCCCGGGTGGAAGATAACAAAAACAACTTATTTATTCCTGAAAATTATTATTTGCTTATCGAAATGGAAATTTTTCAAATTACGATCAGGTATAATATTCCAAATTGGAACCAGAAAATATTACATTTTAAAAACGACTGCATGCGGTCGATGATTTCGCGATATATTAAAAATAACGAACGTAAACTATTTCAAATTTTAAAATGAAAAAAAAATATTGTTTTTTACATTAATCCAAAAAAATTAAATAAAACAAACTTTTATACCACATCACAATATGTATAGGTAATCAAAACAAAAACTAGTAGACTTGATTAAAAATACATATCGTGATACGGTATAAAAGTATTTCTATTTTATTTTATTTTAAAACTAAAAAAAATCTGTATTACTAAGGAAGAACTACTACTTTCAGAAATCCAAAAAAAGTTAATGCTACGAATTAAACAAATTTATTGCACACGTATTTTTGACGACAGAATAGGAAGTTTATCGTACGCGACCCGCCGATGTGTTAAGTGTGTAACGAATTACTCTTTCATTCTTTTTTGTATTTTTCTGTTATAAACAAAATGCATCGTAATCATGTACGACATTATATATATATATATATATATATATATATATATATATATATATATATATATATATATATATATATATACAGATAGAGAGAGAGAAAGAGAGGATTACACTCTTATCATCAAACGATAGACCGCCTTTTCGAAGAGATAACACCGGCGTATCGATAATTAATCGTAATTTTATTATTATTATTACAATACTGTAATTATAATAAAAATAATATGGACCTCATTTTACGGGTCACTGCTATAAATAAAATCTACGCAATTTCCTTACACATTTATGACGCGGTTTTTATTTATTTATTTAATTATTATTTACGAAATCCAAACTTTAACTTACAACGATCGTTAACTACCCCGGTAGCACACTAAAAAAAAAAAACCCTATAATATTAAATGTAAACAACAAACTATATAACGCGCAATGTCACAACAGTTTATGTTTCATAATAATTACTTAGAACCGGTATATTTAACTAGTATTATCGTCGCCACTTTTAACACTTTCAATCAGTGTTCCGTATACAATACACGTACTTTTAATGCTAACAAAATTGTTTATTTTAAAACAAAGGACATTTGATTAACGTAGAATGTTTCAATTATAAAAAATATTTATATAACACGTTAAAAATTACCAAGATATATTATTTCATATTTTCACTTAGTCGAGCAGTTTTTTTTTTAATTACTTCAGACGTCAAAATTGATAATTATTAATAGTGTACGACTGAAAGGATTCATAAAAAAATAAGTAATCTCAAAGCGAAAAAATTAAATGTTTAATAAAAATGGACGGTCAAAAAAAAGTTGCCGAATAATATCGACTTAAAGATAAAACCGAATATAATCATAGATATGTACAAGGTACTACTTCTTTGTTGTAGCCGATTTGTTTATTGATGACGTGAAGGATAAATTATAAATTACTAACAACACTTTCAAGATAATTGTAGTTACAACATGTACAGAATGTCAGCAATTACGAAACCTATATCACTGGACGCCTCTTGTATTTGGGATGCTGATATTTAATACCATCTTCTCATATCTACTTCTCAAGAAAGTTTTCGCCTACCAGGTTTTCTATGGCCAATAATTTCACCATATTGTACACGATGGAACAGGTGATATTTTTCTGAATGTCTACGCATGTGTCTACTTTCTAGTGCTCGGACGATATAAAACACCTTAGATTTGACATTTTATTCAGCACTTCTCTATTGATCATGTGATCTAGGTATGATATTTTTAGCATTCTGCGATAAACGTACATCTCAAAAGCTTCGATTTTCTTCTCTAAGGTTTGTGTGAGACCCCACCTTTGCATACTGTATAGTAGTATTGACCAAATGTAACATGCTTTCGTTGCTTTCTCTATTCGTGTTCTTATCTCTACTAATTGATCCGTTTCCTCATGGAACCATGTAATATGATATTGAAATTTTGAGACGAGCTCAATCTCTGTACCTTCGATAATTAATTTTTTATCCTCTATATTCCGATGTACTGTCAGCATTTGGTTTTGGTGATATTTATATGTCGTCCGTGTGATGCGCTAATCTGCGTCACGCGGTTTAACATGTCCTGCAAATTCTCGAAGATGTCTGCAACTAAAACGATATCATCAACATAACGGATGTTTAACAAGTGCTTTGTACCTATTGCTATACTATCGCCCTAAGTATGTTTGAAAATCGATTCCGAGTAGATGTTAAATAGAATTGGAAGCAGTGCGCGGCCTTGACGGATATATTTTTTAATTGAAATTTCTTCTGATCCTTCATTTTCATTTCTTGCAATTTGGTTCCAATACAAATTTGTTATAAACCTTCGAATTCCCCAACTAATGCCGATTTGTTTAATTTCCATCAGCTTGTCATGTTTCACGCAGTCGAAAGGTTTCTGAGAGTAATTGAAACAACTTAAAGTTCATGTCTTACATGCTGACATCGTTGAGTTAATATGTTCAAAGCGCAGATTGCTTCTCTTGTCCCATATCCATTTCTGAATCATAATTGATATGTTCCAGCATTTATTAAATAAATTCTTTGATTAATTATTTCTAAAAAGATCTATATGTGACATGAGACTTATTGTGCGGTAGTTTCCACAGTCCTTGTGCATTGGTTTTCTTGTGCATCAGAATAAAAGTAAATTTCAACAAATCCGTGGATAAAATCCCCTTAGACAGTACTCAATTGAAAAACTTTACTATCAACATAAGCGCTAGACGATTAGATTGAAGTAGTTTGATTTACATTGCATCTTATCAGGACTAACGGATTTTCATGATTTCATATTTTATGGCAGCCATTACTTCGTACTCTGAATTTTGATCTACAGGCTCATCTTTGCTAGATTCTTTAATTAAAGTGAACATTGAGAGCCTAGTATTCTCAAATAATTCAGTGTCATCTTCTTTCCAGTGTGTTAGTCGTTTATCTTTTTATAATAAGATGCTACCACTTCTCTTTCAGGATATTGCTATATAATGCCTTTTTTTGATTCGTGAATTCTTTTACCTTTTTTTTTTTTTTTTTTTTTTTTTTTTTGTAAATTAAACATATCATGTTTGCCTTGTATCTCTTCAATTTCTTGAACATTTCTCACTCAGTCAGGCATCTTCAGCTTTGTATATTTTACGGTGAATGTATTTATTTAGAGCACGGTATTCTGGTTAATCACTTTTTGCTCTTCTTCTGTCTTCCATTAATGAGAGGATCTTATCGGTTGTCAAAAAAGTATACGGATAGAATTGTTTTTAAGATCAAAGTAAAATAAATAATAAAAAAATAATAATCGATATAGGTATTAGATGTTCACAAATCCCTTTGCAATAGCATACTTTCAAACAAAACTTAAAATAATTTCGCATATATATATATATATATATATATATCAACATACATATATAAATAAAGACTATTTGCGTGAATAGCACATTCAATCGTAAAATATGTCGGGAATATTTGCGGAAAATATATACGTACACATAAACAATAAGCAAAGTACAAAGTCCGAAAAACAGGTTAACCTTCGTGTTTCGTAGAAACAGCCCGTAAGCTAAAGTGAAACGTCATCCTGATATTCGTTATCAAGTGCGCTTTGGAGAACAATAAACTACGTCTTTTATAAAGACACTAGGATTCCAAATATAACACACTGCATTATATAAGATAAATATAAAGAACGCCGTTTTTGAACATACATTAAGTATCATTTCACCCTCAAAAATTAAAATATACATATCATAAATTTAACAATTATTCTTAAATTCGTTATAGTAATTCGAAACATTTTCAATTACAACTTCATCTATTTTATTTTTATTTTATTTTGAGATAAATTTATGGTTATGATAATTTCAGCTATATTTACTCTTTATTTTGAAATTATCAAATAATCACCACGTTTATATACAAGAATAATCGAACGATCACTTAACACTTATTTCAAAACATATTCTAATGCTGATACTAATATTTTATAGTATTAATAATTTGTAATCGTTATGGCCTGGATATGAAATTCGACGCTAAAACATACTAGACACATTATTTTATTATAACAATGGTGTCTATTCAATTTTGCAACATGCACATCGACGAAAATTAGACAACAGTTGCAAATTAAATTACATAGTTATCAGCAACAAAAAATAGATAAATCCGAGTTATACGTTTAGTTTTTACAACATGATTATTGTTTCATAAAATATGCGACGAAAAATATTTAAAAATCATAAAAGACTGATCATACAATAAAACGTGTATTGCTCTTTGATAGGTAATTAATATATTCAACGTTACTAATTACTGATAACGGAATACGTTAAACTTTTGTAACTTGAGTAAATATGTTTACATAATAAACAAACGTAGATATCAACATACACGGAGCATATTTAACAGTTTTATATAGTTTGTTATAATACATTTTTCTTGTAATTTTTTAAAGACTTCGACCTTAATATGTACGTTAAAATGTGTAAACCTCTAATGAAATTTCACACCAGATTAAAATAAATGATTAAGAAGCTGATAAACACAATTAGAATTTTAAGATCTGCATTTTACAAGGTGTAATTATTATTATCCTTAAAATTTATTAAACGACCACATGCGCCAAATTTTTCTTTACAATAAATTCAATAATAATATTTATAAATAGCATGAAAAATAAGATGCTATTCATCTGTTGTTTAAATAGGCATCACTCAATGTAAAATTCAGCGTAAATTTAAAAATAATCAGTTACGAATTTAAACTGTCAGGGTTACATTAGTTCAGCGAAATATAGATTAATGGAAATAATTGGTTTCCAGGGAATATAAACCGAAAAATATCAAATATTTAAAAATTAAACTTTAAATTAAAACATAGCATTGCAACAATGAGAGGAAGTTCAGAAAACAATGCTTTAGAGATTTGTTAACTTACCATACACACAGGTCAATATTATATTGCTCTTATCAGTTTCAATTAAAAAAAGATTGAAATTAAAGATATAACTTTAAATTTAATTATCAATAATAAAAAAACTACTTACAGCATTCCAGAACACGTTGTACAGACAAATGAACCAATTGTAACGTTAACATATGTTGGACCTCTTTGATGGCAATCAAAACAATGCTTATTAGGCGGTGAAGTTAAAAGTTCACGTAATATCTTTAAATGATACTCATCCAACCTTTTCCTACCAGATAACGACGACATATCATTCATTTGAAAATAGAAATTTAATAATATGCTGTATAAAAGTACAGGTGTCTAATTTGTATACGTTCAGCCGTAGCTTTTATACGAAATAAACGTTTCTTTTTAAATGTAACTGAATGAAACAGGTGAAAACAGATAAAGAAAAATAAGACAGAAAATTTTTATCCTAATTTTACTTAACTAACGACCGCGCAACATCAGCACATCGACATGACTAACAAAAGTGAACGTAATAATGACAGTCGGCAACAATTCCTAGGTTTATCAAAAGGAGAAAAATATTTACAGTACTTCTATTTTAAAGGAACAAATTATTGTATCTCGTAAAAATATAAGTCCAAATAGAGTATTAAAAAAAAAACTACGCCTACTATTTCGTCACATTTTTAGAAAATGTTTATTTAAAATTCAATTCATTTGTCGAATAATAACTAATAAAAAATTTGATGTTCGTTCTTCTGAAACAATGCTCCTTTTATATCAATGTCAACAGATAAAATACACTTGTATTTATTCAATCCCTCTTTAATATTAAAAGTTATATAATTTACCGCATATTCGGTAGATATAGATAATCCTTCGCTAAATCGAAACTGTCTTATAAAAGAAATGTTATTTATTTACATGGTAAAGAATTTTGGTTTTTAATAATTTTTCATGCATTTTCTCACATCGGTTCAATATAGATTGATCTGTTGATTTAATGTCGCTACTCTTCGGTTTTTGAATAGGGTTAAATTTTATTGTTTCCATATGTTTGGCAAATAAGCTAAGCAATATATTTTTTGATATGTAGTAAACAGTAAATCGAGGTTATTGTTTGTATAGCTAATTTCTTTGATATTTCGCCTAGACCCACGACTTTATTGCCTTTTAGGCTAGTTATTATTTTATTCGAATGATTGTAGTCAATTTGAGGTTTCATTCTTTCATTATGCTCTAAAAACTGGAGATTAATTTTGAGATTTTTAATGTATTATTTTGTTTGGGCTTATCTGTTTGCATAGTCGTTTGTGAATAAGGTTGATAGAAAAATTTTGCGTGTATCCGTTAGCTGGGTACCATTGTCTTCTTTAAGCAACGGTATGTTATTTTTTTTTTTTAATTGATCAAAAACGTAACTGTAGTTTAGTCCCATACCTTAACATTATCTATGCCAAATTACTTCCACAGTCACAAGAATTTAAATCTGTAATAAAATTCGTGCAATCTATAATTATAGGAATATTTTCTTTTAAATATAAATTGCAGTATTTTATAGTTTTATTACATCACTTGAGGGTTAATTAAAGCAAATGTATTCATGATCCGAAAATGATTCCCTATAAATGCTGTTACCAGGTCGATTACACTATTCCGATCATAGTTTCCAAAAGTCTATTTATGTTTTCGTTTAGAACAATCAATGAATGAGACGACACGAGTTTAATAAATAATTCTGTTTTTTCTTTGAATGTTTTACATTCATAGCTTTCACATTGAAGTCTCCAGTAAGAATATTTTTAATCACAAAACTGGTTAAAAAGGTAATCTAATATTTTTATTAAAAGAATACATTTTGATAACCAAGTTACATATCACGAAAGAAGTTATTTTTATTTTGGATTGGAATCTTTTGATAGGGTAAACGATTTCAGACATAGATCACACTTATTACTGATTATGTTATGCCCACTTAATCCCCTTAGCTTTCCGAAAAAAAAAAAAAAAAAAAAAAAAAATACTAGGTGGTTAATATTATGTTCAGTATGCTAATATCAGAACGTTCCGCTTTTTCACTGCGATTTCTCAACCATTATTTAATTTTTTCAAATATCCCAGTATTACTTTACCTTGTTTTCACTTTATTATTTTCGGGTATAGAGGCAACTCACCAGTTGTCTGCTGGATCGCTTTTTTTTTTTTAATATCTTCTTAAATACCTATGATGTTTACTTAAGGGGTTCTCCTGTTTGCTTTTAATTTGTTTTATTTTTATTTTTTTACTCCTTCTGTAACTTTTCACTGTTAGGAACATCCAACTAAAATGTATCCAGATTTAAGGTTTTTAAATGATTTTATGTTAACACTTATTTTGGTAGGAAATTAACCTCGACGTCTTTTTCGGTATCCCGGTTATTTTTTTATGATGTTTGTTTACTCGCAATGGCTGTTTTTTACAGTCTGCCACCGAATGTATGTTTTCTTTGTGAGCTTCGATTTTAATTGCATTTTTCAACTAGTTTTGTTTTTTTCTGTTAATGTTGAGTGTTTTTATTTCCTTTCTTATTAATAAAACTTGCTCTGATTAATACATCTTTGTGCAATAATCTAATATTGAAACATTCTTCAGTATCGATTTTATCGCTGGAACAAGTTTTACAAATATAACCTCGCATTTTAGATACTTCTGTCTGCAGTACAATGGCGAGTTTAAGACGAAACCAGCGTCAACGTTAAACATACTTATTTTCAATTTTTCACTTTCTGTTGTGAATAAATTCGATACAGAATATACCGTCGTCTCTTCATATAGAAAAGTAGTACTCATGTTGTGAGAATAGATACAGAATTTAAAGTGGCTATGAGAATCATTTAGGTATTGTAAAATTCGTTGTCTTCTCTAATACTAAGCTGCCTTATTTAGATTGAAAAGTAGATGAATTAAAAAATGGTCAAAATACAATCCTATTACGCATGCTAAAGTGCTGAATGCTGACAAGTGACTTATAGACAGCACTGCACTATTTGACTGGAAGCTTGGTGAAAATGCGATTTTGAAGAGAAAAATAATTAAATATCGTAAAAGAAGACCAACTGGTTTTGATTTATCGAGAAATATGTGGTAATATTGAACAGATTTTTGATAAACACGTTGGCTAACTAAACTAAAAATCCGCAGTGCAACTAAAATCATGAAACGCTTCCTAATGTAATGACCACTTATGCTCTAACAGGTGGTGGAATGTAATTCTAAACCTCTAACCAAAAATTTTTCGCAAATTTAATCACTTAATATTTGTATTATCACTAACACTTTTATTGCTTAAAAGACATTTTTATGTATAACTACTACTGTTTAGTATCATATATACAATAATAAGTCGAAATATTATACATTTGACTGCGTCACAACTGAAATTATTTTCACAATAAAATCTAGTCATGGAGTTATTTTAACTTCATTATATAAATTTCTAGTTATTTGTAAAACGATAAACATACTACATATCGTTTGAAAACACTCAAAGAAGACTACAGTATTAGACGGAATTAAAACAGAATAATAACAGGAAATGTGAAGTTGTAAATAAATTATTAAAAATATATCATAAGAAAGTTCCTTTTTTTCTTGCGAAAGTATTCATATCATACGCAACCACTAGGGTCGTTTTATTAATTTAACATCGTCGATTTAATATCTTAAATCGAATTATATGTTTAGATTTGTCTGAATTACTGTTATAATTACAGATGATGTTGAAATATATAGTCGCAATTCGAATAGCTCGATGAACTTTCCGAAAATTTAACAAAATAATATTAGTTACCACGTAATTAGGTGAATATCTCTATATATGCAAACGTTAAGACCACGATTAAACGACCTAGTATTAGTAAATTAATAAGTAGTAATATAAACCACGTGTAAAGAGTGCAAAACCATTGCCTTCAAATAATTTTGAATAAACCTCGATTTACTTCAATAAAATCTCTCCATGATGCGTTAAAATTCCCTTACGTACAGGAAATGATTAAGGATAAAACGAACATTTTTTTTGCCGATTGTAGATATTCCGACATTCCAATGGTAAATTCTATAGGGGATTACGATTACCAAGCTTTACGACACAGGTATAAAAGATATAAGCATAGGCGTATAAAACACATCCTTCTATAGTGTAAGCCAGCTACAAATTCTAGTTCTAGTATTAATAAATAAGCTAAGATATTTTTAAGTATATTGTTGATACGGTAAGAGTGTACGCACTCTGTTATTTTAAATGAGCAGGTTTTTTGTATTAAAAAATTTTCCTGCAATCTTATAATAAGGCGTAATTTAAATAATAATTAAATAATATTTTATAAGATTATATTTCGTATTAATTTTTTCTGGAAAGAATCGTTGATATATTCGGTACAGAAAATTCTATTGAATGGTAAATTTACTTTTTTGTAAACAGAAAATATTTAAATATGCAAATATATTATTGTTCTTGTTTGCTTAATTATTCCGAAAAAGTTCCGAGACATTTGAATTATAGCTTTACAAAAAATTATTACAGAAAGATTGTGCTAAGAGTTAACACGAAGCGGATTACATTTTTATTTCTTTTGACATGTATTTTATTATTTTCGATTTTAGCCAACTATGGACAAACCATAATCACGGAATTTTCATTTTTTCCCATCTTTCTTTCATCTTCAAGCTGTGCTGTATTTTTCTTTCTTCCGTCCATATGTTACCATCGATGTTCTTCTTCTTCACATTTTCGATGAAACCTTTAAATGTGTTAACTTTTTTGCGGAATTTGTTTCTATCATTTATGTCCATGCTCTTTATTTTCATTTCCCATAAATCTATTTCGGTCTCTATAAAGCTTATTCTTCGGATTTTCTTCAAAGTATTTGAATATGGTCTTAGCTTGTCTATACGACTTCTTACTTATCCATTTTCTCATCGCGTCTGATATCTTTTCAATTTTATCATATATTTCTCTGTTGTTTTTTAAATTTTCCACGTGATTTTTCGTACCTTCTTCTCTATAAGCTCGATGTCTTTCTTCGTGTTCATATTCAGACATTCTGCTGCATATAGACATTGTGGTTTAATGACGGTGTTATAATGTTTTATCTTCGTGTTTATCGATAATGACTTTTTATTATATATTTCTCTGGTTAAATTGAACGCTTTTCTCACTTTGTGTACTCTTCCTAGATTTGCTTCTTTATCTAGACCATTTGGTTGAATTATTTCGCGTAGATATTTAAATCTTGTGATTTTTTACCTTTCCATATTTCATTTCTAAATAAGATGGTGACGAATGTTCTTTAGTCACATACACAGTTTTTTCATATGAAATTTGTAAGCCAGCTTTTTCAGATATTTCTTTCAATGTACTTATCTGAATTACTGCATATTACAAATCATCGACTAAGATTGTTAGATCACACGCGAATTCAAGACATTAAACCTTTATTGACTTTTCTCCCTAATCTTATCGGTTTAATGTCGGAATTATCTCCTTTGTCAATAAAATATAATGTACAGAAAATAAACTGTTAACTAAAATCGGCATTTATGTTTTAACCAAATGTTATTTGCCTAATAAGCAAACGAAAAAGACAATTTAAAACGAGTAGATAAAAATAACACTTAAATTCATAGTTATAATTTTCAATTTTATCTTTCGCCATAGCCCCCAAAAAATATTGCAATTGTAATTATATAAGGGAAATGCATACCGATCGTGAAATGTCTTTTAAAAGCGACAACTGCACTTTTTAGATGTAAGACAAAATCACTGGGTAGAATTTTTTGTAGAACAAACTATTAAATATGAAAGTGAAGTTGTTTTTTCCAGTTATCCGATGGCGGTAGTAAATTCATTTTATTATTCCGTATATTTCAATTATATCAACATGAAATAGAAAATAATTTACGAACTGTTTAACTTTTTGTCGACCGCATGACGAATAGTTTGGCTAACGATTGTGAGCAGAATTTTGATATATGTTCCCCATATGCTTCGACTTGACTGGCCATAAGCATCGGTGTAAGACGGGGTGGTACAGCGATAGGCTTAAACAACTTGTTAATATCTTCTTCTAACAATGGTGCTTCTTTTTTCGCAGCACGCGCTTGATTTTCAGAAGCCTAAATTTGAAAATTTATCAATATTAAACATTAAAGTACGTTTATTGTCATGCATATCACACGATATTGATACGATTTATTAAATTCATTCAGTAAAACTTAAGTTTATTAAATGTAACCGTATACACATAAAATGTAGTAGAAATGTATAATATATAATAAAATAAATATAGTTGTCTACACACATTTCAAGATAAATTTAAGTTTAATATTTGAAAAAAATTGTTTTTATAATTTTATAGCACTTTATTTTTCATAATCTGACATAAAACGGAATTTCTTCATGGTCTCAAATAATCTACCAACCTTCCGACGTTTTAAGTAATGAACGATGTCAAATTAAATAAGAGATCGTTGAACTGGAATACTTATCCGCAAAAATAAACATCAAATACAAATTTCTAATAAAACAATTTTTTTCACCAGATCCCATTCAGAAATGTATCAATGCAGAATTATTATTAAGCAACACACCAATAAAAAATAAAGCTGAGATGACACTCATAAATGTAACAAAATAAAACAGATACGTGTGACACTAAAGTAAAAAAAATAATACACAAGAACACTATAGTAAGCATGCATGAAAGATTACAATACGAAATGGAATTTATATTTAAAAAAATAAATTATTACAGTTTTAAAGATCACTAATCGTAATTTCAATACTCTGGCTTTTATTTCCTGGCAGATGAACAACATCATCTATAAATGTTTCATCATACAAACCAATAAGAAATGTTGTTAAATTAATTCAAGAAAATGCCAGAAAACCTAAGGAAACTGATATTTTCGGCATAAAGAATACATTCATGTCAAATTATTAATTTTTATTTCAACAAGAAAATGCGCCAAACTTGGTTAAAAAATTCATGCACAACTGGAGGTTAATTTAAAGCACAAAACGCTCGAACTTTTTGACATCTTCGACAGAAGGATAAAATAAATAAAATATCAATAAGATTGTAACAGAAAATCGATATTTATTAACATACGCTGTAAATTTGATAATACAACAATTATTGATTGTAATAATGTTCCAAATAGCTAGAAACGTAAAATGAAAAAAACTTCTATTATGACATTATATATAGTAATGAATACTTACTCTTCGTTGTAAATATCTGGCCTTTTCTTGCGCCTGTCTCGCAACGCTTAACTGATAACGATTAAATTTAATAGCTTCTTGATTCAAATCATCAACGCGATCCATTAATGAATGTAAATGTCCTTCCAATACAGTTCTAATTAAACATATGTATAAATCCCAAGTAAATAAATGCACGTAATAAAACTAGAACATGGTTTTCATATTCAATAATTCGCTAACGAAATACACAGACGTATTTTAATAACACATTGTTACAGTTGAAAAATATTTTGATTTTATTTTAATGAAGTATTAAGGTAAAATTTAAAGAAAAACAGTTGAATGTTAATGAAGACATTAAACATATGTTTTATATAAAGGATATGAGATACCTAACACAATGAAAACACATTACAAACGGTTTGATTCTGATTTACGAACTTAAAAGTTGAATATTGTTTTATGACAATTACATATTTTTCAGTTTTTCTGATGCATGAAACTATTAACCGAAATATGCCCAACGCCCTTCTAGAATTTATGACTGGACAATGTTACGTCGTTTTTAAAGCGATCTTTCCATAAAGGCGTTGGGCATGCAGTGTGTATATATATATACAATTTTTTTTGAACAACCCACTTTATATTTTCATACTTAGTGCTCAGAGGACACGTCAGTTACAGAAGAACAACGAATTTTGAAAACTGCAAACGCTATTTCTCTTATTTAGAGTTATAATTACGATTATTCCACGTTGAATGTACCGGTTCTCGTCAGATCACTGAAGTTAAGCAATGTCGAACCAAGTTAGTACTTGGATGGGTGACCGTCTGAGAAAGCTTGATGTTATGTCGTCGGAATAGCCGTGAATAAGAAGACAGACTTCTATACGGAAGGTACCGAGTTCGAATACGATCGACGATAATTATCATCAGAAAATAAATAATCCTAATATTATCGCGTGGAAGGCAATGGTAAACCACCACGCACACCATATGCGCGCTACTACTAATATAGTACACTACAATAACACGCAGGGCTGCATTGTATCGTGGCAACAAAGCGATTACAATTAGTTCTCCCGGGTATATATAGCGCCATATTATAATTGCCTTGTACGCTACTTACACTGTACAAGCAACATATGTATAGTAAGTAGTTGCCTACCTCCGATACGGAGACGGCACTTAATAATGATGACGACTACACAAAAGTGTATATTTTTAAAAGACCCAAAATTAATTCCTAATTTGAAAATATTTTTTAAAAGAAAAACATAGTTTTATAATACATAGTCCACAAAAATCACCACCAAAACATATACGTTATAATAGTTTTAATATACTAATATTGATATGTTTTGAGGTGATTATTTTCAGTCGTTGCAGTATTTTTTTATTGTATAGAAATAATAAATAAATAAAAGGTTCAATTTACTAAATATTTTAAAATAGTTTATGGGCTTAGTCAGCTTTTGATGTTTTTACTTTAGAAAGTCTAAAGTAATTTATTTTTTTTTCTGTAATAAATTATGTTCGCTGTAAAAAGTTGAAAACTAAATTTTAGTACACAAACAATTGGAGCCGATAGAAATAATTTTCGAATATGAACACGAGAATCTGGCCTTGTGACAAATGATGATGTATAACGTAAAAGTAAAATAACGAATGCAGATACTATTATTATCATGCATATTACCGATGATTTATTTAAAAGCGTTTTATCGATTAAAGTGATTTATAAAAATGTTTGATCAATCCTGTTCAAATTTTATAAGAAGTTAAAATATGTTACAGTATTATTATTAATTATGAGTGTAAAAAATTACAATTCACAGATATGTGACATGTTGCATACAAAAATTTGCAATGTTAATAAATGATGATTCTAAACTTTATTATTTTACAAGATTTAACACATAAAAGAGAACAATTTATTTTATTAGGTTGGATTAATTTCCTTCGAATAAAATAATACAGTCTTGTCTTTATGAAAAACATTTTCTCATTTGAAAATTCCTACGTTTAAAATTATTTGTTACCAGAAGATTAGATTAAATGACACTGAAAAAACACAACTTATTAATAATAAAACTGACGATGAAGGTAATCATGAAAATGTACAATCTGATGATTTGAAGAAATCCAATGTAGTAAAATTAGCACAATATTTAGAAGATTATGTGTCATTTACAGACACAATACCAAAATTTATGCAGCAGTATATAGTTTCAGTGAGAATTTTATTATCAATAGCTAACCAGTTTAATTATGGAATAACACACATTCATATAAAAACAATTTTTTCTTCCTCCGCCTAGGTCAGAGGCACCGATAAGTTAGCAGTTAAATGGATTAAAACAGGTAGAAGAAGGTGCTCAATTTTTTCATGATTAAATAGTATTTCGGAGAGGTTGAATGACTGGAGAAATTGTGTTCGATTTGAATTATTTATACAACTAATGAGTATATGTTGGACTGCGAGAGGAGAATTACAATATAAACATAATGGATAGGTGATTATGGAGTGTTCAGAGTCTTGCAATGACGACTTCGTTCGGTTAGCGAAAAATGAAGTTTTCTATGGTTGCATAGTGTTTCGGATTGGGTGAAGTTTGTTTATATTTGAAATGTGGAACCACTATTTCTCTCATGTTTGTAGTGATTTCTGCGTTATATGGAAAATCCTTTGGTGGTATCTCAATTTACAGTATTGGAAGGAACAGCGAGCCTGAGTGAATTTTCGTGGATTCCAACGTGTGCTGAAATCCACACAGACAAGACGGGAACATCGATACTGTAAAGAGCGCTAATAATTGCTTGAATGTTGACGAGGAAGTTATATTTTCAAAGTCTGTAATTGCAGTTAACGAATCTGTATATATAAGGAACGTGTTTTTTTTTTTTATCCCATTCAGGATAACCATTTGGGCAAGTTTTTGATCTTTTCTATGTACATTGAATAATACGTGTGCTTATTAATAAATTATTAACTAACGAGAATATTTAATGTGTGTAGATTGAATTTTAAGCTTATAGAATAACACAGAATTTACATATTTAAATTGGTTACATTATAAAGTAACGGTGATGATAGTTCTTATTCACAATTACCGTTTATTATAACATAATAATGAAACAAATACATATTTACATTATTCACGTAAATATTAAAAATAACACTATTTATATCGTAACTACTATTCAAACAATACGTGCAAAATATCGAATACACAATGAACTCCTGAATTCAAAGTAAATAAATTTTTTAATCATTAACTTTTTTTTTTAATCATTAATGTAGCTTATATTGGAATAACATTTGTATTACTGAATTAGTTAATACCATTACTTACTTGAAAATCACAACTATTGTCATAACAATTAATATTTAATATTACGGATAACTGACAGTTTCGAGTCAAGGAATTTGACCACTAAGGAAAGAGGTGTAAGAATTAGAATTTCTAATATATTCAACAGCAGACAGAAAATAGTTGTGCCGAAAGAATAGTAAATATAGTCGGAAGAGAGTAGGGGAAAATCATTTCTTTGTCGGATGTTACATCAAAACCTGCTTCGGAACCACCAGTAAAGAGTATTTTGCAACGTTTTATTCATTGATCATTCATTGATAAAATGCTGGAATGTGATTATTTTTCTTTTTAGAATTGCTGTAGCCGACGATCTATGTTGAGGTGTAAGTTCACCTATAGAGGTGTTGTAGTAATAATTAGTAATAAAGTGAGCTGTATCGAGTCTAGGATTTCAGTGACTTGTTTATGAAAAGTATCATGTATGAGGCAACGGTTGAAGTGATATTAAAGAAGATTTGACGATACATATTAAGAAGAGGAATATTAGCTTCCCAAAGAATGCTAATAGATGAAGTATTAAAGGCGCCGATACTGAGTCACGCAACAGTATGATGCATCATACTGAGTGAGTTGATGACGTTTTTATTCGGTGAGTTAAGCCTCGACTTAATAAACGTCTGGTAGATTCTTAGGAAAACCGATTTAACTATACGACGTGTTAGCTAATTTGTAGATTAAATTTAGTTTTTCGATGTACTCTGTTTTCACTTGGCTGATGTCGTATGAATTTACCATCCAAAAAGATTTCTCGGTATTTGACGAAATCTGTTGTTGGAATTGCTACGTTATTAATTTGAGCTGGAATTTTATGTTTACAGCAGCGAAATCTACAGAAGTGTACAGTGGTGGTTTTTATATTGGAGAATTGGAATAATTGTGAACCGATCGATCTTGTTATCCATTGAGTTATTTAAAAACAGGAAATTTATTTAAAATCTTCAATGGAAAAGACATTGGGATAATGTATTAAAAATACAATAAGAAACATTTCAAAGTCAAATTTACATTTTTTATAATTAGAGTTGAACTAAAAAAAAAAATGAATTAGTATTTGATCAGTGATCAATATACTATGGAAACAATTTACATCAATAAATGATAAATATTCAAATACCGATGTAACAAGACAAAAATAACATCAGAAGTTATTAGAAGCATTTGAACATGTAGTGGATTAAATGCCAGTTATGCAGCAAATTTTCTGAGCAGATGCCAAAGAAATGTAACTACCGAAAAATATGAGTATTTATAGAAAATACTGAAATAATTAAAAACACTTAAAATTGGCAAAATTTGGGTTACAATCTGATTGATGTATTTTATGTTTCTTTCAGAGTAAATAATGAAGATCGGAAGTCAACATGAGGAATAATAATCAGTATTTTTGTAAATTTTGTTTATTAGAAGACGAAAAAATAAACCTTATAATATTGTCAACTGTCCAATATTTTTGTAAATGTTGTTTATTGGAAGATGAAAAAACAAACCTTGTAATATTATCAACATGTAACTAGAAGTGAGGGAGTAAGATAAATCTGATGGTTATGTTAAGTCTCAGCAGATTTAGGAATTAGACAATAACCAAATAACACTACAAATTATAATAGGGGAAAACATTTAAATATTAAATATAAGTTTATAAATAAGCTACTAGAAGATAAAATAAAGTTAGAATATATCAATTAGGGGGACATAAAGTTGTCATATTGACTAAAGGTTAAAAACAAACTAAATTCACGTGTATGACAGCAAAACTAGAATAAACACAATAATTTAAGGAATATTGTAAAATTAACTTCCAATAATACTCCCCAGGGGTACTATGTACTCCTGGGATCCGGAGCTCTAATCGGAACGGGGCGCGTCCACGGGTGGTGGATAGTGGAATGACCAGTAGATATACTGGTCAGCTGCGAATAACCAATAAGCAGTCGCGAACCAAGAGCGGCTACTGGTGGAAAGTCTCTAGCAGACGATTCCAGCAATGACAGGGTAAGGAGACACGAGGATGCAGATGGGCAGCTTGAGGACCTGTCCACTAAAAGTCTGCATAAATCCTATGACTGTCTCCCCCTCGGCGAGTTTGGCTCGCCGTAAAAACCCTAAACCGTTACCCCCTCAGTAACAAACCGCTGCCTTGCGGTTAGGATATTTATCCAAAGGCTAAGGGAGTAAACCCTGACAGAAAACAAAACTTAAATCCAGAAGCGTCTGCCTCCTGTGGAGCGGCTATCTGGTCAACGTCTGTTCTCCAGGTTAGGAGCGGTTGAATTTAAACTTTGGGACTTACAATCTCAGTTTTAACGTTGAATTGGTATTTGATTAATAATAAAGTACTGATTCCCCCCATATTATTAAACAATGCATGATGGCAAATCCTTCTCATATACATACTCCAGGAGGTACTCCCAAAGGAAAATCCTCCACTGTGAATTACAGTGTTACCGGGCAATCATATTCTGGAGAGCCTGGACCAACATGCAGTGTTAGGAATAGCAAAAAATTAAAAACTAAGAAGAAATATTTCTTTGGTACCTTGAATGTGAATTCGTTATTAAGAGTAGGAAGATTAAAACAATTAATTAACGTTTTGGAAGAAAATAAAATTCAAATACTGGCTGTACAAGAAACAAGATTTACGGATGAGGACATAATAGATTCAGAAGGTTATAGAATCGTTAAAGGTAAGAATGGGAAAAATCCAATGAATAAAGGAATACCTCATCTCGGAACAGCTTTCATTGTTCACATAGCAATTCTTGATTCAATAAAAGATTTTTACTCGGTTAATGAGAGACTATCAATTTTAACTTTCTGCTGTGCAAATAAAACATATACATTAATAAATTGTCATGCACCTATAAATGAAGACAATAGAAAAAATCCATCAAAAGTAGAAAATTTTTGGGAAATTGTAGATCAAGAGATGGCTAAAATTCCGGTTAAAAATGTGAAAATCTTATTAGGTGATTTTAACGCTCAAGTGGGTAAGGAGAAAAAGTTCCAAAAAATGGTTGGAAAGTTCCCAGCCCATAAAAGAACTAATAAAAATGGTGAAAGATTCCTGGAAATATGTAATGCGTTTAATTTAAAACTAATGTCAACGGCTTTTAAAAGACTGCCTAAGAGACAAATGACATGGAGATCACCTAACCCATGGTTAGGAGAGTTTCAAATTGATCATGTAGCTATAACATATAATAATCGGAGGGAAATTATGAATGTCAAAGTTAAAAAAGGGGCAAATGTGGAAACGGATCATTATTTAACCACTATCAAAATGAATTTCATTCCTGAGAAAAAAATTCATCTGAGAATGAATATTAAACTTTCCAAGGTTGACACAAATATGTTAATGTATAAGAAAAATGAATTTCAAAACAAACTGAATACAAAAATAAAGTCGGATAGCCGGGAAGAAATTAAAACGAAATTAATTGAAATATCGCATGAAATAGCCCCGCTGAAAAAATCAATAAAACACAGATGGTGGAATCAACAATGTGATGAAGCTGTGGAGGCAAGGAACAAAACATGGAAAAAATGGTATTCGACGAAGAACGAAGACGATTATATTCAATTTAAAGATCAAAGATCCAAAACAGCTAAAATAATTAGGTCAACAAAAAGGAAATTTGAAAAAGAACAACTCGTTGAAATAGAAGAGAATTTTAAGAAAAATAATTTTCGGATCTTTTACAAAATATTCAATAAAAATCTCCGAAAATATCAGCCTCCTAATTTATGTTTTAAAAATGAGGAAGGTAAATTAGCTCTTAATGATAAAGAAAACTAGTATTTTAGCAACATATTTTAATAAGCTCCTTAATTGTGAAGAGCCAAAAGAAAAATTTCCAAGACAATTAACAACGTCTAAACATGAAGAATCTGTAGCCCCTAATTATCAAGAAATTGAAGAGATTGTGAAACAGTTGAGTAACAATAAGGCTTCTGGTGAAGATGGAATAATTGCTGAAATGTGGAAGATCGCAGGCCCAGAAATGATCGGAAAACTGCAAAGTGTAATAGAAAAAATTTGGAAAGAAGAAAAGGTGCCAGATGAGTGGAAAATAGCATTAATCCATCCACTGCATAAAAAAGGAAAAAAGATTATATCAATAACTATAGAGGCATTTCACTATTGCCTGTGACATATAAAATCTTGTCTAAAGCACTTTTAAACCGGTTAGAAAGGCAAACAGAAAAACAAATAGGTGAATATCAAGCTGGATTCCGGAAAAGTCGATCTTGCGTTGAACAAATTATGAATCTTAAATCGATAATTAGACATAAAAGAATAAGAGGAAAGAACATAATCATCACGTTCGTAGACTTTAAAAAAGCATCCGATTCTGTCGATAGGAAGACACTACTCAACACTTTGCAAGAATTCCATGTGGATAATAAGACTATTACATTAATAAAACAAACCTTAACAAACACAACAACCAGAGTCAAGTTTCGAGGAGAAATATCCGAGGCTTTTAAAATTAAAACAGGAGTAAGACAGGGAGATTGTCTATCCCCTGTGCTTTTTAACTGTGTTCTGGAGAAAGTTATAAGGGAGTGGAAGATACTGCTGGAAAATTGCGGAATTGAACCAATCAGATTAGGAAGGAAAAAATCTGGGATCGAGATTTCATGTCTTGCATTTGCGGATGATATTGCAATTTTAGCTGATAATTTGGAAGATGCAGTTATTCAGTTAAATTCATTGAAAGAAGTAGCTGAAAAAGCTGGCCTGCAAATTTCATATGAAAAAACAGTTTATATAACCAATAAACCTTCGGCACCATGTTATTTATCAACAAAATACGGAAAGGTTAAAAAAGTCACCAAATTTAAATATTTAGGTGAAATAATTCAACCAAATGGTTTAGATAAAGAAGCGAATCTAACCAGAGTACACAAGATGGAACAAGCATTCAATGTAACCAGAGAAATATATAAAAAGAAGTAATTATCTATAAATACGAAGATACGACATTATGATACTGTAATTAAACCGCAATGTCTATATGCAGCAGAATGTCTGAATATGAACACAAGAAGAGAAATCGAGCTCATAGAGAAGAAGGAACGGAAAATTATGAGAAAAATTCTGGGACCGAACATTAAAGATGGACAACGGGTATTAAAAAGCAACAAGGAAATATATGAAAAATTGAAAAGATATCGGACACAATGAGAAAAAGAAGAATAAGATTTTACGGTCACCTAAAAAGAATGGAACCACATAGACAAACTAAAGCCATATTTGAATACTTTGAAAGCAATCCAAAGAATAAACTTATGTGGTTTATAGAAACCAAAAAAGATATATCAGAAATGAACATAAAAAGTGAGGACGTAAATAATAGAAATAAATTCCGAGAAAAAATTAACACATTTAAAGGTTTTGCTGAAAACGTGAAGAAGAACACCAGTAGTTACATGTGGACGGAAGAAAGAAAAGCGCAGCACAGCTTGAAGATGAAAAAATATTGGAGAAGGAAAAAGAAAATCTCATGATCATTGTTTTTACGTGGTCCATAGTTGGCCAAAATCGAAAATAATAAACTTCCAATAATAGTTTTATTGTTCATTACTAATTAGTTTTCATGTGAGTAATAGGACGAAAATATTTAGCGTTTTTTATCATTTTTAATTCTTCTTATTTGTACTCCCTATTCACAGCGTGTGTATATGTATGATTCACAAAATTTTTCCGATAACACGTGGCGTTTAAATTAAAACTACGTCCCAATTATTTCCTTTTTCCTGAAATTGATTTTTTTTTAATTCCATATTAAAAACGCTAAATATTTTCGTCCTACTACTCACATGGAAACTTTAACAATGTCTTGGCATATTCTTCAATGTAATGTATTTTCACAGATCCTAATGGTAATAAATTACTTTTAATAAAAATGTTTTGTCAACATTGATGCGATTTGAAATTACACGTTTCTGTCAATTATGATGTGTATATATACAGTGATTGTTATAGAGACAAAATATGTTGCGCTTATGACACGTATAGGATAAATAAAATGTCATTTTATGTAAATTAATAAATTTTTACATTTTACTCAAATATATTAAAATTAGAAACATTTAGAACTAAATGTGCTAATATACTTATAGATTCGCTCTGTTTAAACTTAAATAAAAATTTTGACAGTTTAAAATTTTATACAACTCTTCATGTAAGTTAGGATTAGATATACGGAGCATAGCTTATTTAAGATACTAAATATGAATAAACTTACACTATATTATACAATTTACCTTAGTTCCAACAATCAAATTATATATATATATATATATATATATACAGATTACTCACGCAGTTCCTAAATCCAAAAATTTCGATCCTTCTTGCGGTGGAATTAGAACGTCTAATTCAGATAATAAAATGTTGGTCAAAGGAGAATTTCGAATGACAACCGGGACTTCCATTAAAAGAGTTTCATAACCAATTTTCAATGCCCGCAATGCTTCCGGAGTAAATTCACCTTCTTTGTACATGTTAATAGCTTGCGGTGTTAAACGATAAGCTTTTATCGTAAGAAACCCGCGCGCTGTTTTCATAGCATCTAAAACGCGTAAAAATCAGAAAGAAAACTGTTTGTAAATCTTTAACATAACAAAAAATCTCCACTGAGAAGTGATAAAATGAGGGAATATTTTATATTTTATGCAGTTGTTCAACATAAATTGTAGTTAAGCATGTACACCACCTCTATTTTAAAACTGAATATGTATTATTTCAAATTTAATAATTATTTTCTTACAATTATAAAAGTTATCAATAAAACTGAATATTTTATAACATGATGTTGAGCCTTGTCACTCAAAATATTAATGATATGAAAATGTGTAAGAGACGAGCAGGAAATTAACATAAGTGAAATATGTGACAAGATAAAAGTATATTACTTTATATAAAGTTGTACAATGCAATAAAACCATACCCAAAGGGATATTATAAAACTGCATTAAATAATTTGGAAAACAATAAAATATAACAAATGATAAGCTTGTATAAAAAAAACAACAAAATATTTGCCAGCAATTAATGAAATATATATATAAAGCATCAATGGTACACATTTAACAAATTTACGTTTCGCAGATGATGTGACACTTATAGTTTCCACGGCTGAACAATTACAGACGATGCTTAACGAATTAGAAGAAATTGCAAAAAAAGGAAGACTGAGTATAAATAACAAAAAAACTGAATTATTTAGCACATGGCAAAATGTGACCATTAACTCGAACAAATTAAAATGGGTTGAAGAAGTTATATATCTTGAGCAACTAATTTAATTTATAGACAAAACAGACAAGGAAAAAAATAGAAGAATAGCAATCGGATGGAAAAGTATTGGAATTTAAAGGAAACTTTTAATAAGAAAATGAGTCCATCATTAAAAGCACAAGTGTTTAATACATGTATCATACCGGCGATTACTTACAAACATGGTCATATAATATTAAGCAAATAAAAAAGTTACAAATTGTGCAACGAGCGATGGAAAGGAAAATTTTAGGGGTTAAAAATTTGATAGAATAAACAACAAGGCATTAAGACCACAGTCAAGGACAGAAGACCTAATGGAGATAGCAAGAAAACTCAAATGGACATGGTGTGATCATGTCATGCGGAAACAAGCAGATAGCTGGACCAGAGAATGTATAGAATGGATTCCGCTGGATAGGAAAAAGAAAATTCAAAGACCAAAAAGACGATGGAAAGACAACATTGTTAAATATGTTGGGATCATCTGGATGCGGAAAGCAAGAGATAGAACAATTTGAAAGAAAATGGGTGTTGGATATGTTTCTTCAAAGTAAAAGAAAAAAATCTTTGCTCAATTTGGGCTTTATATATATAAACGAAAGTATTATACGAAGTACGCATACATTTTTTTTTTAAGAAAACCATATTTAACTTATATTTTTCATATTCGAAAAATCGTTAGGTCTCATATCACATTTCAAGTAGGCTTAAGTTTTATAAAGTGCATAATTTAATATTTTCATCTAAGTTATAAATAACCAAACATATATTGTGATTTATTATGTTCACGTTAAAGAAAAATACAATAAATCGGGCCGTTAAATATCCCTAAGTTACAAAATAATATGTTTCAAATCAGAAGAATAAATATAGAAAAAATTATATGAAATTACAGATATATATCAATACTCTAACAATAAACTCAGTCAAATTTAACTATAGTCATTGTAAAAAAATTCGAAAATAATTTGCTTTTAAGGCAGTACACTTATTTATAAACTTTCATGAATTTTTCCTTCTGCTTTGTCTTTTATACAACTTTTTTAAAATTAAACTGACGAGACAATTATTGAGTTAAAATTTCGCATTCTACCGTACTTTAAACTAATTCATAAAACATAAAACAATCTAATTCATAATATGAAATAATTTTACACAAATTTCAAATTAAAAACTGTATAACAATTCACTATACTATAACACATACATATATAAATATTGGTGTGTAACTTATTTTTAACTTGATTAATGTAAAATTTATATTGACACTATATATCGTGCATTACATTAATATACTGTAGTTTTTCGCTGTTTTCTGATAACATTTGGAAAAACATATCGGAATGAGAATTTTTATTTTTAAGCCTTAGAACAACATGATTAAAAGAAAAGTATGAATGAAGAATGATCAATTTAAATGTAAACCTGATTTAGCAGATTATTTACACAAACATTTCAAATAACTATGAACCTTGTTAAACTCGTACTTGGTAATTACTTCGACATTAAGGCACAGACAGGGGGCGTATTACCCCCAATGCCAAGAATGCCATGGCATAGGGCGGCAAATTTTGGGAGGGCGGCATGTAGGACCAAAAATAAATTTTGTTAACAAAAAAATTAATTTTTTTAGTTTTAAATCAGATATATTTATCACAAAAAATACATGTAATTATTTTATAGTACAATTTTTCTTGACTTTCTTAAGGCGAATTCTTCGATCAAATTTTCAAAATTTATTCGTCGATTCAAATCATTTTCGATGCATAACAATGCTAAAGCATTTAGTCTTTCATAACTTGTCGTAGTCAGTTGATAGGTCGAAACAAGAAACGCGCGCTTTCAATCAAATTTGAAAATACTTTGTAAGTTATTGTAGGTATAGAAACTTTAAAAATATATGACAATAAATTAATTGGACGGACATCATTAACTTTGCTAATAAACATCATGACTTTTTTCTATCAACTATAATTATTGAAACAGTGTAAAGTTTTCAAATGTAAATTATTTATTATACAGTAAATACAAAAATGGATTATTTTTAAAAAGTTTTTATTTTACTCATACCATAGACTTTAAATTTTTTATTTTTGTGTTTAAGAATAGTAAAACACTTTTCAGAAAATAAAATTTTGTAACCGAACCAACATATTTGAGTAACAAAATTTTGGAAAATCGATGGCCTTACATGGGGAGGCACCACTTGTGTGGCGTAGGGGCGACAAAAGTTGAAATACGCCCCTGGGCACAGATATATAACAAATAAATAGTGAATAAACGGATATTATTGAAATTTATGTATGATAAAAGTAGTGAAAATTAGAATTCTTGGAAATACAAAGTGTTCGGCACTTTTTTATTATTTATTATGTAAACTTCAAGTATTTAAACCCTTTTTTATGTTTAAATACTTTGGAATTATTACTTATATTCTTTAAATACATTAGTTTAGAATTTTATTTTAAAAAATCCTGTTTTGTTCTATATTCATTTTTTAAAATCGTTTTCTTACAATTTACTTTACGTACGTAAACAAATAATTCAAAACACTAAAGTTTATTCGTAATTTTATATTTTATTTAGTACATTTATTAAAGATTGTATTTGTTCAACTCTTAAAAGGCGAAATTGCAAAAATCGATAAATTAAGGTAACACTCATACATTATGGGGGTTCATCCATAAAACTATAAACACATTTGAAAATTAGATCTGGAGTTTCTCCACAAAATTTGTGATTTAAATTGATTTATACGTACACATTCATGTGTATATAGATATATTTACCATCAATTTCTAAATGTATATACAACTTATTTTAGGGTTTTTAACTTAAAAATTTTCTTATACCATAAATTAATACCACGGATTCTTCAATAGTTGTCTGATAATGATACTGGGACTCTAATAGTGGTAAGCTTACGAAATTTCCAACGTCTGAACTTTGATACCAACCGACATGATAATGATCCACATTCACTTTTCTTAACCGCCTCATCATGTCTAACTGATAATCCTCTAAAAAAAAAAACATTAAGTATTTGATCAAATTTTCATACGTCATAACTCATAAAACTATATAGTTCTTAATATTTTCTTTATTCGTTAAATATATCATTATAAAAAATAAACGAACTTATCAAGTGCCATTACCTCTCTTTTATATACAAATAGAGTCACAAGAAAATAACAAAAATGTATATGAAATAACACATTTACTCCACGCCAAAATAAAAATAGAAGCCCCACGGAAGAAGAATGAGCTTCCGCAGTGTAAAAAATGCCAACAATTTGGTCACACGCAACATTATTGTTTACGAACCCCCACATGTGTTAAATGTGGGGCCAGTCATTTAACCAAAGACTGTAAAAAAAATATAAATAAAGCAGCAAAATGTGCTAATTGTGGCGGAAACCATACTGCAAACTGGAAGGGATGTCCAATATATAAAAAAAAGCGCTGTTGTAATCAAGCCAAAAACAACTGTGGTACAACGATTGCAAACAAGACCGACAATAATAGCACAAGCGGCGACTTCAGATCAAATTGCCCCACCAATCAAACGAAACGAACAACCACAACAGATACAAGAACAATCCCCACCCGTAAAAAAGGAAACTAGCTTTGAAGATATTATAAAATATCTACAGACGATAGATAGTCGTATCTCGAGACTGGAAAATAAAATAACCCAGTCTCAGAAAACTAAGTTAAAAAAAAAAAGTAAAATAACAGAATCATCACTCCGCATTATTACTTGGAACGCTAATGGGCTCGCAAGACGGGTACGCGAATTAGAACATTTTTTAAACCATATGAATATTGATATAGCCCTAATTTCAGAGACTTATCTCAAATTAGGTTCCAATTTAAGAATTATCAATTATACGATATATCACACGCCTCATCCAGATGGAGGAGGATGGCGTGGTACAGCGGTAATTATCAGAAATAATATCAAACATTTTCAGAATATAGATATACAACAGAATAATATGCAGGTAACTGTCATAACTATTCAACAAAACAACAATGAAATAAATATAGCCTCTGCTTACTTCCCACCGAGCAAGAGAGGACTTAAAATAACTGAAGAAGATTGTCTAGAACTATTTAAAGAATTAGGTAATAAGTTCATTATAGGAGGTGATTTTAATGCCAAGCATACGGCATGGGGATCTAAAATCGAAAGCGCAAGAGGAAAAGTTTTACTCAAAGCATGCAATAAAACTAATAGTAAGTATCTGTCAACAGGAGAACCTACCTATTGGCCAACGGACCAAAATAAAATACCAGATTTGTTGGATTTCTATATTATTAAGGGTATTTCATCAAATTATGTTGAAATAAAAGGTTATAATGATTTAACTTCCGACCACATACCCATACTGCTTACTCTTAGCGGCACAGTAATAAAAAAACAAATACGATTTAATCTCACCAACAGACACACAAATTGGGACAAGTTCAGAGAAGAGCTGGATCACCAAATTAACTTAAAAGTTAGATTAAAAACAAAGCAGGAAATAGATCTACAGAGTCAAAACTTAATAGAAGCAATTCGCAAAGCTGCCAAAAATTCAATATCAGCTCCTGTAAATACCAAAATAACTTCAGAAAATTGCTATCCTCTTGAAATCAGGCAACTGATTAAAGATAGGAGAAAAGCAAGGCGAATGTGGCACAATACGCGTAACCCAGCAGACAAAAATACATTTAATCGTATCAGCAATAAACTGAACAGATTAATTTCGGATACAAAACAAAAGAGCATAACCAACTACCTGGAGGGATTAAGTCCAGAAGAGGACAGAAACTACTCCTTATGGAAAGCAACTAGTCGCTTCAAAAGACCAATAACCAGAGTCCCGCCACTGAAAGACGAAACTGGGAACTGGATACAGCGAAATGAAGAAAATGCTGAACTATTTGGTAGACACCTATCACGGACTCAGCCACATGACATTCAGTCGCAGATAACACCTAATATCACAGAACTGCCTCATCAAACAATTAAATCCATGACTCCTCTTGATGTTGCAAAAGAAATAGATAATAATATTAATCCTAAAAAATCGCCAGGAATAGATGAAATATCACCGGCGATACTGAAAGAGTTATCAAAAAACGTACATTTTTAATGCCTCATTTAGACTTGAATATGTACCAGAATCCTTTAAAACAGCCCAGATTATTATGCTTCAGAAACCAGGAAAGCCCGCAGAAGAAGTAGCATCTTACCGACCAATATCACTATTACCGGCAGTATCCAAATTATACGAGAAACTGGTTCTTAAACGTCTGAAACCACTAACGCACATACCAGACTATCAATTTGGGTTCCGTGATTATCACTCTACTATTGACCAGATCCATCGAGTAACGACAATAGTAGAAAAAGCGTTTGAGGAAAAAAATTCTGCTCTGCAGTATTTCTTGATATCGCGCAAGCGTTCGACCGTGTATGGCATCAAGGCCTTATATACAAATTGAGTAACAGATTGCACGCCAACTGGTGTCGTCTGCTGACATCATACTTATCAAACCGAACATTCCGCGTATCATATGAAGATGCAAAATCTTCACTTTATCCAATCCAAGCGGGAGTACCACAAGGAAGCGTCTTAGGACTTATCTTATATCTTGTATATACAATAGATATACCAACAACGATAAAAACTACAATTGCCATGTTCGCTGATGACACAGCAATATTGTCAGTTAGTGACTCCCAAGCAGAAGCAACGATACACCTCCAGCATGCTCTGGACCGTATAGTAGATTGGACGAGGGATTGAAAGATTAAGCTCAATGAGCATAAATCTGTCCATGTCACCTTCGCCCTGCGTAAGCGGGAGTACGTAGTCTTTATAAATAATCAGGAAGTACCAGTTGCTAATTCCGCAAAGTATTTGGGACTACATCTGGATGCTAAGCTAACTTGGAGAGCTCACATCGATGCAAAAGTTCACCAGATTAAGAATAAATTACGCTAAATGTATTGGATCATAGGGCGACATTCCAAGATGAAGTTAGAAAATAAACGACTGATTTATCAAACTATTATACGGCCAATCTGGAGATATGGTGTCTAGATTTGGGGTTGCACTAAATCATCAAACAAACGAATTATTCAAGTGATCCAAAATAAGTTCATTCGTATGATAACCGGTGCCAGTTGGTTTCAGCGAAACGAATTACTGCACAGAGATTTAAGAATTAAGTCGGTTAATGAAGTCATCGCCGATTTGGCTCTCCGACATAATCAAAGGCTCTGTAATCATCCGAATCCAGAGGTCTCATCACTTTTACCTACTGATCAAGATATAAGACGTCTGAAACGTCTCAAACCCAACAACCTCGTGGTATCGTAAGTATTAACTAATGTAAGGCATACATGTTATAAATATCAAAGTCTAGCCAGTGGCTATCTTTGCAACGCGCAGTAATTTTTTTTTCCAGTAATCATAATTATTACCTCTTTAGAATTATTTCTAAGATTGTAATGTTTATACAGTTTAGCTGTCCAAAAAAAAAAAGAAAAAAAAATATCATAATTTACCTTCATCGATATTATCATCGTAACTATTTGGAAATGCAAAACAGTTTGTAATTTCCAATTGTTTACCAACAATTAAACCCAGTAATGCACCTTGTGCATTATCTAAACTTCCAGAGCATTCTTCATGACAGTGTTTTACAATTTTCGTTAGAGCCTGTTTAACATAAGTATAAAATAATAATCTCTTGACAATATTTACATCATGAAAAAACTATACAATAAAAATGTGCGTAAGAATTTATTTTAACTAAATTTGTAATTTTTGTTTTAATAAAATAATTTTATGATATAAACATCACATCAAATATGAACATGCGATGTCAACCATATTTACAAGATTCTTACCAAACCTTCAATTTGAACACATTCTATTGCTGTTTCTTCTTCATGCGGTTTTGAAAATCTACCTGGAGCCATCCTATTATGATTTAATTAATTAAAAATCTAGAATACACAGTTCGAACACGACTACTAAATTTATAAACATCGACCATATATCCTAAAGCTTTATCAAAAGTGACCATAATGCCTAAAAAAAAACCAGCATCGATACTAGATTGTAATTTTGTTTCCTATTACAAATTCAATAAAAATAGATATTATTAACTTCAAAGTGGTTTATTAATAGTTTAAAAATTAATCAAAATAAAAATATTTTTATAGAGTATCACAATATATATATTTAAACAAAACAGTCCACATGTTTCATTGCTTACATCATGAGTAACCAGTGAATTGTGAAAGTAGTAGACTACTAGACTATAGACTATTTAATATATGCATTGTGATACGGTATTTTGTATTTTATTTAATTTTTAAATTAAAACATGTGTCACCAAGAAAGTACTACAGATATACATTTTGATATTGGTTTATAATTTAAAAGTACAGCTTCCAATATATTTCATTAATAAAAAAAAACAATTATTAAAATATTATGAATGGGTTTTAAATAATTCTCTTATATTTTAAATATTTATATTTATTCAATTAAAATTAATCTGTTTTGATCTGATTTTTCTCTTATATTTTCACTATTCAAGTTTTTTTTTTTAAATCTGGACATACAATTGTTTGATATTTTGTTTATTTGGAACTGAAATATTAACTTCTATAGCGGATTTAAATTTTCTTAAACAAAAAATACTTATGTGACGGAAGTGTAACTATAGTAAAAAAGTCCGTATATTATTTATATAGTAATTATGTGCTCAAGCCAAGATATTTTTATTTGATCATTATACTATGTTTCAAATAACTTAATTATAAACTATATTAATTCAGTTGCTTTCATATATATATTTTTTTAAAGAGGTTGCACCAAATAATATCTAACAAAAAATATTAAAGTAAACTCATGTCATTGTTAATTGAACAAATGACGAAATTAAGATGTATTTATAATTAAACATTTACATTTTCGTTGAATGAAATAAAGAACATACACCCATTTTGAATATAATTATTACTTTAAATTAATACATAATCAACCTAGTAACTGTCGCCCTTCCATTTTTATGAATCCAGCTTCTTAATATTCTCATAAATTTTTTTTTTTTTTTTTTTTTTAAACAGCCCATAGGACTATAACTATGATACAATCTTAGCTGGTTAGCTAAATAATTATCTATGTTTATGACATGGTTACTTAATAATTAACTACTAACTATTAAGTACGAACGGGTGTGGAGTACGTAACCCATTGGCTACGCATCCATTATCCGCATAACGGTATTTATATATTTACGTAAATAAATCTAGAGGTTGACGACGCCGAAGTCGCCGAGTTTCATGTTTGGTGTCGAGCAGTTGTCTTGCTTCCACGTTAACATGACTGTGTAGTCGCTGCCTGTGCGATTTCGCGAACTCCTTAATGACATCATTAAGGATCGGCACATGGAGATCGGAGTGAATATCGTCGTTACGCGAGTAGCGATATGCGTCGACTATTGCACGTAAGATGACATTTTGACGACGTTGTATCACGTTTCGATTAGTTGTGGCAGTACAGCCCCACATAGCAAGACCGTACGTCCAGATCGGCTTAATAATTTGCTTGTATAGCAGAAGTTTGCACGACACATCCAGCTCGGATTGTCTTCCCATTAACCAGTATAGCTGTCTTGTTCTGTGCTTGATCTGCTGAGCTTTCATTTTTACATGGACTTTCCAAGATAACCGAGAGTCCAAATGCATGCCAAGATACTTGGCTGAGTTAGCCTGCAGAACAGGTTGGTTTCCCAAGTATACCTGGTACATGTTGTCGGCATAGCGTAGCGTGAACAAAACGTGAACAGATTTTTGTTCATTTATTTGTATCTTCCAGTCCGTAGTCCACTTTCTAATTCGATCAAGTCTATATTGGAGTTTATTCGTAGCGTCAAGGTGACTACTGCTGACTGCTAATATGGCAGTATCATCTGCGAATGTGGCTGTTGTTGTAGTGGCATCAACGGGTAGGTCTCTTGTATACAACAGGTACAGAAGAGGACCGAGGACACTTCCTTGCGGTACTCCGGCTTGTACACTGTAGAATGGTGACTTCGCTTCTTCATGGGTTACTCGGAATTTTCTAGTACTATTAATTATCAGTTTGTAGTTTCGCAAGACGCTACACTGATATCAGAACCGGTTGAGATGTCTGAACATGACAATTCAGCTGCCAGCTCATTTTCATCGTCAACAACGATACCAAAGCAAACATATTGCGATAAAGTTAAACATAGCAAATCAAAAATTCCTCCTAGTTGTGTAAACAAGATAACTGGAGGTCAAATAAACAATGGAAGGGAAGCTAATCCTCCTGAAATTAAAAAACTAAACTACCGCCGAAGATTACGGTAAGCGGCATTATTGACTATAATAAATTTAGCCAAGATACGGCAAATGCTCTAGGGGAGAATGCAGTAACCTTCAAAGAGCAATCTCAAATGGCGACATATTAGTTGCCCCTAGAACTGACGAACATTTCCGTACACTCATACAGTCATTTAAACAAAGTAAAGTTATATATCATACATACAACTTAAAGGCTGAAAAACCATACAGGGTGGTGATAAGAGGATTACACCCGACTACTGATATTGACCTGATAAAACAGGAACTTATCAACATGGGTCATATGCCGAGAAATGTGGTAAACATTCGAAAAACAATCAAATTCCGGGATCAGAATAATAAAATAATACGAAGGGAAGCGAAAGCATTCCCTTTATTTTATGTTGACCTTGAACCCAAGGAAAATAATAAGACTGCTTATGAAATTACTCATATAGTCCATAGCAAAGTAATCGTTGAGCCACCACATAAGAGTACTGCAATTCCTCAATGCAAAAGGTGCCAACGATGGAATCACACTAAAAATAACTGCAATCGTCCAACAAGGTGTCTCAAGTGCGCAGGTCCACATGATTCTGTTACATGTCAATTGAAAAATGAAAAAAAATTTGAATGTGCAAATTGTGGTCTGAACCATACATCAAATTACAGAGGCTGCCAAGTATACCGCGATTTAGAGAAGGCTCTACGAAAGCCTAAGTCGTCGGCTGTGCAGCGAATACAGCAGGAGAAAAAAGAATAAAAAAAAGTGCAACCAGGCACATCTTTTGCTGAAGTTGTAAAAACCAACAAACCGACAGCTACATTAACTCAGTCAGAGCCTAGTCTTAATGATATTATGAAGGCTCTTACAAATTTAACCAGTGTGATAGCAACAGTGTCTAGTAGACTGACTAAGCTCGAACAAACGAAAGCGAAAGAAAATAGTCATTCTGTTCGAAAACGTTCTAATAAGAATCACAAATGATTGATTCTCTAAGAATAGTTACATGGAATGCAAATGGCCTCAAGAACCGCCTTGAGGAGCTTGAGACTTTCCTGTCAGATTATCGAGTAGACATCGCGCTAATATCCGAGACACATTTCACTACTAAAAATTGTCCTAGAATACACGGATATTCTATATATCACACCCCTCATCTAGATGGCGGTGCACACGGAGGGTCAGCAGTTATCATCAAACAGAATATTCAACATTTCGAAGAAGCTGAATATAATGAAGAACATGTACAGGCGACAACAGTGGCAGTAGCACAGAACAATGCGATACTTAATGTAGTAGCAGCGTACTTTCCACCGAAACATATACTAAAACGACACCAGTATTTGCGGTTCTTAAAGAATTTTGGAAATCGATTTATTATTGGAGGCGATTTCAATGCTAAACATGAAGCATGGGGATCTTCTCCTGCTAACGCTATGAATCCTAGTCCTGCTCATACTAAGGGCAAGGAGTTGCTTCAAGCGATCCAAAGTTCACAGTGCAGCTTTGCATCTATTGGCCTGCAGATCGTCGGAAGAAACCAGACCTCCTAGATTTTTACATAGTGAAGGGGATCGCCGCTAATTATACATTAGCTGAAAATTTAATCGATCTATCATCTGATCATACACCTGTGCTACTCACCATTAACACAACTGTCATACAAAAACAGAGGAAACTGCTCACAAGCAAGTCTACAAACTGGGATAGATTCCGCGAGGAACTAGATCAGAGAATAGACCTGAAAATTAGATTGAAAACTCCGGATGAGATAGAAACCCTATCTGCAGATTTCATTAACGCAATTCGAGAAGCCGCTAAGGCTGCTACACCGACACCAAAAAATAATATTTATCAGGATATCACTTATCCATCGGAAATCCGTGATAAGATTGCTGAACGAAGGAAAGCTAGACGGCAGTGGCATACGACACGTGCGCCACACGATAAGAATGTCTTTAATAAGATCAATAACCAGCTTAGGCGGCTTATTAAAGAAGTAAAACATAAAACATTTACTACATACCTCGAGAACCTTAGTCCTAATGAAAACAAGGACTACTCTCTGTGGAAAGCCACACGCAGGATCAAACGACCGGTTGCTAGAATCCCTCCTATTCGGGATAAAGCAGGTAACTGGGCTAGAAGCAATGCAGAAAAAGCTGAACTATTTGCACGTCATCTATCACATGTATTCCAGCCTCATGACATACCGTCTGATATTAATCCATTACCAGTTTATCAGACTAATCGAGCAATCAAACTTATCACCCCACTGGAGCTAGCCAGTGAAATAGATCACAATATTAACCCGAAAAAAGCTCCTGGTATAGACGAAATCTCGCCAGCTGTTCTCACGGAGTTACCACGTAGAGCACTTGTATTGCTTACATACATATTTAACGCATGTATACGACTTGAATATGTGCCTACCTGTTTTAAAGTGGCACAAATCATAATGCTCAAGAAACCGGACAAAAAAGCTGCTGAGGTAACGTCATACAGACCCATCTCCATATTACCATCAATCTCTAAACTTTTAGAGAAACTATTACTAAGGCGACTGTTACCGCTTGTTGGAGACGAACTTCCTCTCCACCAGTTTGGATTCAGACAAAAACATTCGACGATCGACCAAGTACATCGCGTTGTGGCAGTCATTAACAGAGCGTTGGAGGAGAAGAAATTCTGCTCTGCCATTTTCTTGGATATTGCCCAGGCATTCGACAAAGTCTGGCATGAAGGCCTGATCCAAAAGCTGAGTACTTTGTTTCCAGGTAATATTTGTCGCTTGCTGGAATCATACCTGTCTCATAAAATTGAAATTAAAATTATAACTAGCTTATAATAATGCATAATTAATTTTTTTTTACATATAAGCTGTTCAAAGTTCGTAGTTGCTTAGTAATTGGAAACTTATAATTATCAAATATTTCTATGGCTTTTCCTATTTATTATTTTCACTTGTGAGTTTTCTCATAAAAATTTAGATTAATTTTTGTTTTCTCATAAAACAGACATTTATTTTCTATTCTCTACTATGTTCAAAACTTTATCTTTAAATGACAGTCTGTGTCCACAAGCGCCGACTTTGGTGACAGGCGGTAGTCGCCCTCACAAAATTATTATACCTGTGCCATGCTTCTCAACGGTTATTAATTAAGGACTTTGCCACTTCAATGTTTATTATTCAAGAGTTATAACCTTTTCGGTACCATAACTTAGACATAAAAATATATAAAACATTGTCGTTATATGAATATTTGAAGTAATTTATGTGTAAGATTTATTGTGTATGCTTGATAATAGTGTAACTGTCGAAAAGCTCTACAATTGAAAACTTTTATAGTGATTTAACTGTGTTATGATTTTTTTTTTTTTTATATAATTCATAAAATCACTACTCTCTGTATATCAACATTTTATATATATATATATATATATATATATATATATATATATATATATATACATATACATATATGGCCCGGGTATTTTGTACCTCCGGTAGACCGGAGCTCTAACCGGTATAGGGCGCGTCCGGCGGATAGTGGAATGGCCTACACATATGTAGGTTAGCTGCGAATAAGACGTTAGTCAAATAAGCAGTCGCGGACCAAGACCGGTTACTGGTGGAAAGCCTCAGGCAGGTGACTCCAGTAAAGAGACACGAGAATGCAGATAGTCAGCTTGAGGAACTTGACAATAAAAGTCTGCATGAATCTTATGACTGTCTCTCCCTCGGCTCCTCAGTAACAAACCGCTGCCTTGCGGTTAGGGTTTTTACCCAAAGGCTAAGGGAGACAACTCTGACAGAAAACAAACCGCTACCTTGCGGTGAGGATTTTTATCCAAAGGCTAGAAGAGTAAACACTTAAAGAAAATCATGGCGGAAGGCAACGGGATACCACCGTCATAACAACACAGTCCCTAGAACACCAACATGAAAAAGAAATATACTGAATATGGTATGCCAGGCAGTCCGGCTGGCGCCCGGCGTTATCGAGTGCCCAGGTTTGATAATGTGAAATATGCGACTGGCCACGTAATGATAGGTACCAGGTCATACGAGGAAAATGAATGCCTGGACAATAAGCCGAAAAAGGTGAAAATAAGAAAAGGGGAACAGAGAAGGAGAAAGAAATATATAAGGATAGCCACAAGGAATGTAAGAACGCTATATCAAGCAGGTAAAATAAAGAACGTATGTATCGAGGCTAAGCGCTTGAACCTTGATATTTTAGGTATAACCAGATGGCCAGGAAATGGGAAGATAAGCGCAGATGATGAATATGAGTTCATGTACAGAGGCAAAGATATACACGAAAATGGAGTCGGGATACTAATAAAAAAGCAGATAGCTAGATCCATTACCATTTGGGCGCATTGTTCACTAATGATGGAAGAGATATTAAGGAAATTAATGGCAAAACAGACATTTACTAACCAAGATCGGAAATTAAAAATGGATATGAAGATGAGAATTAATCGATGCTACGTAATGTCTTTAGCGAAATATGCCTCAGAGACATGGACTTTAAACGCGGAATGTATAAAGCGAACGCATTCGAAATGTGGACGCTCAGACGCATGTGGCAAATCTCATGGAAAGAGAAAAGAACAAACAAAGAAGTGCTCCAAAAAAGTGGAATGGAGAAGATGATCCTGGTAGATGACATCCTGAAAAGGAAAAGAAAATACATAGCACACAAGATCAGAGATGAAGGGTTATTCACGCTAGCTGTACAAGGGAAAATTGAGAGCAAGCCACCGCTGGGAAGGAGGAGGCTGGAAATGATAACATTAGGAATGGAGCCAAAATCTGTTAAAGACATAGTGGCGGCCGCGAGGAGCAGACGATTATAAGGGCAGATATTCAATTTAACTTTGTATGTTGGTGTATGAAATCTTTAGGAATTAAAGACGCAATGTGATGATGATATATATATATATGATTTTTATATGTAAATGAGTTATGTTTGTGGAACATTAAAAAATATTTTTTTTCCCTTCCAAAGTTTTTTTCAAGTCGGCGCACCTGCCTACAAACGAAACTATACATGAAAAAAAAGGTTGCTCACGTGAAGTACCTTTTTTTGTTGTTGATGTTAGCATCTCCAGCTAACAATATCAGATGATTTAGTTTTTGAGCCAATCTATCACTTTCATATAAATATTTTAATGATGTTACCAATTAACTGCAACTAATATAGGTCAAAGCAAACTATATTTATATTTTCTTCTTCTTCTTTGTCCTAGTCAGTATGACTGACCCGTGACAAATACATCTCCACCTGTGCCACCGATATAGCTCTTTTTATTGTAACCAGTCGATCTTTTATGGTGTCTATCCATCGTAATGGTGGTCGTCCTTCTCTTCTCTTGTTTGGTATTTTTCCTAACAATACCGTATTTTCTATTCTGTTATTTCCACCTCTTGCGATGTGTCCAAACAATTGAAGGGCTCGTCTCACAAATCGCACTGAGCCTGTTTAGTTCCTTTATCACGTCTATTATTGGATCATTAGTTACGCGCGCTGCCCATGGTATTTTCAGGACTCTCCTCCACGTCCATAATTCAAAAGCATTGATTCGCCTTTTATCCGTTTCTTTCATTGTCCATGTGTCTGCCGCATATAATGCAATTGGGAAAACCAACGTCTTCAGTAATTTTTTCCTTGTATCCAAGGGTATTTAATTATGCTAGGCTTAAATCGATAACAATTGCACATGATAATCTTCTCTTTACTCTTCTAGTTTTCATATTATTATTGATGAAAAATACTGTTATAACTGAAATATTACTGTGCACTTGTTTGAGATCTTTTTTGTCGTCAGATAAGATGGCTTTTTTTGTTTACCATTGCTATTTAAATAAGAATGTGTTCAAACTTTTGTATAAAATTTTAAAATAAACGCCTGCCTCATTTTTCTCTCCTACTAATAATATGTTTATAATATAATTAATAATAAAAACCGATATTAAACTAACTGCAGGAACAATATCAGCGCTATCTACAGGAAATAAAAGTATACTGGGAGAGTACACTTTGTAAAAGATAATCGTACATCAATGTAAGGTAAAACACATGAGTTTACCTTTTACACTCTGAGGAAAAGTAGAAAATGAGCTCAATTAAGTAATCATTTTAGGCATTATGATACTCAATTCAATATTGGTTTCACCTGCATTATTCATTCCAAAGCCAGATGGAAAATTCTTTGTGTGTGTATTTATTACAAGATAGGTGCTAATAAACGACTACAAGATAACCATTATTCCATAATAGAAACTGAGGAAGTTTTCGATCAATTGAAGGATGCAGGTTATTACTGCACAATTGATTTCTACAAGGTCTACCGTCCGGTTCAAGTTTCAGAATGTAGTGCTGTCACACAAACAGTAACTACAAATCGCGACACATATTCTTTTAATCATTTTACATTTGGTATAAAATCAATCCCAGCTGAATTTCATAAAATTTTTAATCAAGTTCCTTAGGGCCTCGATGATATTGTAACATATTTAGGTGATATTGTGGTTTATGGTACTACATTTAAGGTTTATATAAATGCTTGAAACGTGTTGAAAAATTTGGCCTAACCGTACATGAAAATAAATTCTCATTTTTTAAACAAGAAATAAATTACTTGGTATACCATATTATCAGAAATACTTTCAGAAAAAATCACCAGAAAAGTATAAAGATATTCTAAATGCTTCAGTGTAAAAAAAAAAATAGAAAATAACTTGAACAATTCTTAAGATCGATAGCACATTATTCTAAATTGATTAGAAATGTAAACATAATTACTCATCCATTCGGATAACTAAAAAAGGCAAATGCAAAAATCACACGGGATTCACAAGAGGAAGCAGCATTTATAAAGTTGAAAAAATTCTCAAGTGACCTTGTAAGTCCTGATCCTAAGTTACAAATCAAATTAACCTGTGATACATCTTCAGTAGGCATTGTTGCAATTTTAGCGCATAATAAAGATAACGGAGAAGAACAACCAGTTATTTGAAACCACATTCTCTCGGTAGTTCAGAAAAATCGTACAGTCACTTGGATAGACGACTTGGCAATATATTGGGCATTTAAAAAAGTTATACAAATACATATATGATCGTAAATTTGTATTGACAGCAGACAACAAGCGCTTACATTGCATATTTCACCATAATTAAAATTTGTCATTTATAACATTTGCAAAATTGTTTACTAATACGTCAGAATTTCAATATACAATTAGAGCGGAAATGTTAAATGTGGATTATTTCAACCGTTGGCCTGTCAAAAGTGAAAAATCGGAGGAAGAAGAAATTCACCTAATTCAAGATCTTAATATTCAAATCATCGGTTCTGTAGCTATAAACAAGGAAAACATTAAGTTAGATATAGAAAATGATGATCAGCTACAGTTCAAAGCTGCACTCTGAAGTAAAGCTTAATAACGAATGTATATTAAAAAGGTATGTCACCCAGTTACAAAAGACAGGTTACATTCTAGTAAGCGCGAAAAATGATATTGTTCGATAATTTTCGACTGTGAAAGAAAATGCCAACACAAAACCACAGTCAAAATTCACTACCAGATACATAGAAGGCTTCCACTTCGGCAGCAGAAAGTTAAATTTCAACAACTACCACTACATTTCTGCTATCGGAACCTATCCAGACATAACAGAGGAGGCCTCAATGTCAAAAATATCCATGCAGATATTTACAAGATTATGTTCGTCGATAGTATTTAAGTTCATGTTATAACTAAAATATTACTCTATATTGTGCCGGCAAATTTTTTTTTGTCGTCAGAAAGAAGGTGGCATATTCTGTTTACGTGTTACATAACAATATGTTCAAACCTTTGTATAAGATTGTAAAATATACGTCTGTCCCATCTCCTACTAATTAAATTTGTATAATATAATTGATATCGATAAAACACATATTTTTCATTATCGGTTTTACTGACTAAAAAAGAAAAAAAAACCATTTCAAGCCCCAATATTTTCAATTTTATAGTATCTTCATTTAGAATGCAGTTCGCGCATTTTGCAGCACATTATAGTATCAAATAAAAATTACAAAAAAAATAACATAACACACGTGTCATACGAGAGTGCATGATTAACAATAGGTTAAACCGCACTACTAAATATACAGGCAATCATGTACATATTCGAAGTTATCTATACAGAATGGAGAATAATTTATTATAGTGTCAATGTAAATTGTAGAAAAGCTAATATGTACATTATTTAATAATTACGAATGATGTAATAAGTGAGTATAAAAACCAGTACTTGCGTGTGACCCATGTGAAACAGGTTAAGCAACACTTCAAATAGGCTACACCAAATGCGGGAATAGTTGATTTCGAAACTTCTTTTAATTTCCAACTTGCCTACAAAAAAATTATACATGTATTATATAGGCGTATAATATATGTCTCTATATATGAATGTGTGCGTATTTTTTTTTAAATACGTACGACAGCACGTTATGAGCGATTATTTTATAAGATGAAATAGTGAAAACATAATAACAATTAGAATGAAATTTGCATTCTACCTTTCAGATAGCTTATTGGTTAACAATTCATTACAACACGTTAGAGAATCGTTTTATAAAATATATGATTCACAACTGAAAATTTATTTATTAAGCATAGTGAAAGATCTGCTTTCGCGGTTGAATTTAAACTGACGCGGAGTTTTTCGGTAATATCGATTTAAATAGATTTTACACTCAGGGGCGGATGGGCAATACGGGTTCATCGGCTAAAACCCGGTGCGCCTACGCTTTCCAAGTTCTGCTGACGATGTGATACTACCAGCACCAACACATTATTTCATTATGAAATATTATGCATAACAAATTAGAAGTAAAATCATAAAAAAAAAATTTTTTAAAGAAAAAATCACGAACCCCCTCCCGTAAATTTTTAAAATACGTCCCGAAAACTGGCGCCGGTGTGCGCTTAGTCCGGTTGACTGATTATGAGCCTATCCACCCCGTTTACACTTATAAGAAATTGATTTGTAATTTCTCTTCTATTCGTAATCTATAAAATAATACAATAGATAATATTTGTTTTTCAAATTATTAAAGTCGTCTATTTTTTTCCTCATAAGTATTTAGCAAAAAAATACTTAACGTAATAAATTA
Organism: Coronaproctus castanopsis; assembly: GCA_032883995.1. Taxonomy (NCBI): domain Eukaryota; kingdom Metazoa; phylum Arthropoda; class Insecta; order Hemiptera; family Monophlebidae; genus Coronaproctus; species Coronaproctus castanopsis. Next base: position 159,085,703 of record CM065053.1, on the reverse strand, counting down.
TTACATAAATTAAGAAATTTAACAAAGTGTATGTTTCTATAAAATAAAAAATGTGTGTTTCTTGCAGAATTGTGCATAAAAGGACTGACAATCTTCGAAATAGGGAAGCAAAACGCAAGCTAAGCATAAAATGGCGTGGCACAACAGACTGATGATCCTAAATATCTAGGTATCTTACTTGATAGATCATTGACATTCAAGCAGCACTGTGAAGCCACAAAGATGAAAGTGATGACAAGAACGAAGTTGATTCGAAAATTGATCGGTAGTAGATGGGGAGCTAAACCGCCTCTATTACGAACATCGACCCTGTCCCTTTGTTACTCTGTAGGAGAGTATGCATGTCTAGTTTGGAGCCGTTCCGTACATGCGAAGAAAGTTAACGTTGCTTTAAATGAAGCATGCAGAGCGGTAACTGGCTGTTTAAGATCAACACTTCTATCCAAATTATATGAACTTGCTGGCATAGCACCACCAGAAATTAGAAGACACGTGGCAGCGAAGAAGATGGAAGACAATTCATGATGAGCGCCACCCATTACACTGTTATACGGGAGTAGCCAAAAGCCGATTGAAATCCAGACGCAGCTTCCTTGGAACAGTGGAGGAACTAAAAAATACAGACCACGCAGAAAGACTCCAAATGTGGAAAGCTGACAACAACCAGGCAGCAGAATCACTTCCAGCAGGTTGTCACCTGAATTATTCATCCTGGAGAACACTAAATAGATTACGAAATGGTACCGCGCGGACGAAATACAATTTACTTATATGGGGTTTGGCAGAAGATGATCAATGTCAATGTGGTGAAAGGCGAGATGGGAATCATTTATTCAATTGTAAATTAATTGGAGCATTTGATCCGTCAAAACTTTATAGTGATTTCGGAGAAGACACATTAAAATTTATAGATTATTGGAAAAATATTGGTATATAAATCGAACCGAGTTTTTAAATTATATATATATATATATATATAATTTTACCACAAAATTCGTTTTATTTTTCCCCTTCAAATATCTTAAGTCGAATACGTTAATTGTATATTAATTAAATTATGCGAACTTCGTTTTATCTGTAATTTATTTCCTTTTTATCAACATTTATTAATAAAGATTTGTTCAATTTGTTCAATTTATTTAATGCATTCTGCTATTTATAGGAACGTTTTGATTATACTTTATTGAAGTTTTTTCTTTTAGAATGCTATTCAGATGTGGTTGACTGATTATGTTTCTCGGAAAAATATTTATAACTTATTTTTAAAGTATAATCTTCGTATCGTTTAATATTAAATTCCTAGATTAGCGAATTTCCACTCTTTCGTATAGATATCCGGGTTATACGTCGCTAAATATAAATAAGATTTACAATAAATAGGCGAGTTTATAAATCGATAACGATTAACTATATTGGCAGTAGGCAGACTGTAAAATTATATTTCTTTTTTCATTTCTGAAACAGGTTACATTTAATAAACCAACCTTGAGAGCACACATGTTATCCTCCTTAGTTCTGAAAGTGTTCACAAAATGTAGATACATATATATAATAATCATTCCCGTTATATGATTATAAGTAGTAATATTGGAAACAGGTTCTAAACGTTACCGTTTGCAGTATTCAATAATTATGATAATAATAATAACAAATAATAATTATAATAATAATTATCAGTCAGCTGACGTACGCTGGATAAAGTAGGTTTTGCCCATCTTATTATTAAATAATACAATAATTTAGGAAAGACAGCTGATTGTCGAAGGTTATTTCTGAAACGGTCTACGATAACTGCGTAAAAACAAAGTAACTGTTTCGTGAACATTTCATTAACAATCGTTATTCCAGTTTTTTAATTTAAAGGGAAATCTATTCTCATCGGAACTAGTCGTCCTTCAGTAGAATCGTTTTATTCATTGCGATCGTTTTACTATCGTTATTAACTTATTACCAATAACATTTTTTTATAATTTAAAAAAATTATAAATAATAACACCAAATGTTTGTGTAGAAGTACTATGAAAGTTTATTATTAGAAAGTTGTTTTTTGGTCGGCTTTTTGTTCGAGTTTTAAACCAATAATGGCGTGTTAGTTGTAAAATCATTATGATAAAATATTCACGATTAGAAGTTTGTTTTTATCCGTTATAAGTCGTTTTAAAAACTGATCGAATTTTATAACATCCTCGAAAAAAACAGTTGTTTTTTTACAGAGGAAATATTCACTTTTAAATATTGCAAATTTACATATAATCTGGAATTGTTGTAAATTCGATAACGTAGAAAATTAATTTAATATAAAATGATTTGAAGACTATGAAAAAATGCGTTAGAAACATATCAATAATTAATAAACCATATTTAAATAGCAAACTCGAAAATACCGCCTTACCAAAAACAATATAACTGACATATATATCGATTTATGTTACTGTTCAAGGTAACTGTGTGATTTTGAATCACAATTCATAGTAGATTTTTAAAAACAAACAACAATTTTAACAGCACTCGAAAACATTAAATTATAAAACAAAACACTAAAACAGAAACTGGTTTAAACATCAGTGATGCAGTCAGTAAAGCTACCCATTTATACGTTATTTTAAAGATATATAGGTAATTCAGCCGAAAAATATTTATAATTACGTTAATGCATGGAAAATAATCTTTTATTTTTAACATGCATTATATAGCTAAAAATGATATATAATACATCTACAAGTTGGCCGAGAATTTAGGACACTATAAGGTATCGATCTCTCTACGAATATAAATGTAACTATTTTGTAACGTATCAAGTGAAACGCAGGTTTTGTTATATTAAAAATGTAATTATTATTCAATTTAATTATAAAAATTAGTTAAAATCACTTGAAGAAAATAAACGTTTAGTGATTTTGACTAATTTTTGTAATTAAATTGATAAAAAATCACTACATTCCACAATCTAAAAATTAATTATTATTCAATTAATAAATATAATTCAATTAATAACATGAGTATATTTTAGTTAGTTTTACTAAAACAGTTACTTATTCAACATAATGTCGATTAATCATTTAGAATAATTTCAATGCATTACTGATAATAATTTTTTATGTAATTATGCTTTAATTACAAATAAATAAGTGTAAATAAATTTTCAAATTTTTGCCGACTTCGGAAAATTAAAAATTTTTTAATTTCAATCATTTACGAACATTTTAAAAATTGAAATTTTTGTTGACTATGTTGAAGTTGTAAAAAACTCTTTAGAATCCAGATGTTGAGTTTATTAATCGAGTTAGTAAATTACGATTAGTATAAGTTACGGATAACAAAGTTCCTTAGAGGCATATTATGAGTGTAGTTATATTATGCGGACAACGACATATTCTGTTGGTTAGTCGTAATGATGATAAATAAAATAGTACGAATGTGTAAATACCAAGTTTTAATGCAAATTGCAACAGTAAAACGAAATAAAATTGACTGATACGTGGAAGTATTTAATTCAAGATTTTGAATTGAGTAAAACAATCGTTTTCATTGAAATATTGGACGAAATGACCGACTTTTGTTATACAATTAACAGTTATATTTTTATTACGTTCACGTCAAGCCAGACTATTTTGTAAAATTTTGTAACGTCTATAAAAATATTTGTCGCTAATACATAACAAAATAGTTGAGAAAATTCTACATTTAATAGGCATCGTACACAGAAATTAAAAAGTTATTCTGTGGTGATTTATCAACGCCATTTCAATAGTCATTTAGACCACGTTATCCTCCAATGTTTCCGTTACAGTCATTTTCGTCTTGCTTTTTATCATACTCCTCTAACTCTTCGTAGTACTGACGTGTACATACAACTCGCCAATAAAATATTCAAAGTTCATGTTTCCACATTTTGTTTTACTAATTTTGCAACTATGACAAAGTTGTCGGTTTTATTAATGGTTCAGCTAAGACAGCTAATGCAGGACTGGATGACCAAGAAATTCCAATCGCCCCGATAAAATTTCAATTATTTTAGTCTTGTACTTGTTTTAGTCATTGCACCACATACACATATATATTCATATACATATTTGTAAAAAAAAAGTTAACTATGGAAAATATTATTATGATACGAAAATATCCTTTGAATAGAAGGTAAAAATGTAACATTTTATTGTTAATCGAATAAATTACACCAGGATTTAATTAATGAGCTCATTTATTCAAAAACCACACTGATTTTAAATATACATTTTAAATAATCTTTTTTATAATTAATTTAAAATGTATGTCTCCCCCCACATCGTTCTTCGTTATATAAATATCGACAATCACACGCACACTCTTACATATATTTATATGTTATTATGTAAATCTATATATGAATAACTTTAAAAATTCATTTCTAAGTTGTGTTAACAATTTATGCCCCTCTCTCTCTTTCTCTCTCTATGTGTATATATATATGTCACATTAAAATATTTGAATATTATTATGCATAAACATGCACATAAACACTCACTCTCTCATTCTCATTACATGTAATACATGTCATATACACACTTACTTTCTCATAAAATGTAATATGATTTTCAATGTTCACTTTGAAAGTTGCAGCTATCTGTTGTTTCAACAATTATTTTACATATATATTCAGATATTTTACACATTATATACATACCAGGAAGGTGAAATGATTGCAGGTGAAGAAAAAACTATCATATGTAAAGGACCTCAGTACACCGAGCAAATATAGTAAATAAAGTCCGGAAATACTACAATGCGAAGTAGAACGAGATATAAAATGCATGTAAAAAACGCTACAGGATGCGATAAAATTCAAACAGAAGTTTTAAAATGTATGAGGATAAGAACAATAACAGCCTTTTTTACCTAGATATATAATACAGGTGTTATTCCCCAAGAATAGTTTAAGTCAATTTTTATACTAATCCCCAAAAAATCAAATGCCAAATCGTGCTCATAATTCAGATTAATGGCCCTTATTAATCATATGTTGAAAACATTTACGACACGAAAGAATTTATAACAAATGTGATGTAGATCGTGGGAATAATCAATTTGGATTTAGAATTTGGAACAAACGAGGCTCTTTTTTGTATGAGAAAACTATTGCAGCAATGCTATGATTATTGTCAAGATGTCCACATATGTTTAATTGATTTTGAAAAAGCGTTCGATAAAGTAAAACACGATCCACATGTCAGATTTCTAATAGATACTTGTCTTGATAGGAAAGATATCCGAATAATAATACAGAATTTATGTTGTCAACAAGACGCAGAGGTAAAGTAAATCAATATTTGAAGACCGAAACTTTCAAGTCTATTTTTGGTGTAAGACCGGTTTGTATATTTTCACCCTTCTGTTTGACATGTATATTAAGAAGATTTTCCAGCTAGAACTAAAGAATAACAAATTAAGTAAATGGGAATAGAATAAGTAACTTCAAGTAAGAAAACGATTTGGCAATTGTAGCGACAAGTCTTCAGGAGTGTATATGTTAAACCAACTCTCCGCTGCAAGCCGAGAATATCGTATTCGAATTAATACATCAAAGAATAAATTCATTGTGATTAAAAGAGTTCATCAAAACGTTATGATTCATCTAATTATAAACAATTTAATCGAGTGGTTATCGGATATAAATATCTCGGATCGATAATGAACGATAAATTAGACAATAATGAAGAAATAAGAGCAAGAGGAAGGAAACCTTCCGAAAATAAAAAAAAAAAAAACAAAATATTATCGGATTCGTTGTCAACTTTGTTTCACATTGATATCTCAAATATGACAGAAATTACGACAATTTAAAGTTTTAAAAAGTAGTAGACATCGCGATATCTCTGTAAAATCGTTTAAAATTTGACAGTCACTTAACATCAGGGAGAGTAAATCTATTAGCAGGTAGACCGACTTTAAAAACATAGAATTATCCGTTCGTTCTGGATTTTTTGCTTTCGCGTGGTAAAAGAGACAGCGATATCTCTGTCAAAGACCATCTGTAAAATAATAGTCGCGTTCGTGTAATAAAAGAAAAATTGTTATTGTATTAAAAAAAAAATAATTACACAGGCGAAGCCGTCGATACCGTCTAGTGTGTTCGTAAAAGTGTTTAGTGGCCTGTCCTATCTTCTGTTCCCTTGAATTCGTCATTAATCGCGTCGAGAACTACTCACATCTTCATTAAGTGTACCAATGTCGGTATCTAGAGGTCGATTTCTCGAATAAGTTCGGGATAGTAGCTTTGCAACCTTACGAAAAATTGTTGATTCGATATTTTGCCCGTTCAAAATAATTTAAATACTCTCCATTATTAATTTTTTTTTTTTTTTTTGGGGGGGGGTTTAAATTCAAACTTATCCATCGGCAGGTAATAAATATTATTTCGATAATTTATCATCGTTTATGATAATCTAGGCAAAGCGGCGATTTTTAAAACACACCTAATATCTTCTAGACGTGTTTTTCTTTTTCGCGAACTTTCACCTCTTATAATCGCTTTATAAAAAATCAACTTAGTGCGACCTAATATAGTTTTTTTTTTATTTGTAAATTAAGTTCTACATCGATTGTTTATCAATTATGTGATTATGAGTTATTTCCTGTTATGCCTTTATATATACACGGTTTTTAGTATTTATTTTTGTATATATTTCTATGTTGTATATTTACTTTCGCGGGTTAGGTATATTTCTGCGGATTTGTAATTATAGTTTAATACTTAGTTTATTTGATTGGCGGTGTCTGGGTGTTTGTGTGTGTTTGTGTATATGTCTAAATCGATTTCGTTGTTTTTTAAAGAATGTTTTAAGAAAGTGTATTATTTCATTGAATTATATAACGTTACGTTTTTTTAGTGCGATGGAATGGATGTTAGATTTATCTTTATTTATTTGTATAATCCGGCGTTCGCGCAATATGCGCATAGTCGGGATTTACACGTTATATATATTTTCTTTGTAATCTCGTATTTTAATTTGAAATAAATTTGAATTTGAATTTTTGTATAGAAGAATAGATTCTCGTCTTATCCGTTTCAATGATACTATTATTAGGAATGAAATTTTATCTAATGCGAATGGAAAAAAATACAAATTTTACCGGTTACAAAATAATTAATTTGTTATTATTATTATTTAGTCTATAAGGAAACTTGTTATCAGGAAAACTTTATATTTTTCCCGGATAAATGAAAAATTTATATATATATATATATATTGATTATTTTTTATCTAACCGAAAAACTTCATATACATATGAAAAACGATTAACGATTAAAATAATAATTATAACGACGTTGCAAACAACTTTTATATTAAAAAAAAAAAACAAAAAAAAAACAAATAAAGTGAAATAAAATTAAAAACAAATCTTGAATTGGAACTCGTTTGCATTCAGCGTACATACAACAGAACGGTTTTCGTCTATCGTCCTCGTCTCAGCGTAGTAAGTGGTCGATACGACGCCATTGTCTTCTGTTTTCTCAGACGCATAAGGCCGTTGTCTTCTCGAATCGATTGCACACGGCCATCATTCGTTGACTATCACGACAACTTTGTTTTACGTCAAGCAAGCAGCAATTTAACGAAGTTTTCCAAAGATTTTATTTCATTTTTTTTTTAAATTTTTCGTTCAAGGTAAGTCTCGAAATTATTATTTATTTACGTTTCGAACTTATTTGTAATGAAATAATTATTGAAGCTACCGCCTTAACTTTAAAATATAAACAAATAAATAAATAATATATATATAATAGTAAAAAACAAATACACGTGTATATATATATATATATATATTTGTATAAATATATGCATATATTTATATATAAAAAACATATATGTAATTAAACAGTACGTGATAGTATTAATTTGGAATAATGGAAATATAAACATCGAAACTAAATGGGAAATAGGGAAACTTAATTAAATATAGAGCGATAGAGTTATTATAAAACTGGCGAGAATAAAAGAAAAAAAAATGTTTAAGAAAAACTTAGCGGACTAGAAATCGTTGTACACAACAGAAATGCCGATATAAACGAAGTTTAGCGTGGAAATATTAAACAGTTCGACGTTACAGAAGACTTCTTCTTCTTCGAATATCGTCAACTACGAAGTGTATCGAAATTTCTATAAAAAATAATGAGACGTTACTCGCTTGTGGTCCGAGGACTTTGGCTCCGTGTTCTAGAATGAGCTAGGTTCATACGATAGTGTAAACAAACGTGAAAGGTTCAGATCGAAGCACGCGTTGCGTTGTTAAACAAATGTGCGTTGCGCATGCAAATGATCGAGAGAAATGGTGTTAATAAAAATCTTTCGTATATATATATATATATATATATATATATATATATATATATATATATATATATATATATATATATATATTTGTTCTTTTCCAGCCGTAATTCTCGCTAAAACGATCACTATCCGATTTAGCATTACTGAATTAATTATATTAACTACCAAAATTTAAAGATAATACACATATGCATTATGTAATATATATATATAATTTTTTTTGTTTTTTTATTGGCCCAGTTTTCACCATTTGGCCAGTTTAAGTGGATTGTTCAGACTATAAACTTATATTATTAGTCTCGATAAAATTACGTAATCTACGTGCATCCAAGGAGATAGAATCCACAATAAGCTCTTCAAGTTGTATTGGCAGCGTATTCCTTGTCGATAAAAGTTCAGACATAAAGGTGAACAGTTATGACCACTCATTAGTCTAACAAACACAGAGACAAAATCTTTATAGAGGACATCCCCATGTTTAAACCAGGGCTCTTTTGAAATTGTTAAGTATAAATCATTAACGGTATTCGATTAATCTTTCTATACTTACACCGTGTTCAAGTAATTAAAGTTAAATAAAATGAAAGGAAACTGTATGTATAACAAATATAATTAACTTATTTCTCGGTATAAACCAGTGACTGATTTTGACTTTATAAAGGGGTTGCAAAATTAAATATTTCATTTTCCTATATAAATATTGGCAAATGATACAATCAGTATTTAATTCGTTTAATATTTTATCCCGACGGATTTCCAATATTAATTTTAATAATTAATTTTTTATAATTTCAGACGTACCCTTAAAAACGGTGGTATCTTTTCTATATATTTTTGTTTTTAACGCCATCGTTTGAATAATATTTAAATCAGGAACAGGTTTTATTTCTTGTTGAGCCATGTTCGCTATCGAAAATTGAGTTCACATATGTTTAATCCATACTTGCCGTATTGTTACGTCGGTCCCACGTATTGAATGATTCGTATAGTTAATTTTCATTAGTTTTATTAACCTTATCAGTTCTCACGGTTCTTATACATCCGTTTAATAATTTCCTTATTGGTAATTTTGGCAGTTCGCGCTATTGCGAGTAATCGTCTATACAGCCACGACTCGAGTCTCTTTGTATTGTCGTGATCGATTTACGTCGAAAATAACGTTCCACGCAAAACGCGCGCTCCTTCTCGTTATAGGATGCCGTCACGGACCAAAAGAATCTCTCGTGTGTTCATTAAACGTGGAGCACGTAGTTTGCGTTGTATCAGTGTTACCAACCGCGCTATTAAAAAAAACAAACTGACTGTCTTCTCCCATATATATATATATATATATTGACGGGTGAATATACGACGATCGTTGTAATATTATATATATGTATATTAAAAATTTGTATTAAATATTCTGGTAAAATAATAATTATTTTTTTAGAAGAAATATGACAATGTTTTCAACGTCGATTAAATTTTTATACATCGGACTATGTTTTGTCGCGACATTGATACATTTGTCCGAACAATACGGTAACGGCGCTCCGACTGAAAGTTGCTCGGACATGGAGCCGCAACATGGTGTACCGGCAAAAACCGATACGATGCCGTACACGATAACGGTTAATAAAAAAACGATCAAACCAGGCGAAAAACTTACCGTCACGATAAACAGCGTCGAGGCACCGTTCAAAGGTTACTTATTGCAGGCTCGTGACTCCGCTAACGGACCGGCCATCGGAACGTTCGAGACGATCAACGGCGCTAAATTGCTCAATTGCGGTTTGAGAAGGAAAAATGTAATTAACGATTTCTTTATATCATCTCGACTTATTCGTTTATTTTAAACGATTTCATGCCCTGAATAAAATTCAAATTATTACAAGTTCATCGTAATAAATAAACAACAAAAAAATAGTAAAAATTATTAAATTTTTACATAAAAACTTTTCAGCTATTAAACCGTTATCAAGTGGATGTAAAAAAAAGTAAAGAATAAAAATATATACTATTTATAAAAAATATAAAAGGAACAAAACGGCTCATTCTTAGAATATTTGTACGCCTCAGAATTGGATTGGTCCTTCCTAAAGGCGATAATAAAGATTTAATATAAGTTTCACCCTTTCAAATTTTACTTTTTCTTCTTATCGTGTGCGTCAAGAGAGTTAGATATCTAACATCAAATTGGAGAACCAATCGGCAGCTTCATCATTTAAGTCGTGAATATCTCGTGTTGTTCCGATGCCAGGATTGATATGCAATCAGCCTTGCTTCTGGAGATGCCTTCTATACTGTAGAATTCATAAGCCCTGAAAAAGGTTGTTTCGTTTGAATGACGTAGCTTTGCTTTACATGACGCCAAGTGGTGTAGTTAGCCGATAGCTTGAGCTATCGTTTCCAGGGGCACCCACGGCTATATCAAATTTTACTATATGTTTATAAACATGAAATAGGTCAAAGTTTTTCCGTTATATTAGGTCATTATAGTTATTGTTTTATTTTATAAATTACTTTAATATAATGAGAGTACTTATACCAAAAACACATTACATACAAAAAACAAAAATGTTACGTGATCTCCCCCCACTCAACAGGATTATTTCAAACTCATATTACAAATATCATCAAGACCTTGAACCTCAACCTTTCAGAACAAACGGATCATCGCATAATACCATCGCTACCACCGAACAAACGAACAATTTTAAATATTGACGCGTCATTGGCATTACATAACAAAAATATGATGTTAAAACAAAGAGCCTATGACGGACTAATGACATCATATGATTCATATGAAAAATTCTATACAGATGCATCAAGGACAACCCAAGCTACGGGTTGTTCCGTCATACATCGAGATATCACCATAAGATACATTTTACCAACCGAATTCTCAGTGCTATCTGCTGAACTAATGGCAATCAACTTAGCTATCGATTTGGCTAGAGACTTACGCTTACAAAAATAATTATTTTTACCGACGCACTTTACGCCGTTCAAAGCATTAATCTCGATCTATCAAAATCTAACCACCCCGTAGGCCAAGATATTCACCTGTCAGCTAACCAACACATACAAGAAACCATCGTATGATGGATCCCTTCACACTCCAACATAAAGAACAATGAAGAAGCTAACATCGCTGCGAAAGAAGCGACGGAGATATTTCCAGTACCAAAAATTTCAATCCCAATACAAGACGAAACACACAATATCAAAAACCAATTTCACGAGGCATGGAACTTACGCTGGAAGCGTATTCCCACAACCAACAAACTCCGAAACGTCAAGTTGAACACATCCCATCGCGACATGATGTTGTACTAACTCGGCTCAGAATTGGACATACTGCATTAACCCGTAATTACATAATAGAAAAAAATCAACCGATATGCTGCTACTGCGGACGGAAGCCTCTAGCAGTCGAACACATGTTAACAAAGTGTAGACCACTTGAGAAACACCATCCTGATGGCAATATTTCAATTCACACGTAATTATTAAAAAAAAATATAATGGTTTGGGATGAGAAACATAGTCCCTTAAACCATCAAAGATGTGTGTAATGAGAGTTGATTTTGATGAAATTTTGTACAATTAAGTAATTCAAAATAGTCGGTAACAAAATTACAAATTTTAAAACTTTATGCTGCGACCTCGAGCACATCCCAAATAAAATTTTCGAAATTTCAATTTTTTTTTCTCATTGTCTATTCGTCGGTACTTATTTAATACGCTGAAAACGTCAGCTGGATAGTATTAACCGTTCGAGATCAAAAAAATTAAAATGTAGTTAGATAAACTATTTCAACCATGTGTAAATTTTGACTGAAAAATTAATTCAATTACGTGTAGAATTTCATTACACGTCGTTGTAATAATAAATACAAATATTGCATTTATTGTTACAATGTCACGCGACAAATAACTCTATCTTATCTACTTATCTTTGTATATGTAACCAAAAACAAAATTTATGGAAAGCATACCAAAGAAAAGAAAATATGCTGAAATCAAAAAATTGACCTACGACAGAAAGTTACCAGATGATAGTCATGTTATCACCAATTTAATGGTTAAGAAGATAAATACAAGAATATATATATATATATATATATGCAAAAAGGAACGCGATATGTGGACAATGTCAAAATGATAACTGGCGCCAGTTCACTATGATCATATGCGTCCAGGACAGGGATAGATGGCGATTAATTAGACAGAACAATTAAAGTGAATCATAATATCACGATGCTCGGACTGAGCCCAACCACTATGATGATATATATATACACATACATATATCTTCTATTCAGTTATTGGTGTTTTTTTTGTTTTAATGAAAAAAAAATTATAAGCAGTGTTGTAAGAAATCTTTACGCGGATTTGTTCTTTTTTGTATTGTTTTTATTTTTTCTTGCATAGAATCCCAACAACTAATTTATCGAGATGAACAATGAGGGACGTTATCACGTTGGGTATTAAAGTTAGATATAAGTGGACTGGAGCGTGTCACGACGAGTGAAATTTTAATAATTTCTGCAAACTTCAACTACCTATTAAATAATTCGTTTGCCTTTTTTCCTAATTGTATATATATTTTTTTTTAAGAATGCAATAACGCACAGCGATAATTCGGATAAGAAAAAAGTAGTTTTGACCTGGACAGCTCCGAATACTTTAAAAGGGCCGATCAAATTTTAGTAAGTACTTATAAATATTGTAATACATATTGCGGTCGTACATACGGTATATTACTTCGTATATACGATCGATTTTATATTCTTTTCAGCGTCCGATAGGTCAGAAATGTTAATGATTGTTTTTCTCGTTCATTTCTCGATATAGTTTACACGCGTCCGTCAAAAAAAAAAATGCGACTAAATGTTCGCGCACCGGTCAGCCGAATATATTTTGTTGAACATTCAACTTTTATGGTGCACTCGATTGGTCATATTCCACTTATTATTCTGTCTAATCCTTTTTCCGTATATGATACACATACTTTTACCAATTTCAACCAAATTGTCTATTTTGAAATAAGGGTCATTCGGTTGAAACAGAATGTTTTAATTCTAAAAATTATTTAAATAACGTATTAAAAATGATGTGGATATATTATATCTTCACCTTTACAGTCATTTGATTTAATTCGTTCCTACGCCAAAATTTACAATCTTACGTGAAAATTAATGTGCGACTGAAAACATTAAATTTCTTCACAAAGTACAATTTAAATCAAATTAAGTTTTTGTTATTATCCAAGTGTCAAGTTGCCGAGTTTTTTAATTTGCAAGAGCTCCAAGGGGACTTTATCTACGACGTCATTTCTACAGATTTGAAGATTTTATTTGACGATTTAAAAATCAAATTATCTGCAAAAATTAAATGTTTCGTATTTTTTCAATCGGTTGGGTCGTTGGTATATATGAAATATCGTTTTTTCTCTTTTCTACAAGCACCGTTTTCCTTATTTGGAGTCATATAGAAGTGTCTATGTTTTAACAGTATTGAAACTATTCGAAGTCTCTGACTACCAAGTATATATTTCAAACGAGCATGCGATAAGAAATTTTATCACAAAGGCTGTCGTTAAGCCTATAAAGACAACGTTAAATTAATTCTCTATATTTCGTGTCAGTTTACCTTCATGTCAATATTTTTCATAAATTGTATTTAAGAAAACTTTTTCAAATATATATCCGTAAATAATGCATCTCTCTCTCTCTCTCTCTCTCTCTCTCTCTATATATATATATATATATATATATATATATATATATATGTATGTATATCTTTTAAACTTCCTCGACTTCGAGTATGAGTACTGTCCTTCATTGATGTCTATGCCGATTATGCGAAATTAAGCCTATATGATGGCTGCTACTGAAATCGCAATGCTGGAATTTGAATTGATGTTGCTTTTCGTTTGCTGTTCCAAAGCTTGGATTCAACGTTTTCTTTTCCAACTTGCCCTTTCAAATTTTCAACTGCGTCTTGTACGATCGCTATTCCCTCCATTCGGTTTCCGGCACTTCTTTCCCAGTTTGGTTGCTTTGGGTTTATCCCTGCTATTTTTAAATCGTTTGCAATTACGTCTTTATATCTCAATCTTGGTCTTCCAACATGTCGCTTTCCCAGTCCGAACACGCCGTACAGCAATCTTTACGGGATGCGGTTTTCACCCGTTCGGATGACATGACCTGTCCATTTGAGTCGCTTGGAAGTCAGTATTTGCATTATAGATTGCATTCTAGATATATCTAACACTTTTTCATTTGATATAAAATCTTTCCAGCTGATGTTTAATACTTTCCTGATCATTTTTTTATGAAATGTTCCCAGATTTTTAGATGTTTCCGCATAATTGGCCACGATTCAGCTCCATACAACAATGCATAGGTTATAGCCTATATTATCAGATTAATTCTAAGCTTTGTTTCACATTGATATAACAAAAAACTTTTAAAAAATAATTACACAGGCAAGCCGTGGGTAATATCTAGTATATATAAAAAAACTGTACACACACACAATATATAAATATATATATATAATATATATACATATATATATTTTATATATATATACATATATATATGTAAATAATTCGCTTTGCTTTTTTTTTTTTTAAACATGTTTCTATGTTATTGTATTTTAAATATTTTCAACCTTTCCCTTAATTTATTAAGTAAAATTAGGAAGTGGAAGGTGTAAATTTTGAGGTAGTATTTATGCATAAGTATTACAAATCGCCTTTTGTTAGTGCGTGGGATAGCAACAGTATATATTTTAAATATGACGTCATTTTGATGACTTTGGTTTTATATTATAATCTATCATAAAGGCTATTCTTTAGTTACAAAGTATTTGAAAATCGGTATAATATTTTTTAGCGATTTTTTTGTTCGTTTTGATTTTGCGTATCTATCACATAGACAAGTTAACATACATACTATCTAAAACCATATATGCAATGGAGTACGTACAAATGGGCACAGGATTTTTCACCCAGATTGGTATAAAATTATTAAAATGGATATGTTAAACATTAATATTAGTTGATGCAATATAATTATAAATAGCTAAATATACATGAATGCGATTAATAGTAAGTAAGTAAGACATATTTATTGGCAATGGTACTTTGAGAGATATAATTTGATTATATAATAAAGATTGGAGAGCTGTAGTAAGAACATTAAAAAAATACATGATCCGCATCTGCTATTTTGTTGTCATCGGAAAGATGGGGGAAAAAGGAGAATTTATAAGATGGCATCGGTATAGGGACGATGGAAGACGATTTTTCCCAAATCGTAATCTACATAAAGTAGTAATGAAACATCGAAGTATGTTATTTGGTACTTTTATATCAGTAAACCATGATTTTATGGGTATTAGAATCGATCTGTAACATGGAGCTAGATAAGGATTGGACCAAATATTGTTCCAATATTCTTTATGAGCAAATTTAATGAGACACAAAAGATCTGTTAAAGGTGTATAAGGAATAAGCACACCGCTATTCGAAGCGGACTTGGCTTCCGCATCAGCAACAGTATTGCCAAATATACTAGAATGTCCAGAAATCCAGGAGAACCTAACAGAAATACCAGATTCTAACAGCGAGGAAACAAAAATTCGGATTTTATATAAATAAGGCGATGCACGGGGATTAAATGAGAGAGATTTTAGAGCGGTTAAACAGGTTTTCGAATCGGTAAGAATAAGAACTGATGAAGCTGGACGTTGTTGATAAACGTATCTTAACGCTTGGTATATTGCCATAGCCTCAGCTGTAAAAATCGAAGAAAAACGTAATAAAACGAATTTCTTAATAATGTTTAAAGAAGGAAATACGAATGCTGCACCGACTTTATTATTAGCTATCGGAAGGAAGCCCGTCCAGTGATTTGTCAGTAAATTATTTAAAATAGAAGTATTAAAACCAATAGGAGGATATTTAGACCTATGAAAGGTTTCTAAATTTATTTCTAATTTTAAATGTTTACTACTTCCCAATTGCATACTTCATGATAAATAAGTAAAAGTAGGACGAAACTTTATAATAATTAAACCCCTTAGGAGCGTCCCACTTGCGGAGACGATAAGAACTCGCTCGTGGCTAGGTTAGGTTAGGTAGAACTCCTAGTTATATACTTTATGTCACAAATATATATGTTTGTAATGAAAGCGTAATTTGAAATAAATCGAAATCGAAATTATTATAATGTAATTTTGTTAATTTTTAAATTGTTTATTTCCAGCGTGACCATCGTGAAGCAATGGGACGAATTTTGGGTGGCTCAACCGTCCGAACAAATTGCGGTATCGAAATAAACGATATTCGAGCCGAAGAAGGCGAATTATTGGTATTTTTATTAGTAACGGTATTACGTTTAAATTTATATTTTTCGAATAAATTTCGCGAAATTTAAATTCGAATTGGATAACGTAAATAATGTTGTAAGCAAAACAACGTAATTTAATAACTTTTTTTTCGAAAACACATACTAATTTTCGTTATTCGCTATTTTAAGTATCAGCAAATTTGCGGGGCTTCACGTCGTTCGAATATATTTTCTTATATACGAATTTGTACGAGTAATAAAATTTTTTAATAAATATATTTTAAAAACGATATCATCATCATTATTATATGATCCTGGATATCTTTTCGTTCATCCGGCGATTATCATAAGATGTTTTCGCACCGTTCCGTCGTCAAATAGTTTTTTTTTTTTCTTTCGAATGATACCCGTCTTTCAGTACTTCAGAAAATATTACCGGGACTGTATTTCTATCCATGACGTATTGGTATTATTGTTATTATTAATATTCGCAGACGGAACCGCAATATTAGCTGTCAGCGCTGATCTCAGCGAGACAAATGGTAAAATTCGACAGCGTTTAAATCTGATTACAAAATAGATGTGGGATAGGAAGATAAAACTGAATAAAGCAAAATCAGCCCATGTTCTAAGTCTACGTAAAGATGAAAGTGTTACAAATCAAGCGTAGATTACAAGATTTGTAATGGCTCATCGGTAGGCGTTCGGTATCGGATGTACAATGCAAACTATTACGCTATAATCGAGTTATAAAGCCTATATGGACGTATATGCGCTGCCAAGTATAACAGAAATCTCGCGCAGAAACGGTAGAACATCATTTTACGCCCAATTATGGATGCCTACCGGAGCTCGCGAAATGAAGACATTTAAAAGTCTTTACATATGAAGTTTGTCGATGATGTTATACAAGAGTTTGAAAAAACGATCGCTTAAGCATGTAAATACAGAAGCTTATCAAGTTTTAGATACTAAAAACGATGTCAGACGACTTAAACGTCGCCATCCAACCGATTTTGTATAGTAAAAGCGTTACTAGCTTAATAATTCAAGTTCTACTCGCTGGTGTATAACCCCATGCATGTAAACAGCTTTATTTGTTCTATTAATAACGTATGTACTTATTTAATAGTTGTATTAAGATCGTAGATAACAATATTTAAAAAAAAAATTGTGTTATTATTGTCACTATTATTATTATTATTATTATTATTAGTTAACTTCTCCATGATTAAGGGTAGCTCCTTCAAGTAGTGTACATTCTAATATTATTTTTTATAGTTAAAATTGAAAATAAAGTTCATTTAACTTGAACATTGATAAAGGACGTGGCCTATCCGCGTTAATCTAAATTGTGACGGAGACCCGCATCCTATGCAAGTCAATAAGGGGTGGTTCGCCATTGTTTTCCTCTGCTTTTTTACTGGAGCTGATACTCATTTATCGACCAATCGGATAGATACGATCAGAAGCTATTTTCCATTCCTACTCCCTGTTGTGATTCGAAGACAGGTCATCTACTTCAAAGCATTATGGCTGTTTGTTACTTACTAGCAATTTTTTTTTCAGCGTATATTATCTATTTATTTATTTATTTATTTAATGAAGCCACACAACAGCTAAAAGCCAATTATAGTGTAGGTTTATAAATAAAATAATACAATGAATAATTTTTTCTGAATTATAAAATTAAAAGTAAAAAAAAAAAAATAAAAAAAAAAAATACATTGAACACTTGGCCAAACAAGATCAGATTAAAGCGTTCAAAGTTTTTAATTAATTTTTTACTAATATCGTAACGGTTATATATACTTTATACTACTTTTATACATATTAATTTATCGATTCGATTTTGTACGGAATATTTTCATATATCAATTTAAATCGATGTCATTTTAATCGAGACTGTAACGATATTAGTGTCAGCGCGTGAATTATGAAAAACTCGATCCTCATTAAAGATAAAAAGGAAATGTAAAAAGTGTTTTTGTTCATTCATTGTTCGAAACTCTTATCATCATACGAGACGAGTCGTATCTTTTATTCAGAAGTTTGCGTACGTGGTATTCGTCTTAAATGAGCCGATCTCCGGCTTTTCGTATGATTTCGCTCAAGACATGACGTAGTTTTCCAACCTTTTTCTTCCTTCTATTGATTTGGACGTTATTCCCCCCCGGCATGTCTACCTCGTGAATAATCCTTTGAGCGATGTATATTTTACTTTCCATTATTTTTTAATGTATTTTTTAATAACTTCTCTTTTCCATTACCTTCCTCTATTCGTAATCTGTTCCATCCGTGATATTATCAATGGTGGCGTGACATTTCACAGTACTGACCCCAGTACTCGTTCCTTTAAATTAAGTTTCATTTTTTTTTTGTGTTCTTAAATACCGCGCCCAAATTGTCGAATTGTTTATTCCGTCATTCGAATTGTATTTTTAACTTGCTTTTGACTTGTAGCGTGATTTGTGAGATAAGAGCACGCAGATATATTTGAAATAGATACTCTTTTTAGTCGTTATTTATTTATGTTTTTAGAGCGTGTAAACTTCATTACTCATAATTTATCGCCACTCCGTATTTCAATCCGTCTATTATGTGTATTACATTTCCTTTTCGGTCGTAGCTAATATGACTTTCTGCGTATCCAATTTATTCTGCGAACCTTTCCTTTTTATTCCGAATCATCTACTCCAATATTGAACAGTCTAACAGACATCCTTGTCGCGCTGCTCCTTATATACCGCAGGTTGTTTTTGAATGTTCTTTAATTTCATATTTGCCTGTTCTCGTTAAATAGTTTGTATAGGAACGGACGGTTTTGTTTTTTGAATAGCGAAGTTGGTAACACTGCTACGACGCAAACCGCGTGCTCCACGTTTAGTATACACACGAGAGATTAGTTTTTGTTTCAGTTATCGCGATATTCTATAACGAAAAGGAGCGCGGCGTGAATCGATCACGACAGTGCCAAGAGAGTTTCGAAAATAATTCAAACACGATTTTTTTTTGTCGGGATACCTTAAGAGCCGCGTCTGGAAGACTTGAAAACTGGGATTTCTGAAGAAATTTCAAAAATTCAACGACCTATGATCGAAAAGATTTTCGAAAATTTTCGTAAAGACCTGAATAATATTGCGTTTCACAAAAATGATTGTAAGCTAATCTTTCGTTTTCCTATTTTGAAATAAAATTCCCTTCAAAACTTTCGGTCAAGTAGTTTTCGAGTTATTAAAAAAAAAACAACGAAGCCGTCCATCTTCTCTGGGTCACCCTATATCGATCGTATATTTTTCGCACTTTTATCGTATTTACGTAATATCTGTATTAGTTCATCGTGTTCTACTGAATCTATTATCGTAATCTATAAGACAAGCCGCAACTTCTTTATTAGCATTTACCGCTCGTTTAAGCAACGAGGTAGCCTCTCTGGTTTTAATTTTTATACATGTAACTAAGCAGAACGTTAAAAAAGAAATATTGTTTCGATTATAATTATATATGAAGACGTCTATAACTTTATATACATATATATATATACATATATATATATATATATATATATACAGCATGCGTAACTCTTCGCATTCGATACACACGAATAAGGAAGAGAAGAACAAATTTAACGACCGTGAGATAAAATAATAGCGCCCACGTTCCCTGGTACGGTCGTTATGTTTTCCATCATTACCCATTCAAACGATTACCTGAATGCGTACAATTCGTTAGCCTTGCATTAATAATAGAATGTATTTAATTATAATACTTTTATCAAATTAATCCGTTTTATCAATAGTAGTAGTAGAATTAGTAGTTTGCTAGTTGTAGTAGTAGGAGTATCATCTTTGAAAGAAATTCAAGGTGAATTTTCCAAGTATAAGGGAAAAAGAACTAATGCTAGAAAATATTGAGGAAATTTATATATATAAATTTCCTCAGTATAATTAAAATTGGACAGCACGTGTCCATTGCTAAAATCCGTGAAGGAGTGAGGCGAGGTTTTGACCACCCTTTTTGTTTAATTTGTTAATAGAATAAGCGATTAAAGAATTGAAGACAAAAACTCAGGGAGTAACAATTAATAGGCAAATAATCCACTGCATCAGATTTGCAGATAACTGAGTCCGAAAAAGATATGCAAACGTTTTTATCGATTCTTAATGAAATTATTAAACAACAGAGCGAGAATATAAATACTAAAGTTAACAATCAGCTAAATGAACAATACAAATATCTCGGGAGCATACGAACCAGCGACAGCAAATGGTCGATAGAAATTAGAATTAATATGGCGAAAATATGATTTTTCCAAAAAATGAAATTTACTTAAAAACAAAAATCTGAAGTTAAACATAAGAAAAAAAATTTGCCCACACGTGTGGCGTGTATTATTATATGGTTGCGAAACATCAGTGATGACGGAACTAGATAAAAAGAAATTGGAGGCAATGGAATTGTGAATTTGGAGAAGAATATTACGTATTAACTGGACGGAAATTAAAAGAAATTCGGAAGTGCTTAAACAAATAGGAATGAAGAGAATACTTATAAGTACAATTAAAAAAAGAAGTGGAAAGATGATTGGTCATCTAATAAGGAACAATTTATTTATAACAAATATAATTGAGGGAAAAATTAATGGGAAGAAATGAAAAGGTCGACCAAGGAAGACGTTTATAGGACAGATGATCGAATGGTGCTGGTTGCAACAAATACCAAGATTTGAAGAGGGTGGCCATGAAAAGAAACGAATCAAGTTTATATATAATATACTTTGAAAGAATGAATGTAAGATTAAAACCGCCCAAAAAAAAGTTAAATTCAAATAAGCGTTAGTTAATATTAAATATTGAGAAGAGTAGATAAGTAATAACATTTGAAGTGAAACAAAAAACTTTAGACTAATGAAAGTTTTCAAAGTTTTATTAAAAAGTTTAACCAGTACTTTAAAAAAAACGTTAAAGAACTATTATTAACATCAGGCGACAGGTTGTTAATCGACCAAAAATAAATTGAACATAAAATTTAATTATCAACAGTTTATTCTGGGAATCATTATTTTTGTACAAAACCGTGAAGATTCTGCTTTACTATCTAATATTCTTAAAAGGTCAGCATCTTTCATAAATTTTACCTTCGTGGTTATAACCACCGAAAATATGATGAGCCACAGTGTCTTGCATTCAACAAAAAGGACGACCGTGTATTCGTAAATTTACTACATGTATTCAGTAACTGCGTTATATATAAGTTATGAATAAAAAATTTGCATTTAGCCCTGTCCTTAAAATTACGCAATATGCCGTGAAGGAACTTATAATTTAACTTCTGCCATCGCTCGTTCTATTCGTCACAGAGCATATTTTAAATATACTTGTCGTTATTTCGCTTTGGCAAAATGTTATCCTCATACTTATAATTTCACGATAGGTAAAAATTTTCCATAAGTGTTGTCTGTATTATGCTTCATATTTGATATTACTAAAGCTACATCTTTATGAATTCAAATTCAAATTCAAATTTATTTCAAATTAAAATACGAGATTACAAAGAAAATATATATAACGTGTAAATCCCGACTATGCGCATATTGCGCGAACGCCGGATTATACAAATAAATAAAAATAAATTTAACTTCCGTTTCATCGCAGTAAAAAAACGTAACGTTATATAATTCAATGAAATAATACAGTTTCTTAAAACATTCTTTAAAAAACAACGAAATCGATTTAGACATATAAGTAAACACACACACAGACACCCAGACACGGCCAATCGAATAAACTAAGTATTAAACTATAATTACAAAATCAGCACGAATATACACCTACCGCGCGAAAGTAAATATACAACATAGAAATATACACATAAATACTAAAAGCCGTGGATACATAAAAGCACAACAGGAAAAAATAACTCATAATCACATAATAATTAATAATGATAAACAATTGAAATATAATTTAATTTACAAATAAAAAACATTAATTAAAATAAAATCATCAATCTAACAATTCCAACCGAATACTTTTAAACCAGTTAGCAACTTCAATTATTATATGAAAAGCTCGTTACCTATTTACATATTACAAATGCAACTAACGACTTACGCCGTCGTTTATAACGTTTAAGATCAATTTTTAGTTGACGCGGCAAAGAGTTAAACATAATGGCACCCATATAAACCGCTTGGATTCGGGTATGAAATTTATTAAATTTAGGCAACTTTGCTAACTCGTGCGAGGATAACTTTGTTTTACCACCATGCCACTCAATCGAAAAAAGTTTAAAATTTTTAAAGACGAAAACAAGTAATTGTACTTCATATAATTCACGAACGGGGTGAGAGGACGAGTTTTCCAACAGAGTTGCTTACCATTACCAATGGTGTTAAGTAACAAGTTTTGAAGTGATTGTATGACATTCATTATATACCTTTCCAGCTCCACCCCAATGCATAAGCCCATAGCATAAAACTGATTGGTAAAAAAGAAGTATACAAACGAAATAATTGTGTAGATGAAAAAAATTGCTTCAGATAATAAAAAAGGTAATTTAATTTTCTTAATTTTTGTAGAAAGGAACTCGGTATGTTGGTTCTATAACCTTTAATAAGTTTTAAAATGTAAAAAGCTTTGTTCTTATTTATTATTAATAGTAGTAATAGAATAAGATAATAAATGTATTAAACAATCATAAATTTACAAATACAAACATTGTGTACCTTACCACAATTATTGAATTCAATTATATTATACCGTAAAGAACGAGGAAATAGTATAAATAAAGTAATTATTGCAGGAAAATTATAAAAAACTGACGTAATAACAATAATAATAATAATAATAATAATAAAAGAACGTGTTTACTTATGTTAAAGATACTAAAATACATAATCGTTATATAATGTAACTTAATTTTATATAAGATTAATCTTTCTGCGTTTATATTTGATATATATGAATACTGCTTAAAACATTATCGCGGTACGAACATTTATTGAACAAAATTCAGCGAAAATTTAAAAATAAAATCGCGTAAATATGGCAGTTCTACGATAGTATGCGTGTTGTCAATCCTAGTGTAACGAGGAGATTTAAGAATATACCTGAGGGGTCGGTATATTTTCAATAATTTGAATTTTATTAAAAGTAACTATTAAGACCGAAGTCTAAGTTGGACAAGCATAACAAAACGACTGACTGTATTTAGGTCTTGTAGATAATTACCTTGTGACGGACATTAAAAAAAAACAAAAACATTTACGGTTAAGTAAACGATATAATGAACAAAAAGTTTTATTCGTTTCCAATATAATCTTATGCCGTTAAAGATGACGTCAGGATACTACCTATTTCCTTGAACTATCAACATGGTAATGTAGGTGTCCTGCAAGTAAAGTGTATACTTCAATTTTTCGTAGTATTATCACTGATTTGCCACTTTTGTAATATTTAAGTGTACACGCGGTGACCGTTTCAGTCGCACATCGTTAATTTTTAATAGAAACTTATGTAAATTTTAATTTACGAATTAATTAAAGATTCCTAAATAAAATACGGTTTATTTTTAAAATTGACGTCATAATTATTACAACGAAGATGAACAATTTTTTTTCAACGTTGAACGTTTATTTACCGTATAGAGAGCACCGTGTCTTATCAGTTTTTTTACGCGAAATTATACATTTACCTAACCTAACCTTTTCAATAACGATGTCTCCGCTATATGGTATGTGAAATTTAACGCTAACAAAATTTGTATTTTCTGGGTAATGTGAAATGTCTTAATTTTAACAATATCTTTTCCGCAATCCGTAGATTGGTGTGGATAACCTTTATGACTCATCATCCTAGTGAGTTAATAAAATTGTCTTCGTTCTGGCCATCATTCAAGGTTTGCATAACTCGTTGCCCACGTGTCCTTTATTATTTGATCTATGTATTTACTCCTTGGTCTTCCTCTATATCGGTTTCCTTCGATTTTCCCTTATAAAATTTTGTAAGTGGCCTGTCCATTTAACTCGTTCTACTTTTTGACTTCAGAATTAAGCTCCATTTATGTTTTTGAAAATTTCTTCGTTTGTGACCTTTTCTGTTCAGCTAATTTTCTGTAATCTACGTCAGCACCAAGTTTCGAGGGCTTCTATTTTTTTTTTTTTTGTACATTTGGCAGTCGATCGTCTAAGTTTCCGATCCATACATCAGTATGCTCCATACACGTATGATTTAACAAAGTGTTTCCTAGTTTCTACTCTTAAATTTCTTGAAGTTAGTTAAATATCTCATTTTATTGAAGGCTATTTTTGCTAGACTAATTCTAGTTGATATCTGTTTGCACGTCTTCCATTTTGAATCATTATGCTTCCCAGTGAAAAGTATCTAACAGTTCACCCAAGAAGCGGTGTTGTATAATAAACACCTCGTATATAAATTTATAATTTTGTGTTCGTTATAAAGAAAATGACTGGAAATGGCGGAAATGTAAAGTATATTTTATCGATTAAAATGTCTATTGTTTTTTGATAACTTTGGATAATTCTTAATGCGTAAATTTTAGAATTCGATATGAACCGAATGCTCCTCTATGATGAAAATCGATAATTGTTTTAGCATTAACAATTTATGTTGAACCAAACAAAATCACAAGACAGTTTAATCACTAAAAGTTTTTATTGCAAGCTTTTCGACAGTTACGTCATTTTCAAGCATACACAATAAATATTATATATGAATTACCAGAAATATTTATATAACAACTTAAAATTTGATACACATATTTCACTAGCCAGACATAATTTCACTTTTAGTTTACAATAAATTTTATTTTTAAAACATATATTGAAAAATAAGTCTTCATCAAAATTGATATGCATATATATATATATATATATATATATATATATATATATATATATATATATATCCAAACCAGGTTC
The DNA here is from genome assembly GCA_032883995.1 of Coronaproctus castanopsis. NCBI lineage: Eukaryota > Metazoa > Arthropoda > Insecta > Hemiptera > Monophlebidae > Coronaproctus > Coronaproctus castanopsis. The sequence goes on along the minus strand of CM065053.1, from coordinate 159,060,102 downwards.
AAGTTCCATTAAATGTTGAATATATTGAAGAGTAGTGATTTGATAAATTATAAACCAAACAAAATCATAACACAGTTTAAATGCAATAAAAACTTTTAGTGATTAAACTGTGTTATGATTTTGTTTGGTTTATAACTTATAAAGTCACTACTCTCCAATATATTCAACATTTAATGGAACCTGAACCGGGTTTGTTGATTTATATATCAATTTTGATGAAGAATTATTCTTCAAAATCTGTTTTATAAATAAAACTTATTGTAAATGAATCTAAAAGTGAAATTATGTCCGGCTAGTGAAATATGTATATCAAATTTTAAGTTGTCGTTATGTAAATAATTTATTGTATATGCTTGAAAATGATGTAACTTTCGAAGAGCTTTACAATAAAAACGTTTAGTGATTAAACAGTGTTATGATTTTGTTTGGTTCATAATTTATAAAATCACTACTCTCCGATATATTCGACATTTAAATTTAAAAAGTTTAATAACACGGAATAAATGTATCGCGATAAATGTCCTCTCCGTTCGTGTATAGTAAAAAATTCTTTCGATATAAATTTAATACATAACGATGAAAAAATTAAAACATCATCGACAAAAATTAAAGAAAATGAATCGAGCATGTTAAAACGTAAAGTGCAAAATTTGACGCCTACCGCTTTTTAGAGAATTCTGTGTAATTTTGATATAAATATTTTTAATTCTACGTCAATCGAATGGCTCCCTTGTTATTAAAATAGCCACTTTTTTTTTAACGTTAAAAATTTATGTACCGTATAAAGGACACTGTGACTGAACGAATTAAAAGGTACAGTTGCGAAGAATAAAAATGAAATGAAACCAGAAAGAAAGACAGAAAGAGATTTAAAGGCGTAATTATGACGCTTTATCTCGAATTTTAAACGTCGTTATCAACCGCGTATATATATATAATAATAATAATAAATCATATTTCAAGCAGCATGCATACATTTTACTACATTATTATTATTATCATCATCATCACTGTTATCATTATCGATCTGAGTGAATGTATATTTCTTTATATAATAATACGATTGTCATATCGATTTCCACAATTATGATTTTCGTTTTAAAATTAAATTTTAACGATTATACACATTACTCCGATATTTAATTGTTCATTTTTCGTCTATATATGGTCAAATTAAATCAGAAAAGTGCGCGCTTGGTTCGTTTTTGATTTTTTTTTGTTAAGAAAAAGAATGTTAGAATTTACGAAATAAAAGTTAGAAATCTAAAACCTCCGTTAATATCAACTGGTTGAATAAGGAGCTTGAATTTTTATTTCTCGTAATGTTTCAAAAAAATGGCCGGAAGAAAATATCAGCTGGTAAAAATGTTATGTATATCGGAACGAGTTTAATGTATCGCTTTAAAAAAAAAAAATTATTTTATTTTATTTTATAACACGACAGTGATAAACTTTTGAGCGCAGTCTAGAGGAAGTCGATTAAGTAATCGCTGAGTATAATCTGATATGCGCATATACGTACGGGTAAGAGTTTTAGAAGAAATCTATATTCGTCTCAGGTTTAACGTGATAACAATGAAGAACATAGCAAATCATCTGTGACGGAAAAAATAGGATTTCCTTATCGGATAAACTTAATACATGTAAGAGCGTAGAAGTAATAGGAATATAAAAATTTTATAATTACTAAAAAAAAAAAAAAGTATTAAAAAACCCGATACAGAAGCTCATTAAATAAACTTATAAGTAACAATGAGATGATATTTTCAATGTTCTAATGAATTTACCAATTCGGAGTGAAACCAAAAATGCGGAAATATGAAATACTTAAAATGGTACACATTTAATTCACCCGTGTTTATACTTCTTGTATTTACTTTTCAAGGATAATCGTACTTACCTATATTATTTATAAAGAATTTATAGTTGCACGTTCTTTTACGATATCACCGACGAGACGAATAGAAAATGAATGTGTAATCGTCCATTGTTTCAACGCGAGTGTAGTGCAGCTTATTTAACATGACTCCGAAGCAATGGTTTTAAAGACGATGGAGCTTCTTTTAATTAGTATGGTTGGTCGAATACCAAGCTGGAGCAGCGTGTTATAACGTAGACGATATTAGTGTTTTATATTAAACGATTATAAATATGAAGGAAAACACGACAAAATATTTCTATATAGCCCATGTGTGTTTTTTTATCCAGCGTCCCCATTTCGAAGGTGGTGATCGACAATCGAAAGTAATTTCTATCAGCGGCTGACAGGAAAAGTTCCAATGATGAACATCGGAACCATTCTATCTCCGTGTTGTTTGAGGTCTTCGCCTCGATCTTTTCCCATTAATTTTACGCTCGAATAACATTTTTTGTTCCTCTCATAATATGTCCCAAGTATCGCAATTGCCTTCTTTCGATAGTTTTCAACAGTTTTTTCTCGATCTATGAAGTACTTCGATGTACTCGACTTATCCATGCTAACAATACATCTCAAATGCGTTGATCTTGTTTTCCAATGTTGAATTTAGTGTCCAACATTCAAATCCATATAGCAGCACAGAGAAGATGTAACATCTCAGACGTCTAATTCTTAGTTCCAATTTTAACTCTTGACGTATAAAAAGGCTCCTCATTTTTATTAATTTACTTCTAGCTTGTTCGATTCTACTATGTATTTCAGGTTTGAAACTACAATTCTTTTCGAGTATGCTTCCTAAATACTTGATACGTAAGACTTGTTCAATATTTCCATTTCTTATTTTGATTGTACATGTAATCGGCTTCTTTGAAAATACAAAATTACTTCTGTTTTGGATTGGTTCAGTTTCAATCCATATTCAGAACTTTTTTCTACAATCTTGTCTAAGATTTGTTGAAGCTTTTCCTTACTATCTGATATAATTATTATTCAACGTAAGACCCCCCATTTATTTTTAGTGAAAATTAATTGCATATTTATTTAACCGATGAATAAACTAGATTCGTATTAGTAAACTTTAACAAATCGCGACATCGTACCCCTAATTCCAATTTAATCCGATCTAAACGGTCAAATCTGTTTCACAATTTCCGCAGTATTCTCAATCCAGGCTTAATCGATATTCGCTAGATAAAACGAAAATGTTAACACCCTTGGAACTGAAACTAAAGTATTGAAACTAAATGATAAGAAAATACAAAAACTAGAAAATATGATTTATTTACATCACCAAATATCGCCAAACAACGGTACAACGAAAGAGGTAGAGGGCAGAATTACTCTTACATGGAAACAATACTGGTCTTCGAAGCACATTTTTAAGGGACAGTACAGTAACGGAGTTAAATGTGAGATAATGAACACCTGTGTCTTGCCCAATCTCATATATGGTTGTCAGACTTGGACTTTATCAGCTAGCACAAAAAATTAAATATAGAGAAAATTCAGAACGTATTGGAGACATCGTTGTTAGGCATAAAGTTAAGAGAGAGTAAATTTAAAAACCATTAGAAATAGACTGAAATCTAGTTATAATTTTAACAGTGTAGTAAATAGATTAAAACGGGATGGCGGGACATATAGCGAGATAGGTAGAAATTAAGATTGGAGGACGATATTATTAAAATGCTGGGATATAAACAGTATCACAGAGTAGCTTGGGACCGGTTTAAATGGGCCCGTTTGAGGGAGGCCTTTGTCCGTTATCAGAGCTAGATAATAATTGTATGTATATGTATGTGTATTTAGCAAATATGTGTTTACTTGTAATATGTGTGTATGCATGTGCACGTATTATATACATATATAGAATGTTTTTTTTTTAATTGTTGGTATCATTATAAATTAACATGGCTAATAAATAAATAGAAATATTTCGTGTATAATATTGCTTTCTGGATAACTAGATAATTTTTAATGTGTTATATAAATATTTCTAGAATTGAAACATTTAACGTGTATCCCTTAATGTAAAAACATACTTATTAAAAGTTTATGTACCGTATAGCAGATATTGTAACTGAAAGGGTTAACGAGATCGTCAATATAAAATGTAGTAAATTTACAAGTAACTCATTAATTTAAATCGCAATTCCCGAAATAATAATTCGCACCCAGCTAAATACGTATTCCCAATTATATATATATATATATAAATAATAATAATTTACTCATTTCAGTCACAGTGCCATACACGCGAGGTTTTAATCTTAACGAAATGGTTTATATTCATTATAACCGGTATTTAGTTGAAATAGGCTATTCAGTTTTAAAAATTTTATATAACACATTAAAAGTTATCTAGGAACGTGTAGAAATTACCTAGAATCATCTAAAAATTACCTAAAATTACCTAAAAAAGCAGTACTGTAGATAAAATATTATTTTATGTTTTTACATTCACTTTTTGTACCGCATGTGGAACGTATTGCATGTTAAAAAAAAAACGGAAGTGACCATAAAAATAAGGTTAACTGTATTCAAATTAGAGGTCTTTAACTATTTTATACGCCAAAATTTATAATAATTGACAATTTGTCACTGAACGGATTAAGTAATTTTTCCAATTCATACAAAATTTGGCACGCACACATTCACATACATGTATATATATATAAAATGCCAATTAATCTGAAAAGGAGATTATATAATCAGTGTGGTACTCCCAGTCCTTGTATATGCTGCAGAAACATGGCCATATAAATAAGAAAGACTCAAACTGCACATGAGGGAATGATGCTCAAGATCAGATTATCGGATCGATACAAAAACGCACAAATATGTGAATTAACGAAATTAGATGACGCAGTGGAATGAATTTCTAGAATAAAGTGGAATTGAGCTGGCCAAGTAGCCCGAAGAGATGAAAAGAGATGGTCAAAGCGGGTCATACAATGGTGGCCGATAAATAAAAAAAGATTCTAGGGTAGACCGAGGACACGATGGGACGATAATATATCGAAGGTAGCCGGGAAGCAATGTTTACGAAAGGCACAGAACAGAAATGAATGGGAAAATTGGGGAGCCTTCATCCAGGAGTGGATAGATAAAGGCATATATTTTAATTATAAATTTAAAAAGTTAAATATTAATATTCTTAATTTTGAAAAATAACATTTAATCTTTATATAAAATGTTTTTTTAGTATCCTCTAAAACTGTTAAAATATAAAAATTGCGTGCATATACTTGAAATCGAGTGTAAACTAATAAATTCATGACCTCATTGTTTACATGTTCCATGCCTGGATCTTTAAAAGTTGCAAAACATTAATGTTTTGTGGTGATGGAAACAAAGTTGAAAACAGTTACAAAATGTGAGATTTTTATTCTAATACGATGTCGAAAATGTGATTAAATGTATGACTTTGCATTATTAATACGAGGCCTAAGAAGTAAATAACTTGTCAATTTTTAATCGTGTTTGATTCCTTTTTGTATTGTATTTATTCTTACACACACACACACATATATATATATATATATATATATATATATATATATATATATATATATATATATATATTATAGTTATTTTGAGAATTTAACGTGAAGGTCTTTCAGTTGTTTTACTTTAGTCAAAAATACTCGGTTTTAAGGCGCAGCACACTCATTTATTCACTTTAGATTGGTATTCACCAATCTGATTAGGACATATTATCACTAACAAGTTTTCGATAGTTCGTTCTTGCAATTACTTAACGGTATTTAATGATCGACTCTTCGACAAGTGAACCTTCTAAATGATAAATTTAAACTTAACTGAAACGGGAGAGAGACTCAGATTAGTTTAATTGTAGAAAAATATGAATAAAAAAAAAAAAACTTATTTCTAATAAGGGCAACAAAATAAGGCAGTATAATAATTTATGCATATATGACGAATTCTTAGTACAGAACAAACGTGTTAAGAACTAGCCATCAGTAAGTATAAGAGGTGAGAGCTTATTTAAGAAATGAATATATCGACGATTAGTATCACATAATTAAAATTTCGAGTTGATAACTTTAATATAAGTAAAATATATATAACTCTAATATAAGTAAAATATATAAAATAATAATAAATATGCTTCTAGGTATATATGAACGAATACATTATTCGAGTAAAAGATTTTAGAACATTGTAAAGTTAAAGAAAAGCATTAGTATGTGTTATATCTTGTTCGAAGTCTTCTATAACTACAGTCACCAACTTTTCGAATAAAAGAATATCGTCTTAAGAGCACAAAAATTAATCTTGATCCGAAAAAAGAGTATTCGAGTCAATGTACTTAAGCACCGATGTAAAACAGGAATAATTAGCGCAGATATGAAAAAGCGAGCGTGATAAGAAAATACATTTAAAAACACGAGTCATCACCGTTAACCTAACCATAAATTAAGAACTGATTTATCGCGTTATTTTAGATATTAACACAAATGCGAAATGTTCAAATTTAAATTTTAAACACGAGATCGAAAAATGGATCTAATGATGATTTTAAACATCGAACAATCAGACACTATTTAAATTACAAGTACTTAAACATTACCTATATACGTCGAAACGCGAATCTCTTACCAGACTAAAAAGTTAAAATCCTCTTATCTCAATTCAATTAGTAACCCAAATGTCTAAATATATTGTTTATCTACTCACCCATAATTTTTCTAATTATTATTTTTATATGTTAGAGCGTTGCATTCAATGATACCACAAAGACAACTTGTCGGCAGAGTACAAATTAACACGTATTTCTATTCTTTATTCGTTAAAAAACAGAGAACACAATACTATAACTAACGAATTCGAGCAATTAATACTTATCGCAAATCTCATAAATAACCGCAATAAGTTTAAAATATCACATTATATCTTTAGACGTTTAAATAATTCGAATGTTGTAAAAATCACGATTAAGATAGTTGATTGATCAGATCGTCGTAATAAAGATAACTAAAACAACGTGTCATTATTCATAGGGGATTAACATTCATCTCTCAGATCCGTTTCACGTCATGCTTGCCATACACTTAATTTAATTTTAATACATTTGTACTAATTAGTATAAGGTTTAAAATCTACAAAACGATAAATTACGAGAGTATTTTAATTTAAAATTTATCATTATTATTTCATTACAAGCGGAAATAATGGGTCGGTTACTTTTGAGAGATTTTGTCCCGGGCTCCACTAATTTATGTAGCGGGTCTGCCTTGTTATATTTAATCTATACTAATATATAAAATTGTACTGTCTGTGATTAGCGAATATTTTCATTATAATCCACGGCATTGGACTATTTTTATCACACACAAACAAAAAATTTATTTTCTAAAATTGTTGTCTGTCTGTTCCGATTTAACTCAAAAACTGTTGAAGCTCAGCTTATAGCTTTTATTATCGGATTCATTCCAAGCTTTGTTTCGCATTGATATCGCAAATAGAACAGAAATTACAATAATGTAAAGTTTTTAACGGACGGATATATATATACACAAAATTTTTACGACAGGTGTAGAATACATCGAAATAATTTAATTAATTTCATAGGCGATTACGATATGCTAAGCCTCACCATGCGTTATACTAGGTGCAAACATCGTAGTATTAAGTATAGGTTACTCATTTAATTTGTGTCTACGTCAATTATTTATTTTACCTAATTAATATTGTATGTGTGCATGTGTATGTATACGTGTATGTGTATGCGTAAATATGTACTTCATATATTTTTGTTTTTTTTTTATCATATTTTATTTATTTCCTTCCATGTTTTTTTGCCATTTGTTTCGTTAATTTTCTAGATTTAGTAATACTATATAAGTTAACTTTTTTATATATATATATATATATAACGTACATATACGTATACTATAATATATAAACTTGTTAAAAAAAGAAACAGCGATATTGTATTTAAAAAAAGACTTACACAGGCGACTTCTAGTTTAAATATATGTACTGTACGGAGTTATACGAAAAAATTATATTTATAAAAGAACATTTCGTATAAAGATGTACGAATTAATGTTTAATGTTGTTTTCTTAATAAAATAATCGATGAAAATCTAATTATACTTTGACTGCACACTAGTCCTCGTGATCCTCGTAACAAATATGATTTTTTATAAAAAATCACTACATTCCACATTATATAAAAAATTAAAATATGATTTTATCATCCATATATTTTTTCTTTCTTTTTTTGTAAATTCCGGTATCGTTCATGTTATAAATACAATTTGTGCCTTAATTTGATTGTTTTGATTTATTATCTATTGTTAATTTATCTTTCATATTGAAATACTCGATGATTAACAAAAGCTTCGCTAATTATATCACCAAATCTTACACTAATCGCTTATAGCTCTTCCACCTGAGCTATTATCAGATCTTATCCGTAACGTAATGGTAAATTAATAGTTATAAGTTCGTTAAAAAAACCACATACTAATGAACGATTACAAGAACGCAAATAATTATAAAATAATAATAGTAGTAATATGACACTAAGTTCTTAAATTTTAACGAGCTAACATAAGAAAAATATTTCTCGTAAAGTTAAACGGTGTTTATGGAAACGAGGTTAAGTCAAACACGGTTTTTACTCCAGTAAAATCGTTAGACATTTATTTTTTTTAGATATCAGTTATGCATACACAAACGAATGTATAAATATCGTAATAGGCGTATTTGTACGAAAAGCAATGTTATACATGAAAAATGTCTACGTATAAATTACTTTATTCTCTAAATTCGGAGAAAAAATTGATACTGTAAATAATAAATTCCAGGTTAACAAATGGAAACATGTTCAGTCTTAGCTCAATTTGTTTCATCATCCTCGTAACTATGATGTCAGTATTAATTCGAGTGGATGAAGGATTATTACAAGTACCGATGGTGCAAAAAAGAGAAATGGAGCCCAGATACGGTGGACCACCGATATTGGATGTCAGTCCTTATAAATTATCTATCGATAGAGAAGTGATCAAGTGGTGCGATAAAGTTAACATTAATATCCGGGCCACAGACGGTATCAGTTTCAAGGGATTTTATTTTAAAGTGAAAGACGCTTTAAACTATACGATCGGACGGTTTGAACCGGGTAAACGCATCAGATTGATAGATAGTCCCCATCAAAAGCATGTAAGTAATTATAAGTATTTTATGATTTAGTTTACGATATTTCATGGAAAATTCTACGTAAATATCGAATTAAAAAAAAAAATTTCTACGTGTTAATGTGTATATATGTAATTTTTATATATATATATAAAATTTTTATTTGATTATTTTTTGTTATACATGTTTCGTAAACATGGTCCCTTACTGCCGAGTGTGTCAACAGAATAGATTGGTTCGATAGCTGGGCATGTAGGATGCTATCAAGAATATCGTGGATGGACCGAAAGACTAATGAATATGTTTTCCAGAAGTTGAAAATACATAGACGTTTATCAAGCAGAGTAAGGAAAAGATTTCTTCGCTTCTTTGGACATGTTGCGAGAGATGTGAATTCTCTACAACGTCTAATAATCACCGAAGAAAAAAAGGAAGACCAAGAACGGGTTGGGCTGATCAGTTAAAATCGTTAATTGGCTTAAACATGCACGAAGCACTGCTGGTTGCTCACAATAGATCAACATGGAGATCAATAACATATGTTTCTTAACATCACTACGCCTTCTAGAGGGATAAAGGAAGAAGAAGAAGAAGTTTCGTGTTAAAGGGTTGTTTCCATTTTTCTTGATTCCCTATCTAATCTATTTTGTTGAATAATTTCATTAATAAAGAAATTAAAAAATTAGATACATTGGTTCATTAATAATAGATGCTGGAAGAAGCGGATCAGGAAATACGGTCTAGAATAACGCGGGCGAAGGCCGCTTTTATTAAAAAGAAATCGCTGTTAACGTCAAAAAATGTAAAGAGTTACGGAAAAGATTAATAAAGTTATATGTTTGGACCGTACTCCTGTGTGGCTCAGAAACTTGATCGATAAATAAAGAAGGACACAAATAATTGGAGGCGTTCAAAATATGTTGTTATAACGAAAAATTAAATGAACAGATGGAGTAAAAAATACGCAAGTACTCCAAAACATCAATGAAAAATGATGTTTAAAGAACATCATAAGACATAGATGTGGCTGGGAAGCACACATATATTAACGAATAATGAATATCTGATGATAATAATAGAGGATACAAGTGTAGAGACATACCAAGTACTGAAAAAGAAGGCGGGGAGCACAGCAACTAGTTGATCACCGATAGAAAGATTGAGGAATACAAGAAGAAGAACTGTTACTTCTTTAATTTGTCCCATGTAACGGAGAGGCTTTTTATTCGTTGTTCCGGGGGGGGGGAAGAGATCTGCAAATAAGTTCTTTGTGCTACTTCGATGTCAAATCCTGTGAAAACAATTTGTCATACCGTCCACAAATGTCAAACAATTAATGGCAATATTGTTTTTCCTGCACTTCGAGCATATTTACTAATATTTTCCAATCCCAATAATATTTCCCAAATATATCCTAGTATACAGTTCAACAATATTGACGATACTTCATTTTCTCGCTATACACCCATTTTAATTTTAAAGTTTTTGAAGATCCGACCCATAAATTTTATCTTTGCCATAGTTATTAATCTTGTTTATTTATCATCTACACCAAATTCTTTTAATATTTCCAATATGGACTTTCTCGACTAAGGAACTCTTCCGTTTTTCAGTTTTACTTTCTATTCGATTTATTAATATTTTGAAAAGATTTTCTATACTACCAGCAACAGAATAATAATTATTTTTTTATACATATATTTTTAAAATTGCAAGTAGCCTGATGGCCATCCAGAAATTGATTTAAAGCGCGAAATAACTTGTTAAGGGTTAGCATCCAGCGATGGACTCCACTGTGATTTAACTAAGTGAGGTTAAACGGCCGACTACGTTTTAACCACCGAATGCCGTGACGGTTGTCAAGTAGATTCATCGCTAATACATTTGAGCGAGTCTTCAGCATGTTTCACAGATGGAATATTTAAATTTCGATGTTTGTTTTAAAATCACATCCTCAAATATTTGAGATGTTCCGAATACAGTTTGTCATTTCTTGTTTCAATAACCTTATACCGATGATGCGCGTTCAAAATAGTCATTTCAGCGCACGTCACTTTTAGATTAACTAGTGTTAATGGTTATGTTTATTCCCCGGTGTAATTGATACGTGTGGTAGTTAACGTCTTCTTTTTTTTAATGTTGACATAAGCTTCCTAGAGTGATCAATGGATTGAATGGTTTACTTTGATCGTTTTAAAGTTTTCGCAAGAAAATGTTGCTTCTCTATGATCGTCCTTATTTTTTGGCAATTGTCGGAAATTTGAACTCCACGTATAAACTCCATGTATTAGACGTGTAGGAGATGGTGACACTTTAGGTTATAAATCATCAGGGTGATTTGGGTTTTCCTAATCAACATTGAACACACAAATAAAACGGTTACTATTTTTACATTTGTTTTCTACACTTGGATGCGAGTCGACTCTATTGGGTTTTTTTCTTAGTTATTTTCCACAGGACGGCTGATTTAGTAGTGCAAAGAAATTGCCTAGCAGGTTCAGGTAATATTGCTGAAGTTGGCTGCTGTGTTGCCGGTAGTAGGCATGTTCGCAGATTGAATGATACGTGTTGCTTGCATAGGCATTGTTGCGTTTTATGTTAGTGTTTAAGTGTGTGTTTGTAATGGCACCGCGTAAATAATAGTTGTAGAAAAGGCCGTTGTCGTTAATAAATGACGTTCTATAAGTTACGAGTTAGTGTTGTAATATGTTTACCGACATCAGCAGTTAATAAATCGTAAAAAACAGTTTTATCTCACTGATAAAATGTAGCAAAAATGTGTATATTAATTCGATTGCAAAAATCTAAGGATTTATTTCTTTTCTACATTATTTACTTGACTTTTCTTTATTCCTATCTGTTTTTCCTTCAGCACATAAAATTGTAGACGTTCTTTCGGCTCATCACAATTTAATAATCTTTCAACAAAAAAACATTGTACATTTTTATTTAGTGCTAGGTTTTCATTGTTTTTGTTAAAGCACAAGTTTCGTGCCAACATCCTGAACTTAAAACCTTTAAAAAAGTTTATAATTTTATTATTTTTTTGGAAGCAATTTTTTACAACTTCCTCTTGATATTTCTAATAACTTCACGCTGTTAATTTTCTTTGGTTTCCGAATTATAAGTTTTCGTCTCATTCTTAGTCATCATTAATTTTTCTCAATATTCCGTCTCCGCTCGAAGGTAGCTTCATATTGTTCACTACACTATATACATTTTTTCCTAATATTCGATGAACTGTTTATCTCGAATTCCAATGAAATTTTATTTTCTCGATACAGGCGTATTATTTTCTTGCTTTAGTTTATGTCGTATTTAAAAAAAATTTCTTCTTACTTTAGAAATTAACCTCCTTTTTACCATTGTAAGAAAATAGTTTGAGTCAATGGACCTTAATGTGCGTTTTTTTTTCGTTTTGATTATTATTTAATGAACAATTCGGAATTTTTTCAGATTTTTATTAGGATAGCTGTGGTTAGTTTCTTATTTATGTGCTGTATGTTCTCCTATTATTTTATTATTTTCTTTTCCAATTCGGTCTAACATACAATTGAATGGAAAAACGCTAAAGCAAGTGAAAAGTTACGGATATCTTGGAAGCTTAATAACTCAAGACGAGAAAAGCGGTAGAGAAATAGAAACACGAATTAACCTAGGAAAAATGGCGTTCAATAAAAATCAATTCTTACTGACGGCAAAAAGTATAAACTGAAAACTAAGAAGCGCTTCGTAAAAACATATATATCGAGTATCCTACTGAACGGCTTAGAAACATGGACGATTAACAAACAAATTTACAACAGAATAGAAGCCTTTGAAATATGATGCTGTCGTAGGGTGCAAAAAAAAATCAGCTGAAGAAGAAGAGAATACTAGAAATAGCACGTGAATCGAGGACTCGAATAAATTTGTTAAGAAGAAGGGTTATAGGACATTTATTCCGTCATAATCAGGTGCTAGTACAAATAATCGGAGGCAAAATGGTGGGCAAGCGATGCAGAAAGGAAAATAAATATCGAGAAAATAATAAACGATACAGAAAGCTATGCAGATTTAAAACGAAAGCCTGAACTAATCTAGTAGTAGTTTAAAAGGATCAAACATTACAAAAGTTTATCCACCAATCTACGGCTTCAGGAGAAGAATATCACAATTTTTAATGATAAATAATAATCGATGTTTATGTTTAGCAAAACGTGTCTTGAATTTCGCAATTTCACGATGAGCTTCATTTCGATAACGATAATATTCTTCGATCTGATTTAACGTAAACATCGCGCATAAAACAATACACGTAGTACCCATAAGCTTAGGTTAATTTAAAATTTTTCTATTATTCGCAGAATTAAGCATTTGGTCAAAATTTCATCGATTATTTATGCGAGTTAAATATTAGATGAAATTCAGTAACCAGCTGTGTTTTTTTTTCAGTTTAAATCGAATAATTTCATTTTTGTTTATATTAATTTAGAACCTGGTGATGCACGATGATTCGATGAACAAAACAAGTATAAATTTAAGATGGATCGCCCCATTCACGTTAGATGGTCCAATTCGATTTGTGTAAGTTACTATGGTGAAATAAGTTTGGAATTTCGATTTAAGCGATTTTAATCATATTAACGTGTATTTTACAGCCTCTCTCTGAAAGAAGAATAAATTTTCAATAATAATAGCATTAACAACAGCGATAATAATAATAAACAAAAAAAAGTAAAAAATTCTTTATGAAAAATCACAAAGCTTTTCGGCTTTTAGACCATTATCAAATGAGTATTTAAAAATAAAAAATATAAAATGAAAAAATATTAATTTAAAATTACAATTCACAAAAATCAGCAAAATGAAAAACATAAGTTAAAATCAATAAAATTTTTTCTGTATAAAAAAATCACAAAGGTTTTCGGCTGTTAGGCCAGTATTAAGTGAGTATTTAAAAATAAAAAAATTAACATTAAAAAATATGAATTGAAGATTACAATTGACAAAAATCAACACGGTGAATTCTGCGCTTTTCATTTACGTAATTACAGATAGGAAACTGAACATCATATGGAAAGGTAGAAGGCTGGAAAATTGTGATATGCCAAAATGCCTTGGTGTACACTTAGACCGATCACTTACATTTAAAAGTCATTGCACGTCTATAAGACAAAAATTCGCAGCCATGAATAAAATAATCAGAATATTAACAGGATCTAACTGGGACGCGCAACCGCATACACTAAGGGTAACTGCATTGTTTTTCAGCAGCCGAATATACAGCACCTATATGGAGAAACTCGTGCCACACAAAACAAGTAGATGTTGCATTAAACGAAACAGTGAGGATAATAACAGGTTGCCTAAAATCAACAAAAGTACACAAAATCTATCCCTTGGCAGAATTGCACCACCCAGAATAAGGAGAGAAGTAGCAGCGTCATCAGAACGCACACCTCTCAATTAACAAACGACAGGCATCCACTACTTGGACACACTGTTCCAATCAGTCGGCTGAAATCTAGGAATAGTTTCCTGAAATCAACGTCGATGTTATCGAATCACTCTAAGTCTGAAATAGCTAAACTGTGGAACGAAGACCAGTAACGATGAATACAATGATGTTTTAATGCACGGCCACAACTTATCGTGGAAGATCTGGCGTTCTCTTAATAGGTTAAGGACAAGTACAACATGATGTAAAGCGATGAATGCAAATGTGGAGAAATCCAGACTTGTGATCACCAACTGCGTTACTTTTTATTTTACCGGTTATTTTTGCTATGTAAAAATTTTATGTTACCGATAGCTGATCGTTGTCTATCATATTCACTGTCAGATTGTTTTATTAATACTGTTCTTCATTTTGCCGATTTTTGTGAATTGTAATCTTAAATTAATATTTTATTTATTTTCAATTTTTTATTTTTAAATATTCACTTGATAATAGTCTAAAAACCTTTGTGATTTTTCATAAGGAAAAATTTTTTATTATTTCAACTTCTTTATTGTTGGTTATTTTAATAAAAAATCGCTACATTCCATATTCTACAAATTAATAATAACGTTAATAAACAATAAAAAAATAATAAAATCATTAAATTTTATATTAAAAGACGTAAAGCTTTTCGGCTATTAAACTGTTTTCAAGTGAACATAAATATAAATAAATAAATAAAATAATTTAAAATAAAAACCAACAAAAAATAGAAATAAAATGTAAAAAAAATACTTAACCTAGATGTACAATATTACAAATAATAGTAATGTGAAATAACAGATTTTAACAAATTTGATTGTAAACTAATCTAATGGTGAATATGACTGTTGGCTGCTTAGTGCTGATAATTTGAGTATACATTTAAAGTACGATGCTGGAATGTATTAAATTTCCGGAGTAATAACCGAAAATAAACACAAGAAAGAAGTAATTACTAAACTTTTTACAAAAATCACAAAGCTATTCGGCTATTAGCTATTATCGAGTTAACATGAAATATAAATATGGCCAATATATAAGAAATAAGGTAAAAATACTAATTTAGATATACAATTCAGAAAAATTAACAAAATGAAAAATAATATTTATAAAATAATCTGATAGTAGACGTGATAAACAATAAACAAAAGTTCTCATTTTTTTTTTATTTGTTGAGCTTTTGACATGTTTATTTATAAATTTTGTATTACTGATTGTAGATTGTGTTATTTACCACATATTCACAATTGACTATTTTTCATTTTGTTAATTTTTGTAAATTGTATATCTAAATTACTATATTTTATATTTCTTATATACTGTGTATGTTTATATCATATTTTACATTGATTTGATAATGACTTAATAGCCGAAAAACGTTGTAATTTTTATAAAACGTTTTCCGATATTAACTTAATTTGTGTTGTTTATTTTGTTAAAAGATCATTACATTCCGTACTTAACGAAATAATAACCAAAAATTTAAATTTTTACAATTTTTAAAAATGAATTTGGGAATTTTTTTCACGAGGTTTTTTCCTTGAAATAAGTATTTCATATATTAAAAAATATTTCGGAAAGATCCGATTCCTTGAATCGAAACTGTACTCGAAATATAAAATTTTAATTATATTTAACATGTAAAAAGCAAATTTCTAAGCTTATAATATTTGAACGGTTAATGCGATCCAGTTGAAATTTTTTACATACATTTATATAAGTATCGAGAAAAATACGACGGAGAAAAAAAAAATCGAAATTTATTTTATGAGGATTTTCAAAATTTTAAAATTCGTAATTTAAAATTACACGTATGTACAAAATTTCATTAAAGCCGTTTCCAAGATGTCCGAGTATATGTATATATATACACAATATCGTTTAATGAGATAATATACACACAGATATGAGGAAATTTCATGTGTTCTCCTATACCAAGCGTTTGCTAAGTAATGTAAAACCCGAAAAAATCTAATTTTTTGCCTATTTATTCGTAGAATATGATGTTTGTGATTTTTACATATTCTGCAGCTTCCTAACGATACAGAAAAAAATTCGAGAAATTTGGATTTTTTTGTTCGAAGTTGATCCGGCACAAATGGTTCAGCGAAGTCTGATACGTTTGAGCTGGAATTATTTAATATTACTTAGCAACTGTTTAATAGAACAAACGTATTTCGGTTGCAAAATGGAAATTAAAAAGATCTACATTCATATCTGTCACACGGATGATCAAAGAAAAGCGTATTTTCTTTCAAAATTTGATATTTCAAAACTTTAAAACTGTTATATTTAAGAAACGATTAATTGTAAATTTTTGAGCTTTTTCGCGGTTGAATGCGTCCCGATTTGTACTTTTACCCCAGCACGTATAACTAAGCTTTCTAGATGTGAAAAAATTTCGCACATCCTGTAAAATATTTTAAAAACTTCCAAATTATTTTATGTAGGTGTGGGGGAGGGGATTATGGCGGTCGTTAATGATTTTAAAAAGTATTTACCCCACTCGGATAGGTAGAATATTGTCAAAGGTCCCATCGTCCCACGTGGAACAGAAACTGCCTAGTTTAAGCTAAAACGAAATTTATGGTAAAAAATAAAGAACATCCCATGGTTAAATTTTGTTTAAAGTCCAATATTAATCGCATATGTTATATATATATATATATATATATATATATATATATATATATATATATATATAATAAATGCAGTTTGAAGAAAATTTCGGAACTGACATTCGCATTTGATACATGAAATGGAAAAGAAATTAACCGCAATAATAAAACAAAAAATGAAAGAAACCAAGACTGCAATTGAAAAACCCGAGAAAATTAATCGGAAAAACTGACAAGTCACATCCTAAACCGCAGGAAAAAAGAAGCCATGAACTAATAAAAAAAGGAATAATTACGTTCAGTCTTAGAGCATTAAATAACAAAAGTTACACACATTATATATATATATATATATATATATATATATATATATATATATAAGATACAAAAAGATGTAATAATTTTTAGTTCGCGCTTGAAAATGACGTAACTGTCGAAAAGCTTCGCGATTAAAAACTTTTAATGATTGTGTTTTATTTTGTTTAATTATATATATATATATATATATATATATATATATATATATATATATATATATATATATATATATATATATATATATATAGGAACGCAAGTTTTTATTTTAATTTAAAATGAAAAGACGCTTAAAAAATCTCTGCACTGTGATGTTTACATTTTTACACACTACTCTTTCCATACTAATGCGTTGTAATACGTACATATATATTTTCAAGAAGGATTTGTATTTCGCTAATTTACCGGCTTCCTATTTTTTAAAACAGACTAACAATTGTTAAAGAATGGGAAGACATGTGGTACTTTCAGCAATTAACTAACATCAGCGTGATAAACAGACCAATTCAAGGCGTGATCAAATTATAATTTTCTCATTTAAAATGTAATTTAAGTATTTATAAATAAAATAGCCTAATATGAAATAACGTAATATTTATACGATTATTATTAAGATACGTATATAAGTGATAAGAATGGTATACTTTAAGTTCGAATAATGTAATACTAATTTCGATAATGTAAAAAATTTTTTAAGTCGTGAGATAATTTTTTAAATAAATTCGGATAAGTTTTTAACATTAAACTAAAATCGACTAATTTAATTTTATTAATAAGACGCCGTGGTAGAAATTTCGCACCGACCGGATAATAATTAGCTATTTATTTACAGTATATTAGTATAATTTGCATATTTCATTATTAATATTGCGTACAAATTTATTTCAATAAAAATAACTTAAAAAATATTTTATTATACTTATTTTCGTCGTCAGCGAGTGATTTTTTTTATTTTCTTACATAAACACTTAATAGCTTTCTTCGTTTCTCATTAAAATAGGATAAACGGTTTCAATTAACGAATTTAAAAATTTCAGACGAATAACCGTTGTATTATTATTATTATTATCATCCATTTACACGCCATATACTGCCGCCGGCCATTGACACGGCTATCAACAGGAATTAAAGTAAGTCGTTTCCATGAAAGAATGATATCTCTAATCTAATTGTACTTGGTAATAAGAACTACTTTAGTGATGACGGTGAATCGAATTGAATGCGTTCAGCCCGGTATTTGCGGCAGTGAAATAAATGTTTTAGCGGCAATTTTTTATTGTTGCGCGAATAGATTGGTGATTTATGTATCAAATGGCTATACGTGAAATACTTGTATCTTAGTAATATACGACTGTTTCTAGTTTATCCGTCAACTATAGGGTATGTCATCTTAAACTGATATCCGGTTCGGGCAGTTGCACTTTTTTGACTGAGAATAAGACGTATATAAGTCGTTGTGTTTACTAGGTCATTTCCCACAATGTCATGGTTGATGATCTGATAAGTAATGGACTTTGTGTATGAAATTTAAATTATCTGTTTGGTAACTAAATGTTAGTTTTTGTACTGATGCTTGTGATTGCTGTACAAGGATCAGTAAGAATAACAGGACGGTTTTGAGCTAATGTTACGACGTAAAGTGAGAAGATAGTTCGAATTTTATCTGCGTCAGTCAGTACACCCGATTCCAAAATTAGACTTTGAATCATCAGTGAAAAGCACTGAATGGCCATTATATTCATTCAGTGTACTAGAAAGGTTATTTCAAAGTGGTTTTTAACTAATTTGAGGAGATATCTTTATATTGGCCATTATTTTTCGAAGCTAAGCTAAGCTGGATTCTATCGTATTTTTAATTTGTATAAAAGCTGAATTCAGAATTGAATCGTTTAAATTATCCGAAAATATTTTGGCGAATTGTATTAATTAGCAACAACGTTGATACCTTGCGGGACATGACAACTACAACGGTTCCGAAAAAGCAGGATTACCGATAAACATCAATAAAACTTAGGTCATGATAAAAATACCTCTGAAATTACAAATAAAAATAGATGAGCACATACTGGATCGATGAAAATATGTATTTAAGTCACAAGTAATTACCACAAAGAAGAAAGCGATGCTTCAGGAAGTAAAAAAACGAACGTATCTTTCGTAGATAGCTTTTGGAAAGTTGAGCAACGTGTTCAAAAATAAAGATGTACTCAACGGAATAACAACAAAAAAAATGTACGAACAGTGCGTCCTTCCGGTGGCTTACATATTGAGCGGAAACATGGAGCCTCGTGAAATATATAGTTAAGAAACTTGCCGTAACTCGGAGAGCCCACGAAAGAGTAGTATCAAGAATTAAGATGCCAGACAGGAAAGCTAATAACAGTCTGAAGTAACGTGTAACGTAGCTGAAGTGGAAATGAGCAGGTCGTGTGGCAAGAAAAAGTGATGATAGTTGGACGAAACGAATAACGAAATGGCTGCCAAAGAAACGATAAATGTAACAAAAGGAAGAAAGTTTACATTCAGCAGTGATATAAGTGTATCGTGATCGTGTGATTTTGACGAATAAATTAAGCGGTCGATTTTAAATTATATTCTCCCGGTTAAGTTTAATTTATTAATAGGTAGATGAAATTAAATAAAAATAATTTACTAAATCGAATTGTATAAACGATCGATATGTTTTAACGGTACGCGACGATACTTCTTACGGAATTTTCGCCTTATCTTAATTATCATCGACTTAAATGAACTTAAACGACAGACAAGGAAGGACAAAAAGTAGAAAGAGAGAACAGGACGTAATAATACGCGTTGCGCATCGTCTTATTTCAAACGGCAGTCGATAAGTTGGCCAAGATGGTTTCAATTTAAGGTACCTCTGTTCATCCGTTACGTTTAATAAATATTTATCTTCGAATTTATTTTAGAAATAATAAATCGTTTACAAATTATACAGTAAGATTTTTTTAGTCGCCTGTACACACACACACACACACACCAACAAAATAATATTTTAACGTATAACTATTTTCGCGGAAATAAAAGTTGTTCCATTATCGAAAGGTAAAATATTTTATACGAGATATTAAACACAGTACCGGCACGATCGAGATTTGTTCGGTATTTATTTTTCTAGGCGTGCAAATTGCAACCCAGATCATCGTTTTTTTTTTTTGTTTTTTTTTTTAATCGGCTTTAACACATCTATGAGGTTATCAAGCCGAAAGTATAAAGTTATTTATATGGTATTATATAGATTACATTGTTTGAGGAATAGGAAGAGATCGTTTAAACGAGGGCTTTACACAGTAGTTGGGATAGATTAGCGGGTAAATTAAACTTTTTGACGGAATTCGGATAAATGGTTGCAGCTTGTTAGGATATGCCGAAGAGGAATTGGGGAGTGTTACAGAAAGTCAGGAAGGGGTTGGTACGTTATTGAATAGGTGTGAGTGGGTTACACGTGTATGACCAAGTCTTAATCTAGTTAAAACTATTTCTTCTTTTCGAGATTTTCGATCGGATGACCATTCTTCTATCTTTCCTTTTATATTTCTGAGGTGGTTTGTGGATGAGGTCGACACCCATTCGGAATTCCACAGTGTTGTAATTTTCTTCTTAGAACTAGTTCTTAGATCATCTACTGTTAATATGATTTCGGTAGCGAGATTGAGCTTTTTGCTAACTTATCAGCAATTTCGTTGCCTTTTATTCCTTTATGGCTCCGGATTCATATGAACTGGATATATATTCCGGCGGATTGTAATTGTGATAAGGTTTGATGGATTCTTTGTACAATTGGGTTGCTGTTGAATATGCTTCGAAAGTGCATTAATCGAGTCTGTTAATATGATGAATTGAATGTGTTCTTCGAATAGCCTTCTTTAATGACATTCCGTTCTGAACTATACCTTAGCTCTCATCATGTAACTGCCCTCCATATAATATATTGTCCCTTCTTCATCTTGAGAATTAACATCTGTTTTCGGACATAGCCTTGTTTTTAGAGAGAGTTCATACTTAGAGAAATACGATATAGTTTGTACGTACATATCATCACTTTGGATGGGCTGTAAAGGCATCCCCATTTTTAAAAAAAAAATTAAATAAACTCGAAAGTTTTCGAAATCCCGTGTTACGTTTAGTAAATTATTTTTTAAAGCTCTACAGTATTTCCGAGTACGTCTATTCGATTATTTAATTCGTTTTATCGGCAGATTCGTCGAAATCGAATGAAAGTCGTTATGGAGAGTCGTAAATGTAAGATGGGCGTCTATATAGCGATAAATTTCATCTTGTTCCTATTGGTAACTGTTCGAGAAAACGATACGGTCCTTATTTACGGCTCCGATTATAAAGTGAAGGAAGGATTTAGAGAAGGTATACAACCGCATCCGTCACCGTTTGAAATATGCGTCGGTAAAAAAAGAATAAAACAAGGAGACAATATGACGCTGACGATAAGAGGTAAGAAAAACGATGTAGCCTTCAAAGGATTCTTCATTTACGCGATTAATTCCACAAATTTGACGGTAGGAAATTTTCATCCGTCTCCCGATGTACAATTAATAGATAGCGCTTACAGGAAAAAAGTAAGTTCGCGTAAATATACGTTAAATATAATTTATATACGACCGAAATTATTAAATTATACTTTTAGTTTAATAATTAAATAAATAAAATAAAAATACTTTTATACCGTTCCGCAATATATATATATATATATATATATATACAGTCGAATCCGCTTATAAGGGACTCCGGATAAGAGGGACATCCGTTTATTAGGGACAATCAGCAAAACCCCGAATCAAACGTATGAAATGAAGGTTGTTTTAGTTCGCTTTAGAGGGACAACGCCTCGGTTATAAGGGACAAATAGACTTTCAAGGCAATAAATAGTGAGAGGGGCGATAAGCCAGCCGATATAAAATGACACTTCCGGTCGTAAAACGAAAATATTCACATAAACAAAAATTGAATAAAAATGTTTTAGTCATTTTTACAATTCGTTTTTGTTTAAGTGAACATTTTTGTTTTTTCTTCATTTTGTTTGAGATGTCCTTGTGTTGACATTCTTTCATTGACGCTATACGGTTTTTTGCTCTGTACGTTTATTAATTATGCACTCTCCGATAGCTTATTATGTTCTTAGTTTAGTTCTGCAAAAACTGTAGTGCGTCTGAGGTTTTTTTTTTTTTTTTTTTTTTTTTTAAATATATTTTTAATTACAACTGGCCAGGCAGCCATCCAGCAATTGGACTGAAACGCGAAGTAACATGTTAGGGGTTAGCATCCAATGATGGACCCCACTGAGAAATTAAACGGTCGTCTACGTTTTAACCTGCGAACATCTAGACTAGTGTCAAGTAGACTGATCGCCAGTACGTTTGTGTGTGTCTCCAAACGACTTACATATCGATCAACAGCACGTTTAACCTCATCTTTTACATATGGGATGTTTAAGTCTCGATGCAATGTATGGTTCGATACGTACCAAGGTGGGGAAACAATGAGTCTTATGGCCTTATTCTGAAATCGCTGAATTCTATTTACATGTACATCTTTTGCGCAACCCCACAACATTAAACCATATGTCCAAATAGGTTTTAAGACTATTTTATAGACCAGAAGTTTATTTTCAAGTGATAAACTTGAGTACCTGCTAAGAAGCCAATTTAATCCATGCAGTTTTAAATCTAACTGTTTTCTTTTTTGATTAACATGCTTGTGCCATGTCAGTTTACTATCTAAATACATGCCTAAATATTTGACATCTTTTTCTTGGCTAATAATTACCCCATTTATTTTTAATGGTTGGTACATAAAATTTCGCAATGTGAAATCAACCTGTGTGCACTTGCTTTCGTTTACCCTGATACGCCAACGTCTCAGCCAGTTTTCAACATTTAACAGGGTTTTTTGAAGCTTATTAGTAGTTTCACTATTGTCTTTACCAACAGCTAACAACGCTGTGTCGTCAGCAAACGTAGCTGTTATCACGTTATTATCAACTGGAAAATCAGCAGAATAAATTAAGTAAAGCACCGGACCCAAGACACTTCCTTGAGGCACGCCAGCAGATACAGGATAGATATCAGACAATCGATTTTGTATTTTAACCTGGCATGTGCGATCTTCAAGGTAGGATTTTAGAAGGAAATAGAAAGGATGCGGTAATATTTTTTTCAATTTATACAGCAGACCATGATGCCATACCTTGTCAAAGGCTTGCTTGACATCCAAGAACACACCCGTGCATACTTGTTTAGTTTCAAGGCTCTCTTGAATAGTATGCACAATTCGGTGTACTTGTTCAATGGTCGCATGTCTTTTTCTGAAACCAAATTGGTGCTGAGGAACAACATGTCCCAATTCTAAAATTTGGTTCAACCGCTTCAATATTACTTTTTCAAGGAGTTTTGAAAGGATAGGAAGTAAGGAAATGGGTCTATAGGATTTCTTACGAAAATTTTCTTTTCTTTTTTTAGTTCTGGTGAATTTTTTGTATGAATAAAATGACGGGTAAATGTTTATCATTAAAGGAAAAAATTTCTATTTCAGACAAAATCGAAATTCAACCTCCCAATATTATGCCTATTCGGGAGTTAGCAAAAATCATGGGGGTCTCCAAAAACACCGTCAACCGTTTAAAAACAAATGAACAGAACTTACGTAAAAAATGGAATAGTATTGAAAAGGGCAGTCATGTTCTTTTACCTTATGTATGCCTCCTGAATTTTTCTCTTAATTTCCATATAAATATTAACGCTTAATAGGGACAAATGACTTCCGCCCGATGTGTCCTTTATAAGCGGATTCGACTGTATATATATATATATATATATATATCTATCTATCTATCTATATATATATATATATATATATATATATATATATATATAGATAGATAGATAGATAGATAGACGATTATTGTAGAAGACGGATAGTTTTGTTGTTTTTGAATAACTCAAAAAATACTCGATCAAAATTTTCGAATAAAAATTTTATTTAAAATTAGTAAAACGAGCGATTAACTTACAATCATTTGTGGAACGCACTATCGTTCAGATGACCGTCATTTTGCAACAATACATACATAATTTTCGAAGACTTTTAGGTCTCTGAATTTTCAAATTTCTTCGGAAATACGAGTTTTTAGGTCTGATTTCGTGGACGTGTTTCGTAAACGAAGCTCTTAAGATATCCCCACCAAAAAAATCGCGTAACTGTGAATTCATTTCGAAACCCTTTCTGCACTGTCGTAATCGATTCACGTCGAAAATGTTTCACGCAAAAGGCGCGTTCCTTCTAGTTATAGGATGTCATGATAACTGAAGCTGGACAAAAACAAATCTTTCGCGCGTACACTAAACCTGGAGCACGCGATTTGCGTTGTATCAATGTTTCCAACTGCGGTATTAAAAAAAAAACATCCATCTTCTGTGGGTCACCCTATATATATATATATATATATATATATATATATATATATATATATATATATATATGTATATATAAAAGTAAATAATCAAAACAGCATACTAGTTTTTGTCCTGATGATGCTGTAACCAGCGAAACTAGTAAACTTTCTATTTTGCGATACAGTATAAAAGTATTTTTATTTTATTTTTAAAAATATTTATCACCGAGGAAGCACTACAGAAATATTTTATGATAAATTACTCCCGTCTATATTTAACTACTGTATCAATAAACGTTAAACTAAAAAAAATAGAAGAATGCACTTCGGAAAAATTGTAAAAGTTTGTTGCGAATAAGAAATCCTAATAAATCGTCACTATCTCTTTAACTGTTATTTTCCGTTCAACACATCCTATTAGACTATCGCGAATATAAAGAATCTCATATCTAAGAATTAAATATTGTCTTTTTCGGGCAGTGTCAGTTATGAAATTAGTTTTAAAAAATACAGTTATAATACGACGTTTTTAATACTTTATTAATAGTTTACTTAATAGAAATCCCAGCGTTACTAATAATAATGTTAATAATTAATTAATAATAGCGATGTGTATAAACTCATTTATAAAGATTCTATTCATATTGTTAGATGCGGAAAGACTGCTTAGAACATCACGTCCAGATTACATATCCATGTCAGGGCTAGCGATGACACTTCGTGAATATCGTTGAAAGTACGTTAAAAGCTCGGACTTGCACATCCACGAACAATGTGCTCAATTGCCGAGGATATCCGCAATCGCAGGCAGCGTCATTTTTAATTTTCCATCGCATTAGCAATTCGTTAGATCACCCATTCTTAGCCCAAATGCGATTTAGTGTTGTACGAATTCTCTTCGGGTTAGGTTAAAACCGTTCACCTTATGATCAAGGTACGTGACCAGTTACCGTTTTTCCGGATTTGATAGAGTCCATTTTTCTTGCCACTCCTTGCCATTAAAGGACTTTAGCCTGGTTACTTCAAACGTATGTTTATTTACAGGAAATCGCTGATCGGATTTGTACTTCTGCTATTCTCTGATGGTTGCTATTTTCCTGCGTATATTGGGTGACTTAATGTTACTGAGTACAGGTAATCATGCAATAGGCGTAGATTTAAGTATCCCTGTGATCAGCTTCATTGTGGTATTCATATGTACATCTAGTGTTGCGGTATAGTGACTGTCAAGCCAAACAGGTGTTCCATATTCTGCACCAAAGTATACGAGGGCTTAGAAAAGTAAATGAACTGATGTTTCTAATTTTTTCTGATTATCTTTATACGTAACGAACGCTACTCTATGATTTTCAAAATTTATTCGTTTCGACTTCCTTCGAAATTTAGAAAATGAAGATTTTTCAAATTCCTTCCGTGTAGTTAAGACGGATTTTATCTCATAAGGTAGATTTTTTGTGTACTTATTAATTTTATTGTTTACCGTCCCGATGATGTTACAGTCAGCGAAACTAGCCGACTGTGTTTATAACTAAGGTTCCGTATAAAGCGCGTTTTAATTTTGTTTAATCATATCGGCAAGACGTTTCTCCTCTTATCTTTTTTGAAACAAATGGCGAATGAGGATGAACCAGATATAGAGAAATTATTCATCTCCTATAGCAATTATAAAACTATAATTTTTATGCCTCTGGGATTTTGTAGTAATTCACGACACGCAAAATGAAGAACAAAAAAAAGTAAAAAAAAAATTCATAAAAATAAACACAAAATTAAATTATTTTAAGCGCAACTTACTATCAAGCATATAAACGCTAATGATTTAACTAAGTTTAAGTAAGAAACGAAATTAACTAATTGAATAATAAATACTTATACTCTGTCAGTAGATAAACAGATAGCCTTTAGAAATAAAAATCACGTTTGTATCGTATATTAATTACAGAACGAAGTAAGTAAATCATCCATATGAAAAAGGATTATTAATTATGCAGGATTTATAAAATATATAGGGAAACACAAATTCTGAAAAACATTTTAAAAATATGATTTAAATCATTTTAAAAATATGATATAAATGTAGCAATAAGTAACGATAGAACTGTATTTAAATCTCTATATAAGTTAAAATGTTCAAAGTGTGAAAAGTTTTATACATGTAAAAGAGATAGGTGTTGTAATATTTAAAGTAATATAATAATTGTTAATCATTAATTTCTAATTACTGTCTTGTTGGCGTAAGAAGGACTTAACATATATATATATATATATATAAAGTTTTAAAGCGTGTTTTGTTTTGTGGTTAAGTAAAATATATAAAGTATTGTAAATGACTAAATGTATATAATACTATTGTCATTCATTGTTACTTCAAGAAGAAAAGAAATGTAGGAAATACATACCGGGTTAAATTAGCAAAATGAAAATGGCGATAAATCACCGTACATAAATACTAAATGAAATAAAAACATATTTTAGGAAATATCTTAGATAACTATAGGGTGTGTCGAGGATAAAATTAGAAATAGAAAAATATTTGAAAAATTAAAAATAATTAATTCTGGTTGGTTGAGTTTGTTGATCACACTGACTGACCGTCTATAAGCACTTACGCAGTTATAATTTAGTTAGTACATTTAGTTTTATTTTTGACACGTGAAGAATGAGTCCTTGAACAAAATATTAACTTTTTTATTGCAGTGTAACTTTTAAATACGTAATATAAGCTTACTAAAATTGTAGAATAACGTAAAATTACAGAAAATATTATTTTAACCAATTTTTCTGATATTCTAAATTTCACTATACTTCATTATGTTTTCCCAAGAAACTCAGGAAAATAGTAGTTACTCAGTGTTGTTGAGACATATTTATCCTGTATTCATAAAATTATTAAGATACACTTAAAATTTGTTATCTAATTATATATATTATTTAGAAATAAATTATTAGTCATTAAAGGTTATCTAATTAAATATTTCAAACGTAATATAAAAAAGTACTTTTTAAATATTTAATCTTGCTCGTTAGTTCATTAATGTCTGCAGCTAAACTTGAACACCAGCACAAAAATTTTACGTTATGCCTCCATCGTTTCCTTTAAAGCCGGGGACGAGTTGGATGAATTTGAAGATTGAAGTACGTTATTTTCATATTTTAATTATTTGAACAAAAATTACATAATTTAATAGTACCGATCAATAGTGAAAATTTCCTCCACAATGTTTGCGTCTCTCTGTATCCTACGAGGTGTTTTTGAAAATTGTCATTTTTTCGAACAATTTAAGGATTTATAGAAAACTAATTTCACTGCTGGTCATTATTATTGAAATGTGATTTTTGTTCAAAATTTCGTTAATTTTAGTTTCAGGTACTCATTCTTCACATCTTCCCACTACGTTTGTTAATATACTTTGACAATGATGGCGTCGAAAAGTTTTACGCATAAATATGTAATTTTTAGTGATTCAATTTTGTGTTTGTACACTTTCTTTACATGAAAACAAAATCACTACGCACAATAACTGACTAAAAATTGTCGCAAATTAATTGCGATTTAAAACGTACACATTTCGTACAAAAATTGAACTTACGTATTAAATTTTAAAAATACGAACACATGTTAATCATTTGAAATGGTGCGGAACGTAATGATTTTTAAAAGATTAACAATAAAAAGTAATTAAAATTGCTAAATTTTATTCAAGCTTCAGGTCTTTTAATGGAATTTAATGATTTTAACTACTTTTTTATTGTTTACATATTAAGTCAACTGGCTATACGATATAATTTGATTTTATAGGGAGCTGTAAGAAAAAGTAATTTTACGCCCAGAGAAAGACTGGAAGTAACGTGGATAGCGCCTACTGATTTCGTAGGACCCGTTCGTTTTCTGTAAGTACTTTAAGAATGATTTTGTTGAAGAATGTAGAATGCAGTGATTTTTATTAAAATAAACTACAAAAGAGAAGTTAAAATCACTAAAGGTTTTTCCTTTATGAAAAATCACTAAAGGTTTTTCCTTTATGAAAAATCACAAAACTTTTCGGCTGTTAGTCTTTTATCGAGCGAATATTTCAAGAGATAAAAAAATATAAAATGAAAAAATTATTAATTTAAGATTACAATTCACCAAAAATGAGCAAAATGAAAAACTGTATTAATAGGATTCACTATCAGATTGTTTTAGTAATACTGTTTTTCATTTATATTTTTTACCTTTCTAAATATTCACTTGATAATGGCCTAACAGCCGAAAAGCTTCGAGATTTTTCATAAAGAGAATAACTTTTAGCGATTTTAACTTCTTTTTTGTTGTTTATTTTAGGATAATTTTTATTAAGTAAATCTAATATTAACGAAATGGAGAATTAAAAAAAATTACTCGATTTTACGACAAGTATATAATTATAATTTTGCGAGTCGTTTTAGGAAATTTTAGATTTACGTAAATGTTTTTAAGTATTTTCATTTACAATTACGACCAAAACGATTTATCAGAAAATGAAAATATCCGTAAAAGTTACTACGTACATATAAACGTATCTAAATATATAAAAAAAAAAACATAATTATTAATAACGATTAAATATCGTATAGACGAATACGAAAAATTTTTTGTGGAATTTTTCATGCAAAATAACAGTTAATTAGTAAGTTTCCTTATTTTTTCAGTTTGTGTATATTTAAATTATTTTTTATTTTTAAAAATTATGATTAAGTTTATCGATTATCGAATTCGCAATTTTTGATACTATAAAAAAACACGAATTATTAAATTAGTTTCCGTATAACTATTTTATAAAATAACTATTTTTCTTCTTTCCTTCTTCTTAATATAACAAGTGCAACTGGTTAAATAACGGAGAAGTTCTACACGGAGTATATGTAAAAATAAATCCGTTAACCGCTGAAAAACTTTTAAAATTATAAAGTCATAACTGCGCGTAATTTTAGAAATGAATCGTTAAAAACTTAAAATCTGTACGACAAACTTTTGAATTTGAGCAGAAGGCGAGTAAATCGAAATCAAAAGATAAACCTGGATCATCGGGGAAAGGATAATGGGCCGTTACCTAGTAGACGGTGTTAAAATACACGTACGAGACGTAGAACACGAGCGCCGAATATGAAGTTCGTCGTTGAAATCCCGAGCTATCGAAAACTGTTAAAGATATCACGGGTCGATTATATCAGAAATGAGACGGTACTCGTAACAATAGTCGAAGAACGAGTTATAGTTGAAAACGTTCAGAAAACTAAAATCCGTAGCATCCGGTTAAAGACGAGAAACATTCAGAATATTCGCGCTATGGCAAAAAAAAAACAACAAAACGATTAATAAATGTAATATCCGCGTACAAGACATACTGTGCAACAAATGTTATCGCTAATGTGCTGCCCGTTGAATTGCAATTGGTGAAAGCAAATGAGATAAAAAAAAAGCTATTATTAACAAGAAATCCCGATAGAAAGGGACTAAAAGAAGGGATTCATAAAATATATAGCCAAATGGCAGGAGCTATAATGACCAAGCAGGATGCCGAACACATAAAATAATTCCTAGGATAGAATAACGTTTATCTAACAAAAACATCTAGTACCGGATTATTTTGTAAATGACGGACCACGAAAATTTCCAAACGTATTTGAAAAGATTCAAAATAGCAGCAGTTATTATTGTAGAATGTTTGAAGATGGAACAGATTCACCTGACCATAAATTTTTAAACAAATACGAAATACAAGATAGACAAGGATTATAGGATATGGTTCAAAGACAAGAGCATTAAACGAAAAGCGCTAAATTTCGTGAATACAATACTAAAATAGAAGGCACTGCTCCTATCTGGAGATGAATATAATTACAGATTATAGCAAGAAGTGAAGAAGAGTGCAGAAGAACTGGTGAAATGCTCTCTTCTTGATTTTCCGTTCTTTTAAATTTTCCTATAATAAGGTTATATTAAGAAAAAAATGTATCAGCCAAATCAGCGTGTAAATATCTAGAAGAGATTATAATATAAGTCAAAGAACGAAAAATACATAGATTTACGCGTAGTATAGAAAAACAGAAACCTTAATATGCGATAGAGTACACAATTACACGACGTTTCCCTTTAGCAAACTATCTGAACCAGTGGCGTAGCCAGACTTGGTTGAAGAGGGGGGTTCAAACAAAACTAAATTATAACAGTAAACCCGAGTTAAATTGAACTTTCAAGTAAATAAACAAAACTCAAGTAGGTTAATTCCCAAAGCAATCCAACTCATCAGAGTTATTTTTATACTTATTAGACGTCGAATATGTAATTCTATTAGAAACAATAGACGGCAGAAATATTTAACGTCACTGTGGAACACACTAATAGTATGTTATTGAGGACAGAGGGAGATGGTTACAAAGTATAATTAATTTCGCGAAAAAATAAACGATAAATAATGATTTCATGTAATCTAAATTTAAAATTTAAAATCGATTCTACGCGTTTTTCTACAAAATTCTTCTAGTACCTCCTATATTACAAAACTATTTATTTACTTCAAAAACAAAGAAATTTAAATAAAATAAATGAAAATAAAATAAGTTTAACAAATGCGAAATTGCATTTAACAACGAGTATATATTTACTTATTATCAGATTGATTCCAATGGGGGGGGGGTTCAGACCCACAAAACCATCCCCTGGCTACGGCACTGATCTGAACAAACGTTGTTCTCAATTGAATATTTAAAAAGATTAAATAACGTCGTTCGGTGAACTTTGAATAAAATATACGTTGAGTATTTAAATAAATAAAGAAAGAAAGAAAGAATACCTTTTAGTTCTATAAATTAATGTTAGATGGCGCTATTAATACGAACGGTAATACTAATAATCCTAGGGGTATTTTTTTTTTTTGTTAATTATTGCGATATATATATATATAAATATATATATATATAAATATATACATATAAATATATATATATAAATATATATATAAATATATATAAATATATATATATATAAATATATATATATATATATATATATATATATATATATATGTATATATATATATATATATATATATAATACGTATTACGCGCAAATTAAATGTTACTTGTTTGACAGCAGATATATATTTGGAAAAAAACTTTCAATAAACGCAGTTTTAGTACGTGAATAGAACTGTGTAAAGGTATTAACGAAAATACTTTTTTATTCGGAAGGCAGAAGAAGAAGAAATTTATTCATATAAATAAAAGATAAAAACTGTTTGTGACAATACAAATTATTGGTACCGGCTCGTAGGCCTTATGTAAAATTCTTATAAATACAATAATAAAAGATACATTTTCATTTATGTATATATTAAATATTAATTTATGCTGGGAAAAACAAAGAAAAAACCCAACTACATTATTCGGAAGGCAGTCATTGATTGAATACAAAACAAGACAATATTGTCGCTAAAATAAAAACCATACATAGTAAAATACAGAATAACAAATCAACAATTACATCGATGTGGATAATGGGAATGAAATAGTAGATAAAAATCGGAAGACGGGTGTATGCCACTATTATATAACATCGTTGAAATGCCCACCGCGCCATTTTAAGGTGGCACAGATCCGAGTCGTACAATTTTAAATGTCTCTGCCGCGTAGAGCTGAATTTGAGCGATAGCATTAGTAATGTTGAATTTAAGGGGGGGGGTCGATCGATTGCAGTTTACTAGCATAGACCTGCGATTCCAGGAAACTCCATAAGAAAAAATCTGACCGTGAGTCAAATCGTACGATTTTGATGGCCAATTCACATTACCTCTGCTAGGAAATAGAGAGCCATACATGGAATCGTTCATGCAGCATATCCATGTGGCGCTATTAAATTTGACACAGCGATTTGGAATTTGTAACAGAATAATAGATTACAGATTAGACATACGCCACCGAAACTACCAACATCGATCCACACCTACTGCAAGTGCAAAGCCACATAATATATATAATTACTATTGCGCCGATATCATAATTTTCTTCTACGAATTTTACGATAAATATACTTAAACGTTTGTATTATTTCAGTATGTCGATAATGAAAACAGTTTCCGAAATATGGATAGCGGAATTATCGGAAGAAGTTACAGTCGTATGATCGAAACAAATTGTTCAAAATAAAATATATCTTCTAACCTTTTTTATGTCTAATATATACCTTTAGATACACGATTTTTTTTTTAACTCGAATACTTCACACAGACCATGCTCAATGTTGCCAATTCAAATTGAATTTACTATAATCAAAATGCCCATTTCATACTTTCGGATGCACCGTATAATTATATTTTTTCGCGTATTAAGTCGATTTAAAAAAAAAAATCAAAAATATTTTAATTGGAACACTTTTTATCATCTAGAGCCCCAGAACAAATTTTATCGTTGTGGCGTCTACGTGTAGGTATGAAAGGGTTAAAACCTCTCCATTATGAATACGGTGAATTAGAATAAATTCTAACGGTCACATTCTGGAATACGTAGAAGATGGCTAAAAGTTTTTGAACTTTTTTATAATAGCGTTCAAAAAAAATATCAGTAAATAAATTATAACTCGATTTTAATTTACAATCCGCTAAACGCGTTTTACGTTAAAATACGAATTATTGCAAAGTCACATCCATATTAAAACTTTCAACTTTTGACGTACAAAGGGGAAAATCGATTGGTTAAAACTTAAGATTAGTTCAGTAAATTTTGTACCGGATTAATAAAATAGTTAAGTCATCGTAATGACGGAAATCGATTTTCGATAGTTCTAAATAGCGGATATTCTAGTTTTAAGTTAAAAATATTTTTTATATTTAAGAATTTTCTCCTTACGAATTTTATTCGAGAATTACGATAAATCGATATTCTAAGAACCTGGTAAATGACGTGTAAAAAAATTACAGTAAAGTTTGGAAGGATCAATTAAGCTAATTATTTCCATGGTTTTGTTAAAATAGTACAAAACGAAATAATTATATTTAAAAAACAACATATACATACATACATATATATATGTATATATATATATATATATATGTAATATACAAAATTAACATATTTTCGATTTTTTTTTTTAAATTAATTTTATTTTAAAAAATAATAACTACATATTTTCGATTAGTACAAAAATGAGATAAGTGTACGAATTTTATTGAAAAACAACATACGTCTACATAACATAGTATAAGGAGAAAGGATAATTTTTTTTTTTAATTTAAGCAAAATAAATCACAGAACGAAATTAAGTTTCCGGGAATTTTTTTTTAATACGTCATCGATAACTATATTTGTTATTTAGATTAAGACACTTTACGATACAAAATGAATTTCGGAATTTTTTCTTTAGAATTTCTTTATGGATATAAGCACCATCTCTTTTGAATAACTCCGTGGAAGAGTGAAAAAATTACATTTGTTCTTTTACCAGTCCGATTCGGACGTAGTATGTACAAATTGTACAATGTTCTTCTCACGAAAGAACAATATAACGGTGTAGCGTTTTCGAAATCGCGATTTGAAAATTTGAAATATATAACAGAATTTCAAAAAAGGTTAATAGTCACTTCTCGCTAAAAAATCGCCAAAAAGAAATCGCTATAATCGACCGAAATAAAAATTTGCCGCCTAAATTTTTTTTCAAATTTTCTTATATTATTTTATCGTAGCTTTTGTATGATGCACTTTATTTTTATTATATTATACATACCGAGCTTAATTTCGTGTACAAAACGTGTTGTATTTTATGATCATAATTTAAATAAATGAGATTTTCTCTTTTCTTAAAAAAATAAATAATAAAAATATTTATTATGAGTTAGCGAACTCTTAAATATATTTTACGTACGAACGAATTGATGCATCATCGACAAACAGTATGTTTCTAGTAACTAGTAAAAAAATTCGTCTAAAATTCAAACAGAAGTAAAGTTTATTATCTAAATAGTTTACAATTGTGCTACTGTATAGATTATTGTAAACAATAAAGAAAAATTACACTACAAAGTCATACACGTGATATAAAATCCGCGTTTTCGTACAGCTTCTAGTATTGATGAAAGTTATTCCCTCATTTAGAGTATCTACAATTTTCTGAATGATAGTAATCTAAATAAAATATAATCGTTAGTTATAGAATAAGATAACTATTTTTATTTAGTGTAAACAATTAAATCGATTCGAGATGGTCGCACTTTTTTTTCAATAGAGAATTGAACTTTATATTATCTGAACGTTTTAATCATTTTTCTAAGGATAATCACCGATTTAGCATTGAGAACAAAGATTTCTTACTAGTCACATAATTATATGAATTTATGAATTCATTATTAATATATATTGTATTTATTAATTATTCATTAATATTATATTTTTATTATTATTTTTTTTTGTCGTAGCGTATTTGTTTTTTTTTTCACATACTGTTGTTTTTTAATATATATATATAAATTAGCGTGTCTTCGGAGAGAATACCTTTACTAACCGAAAAGCTTTGCGCAGTGGCAGTATCGTAATCTGTGAAGTTCATCCGAGGTGAACTTTTTATACTAACTGAAATATATTTAATCCAATGTAAATGACGATCACTTTTTAATTAGTAATTATTAATACGTGCTTTCTTAATTAATTGTTAATAATAAACCGATTATATGATTTATTTTTTAATGTGTATTTTACTATTTACTAATAAAGTTACGACGTAAATAAGTAGTATCGTTATTAATAATATTTATTTTAATAATGTAAATATGTACTCGTTTCATTATTATGTTATATGGTAATGGTGACTAAGAACTATCATCACCGTTCCTTTATAATGTAACCAATTTTAAGTAATTTCTGCGTTATTCTATAAGTTTACAATTCAATCTACACACATTAATATTCGTTAGTTAATAATTTATTATTAAGCACACGTATTATTCAATGTACACCGAAAAGATTAATAAACTTGCCCCACTGGTTTTAAAAAAAATAAATATTATAAAAATGATTAATAAGTATTATATTAATTATTAATGTGTAATATATTAATTAATTAGTTATATGTATCATCTAAATTTTAAATAAATTTATTTAATATAGTATAAAATTAATATAGTCGTTAATTATAATTAATTATTATTAATTGTAATTAAGGTATATTTTACATATGTTTATATTTAACGTAGATTCAACATTTATTTTGTATTTTTCTTTTTAAACGTAAACTTAATTCTATATTTTATTTTTCTAAAATCAGTTAGCAGTTTGATTCCAATCTATCATTATGATACGTTATGTTTATATATGTGTTCATTGTTTTTAATTTACAACTTCTTCTCGGATTTTAGTCGCAATTTTCTAAGATGTTCAGTTCAAATGCTGCGAAGCTGCATACTTTCACACGGTGCAAATCCTCAAAAGAAGTAACAAAATGGAGCAAATTTCTTAAGTTGATTAAATTTTAATATACTATTTTCGCAACTTTTAAAATTTTCTTCTTATATAGGGAGAAAACGAAAAACCCACATACACCACTTAAAACCGTTAGTATCGTAGTGCTAAACGTATACATTTTATATCAATATAGATATATCCCTCTTTTTCAGGATACATGATTTAACAATAAACTTTATACATTTCCTAATTATCAAAAAATCTTAACCTACGGCTCCAAATCTAATACAAATTCTCTAGTTCAGTTGGTGCCGCCTTTGTCATTAACAATGTAACGACCCAACTTCCTTCGGACGCTTCCGTTTTCACAGCCGAGTTAATTATTTGCTAACAAGAAGTGTTAATTTCTAATAAGGTACTTCGTTTTTGTTTTTGTTTTTTTATTTTTGTTTGCACGGGAGTTTAGTCTGATCTTACACGATAGCATTTAAAAAAAATAATTATAAATAAATTCAGCACCAATCTCAAAATTCTTTGGAACTTTTCTTCACTTCACAAATTTGCCCCATTAAAATTTACAGTCCCAATAATGTTCTTTATTAAAATTATAATAATTTACGATAACTAATATGCAATATTAAAAAATATAATTTCCGATATTTACTCCGTCTGTTAAAGAAAACTGTTTCGATAAATGTAAACGCTCTACATGGAATAAATGACAGATTAGCATGTTGGTAAATTTTCAAGCTAGAAACAATTTAATGGGTCGTATTTATTAGAATTTTAAAATTAATAATTTGAAGAACTAATTATTCTGAAAGTTTTAAAAACTCTCGGTTAATTCGAAAACGATCAGCGAAATCGTATTTTTTTTCCGATATATAAAAGGATGAAGGAGCTCTGTTAAAAAAAAAAAAAAAAATTAAAGCGAAAATTCAAAAATTCATAGCAAGAATCAGGAGCAGGTAAGAAGCTAAGAATAAGAATACAATAAAACTAAAATTATTGAGCAAAGAAAATACATGGCAAAGTTCCCCAGTATAAATATATATATATATATATATAGAGAGAGAGAGAGAGAGAGAGAGGAAAGATCGAACAGTTAAACGAATACAAATACTTTGGGTAGTTTAATCACAGAAAATAGGAAAGACAATGAAGAAATAAGAAGAAGAATTGTAGAAGTATATTTTGATAATCTAGAACGGATACTTAACTGTCCGTACAATTAAAAATGAGAATTCTTCAATGCTTCGTATGGTCCACAGTGCGATAAGCTTTGGAAACATGGATAATTTCGGAGACCGACAAAAAGAAAATAAATGCCTTCGATATATGGTGCTATAGAATAATGCGAAGAATATCGTTGAAGGAAAAGATAAACACTGAATAAATGTAAAGTCGGTAAATTAACGCTACTAAGTAGAATCGACGAAACAGAAAAGACATATTTCGGACGTAAAATTTGAGAAGAGTATCTTTTTACGATTGCGATACAAGGAAATATCCGGAGGAAAAAGACTAAGAGCAAGAAAGTATGATATACACCGGATCAGTAGAAGAAAGTCAGTATCCGGAAATAATACGAATGGAGAGGCAGAGTCAACTATAACAGACTAACGTACCGCACCCACCTGCTGAATAGGAGACGGAAATGATAATGAACGCTTGAAAATTAAAATCTAAAACGGGAAAAGAAATTTTATTTTTTAACTCGCATGAAATCGAGTTTTTATTTAGCACAATTCTATCTAGAGCGAAATGACTGTTAATCGACTTGGCCTAGAAATACGAGGCGATTGAAGTGTTAATAATGTTAAAAAATAAAATTGCACGCAATATCATTTATAATTTTTTTTATTATCTACACCTTGAAAAGAAAATACACACGTTCTACCACAAAATATTAGTTAAAAAATGAAAAACATATTATACCCCTCTCGGCTACGCAATATTTTTTAACCCTTACAGTCGTGTATGAAATTTTAACGCATAATTATAAATTTTATACAGGGTGTTGATTATTCGTTTATTTATTGTTTATAAACCGCCATACAAAAGTGTAATCGCAGCAAATACACTTAAAATTATTTATCTATAACGCATACGCATAGCGATATATAGATGGCTTAACGTTATCTGAATTTAATCCTATAAAATTTTATTAGGAGAATTTAGATTTATTACAACGCGCAAGTCATCAGCGAAGCTAACGAATTACGAGTTATAATTATTTATTATTCGCTATAAATTCATCTAGATTTTTGTGTATATCTGAATATAAAATATTCCATGGTGTAGGACCGATTGAGCCCTGAGGAACTACACAGGAGATATTTTTACTATAGTAAATTTATCGTATATTATTCTTACTTTCCTGTTATTTAAATAATTAATAATGATATTTATCAAATAGGAATTTACAGTACATCTATAATGAAAGCAATAACAAAACTAATTAAATTATTATTTCTCGACACGTCAATAAGAGTTTTCAATTTCAAACTGCGTAGAATAATTACGTCTAAAACGAAACTGGTTAGGGTGAAGAATACTATTAGATGATGATGATCCATTTACGTGACGTATACTGCTACGAGGCCGAAGGCACGGACAACGGAACCCACAGTTGTTGAAACAGGCCGGTTGCACGTAGGAACGCTACTGTTGGACCGGGTGCATTTGGCTGCAAAAATTGTTGCAACGCTTATGGAAGACCATGTCGGATACATTCAGCCTTATACTTTGGGCAGTGTAGCACAAGCCTGTTGTTAATACTGCTGCTGGAAAAAATCGGTGGTGATCCCTTTCTGATCAAGTGACTACGAGTTAGAATCGTATGTCCTAATAGTGTATGACGAATGACTATTTCTTCATGGAGGGTTTACTGTCCGGTTTAAATGAGTGCAAGTTGTTTTGTAGTTGGTGTAAATAACCACAATATATTTCATTCCGCGCAGATTTGTTCGTTTACTATGCTGCGGATATTTTTCGGATCTGTTGAAGATCAGGAGCAGGCCGCATATAAGCCACCTGTTTAGGTGCTGTGTCGGCTAGATCATTCCCAGCAACGCCATAGTGACGTGGGAGCCATATAAATAATGGTGAGGGGGAATAACCGGTATATAGGATGCCGATTATCTCATTGGACACCGGATGTTGATTTTTGTACTTATAATTTCTGATGCTGGTGATTGCAGAGTCGATGGCAATGACAGCCTGCTTAGAAAGAATCTTGTATGTAAATTACGGCTAGTTTTATAGCATAAAGGTCAGTCGAGAGGATTAAAAAATGAGGAGGTAGTGAAAATATAATTATTATTTCGTTAAAAGATGTTACTGCACACCCTACACAATTTTTACCTTGAACCAACTGTGAATAACATTAGGTGGTTGTTATACTGAAATACTATTACATTCGATGTCATTCAAAAGTTTTCCGTTAATAATCTTTTCAAGCATTACTTCTTCTTCTTCAACGGCAATTTCCCGTTGGTGCGTGGTCTGCCATACAAATTGATCGTTTCCATCCAATTCGGTTGTTTGCTAGTTCTGCGGATATATCAGCATCTCTGAGATCATTCGTTATAACATTGTGCCATCTTTGCTTTGGTCTTCCTACTGGCCTTTTACCAGGAACTTGAAACGTATGCGCTGTCGATATCAGTGAGTCACTTCTAGCATCCTGAGCTCGTAGTATGTGGCCATACAACCTTAACCGGCTTTCAGGTGGTTTACTTACGATAGGCGCGACTCCCATTGCTGCGCGGATTCGTTCATTTCTGATTCGATCGGATAAACGGATACCCATTGACGATCTTAACATGCGCATTTCCATAGCATGTAGCGATTTTTCTTCGCGCTTTGTTACCGGCCAGCATTCACCGCCATGCAATGCAACTGGTCTAATCTGTAAATTTTTGATTTCAGTCGAACGGACATGCGTTTGTCGCATAATACACCGGTCACAGATTTCCATTCCAGCCATGTAGTGTTTATTTGATTGCGAACTGCTTCGGATGTGCCACCGTCTCTCTCTGTACACAGGAACCAAGATATCTAAAGCTGTTTGTCCGAGGTAGTTGTTCTCCAGATAATTGTATGGACCTAATTATATTAGTATCAGTAGTCATGTATTCTGTCTTCTTCACATTTACTTTAAGGCCAAAATTTTTTTAATCGGTCAACCCATATTTGAGCTTTATTTTGAAGAGCATCCTTTGAATTTTCAATTAAAATAACATCATCTGCATACAGAAGAGTTCAGAGTATAGGCTTCTATATGTCGCGCGTGATTATATCTAAAATCGCAATAAACAGTAGTGGTGAGAGTGCTGAGCCTTTGGGCACACCTATTCGGACAGGATAGTCATCACATTCGCCTACACCACATCTGACCCTGGTTGTTACATCTTTATAGAGTAATTGTACCCATTTTACCAGTGCTTCGTGAACTCCGTGCTCCCTCAACGAAAACTAAATTAAGTTATGAGCCATGTCTATAAAAACCAAATGCACATTCTTACCCTTTTCTCTGTGTTTCTCCATCATCATGCGTAGTTCTTTATAAACCCACACTGATTGGTTGTTAAATCTATGATGTTTCGAAGGCGCTCGTTTATTATTCTTTCCAGTATTTTAAAAGAAGAGTGTGATAGTAATCGTATTGGACGATAGTTACTACAGTCTTATGGGTCCCCTTTGTTCTTGAATATTGGTATGGTGATGCTAGTTTTCCAACTGTCAGGAAGTACACCTGTCTGAACCACTGTATTGAGGTACTCTGTTAGCCATGCTGTAGTATCGTCCTTTAATTGCGGAATCTTCCAAACATCAATGGGGATATCATCTGACCCCGGAGCCTTTGAGGTTTTCATTTTATTAATTGCTCTGGAGACTTCATCCGTTGAGATATTAATAATCGGTCCAAAAGTCGGATTCCCAACTGGGATCTCCACACGCTGTCCGAGAAATAATGCTTCCAACGCTGCAAAATTTGTTTATTATCATGAAGTCGAATTCCCATCGCATCTTTTATATACATGTAGTGTTCGATATCCTGAGCGTTTTTAGCGCGTGCTTTGACCAACTGATATACACACTTATCGCCGTCCGCATCATCTAGTTTTTCGTATATCTCTGTATAATGCTGGTGTTTTGCAGTTGCAACTGCTCTTATTGCTTCCTTTTTCGCAGATTTGCAGTCTGCTCTTTTTTCGTATGTTTGGTGCATCTGCCATTCCTTAAATGCTGTTTTCTTTGCATTAACTTTCTGCATTACTTCATCATTAACCAGGTTTGCTTGTCATGGTGTTTGCTTCCCTGTTTATAAGTTCTAAAACCTCTCTAGCAGTTGTTGTGACATTCCTGCTTAATCCGTTCCAGGCAGCATTTATTCCATCAGATGTCAACGCAGGAAATGCTGTGTTGTTGGCCATGGTCGTTTTATGGTTGCTTAATTTCCACCATTTTATTTTGTCTGGAAAGATTACACTTCTTCTTTTTGTTTGTAATCGACAGTCAATTCTTAGGTCAGTTACTAGTAATTTATGTTGCGTAGTAACACATTCTGATGGGATCACTTTTGCGTCTAGCACTCTTTTGAGCTCATATCTCCGCACTAAGCAGTAGTCAATTTGGCTGATGTTGCCGCCGCTGCTATATGTTATCAGATGGCTATCTCTCTTTTTAAAGAAGCTATTAGCAACTACAAGATCGCAAGATTCTGCCAAGTTAAGGATTCGTTCATCGTTTATCCCTTGCTCCAATGGCATTTATATCCGTTGCTAAGTTTGCCAATATGTCCATTTAAGTCCCCACATAGTACTAGACTTTCATTAGAAGGGTATCCTACAATAATGTCCCGAAGTTCATGCCAGAAGTCGTCTTTTTTCCCTTCCGAATATCCACTCTGTGGAGCGTACGCTGAGAGGATATGTAGCGGTCTAGCAGCAATATCCAAAGAAATTGCCATAATTCTATCTGAATGTCTATTGACTGCATAAACTTTGTCCCTCAGTTTCGGACTTACTGCAACAGCTACTCCATTTTTAATTGACTCGCCATTATATATGAGTTTATACCCATCACCAATATCTCGCGAATTTTGACCTTTCCATCTTGTTTCCTGCAAACACGCAATATCAATCCTTCTACGTTTAAGCATTTCCGCTACTTCCCGACTACGTCCTGTTAGCGTACCAACGTTTATTGTTTGCATGTCGTATAACCATTCCTCTAGTGTTTCTTGTTTTGTTATTGCTGTTAACTTTATTGCTATTATTAATACCATCATCATTATAGTATTACATTTACTGTAATATTTATTTGGTTTATTAATAAGCTTAATATCGCCGACTTTCCATATATCTGGATAAATCTGGCATTTCAGTAAAGATTCAAACAACTTTAACAATTTAACAATTTTAGTAAGTTGTAATTTTGTTAGGAACTTAATTAACATTAAGTTTATTGATTATATCGTGCAATAGTAAATATGAAATATGAATAATCATTATAAAAATTATTACTTGAAGAATAAAAGAAATAGTTTTTATTCTACGTTACTTTACTATCTAAATGTAATCAGGAAACTCAAATGTGAATTTCTCCGTTACAATTTTATACGGCTTCTCCTCAACAAAATAAAATTTTTTCCATCTAAGTAACTTTGTATGTTGAGTTGATATTTTATAAGTTTTATTTAATTGAGATGATACTATTTTAAATATTAATTTCTTAATTATAGAAGTTACTAGTCTAATTTTATTTATCGTTACCTTAAATAATTATAATTCAGGAGTCCACCGATCATTAAATCTAGAAGATCGTTTATTATACAACGCCGATTTTTAGACGATTCTAAACACTATTTTCAACTATAAATATTATTAGAATCGTAGCATTTCATAGTGGACCGAAAAAAATGTAATTTGTATTAAAATTTCGTGTACCACATAGGGGACACATCCTTACTGAAAGGGTTAGAGTAGTCGGTGAAAAATTCTAAAGGTTAATTTTCGAAAATTCATTCGATCATTGAACCATTAGAAAATCATCCGTGTAAGAAGTGAAAATAAAATTATAGCGCATGTTAAACGAAAAAAAATTTTAATGTACAATCGGAAAAAACGGACAGGTTTTTTTGTCAGAAGCTGAATCGATAAACAGGCACGGAAGTGGCGGAGGGTAGAGAGTAGTAAATTAAGGCGTAATCGTTAAATCGATACAAGAAAGATGATAATTGACGATAAAAGTCGAGATTACAATTACAAAAAAAAAAAAAAAAAAAAGAATGAAGAATGCTCGATATGCGGCAGCGTCTACCTCGTGTTCTTTTTTTCGTTGATAACATTTTACGAGTTGACGATAGTTTTATAGTTTTTAATTAAGCCGAGTTCGATTCAGGTAGGAAACGACGAATTAATTTCTATCTATTCCATTTCTTACATATTGTAAATCGTGTAAAAAATGAACTTTTTTAAAATTTTTATTACATTAATTATTTCAATTACCATCAGAATTTATTTATATATTTTATCGTACTTATTTTTCTTGCTTTGGCTCCAGCAAAAACATTAATATAGTAAAACTTCTTTTAATCGTCACTCTCTAGCTGGTCGGTACAAAAGAAGTTCGATTGAAAGTTTTCTGTCATCTCTGATGATATAACAACGGCAAAAGATTTTTAGAAAAATTACATTATCGACGCAATTTTCAATGTTGCCAGTGCACGGGTCTACTTTACAATGTTAAACCTACAGAATGGATGGAATAATGGCCTGAACTTGCACTACCCACTAACGAAACAACGGGAACGGTTAGTGTTGACGAAATCGTGAAGGTTTGCAATAACGGTCTGGTCAACAATGACACACTAACAACTGAAGAAGTAATAATGTTTTGAAATTCTGACTGATGAAGATATTGTAATCTAATATTAAGCAGTCAAATAATGGTGAAATTGACGACGATGAAGAAATACATCTATTCAGTTATCCGTCATAGGCCCTGTCTCGAGAGTGGCGGATAAAAGAAGTTTTACTATACTATCATCAGTCTTAATTTCTTGTACCAATTGTGCTACAGTTGTTAATAATACTCATGAATTAAACCTATTACGGCT
This sequence comes from Coronaproctus castanopsis, assembly GCA_032883995.1. NCBI lineage: Eukaryota > Metazoa > Arthropoda > Insecta > Hemiptera > Monophlebidae > Coronaproctus > Coronaproctus castanopsis. The sequence continues at coordinate 159,015,654 of CM065053.1, read as the reverse complement.
CATGTCTAGAAAGTGATAACATTTATTTCCACGATCGATGAAACACTCATTTAACTTTGAATTTTTTACGCCTTTTTTTTCATCCATAAAATCTGAGTTGTTTAAACTTTTTTGATACCACCGAATTTTGACTCCCTAGGCCCGGATCTGGATGGGCCTAAGTCATAATTTTTAAATTATTTAACATGATTTTATAAATTAATGTGCCGTTTCAATTCGAATGTCGCATAATTAAAAGTAAAAAATTGTACACATTTCATACACTGCCAGTGAAAATTAATCCGTTACATTTATTTCAAACATCGTTGACTCTTACCGTTATTGTTATGATACTAAAATTAAATTTGTCTTCTTCATATTTATCCTATTTTTATCGCATCGCTTTAACGTTTATTTTTTAGCGATTTAATCTTACCGACCCCCCCTAATTATCCTCGCCTGTAAAACGCCAACATTAGTTACATTTTATATGAAGTTTATTGTTTTTATTCGTCAATATGTGTTTTGTAAAAATTCCGCCATATTATCATATTCTTGCGACGGTTACATCTGCTTCCTTCCATTTTATTTAGTTAAAATCTTATTTTAAAATAGGTACTAATAAACTGAGTAGTAGGTAGCTGATACAGCTATCAACGAAAGCAATCGAATGAACTATTCGTCAGATTAATCTTGCTATTATGTTTTCTCGACTGGTACTTCCTCGTGGAAAAAACGTAGAATAACACAATTATTATACTTGCTGTTCGAATGTAGTATTTCCGATAGGTTCTCCTGGATTCCTGAACGTTTCGACATACTCGGAAATTCTGTTGCTGATGCAGAAGTCAGGTCCGCTTCCAATATCGAATAGTATTCCGTACACATCTTTAAGAGATCAACTTCACCCAAAACAAGCTTATATCAGTGAATTCTTAAAACCGGTTGGACTTCAGTTTCCATTAAAGCTACAATTATGTAATTTGCTCAGATTACATATTAAAACACATAGAGGCCATAAACTGCGAAGTAGTAGCTGTTAATCATATTCTTTTCTCGATACTGGAGCTATATAAACAGAACACAAAGGTCACCTTTGCTTGGATTCCTAGCCATCGTAATATTTCATCACACGATGCTGTACACCGGGCGGCCCGTTGGCCGTCGAAAACTCGCCTACCAATACATATAGGTGCGAAGTATGCTCTTGATTCTAAAGCATACTACGATCATAGAGTCGATCCTTTCATAGTCAACCTAGTATTTTGGGATGCATAAAAAAAAAAAAGACCTGACAGTATGGCCATAACTCACTGGCAAAATCTGTCTACCTAGATTGGAAACAGAGGTAAATAGAGTGTATGTTGGACATAATCTGTATGCGATGAATACCAAGCACCATTAACCGCCCATCGTATACGCAAGACTTGCCAAACACACGCTTAATATCGTACTAAGGAGATAAGCTCAACTCTGGAAATTCTTAGACTTTCTCACCAAGACGAATATTATCAATAACATCTAGTTATAAGTATTACAATTAATGATTATGTATACATCGAGTAATAGCTACGAGACATTAAATACTCGTTTAAAAAAAAACCAGATCATTTATATCTTATTAAATTTGCTCATAAAGAATATTGAAATAATATTTGGTGCAACCTTTTCGAGCTGCATACTGCAGATTCAACCTCTAATAATTATAAAATCAAGTACCTAATAACATGCTTTGATGTTTTATTACTACCTTGAAAAAATATGGTCTTCTATCGTCCTTATACCAATATAATATCATCAATTCTCCTTTTTGTCCTCATCCTTCCGATGACAATGAAATAGCAGATGCAAATCATGTATTCTTGGAATGCTTTTATTACAGCTCCCAACAAGCTGGGTGAAATAATTCTGTGCCCATTATATAAAAAACACACACATTATATATATGTATATATATATATATATATATATATATATATATATATATATATATATATATATACAATATAAACGCATAGTTTCATGAATGTAAAAATTTTTATTCATCTTATTTTCAATTTTATTAGGTTTATACCGTAATGGATATTAGACTGAATGTTCGATTCATTTATTTTTTTGTATCGGCTTTCATGCATTTAATTCACGAAATGGAAACTGAAGCTCCAACCGACGTTGTTGGTGATGAACTGCTACAACATGAAAGTCCATCGCAACCGTTGCCTTCACCTTATGGTTTAACCTCAAATAGATGGAAACTAAGACCGGGAAATCTGGTATCTGTATTTATCACTAGTAAGAATGAAACAACGCCATTTAGAGGATTTCTAGTAACCGCGAAAGATAATATAAATTTCACAGTCGGTACTTTCATCGAGGACGAAAATTATAAATTATTAAACTTGGGCGAAGGACATAACGTAAGCATTTAATAATATATAATTTAAAAAAAAAAAAGATAGCGTGTGTATATCGCATCTACATTTTGAATTTTTAACAATAAAAACGTTTAAGAGTAGAGAACTTTGAAAAAAGAATATAATAAAATCTAAAAGTAAATTATATTATGGTTTAATCGATTAGAATATTATGTAGTCTAATGAAACATCTAAATATATATTTCAATATACATCGTACTAGTAGATACGTAAGATTATGTTTTATTAAACATATGCTAAAGTTATAAAATGGACAAAAAAGTTTTATATTACTTACGAGTTAAATTCGAATAATTAAAATATAGTCGACGATAAAACTAGAAGTATCCGTTAATTAGGTTAATTATTGTGAAAAAAACATAATTCACACAATTTATTATCGTCATATCGTATTGTATTAATTTACAACAACATCCGTAAAATTCTTTTAAATTTACACGAATAAAAATTATAAATTAAACAGATTTACTTAATATATGTGTATAGTTTATTGAACTTGTGTATGTTTCTCGTTAAATTCTTTTACATCCCGTTGCGACCATAGTATACTTGCAAGCCTACTTAAATTTACTTAGTCAATTAAATTCTCCGCATAGTTGGTTTTCTTTAGCCTTTTCAGTCACGATAACTACATGGTACATTTAATACTAATAAAAATTTTTATTTCAAGTTGATGTGAAATATGTCAATTTTAAAAATATTTATATAAATACATTTAACATGATCTACAATTCGCCTAAAAAGCGTCATTGTACAATAAACGACTGTATAAAATTTAGAATTTTGTTTTAAAATTTATAAATGTACGACAAAAACGGGTTAGTGTTGCTACAAATATGCATAATTTCTCATTTCTCTCTTACATTGTTAGTTCAATTTGCTTATTTTTGTGCGATTTCGATATAATTCAAAACTCGATAGCGCACTATTTAAAAATAAATTGAAAAATTTCCAAAAATATACAAATTCATAATTTGACTCGCGGAACAGAATTAAAATTTATAATTGCAATTGTGTTTAAAATCCTACAATCGAAGTTGTATTACAATATAGTTGTCGCCTCGAAAGTTAAAATACGATACATATTACGATCTCGAAAAAACCAGTCGTTACTTGAAATCTTAATTACCGTCAAAAGACTACAACCACGTTAGTTGTATGGTCTGGATGAACTCAAAATAATAAAAAAAAATCACAAGAATAAAAAACACCCGAATGTCCGTGAATTATTGACAAAAATCATCGATGTATTAAAATAAACGCGATTAATAAATCTATCAACAACCTAAAAAATTATTCACTCGTAATAATTAAATCGATCAAAACCGATAAGTAAAGAAAAACTTTTATATTACAGTTATCATAAAACTTGTTTTTTTTTTTACGAAGAATTCTCTGTTTATGAAAGTTACACCACCTACCGGTTTTTTGTTTTAGTTCATTTAAATTCTACACGCGCACATATTTGTAAACTTTTTCGTACGAATTGAATAATAAATGTTATTGACAAACTTCGCTGCGAAACCAATTAATTTCATAAACGTTAAAAACGTCAGTAGGTTTTGTTTCAGTTCAAAATATTATAAAACATATAAAAGATTCTCAAGAAATTGACGTCAATTGAGACGTAGCGAATAGTATGCTCTCCTGACCACCATCTATTATGTTTACGAAACTTTTAGACGAACGCAGTCAGATCGATGAGATTTAAACGACAACTCCCTCACGCGAGGGGTTGTCTTTCTAACATAAGTTGAATTCGATAGATATAATTCTTTAAGAAATTATGCGCAAACAACAAAATCGATATAGAGGTGGCCCATTTTTTAAGTCGACCAACGATAATTAACGATAGAGACAGATCTCGCCCAAAATTTATATCAAAATATAAACGCGCGTATTATGTTCGCTCAAGACAAGCACAAGTGAAGGTGCATATAACATAGACGGATGCTTTTTAGTACCACTAGGTCCTGTCGATTGATAAAGTAAAGGAGAAGAAAAAAATTTAGAATATGATTAATATAATTACACAAAATTATTTAACTAAATGAACATAATTTCTTTTTTTTTTCACTTTAGAATGCTGCAACCCATCTTAATGACACAGAAAAGACTAGAATGACTGTCTACTGGAAGGCGCCTCCCATTTTAAAAGGACCTATGAGATTTTCGTAAGTAACTGCGCGAATTTACGATGCGTTTACAATATTTAATATACCGCTGTTGTACGTTAATTATAAACTATAGTCCGAAATAAATTTCAGGTTACTCCGACACATATTTAAATAGATATTACTTTTTATATAATATATTATATATATATATATATATATATATATATATATATATATATATATATATATATTATCTTCTTTAACGAGCAAATCTCGAAAATGGCCCCAACGATTTAAATGGAATCTTGTACATGTGTGTAACTTATTAAGTAATTAAAACCACCTGTATGGAAATTGCGAATTTTGAAAGTTTGGTCTGAGCCCAGCGTACAACCAATAAGATTTTTAAAAATTCAACTTTTTTTTCGTCTCCATTTTTTTGAAACTTATTGAAAATTTTAGCTCGATCACATTAATCGGTCGAATGTTATAAACTTAGAAATTTGCTTTTTACCACAACACCGTTTTAATTTAAGGTATTGGTTGTTCCGGAAATTATTTTTAAATATACGAAAGAATTATTTTAATGAAAAAATCCGATAGAAGAATTACAAAATTCATTTGTAAAAGAACACGATTTTACTGAAAAAGATTCCGAGTACAGCTCGGTCGCCTTGGATACTGTATATATATATATATGTTATTTTAAAATAATTAATTGTAAATTTCAGGATGACCATCGTTCAAAAAAAAGGAACATATTGGGTTGGTGAAGAATCTGAAGAGATGAAAGTGGAACGTTGATCATTTAACTTTGCTTTCAGTTAACATTTCTACGTTTATTATTATTTGTTGTTCCTTTTTTTGTTATTACATTAAATTTTATTAACGATTGATTTTATAGCGACCCCGTTATAGTACTTATTTTTATTTCTCGTTATTTTATAAAACGTAATTATCAAATGTTGAATAAAGTAATCTACGTTCAACCGGGTTTATTTGCAATTAATTTCAAATTTATTGTAAGCGTTGATGATGAAAGTACGATTTTTCAACATGAAAAGAACCCCGACATACAGATATGTGTTGTATCATTCGCACACGTATACGTTTTAGTAGAAAGTCTACCGATAATTTTATTTATTTAATTATCGAGTATGATTAAATTTAAAACCGTAATCTGGTATCGATTGGCCCCCAAATAAAAATAATACACCTATACATCAATCGTTGCAAATCCGTACCCCTGAGTTGAATGAAAATTTAAATGACATTGCTTATTCACACGTATTAAATTCTTCGGTAGACAATAATAAAAATATTTTGCAATTAACGTCTACCATAAGATTCGATAAAAATACCTAAATTAAAAATAGCGAATATTTTATCAATATTTAAAAAAATTGATTAGTTTCAGTAAAACGCAAAATGAGAAAATTAAAATGAGAAACAAAACAAAATTTCATCGCGATAAAAAGTGTACCTGTCCGGACCAATTTTCGACAAAATATGAAATATTGCAATTGAAGGAATCGCACTTCCGGAAGAATAACAATTATTATCAAAAAATAAATAAATAAAAATATTTAACCTAAACATCATTTAGGAGCCAGTGAAATTTATTTTCACTCGTAAGCGTGAAGATTTTTCAGTGAATCCAAAACGCAACCGTTGATTCATAACCAGATAAAAAAAAATCATTTTACCCGAATCGTTTCCCAAAATAGATTACAGATCTCGCTATTGTATACAAAGTATGTATTAATTCTTACGATATATTATTATTATTAAATTACATTAACTATGCAGCTATTAATGGAATGGCTAAGTGGCACGAGAGGAAAAAGATATTAAATTAAGCGATGGATTTATGTTGGAAAATAATTGTGATGTTGAGGGTGTCGATGTTGTCAGCGAGGATAAGTGAAAGGGAAGTTTCGATAAGGATTTCTAAGAGGTATATTGGGGACAAATGACGAGGACATAAGTAAGGCTGACACCGCACAAGGGATACTGAAGTGGATTATTTCGCTGCAGGAGGTGAAAATACGTAATCTTTTTATCGCCCAGTTGAAGTCGGTGACCACGTCGTCTTTATGGCATTGTATGTTTACATTCTACGGTTGTATTGTTGACTCGACTGACCGTATTTTATTGGTTGAAGGGATTACCATCGAAGCGATAATTCCTTTTTTTATGTGTCGCTCAAAATCTGATGAAAGAACTGCGATGTTTGGCGCAGGCAGAGCAATCGCATCTTTAACTGCTCTATCAGCCAGTTCATTGCCATGGAATCTAATATCAGTTGGAACGCAAAAAAATTTGACCGTTTGTTGAGGTCGTTTCCTTAAGAAATTTATAATTTTGCATCTTACATCGATTTTAGTGCTAATAGCAAATCCGAGCAGACAGTGGTTAATGAAGAAGTGTCGCATGGATCGCTTGTAAAATACTCGACTACAAGGTATATTGTATGCAATTCAGCGGACGGAACAGTAAAGAATAATCGTGGCTCGTGCGTCTGTATGGATTTTAAGATATTTCTGAAGCGGAATTGAATTGTTTCCCAGCATTAATTGACGCTATCTAGTAATCTTTAAAAAATATCAGAAACTAATTTCTCATTCCTACCTACGACTATTTTTTCACCATTAAAAAAAATGTCGTTCTAATTGTTACGTTCCTTCGCAGTTACACAATTTCCAACACACCAATAACTTTCTTGCTCGTTCCTGTATGTATCAAGCAGGTTCTTAAAAAAAAAAAAATTAAATTTTGCTTATTTGGTAGTTTTTTGCACACTCTTCGAAACATCTTTAAATCTTCCAGCAAGAGTGTGTCCCGAGTATTAAATTGAACTAATATAAAATGAATTTTTATATCTAATTTACTTAATATCTGTCATTCGTGAACTTGGCTTACGATAGTCACGATTTTGTTTTATAGGTTTACAACTTATAGACTCACGAATATACGTCACAAACTGTTCATTTCATCTGTAGAAGCTGTAGAAATATATAACGGTTGAGTGGGAGTTAAATAATTCTGAAAAATCTCCTCTACAAAGATGTGAAAGTTATTTTTGTGTAACATTTTACATCGTGCACTTCTTAACTCGTATTTTTAATTATATTATTAAAATCTGAATTCCGTACCAGAATAACCTTTAATAATTGCTCAGTCAACATGTTAACGTACTCTTACAAATTTAAATAATCAACATTAGAATCGATATCTAAGAAATAAATATTCATGTTACCGGGCTATGGTTACAGTGTCCACAGAAATGTTTAGTAACCGATTCAATTCTATGAGGATATAATTTACACCGCAAAATCCGTACGAAACAACGGGATCAATAATTTTACTCACTGAACATTTATATGTATAATATTCCTGTTAGTGGTTATGAAATTTACACTAGTAAAGTAATAATGATAAAAGCAATAAGCAACAAATATTAACGACGACCGAGCGGATTAAATAACATTAACTGATGAGAATATAATGTGCACCAATATATAAAACTTTGTTTATAACTTACCAATGATAAATACTTAATAATACGTAAACTTTATCATCCATATAATAAACAATCGATTGTTCTTGAATTTCGAACATACAACGTGGGTAGTTCCTAGTTGAACATGACGTTCAGAGAAATTAAAGTTGAACTAATCAAAATTAATAAACCGATTTCCTCAGAATTCAATGTGTTTTATAATGGATAATAATGATAATTTCCCGTCTTAAGAATTATACTATATTCCAGGTTAAAAAATAATCACGAGTCAATAGAGCAGTCGACGATTCTAAGGTACGGGTGGCAACGGTAAATTTAATATGTATAAAATCACGATTTAATAATACGTATCATAAAAATTATTAATTAATTATTAATAATATGTACGATATTAATTAATTATTAATATGTGCGATATTAACTATTATTAATATGTAATACATTAATTAATTAATAATATGTATTATATTAATTATTATTAATTGTAATTAAGGTTTATTGTATAGATATATTTATACTTAGCATAGATTTAATACTTATTCTGTGTACTAGCGTAAATATATGAGTTCGATTACGTGAAGACAGGTCCGTAACAAAAATTGAATAGTTTTAATGTAACAAAAAAAAAAAAAATATATATATCGGACTAAGATATTACATTTTAAATATAACGTTTTTACCGACGTTATTAAACACGTTATGTTGTAAAACAAAATACGAATAGTGTCAAAAAAAAAAGTTAATTTTAATTCATTTTATTTTACGTTCTTCGACCGATTTTTACGAAATATTCAACATTCGTGTAAAATTTTTTTTAATTTTTCAAAATTAACGAGCTTTCGTGAAAGCTGATATAACTTCAAAAACACAGAATAATTATTTTCTACTTCGTAATTCCGATCGAATATCTAAGATGATAAAAACGAACATCCAAATAAATAATATCGAAAAATCGTATATGTGTACTCTAGTTCCAATACAGGAAACTTAATAACGCGTTTTTACAGATTTTCGTTAAAATTTTATTAATCAATATGTTTGTTTAATATAATATGTTTTAAAAAAAATTATGTATTTATAATTTTTAAAACTTTTTTTTTTCGCAATCGATATTTTAGATACCATAATTTCGGAACAACCGTGTACAAAAAAAAAGAAACAAGAAAAAAATCCCGATTTTGATGGTTTATAGTGAGTATGGTAAGAAGGAAGCAAACTTTCTGGTTTCAGCGGAAAGAAGGTGAATAAAGAATTCTAATTTGGACAAAGTATTCGCTACGATACGTCTCCCATTTTAAAGGATATTACTGATCGTTTGGGCAAAATACTGTACAGGAATCATATTTACGTAGTATGTTGAAATAAAGGATGTTGTACCAAGGAGGGAAGTAGCGGACGTGTACAGAATACCATGTGATCTTAGCTATGCGGGACAAACAGGCAGAACTGTTGCTGTAAGGATGAAAGAGCATGTAGCGGACTGCAAGTATGGGCTCGTTGAAAAGTCAATCGTGGCGGAACATCAAACGGTTTCAGGGCATGCAATAAGGTTTGAGGATACGAAAGTTATGACCAGAGTAGATCGGTTGGGTGAAAGAATTGTCAGGGAAGCCTTAGAAATTGAAAAATTCAAAAACTTCAACAGAGAGCCAATCAGATGTAATTTTATCGATCTAGTTAAGGTAGTAATAGTTTAGTTTAGTTCTTATAATGGGCACGACATGTTACTTGAAACGTAAACTCGGGTTTAGTAATATCTCGTTTCATTTTATTTTTTTTTTATACGCGGTTAATCAGAAATTATTGTATCTAACGATATATTTATCATAAATATATTAATGCGTTGACACGTGACGAATTACTATATTTCAGTCCTCATAATGAAAGCGGTCGACTGTGTTTATGAAAAATAAATCGCGACACTATACAAAAGAAAAACAAAATTATCCACGAAATTCGAATGTTGACGTTCTTTTTTTAAAAGATGATCTCGTATTTCTTATAATCGTGCAATTATTTCCTTGTCTGTCCGATATATTTATTATAAGACGTGATTTATGTTCGTTGCAGGAGATATTTGTGTAATTAAATTATAAATTTTAACCACAAAATTATACATTTCGGTTTATGAAATAATTTTAGAAAATGACTCGAGCGGGTGAAAATATTAAGTAATATTTTGTGCATACTAAATAATTTTTAATGTGTTATATACATATTTCCAAAATTGAAAATAAACCAAATGTATCTAATTTTAAAAATATATATTAAAAAGTTTACGTACGACACTGAGACTGAAATGGTTAAAAATCCGTTTTATTTTTTTTCTCTTCGAATTACGCCGCTGACAGAACGAATGAAATGGTAGAACAGCTCGGTTATAATAATTGCATTAAAAATTTACAATTTAATTTTCGAAACGATAAACAGTTAAAATTTCTTCTTATTATTATTATTATTACGGCCATCTATAAATTGAGATTTAATTATAACCAAAATGTTGCCGTCTACCATTTCATTCTAGCTGTCATCCCACGTAATTTAAAAAAACAAAAACATAATTATGAAACAATCGACAACGAATTTTATTCGCATATATTAGACAAATATTTCGATGACGTACGTAAATCAGGTTGAACAATTTGCAAAAATATACGTTCGGTACATGCGTAATTGTGAAAATTGATGCCTAACAGCGTAGGAAAGAAGTAAAAAGTGAATTGAACGGAAATGCGGATCTGGTGCAGAATAACGAAAATGACTTCGAAACAAATGAAAACGAACAAAGAAATCCTAAAAGGAGTGCACGAAAAAAAGTTTAATAAATCGTATCGAAAAATGTAAAATAAAACACCGTTAGGTCGTGTAATAAGACGTAATAACTTCATAACAATATATAATATACGGTAAAATAACGTAGAAAAGGTCGACACGAAAAGACCTTAGACATCTATAATGAAATTATAAGTTTTAGTAAATGTCGTAGTACTAATACGATACTCTCTTCCTGAAACATTTTCCATTCTCTCGGCTGAGAACTATACGCAATATTCATAGCGCTTCAGTTCTTTAACCACAAAAAAAAAGAAACATTCCAGCGGTAATCTGTTCTGACTCTCTTGCGGTTCTAAATTCCATATCCGACGTTTTCAGTGATAAACAACAACCGATCGAGAAGAAAATAGTCAAACTTCGGGTCTCCGCCTCCGTCTAACGTAATAACATTTGTCTTAAGTTACTTGGGGATTCTAGGAAATGAATCGGCTCATAGAACAGTAAAGGATGCCGCAGCGATCCTTCTCGTTGCCAGGTACTCCAGTCCCAGTCTCAAACTACCTAAAATTATCGTTGGACTCACTGTTGAAACAACGATGTCATATGAACAAACTTAGCCGAATTAAACAAACACGTCCGACCACGGGAGTCACACCCTGAAAAAGAGATGATGTAATCATTGCTAAACTTCGACTGGAGCATACGCAATTGATGCGGGGCTATCTACTGCAAAAGACAACAGATCCACTGTGCAACATATGTAATTCCAATGTTTCCGTTCTCCATATCCTCAGTTCACTTCTCTTATATTATAATCTTCCTTCTGGTCTGATATTCTCTCCGATACCCTTACTATCCGTTTCAACCTAATCAGTTCCCATTACGTAAGAAATTAACTTATTTATTATTTTTTTTATATCAAATAAAAATAAGTAAATATCAAGTACTTTGGATATCAACAGAACACAATGGCTGCAGCGATAAGGCGTTACCTTTAGAGAATAATTAATAAGGGGGAAATCAATATGTTACATCGAAAATTGCAAAAATAATTTACTACTCGTTTTGATTTTTATGTATGCTCCCCACTCATAACGTAATTTAAACACAGATCGATACGAATCGTATAATAAAAAAGAAAGAAATAATCATCGATAAGACGCAGTACGTTATCAGTACGACAGGTTGTACGGTATGTTAATGTCGCGTTAAAAGTTGGAATGGTCATTAACTTTGGATTTTTTATCGCCAGCGAAGAAAATAATTTTGAAAACGGAATATTGCGACCGTTATAAGGTTAGTGTGAAAACAAAAATATTCCCGACTTTATCTCCGGTTTATTATTTATTAATAATTAAGACGCGATAATTCGCCACACTAACTTGATAAAATGTGATATAACTCTCTTTTCAGATAATCAATTATTCTTTATTATGTGCAACCACCCTACTTTTCTTATTACAAGTACTTATATATATAAAAAAAATTAACAATGATAAAGATTAGAACCAAAATGATAATACCGAAAAACGAATTATACAAAAAAGCATTATAAAAAAAAAAAAGACAATTGTTTAAATCTGTCAAACCCATATATAAAATTTGGCGCGGTGTTCTTTACAGATTTAAAGTAATTCCTACTAAATAACAGTGTTATAAGTAGTAAATAATTTTCGTGGACGCAAATGACCTTGTAGTCGAGCGTCCTAAAATAAAAATATAATAATAATAATAATACTACATATATGCATATATTAATTAACATAATAAAAAATAATACTAAAAATTCATATAACAGTCTACCAATACATTTAAGCGTTCAGCCTACAGCAATATTTATTATTGGTCGTTGACAGTTACAGTATTTAAGTCTCTTTTCAGCAAACGACAGACACATACAAGAACTTAATTTCTATTTTAAAGAAAACAGAAGAAAAAATTGTTACGGCATCAATAAATAAATAAAAAAATTAAAATGCATAAAACTACAAATATCCTGTAAAGTAAAAATATATAAATAATTTTCAACAACTTGAAAAGCTTCAAAGTTATATTCATTAATTAAAGACAGCACGTGTTGTCTTCATGACCTTGATAAGTGCGTTCATTTCAGATAAAATTATTTTGACATATATTTTATTTTTTTTTTAATAAATATCTTCAATCAAATTTTGATTCATTTATTTCGGATAAAATCGACAATAATGTAACAATTTGAAGGTATATATCGTAGTTTCCAAACCATAAAAATAACCATCTACCGACTAGTTTCCCTTCTATCTGATTAAAGATATTCTCTTAATTATTAGAAATTTGTAAGAAACAAAAACTAGAAAAAATATTCTTTATGGTTTTCTTTTAGAATTGTAGAATGATCAGAAAAAAAAGCGTTCACATTTTAAATTTCAAGATAAGAAGCTAGTGACAAAAAAAAAAAGTCAACAAGATCCGGTTCTTTTGCTTGCCGGTAACTCAAGAAGTGAATTTGCGATCAGACAAACTGTGAGTGCTGTAGGTAGTCTTCAGAAATTGTCTTTCGTGCGAGTAATACTAGAACCTCACATTTGATTCGCGTGATACTTTTTTTTTTTTGAACGCGATTTATTTAGTAGTCAGCTGTTTGCTTGCTAAGTACATTTTAAGAGTAAATACTCAATTAATTAGATCCAGGATTCATGGTATAGATAAAATTTTGCAAACATTGAAGGGTTTTCTTCGTCATGTTACTTACCTTAGTTTTGGTTTGTCTAAATGCGTGAATTATTCATGTTTCCAAGAAACTTATAGAGATACGATTTTTTCTATCCTGCCACTGCTGTTGTTACAGATATTTTTTTTTATAATAGATTTAAGTATTATTGAATATTACAATATAAATAAAATTATAGCGATGTATGATATAACATAAAGTTACAATTATTTTCCGAATTATTTCCTTAAACGATATTGCACTGAAATTATTTAACGTGTTTAAGTAAAAAATACGAATAACACTTACATCAGTCAGCTGTTCCAAACCGATTTGTAAAAAATTAAATCGATGAGGATTAGTCGGATATATTTTTGCTCTCTGGTGGCTGTGAACCTGAATGTAAAAAAATTCACAATACATTATATATGTTATATAATTTAATTATTTTTCTAAATAACTCAGTGCCACACTCACCTTTTATGTTTCTAAATAGGCATACATATACATTCATTTATATGTATATATACATATATATTTTGAATTTTTGCAAACAATCGAACTTCAAGAGATTTACCTAAATGTTCGTTATTTATTATTCTGTGAAAATATTACATATATATATAAGGTGCTTCTTGCAAAAATATAATATTTAATAAGATGAGACAATTATGGAAGATCGTGATAGCAGTTGCTTATCAGGAATTGCAGCAACCCTCTTGAGTGGTGGAAAAAATGCTCATTCCACTTGTAAGCTTCCACTATCCATATCTTTAGAGCAACAGTCCACATATTCTATCCGCAAAAATGAACCTCGTGGTAAATTACTTCAAGACGAGTCATTCGTTATATGGAATGAAAGTTCAACGGGCCATAGAACAGGTGTACAAGTTATGGACAGAACTTTAAAGGATCTCGGAAACTTTATTGATATCATGCGTGGGATTACTTTTGTATTTGCTAGAGATTATCTACAAACACTTCCAGTTGTTAACAGAGGAACCGTGTAGATATTGTGAAAGTATATTTGAAATCGTCTTCTAAGTTGAACTTATGGACAAACATGAGGATTCATAGAAACATGCATAGAAATTTCTTACAAAAACTATTGTGACTTGAAGAAGGACTTTCTACATTTCAAATGTGTTTTAGTCCATAATTCAGGAAGTTTAATAGATGACATTGGAAATTTACATGATAGAAACTATTATTGCTTGTTTTAGAGAAGTAGTCACCTAGAAATGATAATATGAACGAAATGAAAAATTTTATTTTACAAAAAGTCTCTGGTCAAGTCAAAATTCATGAAATTGTGACTAATATAGAGGATATAGTTCATCATCCATCGGAATTATTAAATTCATTTAACACTTCTGGATTACCATCTCACGAATTAACATTAAAAATTGGAACATCAATTATGCTTCTGAGGAATTTTAATCCTTCTAGTATGTGTAATGGGGCGAAACTATTTATAAACAAATTGAAAAATAATTTAATTATAGCGACCATGGTCAGTTAGCTCATTGTTGTTAGCATTAAAATTTCATCTACCACGTAGGGCACAATGACTGAAAGGGTTAATAATTATCTTGATGTATATATTTATCCTGCAATAATTTATATATTATGTTTAACGTAAAATATATGAGTCAAAAAGACAGTGATTTTTAACTGCTCAATTCGATTTAATAAATACTTTAAGAAATCAAAGTTGACAATCGTTTTATCCTTGGCCGATCGACATGAATTTGGCGTTCATTTTTCTAAATTATTTCAATTTCTAGGTTCGCTAATTTGTTTAATGTGACAAT
Source organism: Coronaproctus castanopsis (assembly GCA_032883995.1). Classification (NCBI taxonomy): domain Eukaryota; kingdom Metazoa; phylum Arthropoda; class Insecta; order Hemiptera; family Monophlebidae; genus Coronaproctus; species Coronaproctus castanopsis. The sequence continues at coordinate 159,000,322 of CM065053.1, read as the reverse complement.
ATAGGCTCACTTCGAATTTTTATATTACGGATTTTCTCGGAATTCAAAATTAAAATCGTTCGTTCATGGAAACAATGATAATATAGAGTGATCCAGAGAAGGGGTTTGTTTCTTTAATAACTCAAAAACTACTCGACCAAAATTTTTAAACGAAATTTTATTTAAAAATAGGAAAACGAGAGATTATCTTACAATCATTTGTGAAACACAATATTGTTCAAGTGACCGCCATTTTCAACAATACATTCATTTAGTCTTTTTACAAAATTTTCAAACAATTTTTGAGCATACGTTAGTGAATTTTTGAAATTTCTTCAGAAATCCGAGTTTTCAGGTCTTACAGATCTCTTGGACGTGTTTCGTAAACGCCGCTCTTAAGGTATTCCACAGAAAAAAAAATCTTGGGTGGTTAAATCTGGCGAGCGCGGCTAAGCAAAATCCATGCGATACGACAATATGTGGTTACTAAATGATTCTTTCAGCACTGCGGAAGAGTGACACGTTGCACCATCTTGTTGAAACCATGTACGGCCACGAAGTGAGGGAAGCAAAAACCAGTTTATCATCTCGATACAACGCGTTCATTGACAGTACCAGTAAAAAAATAAGGCCCCACTATTCCTCACTAAACCTATTCAGCCCACACGGTTACTCGCTCTTTGTGTGACAGCTTCGGTTAGATTGAATTCAGATTACATTCGGAACAGTAGTAGCAGTTCTGTTTGTTTACGAATCTGGATAGCTGAAAATGAGTTTCATCGCTCATCAAAAGATTGTTTAAATCGATTTCTTCGTCTTAGATTTTTTCAGCATCATTTCAGTAAAAAGTTTTCGTTGTGCATGATCGGTCCTTTTTAACTCCTGAGTTATTACCAGTTTATAAGGAAGAAATTTCAAGTCTTCCAGCAATATACGATAAAAGATTATCTTGACAGGTTTAAAGTAGTATGACGACGAGCATCGTCCGAGACTCCAAATTTTCCGAATTTGATCGATGTTTGTAGGTGTACGAAGGATTTTTCCTGCAGAACGTTTTTTATCCGTTGCAGAAGCTGTCTCTCGAAAGTTTCCAACCCACCTTAAAACTGAATTGCGAGATGGTAACACCGCGTAACTTTGAATTCTTTTCGAAACTTTCTTTGCACTGTCGGAATCGATTCACGTCGAAAATAACGTTCACGCAAAAAGCGCGCTCCTTTTCAATATAGGATGCCGTAATAATTATAAACGAATCCCTCGTGTCCTTTATTCACATTAGGAAAAACGAAAAGCTGCCTTCTAAATTTTTAGTAATTCGGGCACCTTATTTAGATTTGTCTTATAAATCCTGAAGTTCTTTTCTTTGTAATTCTGAAAATTAGTTTTACTATGACATAATTAATCCAATGAATGTATTTAACATACTTCATTTATTATCTATAGTCTTCCCATGTTTTTCGAATCGATAATAATAAATTAATTCCCATAAAGATTCAAGTCCCTTCAAATTGATAAGACTTGTAGTACTGTTGCACATTCAGCAATAAATACGGAACAATGTTGACATAGTTTGTATATGTTACTGATATCGAGAGCTGGAAATCATCACTGATACGTGTGATTAAACTCCTCACTTGCAGAGCGTTACTAAATCTTAAAATCGAAATATTCGCGGCAATAATAGCGCTAAACTGATCTTATAAAAAATAACTTTTATTCAACAATTCTTTAACCTTTTTGCGTGCATAAAAAAGCCAGAGATACCGTCAGAAAAATAAAAAATATTATTTAACGTATTGTTTAATTACTGCTACAGTACAAGGCCCTATAAATTTATATATATATATATATTTCGATCATTAATAAATATTTTTCCACATAATACAGTATGAATACAGGGTACTTAATAGGCGTGGTTTTTACATACAATTTAATTGAAATTTCTGAACAATTTGAAACTGGAGCTCCGTCAAGCGCTTGCCAAGATATGATGCCTCAACACGACGTTCAGCCGTTACCTTTGCCTTCTCCGTATATAGTCAGCACGAATAAAAATGTACTTAAGGCCGGCGATAATCTAGACGTGAAGATAGACGTTAAGAAAAATGGAACTTACTTCAAAGGATTTTTGTGTCAGGCGAAAAATTCCCTAAACGACACTATCGGATTCTTTAGACCATCGCGAGGAGTTAAACTATTAAATTACGCCGACGGCCAAAACGTGAGTCAATTACTTGCTTATAGAATTTTTTGCGAAGTAGTTTTAATTATAGGAAGTATTGATTAAAATTCCAAATATACTTGTTTAAATTTTAAGGAAAATTATTTTTTATCAAATTACTGGAATTAATTTACAAATAGGCAATGTTATTTTATAATTTTAGCCGATAAACGTTAACTTTAATATTCGAAATCTATTATTTTGGTGTAGGTAATAACGACAACAATAATATTTATAATATACATATCCGAACACATATACATCACAGTAATTAATACAAATGAACAAATGAAAACATTTCATATACAATTTTTAACGATAAAATTTTTATTCAAGAAATATGTATTTATATGGTTAGACAAGTTTCATTGCTTCACTATATTATTTGTAACAATTGAGATGTAAAACAATAAAACTACATTATGTTTCGTTACGTAATTCGTTCAAAATTTTAATTTTGTAATTTATCCCGGACGTTTAACGTAATTTATTAAATCAGATAACAAAGTAGGAATTATGCAAAAAAATAAAATAAAATAAAAAACTATCTTCTGGATAATGCAATATCATTTCATAACTTCTTTAAATCGGCCTGAAATATTTTTGAAAAAAATTACAAATTTTAAAAGATCATTATTTACACTAGCTGTACTTTTATTATCTTACTTCAGTACTCGTTCTAAAAGATTTCATTTGAGAAATGTTAATATTAACTTGTATACTTTATTTTAGTTACAAATATGAAAAATTTTACCCTAAAAATATTTAAAAACATAGAACTGTGGGGCGGAACAGTACGCAATAGATTAAACATATAATAGTTACAACTTAAAACGTATTGTTATAATGGAGAATACGTAAGAACTATTAAATGAAGAAAGATTTTAATTAAATATCTCTTTTTATACTTTATATCGCCAGAATGTGGCTACACATTCGGATAATGTGAAGAAACGAGGAATTACTTTGTTTTGGAGAGCACCGCCGTTATTAGCGAAAGGGCACGTTCGGTTTATGTAAGTATTGACAAAAAAGCTATGAAAATTAATGTATAATTGTTTTAGTCACACATTGACAATTATAGATACAAAATTGAAGTAGCTAAAGATGCCTACGTACAACAGAGTTAACTCTGTTTAAGTAGATACTTCAATTTTTCAGATAAATATGTCTCATTTAAGGTATAAAATGACTCAAAGTGTTTAAAATCATACGTATTTAAAACGATATTGCTTTTAATTCAACCACAATTAAAAAATAATAAAAACAATCGATCATCATATTTCTTCTCTTAAATATTTCAAATGATAAATTTTCCCCCCTTTTAACATTTACCATTTAGAAACTCCTTTCTTTTAATCGTCCTATAAACTTTATTTTATTAAAAAAGATTGTATACTGAAAAATTCGAATTTATTTAAAGTTATTTCTGTCGTAATTTTATATATTTGTATTTACACACACACAAATACATACACATAATCCTATTTTCACGTGAGTTCTCCACTAAATCAATATTATTATGCCTCATATAGAAGACAAACCTTTGCTATGCGTTTTGTAAAATTATACAAACGGTAAGCTATATTTTGTTTCGCAATGAATTTTTATTTTTCCTTGACATCTTAACATGTGTTAATCTGATCACTCACTCTACGATTTTAGACTTTATTTTCCTAAACAGATCGGCACCAATATCATCTTTAAATCGTAATCGCATTCTGTCGAGCTGACGTTTACCGCTATCCAGATCCTGCAATATTGTTATTGTTATTTGGTCGTCTTATATTCTGAGTATACGACCTATATGAGAAGACACGTGTAAAATAATTAAAATATTTTAAAATTGTAAAAAACATGTAGTCAGAAGCAATAATAACGTAGTACTCAAAATGCTTAATATAATTCCAAAATGTATAATTTAAAATTAGGTAAACGCGAAAAAATTTGCAATAGATTATTTAAGGCAGGATTACCTGTTGTACGTCTAAGTTAATATGATGTAAAAAGTGTAAATATATATCTAACATAATTATAATCTTACACAAATCGAAAGAACAATTCAAGTAACCAAAATTGTTACAGAAACTAAACATTATAAAAACCATATAAAAAGAATAAATGTAACAATAAAATTGGAAGAATAGGATTTAAAATGAACATATCAGATACATAAATTTGTTTAATACTTAAATCTTTATAAAGATATAATTAAATATAAAAAGAGAAAATGAAATGTTTCTAGTTACCACAGAAAATAAAACAATTTTGATACACATTATTTCCTATATTATAGTATAAAACATAAGAATCCTTGATTTCATTCATTATTATTATTGAAAATTAATATTTCAACATAAATATTTACGAACAGATAGGTAAAACTTGTAATTTAATAGATCGGGTGCAGAATGTGTAAGACAAAGCTGTTACGCCGTCACAATCGATACACACCTGTAATTATAGGTACTATTTTTATACAGATAAAAATGTTCTTTACAATATTCGATTGTTTTAATGTGAATAATTTTATAAAGCTTTTCATTGACGGTCGTAGAGCTTAATGCATTTCATTATAATTTTGTTTTATTTGATCAAATATTTAGTTTCAATAAAAAAACAATATGAAACTAATGAACTACTTCGATTATTTCACTGTGAAAATTATATAAATATAAATGTATATTATGCAATCATCCTACCGTTCAGATCGTTTTTGAAGACGTTTCACTAGTGTATATTTTGTTGTGTTTCAGGTTTACTATTGTACAAGACAAGGATCGGTTTTGGGTTGGAGAAGAAACAGAACCTTTACCAGTTAATTAAATTTAAATATACCGGGAAAATTTACAAAAAACCGCTATATTCTTTAATATAATTAGGAAAAATTGTGTTATATAATGTGATAAAATATAGGATTCCATATTCTTTAATATATATATATGATTAAACAATATCAAGGATTACAGCGCGTTTGTATAAAATTATTTCAAAATAAATTTTAATTATTTCACATTCAAAATCATTGATAATATTCAATAATTTATTACTTACTTGCTCTTTCAATATTCTACACTTAATACATGTGTGTATACGACATAGTGTTGGGAGAAAAAGAACTGAACGGTTCAGTCAGAACTGTTCTTATAAGCGGAATGAATGAACGGTTCTGTAGAACAAAAAAGAACCGTTCTTTTAAAGAACGCATTTTTTAAAGAACGCCTTTTTTAAAGAACGCCTTTTATAAAGAACGCCTGCCAGTTCAGTAAAAATACAGAACGTCTTTCTGTACCTCTCGGCTATTCTCGGCTAATTTCCCGAGTTTGTTCGAACTTTCTCCTTGTCTTACTGCGCTTTAACTATATTCTACTTCATTTTAATTTTACTTAGATGCGTTGTTGTGTTGCGCACGTTCGGAAATAAAACACTGCTCTTTAGATACCAGAGGCACACACACATACATAAGTGTATGAAATGTATACAAATGACGAATTAGAACATAAATATTTAAATACTTCTGTAGTAAAGTACTATGGCAGTGATCGGTGGTCAACTGTTCATTTTTTTCACATAATTTTTTATTTTTATTTTTTACTACATCAGCAGTTTCTCCTTGTCTAACTTATTTAAGTATATTCAATCTCATTTTACCTAGAAAAGAACTACAAATGTTAACAGATTGCCCCGTTCATTGTTTTAAACGTAAAACAAATCCAAGGCCGTATATATTTAAAGCGTTCTTTAAAGAACCCTCCGTTCTTTACAGAACCGTTCGACCACCCGTTCTTTAAAGAACCTACATTCTTTAAAGAACCTACGTTCTTTTAAAGAACCTACGTTCTTTAAAGAACCCTCCGTTCATTACGGAACCATTGAACAACCCGTTCTTTAAAGAACCGTTCATTAGAACCATTCTTTTTGAGGAATAGAACGGGCGTTCACATTCTTCTAAAAGAACGGGAATGCCCATCTCTAATACGACAATAATACATTTAGCGAAAGTAATCCGTTGCATTTTATACTAGCGGAAAATAGGCGCGTATATAAGTGAAGTCGGGGTAAAAAGTACGCAACTGGGTGAGAGTATTAGAGTATTATCGCAATTTATTTCCCTGTTAAATGGGATTTTTTCATTTTTAAGAATGTACCTACACTGGTTATGTAAGAAAAAATTTCAATGTTCCCTGTTTATACCATGAATAGATTTTTTTTGTTTAAGAACTGATTTTCATAATTTTGATAAAAAATGTTATTCATTTGGAAATATGATTCTTTCCACTTATTTTATATTTATGTGGAAATTTTGATTTTCTTAAGATGGTAGTAAGTATTGAACTTTTATTTTCTTTTAAATATCATGGTAATTAAATAATAAATAAACTAGTGTTTCCAGACATTATATAAGAAAAAGTAACAGGTTAATGATATCGGCTGAAAATTTAAGGATTACAAAAGAAAGAAGGGCAGAAGGTGAATTGATTAGAAACATTGCTTGAAGCTTTAATATGAAGGAATGTACCTTACAAAAATGCTTGAAAAATGGCAAGTTTATACAGTAACACTTGAAAAATATTAGTTTTGTAAATTTATTAGGAGATTCGTCAAATTCTTAGGTAGGTTTCAACGAGTTATTTCCAAAGAACAAAGGAAGGGGTTATCAAATTATGTTCGAGATATCGATGCTAGATTTTATGGAGTTATCTTAAACGAACTACCACAACATATAGTTTTTTCTTATGCTGAGTTGAAAAAATCTCACATCCTTTCAACAAATGCAAAAATGATGGGGAGATTGTACATCTTTTCATTCGCGATATAAACTGAATCTTAGAACACCTCAAAAAACTTCAATTGTAACAATGATGGGCTTCAATAAACCTCAAGTAATTTGTTGTTTCAAGTTGAATATTTTTACACAATTCATTTTTAAGAAAAAAATGAAGTAATTAATGTAAATAATTTAAAAATTTTCAGGTTGACTTATTTTTTCCAAATTTATGGAAGTTACTGATGAAATATGAGTTCACACTTAATCTAAATTTCACATGGATGAGTCTGCATTATCTACAGCACCTAAGATGCACAAAGTTACTAGTTTGCTTGAGAAGAAATCTGTTGGAAAAGTATCCATGCTGAGTGTAGTGTTTTGATTACAGTTATCTGTACTTGCAATGCAGCTGTTTTTTTTTGTTCTTCCAGCATTAATTTTTCTTTGCAAAAGAAAAAGTTAGAATTGCTTGATTGTGCTCCTCCTTGATCAAAGTTATTTGTTTCAGAATTAGGATATATTCATCATAAAATTGTTATGACTTGGTTAGAGCATTTTAAGCAATCAGTTTATCTATCTATAATTAATTGCATTTTATTAATTTTAGATAATTATTACACACTTCTTTGGATAGTGTTGAATATTGCTGAAAAAATTATATTACTTTATTAATAATTCCTCTTCATTCCAGTCAGCGCTTACAGCCATTGGATTAAATTTTTTATGACAATTTAAAAGAACATTTTCAAAAATTTTCAAACACTGGTTGGCACAAGAAACATGTCTAAGAGACCGACCTGAAAAATCGGATTTCTGAAGGAATTTCAAAAATTCACCAACGTATTCTCGAAAAAGTGTTTGAAATTTTTTTAAAAAACTGAATAAATGTATTGTTGCAAATGGCGGTCATCTGAACGATATTAGTTTGAAAGGTGGGTGTTGGTAATAGAGGTACATTCAAACTGGAAAGCGTGGTTTGAAAGGTGGGTGTTGGTAGTGGAGCAAGCCTGTCGAATTTTAAATGATTTTACGGATATATAGCTGTCCCCTACTTTTTACAACTTTAAATTATTGTAATATCTGTCCTATTTGTGATATCAATGTGAAACAAAGCTTACAACGAATCCGATAATATAGGCTATAAGTTGTTTCATCATCACTTTTTTTAGTTAAATTGGGAGAGCCAAACAGACAAAAATTAAAAAAAATAGATTTTCTATTTATATGTGATAAACATAGGCCAATACAGTGATTATAATGAAAATATTTACGAATCACAGACATTACAATTATATATATATATATCACAATGCACTTATATCAATCTACTGCAGGATGTAAGCAGTCCCCTTTTCTTTTCATCTGTCGTTTATCCATTTCACACCCACTGATCTCTGTAAATCGTCCTGCCACCTTGTATACGGCCGACCTATCTAGGAAGCCTTTCTGTTATTCGTTTCATCCACCCATCATCGTTTCTTCTTGCTACATGGCCTGCCAAATTTCATTTTAACTGCGCTACACGTTCGACTACATCCGATAATTTAGTCTGCTCTCTTATCCACGTATTGGATTTCTGGTCTGATACCTCGATGCCGAATATTACTCTTCCATGGGCTCTCTGTGTTACTGCAAGCTTCTTATTGACATACTTTGTTACGTTCCATGTTTCCGCTCTATATATATAAGCACTGGAAGGATGCACTGTTCGCAGTTGCGATAGCCAGGTGGTTTTTTGGGGGTCTGAACCCCCCCTTGGAATCAATCTGATAATAAGAAAATATATATTCGTTGTTAAATGCAGTTTTGCATTTGTTAAACCTATTTTTTTTCATTTATTTTATTTAAATTTCGTTGTTTTTGTAGTAAATAAATAGTTTTGTAATATAGGAGGTACTAGAATAATGTGTAGAAAAACGTGAAGAATAGATTTTAAATTTTAAATTTAGTTAAGTATTACTATGTATTATTCCTTCAAAAAATATAAAATTATTATCGTTTATTTTTTCGCGGAATTTATTGTACTTTGTAACCATGTCCCTCTGTCCTCAATAACATACTCGTGTTCCAGTGACGTTAAATATTTCTGCCGTCTATTGCTTCTAATAGAATTACATATTCGACGTCTAATAAGTATAAAAATTGATCTGGTGAGTTGGATTGCTTAGGGCTTGGGGTTTAACCTACTTGAGTTTTGGTTATTTACTTAAAGTTCAATTTAACTTGGGTTTACTGTTATAATTTAGTTTTGTTTGAAGCCCCCTCTTTATCTAAGTTTGGCTACGCCACTGACTGTTCGTATACTTTCTTTTTTAAGGTGTTAGGTATATCTTTATTTTTGAGGACAGTACTCAATTTTCCAAAAGCTATCCACGAGAGATGCGTTCGTTTTTTAATTTCCTTATGCATTGTTTCCTTCTCTGTGGTAATAATTTGGCCCAGGCATATATATTCGCTGACCTGTTCCAGCAGCTGGTCATCTATATTTGTAACTTTTGAGGTGTATTTGTCATGATCTTTGTTTTATTAATATTTATAGTTAATCCTGCTTTTTTTAGAACAGTTATGAAGGTCAGTTATTATTTCCTGTATCAACATTATTACTAATCAACACAATGTAGTCGGCAAAACGCAAGTGACTGATTTTTCCCCCATCAATATTCACACCTATATATATTTTTACACACACACACACACATATATATATATTTATATGACTACATTTTGTTATGGATTGTAGGAAATGTATTACACCTACGCGATAATCATGTTTCTGTATCTTTCTGTTGTGTTCCAGCCCATGAGGATATCCAAGGAAACGAAGTGTGCTAAATTTGGGATATCGTAATGTATTTTACAAATCTATCCTGATCTTCTTATCACATCCATTTTGCACCTACTTCCTCTGAGAAAGGGCCGCATCCGTGGTACAAATGTTGAAAAAATTTGAACAATCGAAAACAAAATCTTAAGGATAATTATAAACGCGCCTTGGTATTTAACCAACGTAACTTTCCACGAACACTTAATAAGTATTTTACATTGTACACCAATATGCTGGGAGACACGCAAGTAGACTAGACCATCGAAATAGCTTGACCGGACACGAATACCTCTTATGACGTGGTTCGGATCTTGTGTAGGAATATAGAAACACGGATAAGCACACTGGGTGCTTCTACCTACAGCACTACTCAAAAGTATCGTTAAATGGCCTCGTGGCCAGATTGTGATTAAAATCAAATTATATATATATATATATATATATATATATATATATATATATATATATAATGAAACAACACAACAATTTTTTGGGGGATATCAAAATTATTTTTCTGTCATCAGATAAATTTAAAAATAAACTGAATAAATTATCTGAAAAATTTAGCGAGAATAAATGATAATAATAATATTAAACACAGTAATAAGGAAATATGTGAGCATACTGAAGATATTATCAGTACCACGAAAAAAAGATGATTAGTCCCATTACTGGTTATTTATTGAGAGGGAGACACAAAACGCTTAACAAAACAAATTTTCCAGTATTTTGATAAAAACCTTAAAACGAAAATCTCCTGGTTCCCAGAAGTTAAGGTGGAGAAACTTCATTTTTTTTGTTGTTTATTTCTTCTATAGCTAAATTATTGAACTCATTAAATTTACCTCCTACTAAATCTTTCATACTACAATCTAACACTGTCCCATTGACATTACACCCTTGTAATTACATTACACAGAATGATAATATCAATAGGGTTTACAAGTAAAGTTAGTACATTCGGATATTCTGAAGAAGAAAGTCGGTAGTACCAAATGAAAGAAAAGACACAGCGAAGTAATGAGGAAATATCAGAATCGAAGCAAGAGGAAAACACAAACATCGTGAAGATATTTTACATGGTCCATAGTTGGCCAATTGGAAAGAAGAAGACAATATTAAACAAGTTCGTAATGGATATAGTAGCCGAGATGATACATACACGGTAATATATTACAGCGTTATCAATCGATACTTGAACTTTATCGCAGTTCGTACAAAACGTGTAATTAATACAAATAAAACTGGCGACGAATTTTTAATTTTTATCTCTTTAAAATATTTTACAAAACGTTTCGCTGGCCGAGTGTATTTTGTTAACTTTATTTTCGAAAGGTCTTATTTACAAAGAAAATTACAATGCTTCATTATAAAAATAAATACAATACAACGACTATATAAAAGAATTAAGTTCTTTTTTTTTTAAATATTAATCGAAATTTAAAAAAGTCGATAAATTATTAAAATATGTCGTATATTTAAATATCGTTATTTTCGGAATAAACGGAACACCGGATAGAAGCAGTAACAAACAAGAGGTATTACATTATTCGCTACGGAATACGTTAATTAATTAATTAATTATAACGTATTTTACAATTTTCAACTTTCACCGCGGTTAATTTCTGTCGTTCGGATTTGTCTTCGGTATAAATCACTATTTCGTACGTTTTAATAATACTTACGGGTTAAAGCAGTCCGAACGTATAAATTATTAACAATTTATTATTCGGCTCGAGTGTAATGCTTTCAGTCATAGGTTAAAAAATTTTTGGCATATAAATTTTATACAGATGTTTATTATATATACAATATTGTTTCTTAGACGAACTGTAGATAATTTCCAATGTACTTTTGTAAATACTTTTAAAATTGAAACATTTCACGTCAACCGGAAAATAAGAGTTATAAACTAGCCAATTATCGTATTTACAATATAAATAAGCTATTATATAGGGTGACCTCGGTTTTTACATATAGAACCCAAATATGCGACTTTCACGAAAACAAATATTAGAAGAATAATAAGGACATAAACAGAGCAGTAACGATTAATATTAAATATAAGACGGTCCTACCAGAAGTGAAATACTTGGATATGGAATAAATTTTATTTAATTATTCTTTACAGTATGTCACTTTATTACAAATATTCATATATATATATATATTTTACGTAATATTATTTAGTGCTCAGAATATTTCCATGCACTTTGACAAAAATATCAAAAGTTGTATCAGTTTGTTAATTATAAATTATGCATACAAATGCAATAACAAATGAAATAATGATAATAACGAAAGTAAGTATTAAATTAATGCTTAAATTAGTTATGGGCGTAACGGACTACTTCACATAACTGACTAATTAGTAACCCCGTTTATAAAAACCAAAATAATTAGTCAGTTTATTCAGTCAGATTTACTTTAATTCTTTACTAGTACGATGTAAACATGGCAAAGCAAATGAAAACATCTCTACATATATTTAAAATAAAGTTTAAAAATACATTTCCGTTGAAGTAACTAATAGATAATCTAGAATTGTATGAATTTTGCGAAGTAAATCGTGTAATCGTACCGATTTTAGAATATCAATAAATTTAATATATTTTAATAGTATATGTAATCGATATTTTAGAAAATCAATAATTTATTGTAATAAAAATATAAATAAAGATCAACATATTTAAAATCCGACTAATTATCAGTCGGTCCTAGTGAAACCTACTAAAATCGATATACACCCAAACTTTCCAGCCAGTTTAACAAAATCTACTAATATATGATAATCTATAATTGTTTGAAATGTGAAATGAATCATGTAATCATACAAATTTTAGAACCCCATTAATAAATTAAATGTATACAACGTGAATATATGTAACTGGTGTTTTAAAATCAATAACTCATTCTAGTAAATATATAAAACTAAGAATCGCCGTATTCGGACTACTTTTCAATCGATTCTAACAAAACCTATTAATGTCGATATTTTCTGAATTTCGTACCTTTAAATTATTTAAGATAAATATAATTACTTATTGTTAAACTATTATTATCAAATCCGAAGTAATCTTTGATAAACATTGTAAAAAAAAAAAAAAAAATAGAATATTTCTGTTGAAATACGATTACTTCATTTCAATCGGACCAAAATAACCGAATAATAGAACCTAGTAACAGATATTAGTCGAAACACAACTAAATTCAATCTCATCCGATTTAAAAGTAGTCGGTTTTTTATTCTAAAGAAGAATATCACACACTTCTTAACATGATGTATAAATTAAATAAAATATTAAATTTGCTTATATCGATGAAAAAATAAAATCTTTACAGGATTTATAAATATTTATACATATTACATATAAAGAAAAAAGAATATTTAATGTATTGATTAAAGTAATAAACAAAGTTTAAAAAATATTTTCTGAAAACGACTGATTTATTCGGTAATTTTGGAAAAACTGAGTTAGTCGGTTATTTAAAAAACCGAATTAGAGACATAAGGCAGCTATGCCATTACCGACTTAATAGGTTATACCCGTCACTAGTTTAAATATTGAAAAGATGCATGTATATATATATATATATATATATATATATATATATATATAATTATTATGATATATTAGTAGATTTTGTTAAACCAACTGAAAAGTCTAGGTGTATATCGATATTAGTAAGTTTCACTAGGACCGACTGATAATTAGTTGGATTTCGAATATGATGATCTTTAGTTATATTTTTATTACAATAAATTATTGATTTTCTAAAACATCGATTATATATATATATTCATGTTGTATTAAAATATGTTCAATTTATTGATATTCTAAAATCAGTACGATTACACGATTTACTTTACAAAATTCATACAATTCTAGATTATCTATTAGTTACTTAAACGGAAATATATTTTTTAACTTTATTTTAAATATATTTAAGGATATTTTCATTTGCTTTGCCATGTTTATATTGTATTAGTAAAGAATTAATAATATATATAAATTTTTTTTTATTATTATTTAGAATATTATATAGAAAATTTTTGCAGTTCGATTTATAATTAAATAACTTTTATCTAAATTTTAAAATTTTCCGAGTCTCCATTTTCAACGATGACACACGCAGAACTACTACATTTTGTGACGATGATGAGAAATTAATTTTTATCGCTATAAAATAAATAATATAATCTCACTTATACTATTAAAAAAACCTTACGTACACACACCTATACGTTATTTTCTTTTCACATACGTTAGTGTACACGCTTTTAGCGACATTAACTAACACTCTTCCATCATATTATTACACACACACACACACACCGAACCGACATTAGACGTACACGTAATATTGCGTTTAATTAAACGTTCTGCTTGATAAATGTATTAATTTCGGATTATGTTCGTTCAGTTTTATTGGTAACTTGAACCGGACGATGTGGTTTTCTTTGAAATGCGATTGAACAGAAGATAATTAATTTTTATGAGAAAGAGAGAACAAATAACATATATATATATCACGTAATAAAATAAATAAAACGGTATGCGATTTTCGATCGATTACTTCAGTAGGACGTTTTTAATCGCTTTATGGATTACTATCGATAGCAGCGAAGCATACAGCAGCGGTGCGCCGATTCAGGCGTGCGAAGATATGAGTCCGCAACACGGTAATTCTAGTTCATCTGATTCGCTATCAACTTACTACATAGCCGCTAATAAATTATCCTTTACGCCCGGTGATCGTTTAACCGTACACGTGGCAAGTATTTCGAAACATCATTACTTCAAAGGATTCTTCGTTCAAGCGAGAGATAGCGACTTCAAACACGTAGGAACCTTCTTGCCGGTTGACTCTATTAAGTTAGTCAATTGCGGTGCCGGTATAAATGTAAGTTAACTCTATATTAACGAAAAATATTCTAGTCGTTAGCTATACACAGTATATATATATATATTTTGTACAGTTCTAACTACCGAAGAATATTTATGTAAAAATCCAATACAAAATGGTTTCTACCGCTTACTTAAATCCAATTACAGTAAAACTTATTTTAACCGTCTCTGTAAATGACCTTGAGATCACGTCGCCAAAAAGGCCTGGCTATCGAACTGTATTAGTCTTCAGTCGATTTTAATTATTAAATAGTTTTTATGTCGGTTCGAATTGAAAGTGTGCTGTCATCTGACGATTGACAAAATCACGAAGCTTTGCAATGACACACTAACAACTGAAGAACTAACACCTTCATTAGAGTAACCAGATGAAGGTTTTGAAATTTTACCCGATGGAGATATTGTATCTAATGTTCAGCAGTCTAATAATAGTGAAACTAATTAAAACTCGGCAATCAGCCATTATCGGAAGTTGAAATTACGTTGGCAATCGATTGATTTGAAAGACAAGATGTGGAGGCAAACTTTACACAGATATCCTACTTCTGAAAAAATACGTAACATTGCCGTACAGAAAGCTCGAGCTGTAGAGAAACAAGAAAATTACCGATTTTTTTTTAAATCAATTTGACGTCGAGACAGTTTTTCTAGGTAATTGCCCTATACTGCACTATGGTATACTAAATTTTCTAAATAGAAATACGGTACTTTAAAATGTTATCCAATTAAACATATATTTCTTTTTTTTCTTTGCTAAATGATTCACAATCCGATATAGTATTATGCAATTTGTTATGGAATTTCCGTTATCCGTCTATTCGGTTACGCGTCACAGGCCCGGTTCGTGGCGGATAAAAGAAATTCTACTGTAATTCCATCATTATGTTTCTCTTTTAACAAAGGAAAACCTTCACAAAGTTATTTCTAAAATCCGATATAAAATATCCAGCTTATACGTTAGATCTTTCTTTTGACGAAAGAAAATCTTACTACTCAAAATCTAGTACAAATAACCAGATTCATATTATTTGAATTTTATATCTTCGAATTAATTACAATAAATATTCCGTGATTACATTTACGTGCAATCGTCCTTCATATCTGTTAATAATTGTACCGTCGTAATAATAAAATCTGGATAATTATACATCAAAACCTTATTTCGAATTCTTTAATACATTCAGGTTCTGTTTCTCAATTAATTGTTGATTGGACTTTTTTGTCTCTGATACCCGACCGATAGACACGAATATCCTCAAATTTCAAATTATTAACCTTAAATAGAATTAATCCAATTAATAAGATTCGACATATTATCAACAATTTTCATTATACTTCGTAATAATAAGTTTCTCAACGCTCGATGTTCATTATGAACATAACACTTCTGTACATTTAGCGGTAAGTATACCTAATTAAGACGCAATGAAACGTTCGTAATTTTGAAATGGACTCTTCTAAATTGCTTTTTTAGTTCATTTAGTTTGATGACACAACCCCATTGAAAATAGTAATGATCAGCGTAGGTAATAAATGTAATTTTCGGGATGATAGAGGGTCGATTTATATCTGGCGAAATAATATAAATATATAATAATTCGAACTAAAGATAGATTTACGAACCAATAGCACGAAATTCCCTCGATCTAAACATAACCAGAGAGTAGAACTCCTGTTACCTGAAAACCGTCCATTGGCTAGAATTTGCCATATCGTACAGAATAATGATCTGCATTCATGGCAGCGATCAACAGTTTTAATGAACGACCGTTGTATCTTTATTTATAATAATGCCTTGGTTCGATTAGAGCGCAACATATTAATAGGTAACGAATTTAAGGCTTGCCATCTTCTATTTACTTTATTTTCCCTGAGTCATATTTCCTCCTTTCCTTTGGCGTAAAAAAAAAAAGTTATGCGTTCGATTTGTCTAAAATCTTTCTAATTGTTTATGTGTTTCAAAAACATGATTCACTAAAATATTCATTTACTTCTTACGGTAACTCGTAAATTCATATAAGCTTATACATCTTTCTTGTCCCTCAATTTATATCGAGGCAATTTTCACTTCATCAGTCTTTACATTAACTCTGTTTTATTTATTTCGTTATACTTAATAAATAACCTATTCGTTTTCTCATATTACGAAGTGATTCACACGTTGATGATCAATATCATTACCGATGCATTTCATAAACATCAGCATGATATTTACAAAACCTTTATACTTGTTAATATAGTTTTCACTGCCCAGGTTTAAACGTAATAAAGATTCTAATTCGTTATCACATATAATTCTTACTCTTTCGAATAATCAAATAGAACACTCGTAAACTAATACCAATTCAGTTGCAATCGACAATTCATTTCTTTGAAAATGATCGAAATATTCATCACTTACAAAAATGCCTTTATTCTATTTAATAATGATGGCACACTGCGAACATTCCAATTTTTTGAAAAGGGAATGTGATGCATATCCCTGATATATATCTTTGCAGAATTGTCTGTTTCATAGCAGTGTAAATAATTCGTTTCCAAAATAACAAGGAAGTCTTTTAAATCACATATGTTGGTTACGTAATTCGAGGAAATAAAACGGAAGAAATTACGAAAATACTGGGATACTGGAAGCAGAAGATTTAAGGAAGGGTACTGATATAATTATTGATATATCAATTGATACGAAAGACGAAGAATACATAGATACAGAAGTATTACGAATAAACTTGTTAAAATATGACAATATAAGTTTAAAAAACGATTTATTGTATAACGTGATAAATGAACAAATTTTATAACATTGTTATTTATCGTTGAAATTGAAACAATTTATTTTTTTGTTAAACAGAATGCGGCGACTCATACTAATAACCAATTAAAAAGTAGAGTACCTTTGACTTGGATATCGCCTAACGAAACGATTAATGGTCCTATAAGATTTCAGTAAGTACACCGAGTAATGAGATTGTATTTTTCCTTTTAAGAAAAACCATTGTACATGTTACTACGTATAATGTTTGAAAATTATTGAATATAGCTATACATTGCACCCACACACTCATCCACTCGTCCTATATTATTATTAAATAAATTTAACGCTAAAACTAGCGGCACGGTAGAAAAATAGGATTAGATTGAGGGATAAACACCGGACCGATGGAAGAAGGTAATTAGATTCGACAATGAAAAATGATCACCTTTGAAGAGAAGATGAAGCGAAGGAGGTAGATTAGAGCCGCTTTAAGCGATGAGTATGAGGTAGAGTCAACTAGAATATGGATAACACAACAGTCGGAACACAAGTTTTATTGATAAGATCGTATGAGTAAGACGCGCTAAAGGCGCAATCTAGTGACGACCACATTGTCTCTGCGGCTTGGAAGCGAAGTTATCCAATGTTTGTGATTTGCCGTAATTTGTTGTTTTGTGAAGTCAGCTGCCATTTCCTCGGCCATAATGCAAGAAGTCCATTTATGATGCATTTCTTAAGGTCAGATGCTGGAACTGGGAACATCCGGGACGGGCAAGAATGTAGCGGCTTCCTGGCCGTTTTATCAGCTAGTTCATTCCCACGAACCCACCCTAGCATGAGCTGGAATAAACAGGAACGTCATTTTCTGACTCAACCCCGCCAGTGATATATATATAAAATCATATTTTCTAACGTTTTAACATTTATATGCGAACTTATGAGAATTTTGAAAAGGCATAAAACAAATAAACAATGCATAACTATTAAATTAATTACAACCTAGCTTTAATTGATACAAAAGTTAGAATAGTAAAAACTTGTTCTATCTCACTAATCGATAGATCATCACCAAATGGGTTATTATAACAAAATGAACATAATCTAATCAAAATTTTTAATTACGCATTATCATCAACATCATTATTCTGTCGCATATACAAATTTTTTTTCCACTTCAATTGCCAATTTACAACTAGCTATATAGGCTATTATTAAGCAAATTTAATATCTTAGTGTAAGTTGACTTGCTAAAGAATCCTGTCTAATGACAGCGTCTCATTCAATACGTATAACGTATACTTTATACTCTGTTAATTTTGTCCTCTCTAATATACAAATGTCTGCATTAACAGTGTAACTGCCATATTATTTGAATGTGACTCCAGTCTTGCAGTGTGTCTTTTTACCGTTTGTACAGTTTCATCTTCTGTGTAATTTATCTTTAGGTCTGTGTGGTTAAAGGAAATTTGATTTTAGCTTCCTCCGAAAAATCGCCACGGGAAAATCCGTGTCAACCAAATATCCTGCATTATTGAAACAGACCGTTCGTACTGTACAATGAACAACACTGTCACTGAAAGGATTAAACACTAGTTGAACAAATAGAACCTAATGATAATAACGAAATTTACGAATTCGTTTATCTTGAATCTTATCTCGATTTGGTCGAATAAATTATCATTTAAATAAAAGAAAAAGAGGATTTTCCGGAGCAAACGTTTACGATGGTTAAATTAATAACGACATACGGTAGGTTTCGCTATAAATAAATGTAAACATTTGTAGCGATTTTAGTACAATTTTAACATATCGTCAGAAATGAACAAGATTAACCATTTTCTATATTGTTAAATCGAGCTCGTTTCGATGAAGATGCAATTGCCGAAAAACTTCGTACTAAGCAAAAAAAT
The DNA here is from genome assembly GCA_032883995.1 of Coronaproctus castanopsis. Classification (NCBI taxonomy): domain Eukaryota; kingdom Metazoa; phylum Arthropoda; class Insecta; order Hemiptera; family Monophlebidae; genus Coronaproctus; species Coronaproctus castanopsis. The sequence continues at coordinate 158,980,955 of CM065053.1, read as the reverse complement.
TAATTAACGCTTTCGGTATATTTAATTTTAAAATCTAACCGATTAAATTGCGGAATCGTTGTTGGGGTGCGACGTTTTAATTATTAATATTTTTTAAAAAAATGAACGCAAAAATAATCGGTTAAAATCGTTTTAAATTTTCAACACATTTCTAAGGAAAAAATTTGAAAAACAAAACGAACAAAAGTAAATTCCACCGGGAAGAAGTATACCCTGCGCACTGACAATGCGAAATGTTCCATTTCCACGCATCAAACATGACTAACCTTTCAACTTGCGACAGATTCTCTATTTTCTTATCAATTCACTATCTAGCAGTCAGTCCAAAGTTCAATTGTTCCCGGTTTCAACTACTCCTCTCCAGTTCGCAAATGGAGGTTCCTGAGGACAATGAACAAAAAATTCAATCGCCACTTAAATGTCCGAGTTCGTACGCGAATAAATTTATCGGTACTACATATTTTAATATAATGCGCGTTATTATTTAGCAATAAAATATTTATGTTCCAATTATGAAAAAAAAAAACATTTTTAATTGCAGATTAACCTTGGTACAGGATTTCAATAAATTTTGGGTCGGGTTAACATCCGAAGATATACTCGTGTTATAAATATATATAAATTTGTAAATGTACGAATTTTTGATATTTTTTACATTTCTCAAATAGTGGAATTCGTTAATTATACAGCGTGTATTCCATCACAAATCTGTAATAGAATTTTGTTTTTGAATAATATTTTATGTTTTTCTTTATCTTTAAAATAATATTTTTGTTTTTAATATTTTAAGAATTTTAGTCAATTTGTTACTTTTCTAATTCACCACATAGGCGACCAGAGTAAATAACATATATTTTTTTAATATAGGCATTAGTAATTCCACCCAGGACTGTAAGAAATGGACGATATGTCTTATTAAATACTACAGGCTGACGTGTAATCGAATATTGTGTACGCTATTGCTCTGTGAGCTAAGCATCTGAGATTAGTTGGAAGAGAGATTCCTTTACTTATAATACGATCGGACGAATGGTATAAATAATAATAGAATATCAAATGTGAGTACTTTTACCCGCCGTAAAAGAAAAATTAACGATCAGACTAAAATAAATAGATTAACTACGGTATCAATATCACCGACCAGGCAACAAATAATATTTATGCTCATAAAAAAAAAAAAAAAAATTAATACGTTTCACAATCACAATATCGGATTACTTACATAAACAAACTACCGTTAAACATTATAAATAATAATAGAATATCAAATGTGAGTACTTTTACCCGCCGTAAAAGAAAAATTAACGATCAGACTAAAATAAATAGATTAACTACGGTATGGATATCACCGACGAGGCAGCAAATAATATTTATGCTCATTAAAAAAAAAAAAAAAAAATTAATACGTTTCACAATATCGGATTATTTACATAAACAAACTACCGTTAAACATTATAAATAATAATAGAATATTAAATGTGAGTACTTTTACCCGCGTAAAAGAAAAATTAACGATCAGACTAAAATAAATAGATTAACTACGGTATCGATATCACCGACGAGGCAACAAACAATATTTATGCTCATAAAAAAAAAAAAATTAATACGTTTCACAATATCGGATTATTTACATAAACAAACTACCATTAAACATATTAATAGCGACGTTTGATGGAAATTATTTATTGTAAATTCTTATTTAATTCGTAAAACATGCTCTTTTTACGATTACGCGCGGAGGATACTATCAGAAATATCATATTTGAAGTAGAATATCGTCAAAGCTATTAATCCTTTCAGTCAAGACGTCTGTTATTTTAATGCTAATTTTCTATCTTCTGGTCGACGTGAAATGTCTCAATTTTTAAAATATTTATATAAATACATTGAAAATTATCTATGGCTCACCTAAGAAGTAGTATCGCATAATGAACAGATGTATAAATTTTATGATTATTTGTCAAAATTTTATAATGTACGAGTGAACAGGTTAAACGGAATTAATAATTTAGACAAAATTGATCGTTGTACTCTGAAAAAATCCGGTCATGTCGATTTCAAAATAATTAGTTAATTGAAGACTATTCAGTTGTTTCTTGTTTTTTTTTTAATAAAAATACAGGTATTTGATATATATATATTAGATATTACATCCTGATTAAGCTTATTTATCCGGTTACGCATTTCGAGTTTATAATTGAAGTTTTGCAATATAATTCTCGTAAATTCTAAAGTCGATAAAAAAATGACCCCTTTCTTCAGTTGACAAAATGTACTACATAGACTATTGACGAAAACACGATACATTTCACTTCTTTTATATTTTACCTTCATCTCGTCTTACGATTGCGTTCGATAACGAATTAAACGCTTCTTCTCGATCGATCGTAATTTCCGATAGTAATATCATAGTCAAGATAACAGCTTCATAATTATACACTTTCATTTGGACGTATCTTAAAAATGGAATTTTCTGCAACAATCGTTGCATCTATCTATCGAGTTGACGTTCCGCCCTTTAGTCGTATACCATTTATTTTCCTTATAACTATCGTTTTTAAGTACTATGCGATAACATGCTTCAAGAACTCTGTTGATTATTAGCCATTTTCTTCTAAAATAAACGCATTAGTGCCCGTTTTTACATCCACGAAACTCTAAAAAGCCTCTCCAGCGTCATATTTCGAAACTATCTACGCGACTTTGTTCACACTTTCTAATCGTCCACATTTCCGCACCGTACAGAAATATTGGAAAAAAGATTTAGCCCCCCCAATTTTAATGATTTTACCCATTGCACTTCTTGCCGGTTGAACTCGTCTCTTTATTTCACCCTCAGAACTTCCTTTACTTTCCACCAAACATCTCAAATTTTTATGACTAGAATAATTTTACGATCTTTCTTCGTTATATTCGTTCTATCAATCACAATTACCTTTGTTTTCCCATTATTTACGTTTAGACTAGCGTAAAATTTACTTGTTACTTCTAGTTTCTTCAATAATTGCCGCATACCTTTTATATTCGACGTCATTAATGCTGTATCGTTAGTAAATGATCAAAATTAGAAACACTTAGAAACGGATGGTTCCAAGTTATAAAAATTAAATGTTTAATCATCGCTACGATACGACTATCGTGTTATTTTATTCTCCATTTTTTACGATAAACTAGACGATAAGACGAGTTTAAATTTGGCATATTGACCGATGCCGTACACATACTTCTACGAAAACTATCACTCAGATGCCATAATATCTCGTCGTCCGATACATCGTTAATAAGCAAACTAAGTCAACCATATTATTCTGAGTACCCAAACTACATTCAAAAATTTCAAACTTTAATCGTCTACCCTAAAATTATTAATATGTATAAAATTAAATTTTACATTTTTAACGATATCGTCGAATAAACTGATTTAACGTGTATACTTTCATAAAGTTTCAATAATCTCCATATTTCAGATTAAGACTTCCTATTTGTTATTACAATATCAAATTTTACATGCGATATTAAGTAGAAACGCAAATGAAATATCTTTATTCATATACTTGTGTTAATATTTAGTTTTTTAAAGTTGTGCTGCCCCCCAAAAAACATATAATTTAATTAATACTTTTTAGTTTTTTCACCAGTTATTTCTTACGGACACAACTCGCAGATTATTCTAAACAAATTTACGCATTAAGAGGCAATGAAAAATTAAATTACAATAATATCCGCAATAAAGTAATGATAAAGGAACAACAAATAGGGAATTTAATCGTTCTGTTATCTTGACAAGAATAATGACGTTATTTATTGATCATCGTATGTACTAATTGTGCACATTAATAACGTTATATCGTTTATTCATGCCTTACTGATGGCAAATGGACATTTACACCGTCGTTAATGTTAGTATTCGTTTTTTCTTAATTTATGAGTTTAAGCACATGAAAAACTAACCGTACTTTTCACGTATAATTACACACATACACACACACATATATATATATATATTATATATAAATAAATTTTTACGAAAAAGTAATATATTTTGCATTACATATCTAAATGTTACATATTCTATTTTGATTTAAATGTTTTATGTATACCTAAAACAATATTTAGTAGAGGAAGGACGTCAGCTAAATGATTTTCATAAATCCAAAGATTGATAATTAATCGACTAATTGACGTTTCACCCATACAGGGAAGTGTGTCATTACCTTCCTTATATATATATACATCGTTTTCGGAAAATCATTTCCGAAATTGAATTTGTTTATAAAAAATACTGGATAAAAATGTTTACACATATTTCATAACATCTAGTCGTGCCTTTATTACTATCAAAGTTAACAAACTTTTCAAGTTAATATTTTACTCTGTCCACATAAAAAAAAAAGATTTGTTTTTGATCATAATTAAATTAAAAATGAAGATGATGTGCTATTGACTCTTCCAATATATTAGTGTATTTTAATATTTTATCACTCACCTCCTTCAATATTTTATATATATATATATATATATATATATATATATATATATATATATATATATATTTATTCTGATATGAAATTAATACAATAAAATGTGCGCAAAATTGAAAACAAAAAGAAAAATTTTGGGTTGTCTGGAGAAATAATTAAAGGGTAACGACATCAATTTTTGCAAAATTATAACTATTACTTTCGAAATCAGACCAATCATCTATCATTTGCACATGCGGAAGTAATAAATCTGTATTAATACTCATATTTGAGTAAAATTCGGAATTTTTTAAAATTAATTTTTCTATTATTTGTAGTTCTATTTTCTTTATTTACTTGTGATTTATTTGAATTTTCGAAGATTTAACGCGTTTTTAAATAATTGTTTCGCTTTTCTTCGATAATTTTTTTACTTTAATATTGATTCAAATTACTTATATATTGTAGATTTATTTTAGATGTAACCTGTTGATTTTTTATCTTACGTTGACTGAAGAGTTTGAAGATGGTGCATCAACTATCGCGTGTAATAACATGCTTCCCCAGCATGCAGCTGTATCTATGCAGCTTCCACCGCCGTATATAATAAGCTGCAATAAAACATCATTTATGCCGGGCGAAATAATCGCCGTCTGTATTCAAAGTAAATTACAGGAGACTACGTTTAAAGGTTTCTTAGTCGAAGCGAGAGACGCATTAAATACGTCTGTGGGATCATTTATTCCAGCGGACGGTGTGAAATTACTAAACTGTAACAGGGGCTATCGTGTAAGTTATAAAAATTTCTAGAAACTAATATTTAATATCTACCGCAAATATTACTGTACACGTGTACGTTTATTTAACTCGCTAAAAGGGCTAGATGCGCACGAGCGGTTTTCTACCCATCTAAACGCGCCGGTTATTTAAACACTTTTTGAACGTTTTATTATTGTAACCTATTGTCTAATGGTCGTGCCGTTGTTGTAGTTATTACGTGGAGCTGAGTTAATTTAATTTTTTTTTTTTTAAATTTCCTTCTTATCAGATACTAACGCAAATTTATGTCATCAACCAGATGTTGTTATCTTTTGAGAACGTGCCCGATTAAGTTATGGATTGGCTACACTCGATTCATCATCCTCCTTCTTTTCAATCTTTTAATCTTTACTATTTTCTTCAATAAAGTGTTTGTTTGTACGGTGCTGTAGTCTTAATATATGCTTTTGAAGAATTACATTCTCTAATTAAAAAAATGTTAAAATAGTATCAAAAATATACAAAGTTTCTTTTTACACTGAAATTTCTGCCGTGAACACCGTTTTGAACCCCCATCCCATATCTCAATTCCTCAATAATCAAGCTGTTAAATTTTATAATAAATATTTCCAAATTACCTTAGCTACTTATGTCGTATCATTCAATAATTTAATATTATCTTATTCTGTTTTATTATTTTTATTTTTTGTCCAGCATTCAGTGCCGTCACGATATCGGAGATAGGCGACTACTTACTTATATATATTTTGTTGTACAGTGTAAGTAGCGTAGAAGGCAATAATAAATATGGGGCTAGGATAGATAGACACACACACACACACACACACACATCTGGGAGAATTGAAGGTAATCTCTTTGTCACGACACAATGTAGGCCAGGGTATTTTATTGGTGCACTATATTGTTAATAGCGCGCATATGGTGTTGTGTGCTGTAGTTTGCCATTGCTTTCAACGTAATAATAATATTAGGATTATTTTAATTTTTATTTTCTAATGACGATATTTTTGCGTCGTGGATCCTTACTACCGTTCCGTATAGAAGTTCGTGTTCTTAGCCACTCGGCTATTCCGACAACATAACCTTATCTAGACTCTGTTTAAGCCTTATTTATTACTAAACGTGATTTATTATATATACTTTATTTCTATTGGTATATAAACGCGATAGAAATATACGTGTTCGTTGTATTAAACTGACTGATTATTCTGTAATAAGTAACAATAATCAAAGCAGTATAATTGCACATGGGGTGTTCTTGTAGCAGTTAAAAATTATATTACCATCAAGAAATTTATCTGCAAACTAATCTACAAATAATTGCAGTTCGAGTTAAACTTAAATACTGTGTTACAATATGTTCTGTTCATCTACCACCTAATGAGTCAATTGATTTGTAGCAATTATTACATGTTATCTTAAATTATTGCTGTTATCATTATTATCACTACGTAATTCTTTTTCTACCCGATTTATTTATACCGTTAAGCGTCATAATTTATGATTAATATTTAATCGAATAATTTTCTTTTTCCGCTACGCAGGACTCTATTGTATTTAGATGTATTTTCATCTAGGAATCTATTTTAATGTTTCCCCCATACAATAGCTAGAGTCTTGAGTTGGATGATCTTCGTTATACAAAGCAAGTTTTTATCGAGTCTTTTTTTATACTTGTCAAAATTATAATTTTATACCTCATTTCACACATTCGTATGGACAGTTACAGAACGATCCATTATGACCTCCCCCACGAATGGGCAACCATGATATTGTATTGGTATTTTTATAAGGCGCTTAGATCTTTACTTTACTATATAGAAAAACTCTACCATTGAAGACATCTTTAACATTATCGTTAGTTTCGATATTAATGAATTGTAGGGATAAAAGCGTTTCAGTAATTTAATACAGGACATTCGACATATACAATAAATCGTATCTTCAAGCCCTCCTTTAATTTTATCCACAGTAAATAAACGAAGAATGTAAATTCCTAATATCAATTTTATATGACTTTTTTCCCATTTAGGTAGTATGTATGATAGTTTACATCTTTCTTAAATTTAATAGCAGCAATTTTCGTGTAGTCAATCGAAACTTTTATTGCGTTATGTTTTTAGTCTTGCCTACAAAGTTCTGTTCATCTAATAATTCGAAGACATTTTTAATCATGTTCTAGAAATTTATCAGTTTGCAAACAAATAAAGAGTGAGATGCTTTAACATCCAGGTCCATAATATTTTTATTATAATCTTACGAAAACAAAATATTTTCTAAATACAAGACACGAAAAATCGTTTAATTAATTGCTTCTACAGAGCTGTTTTAATCATTCATAGAAAAAGTGAAAGATAAGATTCGTTTTTAATATCTATTTTTCACGAAGAATACCATTTTATTAAGTTTTACTTTTATTGAGCTTACCATTCGTGTAATACATTAATCAGAATTCTTTTATATATATTGAAGAACGCGGCAACACATGTGACAAAACTCGGAAAAAATTTTATGCCATTATTATGGAAAGCACCATACCGCATCAAAAATTCAATAACATTTTAGTAAGTAGTATGAAATAGAATTTATTATTTATTACCACGCATAAAATTACTCATAATCTAATGCGCGTTAATTTTAATAGAGATATTCAAGTCTATAATAATGATTTTTTGAACTTTAATGAAGATGGGTGTTACAGAAATTTGCACACAAACAGAGTTAATATCATTTAGTTGATACGCCGACTAAATTTAAGCTTTTTGTTAAAGTCTCGCAAGAAATGATGAAATTTATTCGAAAATATTCGATATTTTATATGTAACCTCCAAACTAGTAGATAATTTGTTGATTACTTGTAAGATGGAAAATAAAAACAGTACCTTAAACAATGTATATATATATATATATAAATTAATTAATTAAATTATCCACTCGTTAACCGAGTATGGAGTACCATCAATTATTTATGAGTCCTGAGGTGGCTAATCAAACCAATTTTTGCGGCGCACACCTTTCCGCATGCATCGCACGTAAAAGCGTCATTATTAATATTATCCACTCGAACCGTTCCAATCAATCCTTTACGTCGATTTCTTTTCCTTTCTTCCGCAGCTCGAGCATTTTGATCCGCTTTCTGCAAACCATCTCGTATTGTCTGTCTCCAGATGGTACGATCCATCGCTAGCTTTTCCCAACTCCTGCGATCAATTTCGCATTCCTTTAATATACGATGCAAATAGTCTTTATATCGCCAACGAGGACGTCCAATGCGCCCTTTACCAACCAGAAGCTGACCATAAAGGAATTTTTTCGGAAGTCTTTCCTCGTTCATTCTGATTACATGTCCAGTCCATCTCAAACTATTACTATAAAGCAACATCCGAATAGACTTGCATTTTGCCCGCGTTAAAATTTCACGATTCGTCACTCGGTCCTGCCAACGAACACGTAGCAATCTGCGCAGCGCTCTCTGATGGAACGCTTCCAGCGACCGTATGTTCTTCGTATATGGGGCCCATGTTTCTGAGCCATAAAGTAGTGTCGGTAAAACAATGGACTTGTACATTATCAGTTTTGTTGACAATAAGATATGTGTATTATTAAAGATCCTTCTATCAAGCTTATACATTGCAGCTGAAGCAGCTTGCATTCTACTACAAATCTCGGTGTCCAAGCTGAACTTGTTGTTAAGCATACTACCAAGGTATTTAAAACTTTCCACCTGTTCTATTACACTATTGCCTAATTCCAACACGTGTACATTTTGCCGTTTGTTTATGGGAGCTACCTGTACAAGTAATTTGGTTTTTCCCTTATTTATAGCTAGGCCAAAACTGTTGTATACTGCATCAAGTATTTTGATAGTAGTCTGCAGTTCCCGTATGGTGTGTGCGACCACAGCACAATCATCTGCATACTGGAAATCGAATACTCCTACTCTGGAGCATTTAGAAGCTGCTTGTAATCGATGTACATTAAATAATCCGCCATTAAACCTACTGATCATTACTATCTTTTCAGGTCCCAGCTTTTTAACTGCTATCATATGTATGAAAGCCATATACACTGAAAACAGCACAGGGGCCAGCACACACCCTTGCTTGACTCCTGTACTAACTTTAAATGATTCACAATTGCCATCTCGTAGCATCACCATGCTTGTATTGTTGTCATATAGAAGGGAAAGCAATCAAATAAATTTCGGCGGACAGCCAATTTTCTCCATGCATTTCATCAATAGCTGCCTATGCACCGAGTCAAATGCTTTACTAACATCAATAAATGCAATGAAAAGATCCCGATTTTGTTCTAAGCACTTTTCTTGTAGCTGCCTAAGTGAGAATATTGAGTCGATGGTACCACGACCACTGCGAAATCCATTCTGTGTCTCAGGAAAGGTTCGTTTCAATATTGGTAAAATACGATTAAGCATAATCCTGGCAAATAATTTCCTCACAGTTGAAAGCAATGAAATTCCCCTGTACTGGTTACAATCGCTCCTGTCGCCCTTATTCTTAAAAATGGGCACTATGGCAGCTAATTGGAAATCAGTTGGCATAGATTCTTGTTCTCACATAATAGAAAATAATTTATGAAGCGCGTTTAGCAGGTTGCTGCTTTCCAACTTTAGAATGTCCGGTAACACTCCATCTGGCCCGGCAGCTTTCCCATTTTTTATGTGCTTTAATGCATCTTTGACCTCTTTTAAGGATATATCCTCGTCTAAACCAGCGAGTTGCTGAGAATTCTGCACTTCGTTCAACACTGAGTGATTTATACAAGTATCATTATTTAATAAATTCTCAAAGTGACATTTCCATTTTCGCGCTATTCTATGATGATTACTTATGATATTTCCATATTCATCCCTTAACAAAGCATTTCTATACGGTGTAGGTCCATATATTGCTTTAGCTGCTGAAAAGAACTCAGTATAACGGCCGGAATCTGCATATGTTTGAATCTCTTGTGCCTTGTTTTGCCACCAATTGTTCTTCATCCAGCGTGTTTTCCTTTGTTTAGCAGGTTGCTGCTTTCCAACTTTAGAATGTCCGGTAACACTCCATCTGGCCCGGCAGCTTTCCCATTTTTTATGTGCTTTAATGCATCTTTGACCTCTTTTAAGGATATATCCTCGTCTAAACCAGCGAGTTGCTGAGAATTCTGCACTTCGTTCAGCACTGAGTGATTTACACAAGTATCATTATTTAATAAATTCTCAAAGTGACATTTCCATTTTCGCGCTATTCTATGATGATTACTTATGATATTTCCATATTCATCCCTTAACAAAGCATTTCTATACGGTGTAGGTCCATATATTGCTTTAGCTGCTGAAAAGAACTCCGTATAACGGCCGGAATCTGCATATGTTTGAATCTCTTGTGCCTTGTTTTGCCACCAATTGTTCTTCATCCAGCGTGTTTTCCTTTGAACTTCAGCCTTTATTTCAGAAAATTTTTGTTTCAGCCTTACGTTGCTTGTATCATTCTGCCATTGAGTGAAAGCTAGCCTTTTCCGCGCAATTAGGTCAGTAATTTCTTTGTCATTTGCGACAAACCAGTCCTGATTTTTCTTTTTAGATGTCATTATCGCACGGGAACAAGTGAGGTGTATTACTTCCTTCATTTTAGCCCAAACTTGACTGCTATTCGAGGCAGAATCAATCTCCAACGCACGGAAAGCTTGGTCAATGAGATTCGTTACCTCTTTGCGCTTATTATCGTTTCTTAAGGCATCAGCATTATATCGAGCAGATTTGGGTTTTAAGTATTTTTTATGAATCTTCTGCTTCGTCAGCGAAATCACTGATCTTACAAGCATGTGGTCTGTTGAACATTCTGCGCCTCGCATAACTCTAGTTATTCTTACCTCTCTTTTATATTCAGAACGCAAGATTATGAAATCTATCATATGCCATTGCCTTGACCTTGGATGCATCCACGTGCCTTTATAGATTGGCTTAAGCTCAAATATCGTGTTTGTTATGACTAGACCAAGGCTTTCACAGAACTGGAGAAGACGGTTGCCGTTATCATTTACGCCTTTTAGATCGTGCTTACCAACAACATTTGACCAAACATGCACATCATTCCCTACACGTGCATTGAAATCTCCAAGTATAAATACTCGTTCTTTATTTGGAACACTCTTAACGAGATTGTACAAGTCTGAGTAGAAAATCTCCTTATCATTTTCTTCCGCATCCATTGTGGGCGCATATGCACTAATAACATGTATTTTGGTCCTTATATTTAGTTGTAGACATAACTTCATTAATCTTGATCCATGATTTTCTGGTGAGGATATGACATGATCCGCATAACAACGCTTCAGCGCTATACCAACTCCATGCAAGCGCTTGCCACCAACAGCATTGCCGTGCCAAAACAACACATAGTCGCCTGCAGGCTCATAAAGGTTTCCATCACCAAGTAATCTGGTTTCACTTATAGCTGCATGAGAATTTTTAGCATTATTTTATATTTTAAGAAGTTTTGTTTCTTTTGTTTAAAATCAAAAACATTATAATTAAGCAATTAATTCGCTTATTTGGCCCTTAATTGAAAATGCAATTCATACTTCCTTGGATTATACATATTCCTTTAAACCAACCCAGCTCTCAAAATCCTTCAATAAATAATTTTCCTTAATATTGATCCTACGTATTTTGAGTTTTTTCAAACTCCTCATACCAAAACATTCTAAAATAAAATAAAATAATTTGTGTACAATTGATATAGATTTGCTTTGATTTCAGTTGTACTGTCGTTATGGATTTTAGAATATTTTGGATTGGTTTGAAAACAAAAGAAATCTCGGTAATCCTGTAATGTTGTTCAACGTCGATTCATTAATTTTTTTCTTTCTTCCTACAAACTAATATGAATGCTGCTTCGTTTATTTATGGTCAATGTAAAACACTCCTCATAATGTAAGATGTTTAGCAATTAGATTTTTATACCAGTTATAGCTGATTAAGTTAACTCTTTATTATGACACATTAAATGGCAACATAAATTTACATTCCAGGATATATTCAATGTAAATAAAATTTGTAATTTGTGATCAGAATTTATGAATACAAAATATAAAATAAATATATAATAATAAAAACAAAAAAATTAAAATATTAATAAATAATTAGAAATTAATCGAAAGATTTAAAAAAATACTATATCCAACATCCCAATGAATTTTTCGGCGTAGAATCAGGTAACCGTTTAAACCCCATTTATACTCACTTAATATGTAAAATAAATATCTTATTTCACGTTTAATTCGTTCTAATTTTTTACTACGTTAGATTTTTTTTCTTTATAATTCTGTCATTACCAGTACCATAACTACTTATTGGAACGTCTGATTGATCTATAACATTTATTGTACGCAAAATAATCAAAATGAACACAAATTAGTCTTCACTTTATCTCTTTGACTTTTTTTTGTGGGGACTACCTATCAAGATGTTTCATATACATACGTAAACTATTAAATAAAACTTTTTGCAATTGTTTAATTCTTTCAGTTTCATAGAAATAAATCTAGTTGACCTTGACTACACACTGTCCAAACTATTCTTAAAATCGAATAAATATTATTTGACAAAAATCCCGATATCAAAAGAAATTGTCCGTATGGAAACAACAATGTGCTTATTATAGTAGTATTTTCGTATACAAGTGCTTTTTGATAATTGACAATAAAAAAATGATCCAATTTCATAAAGTTGCAATTGACTTCCATATGATTACAAATTAATGTAATCATAATTGTAATTATCCCAATATAATTTAGATTTTATCAATTATTATAATATAAAAATGGGATCGAGTGATTTCTTTAATAAATTCTTATTCATCCCAACGTGAATACTTTTTATATAAAAATATGAAATACTTTGCATAAAATTTCTGCTCGTTTCTTTCATATACATATAACGTTTTCAGTATTGACTTCTACTATTTGATAACAACAAAAAAGAAATGACAAAAATCAAAGGTATATCCTCAATATGACAAATTCCGCAATTTACATCCGTGTAAATATTCATCAGTTATATATAAATTTGCAAGTAATTTTTTATAGGCAATGACGGTGTAATTACTGAATAACGAAAATAAACTTGTGTTATAAAATATCTACGTTCATTACATTCATAATCATGATTAGATGGGTAAAAATATTATGTGCACTGTGCAACGATTAATACTCAAACGCGGGAAAACAAATGAATTCTAAAATAATCCTCATACCGTCAGTAATAAGATAATTTTTACAGGTTATAATAAACAAAAAAAATTTACGAAATCAAAACCAAAAAATATTGCGCTTATATAAATACAAAATTAGTATTTGGTTTAAATACCACCCTATCACTCTCTCTCTCTCTCTCTCTCTCTCTCTCTCTATATATATATATATATATATATATATATATATATATATATATATATATATATATAATTATTAATTGTTACATATATTTTATGTATAATGTCACTGGGGATCAAACAAATTTTGAAAATTATACGTAAAATATATTTTCATCAAATTATATTTCATATTCTACAACAAACTCAACGTTACAAATATATATTGCAATTAAAAAAGTAAGGTTTTCTCGATTAATTTTTTTTATGAAATTCGATTAGATCGTGTTCTCCAGAAGTTCGACTTCACGTTATTTCTTTCTATCAAGAGTTAGGCTAAAAATTTATTCACGTCAAGCCTGAATTTATAAGTAGAGGAAGCAGATAATCCTACCAACAGAGTTGAAATGAGGTCAAATAGGCTGTACGCTTTGATAGTAGGCAGAACCAATACATAAATAAATTATATCATTATAAATAATAGCGTGATTAATTATAATTAAGAAGTATGTCAAAATCAACGATGATCCCGCATAGTGTAAACAAGTATAAATAAAAAAAACCCAGCTGTAAATGTTCCGGTTCAGATTGACTGTCAGTAAATAAGGAGTTAGAGTATAACGTTTTGAAATAAGGTGGGCCAAAAGTGTTGAACGATTTTGAAATGCTTCGTTCGGTTTGAGCTACAATCACGAGATGAATGTGAAGAGAAAGCGAAAAGTATGTCATTTTATATTAAAAAAAAAAAATGTTGAAATACTACATTAAGAAGATAATCACCTTGGCGATTTTTCGAACTTTTCACGAACTCTGACAAGCATGGGCTGACGTAAATGACACATTTCGAGGCCGCAGTGCCCAAAGGCTTGCCTTCGTATACCCAGCTTTTGAGAATTTTGTAATATATATATATATAAAAAAAATGTAATTGGTACAGCTACAAGATTCCAAAACCTGCAATAAAGAAAATTCATATACAATTCATTAAGCGCAATAACAATTATACGAAATTAGTTAATTTATAAAGAAATTACTATTTTCTGTTTCAAAATTTTACTCGACGTTTATAAGATCTGACCGTACGATTAAATTCAAATTATGCCAATTTTATAAAATATTTGATAAATATGCCATTTCTTTTTAGTTATTTTTTTAAACGCGAAAAATAAGAAAATAATTATGTAACATATTAATGATCGATTATATTGGGTGCATTACTTCACGTAGTAATTACTAAATTTATATGTTTTAGTTATGATCTTAAAAATTTATTATTAATTTCAACTATATAAATATAGCAATATTAAATAAAAGTTATAAAACAGTACAAATTATTTCGCACCGTAATAATCAAAAATGATCACAGCACGTTTCTTAAAATGAATTAAAACACCTTTTTTCCTCTTATAAGAAACGATATCTGTCATAAAGTCACGCAACATTTTTCACCATAATTTTAATCGTGTCTTTCTTATATGTTTTAAAAATGGCGTTAATGAGGAATAGTCATGCTTAACAATTAATGGAAAAGTAGATTACAGAGAAAAATAAAACATAAGAAAATTTCTTCGTAACTATATGAAGAAATTTTTCCAGTCATATTAACAGCGTTAAAACTAATCATTAGAATGTATCGCCTGTTGAATCCAATTAAATATAAAAAATTTCATAGCTTGGAATTACTTAATACAAAACTTTTACGCTAAATTTTGTTAGCTAGCAAATAGTTAAGTACGTAATTACTTCAATCTTTCTGTATATGATGCTATGTTAAGTTTTTTTTATCAAGAAGTATTTCCTAAATGCGTCTTTAGATTTTGCTACTTTATGCAACAATACTTTTCTCGCGAAAAGATTACGTAATCTTAATGTGTACGTTATTAGTTACATTACAAAATCAATTAAAGTGAATAATCCATTATATGAATATTATTTGATTAACTACGAACAATTAAATTTCCTTAACATATCTGATGTATAACAACTATTAAACAACTTTTTATAGTATGCCTTGGTCTTTAAATTTCTCAAACCTACGTTTCACTTAGGAAACGATAAACTAAGGCATGATAGAACTCAATTGGCACAAACTCGAAATATTAGAAAATTACATCTAAAAATAAGCTAAAAACATATATATGTAATTCACAAAGTTAAAGATATTTTAAGATTACTCTCGTTCACAAATATGGATAACCGTTCATAAAAAGGATCGTTTAATCCTCTCTGAATACTATGTAACAACACAAACATACAGTACAGTAACCAAGATAAACAATAATCTTACACAAACGAACAAATTTCCAAAAAGAGAGCAAGCAATAATACTAAACACAGTAGATGACATTAAACTAAAAGATTACATAACTGCGGTTGAAAAACTTGTAAAAGCAGAAAATATTTTATTTGCATCACGTATATCCAATAATAGGATATGCATATACCTATCACTAAATCTATAGCAGATACTTTTACGTATAACCATCAAAACGAATACAGGTGTCAAATAAAGAAATATTCGTACGGAAACTCATAAATCCCTCAAAGAGACTAGTTATTTCAAATGTATCGACCGCATAAAGCTATTGAAAAATCGTTACAAGATTTTGATATAGAATTAGTGTCACAAATGTCATTTATTAAAGCAGGTATTGCTGGAAACGGATTCGAACATATTTACAGTTTCAGGCGTCAGATTTATATTACGGAAAAAGATACAAACAATTTACATGTATCGCCTATAATTCCAAACTCTATAGTAATAACACACGAAGGTGAACAATACCGACTATTTCTATCCACTGACGAACCACCTAAATTTAAAAGTTTAATTACTGCAGCGGAACATCAATTAGAACAAAAGATTATAGATCAAGAAACCACTAATGATGAAAAAGAAAATAATAATAAAGTATGTATTCAGTCTGATGAAGAAAAAACTGAGGCACCATTGAATTACAACAGTGTAGATCCTAAAAAAGTACAAGAACAAACCGCTTTTAAATGACCACATCCAACAACTCCTGAATCACCATCTAATTTAAATCCAATGGATAAACAAATTCAAAATTCCGTTCAAACTGATAGTGAGAAAGAAAAGGTAATAAAGCCAACTGTACAGAAAAAAGAGCAGCCAAGGAAGATTAAAAAACAGAAATTGACAACAAAGGATATGTTAACACCACTTAAGGATAATATAACAAAAAGTAATAACTATCCGCTATCTTTTACAAATTTTACTATATTAATGGATATGATTAAAGGACAACAGGAACCACTCGAAATTATACATGGATTTACTAGCGACATTAATGGACTGATAAGAATGTTAGCAGAAAATCACAAGTTGTTACAAAACACGGCAATGAAAGCTCGGTTCTTAAGGCTGATCAAAAAATTAAATAAATCCCCGAACGTTTCGGAAGACAGCGCTTCCGAAACCGAAAATTAATGTTATCTTTAACTTATGAATTGAAAATATAAACTATTGTTAACATATTACAGTTAAAATTTTAATTTTAAAATGATTAGGATTTTACAATATAATGAAAATCACTGTCGTCTGGCGAGAGATATACTATTGGGTAAAGTTATATCGAATAATATAGACATTACATTTATCTGTGATAAGTGTAATAGCGATTACGTTCCCTCTAATTATAAGAAAATTGTACATAATAAAATTATGATAATCTATAAACTAGCAATACCGTTGAACAACTGTTTACATACACAATAATTATAACATTATAATTGTAAGAATTTACAATATCAATTTCATCTTAACATAGATACCACCTAATAATTTGTCATTATATTATTTCCAGTTCATAGATTTATACATACGTAACAATAATTTAAATAAATTTATTTGGTTGGGAGACCTAAACTCCCGGAATTTATTATGGGATAAAATAAACAACCAAAGAGGGAAACAATTATTAAACATAATACAAACACACAATTTAAATGTGTTAAACGTTAAAAATAGTTATACTTTTCAGAGAAAAAAATCAAAAAAGTGTAATTGATCTAACAATAGCCACTAGTAGTTTAATAGATTTAATTGACCATTGGGAAGTATTATATGAGTTGAATGCTAGCGATCATTATTATATTACTTTTAACGTAAACCTAGTTACACATACGACACGTGAAAGTGCTATTAGAGTTATTAATTATAATAGGTTAGTTATAAATTTAAATAAGTATATATACATGGTTGATACTGATGTAAATTGTACTAGCGTAGAAGAAGTCAATAGATGGCTTAATCTTTACAAGCCTATGCCGACACAGTCTTAGATAATTCGTATACTACGATAAGTTCAAAGGTTTATTGATGGAACTCAGCACTACATAGAAAAAAAATATTGGTAAGCAAACTCTATAAAAAGTATAGACGATGTAAAAATACAGTTAAGAGAAATAATCTATACACTAACTATTAAAAACAATTTAAAGACTACAAGTTCAAAATTAAAAGCGCGAAATTAACAGCTTGGAAAAAACTTACAGATGATAAAAACGTACATGGATTAAAGTATAAAATATTTATGAATAAATTAAAATCTACAGTTGTTCCAACATTAGACAATTATGCATGTACGGAACAAGAAAATGTGGATTTATTACTATCCAAATTATACCTTAACGTAAAACCATTTAAAGTGAAAACATATCAAAGTAACGTAAAAACTGTAGTTAGTAATGAAGAAATTAACGTAACTATTAAGCAATTAAAAAATAAAGTGGCATCAGGAATAGATAAAGTATCTAATGGATTAATAAAAAAATTTCATAACTTGTTTCCGTGTGTTGTTCCAAAACTTATTAACGTACTTTTTGAATTAAACTATTATCCAGATGCGTGGAAAATAAGTAAAACTGTTATTCTGCCAAAACCTAAAAAGAATCCTAACCTGTCCACATCGTATCGAGCTATATCGTTATTATCTAACCTCAGTAAAGTTTATGAAAAAACTATACTTAAAAAACTAAGAGAATTTTCTGAAAACAAAAATATAATTAATAAAAATCAATTTGATGCATTACCAGGAAAATCGTCAGAAATATATTCAATATTTTACAAACAATTAAAAGCTATAAAAATAGACACATCAATACTTGTTTACTCACGCTTGACATAACAAAGGCTTTTGATAGTTCAGATTTAAATATACTTATATTATTATTAGAAAATTTAGGAATAGATCGCAACATACTTAATGTTATAAATCAATATTTTGATAAGCGATCAACCATATTAAAAATAAGCACGTACTCAAAAAACAACAAATTGTAATGGGAGTACCACAAGATTCTGTATTAGGGCCGTATTTGTGGAACATAGTGTTTTCTCAAATTTATAACATACTGTTACCTGACAATGTAGAAATTTTTACATTCGTTGATGATATAGCTGTAGTTATTGGTGACAAATACGACTGTTTAGAACAAAAAATAAATGAAGTATATCAAACAATAAACATCTGGTTACAGTCGTTTAACCTGAACATTAATGATACTAAGTCAAGTTACATGGTATTCAACAAAAGATTACAAAGCAAGAAATTAAACTTAATGCAATATCGTTTAAATGTACAATATGTCACACAAACTAAATATTTAGGGGTATTAATAGACAACAATTTAAAATTTTATAATCATTTCAACTATATTACTAATAAAATTAGTAAATTTATAAGTATATTCAATAAATTATATAATAACAATAATAGAATTAATTATAAGAAGGGATTAATTCTATATAAAAGCGTAATTTTGCCTAACATAATATATGGCAGCATAATATATTTTGATATGCTTAACATAAAACGGTTTCAGAAGAAATTAAAGACCTTTCAGAGAATGGTTGCAATTAAATTAATTAAATCATACAGAACGGTTAGTTATATGTCGAGTATTGTGATTGCCGGCATTAAACCATTAACATTTGAAATCAAAAAACACATAAATATTTTTTTAACAAAGAATAACGTAAATATACTCCATGAATTTAATAATATTCAGTACAAACATCCTTATTATTTACATGATGGAAAAATATTAACGTCAAAACAGTTTAAAACCGTATTAGATAATCACTTTAATGAAAAATACCAAATGCTTTGGAAGAATACATTGGTTTAACAAAACAATATTTTCCCAGTATAGCCGACCGATTAAAAAACGTTGTATTTATACCGAACTATTTTAATGTACAATTTATTACCGGACATGGTATCTTTAAAGAATATCTATACAAGTACAAAATTTCATACTCAAATAAATGTCAAATATGCAACCTACCCGATAATACTAAGCACATACTTTTAGGATGTAATCACAATAGTACTAATTTTAATGATACTTGTGTTACCCAACTAGTTAATAAGAAATTTACAAATTTTAATGATTTTGCTGTTGCCAAAATAAACTATAGAAAAATACATGTAAAATTATACTAATTAATTAACAACATAATTAACTTTATTGTAAAATAAGCTGATTAGAACGCCATAAACTTAAATGGATGGGCTCTTTTTCAGTTTATTATTTATAATGTTCTTGTATTCAATTTTACCAATACATTTACCCATCGTGTATTACGAACTGGGGCAAAAAAAAAAAAAAAAAAAGTAACTGTGTACTCAAGAAAAGTAATTTCAAAAAGATCGCGTTATCGTAAAATTTAATGATTTAAGGGATGAAGTTTATGTCTTCCGATCATCGAAATTAAGCAAACAATTGACAATTAAATTCAACCCGAATTTATAGATATGACTAACAATTTATTTTAAATGAAATCAAATGCGTAGTGTTTGCGCATATTCAATAGATAATAATTTGGACCCACAGTGGTTATTCTGCACCTTAAGTGATAAAGAAATAATTAAATTAATTATGTACTTCTACCGGTTACAATAACGAAAACATATTTATAAATTTATACCGATACAGCATTTCCCTTAATGTCATCAATAAGTGAACTGTACTTGTTCTTACGCGTACATTTATCAGCGGGTACAGTATATACGCGATTGATACGTATGTATATAGTATTTATAATGATTGATGGATAATTTCTCAAGCTAGCGTATGAAAAAAAAAGAGAAAAACTCTATTTGTTTAAAAACGTTCTTGGAACATTTCAGACAAATAACGTTAGTATTTAGAAAAAAATCCTTATTCTTTCTGATTCACTCAATGTTTTAAAGTCTCTCCACAATTTTTATACGGATAATGCACTTTTACAACGTATACTGCTTGTCCACGACCTCCTTACTAGATCTCAAGTTTCCATAGTTTTCATTTGGATTTCCAGCCACATCGGTCTTCCTAGAAATGAGGCTATTATCCGAGCTGCCAGGGAGGCGTACTTGCTTCTAAATATTTCCGCTCGTCTCTCTCTCTCTCTCCCTATAGCGACGTAAAAGTTTTTCTGAAATTTCTCATAACTAAATCCTGGTGTCGGGTGTGGAAGTCTAATCAACAAAACCAATCAAGCGTAATCCACTATCTCAGCTGCGATTTCCTTTCAGAACAAGAAAGAAAATATTATCCTTAACAGGCTTCGAATATCCCACTCAAATCTTACCTATTCCTATCTTCTTCAAGGCACAATGTCACAACTGCTTATACCCCACATACTAACATCCTGTCATGCTCTCACATTTAGAATCCAGCACAGCCTTCCTCCTTCCATACCTCAACTATTATCTGAATCTGCCGACCATATTCATCATGTTTTCCTGTTCCTGGATTTACTGAACCTATTAAATCAGATCTAGGACCACAGTAGGTCAATGGGTGCATATGGGCCGTTAGTGCAGCCGGCGACCGTATTGTCAAATAATAATAATAATAATTAGAAAAAATTATGTGTTTTTAAATTGCACATTTACGTAACTGGTCATAAAATTCGTTCGCATTTTAAAAATATTAAAAATTCGTAATAAACTGTGAAATTGGATTCGACAGTTGAATAAAATGCTACGATGGTAACAAATGTAAGACAATTAAACAGAAAAGATTGTGCTGACAGTTTCACGTGCCAGTAAGTAG
This sequence comes from Coronaproctus castanopsis, assembly GCA_032883995.1. Taxonomy (NCBI): domain Eukaryota; kingdom Metazoa; phylum Arthropoda; class Insecta; order Hemiptera; family Monophlebidae; genus Coronaproctus; species Coronaproctus castanopsis. The sequence continues at coordinate 158,959,273 of CM065053.1, read as the reverse complement.
TAAATAAGACACGATTGAAAACAAAGATTAATAAAAAATATTTCTGCGTGTAAAAGAAATACATTTTTTTTTTACGAATCTGGGATCGCCATTATTTAATATAAATAGCATAGCATATATTTAAATTTAATTAAACAGAATCTATAATAGCTTCCAATATTAATAGTAAAAGTAATGTTAACAATAATATGTGAATCAGTAATTTTTTTTAAAAACATTTGAGCGACTGAGAAATTAAATATTTAAATATATAAATCAAATGTTGTGCGATTTATTAAACCAGATCTGTAGATGTTTAACAATTCAAATTAAACGTATATAAATATACGTGTAATATAAAATAAATTAATTAGGATTTAATAATTTATCTCGAAGCTAAACGATATATTTTGTTTTCTAAAATGACTTGCGATGGTCCTATTTGTTTTTAAAATCCGCAAAACGTATGTAGTACCTTATGCTATATCGTAGTGGATAACACTATGATTAAATATTTTATATTTCTACAAACATATTTCATTCATTAAATTAAATAATACCAACATGATGATACACAATCGAATAATGTTGCATAATCATCCTGAATTTCATAATAATAATTAATTCTTTAAAATGTACTATCGAGATAATGATTTAAAAACGTATATATATATATATATATATATTAGTCAGTCATGGTACGTAAAAAAAAATTGATAAAATGAAACATTTTTTTTGAGCAGTTCAGGATCCGTACACCAATTTTATTTATACACGAGCAAACGAACGTATGCGAATTTGGTGTAAAATTCCATTTCACATTTTTTGTCATCAAATCGTTTTGCTCATATTGCTTGCTTCCGTAATATTGTACGAAACGACCGTAAAAAACGAATAACGTTGAAATGGACGATAATAAGATTTCCCCCTTCCTTATCAGCTTTTTCATCAATAAATTGCCAATATTTTCTCTTACGTGTACACTTATTAGCGGGTATAGTATACGCGGACGACAGGTTTATATATATAGTGTTTGTGATGATTGCTGAAGGATAATTTCTTAAATTTGCGTACGAAAAAATAAACAGCAACTCCATTTCTTTAAAAACCATTTCGGAACATGAATAAATTCAGAAAAATAACGTTAGTATTTAAAAACTAAATAGATAAATATAATTTAATTTTACGTGTAATAATATTATTGGTGCGGTTTTCGAATAATACGATGAAAACATATTTTTCCATCATTCCCAATATTACGGGCGGTACAAGTGTACTGAACAAGAGTTCAGTTGTGAGGAAGATAGATTAATGGCGTTTTAAATCTAAAAATGTTTAATTACCTCATTGTTAACTTTATCAGAAGAGGTTGCCTTTTTATTTTTAAGTCTTTTAATTATGTCATTAACAACTTGACTATTGACATCTGGAAGATGCATCCCAAATGTAAGTACAAAGATGAGCGATGTATCAAGTTTATTAGGTAGAAAACGTTTTAAGAAAACATTAAATTTTTCATAGTCATCGATAATTGTTTGCTGAGCACAAACTATATGGAGAATACCAACTCTTGGATTTTTTTAATAATTATTTTATATGGTTTACCCCATGCAATACTCTCATTCACCAAGGTCTTCCATTTGTAATTTTGTCCTAACTAATTCATGTTTGTACTCAACATTTAATTGCTTAAGTGTAATATAGAAAAGTTTAACTGAATTTCCACATTTACTCTTCTTTTTGTGAACTAGATTAATTTCCTTTTTAATTAGCTCCAGCTTATTAGTCAACCAATCACAGGTTGATATTGATGCTGCACTCTCACATCTATAAATAGTCTTATTAATGCATGCATTCAGTTTATTGGCGTGCTTCTTTAGCATTGGACTGCAGTTACATTTAGTAATATTTTCTTGCAGTGTTGTAATATAGTTCCTTGAATTTAGAAATATCTAGTTTAGTGAAGATATTACCTCGTGGTTTTTCAATGTTATAGGACACTGACAATAAAATATTTTTATGAAAATCAGGGTCAAATTGTTTTATTTGAAAGCTTACTAAATGAGTAATGTCAGCAGACACCAAAAAATAATCTATGATACTCTTCCCATTATAGTTGCTAAATGTTGGTGACTTATCATTTTTAATAATCAGATTATTGCTATATATCAGATCTTGTAATAAAGGTTAACTTTGGCTTGAGGCTCCATTTCAGGTAGTCTAATATTTAAATCATCAACTAATATTACACAAAAATCTGGAAAAATTTTATAATGTGATCAATATTATTTATTGCAAAGTTCCTAGGTTTGTTTGGGAATAAGTAACTGGATATTAGAATAAATCTGCCCATATTAACAGCTATAACATTGTTTTTAGTTATTAGTAACTTATGAAGATTACAATTCTTAATAATAATAGCTGTTCTATCATTGATATATGTTACATCTAAATGTGGTTCTGATAAGACACATATATCTATATTTTCATTATAAAATGTGTGTAAGAAAACGAATTGAGTTGTTTTGCAATTATCAACATCAATATATGAGAACCTAAGGGAACCCAAAATCTATATTATACTTCAAATTCTCACAATTCCTGACGTACATAAGACAATTTTTACTGCTCGCAACATGATCAATCTCTGCAGCATACTTGACTATCAAACTTAAATTAGTTAACTTATTATCTATATTATCTCTATCGAGAGAATTTCTAATTTTATAGCAAGATATTTTTAAATCATTCCAATGCTTTAAAAAAATTATATATGTAATTATATGCATATATATATTACTAGGCTTATAATACTTCTCAGGATGACCATACTTTTGAAATTTTGAGGGATTTACCGGATTGACAAATGACAATGACTCCCACTTGATATGAAGCTTCCCAACATTAATTATTTTTCTATATTTTTCGGGATGAAGTTGTATATACGTCGCAGAAGCTCGTTCTGTAGTTATTTTAGATACCATAATGGGTTCTTGATCTGTTACATGTTTTTAATAATCAATTACTTCTTTTTCAGAAATATTTATTGTTCTAAATATTAGAATTGTAGAATTAAGTTGCTTTTTTTCAGTGACTTTTCGGTCAGGAATTTTTCATTTAATTTCGACATGCAGATTTTTCTTGTCTTCTTTTGTGCCCGAGTTAATTATGGACGTATTACTATAGATTTTTTTGTAGAAGGTTACATTAATTTTATTTTTTGTTAGATATTTTTTCCTTTAGGGTTTTAGTTTGATGAGTTTATTTTTTAGGTAAGTTACTTTCTGGCCATAACATCACGGTTCCTATCAATCGATGTTTTTGGAGCTCGTTTATGCAACACATCTTTCACTATAGAGTGCACTTCTGTCGCCTTTTTACTTAAGATAACCTCGATATTATTAACAGCTATTAAACGCTTTACCAATATACGTGTCAATTTTCGCTGTCGCTTCCATTACAGTATTCTTGTTCTCTCCCATAATTCTCTTCGCACCGGCAGGAAACTGGGAACGAATGGCAGAGGTGAGCGCGAGGACGTCGAACAGGTTCTTAGTAGCTCTAGATGAGCTATACCGCCGGTTGGCTACACATGTAGAAGGCGCAGCGAAAAACGAGATGACATGAAAAAAACTGTTTATGATCGAACGAACCGAATAACCCGATATACTAACATACATTATATATATATATATATATATATATATATAATAAATACCACTAAAAAAAGAATACACTAGAATAATGCTAATTAAAAGTAGTTTATTATTTTTTAAAAAAAGGAATAAAAACAAATAAATAACACCCAGATAATCAAAAAAACATGCCGGAGCTATGTGTCTCCATGCAATCCCTTCATTCACTAATCAAATAGCATTCCTCAAGTTCTCTGAAAGTGCTATGTGACATAAATTTAACACCATGAACTAATTCTTATTTCTAATAAATAAAAAAATAAAGAAGATAAAAAAAGTAAATTAATTCAATTGTGAAACCAAGATCTGGATCAACTGATCAATATTCTACTCCTGTATTTATTTAGTACATGTTTAGAAAATTAAGTTCGTAAATAAACGATTTTTTTTTTCGCCGTGGAAGTATAGTGGTTTTTGGGACTATGTTATTATCATCCAGATGACCACTTTTAAATTATAAACACACTTGCAAATGGCTTTATGCACACACAAATGGGCATTATACAATATATTTATGTATTTTTTTTATGCTTTACTTCTAATATGCCTGTAACACAAGCCTCTTCATCTTTATATACAAATATTTAAAAGATAGAATCCCCTCACCCATTTGTCGAGATTGGGGAACACACACACAACAAAATTAAAATAAATAATAAAAAAAATGAATCTGTGCACATCATTAAAACTGTGTTACTTTTATTTTTATAATAATCTGTGATCGTACTTCTCTTTATAGAAACCTCGATTAAATGAAAAAGTCATTCAAATAAATTTTCCTTTTTTTTAAACACACATATTCAAACGTCAAAGACAATATTGCATTCAAAATTTCTAAACAATTATTTTATTTAAATTTAAAAGAAAATGTAAAGAACCTCTCGTATTTATTTTAATTCATACAACAACAAAAAAAAAAAACAAAAATCAAGGAAATATTGGTAACATCTTCACGAGTATAATACTTTGATTTATAATTACAGATTAGATTCGATTGTTGTATCATTAGTATACATCGCAAGCGTCGCCGAAAGTTATAAACTCGGTGCTCCGAATATAGCCTGCAAAACAATGATACCGTTACATCTTGGAACTCCTTTAAAAAATCCTTCACCTTACAGCATTAGTACAATACACGATACTTACAAGGAAGGCGATTTAATAGAACTATTAGTACATAGTCCGAGTTTAAAGTTACCTTTTAAAGGATTTCTAGTTCAGGCTAAAGACTCGTCGAACAATATAGTCGGATCTTTTGAAGCGGGAAAAGACGTGCAACTAATGAATTGCAGTTCTGGAATAAGCGTAAGTAATATTTCAAGTAATTTACGTCAATGATTTTCAATTTAATACTTTGGAAATTCGGAGTATTATACACGTTAACTAACCTACCTGAAAGAAGCCAACTTGAAAAATTTTAGTTCTTAACGTGCGATTTGTATTTATATTTTAAAAATAAAAATTCACACAGGCGATCACATTAATTTAACTAAGTTAACATCCTTATTAAAAAAATGTAATATGTACCCAAAATTTTTATATAATTAATTCAACAATAATCAACGGCTGATTCTTAGTGACTGCAAATAATGAACACATATATTATTTTTATAGAACTATTTAAGATAAATTTTTAAATAGGTAAATTTACTCACCAATATGTGCGGACAATTCTTACATTTCTTAAAAACGATTTTAAAATTACATTTTTAAATTTTCATAGCAGATATCTATACTTTTACGACTTTAAAATTAATTTTAAAATTTTAGTCATTTCTATGTTTACAAACATGAAATAGCGAAATTTCGCTATTGTAGCGCTGGTGTGGCGGTCAAATACCGACTTTCCCGGTTATATCGATAGTATCAATATATATTAATTTGTTCAAAACATTATTTTATTTAAAATATCATTTAAAAGTTATTTTATTAAAACAATAACAAAATTATTAACTTTAAAAATTATTTTGTTATCTGCAGAACATAAAATCATTATATTTCTAAATATAGGAGTCGACGCTAGCGCTCATTATCGGAAGTAAGAGTTATGTAAGATTTGTATTGTGTGGATACACAACGCGTCAATTTAAAATTTGGTCATCTGGGAAAATTACTTACCACAACAAATTTTTTACTCCGTTATTTTTGTAGAAAAAAATCTAGGTTTTTGGACATTCTTGCAGGCGCTAGAATTTTCCTAAAATCAACGTTAAGGTGTATTTCGTATAACCCTAGCTTTGGTAAAAAAAAAAAAACAAAAAAAAAAACGAAAATTATTTATATTTTTTAGTGAATGCTTATCCTGTAACTGTATATTAAATGGAATAAGAAATATATATATCAAATAAATTTTAAATAAAAATGTTTTGGTCATTAGGTATACCAAATTTCACTTTTAAAAACAAGTAATACAAAACACACATTGCTATGTAAACTACTGTTATTAAATACATTAATATTTATTTCTATTTCCTAGAATTCAGTAACACATGTAAATGATGTAAACAAACAAAAGGTATATTTACATTGGAGAGTCCCTGATTCATTCAGAGAAACTGTACGTTTTGAGTAAGTATTATATGTATTCGTTATTATATACTAAATAGTTTTCCGAAAAGACCAGTAAGTTTTCGTTCATATAAAACTAGATTGAATATTTAAATTAATACATTGTTAGAACTTAAAGTTTTATCCTAAATCTATCATTCATTAAATCAAAACGTTAATTGGTCCATGAAACTCAAGAATTCAAATTACACATGCCAATTGAAGAATCTCTTACACAAATATAAATTCTCTAATGTATGTAAAATTATCATATATGAAAAATAGCTGGAAAATAATAATTTAAAAATATATTCTAGTGTTATTTTCTGAACCGTATTATCGTTCTAACATTTTAAAAAATACGCAAAGAATTTAATTCAATAAACATGTTTTTACGAATCGACAATATATAGGGTCACTCAGAGAACACGAACGATTTTGTTGTTTTTTGAATAACTCAAATAATACTCGACCAACATTTTTGAATGAAATTTTATTTAAAAATAGAAAAGCGAGAGATTAGCTTACAATCATTTGTGAAACACAATATCGTTCGAATGACCGCCATTTGCAAAACAATACATTCATTTAGTCCTTACAAAATATTCAAGACATTTTCGAGCATACGTTGCATTTTTGAAATGTCTTCAAAAATCCGAGTTTTCAGGGCCTCCATTCGTAAACGCGGCTCTTAAGGTACCCGCACAAAAAATCGCGTAACTTTGAATTCCTTTCGAAACTTGCTTTGCATTATCATGATCTGCCGAAAATAATATTCCACACAAAATGTGCGCTCCTTCTCATTATAGGATGTCATGAAAACTGAAACTGGACAAAAACACTAAACGTGGAGCACGCGATTCGCGTTGTAGCAGTGTTACCAACTATGCAAAAAACCGTCCGTCTTGTCTGGATCACTCTATAGTACCTTCGTCACGTATATATACGTATCAAAGCATCTTGAATTCAGAGAAGCGTTTGAAATAGAAATATTTGGTAAAAAATTTATATGCTTAATCGTAAGATAAATTATTCAAAATCGTATCAAGAAAATACCATTTAAAGTTATTTACCTTTCATTAAAAAAAAAAAAAAAAACTGAAATGTTTAAATGATGGATACTTCAAAGTTTCGGGCATAGTAAAGTTGTCTCACAATTTATTAATTTTATCACACAAATAATAGAAATTTATGCCGATATATGTGTATAACAATATTTTATGTAACCGATAACTAATTGTGGAAATAAATAAAAAAATATATCAGTACAATTTGTTAGGTGGATAATTCTATCATAAAGGAAGGAAAATTTAAGAAAGCGATGGTTATGTTGTGTATAAAATGGGCTAACATTCAAGGCACAAATTATATGCGACGTTATTTGCTCGCGCATACGATGTCATACGGTGTGGATTAACAATAGGTTTAGTGATTAATCTTCATACATAAATTAATTTTACCGTGATCAAAGGCTACATACAAATGAATATGTATAATTGATCTCTAATATGTGACACATAATTTAGATTTAAAAATCGTGCAGACAGAAAAAAGTCATTAAATTGTCCCATACTTTCTTATACATTATGTAACAACATATGTCGACGTATGACATAAAAATTCTGTATTATTGACTAAGTTACATGGTGATGAAAATTTTTGTATGTGCATGTATATCATCAATTTATCAGAACGACCTTTGTAAAAAAAAATATGTGGGCAAAGAAATCTTAAAGAATTTAAACTGTTGTGAGTACGACATAGTAATCAATTAATGTGTCTTTACTTATTAGAATTTTTTCATTTAAATAATTTAATGTGATCTAATTCATACCATAATTATAATATGCCTTAATAATTCGATAAAATAATCATTTACATATGACACTCATTTACAGATTAACAGTTGCCAGAAATTATCGCAGTTATTGGGTTGGTGAACAAACCAAATTCTTGACGTATAACAATACAAATTTTGAATAAGATTAAGTAAGTCGCGCTGTATTATATACCAAAAACAAACCGCCTTGATAGTTAATTGTATATATACAATGAACCAGAAAGTCATACAAACAAACAAACATTATATATATGTATATATATATATATATATATATATATATATATATATATATATATATATATACTGAAGCATTTACGTAGGTATACGTTTTTTCCACCAATTAAGTCATACACAACAAACTTAGTATTAATTTTAACCGGTTAATAATTATTGATTTTTTTACATTTATTAGTAAGGATGTATCAAATTATATATATTCCATTAATATGTCATTCTAAGATTTGAAATATGTTAATAAGTCACGTGTAAATAAATTTTGAATAATTAATACAAGCATCTGAGGCTTGTAAATGTTTTGAAAGTATTTTTTACTTCCACGCGAATTTCAAGCTACGATTAAGAATATTTTAAAAGAAATAAACGAATTTATTTAATTTTATGCAATTATTTAGATATTCTACTACTTCGTCGAGAGTTGAGAACTTGATGCACATTTGATTTCTCCCTATACTATACTAGGTAATTTCATTATAGGACGACTTTGTACCTCAAAACATTTAAATCATTCAGTATTTGTTTTAAATGGTAGTTTATTATCATTAAAGTTATTTTTGATATCAATCTTAAATAATTGTTTTTTTTTTTATTTTCATTAACATTGTAAATATTTTATTTCAATTATCCTACTGTAATAATACCGGAAAACAAATTTGCATAATTATTTTCTCGTCTCTCCTTCAGTAAAGCTGATATTTTATGTCTATAAAATTTCACGTTTCTAATAGGTAATAAGTATTAAATCCTATTTTACTACCGTCCATCAGCATATTCAAATCTGATCTGGTACAATCATTAACTAAACAATTTATGTATATGTTGTTCTAATTTTATATCCATTAATTCCGATAATTACATGAAATTATTATATAATCGTATTTTTCTACATATTATTTTGCATTTTTTTCGTTCTTATTTAATATTAATGATGAAAATTAAGATGAACAGCAATTCTACTTATCAATCTAAACATGAAAACATATTCTAAGAGCTTTTGTCTTTCATTTTATTTGCTCAATTTAGCCTTATCGTTTTCTTAACTTACGTTACTTATTCTTAACCTCTTTTATTATTATTCAGATTCGGGATTATTCTTAGTTATGCATACTTTATTTATTTCTAATTAAGTTATAAGTATCATTTTGTATACAATGTTAAAAACTTTTCAATAATTCATAAACACGAAAATTCCGCGGTTTTTAATATTAATTATAATGTTAATCTTTTTCATGTCAACAATTTTTTGTAATTAAAATTGATTTTATTTTTATTTTTCATCCTGTTCGTTCATGCATGACTTTGAAAACAAATTTCACGTCTGTAACAAAGAAAAATTACAATTTTTCGAGTGTCTCGATATATATTATTTTCCTTCATCAAAAGTAAACTCAATATTAGATATTAATCTTAATCCGAAATTGTTCTTAGTAATTTTTTTATAGAATAACACATAACATTTTTTAATTTAGGATTGTTTACATTTACTGTTATTACCATTTGCGCATACATGCGTAAAAATTAGTGTTATAACAAATTAAATAATCTATTCGGAATTATTTATCGTATATAGAAAATAATTTTTATCGTTTTTTTTTACGGAGTTGTTTAATCGTGTTTTATAAAAATGCTTCTACATTAGTTTTAAAGATCAATTTTACAGGAATTTAACTTTTAATTAAATATTTAAATAATAAAGATTTAACCTTACACGAATTTAGTTATCGTATTTTGACTTTTAACAATTACTATATTTTCAACATTGACAACATCGATAACGGGTTATAAAATAATTTTGCTTAAATTAGTCTCGCGAATTGTTTATTAAATTAAATTCAACGGAAGTATTTGGTATTATTGTTTTTTATTCTTCCGTGTAACTCGTTTAAATTGGTTCGATATTTTCGTACGAATAATTATATTCGCGTGTCTACGTATTAGCTAATAAGAAAGTTAATACAGAACAACAAATTGAAATGCGATAAGAACAAATAAAGTGATCGTTCAGACCACGAACATAGATTTTAAATTACAACGCCATCGTACGTGTTGATTAAATAATGTCTTAAAATGTTAAAATGTCACAATAATTCTGTACTTACGAATAAATACCTGTAAATATATTAAAAAAGGGAAAAAGTTTTACCAACGCCAACGTAAAAAAGATGATAAATTATTAAAGTTGAAATACTTTAATAACGATTTATTTTTCAACGCGTCGTTACCAATGACGATGAACTGCTGGGATCTAATAGAGGTCCAATAATCATTCTCATCTTTCATAACGGTTAATCTACGAACACGATAAGAAATAAAAATTAATTTTTTCTTTAGCGAAAATAATAATAAATCGATTAATCGAATAAAAATGACGAAATGAATCTACAAAAAAATTATTCGTACAAATTAATTTTCATAAGGAAAAATATCGAAAAATAAATTTAAAACGGAATTATATTAATTATTTTCAGCGTAAACTAGACAAAATTAACTCGACGATTGAGTATTTTATCACGTTTCCCTTTTTCAGACACTAGAACTAGATTCAACATCGCGTATAAATAAATGTTTAACGCGGTAAGAGATTGAGGTACATATTCAGCCAGTTGAGCTTGTACGTTTGCGTTAAATGTTTATTGTGATAGTTTAACGTGTTTCCAAAATTACGTCAGCCAATTACACGTTCGATTGATACAATGTTTGAATTAAATAAATGTATAACAAATACTGCATACATCGTTATCCGGATAAATAATATTATTGAATATTTTAAAAATTTAAAAATTATCAACCAAGGATTGATTCTTCTGCTTTAAAATGTATTGAACAGACTTCGCATTCGGACAATGCTAAAAGTCCAACGTAAGTCTCAAAGTTAAATAATAGTTTGAATTATCTTAAATAAGATAAATTAAATAAACAAATATGATTAATCGAATTTATCGATTTCACTCGAAATTATGTTACTATTCATTTTATCATTAAAAAAAAAAAAGTCAGATAACTCACAAATAACAATCGTAAGTAAACTTTTGTTGTAGTCCAAGAGGTTTTCTATCAGATTACGGCGATCATCACCCCTTTATTTCTTATAGCCATTCCGCAATTTTAACGCCCATATTTATCGTTTCACATTTCTAAATAGTTTCCTTCGTAGTGCCTCATTCCCACATACGCTACTCACATCTTCGTGGCCTTCAATTGTTGCGGGTATCCGTGTAACAACTTCTTTCGGTCGTTTATTGAACCGATAGTCGAAATTGCAATTTATTTTCGTCTCACAAGTTTGAAGATTTTTAACATCAATTTAGCTTTAGCTCTCCAGTAAGTAGTAGGTGTAAGATCGCAGAGTGAATTCATTTTACCTTCAGTTCTCCAATTTAGCAGAGTCGAAAAACATAGAATCAGTGGTTAACATCAACTGTGGATAAATAAAGATACAATTTTAAGCAACAATTCGAAAAAATATAAAGTTAAAATATATCCCCTATAAAAAAAAAACAGCAAACAATTTTACTCCGAGTCTTAGTAATTGCATACATATAACAAGATCAGAAAAGCAAGAATTCAAAAATATCAAGTAGAACATACCTCATTATAATATTTATAAATTGTGAAATTAGTCATTATGTCTTATCTAGAACATCCCGGTGTAATTCCGTGTTTTAGAAAAGGTTTCAAAAGTAAATCTCTCTCTCTCTCTCTCTCTCTCTCTCTCTCTATATATATATATATATATATATATATATATATATATATATATATATATATATATATATATATGCTTATACATTGTACTGTACGTGTGCGAACATCGTGACTTATTATCAAGAGTTTATCTCAGTTATATCTCCAGTCGAGGATGAATTATTTAACATAATCTATATGAGCTTTTCTTGTCACCTCCGGATAATAAACCGTTTTCTCTTATTGTAATTTCGAATTCTAACAGGGACACAAATTATTAATAGTAATAAGGTTTCTAGCTAACTCATGTATTTATCTAATTGGCGAATAAATGAGTCATCTTACTAAGGAAGTAATCATGATAGGAAAGGTAATGGCAAACCAAATCAAATATCTTCAGGTTGATACATCCGCTACCAACTTCCGAGTTGAGGGAAGTTTATTTTATATTTATATTGAATGAATATTAATGTTCATCAAGGATACTCTTTTATGAATAAGTATATCCGTATGCATATACATCTTTAAAAATCAACGGTTTATATATATCTATAATATCGTAACGTCAGTCACAATAATGATCATACATGTGTGCGAATAACTACAAGTGTATATGTAACGCTAACATGTGAGGAGGTTATCGAATTCTAATAATTAATTTTTTCTTACGATGTAGTTACGATAAATAAAAACTCGTGACAAGTAACGTAATTTATGAATATAAATAAGTCAAATATTAAGAGATATGTCATAACTTGAGCAGTTTTTTAATTTGCATCATTTTTTGTTTGTTGATATGCAGTACAGTTTCCATTCACGGCCATTAGACATTGAATATGTCTCAGCTGTTTCGTAATCCGCTAATTCAAAAACCTTAGCTTTTGAATCTATTAACCCGCGTGATGAGAAACTTAGTTTGACAAACTACTAAGAATAGGTTTAGTGATTAATCCATTCATCTGTAAATTAATTTGACCGTGATCAAAGGCTACATCCAAATGAATATGTATAATTGATCTCTAATATGTGACACATAATTTACGTTTAAAAATGAAACAGACAGAAAAAGTCATTAAACTGTACCATACTTTCTTATACATTACAACAACATATGTCGACGTATGACATAAAAATTCTGTATTATTGTTGCTGTTCGAACATAAGTAACCGTCTAGCGAAGTCATAACTATATTTTTGTATCATTCTATATACTGGGTCCGAAGTAACATTTTGATTCACTGAAACAATAACTCTTTGATTATTCTCCGGTTTATTGGATCTATCACAATGTCTTCCAATATCTCGAATAACCTTTGCTATTTGACTTTATTAAAGGTTTTATTTATTTTTTTTAAATCAATAAAACACCAAAATAGGGATTGTTGGAATTATAAGCACGCTGAAGATTGCTTCTCGAATAATCACTCCAAAATCAGATTGTTCTGAGCATAAATTTCGTTCGCACTTTCTTTCAGTTCTTGCATGCATAATTCGTAACAATATTTTCAATTAGGCTGATCGTTTTAAAATCTTTACAGTATTTCGAATTTGGTGTTTTCGGTATCGTTATGAACCGTAATATCAACCAAACTGTATTTAAAAATCCATTCTGATATATAATTCGTCCACTTCATTAACTATGACTAAAGATCTGTCTAATGTATGAAACACCTTTGTTTGTTATTAGTTTACCAAGATTGTCTCGTAGATGACTGACCTTTTGCGTTTAAATATACTAGTAGTCTTTTTTACTTTTCTTTATGAAGGTTAAATACATTATGTTTATTTTGGGTCTTTCTATCTCTTCCCGATTTTTCCTCAAATTTTCCGACTTTGCTTCTTACTGATTTCTCGATCAATTTGTTGATGGCAATTCTTCAACGTCCGTCTTATCTTAATCAATTTTATTATTTCTTAGTTAATGCAATCTTTATTCGTTTTTTTTCTCTGACCTAAGATACTAATTTCGTTTTATCTAAAACTACAGTCTGAATAGGAGCCATTTATTATCAGTGGGCTTGTCTTCTTAAAATTAATTGTGACGTTTATTAATCTCAGATAAAATCGAATTTTTTAAGTCAAAACTGGTCTCTGTATCATTCAACATCATATAATCAAGATAGTGTCGTTTTGATTTCTTTGTATTCTTCAAACGGACGACCATTTTGGTCACCAGTATAGGTTGTCGTTTGAATTTATGTCTATACTTGAATATGTCTTGGCCGATATAATAGAATCCCTGAATCGTTGATAATATACTAAGATTGATAGGACAGTGGTTTCCTCTTGCTTGCCGCCGTATTTTGGTTCAGGGTTTATTCCCTTAGTCTTGGTTTTTTACTACTGGGATAACGGATGAAGCATGTTTATAAAGGCTGCCCTAACTCGCCAAGGTTAAATCGATGATCTCAGGAATGCGGGGTCTTGTTGGTTATTATTATTACTGTCATTATGATTATGATCATATGACTTATTCTTATGTGGTTTTAATTTCGAATTTAATGTAAATCGAAAAATATACACTTGACTTACACGAATCGAACGGTTGTATTTTCAGCAACTTCTTTTGGAGAAATCCAATATACCACATTCTTCAATTTCATCCGAAAATCTGCGTTAGCGGCCATGTCCTAATTTTTATTTAGAATAAGTAAACATTAAAAACTGAATACGAGAAACACTTTCAAAAGTAAATATAATATGAAATTATGAAAATAAACTTCGTTTCAAAAATGGGTAGTTCATCGATTTTAGGATTTAACAAAGAATATAAAAGTGCGACGACACCTCGAATAACCTATGAAGATTCCTAGAAAACCTCAATTCAATTCAATAAAATGTGTTATTTTACATATTTAAATAAAAAAATTTTTGCGCATTTATATATCGTTTATCCTCGAAATGTTTCAAACGGTGGGGTTTATAAGAAATTTTCAAACGACTGTTAATACGAAATAAATCAGGGAATTATAAAATTACTACAAGAATATTACGTGGTATTCAAAGCTGCGCTACAAACATTCCTTTTGATGGTCCGTCTTAGTCCTTATGGCGTTCAAATGATTATTTTATTGAATGACTACGAATAACAATATGTAATATATAAATGTTAAGTTTGTTTTTGTTATGTACGTACATATATTCGTTGCCAATAACGTTAAAATTAAGCTAATACGCAAGTGTGTATATATTTATCCGGTACAAAATATGCTGTGAACAGTCAGAAGTAACCAAATTCTCAATAAACCGGAGTATTAAGGATGATCTTTTTTCAGTATTAACACGATCAAATAATGAAAGTGGTAATTAAACAGTGAAAAATGAAATATAGACAAAAGAAAATCGGTATAAATAAACTATTCTATTGTTGCTGTTTCTTTTCAGACCCACTACTGATGATTCCAAGTTTTTGTCGGTTTCAATCATTATTGGATCTTTCAAACCTAGCTAAAAATTCTCATACACCATGTAAAAGCCTTCATCAGTTATGTCGCGTTATAAATAGTAACGACCGAGAATAAATTTGACAAAACTTTTTAAGTTTTGCAGTAATTTTTTAATGTATTAAAAATAAACATTCAATATTTATCTTTACTCTTTTGAATTATTTAAAAATAATCGAAAATACAAGTCATTATTGTTACTAATAAAACATTCATATAAATATATATATATATCTTCTTCTTTTGTCATATCCGCTCAGCGAATGTTGACGACCAAACTGTCCCATGCATATCGATCTCTGGCCGTATCTGTTAGTCTTCTTATTTCTCCGATTCCCGTCCAGTCTTTTATATTCTGCAATCAGGATAACCTCCGTCTAGCCCCCGACTTCGTTTCCCTGCTATTTTCCCTTGCCGTATTAGTTGCAGCAACCACTATTTGTTTCCCCTTAAGACGTGTCCTAGATATCGAACTTTACGTTTTTTTTTTTTTATGATTGCTAGTAGTTCGCATTCCTTCTGTAAACGGTGTAGTATATTTTTGTTACTTATTTATATATTTATATATATATAAAATAATTTTACGTAACTTTTAAATTTTTATTATTGTTAAAAATAAATATTAATTTAATATTTGTCTTAACACCCTTCAGTTAATGAAATATAATAGAAAATACTTTATGATATTTAAACGATATTCGTAAATACTTACAAACCGTCCGGGATGACAACTGTATATAGATGTATTATTTGTTTGCTTGAAATTGCCAAATGACTCGTCTTCGTCATTACGAGCTTGCAGCAAAAACAATTTATACGTAGTACCATTTACGCTACTAATGGTCGCCGATATACTTTCCCCTGATTTAATTTCTAATTTTTCAATGGTCACTCGAAACGGGCACGGTTTCTCGGAAGATTCGCCCCAGAACAGTATTTTCATATCTTTACACGTATCCGGTACGAGATGCACCATCGTTTGTTGTTCGGAAATACCGATTAGAGCGGCTAGCGAATAAAATATAGCGTATCGATAATAAATTTCCCAACACAACAACATTTCTATTGTTCGCGTTATAATAATAAACAATGTAATCGTTTAATAAATTCAGACTAAATAAATGGCACGCATTTTTTCCTATCCATCATCGGAAGTTAATTTATAACTACGGAAAACTGAAAATTATATTTATATAAGGCACGATTTGTTTACGTTAACCGTTTATATAGATTGGAAATGCGAAGAACTTAATGGCGAAGGATAAAATAACATTCAAGAAGCAAACATTTTTAATCTTAAACATGTCAGCTTTATCTCGGTGATAACGACGACGTATTTTCGTTACACAATAAATATCTCAGCTGCATACGACGAGGGAATTCAGATAATAACGATCGCAACATTTTAAGAGAGAAATTACAACGCGTACGAACATTAAAATCAAATTATACAGGATGATAAAAAATTGAATTTTGATTCATTATAATTCGTATTCTATAGAATAAACAAATCTTATCGATCACTTTACTAGATTCTATTGTCGCGTACAGCGACACGGCTTAATATGACAATGACGAAAGGTACCGCCGCATCTTCGTTGAGCGTATCGCCACGGTCGCAAATCTTAATATTACCAATACTAACAGTAATAATAAATATGCTGCTGGCAGCAATAGCGGTTATAACACCTCAAATATCTATATTACGAATACGAAAGGAATTAATAAAATAAATTCACCGAATAATATTGTACGTAATGGTTCTAATAATGTAAACATGAATGTTGATAAAAACAACACAGGTAATGCACACGACGCGCCAATCTACGCACATTAATTCAAAATCACATAAAACGGTTCCCCCTATTACATTTAAACAAACAACAAATTCATGGCAAATTATACAACCAAGAAAATGTACTCGCGTACAAACTTCTGAAACTTCTCCTGATGTAGAAGTAAAATCTGACAGTGACATTCATATGTCGGATATGCAAACAAGAACTGGATGTGATCGGGAAATCAACGTAACAAGAAGACCAAAGCCACCCCCATCATATTTCTGTTCGAGGTAATCTATTATAAACATATGTTACCGTGTATCTCTTCCTCATAAACAAAGATGAATTCACTTGTCAGGCCTTAAATGACAAACAAATTAAATTAAAAGTTAACAAAACAGACAGTTATCGAAAAGACATCAAACATTTGAAAGAAAACCATATAATTTATCATACTTATCAATTGAAAGAACGAGCGTATCGTGTCGTTATTAAAAATATATACCACACTATGTCGCTAGAGAAAATAAAAAAAAAAACAAAACGTTACATAAACAGGGATTTTTAACGACGAACATAATAAATGTGCGACAACAAAAAACCAAACAACTTTTACCAATGTTTTCTGTAGACCTCGAACCTAACATTAACAATAAACAGATATATGATATGTAGTACCTCGCATAAGAATAAGGAAGTAATACAGTGTACTAGATGCTAAATGTTTGGCCATACCAAAGCGTATTGTGCGCTGTTCATTTGTGTGAAGTATGGTGGACAGCATTACACTAAAAACTGTACTAAATTAATTAATGAACCTGCGAAATGTATACATTGTGAAGGTAACTACTCGGGAAATTACATGTATACAGAGAATTGTTAAATAAAAGGAACAAAAATCACAACAAACTATATCAAAATAAAAATTATGCGCATCACTTTGATCCAACTGCTGCAGATTTTCCACAAAAACATTCAATATAGAAAATTCGAGAAAACCTAAATTTAAACGTTCTTTTAACACTGTTTTATTAGACTGAACAAGAAAGCAAATCAAGCAACGTCCTACAACGCAAATAATAACGATCAGAATAATAGTATTAACAATCAACTCCAGTTAATATTGCCGGAATTTAAAAGCATGCTTAACCAATTAATACAACAAAACAGAATAATAATGAATTTGTTATCAACAGTCATAAATAAATTTGTTTCTAAATGAATCGCCTATTAAGAATAGCTACGTGTAACAGAAACCGTTTGACAAAGTATTGTCATCAAGTTAATATAAATTACATTATCTACAAGAAACCAGTGTAGTACTCAATGAAGGCCCGAATAAAAATATTACCGTCTTAGCAGTTTACTGTCCTCCGAGGCACAATACAAAAAAAAAACCCACTTTACCGATTTTTTATATTTACTTCGGGTCTAGACTAACAGTACCTAGAGGTAAAGAACTAAAATCTATTATTGATGAAACAAACAACGTTATTTGCTCATCGGGAACACCTACTTACTGGCCGACTGATCCCAATAAAATACCATACTAGATTTTTTCATAATAAAAGGAATCTCGTCGGCATTTGTTGACGTTAGATTCGATGAAACTTTGTCATCGGATCACTCATCAGTTATGCTAGAAATTAGTCAACAAGTCAGGAAAATGCATAAATTAAAATTGCATAACAAACTGGGATGTATTTCGAAATCAACTTGAACGCACGATAAATCTAAAAATACAGTTAAAAACTGAAAAACAAATAGAAGAATCAGTTGAGTATTTTATTAGAGTTATACAACAGGCTGCATGGGAATCTACACTAAAAGAAAGCAACTATCAACCTGTTACTTATTATCCGAATGAAGTTAAAAAAGCAGTTCAATTAAAAAGAAAATTAAGAAAACAATGGCAGACATCAAGAAATTCCATTCATAAAACAGCACTAAACAAACAGACGAAGTTTTTAAAAAAGGTATTGCAAGATTTGAGAAACAAACCATTAAAAGAAAGTTTGAAAAATCTGTCGCCTTTATCGCACCACGACTACTCATTGTGGAAAGCAACAAAAAAGTTTTAAAAGACCTGTACAAGCGGTACATCCGATAAGAAAATTGGACCGAACTTGGGCAAGGACGAACTTAGAAAAAGCAGAAACATTTGGGAAACATTTCGCAAATTCATTCCAACCGCATCCTGGAAATACAAAAACTCAGATACTACTTACTGTTATGATGTTTACAAACCAATAAAACTTACATCTCCAGGTGAAATTAATAATGTGGTGAAAACCCTAAATCCAAATTATGATTTAATTACCGCAAGGATTTTAAAGGAATTGCCGCGAAAAGATTTTATACTACGGACGTATATGATTCGACTGCGGTATTTTCCTGTACAACTAAAATTGTCAGAGATTAAAACCACAGAAATCACCAACAGAACCGAGTTCGTATCGGCCCATCTCGCTACTGTCTATATTATCTAAGCTTTATGAGAAACTGCTGCTAAAAAGACTAATGCCAATCGTCGATGATAGAGGTTTAATACCGGAACATCAATTTGGATTTAGATCCAAGCACGGTACAATAGAGCAGGTACATAGTTAACACTATCGAGATGTCCCTCGAGGAAAAAAAATATTGCGATGCCGTGTTTTTGAACATAAGCCAGGCTTTCGACAAAGTCTGGCATGATGGCTTATTACACAAAATTAAGCAACATTTTCCATACGAATTATACCAGTTGCTTCGGTCGTACCTAAGTGAAAGGTATTTTTATGTGAAATATGAAGACGATTCATCAGATATTATACCCGGTAAAAGCAGGTGTGCCACAGGGTAGTGTACTGGGACCACTACTCTACCTCATTTACACATCAGATTACACCCTCTGATGTAGAGGTAGCGACTTTTGCTGATGACACTGCGAGTCTGTGCTCTGACGTATGCCCCGTCAGAGCGCACAATACCATCCAGGCAGCAGTCAATGAAGTTTCGTCATGGCTTAACCTCTGGAGGATCAAGGCTAATGAAAGTAAATCAACAAGAGTAATCTTTACTAACAGAAGAATTTATCCAACAGAAGACATAGTCCTAAACGGTGCTGCAATTTCACAGAAATCACATGTAAAATATGTCGGTATGCACCTTGATCAGCGTCTAACTTGGAGAAAATACATAATAGCAAAGCGCACTGAGCTAAATATAAAACTGAGACAGATGTACTGGTTATTAAACATGAAATAAGAAGTGTCCGCTGAAAATAAATTATTGATTTATAATCAAATTTTGAAACCAGTTTGGCGTTATGGCTGCCCATTATGGGGCTGTTCTAAAAACAGCAACATATCGATTATTCAGCGGTTCCAGAATAAGATCCTCCGGTTGGTTATCGGTGCACCGTGGTACATCACCAACTTAACGCTCCACAAAGACCTTGGAATGAAGTTTGTTCTGGAAGTAATATCCAGCGACGCAAAAAATTATGCTCATAGACTAGAAGTGCACCCGAAAAACATGGCGATCGGGTCGCTGGATAATTCACTAGAAGTTCGTCGGCTTGACAGAATCAAGCCGATGGCCCTAAGAGATAAATTTTAATGACTGTTTTTTAGCACTTACTGATGGGTAGGCTGCTAATCATATCACCTGCATAAAATATTAAAATTGCTAAATAGCTACCATCAGCTAGGTGCAATTTAACTAAAGGGAAAAAAATTTATTCTAAGTAACGAAATTGATATTCGTAGAAAATCATACATATAAAATAATAAAAAAAATTAACAAATATAACATACAGCACCCATTATTAAAATCAATTAGTAACAACAAAGATAGAAATATATTAAAAAATTCAGTATATAAATTAAATCGTTATCAATGTGAAAAAGAATGTATTATAGGAGAAACAGGCAGATAATTCATAATAAGATTTAAAGAACATTTAAATTCATATGTAAACAATGATAAAAAAAATCATTATTTGGATATAACATTGTAAAGAATTAAAACACAAAATACATAATGTT
Organism: Coronaproctus castanopsis; assembly: GCA_032883995.1. Lineage (NCBI taxonomy): Eukaryota > Metazoa > Arthropoda > Insecta > Hemiptera > Monophlebidae > Coronaproctus > Coronaproctus castanopsis. The sequence goes on along the minus strand of CM065053.1, from coordinate 158,938,033 downwards.
AACCAAAATTATAAAATTTTACACACAGAAAAACAAAACATTTAAAAAAACTAAAACTCCTAGAAAAAATGGAAATAATACAAGAAAACGATAAAAATAATTTATTAAATTTAATGATAAATTTTGATGAAGAATTATGGTTCTAATAAGTATATTATAAATTTAATTATTGTTGTTTATATATAAATTTTATATTATCGGTAACTATTTTATTTACTATTGTGTTTTTGTTTATATATAAATTTAATATTGCTGATTGTATTGTTACCACATTACTGTTTTATTACTGATAATTTTCCGAGGTATAGATATTTTTATTCTTTATAAAAGAATTGAAAAATTTCTATGAAGAAAAAACGAATCGCATTTTACGGACACCTGAAACGAACGGATAAACGTCACGTTACAAAAAGAATTTTTGATTTTTTGATTTTTTTGATCGGAACCTAAGAACCCGTGGATCATAGAAATGAAAAAAGATATGAAGCGCGTGAACATCTCCGAACTGGAACATCCCGACGAAACTATGAAAAAAGAATATTGAGCAATAAAGAAATAGAGTCGAATATAATTTGAAGTTATGTAATGTTTCCGCGGCCCGTAGTTGCCGAACTTCGATAAAGCAGAAATACATTTCATGTATTATTTTGTCTTCTTTATGCGTCCCGTTTTGCGAGGACATTGATGATCATACACTCGAGCTGATCATTATTTATTAACAACCTTCCAAAATATTTTGATTAAGTCAATTACTTCTACGAATCATCATTTCATTTATACGATTATAAATAAAAATTATATAGTCATCAAAATTATACCCAACCGTAAGATGGTCGCGCGTCATTAGAATTTGTTTGGAGCGTGCTTTTCTTCAACAGCTTCATATCTTCGCTGCTTAACTGTTCGATTCGTTAATATACTCCAAAACAATTTCGATCATTTATCATTTTTTCATTCGGTGAACGTTTCATTTTTTCCGAAATAATTTCTCGAAAATATCAACAAATTATCTACTACTAAAAAAAAAAGAAAATTGAAATATATTCCCTTTAGTAGGAAAGAAAAAACCTGACTTATATTATATTAATTTAATAATAAATATCGACACAAAAACGAATTTTAAAGAACTTACAAAACGTGTTACGAGTAACGAATAATTTTTAAAAATGTAATAATTCGGTAAACATTTAATTTTCGACTAATACAACTCAAAACATTCGGCGAGATTTTGTTTCCGAATTTAAACAATTAAAAAAAAAAATCAAATATTTTAAATTTTACGTAGAATAAACTAAATACTCAAAGATTTGATTAATAAGTTCACTCGATACCGAATTCATTTTTCCAGTTTGACGATGTTCGAAAACAACGTCTATACATGTCAATAAATCGAAGTTTAATATTTCGAGTATCGTTTGCGTAGGATTGCGCGTGAATATCTTAAATGTAAATAATCTCAAACAACGTTTAGAAGATTAAGTCGGAGTAAATTTAATGCCGAAACTTTAATAAACTTACGATTATAAAGATTAAAAATATACGCAAATCTTTTTATTACTGTCCGAATGAACAAGAAATGGATAATAATAAAATTGTCTTTTTCCGGTAGTACCAATTGTAGAATTAATAATATTCCACGTAAAACAACTTATCGAACGCTTTAATAGAAAACTAAGCGTTAATAATATTATTAAATTAATAACCGCGGCTCGTTAATATTGTAATTATATATATATATATATATATATATATATATATATATATATATATATATATATATATATATATATATGCAAGTCAGGTTGAAAATTTGCAAAAATTGAAAAATGAAAAAAAAAGTTTACAAAATTTAACTTTTATTTAATTATGCCACAAAAAATTTTCACAATAAATGCTTCAAGTGGTTACCGTTCATCTCGATATATTTTAAATAATGCTTTTCGGTGGATTTAATAATACGTGCGAGCATCGCGTTGTCTCCATGATTGTCAAACTCAGCTATTATCCAGTGTTTGAAATCTTCGACGTTTTGTGTCGGATGCCTAAAAACCCGGTCCTTCCACACGCGGAGGAATTTTCGTGTCAGATTTAAAGTACCGCTTTAGAAAACACTTCTACGATTGTTTTCAAATCGCAATTCCCTCGAAATTATACTACAAATCAGCGAAGATCCTCTTTTCTTCGTGGTGAATCCGGATCGGTTTTATACTGTTTTTAAAATTGTTATTATATCGTTTATCATGTAGTCCTGACGATGATCCGTTAAAACCCGTTGTTAATTATTAAACAAAAAGCGTTTGAAAATAGATCGCGTCATAGAACTTAATTTCGAATCTCTGACACCGTAACCCTAATCTTAATAATCTTAATATAATTTTATTATGGATCCCCAGCTACAGAGGTTTTCCATTAAATGAACCAGCAGACAAAACAGATAAAGAAGCAGTCATTCTCCAACTCTATTCATTAACTCCAATATACGAATCTGATGCAATCGCTTTGGTCAAATATAGAACAAATAAAACCTTTTGTGATCTATACAATGCTATCCCTACAACTAATCACCGTACAGTTTATCCGCTCTTATCTCATTTTCCTCGAAGATTATTTTTACCCTAATTGGAACAATCCCGTCTTGGCATTGGTCACGCTGTGTCGACTCGTGGCTACATTATAAATAAAACAGATAACACGACTGTACGCTCGCTGCGTCCAGACACCTTTAACACATATTTCTCGAATGTTCGTAATACTTCATATACCGACTTCAAAAATCTAGTTACAATTCGTTACAAGTTTTATTCGATGATCCCGATTTTCCTCCGAAATATAGATATGATCAACTCCATATGACGCTCAATAATTACTTTCGAGTACTCGTAAAATCATTCTCCAGAAATTATTAAAATCGACAATTATTTCGACTTTTTTCCAATCGCGAATTTCAATTTCATTCGTAAAATATTTTTAAAAATTTTATACTTTAAAATCAATCAGTTCCGGCGTTATTTACGGCACCCGCCCCACGGCCAATTTTTTAAGTTTTTGTATTTTGAAAAAGTAGTACGCGAAATTTTCGATCGCCGACGAAGATAATAATTTTATAATCGTACACGATTTATATAACAGGAGACCGATATTATTTTTGTAAAACAAAATCCGAATTTAAATAAAAAACATAAAACGTATATTTTTTGTTATTTTTATTATTTCAAAAATTAATACTTAGAAATGCCGTGAAATATAAGCGAAATAAGCGAAGTAATTTTTATACTATATTAGAAAAAATAGGTTCGTCGCGGAATTTTAAATATAAATGTAGGAAATTTTGTCTATTTTTAAGGATGCGTAATAAATCGACTGCGACTTATAAAACGACTCGAATTATTATGAATACGCACGCACGAACAAATAATGCGTTATAAAACAAAAAACAACACACACACATTATATATAAAAACGAAATGAAAGAAATGATGAGCATCAAATTTTCAACTTTCCGTGAAATAAATGAATTAGCAATGACGTTTTACTTTTAAAAGAAATAATTATTTATGGTTAAAAAATTGCTTTTTTAAACAAAAAAAATCATGACATGGCGAAAAATAACGACTCTCCGATTGATTACGTTTATCATTTACGCGCGAAACATTAAAATTGTCGTTTTAAATATAAAGGTAAAATTCAAAATTTCATACATTTAAATTCCTACAAACGAACATTCGTTAAAACGACGAGAATATACTTTAAGCTAATCTCTCTATTGATATACATGCACGATTTAGCGATATTTAAGTTAACGCACGCATGGTTATATCCCGTAATATGTTTCGCTTCGGTTAATATTAAGATAATAATTAATTTTAATAAACGTTTCGAAGCACTCGTTGATTTGCACATTTCCTATCTGATAGTTTCCGGCCTTTACGCATAATACAATTCGATCGAAAGAATAAAATTTATTCCGCTCAACAAATCTACTAAATAATAATAATGTCTACAAAATTATATTAATTAATAAGAATGTCTACAAAATTATACATTCGTATCGATTTTCATCTATCTGCTAATTAATTTTTTTTTAATTATATCGCTTAAAATATCTTAATAACGCCGCTATTTGGAAAAAAAAAACAATTAAAAATTTCACCGGAAAAAAATTTTCACTTTAACATCGAAAAGTTAACAAATAAATAAATAAATATTTATTTAATTACGAACCCCTACTCGTGTACGGACAAATATTTTTCGCATAAACTTACTAAATGTTGAAAAGTAACGTGCTCACACATGTAAAAAACCAAGTATAGGGACAATATTAAAATCACTCACTATTCAAACACATATTTCAACAATAAACTGTAAACTAATATATATATATGTGTGTGTGTGTGTACCGACGGTCTATATTTGAAACTAATATACGAGAAGATATTTCTTTGTTTTATTTAGTTTAAATTACGCCTAAAATAAAATTACTCCAATAAGCTTTAAAAAATATCGATTTTACTTATTACGTTCGTCGTACCGAAATATTGAAATATTTTTATTGAAAAATATTACTTTTATCGTTTAAAAGTTACACCGAAAATTTATATTCAAAATGAAAAAATCAGATTCGAAAATAAATACAACGCCCGTATAAATTCGTATAGAAAAATACCCGAAACGGTGTTGGTTCAATCCAAATTCAAAATTTCCAAAAATTTAACCGAATCAACGACAGTCGATTATTCGACTACAATGAGACAAGTTAAAAAAACAAACGAATTTGGTAATTAGAAGAAAACGAATTTCTCGGACATTTATTCTTACGCAACGCATAGAGCTTCTAATTGTATAGGCCTATTTTATATTATAATAGGTAAGCAAAAAAGGTGCATCGATTAAATGTTACGTGGCCATAAAAGCACTTGTACCTGCTTCTGAAAATGGATTCTACCTAATTAACAACAAGTGCTTGGGATTAATTGATTGAATACAGAAAACGCGGTTAACCTGGACTGACCATGTTAAAAGACATGAAGGAATACTTCGAGATGTTTTCGAGGGCAAAATTCAAAGGAAACGAGGACGTGGAGACACAAGGCTCGGTAGCTATAAGGAGTTAAAAAAAGAGCTGCGGAAAATCTGGATCATTGGAAAAATATGACTGAACTAAAAGAAATATATATATATAGGCGCCTTTGAATATGGCATATGTAGTAAGGAAATTAATAACCTTTAGACGTATCAAATCATACTCGGAAAACAAATGGATAAATTACGATGATTGTGATGATATCGAAATCGAATAAAATCTCCTACGCGCGGATTAAGAAGTAAAAAAGAATTTATAATGACGTAAATGTGAGGTAGTTACCAAATTATAAGATCCATTCCGATATATCGAAAATGTTTTCTTCTTAACAGGACACAAACTATCTATTTATATTAATTTTAATAAATCAATTTTGTTAGAAGTAAAACTGAAATATTTTTCATTATTATTTAGGATTTTTCATCAGATGTTCGATTAATAAATTTAAACAAATGCTTTTCTACAAATAACGTACGAAATATCTACAGAATAAAATCGAATATTTAAAGAAAGCATTATATTTAAAACTATTCGTCGAAGAAAAATTAAGTGTTGGAATTTACTTTTTAAAATATAAAAAATTATAATCGGACGTATTCGGCGGATTTTTTTTTTTTGTAATTTTATTAACAAGAATTATATTTTCTAAATTTTTTTAAACGACTCGGTCATTTTTCACGAAATTTTTATCATTAATAAAACGTTAATTTTACATCATACAGCGATATTAATATGTTCGTTTATTAAAAGGTAACTACTTTTAAATAAATAAATAAATAAATGTATATATATATATATATATATATATTTAAAATAAAAAGAAAGTAAAAAATTTTAAACTAAAGAAAAAGGAAATATAAGTTTTATTAAGAAAAAATGCGCGCTATAATTACACGTGCGAATATAAAAGCGGAGAAAAAAGCGCGCACATGGAACGATAATGGTTCACTGGAACGTTAACCGAGATTGTTTCGCTAGCCTGTAAGAAAAAGAATAACAATAAACAATTCAGAAAAATGACGAGAATTTATCGATTATCGAAATTTATATTTTCGACAAAAAGTTTAATATGACCCTTTTCAATCACGTTGCCCAGTTAATACAGACAATAAACTATTTTCTCGGATGCAGAATATCGCGCGAATCTTGGGTTTCTGTCAGTACTGTAGTTGATGAAAGCTACTAATATTATTATTATTATTATTATTTATTTACAATAATTGGGCTGTCTCAAACAGTTCTCTATTAGTCACACGTACTACGTCTATCATTTTATTTTGACGCAACAGATGATTCAAAGATAAATATATATTATGATGTACTCAATTTTCTTATATACGCACGACGGGACGTTGACTATCAAAGTCGCGGGTAAGCAACATATTGACACTTTTGAAAGGTTGATATGGCACGTATCGTGCGTGTAAAACACACTGAAAGGAGAATGAACGAATATTTCAATTCGGATAGAAATAGACGATTTGTAAAAATTACATAAATTATATGAAATGCAATCATTTATCTTTATTATTATTTTTTTTTAAGAAACATTATTCTCTTTAAAAAACCGTATTACCAAAAGATTTTAAGTATTATACAAATAGTAACAAATCCATTGGCTCGAGAATGTATGTACTTCAGCTTATAAACTAGTATGGGAGTCTATATTAAACTGGCCAAATGGTAAAAATCCGCGCCAAAATATATTACCTTATATATATATATATATATATATATATATATATATATATATATATGTGTGTGTGTGTGTGTATTAAAATAAAATAGTTTGTTTTGTTTCATGTGAACACTAAATAATGGTACTCAGAATTTAGTATTTGAAGAAGTGATAAGAGTGAAGAAGTTACTATGAAATATAATATACGCATGTTATATACGTATGTGTCTATACATCCATAATGCAAATCCCTTATATATATATACATCGTATCTTATTTGTCCAACATCGTACACGATGGTGAATCTGTTATTAAACTGGCCAAATGGTAAAAATCCGCGTCAAAATATATTACCTTATATATATATATATATATATATATATATATATATATATATATATATATATATATATGTGTGTGTGTGTGTGTGTGTGTATTAAAATAAAATAGTTTGTTTTGTTTCATGTGAACACTAAATAATGGTACTCAGAATTTAGTATTTGAAGAAGTGATAAGAGTAAAGAAGTTACTATGAAATATAATATACGCATGTTATATACGTATGTGTCTATACATCCATAATGCAAATCCCTTATATATATACATCGTATCTTATTTGTCCAACATCGTACACGATGGTGAATCTGTTAGATTTTCCGCGGATCTGTGAACCACTGCATGCCACGTCATCTGATTATATACCAGTCTGATTGCCTGTTCTAAATTCAGCCCAGTGATTTTGACAACTGCGTTTACCAACCTTGTTGCTGGTCGTCTTTTCTTCCGCTTGTTTCTTTTGGACAGCACTTTTTAACCATATTATCTGCACGCAAACTTCCGCGTGGAAAGCAACAATGAACTACCACACAATAAACCACCATATATATATATATATATATATAGAGAGAGAGAGAGAGAGAGAGAGAATAATCAGGGTTTTGTATTATTTGAAGATTTATGATCCGACTGCTTATGTCGATCCACTGCTGGATGTAAGCTTTCTCCCAATTCCTCCGTGCAATCTGACCGTTATCCTTGTTCAACCGCTTGATGCCAGCTATTCTACGTACATCGTCTTCCCACTTAGTACAGAGCCTATCAATACTTATTCGCTCTTCTCTAGGGTTCCTCGCATAATGCGTTTGGCTGGACGTTAATAAAAAAAATTCTAATTTCTATAATAATAATCATAATAATATTAATAACGTGTACCGTTCGTAAGAAGCGAGAATTTATTATTGGGATCGTAATAATCATCGTCGTCGTCTTCGTCGTCATCATCTTCATGTTGATGGTCAACATTCTTCGACGTGTTAAGACCATTATTATCGTCGGATGTCGTTAAAGCGTTGCGTTTTTTCTTTTTGTTACGTTTCTTCTTATTCTTTTGCTGCTGTTGACCTTGACCGGATTTCTTCGTGACGGTTTTACCGGCGTCCACGTTAGATTCGAAAAATATCATCGCGTCTAATTTATCGGCCAATCGTTTGTACAACGAATTAACGGTAGGCGCTTTCGAAAATAGTGTTCTAGTTACGTATTCATCGGCCGTTTTACCGCGTCCGTTCAGTTCGGTATAGAAATTGTATAAAAACGTGCCGGACAAGAATTTCGCCGGATAACAGCTGAAAAACGGAAAGTCCAATACCGTATTTAACATCGTTACGTAGTGAAGACAATTTTGTAATTGCGCGAACGCGTGTACTAGTTTTATATCGAAAGTTTCACGATTTTGTAAAAGACCGTCTTCTACTTTATGATAATTTATTAAGGCGTTAGCTACTTGATAACAATCTTCTTTTTTCACCGATTGAATCATATCGGCTACGCGCTTACGTTCATTCGGTTTATTATCATCGTTGTCAATATGATGACTATTATCATCATCATCATCGTTAGATTTCGTTTGATCGTCGTTGGAAATTTTATTCAATAGTTTCCTAACGCGTACGTAGCCTATCTGTTGATCGATAACGTATAAATAGATGGCGCAAACTATAACGGCTCTCAGATGGAATCGATTAATTTCCGGATACGAACAATTTCTCGCCCAATATATAACGGCCGATACGAACAGCATCCAATCGTCCGGCAATTCGAATAATTCGTTATAATCTACTACGTCGGTAGTATCGGCTAATATGGCCATACGATAGCCGATATCGATGGTCGGTATTTCGTCTAAAAACGGCAACACAATACCGGCCGCTGTACTACATAACGGCGTTATGTCGAACGTACCGGCGAACGACGATCTTAGACGCGCGTGACATTTTACGTATTTCGGTACCTTATTATTGCCGCCGGACGACGTCGTCATCGATTCAGTTTTTTCATCTTTACCAGCACCGCCGTCGTCCGAACCGGAAGATTTCATCAATAAACCGACAATAACTTTAACGATCGGTACTGCGATCTCGTGCGAAGGCGATGCCGTATAATCTTCGGCTTGCGAATTGATAAATAATCGTCTGCTGCATAATATATTCATAATAGACGGAGATACTACTCCTTTACTTAATTTCGATCGTAACCATTCCGGTATCGGACTAGCGTATAGGTGATATTTATGACGTCGATTTAGCAAATAATTAGCGAATAAACTTTCTCGATTATAACTATAACAAAAACGATTATTATTATTATTATTATTGTTATTACTACTAACGGCAAATTCTTGTTCGTCTTTCGGACGCTGCTGTTGCGCTTCTTCTGTTTCCGTTTTGTTGATAGTTGCCGACACGACCGCGACTATCGCCTTATTTTGTTTGACTTTCTTTAACGGTTCTTCGTCGTCTATATAATTCATATCTTCTTCCGTTTCTACTTCTTCTTCGGCGGCCGTATCCGTATCGGAATTCGACTTTAACAAATATTTATCTACCTCGTTCAATTCGCCGTCACTAACGGTGATCACGTCGCGACTGCTTTCGTTATAATCGTCGTAGTTTACCGTCAACTCGGAATGACCGTCTTCGTCGTCGACGTCGACGTGATCCGTACCGTTATTTTTTTTTTCGACTTTGTTATCGCCGATATACATATCGGATAAATTACTACATAAACTAGATACCAGATCGACCGTTTCTTGCGGAACATTCGAGTTAGAGTATACCTTTTCAGCGCTATTGCCGCCACCTTCGTATCGGGCAATTTTATTATCATCCTTTTTTCCGCAATTGTCTTTAGATTCGAATTTAGACGAAGAACCGTCTAAATTTCGTTCATTAGCAGCAGCGGGCACGTTTAAAAGATGATTAGCGCCGAATAACTGTTTCGACATATAAACGAAGAAGCTATTGTAACTTTTAGTATCTTCCACCATTGTAAACAATATGTTCCTTATACGTTTACGTCTTCTTTCATCAACGGCCGAAACCATCTGCCGTACATAAAATATAAAGTACCATTCCATCATTAATATATATATACATATATATATATATATACTAGGAAAAAACAAAAACATAACATACATATATTAGGTGACCCAAAGAAGACGGACGGTTTTTTTTTTCGAATAGCGCAGTTGGTAACTACAACGTAAGTCGCTTGCTTCGCGTTTAGTGTACATACGAGAATCGTTTTTAACCAGTTTTAGTTATCGTGGCATCCTATAACGAGAAGGAGCGCGTGTTTTGCGCGAATCGATCACGACAGTGCAAAGAGAGTTTCAGAAAGAATTCAAAGCTACGCGATTTTTTTTTTGTTTTGTGGGGATACCTTGTTCACGAGATCTGGAAGATCTGAAAACTCGGATTTCTGAAGAAAAAATTCGGCGACCTATGTTCGAAAATCTTCGATTTTTTTTTTACAGTTAATTTGAAATTTGAAACATTAATAACCATTGTTTTACATTTACAAAAATTACTTTGAATATGGAAATATAATTTGGATAAGAAGTACGCTTGATATTACATCCGATTTATAAATGTAAGCAAACGTACATACACGTACAACTGTGTTTTGAACTTCTATGTGGTACATAATATAAACTATTATTATTATATTAATTACAAAATTAGTTAAAACCAATAACGTTTTTTTTTTTTTGTAATTTTAGCATAATTAAGAATGATATTATAATATAAACACTTATGGTTAAACCATATTTTGGTTCTTGTCTTTTTTACTTTAATCATAGTTTTTAAATATTTAAATATTGTATTGATATCACTATCATTAAGTAAATATTTCATTCTTAAGATATTATATAATTCCATATTTAAAAACTATGATTAAAGTAAAAAAGACATAAACAATGATGAAAACTTATTATTTTGGAATACATTGTAAGGAATTAAAACACAAAATCAATATTAACCAAAATTATAAAATTTTACATACAGAAAAAGATTATACAAAAGGAAAATTACTAGAAAAAATTTAAATAATAAAAAAAGAAATAATAATTTTTGTTAAATTTAATAATAAATTTTGATGAAGAATTAGCTCTAAGAAATATACTAACTTTCGATGTATTTATATAAATATTTTTAAAATTGAGACATTTACGTCAACTAGAAAATAAAAAAATTCTTTAGCTTTAAAAAATTTCCAGCACCATATAGTCGGACATCGTGACTGAACGGATTAAACAAAACCTGCGTAATATGTGCTTATGTTCATATCTCTCTACCGAAATTCATGAAATAATTAGCCTTATTATGATAAAACATTATCGGATATTATCATTTCGAATATAGTATCAAAGAAATCGACATACCCAATGCCAAATTAAAATCTGATTATTTCTCATGTAAACATTCTCCTAATTCCCAGATCAGGAAAAAATTCATTATATATTACAAATATATGTCCAATTAGCAACTTAAACCAGGTAACTGAAAAGCGATACTTTCTCGAATATATATATATTAACAAAATTAATTCCATTTGAACAATTCAGTTTTAAAATTAATAACTCGACTACCCATAAAGTGTCTGGAATAAGCACATAAACCACGAACTACTTTAACTGTAATAACATAGGGCTGTATCATCTATAAAATGTTAGATACACAATCTTGAATTAGAAAAGAAGAAGAAAACGTTTATTGAATATTAAAATTCTTAAATTATTACAATGTTTTTAGTGCTATATGACCTTCTATTATATAGCAAATAATTTTATGCAACGCCGCTTGATCATAAAAAAACTGATAATCTAAATATTACATTATTAATTTATATAGGAAAAACCAAAGAAGGAAAAAACTACAAAATTATATTTCATCAACTAAATTATATGATACTAGACTATAACCAACAATATGAACTAGTTCAAATATAAATACTTAATAATAATATAATTAATTAAAAAAAAAAACAAGGAAGTTTCAGTTGACGATGTTTATACCGAGTGTAACGTGAGCGGAGCAGCTTCATATCATAATTACCAATAACTTTAATTAATTTATTCGGGAAATTTGTTGCAGTTTTTATGAAATGTTTTCGTCGCATTGTTAACAAATGAAATAATATCGGGTAGACCTAATTGAGAATGCAAATAAGATATTTTGGTGTAGCGCGTAGCGTTCAATGAGATTCTGCAGCAATGATTTTGCAACAGTTGCTGTTGTTTGTAGGTGCTATGTTAATAGCATCGTTGTACTAAATATAGTTATATGATGTGTACACATTTTTCTATTTTAAATCCTCATGTTTTTAAAGAAATATATAAAAAGTAAATTCTGTAATTATCCATACAGTAGGCAGTCCTAACGAAGTAAATGTGTATTATTTTTAAAGTGAAAGTTACTCGTGTATATAGAGGAATTAAGAAAAACGTTTTTTGTTTATGATCTAATAATAAATTTAAGGTTACAATATGCATAGAACTGAAAATAAAGTGTTTTATTTTTAAAAAAATCACATTTTTACTTTGCAACGTTACTTAATGTATGCAAAAGAGCTTTTATTTTTGTTTAACCGAACGTATACTACAAGAAACAGCTTTAATACACTTCATTTTTAAGAAGAAAAAATGGAATTAAGAAAATAATGCAAGGTTTAAAACTTTGTCACCTCTTCTCAGTTCACGCGAGCTTGCTTTCAAGTTTTAAAATTTTGCCATCTATTCTCAGTTTACTTGAGTTTGGTTTTAGTACCATTTCTTCCCTGATTAATTGGAACATTAGTATATCATTATGAAAGTGAAGTTAAAAATTTGTTGCGTATAAAAAAACGCTTAAATTTATACTACTTAATAATCCATTACAAACTTACGCTCGCAGACATAATTATACATAGAGATTTAAAAAATAATAATATTAAAACAATAATACATTATATTTAGTGCCACATTAGCTAAAATAAGTATAATCCAACATTATAACTGCGATGGCATGAATTACGAGTCTAAGGCGCTACCTTACAAAATATTAGCATATATTTTATATAAAATGAAAAAAATACATATACATTACAAATATGATGAAAAAACTTACATGAGATTTGAAATAAAACACGGATCTTATTGACATATATTAACGCTAAATAAATTATAATATTAAGAAATTTGCTAAAGAGGTTTCACATTAATTCATTACATTTTATTACTAAGTTTAGATTAATTTTTCCAAATCAAGCTGTTCCTTCATGCATAATGCTAATATAAACAACTCACATTTTGATCTATAATGTTTATTAAATATACCATTAGTTATCATGCAATAGGTAATGTACGTTTTAAATTCGTTATCAACCAAAAACGCATTAACAATGTTAAATTTGCATATATTTTTAATAAATTAAAATGTTTTCACGAATGAAAACTGTTTTATTGCGAACTAATTATATTCATTACTAACTTTATAAATGGAATTTGGGGATAAACAAGCTTCAGTTATTTCATTACATCTTAATTTGTTCACATAGTAATAGTCTGAAACATTATTTTACGGAAATACTATAATAAAATGTGTTAAAACAAAATAGCACATACCTGTTTTATTGCATCTTCAGCAAGACGTACACCTTGCAACCATTTTATAATTTTCTCTAGTTTTTTGGCGAATGATAAGTTAGACGACAAGGATAAAAACCCTTGAAATGTGTTTCCCGGAATATAATCATTTCCAAGTAATGCAGATAGTAAGGGTAATAATGTTCTATTCGTTAATCCGCCAAACTTATACAATAAGACATTTATGTCAAATACTTTACAACTGATGTAATATTTTTTCTCTTTTCGACTATTACGTAATTTTAATGGCGTTAAATTTAAGGTATTAAAAGGGATATAGTTAACGTCGGCAAGGAAAAAATCAGAATCATAACTAATAATAGGCCACTGATATTGTTTACTTATAATGATCAATTCTTGATCAGCTTCAAAATCACTTTGAACGATGTACAAATTACGCTTAATAAGTTCACCTCTGAAAACATCCTTCAACAATAACGGAAAACATTTACTTTCTTTATATTTGTTTTTATATTGGCTACAAATACGCACATTTACGTTGATTCTTTCTATAATAGTTTTTAATTTTCGTTCTTCATAAGCTCCGTCGAAAACAAAAATAGGCGTTATATCGCATTTGAGTAAAAGAGAAATAAACTCTCCTATATTGTACGAAAATTTATCATAATCTCCTCCAAATGCGTAATTAGATTTTGAATAACTATATATCTGCGAAGAAACTGAATTTCCATCCAATAAAACGAAACAATTGTGAAGTTTGTAATCTTTAAAGAATAAATCTTTATTTTCTTCTATATAGCTCGTCAATCCATTAACACCCATTTTTATTTCAATCAATTCAAACAAGTACACTGTTATTCGAAACACGTAAACAATAAACCTGCAACATATATATAATATATATATTTATACTAATTCATCAGCAACAAACATGATACTCAATATTTTAGTGCCATAAATACAATTCAACTTAGTACATTTATTAAAAAGTACTTAAATATCATAATCCATTACCGGAACTTAGTAAAAATCTTACCTCTCAATAAATACATTGTCCTCAACAAATCTAAACGCACATAACAAAAACAATATACGCTACCACGGCTAATTGTAACAATAATCATATCATATCACCTAACGCCAATAAACGCCATATAATTGCAAAAAAAGTTTTTTGTCATCCGGCAATTTTCTTCAATGCGGTTTTATAAAGAATAAACTCTATGCGTTTTAAAAATTAGCAACTTTCTAAGAAATTTTAGAAATAAGTGGTATAATTAAAAAAGAATTAACTTATATATTTCATCCTAACTACGATCGTTCTAGGCATTAAACGTATTTCAAGAAAAAATTAATTTTCCTCTATATTATTAAAGAATATAACATTAATGAAACTTACATAAATAAAAACCTTCTTTATATTACACTATAATAATAGTAATATATTTTATTAGTTTTTATTTAATATCATAATTGTTTATTTACTCTGTTGTTTTTATATTAAGCAGTAGAAAAAATTCAATATGCTGTAAAATACACACGCCATCCAAACTTTAATTGTTCTCGTATTTTTTTTTTTTAATTATTTCCCTTCGAATTCATTATTCATTTCTAGTTCTATGCGAGTTAAAAGTTGGTGGTTTGCGTCGGTAAATGTAGAAATTTAACTTATTTGTTTCAAATAATGAAACGTATATTATAAAGTTGAATTATTTATTGTCAGTTGTTAATTTAAAAATAGTATGGCTGTAGAGGAAGAAGTGATTGATATTCAGAAAAAGTTGAATAAAATGAGCCCAAAGAACGGGGTAAGTCTCTTAATTAACGGTACATTTTTTAGTGAATTATAATATTCGTTATAACGTGAAAGAAAAATTAATATAGGAAAACAGCGATATTCAATAAATATAAAAGTAATAGCACTTCGTAGGATTGTGTTATTTGTATATACTTAGTATAATTTTTAAAAATTCATCATTTGAAGTTACCTAAAAAATGGTGTTATTAGTTAACAGATAATCCCACCATTTTTTAGCTAATTTCAAATGATGAATTTTTTAAAATTATACTAAGTATATACAAATAACACAATCCTACGAAGTACTATTACTTTTATATTTATTGAATAATTTTCATGTTTAAATTATCTTTAGTCGCAGGAAAATGCATTGGAATTATTAAAAGCCTTACAAGCTCTACCAGTTAACTTGGAAGTATTAAGTAAAACACGAATTGGTATGACGGTAAATGCATTGCGAAAATCAAGTTCGGATGAGGAAGTGATAAGTTTATCGAAAAGTTTAATTAAGAGTTGGAAAAAGTTTTTAGGCGGTAAGTATTTCATTTAAATTAAGTATCTAGCTTCGTTGAAATAGATGATCGCTATTTTCAATTTAAAATTTGTAATCAATTATTTACATATTAATCTGATTTCAATCAGTATTTATGTCATGTTTACTAACAGTAAAATACGTTATTACCACGTTTAAATGTAACATTTGTAAATGATATCCATATCGTAAACATTTTTCTCTTGCAGGTTACATATTTAATATATATATATTCGAAAAAGACATTCTTAAAATAAAAAATAACAGATTAGACTTTTATATTCAATTCGTGACAAACCATAGCCTTTAAAGTAGTTTGATCTGTTATAAGCGTTAGGTATCTTCTGAATATCAATATTTTTTAAATTGTAAATCTACATATATATTTTCATAGAACATTGTAACTTCTGATGTTTTGTACAAACACATTTTATGTTTTGAAAAAATATTTATATGTGCGGAATATAAAAAGAATTTTTTGACTTAATATATGGAAATGTTGGGGTATTTTAGGAAATAATAGATTAAAGACTAGTAGACTCATTTTATGTATATTCAAGGCACCTCAGCATTTGCATAGCCAAGTGTTACGGCCATAATATGTATAAAAAAATTAACACGTGGTATATTAATATATTAAAAAACGAATTTACTAGTAAACGAAAAAAAAGTTAATTCTTAAAACAGTCTTTTTATCTTTCAGTATTATTAATTTGTAACAGATTGTATACATGGAGCATTCATTATTGCATCTTTTCACTTTAAATAGCTATTTTAGTGTCTCGTATAATGTAGAATATTATTGATTAGGAACTCCGAATAAGGAATCTTCCAACAACACTACGAAACCTAAAGATGATGAACATAGAGAAATGGATACCCCAAAAGAAACGGAAAAAGAAAAGGATAGAGATGAACAATCTAAACGTACAACATCAATGCCCTCATTAGCTACCAAGGATGCGATACGTTTAAAAAGCAGGGAATTACTTGCTAACGCAATTCGCCATGATAAGAGTAAGTTTTAATTATTATATCCCTTAAAATATTAGGTTCTAGACACACAGGCATACTGTGTTCACAATCCATGTAATTGCATCCTTGTCAATAATTTGAATTGTTATCTCACTTCATGCCCAATTTTATATGATTCAAAGTCGATAAAATCAGCATGACTTTCCTCCACAACATATCCATAGAAACTTTTCGACAAAACATTTCATACTTTCTTCAGACTGTGGCGATTGTCTATGTTACTTAAAATTTATATCATGGTAATCGTTTCAAGATTTTCGTCGTCTAAATTTATAATAATTTTTTCAATGTATAGTCTGTGATATAATTTTCCAGGTATCAGATAATTTACAAGTCCTATAGGGACGATTAAAGAAGAATATGAGGTTATAAATAAATTAAATTATGAAAATTGGGTAAATTTACAGTCCCTTAAAAAATAGGAAACAAAAAAACTGTTCAATTGATTGTGTATACCTTTAAGGTCAATTCACACATTTCCTGTTCCGATCCGTTCCAGATCAGTTCAGTTTCATTGGTGTCCGTGATATTAAGTATCGTCTGTTCATACATATCCGTAAATACGGAAGTATCTGTTGACAGAAACCTGAATGTACATATTGTAGAATTTCTAGTTCAAATTAAAATGTCATATGTTAATATCAAATGTTCACACAAATAATACAAATTTTAAAATAAATATCAGAAACATTCAATAACTTACATTAAACTAAATACTTTGTTTTAAACAAACGTCCATATACTTTTAATGGGATAAATTATACGAAATTTTATTTTTTCGAACAAGTTCTATTAATTTTTCTGTATCCATTCTCAACTACAAACAAAAAACACTGATCCGGTAAACATAAAAATATCGGAAGCAACGATATTGAATTTTAACGGAAGATGTACTGAACTAACACTGACGGTAAACCGGAAGAGTGCGAACATTCTAACCAAATTACTCTAAATAATATTTTATTTCACTGATGTTGATTCGATTTGTTGTACCGGAACGGATCGATGACGGAAATGTGTGAATTGGCCTTAAATGCGAATCTCACCGATAACCCAACTTACAACTTAATTTTCTAAAAAGCTGTGGAAGTAGGGTTCAAAGCAGTATGCTGATTAAGTTAGTTCTGCGTTATCATAATTAAAAATTTAGTTTAAACATTATAAATTATATTATAACCGTTGTATATATATATATATATATATATATATATATATATTTAATTACGAATATTTTATATTAGATCCTGAAGAGTTTGATGGTTTAGTATCTGCAGAGAGTTTAGCAGATCAGTTAGAAGATGCCATTTTTAAGGAATTTAAGGACACCGGAATGAAGTATAAAAATCGGATAAGAAGTAGAATATTAAATCTGAAAGATGTTAAAAATCCGGATTTAAAAAATAACTTTTTGAGCGGTGCTCTTCCACCTGTCAAATTAGCTGTAATGACCACTGAGGTATGCATATAGAAATAATTTTTTCGCGTATGTATTGAAAAATATTTTTCTTAATCATTTAAATACGTCTAAATCAATCACTCCCTTGAAGGCACATTGAAATAAGAAAAAATGAAGTTAATTAGCTTTTAAAAAACTACAAATATATATATATATATATATATATATATATATATATAATAATTGAATGTGTATGTGGTAAACTGTCTTCTTACATTGTTATATCTCTTGAACGTTTTCGATTAATGTAACTTGAAATCTGCTTCTCTAACATAGTTCTTTAAATTGAAATACCTTTTCCCATTTGTGTTCTTACATTTTTGGTTTTACGATCGAAATTCTGCACATTCCTCCTTATAAAATTAAACAAATTAACGATCATTTTTCGCCACATAGGGTGTGTTCCAAATAATTTATATGCCATTAAGTTATATTGAAGAATAGCTGTCTCTCAACATCATCCACATTGGGACTGTTGACTTTCGTAGATCTACGTAATATTTACACTTAAAAAATTTGTTAGTGTTTTATTGTACACTTTTTTGTGTACATCTCTGTTCCGTAAAGAGCAACAGACCACTGATAGCATCTAACCATCCTATATCAATGCCAGTATCAGAATGGTCGTTTGTTCATGAAAGCATGTCTTAATTTTTCTGTCACAATATTTACATGGTTAAGCTGAAGAATTTTTTTTTTGTGACGTTTACATTTAATTTGTAAAAGGTTTTCACCTTTCTGCAAATTATGAGTAACTTGGTTTTTATTTAAATTCATTCTCACTTTAAAATTTCCACCGTATACATTAACATCTGAAATTCTATGTATATCATGAGGATTTCTATCAATTAAAATCCGTCCATCGAATTCCAGTTACCATGATAATCATGAACGGTATTTTGGATATTTTTTACGTATAAATTGAAGATTAACGTAGACAGTATGTCTCGTTGGCATGTCCATTTCTGAGCTTTGGATTCTTTCGTCAACTTATTGTTTGACTACATAATATAATTAAAATTAATTTTTTTTAGAGTATATTTATTATTGGAATCTGCAATTGTGGCAACTTTGTATAATGTATTCATATTTTGAAGTTTGTTGAAATTTGTAATATGTATTTTCCATTTATTCAATATGTTCAGTTCTAATAATTTCACAATTTTATTTATAGGAAATGGCGAGCGAAGATATGAAAAAATTACGTAGTAAATTTACTAAAGAATCTATCGATGATGCTCAGTTAACAACTGTACAAGGCACTAAAACAGATTTGTTAAAGTGTGGAAAATGTTTACAAAAGAATTGTACCTATAATCAGGTTCGTTATTTTAAAGTAACTTTTACAATGTACCATGTTTACAAAAGAATTGTACCTATAATCAGGTTCGTTATTTTAAAGTAAATTTTACAATGTACCATTATTATTTATCAGTTATTTCAATTACTAATAGTCTATAATTTCTACCGTTTACAAATCTGTTAGATCTGTGTCATTGTAATTATAAGATTTCATATAGCGTTGTTACCATTTAGATTTAAATAGGTTGAACATATTGAGAAAAATAAAACAGTTCAAAATTGTTGAAAATTATATCTTTGAGAATAAGATTATAGATACTCTGGTTTATACAAATGACGGTTTAAAATTAAAAACGTTTGAAAATTGGTGGATAATTCCTAATTTATTTTATTTGTTTTAGTTATTTTTATATATTTTTTAATAAGTTCGTCGTATTTTTTAATCTAACAAGTCACGATTTGTTTTACGATAACTTTTAATTTAAATAAACTATATTATTTTTAAGCTAATGTTGTTTGTTCTGTTTTAGATTCAAACAAGAAGTGCAGATGAACCTATGACGACTTTTGTAATGTGTAACGTTTGTGGTAACAGATGGAAATTTTGTTAAAGTAGTTTGCTTGATTTCTTTAGTTACGTAAGTTCAGAGATTTTTTATATTACAAAAAAATTTGATATATTCTTACTAAATGTCAAGTGTATGATAATATCTTCATAATAGTCATATCGTAATTACATAACATGAAAGAAAATGTAAACTAAGTTTAGGTCTTCGCACACGTTAAATAGTATATAAATGAGAAAATATAATTAAAAAAAAAAGCAAATGTAAAATAATTATTTCAACATTTTAATAATAATTAGAATAAGATTTGAAAATATAATAATCAAATCAATAGAAATGGCAATATACAAAGATAATAATATATAGGACATAAAATTTGCATTCATAATATTATTTAATATAAAATCGTCGTGATAAAAAAAAAACCTTCGGTAATAACTGTATTTAAATGATATTTAATGTTTAATATGTTTTTAAAATAATGTTTAGATAATTCATAATTTATTAAACAAGATGTAAATGTTCTTTATGTCTGTAAAACGATGTTTAAGTATAAAATTACAATGAATCGCGAAATAATTTATCATAAAACTATATAATTGTGAAAAATTTTATCAGAGATATTATTAAATTAAATTATAACTAATTAGAATTCTTCTCTTTCTTAAAACCTATTAAATACATTTCAAACCAAACGATTTAGTTATTCAGTTTCAATTTTTAAAGTTGTATAAAAGTGAATCATAATAATATTCCACTGTAAGTGAGAGAGAGAGAGAGAAATTTAAATAAATTTACGTATTTTTTAAATGCATAATATATATATATATATAATTTTCAAATATAATTCAGGGACTTTGCTGTAGCTTGTAAATTTTTTTTACGTTGATATTTCCTTATAGTATTATGTGAACATTTTATAAGTAAAAGAAACTATATATAATTGCTTGCGTATATAATTATATGGAAGTGTATACATGTATTATACTATATTGTAATATTTTTACGGTTTGCATTATTGAAACGGTTTCAGATTAATTATTTTTGTCACCAGTTACGCTCAAAACGTTTATTAGTTTTAATGTGGACTTGATCAACGAACTATTATAATTTTATTTTCATTTGTCTAGTATAAAATTTTACATCGTGTTGAAATACGTCCATTAAAATATATGTTTCCATAGTTCTAACGCTATATGATCATTTTATTGTTAAATATGAATGAATTAAATAGTATTAGTGATCTTTATTCTTTATTGCGGAATATAAGGTATTATAATGTGTTTTTTTTTATTCAAAAAGTAGATTATTCATTTAAATATTCTCGGTTAAAACATTTATTATATGTTTTGAAATAACTTGCTCATATTGTGATGAAACATGAAATTTGACGGTTATTTAACATTATACTAACAACGGATTCTCGTTTTATCGAAACAAGTTTATGTTAAAATAAATTCTTTAACCGTAGATCGTTGATTGCTTTTTACTAAGACCACAGACTGTCAACATCCAAATACTATTCTTAAAAGTTGTACGTGGAATTCGCTAGAGGTGACACTTTTTCGTAATAATTCAAATCCCTAAATTTATCTGAAAATATTAAATGTGAAGATGCGTTTGTTTAATTCTAGTTGTCTGTTATTTCGGTGTAATTTTTTAAATAATTTTCCCTACTTTATTCGATTTAATGTACGTATACTAATATTGTAATAATTTATTTACCAATTAAAATATGAATATAAATAAAAACTATAAAAAGAAAAAAAAAATCTTACAAAAATAATTATATTTACATTTGTGTTAATATTTAGATGAAATAATGAAGGTTAGTAATCCAGAATGCGAGGATTTTAATATCGTAATGATGAGAATTATTTTACGTTTCTATACTTAAAACTAATATAAATAAGAATTTCACACGATATAATAAATAAAACATCGAGTCTTCGCAAGAGATTGAAATATACGACGCAAGTACAAAGTCTCAATCTATTTACGTTAAAGTTGATTAATACGGATATTAATTTTTTTTTTTTTGTTACGTGACAATTTACCAGTTTAATGTATTCACGTATGTATAATAAAAGATGCTTTCTTCAAATTAAAAAGTGTTTAAGAGTCACCAAATAATATAAGTTTATTCACTGTTTTACATTTCATAAATATTGTAGCTTAAAGTAGTATCAAAAAATAAATACAAGTTATAAGCCTCAAATATCATTATTTTCATTCTACATATTTCGTACGTATTTTATCTTAAGAAACATAAATATAGAACAAAACTTAACGCGATTTAAATATCGGTGTACTTGATTTTAAGTGAACATGGTACTTTTACTACGAATCCCGATATTCATGTAATTATATCTTTCTAAAGTGCTCGTAAATTAAATTTAAAAGCTGATAATTATTACGTTGTAATAAGAAACTATAAATATTACATTTATGTTTATCGCGCGTACATTTAAATTTCATTTATAATATTAAAGAAGATGTAAAAATATTTGACGATCAATAAAAAAAATAGTAATAAAAATATATTACCATCGGTGGGAACAATGCAAATCTGTTAATATGACTAATAAGCGAATAGCCGAGTTAAATTTATCGATGAATGAATCATAATTCATCTCTATTTCTTTCGGTCAGTTCATCCAACGTGTACCCTAAACTATTCGTGACACTATCTATAAACAGGTCGTGATTATTCATGATTTCTTCAAACGTCAATCTTGAATCATGATTGTCATCCAAAGCTCCAAACAAGTATCTAGTATCTTCGACAGCGATTCGTCTTTTTTTCATGAACATATTAAATTATTATCAGTCCATTTGTATATTAAAATTTATTTCAAAAACGTACAATGAACTAAAGATACAAAAATTAAACATAAATCGGATTTATGAAAAATCTCGTTTCATAAATATTAAATTATATATACATATATATGTATATATATATATAACACCTTCATGCTCGGCTTATTAAAAAATTAATTATACATTATTTTTTTTCAACATTTCCCGAAAATTCATTTTAACTTATAAAAATCCGAATTATATCCACAGCGCTTCCTTAATATTGAAAACAAAAATAAATAATAATTATCCTGAGTCGACTGTTTGATATAATTATGATGCTGTATCGAATTATTTTTATTCTATTTGATGGCAGATTTGCAAATAACACACAAGAATAGGCATAAACAAAAAAAAAAAAAGAAATGCGAGGTAGAGAATAAAATTAGAAAGTGTTTAAAGCCTAACTAAATAAACGATAAAAGTGGAAATTGTTTGTTAAGAACGTCAAAATTAATTATAAATATAAGCAAAGTCGATCTTTCTGTAATCAAACAGACCAAAATATAGTTTATTCGCAAACATTCGAAAATCAGTGTAATCATTTTTAACAATATTTGTATATAGGAACATATTCATAGTATAAGAAGAGTTCGTCTTGAACATTATTAAAAACAACTCGGTAGCACATGGCAAACTAATTTACAATTAAATATATATATATATATATATATATATATATATATATATATAATAAAATTATAAATAGATGTAAAAATACATTCCCATTCAATTTAAATCGGATTTGTTTTCAAAAATTGAATCATTCGAAAATAATTCAAACTACATAGTATTTCGTTCAGTTTTAATATTAACTAAACCAATAACGACGTAAAATAGATAAAACCCATTTACATGTGCTCTGATCTTCATATCGTGACAATTACATTGTAAGTTTTATCGGTTACTTGCCAGTTTAACACTAATGCTAGTACGACACAAATTTTATTTTGAATAATTATAACCAACTATTCGATCAAATTTTGCACTATAGTTGGAAAAACGACAATCGAAGTAAATAAAAAGTTAAATAAAATTTCGAACGCGTTAAGATGATTTGAAATATTTTGTTTTCGATAACGTAATATATTTCGGTAAGATAGGGGAAATCTTACCAGCTGTAGAGTAACAAGCTGTTACTGTACTCAGTGAGAGGTCAATAAGAAGTTGCGAGTTACTACATTAATTATGTTAAAGTATTCAATTATTCCAAATTACATTTAAAAAGTATGAAAAACTGTCGTAATTGTTAATCGTATTACGACTATTCAACGGTGCCGTCTTCTAAAATATTTTAACCTATCAAGAGATCAAAATTTTTCACCAAACGACTTTCTGCTCTATCAAAGGGTCAAATACGCCTGTCGGTTGATAAATTACTTTGCTTTTTGAACATTTATTAGTCAATTACATGTTTATGTTTTAAGCGATATTTCTTGTATCGTTAGTTCTTTAAAAACTGCTATCGCAAAAACCGACTAGATGTTTAGTTTATAGTTACATATCATGAACATTTATAATGTTTTAGAATAAAATATGCTACAATGTAAAATAACTGTAACAATAATTTATGTTTAGTAAACTGAAGTAGCACATTTCTAACATTAAATATCGTGTATAATGTAACTTACGTGTTACTCGAAGTTGCCCAGTATAATATTTCTCGGTCACTGAGAACACCGTCACCATTTCTATCGTAATCTTTAAATTTGGTTTTCTCTGTCAGCAACCACTCGTCATCTTTTACATAATCTATATGAAAAAATAAATAGAAATAAAAGTATGAAAATCACGGATTTACAGAAACTCTAGATTTATCCCATAACGAAATTAATGGGGAGATTCGATTTTCATTCTAAACAATGTTGCATACAATCTATTACTATAATAATATTTAATGACTTAAAAGAAAGTAACACACGTGAAGCTAATAAAATATCGTGCATATAAAATACATAAGTAACATATAAATGTGCTTAAGTAAAAAGCTGGTATCGTTTTCATAACGTGAACATATGATTATCTAAACCAGTAGTAATTATCGACAGTGAATAACCTGCTAATAAAGGTGAACAAACATTTCAAGAGGAATGAAATTATTTAAGATTCAGCACTATAATTAATATCGTCAGATTACTTGTAGGCGAGACATTATTTTAGTGACTTGCCAACTATTGTATACGTGTTTTAAAATAAAGCCTAGTATTCGTTTTATAATGATTTCTTGTTTTGTTGAATTATATACCACATCACCCTATTAGAAACAAATGATAGAAAACATTGGGTTAGTTGAAAAATTGTACGGAATTAAAAGAAAAGCGAAAAACATGGAACATTGGAAGTTAATTATCATGACTGTGGGCCAGTGTTTTAGTACTATACTAATAATGACGATGACAGGTTCTAATGTTTTTACAATTTTTCGGAAAATAACACTTCAAAAATTATAATTGGCTATTGTTTTAAATAGTTTAATTTACTAAACCTATGAAATCAACTAATTATGCTTTATCTTTTGCCGTTATTAAAACAATATCAACATTAAGAGGTATTATTTTTAAAAAATAAATATTTTTCCTTTTTTATTCGAATTCATTGATAAATTTGCTGATAAACTGAACTTTTCAATTTTAACTACTTTCTTATAGCTTTTCAATTTCTGTCCTGTTTAACGTACTTAAATATACAATCTCGTTGCATTTAACTCGCACGACAATTAAACACAAATAGATGAAAATAATTTTATTATCATGAAAAATTTATCGTGTTTAATAAGAAATTATATGACACGGTAGGAAACATTACATGCTATTGTTGGACAACGACTTAAACATGGATCCACCCATGGAAGGAGACTTCGAAAAATTCGGAAGAAGTTAATACCACTATTAATGAAATGTATTAGCTTAGAGTAAAAAACAATGAAGGATATTTCTTCCAAAAAGGACATTTTTAAGACCACTTTTGGGATTTACGTAAAACCCGAAAATGTGGTGTACCTGATCTACACGAAACCCACAAAACAAACCCACTTAAATTGCTGGAATAACAATCAAGACTGTACAATTTATTACCATGCTGGTATTTTGTATACACATATACTACAAACGATATGGAAATAATAAATAACATATAGAAAATAGAAAATTAAAGGAAATTTATATATACATATTATATATACGTTGTAATACAGTATTAGTAGTGGTAAGAGAATATCAGAAATTTCAAATTATCATATTAAAATTAAATTACGAAAAATATAGAGCGTGTGTAGCGATGTATGTAATAGTGTGTAATGGTAGTAGTAATATCAGAAAGCTAAGGTTGGTAAATGAAGCGACAGAGCCCGAGTTCAAGGATAAAATTCAGATGTAAAAGATGACTATATGGCGAGTGTGAGAATAACTAATTTGATTTTAGTCTCTGCGGCACCATGATAAAAAAACATGAAACCCAAATGTAACCTACAGACACAAAAAAAATCAATTTATATATCGGTCAATAATTTTCTTTTTCTAGCTAAAATTTGATTGAACTACAGTAATTCAGGAAACTAATAGGGCTCATGCGCAAATGATAAGAAAATATAATTTGTAACAAGTGTACATGCGTTGCCGCTGGCTGCCGTATTAATAAAAAATTAAATATATATATAAAGTTTATGGTATATATGTGGAAAAAGTCGGCCACTTCGTGGCAAGTCTCCGACAATGGGCTCGCTGCATCGTTACAATATCCGGAAAGTAGTTAAACTGTAAGTTTTTACCAATAATAAACAATAAAATGCATTAAGCAATCTCGTGCCATAGCCATGGCGAAGCAGTCTTTTGATAATCTGGGAAAAGTACTGAAAAACCGTAAAATGCCCTCAGAATGAAGAAAACGAATTACGGGACGTTATGTTTGGTCCGTACTAAAATATGCATCCTAATCATATGCCGAGTGCAAAAAAAAAACTAAACGCATTTGAAATGTGGACTTAGAGGAAGGTTGCTCAGAATATCATGGACAGACTTAGTTTCAAACAAAAAAGTCCTGAATCGATGTAATGTAAACGAGCTGTCCATTGTGAAGGATATTGAACAAAGGAAGAGAAAATACATCAGCCATAAATTACGGGAGGAAGACTTATTTTTTTTTGGTAGTACAAGGCAAGATACCTGGAAAATTAACCAGAGGAAGATTTGAATATATTACAACAAATACGGGAATCGTTAAAACATACGATGTACTTGCAGCAAGGAAAAGAAGATGATAAATGAGTGACCGTTACCATTATTGATGTGCAACCTCTTTGGTAGGAGATGCTACCTGATGATTATATATATATATATATATATACTAGCGGCCCGGTACGTGCTTCGCTACGTATAAAGTGAAATAATAAAAAAATTTAATTGGAACATCAAATTCATTTATTCAAACAAAAAAATAGTTTATTAATTGCTAGCTATTTTAAAACTTAATCCAAAACGTTTGGATAAACAATATTTTTTGTTTTTCCGTTTTGAGCATGAATAAACAAGCGGCTGGAGGTACAGACTCTGGAACAGGCAACATAAAGTTGGCCATGTGAAAAACATGATTCCTCCAAATTCACACCACAAACGTGAAGTGTTTGCCCTTTGGCCTTGTTGATGGACATCGCAAATGATAAACGCACAGGATATTGTAATCGTTTGAACTCAAATGGCACATCAGTTGGAATCATAGGGATACGCGGTATCAAACAAACTTCTCCTTTTGATTTAGCAGTTAAGATCGTAGCTTCAATCAAATTTGGCTATATCTTTTTCACTGCCATTACACAGTTTTGGTGGATTAATATTTCGCAATAATGTAATCAAAGAACCAACTTTCAGATTCAAGCAATGCGGTGGCATACCAGCCGGTTCCAATGAATTTAAAAATTCAATTGGATAATTCATTGCCTCATCCTGATTCATAACACTGTCAATTGATTTATATATCGTGACTACACCTGGCAGTTTCGCTTGAATTTGAAAATTAATGGGATTGATATGAATGTTCTTCGGTACTAAAATGGCGCGTTCTCTCAACCAATCATGATTTCTGTAATTCTGAAGAATATTTGGAAAAACACATTCAATCAATTCATCTATCGATTGCGTAATTGTACAAAAATTGTTCGGTACAGCGATCAATCCGTTGGTATTGTCGATTTGTATTTTGCCATCACCAATTTCTAACAATTGTTTTGAAAACTCATGGGCAGCTGGATCATTTTGTAGGTGAATACGCATATTAATGTTCAATTTTTGTACATATCTCCTGATGACTCAAACAGGCATTTATTTCATCAGCAGGAGTTGATCGAGAAATGACAGGCAATGTTTGACGAAAATCCCCCTGACAGTAATATCAAAGCACCACCAAAAAGCTGTTGATTACCACGTAAATCTTGCATTGTTCGATTAAATGCTTCTAGCGATTTTTTATTCGCCATTGTACACTCATCCCATAAAATAATTGACGTTAATCGCAGAACTTTTACCATAGCAGAATTTCTCGAAATATTGCAAGTTGGAGTTTCAATCACCTCAATGGCAATTTTAATGCAGAGTGTGCGGTCCAACTTGTGGCATTTTTCCTTAATATAAAAAAGAATAAATCAAATTAAAAACAAATTGCTACATTAATAGTGGTGTATCAGTATTTTATACATGTGCGTATATGTGTGTATGGAAATATATATGACTGCATACGTCAATGTATATAAACATGTCATTAAATAATTCATGTTTAAATCAGCGTTCTTCCATCTGTTACAAAAGAATAAACACTCGTATGCACACAAAACACACATACATACATGCTTACCGTTTGTGTAAATGCGTTTGACAATTTAATTCAAATAAAGCCTGTAAACGATATGAAACACCGACGGCTCGCTAAAAAACTGAGAAAAGTACACGCACACATATACATAGTACATTTGAACAATTCAAGACTCACCGTTTGTATGAATGCACTCAACAATATGTTTAAAAATATAAACACAAAAATTTGCTTTAATCGAATCACGTCCAAAATGAAATGACCACATGAATGACATAACAACATGCTTGTACTGTCAACACTGAAAAAGTTTCAATTTGACAGCACAATCCCCATCTGAAAAAAGTTTCAATTTGACAAAATTCATTCATTCCTTTCAAACTAACAACAGGAAATAATAGTACGTATTCGCCATTTATGATGTAATTTTCTCAGTAGAATACTAAGGTGCATCACCCCTATACTACACCATTTATTGAATTCATTTGTTACAAAAAATGTAATAAATGAAGAACCGCTCGACCGATTTTGTGCAAACTTCACATAAACCATCTACTAAATAGTCCGAACAAAGCTTAAACATTTGGTTTGGATAGGTGAGCCCGTTCTTGAGTTAAAAAATTACAACGAAAAGTGGCATTGATTTTTATTTATATATATATATATATATATATATATATATATATATATATATATATATATATATATATATATATATATATATGGAGAGAGAGAGAGAGAGAGAGAGAGAGATATCCGTAAACGCGTGTACAAAAAATCGTCTTTTTTTTATTTTATTAAAATTCAATATATTTCTTATTATCTAAAATCGCGTGTTCTTATTTATCATTCGTGGGCCGTATCATGCGGCATACTATTTGGACAAATCTAGTAACCGAGTTAAAAATACAGTTTAACCACTATGAATTTTTTATTTCGACAATTGCGTCATTATCAAACGTATGTGTACGCTTGATAATGACGTAATTGTCGAAAAGCTTCGCGCAAAAAAAAAATGTTTACAGTGATTAAATTGTGTTTTTATTTTGTTTTATTTATAATCAACAGTAAAGGTCTACAAATAAGAATCGGTGACTTACATAGTAATGGACCAAATGCGGCTAAGACAAGTAATACAAGTATTGAAAGAATAGTTAAATATGCTACAAACTTAATTTGTTTCAGAAGAAACATTTGAAACATATTGCAAAGACCAATCTAGATTACAATAAATACCATCATACAACCATGAAGAAAATAAGCTGGGCAAACAACTAATAATAAAGCTTTCAAAGATGTAATTAAGTAGCTACCATGGAACTATTTACAAATCCACAGTTGAAGCAATTGTTAAGACATAAATTATATTCCTACATGAAGTAACGAAGCCAAAAAATCTACAAAAGTATTTTCAAAGTGACGAAATTTCACTATTTAGTAAACACATAATGAAACTTGTATAACAACCATTAAAAACATGAACCCAAAGTAAGCACCTAGGTACGATCTCTTAGCACCTAAACTACTGAAGGAACTGCCGCATAAAGGGGTAGTAATGTTAACATACATTTTCAATTAAAGTTCTCAAGACCTTGGTAATAAAAAAACCAGCAAACCTCCTTCACAAAAATCTTCATATAGACCAACATTACTACTTGTCATCTCAAAACTTTATGAGAAATTCATACTAAAAAGACTACAACCCATAATAGAGGATAAAGGAATAAAACCGGATCATCAGTAGAGCTTCAGAATTTTACAATACCACAGGTACACTGGGTTGTTAAAAACATTGAAACTAGCCTTGAAGAAAAAAAAATGCGATGCAGTTTTCTTGGATATTAGCTAGGCTTTTGATCGGGCCCGGCATGATGGATTACTCTAGAACTTATCTACCATATCACAACAACAAATTACTTAAATTATTCTAATGTGAAAGATATTTTCAGGCAAAAAGTGGAAATGAAGTGTCCGATATTTATCCAATTCAGACTGTAGTTCCACAAGAGAGTGTACTGGGACCATCACTTTACCTAATATTATACCGCGGACCTCTCAATGCTAAAGAAACACTAACAGTAACATTTGCGGATCACATACCGATATTATGCAATAATCACTGTCCTGTTAAATGTAACTGTAGTCTGAAAAATTCAATTAATGAAATATATATCTAATGTAAACAATTGCGAAGTTAATATAAACGAAAATAAAACAAAACATACAACCTACACTAATAGACCGATAGCTATACCTAGAGATATAACAATAAATAACAGAATCATATCAGTTACATGGGTTTACATATAGACAGAAAAATGTACGTCAATATTTAAGTTTCACTACGTTTATTTTTTAATTTAATTTATTTTACATTTAAAGTTTGTTTTATTTATTTTTGCATTGTAATTTATTTAATATTATATATATATATATATGTGTGTGTGTGTGTGTGTTTTATTTCAGTAATTTTACTTTCAAAAATCGCAGTTTTTTATTTAAATTTTTTCCTGATAATGATCAACTATTATTTTAACATTTTCATTAATTTATGTTTATAATATGTAATCGTAGAGACAAGTCAATACGCATATTGTAGTTTATTCCTACCAGTATATAAATAAATAGTTCTTTCTCTACTTCTTCTTTCTGAAAATCTTTTGGATCGTCGTTTCCTTCAAATACGCAAGAAGGTAACACAAACATGAACAAAGACATGAGTACACATAAATTAACAACATGTGCGCCGTAAATTCTGGAACTATACTAGACCACTCTATTGTAATAGATGAAAACAAGTCTTTTATCATACTATAATAAAGGCTGGCAAAGATGAAAAACTAAATATTCTGAATGCAGGATGCGGAGGAACAAAAAACAAATTGAACAAATATGGATTGGTAGAAAGCTTAAATGCGAATGTGGAGACCAGTAAAGGTACACAAACGTATTTTTAAATGCTAATTAATGGGGATTGATGTAAATTTTACAAGATAATCAAGTTGACGGATTCTTGAGGAAATCTATGATATCTATCTATCTATCTATCTATATATATATATATATATATATATATATATATATATATATATATATATATATATATGTGTGTGTGTGTGTGTGTGTATTTACTATAAAATATTCCAATAAAAAATGTTAATTACTTATTAAATAAAATTTTTAAAACGTGCACATCGACAAATAATTTCTAACGTTAACGAACGTGTAATGAACACCAAAACCGCTTCACCTTAACGCTCCGATAAGAAAGTATTTCCACATTTATTTTTGATAGTGTAATAAATTTACATTAAAAAAAATACAAGACGCTAAGAAATTAAAATCATTAAACCTGTGTAACATTGAATAATTTTTTATGACCATATATAAAACTTTAATACACGTATACAAAATGTTTTCCCAAAAATTAGAATAAGTTACCTACTGCTCCAGCTATAAATTCGTCGAAGTCAACAACACCATCGCGATTAAGGTCGTTTTCAAGAAGTACATTTTCAATCAACATAGGAAGCATCTCAGGATATTCTTCGGGGTGAATGAAAAAATCGTATTCTTCGGAATTTAAAACACCATCACCGTTTTTATCTGCTAAAAAAAATAATTTCCTATCCGAATCTATGCCCTATGATAATTATATTAGAGGTTCTATTTAATATGTATAAACTGAAATAATTTATCTACGGAAACATTGCACACGTTAATAAATGGAATTTATTAAACTTTTATTATCGATTTCAGCTTCTAAAAACTATTTGTTAAATCGTCATGCAGCTATAATTACACGCTAATAATAATCATAGTAAAAAATTAATTTACCTTTTAAATATTCAAAGCATAATACCATTAAACATTGAAATTAAGAATATTAAAAATAGTACAAATTACGAACCATCTTCAAATTATTGGACTCATAACTTCCAATTATAACGCAAGAATAAGTTCAAATACAAAGTAAATATTCGACAATTATACGTGAACATTAGGTACACAACACGAATAACGTTCAAACATTACTACAAATATTCATAACAAAAATTAAAACTTTCCCGTACAGTGATGGAACAGCCAAGGTAGACTACTTAACTACATCAGAATGAAAATGCTGTTTTAAACTATATAACCAAAGTATACATCGCACAAAATGGTGTTCAAATTCTCCGTTTATCAGAAACGCACACCTTATCAGCATCAAATTCACTAGTATCATAGGATATAATTCTTATTTTACTAACCGTCTAAACTAAATGGAACGACGTACGAGAGTACTGATATATTAAAACAATATAAAATATTATGAACGTTATACATGTTCAAATAACTTACATCCTCAATATCAGTTTCAAACGTTTTCTGGGAATCCATCGTTTCCTCCTCCCATGTGATCATTCCATCATTATTCTTGTCCATTTCCTCAAAGATATCTTTTGATTCTTCCAGTGATGATTTTCTTACAATAACAACAATAATAATAAATTTTACTCTGGTCATATAAATTTAAATACTCCAATTTCATCATTATAACTAAGAAAATATTTCAAAAATTATCATACCATTTTTGGAATTTTGAATTCAATTATTCATATATTAATTACCGTCAATAATATAAAAAATATATAAATATTTTGTCAGTCATTTCGTGTATAACAATTACTTAAATTTTAAATGAAAATTATACAATGATTATAGGTAATCATTCTTTCTGACCAATTTTGTATAATGTAGACAAAAAAAATACGCTTTTTTTTTTTAATATTATCCCAAGATATATTTGGATTATATAAAAATGCACCGTGTGATTTTTTTAAATATCAAAATCGTGAATAACTTCGTTTGTGCACATGGAATTTAAAAATTAACAAATAAAATAAAGGAACATTGCGATACCAGACTTGTCTATTTAGATTAAAACTGGTATACTTTTTAAAGAATAAATTACATTTCCGTAAAGAAAAAAATAAATTCCACACTTTATACGATATTTTTTTTCAATATTTTAATTGTTCTAACGGCAATATATACTTATTGAAAATATTACAAATTTTTTCTTTAAAAACGGAACTTTTCACAAATAATAATTTTAAAAATGTAAGAAAATAGCCTTATAGATATCAAATGCCAGAAAAAACGTCAGAAACGTGAAATATACCAGATCCTGAACATACTTAAGAACTAGCAAAATCCATTTGAATAATTCATCAGGTTCAATAAGTCCATCTTTATTTATATCAATTTTCATTTTCAAGATATGCACATATTTTTTTCCGTCAGCAGGTGAAAAATGTTCATGCGTATCTTCCTCCAAATTACCTAAAAGAAAAAGGGATCATCATTATTTATCTTGCAAATTGTAAATAATATATGGTGAACATGGTATTTGTATGCATAAATTAAACTTGTTTAATAAGGGATCATCATTATTTATCTTGCAAATTGTAAATAATATATGGTGAACATGGTATTTGTATGTATAAATTAAACTTGTTTAATAATAGTTTACATAAATTGTGAGAAGAGCAGTTGAGACGACGTGTCCAAAATTAGCGTTTTTTTCAAAAATTACATTTTGATAAAAATACACGGTTGAAATATTTTTTTCGGAAACTGTGATTTTTCCAGAAAATCAAAATATTGATAAACTAGATCTTACTCTAAATTTAGATTTATCAGTTATCCGGATAATGAGCCATTCTCGTTTTTCCTTTAATTCTACTTCCAACTAACCGAAACAAATCTCCGATTCTAACCTAACCGAATTAAACTAACCCAGCTGGATATTTTGTTATTCACGTTTTTCCCATTAATCACACTTCTAACCAGTAATCTAACCTAACCAACCGATAAAGTTGGAAATTGACTACCACATTATTGTTACAATGGCGAAATTTCGTTCTATGTAATGTTTGTAAACAACAAATAACATTTCAAAAATATGTAATTAATTTTAAAATCGTTTTTTACGAAATGTAACAATCGTCCGCGCATCTCTGTAAGTATATTTATCTATTTAATGGTAACTTTTTAATAGTTTTCATTTTTTAATTTTTGCATTTGTATATATATATATATATATATATATATATATATATATATATATATATATATATATATATATATATATATATATATATATATATATATATATATATATATAAGAATAAGCCTACCTATGTGTATAAACGTGATTTGACGACGGGTGTTGGTAGCGCGGTACGTGCGAACCTGATAAACATATATATATATATATATGTGTGTGTGTGTGTGTGTATATACGTATATTATTATTATTATTATAGTTCCAACCGATCTTGGTTATAGGTGATCATCCAGCAACGCCTCAAACATATAATGATAGTTATCATATGCGTAGTGTACCAAATACCAAATGTTCTGTGTTTTGCCCTGTCCATGTTTTAATATCACAAAACTAGGTACTTTTTTCCGTTCAACTTCACTTTTACCTTCTATTATCCCCAACAAGGAATATTTTGTCCCACGAGTCAAGTATCCAAAATAATTTAGTTTTCGAATTTTTATCAACTTAATCAATTCATGACATAGTACTGAGTATCTCTTCGTGGTATTTTCAAAATTCGTCGATAACACCATAATTCAAAGTCCACGTCTCAAGCCGTACAATAAAATTGATCAGATATAACACTTACAATTCGATCCCTTAATTCCAGATTAAGATCGTGTCCTGTTAAGATTTTCTTCATCTTGTGGAATACATTCCTCGTCTGTTCAATCTAACTTCTGATTTCAATATCAGATCCACCCGTAATATCCAACATCGCACCTAAGTATTTAAACGATTCAACTTTCTCCAAGCATATCCCATTAATATATATTCTAGGGCTGGTATTATTTCCAATGACCATTATTCCATATTTTTGACTAATATTATCTACTTGTTCTATGATCAGTTTTGTCTTTAGCACTACTAACTATTA
This sequence comes from Coronaproctus castanopsis, assembly GCA_032883995.1. NCBI lineage: Eukaryota > Metazoa > Arthropoda > Insecta > Hemiptera > Monophlebidae > Coronaproctus > Coronaproctus castanopsis. The sequence goes on along the minus strand of CM065053.1, from coordinate 158,902,025 downwards.
AAACTACGACGTCCGCATAAATAATATATTGATATATTTTCCACCTATTCGGATGGCTATACAGTTTCTTTAACGATTTGTTCTGCATAAACGTTTAACAGCATTGGTGATAGGACACCGCCTTGTCTTACACCGCGGTTTATGTTTACTGAGTCTGAAGTAGCAATTTGATTCAAAGAAACAATAGCTTTTTGGTTAAGATAAAGGTTTTTAATTATTCTACGGTCTGCTGGATCTAATAGAAATATATATATATAAGTATACGTATATATGTGTATATATACATATATATATTTTATTTCAGCTCGCCTGTTTGGCGGGTTAACTTCCCATATAAACCGCGCCAATAGTAGTTTCACTTCAAAATATGTGTCCTCGGTCATCTAAACTGCAATCAAGCTCTTAAGAATATACCGCCTTCGGATTATAATTTTTTACATTTACATGTGCAACTTAATCCAAACTTTGAAACAAACAGTTAATTTGTTTCACTTAATTTGCTTTAACAGGAATTGTACACACTATTAAAAAGTGTAATTGATTACATCTGTAATGTAAACATTTTTGTTGAACCCTTTTTTTGATTAATGCATGATGAGCTTTATAATCGCTTAATAAAATAACCGCAACATTCTATTATTATTAATTATAATAAATAATATAAATTTTATGTCTAGAAATATTTAAAAAATATAAATGCATACCTAAAAGTTCATTATTAATATTGTGATTATGTGTTGGAACATGATGATGACTATGTTTAATATGCTCATTTATTCTATGTGTGTCATGTAAATGAGCTGCAAAAATACATGTTATCAAAACAAGAAAATTAATTACAAATAAACGATATAAAACGTTCATAACTTTAAGTAAATGAAACATTTAAAAATATAAATTTTTTCAGCGTTTTAAAACACAGCAAAGTTACATTAAACACTACCAGAATACACGAGTAAAATTTAAAAATCAATAATGCAAAACTTTTTTACCGCTTTTTCTCGTGAGAACGTAAACAATTGCAAAAAATGATAGTTACAAAAGCTTTTACACACTAACAAATTGTCAGCGATTTATTCTTATTTTCTTTTCAAAATACATAAAGAAATACTTTAGTGTTAAATTCTAAGTTTTCCAATTTCACATTATAATTTTAATCAATTGAGTTCCTAGAATCCAGAATATTCTGCACAAATATAAATTAAACAAATTATGTTAAATTTATTAGAATCTATATTAACACTTTTGGTTTCATAATCACCTTTAAAAATAAACCACCTCCTATATAGAAACGTCCTTGAAATAACTAATTTGATTAACTATTGTATATTTATATTTAACAAAACGGAATAAAAACAAAGTTAATCACTATAAAAGTTATTTCATTACTGCAAAGCTTTTCGACATTAACGTCATTTTCAAGCATATACAAAAAAAGTTACAAATAAATTACTATTTGTAACTTTTTTGTATATGCTTCAAAATGACAATGTCGAAAAGGTTTCCATTAATAAAATAACATTTATAGTGATTAACTTTGTTTATGTTTTGTTTTGTTAATTCATAAAATCACTAATCTCTAATACATCAACATTACCGTATATTTGTTTTGATGTGTAATTTATGTGCCGGAAATTGATTAAAAATTGTAGTTTATTTGTAAAGTTGTGCGTTTTTCTATTTTTCACGGTATTTTTAATTGCAAAATGTATGTAGGTACGAAATAATTGAATTATAATTATATTTTGATTTATATTTTATATTTTTTCATAATTTCATTTTTTTAAACTATAATTTATGATAAAGTATATACAGTGACAACTCATAATACATTTTTACTATTTCCTTTTTATGATGTATTTATTATACTACAGATATCACTTACTTTTTAATGTTCTTAAATTAGTATTAATTTAGAGTATGTCCAACCTATTCTTTTATCGCATTATTTATACAATTCGTCAATTCACATTATATGTCGATAATATCTCAATTCTAATGTATTATGTTAAATAAACTAATATATTTTGTTATAGAGGAAAAGAATTGGTATGACAAATTTGATACATAATTACAGTTGTGCCTAAATCTATTAGTAACAGATAGAAATACATATTATTTCAGTTACTTTACTGTAGCATTATTAGCTGCTCTATGATGTTCAAATTATACATTACTAAAATGGTCAATTAGTATATGAAGTAAAAAACAACAAAGACAGTCAGTCAACTTGTCAGTTATCTTGTGCACTTGTGTCTGATAAAGTTGCGTGCAACAGCGGAAGCGCATAAACATGAAACTAATTGGATTTAATTAAACATTATATTACATTCGCCAAGTTAAAATTCAGCTGGTTTATTAAATTCTAGATTAAAAATGTCTTCTATTTGGATCTTTTTTTATGAAATCCAAAATCTGATACAGATGTAATATATAATATATACAAACAAGAACTTTTTTTTTTTGGCTCAGTTTTCACCCTTTGGCCAGTTTAAGTGGATTGTGCAGACTATAACCTTATATTATTAGCCTTAATAAAATTATATAATCTATGCGCGTCCAAGGAGATAGGATCTACCATAAGTTCTTCAAGTTGTATTGGAAGTGTATTCCTTGTCGATAAAAGTTCAGACATAAAGCTGTCTCTATTTTTGTATTTTGGGCAGGACCAGATCTGATGTTCGACGCTATCTTCGATATTAGATCTCACAAACTCGCATTCTGATGATCCCCACTTTGGCAAGAAGTGAACAATTATGACAACTCCTTAGTCTAACAAACACAGATACAAAATCTTTATGGAGAAGATCCCCATGTTTAAACCAGGGATCTTTTGGAATTGTATTTTGAATATTGGCGTATTTTTTACCTTTTAACAAGCTTTGAAATTCAAAATATGATTGAAAAGAACGGTACAACATTTCCTTAAGCTTCAGTATTAACTGTCTCCATTATAGTTTAACGTGCTTCTCAATAGCCGGAATTAGATCCGATCGAGTAATCGCATCCGTTACCTCATTTCCACGGATGCCCCAATGGGCAGGGACCCACTTAAACTTCACCTTAGTTCCACGCTTGTGAAGTTGCCAAACCCACTGTCGTATTGATATCTCTAATATACTCATTGAAAATTCCGAGAGTCTAGATAGTTGTAAAAGAACACTCATGGAATCAGTGAGTATTAGGATATTTTTTTCTTATATAATCTAATAAAAGAAACAGCCTCGTATATGGCATACATTTCCATAAAAAATGATGAGCTTGCATATGGTATTCCGAACAACTTAGAGATGTTTCTATTGTGGTAAAAAAAAGCGGCCGTATATATCTTTTTAGAATGTTCAATAGATCCATCGGTGTAAATAATTTCATAATCGTTGTACTTCTTTTCCAATACTGACTCGACAATGGAATTGTTAACGCCATTTGGGAGACTCTTCGATGTATTGAAAAAACTAGTATCTACAATTAATCTAAACTGTAGTATCTGGAAGGAAGTCTTATAGAAGGGATCTAAAGACGTCTGTACTAAACTTATCTCGTGCAGTTTGTTACGATTATGAATGAGTGGAGGTAAATTTTTACCAAGCCAATATTTATTATTGCATGCTTTGTACATACGTATAAGTTGTTTGTTGATTACGCAAGGGTAACGCTGCCTGACTCTAAGGTAAAATTTATCGGATATAAATTTATGTCTTTTAACAAAAAGGAGGCTCCGCAGCTTCTGTCTGTAAGATATTAATGGGAGTGGAAGGCATGGCGCCCAAGCATAAGCGAAAGGCAACATTCTGCATCAACTGTAATTTTTTAATCTGTGTTTTATTAAAAGTAATGAATGGCACAATATAATCTATATGGAGCTTTATAGATCTGAAGACCTACTACTGGATGGGCACTCCACTTCATTCCGGTAATAGCTCGTAGTAAGTCCTTTGTTGCACTTTTGTAACAAAAATTTGGTCTCTTCATTCTATGACATTTTAGGGTCAAACATTACCCCCAGGTATTTGGCGGACTGCTCAAAGACAATAGACTTTTTATTAATGCGCAGTAGTGGTGATGTCTGGAAGAATTTTCTTGTAAACAAGATACCACGAGTTTTATCCATATTAATATTCAATTGTAAAGTAACTAGAAAATTTTGCAATTTATTTAGCGTTATCTGTAATTTTTGAATTGCTAAGTCTATAGAAGCTACTGCTCCACTTATCAGCAGATCATCTGCATACTGAAATATCACTATCGATTTATTTTTAATTTGTTCTATAGATTTCGTATAAATTGTGTATAATAATGGACTGAGGAGGCTCCCTTGGGCTAAACCTTTGCCAGAATAAACCGAGGCATATTGCGTACCTTTATGTTTTACTGTTAACTTTCTACCATAAAAATAGTTTAATATCCATGTACAAATTTTTTGGTTAACCCCACGTGTTATTAACTGTTTGTATAATGTGGACAGATTGACATTATCATAAGCCGACTGACCATCAATAAAAACAGATATGACACTCCGTTTATAGACCAGTTGATTCTGAACATATAATGTAAAAGAACTTAATGCATCAGTAGAACTAAATCCTTTTCTGAAACCATATTGGGCGGTGGAAATTTGTTTGAAGTTATAGGCCCACCATTCTAACCTGAACTTCAGAATATTTTCTAACATTTTCCCCATACAAGACAATAATGAAATAGACCTGTATGATTTATGGTCATCAGGATTTTTCCCTGGTTTGAGTATAGGGCAAACATAGTGTTCCTTCCACTGAGGGGGAATGTATCCTGTGTTTATCGATTTATTATAAAACATTAACAACATATTTTTAGCTTCCTCCAGTAGCTTTTGTATCATTTTGTATGATATACTATCCACTCCCACCATTGTATCTTTATTATGATCTAGACTACGAAATAATTTCTCTTTTGAGATAGAGTTTTCAAAAAAAAGGATAGACATACTCCATTTGTCCATCAGGCCTGCTTCATTACAAGGGTCGACTGGGCTTTGAAATTGTTGTATAAAGCTTGTAAGCCACTGGATATCAGTTGGGTTTACATATGCAGGAGGAAGGCTTGTAAACCTTTTAATTCTCTGCCATATCTCCTTGGTTCCCAAATTTGGACTAATACTACTACAAAATTTTCAGAAGTTATTCTGTTTTTTTTTTTTTAATAAATTGTTTAGTTTCGGCTTGTTGCCTTTTATACTGCAAGTAATTCTCCATTGTAGGAGATAAATTGTAAATTGCTAGTGCTTTTCTTCACAGAGCAACATATCGATTACATTCTGCAACCCACCACCCTTGTGGTGTGGAACGTGCAGAAGACATGCCGGACAATTTCTTAATCAGTGGTGCTGTTTTATTCACCACTGAAAGAATCATGTTATTGATGGTCCAATATTGAGATTGTGGAGACATTGCTGAGAAATCCTCCAAATTGAGATCCTGTATTTCTGTTGTTATACACTGTTGGTATTGAGCCCAGTCGACCCTTTTATGATCTCTAATGAAGCATGCCTTCTGGGTATTTTTTGTTTTTGAAAACATCCAAAGCCTAAGTATAGATTAATTTTAACAAACACTGATAAATGATCGCTACTCATGGGGTCTTTTCCTAAAGTCCAATCAATTTTATCAGAAGTACCAAAAGAAGCTAAAACTAGGTCCAAGTTATTTGAGGCTTTACCAAAGCCACCTATGCGAGTAGCTTGATCAGTATTTACAATGTTTAGACTATGGTTATTAATAAAATGTAATAGTTGAATACCTTCACGGTTAGCTTGTAGCGCTCCCCATGCTGGATGAAGACAATTAAAGTCTCCCAGGATTACAAACGGATATTTCTTTTCTCTGTGATGAATTAAAAGGTGTTCCCACTCTGCCGATGTGGTTTTATGATGCGGCGCTGCATAAACAGCTACCACCTCAAATCTAAAGTGCTGAATGTGAACTCTAATTCCCAAGCTTTGGATTCCTTCATGAGTGTGTGGAATACAAATATCAATTTTCTCGAAGTTCAGTAATTTATGTACAAGAATCGCTACTTCACTTCCTTGCCTGTGCTTTCGACCACTCCGTAATACTGTAAAGTCAGGAATTTTGAAAGTGTAAAATTAGGTTTTAGCCATGGTACACAAACAGAAACATTATTTCTCGACAGAAACGTTCCAAGTTCCCCATCAGTTCCACTGTACGATTATAATATCGCTCTTACCAGTGGAGAGGATGTGTGTTGTGTTTACCATAATATAAAAGTATGGGGAAATTACGGTTTTTAGATTTAATTTAATATTAGGTTTGAATCATTTTAATTAACATTATTAATTCTTAAAATTAGTTTTATTACTGACCCATGGGCCCGAGAGGGAGGACTAGATTCCCTCCGATGTGCTCTTTTATTAGAGTTGGATCCAGCCAAATTTTCCACCGCAAAAGTGTTACGTTTTTCTGACTTAATGGCTCGATATCCTTGTTTTGAAATGGGAGGATTCTGAAATTTAGGAATATTATGAACAGACTTGGTAAAGGAACCGAGTTCTGGAAAGGAGTCGTCATTAGATAACCATTGAAACCTATTAAAGTTAGATCTAAAAAACGCTTGCGAGTTAGAGTGACGGGTATTGGGATCGATATGTTGAGCTCGGTAAGCATAAGAATAAGTGTTATTCTCTGTAGGGATTTCAAAAGGCGCTTCAGCGTAACTCAAGTTTTTATAAGCCATAAGAACTTTGATATCTTCTTGTCTTTTTCGTTCTGGACAGGTCTTAGATAAAGGAGAGTGATCACCTTTACAATTGATACAAAACATTTCAGACGGACAATCAGCTCGCAAATGTGACTCTGAGGAGCATTGGCTACATCGTTTTTTCGCCGCCTTGCAAGATATTGAACTATGCGAAAAACGGAAGCACGAAAAACACTGACGGACATTTTGAATGTACGGTTCGCACTCAAATCTAATCCGATTAATAAACACAAACTTCGGAAAGCTTTGACCAGAAAAAAATAATTGTAAAGTCGTAGAAGGAATATATTTTATCTGACCCTCAACAGAGATGCGTTTATTTAGACGTTGAATTTTTTTAATCTGGAAGAGACCACAGTCGATATCCTGTAATATTTCTTCGTTGGAGTAATCTAGATCAATACCTTTAATTACAGCTGACCTAGTGAGATAATACAAAGATATAGAGGCTTTACACCCCTGTTCTTTTAGACGGCTGTCATCAACCAGAGAATTGACAGTCATTCAGTCATTCTATCCTCGCAAATAATCAAGACATTTACTTGACTAGTACGCCTTATTTCTCGAATAATATGGCTGTAATTTAATTTTCTAATATTTTTGCAACGCGTAACGAGCTAATTGAATTCAAAGTATCGATCGTTTGTACAATTACCTTGAAATCAGTAAAATCGTCGCAACTACCGTAATACAATACGGGAAATTGATTATAAATATTACTACTACCACTATCAACACCACGAGTACAATTAATATTGTTATCGGCAAACTTGCTCTTATCTTCATTCGGAACTGTCTTTTCTTCGGAATTAAAATTATCATTAGTACATTTATTATTACCTGGTTCAACGTGATACAAACCGTCGGGGTCAATACCCCTCATCCCTCGTCGTCCATTTAAATAAACGTCTATCGATCGATTCGGCGGTGTTTACGAGAGAAAACATAAAATTTTAAATAAGTTAATAATGAGATAAAATAAAATAAATAAATAAAACGAAAAAAAAAGGATAAACTACAAAAATAAAAATAAAATAAACCACAATTCGTTTCCCTGACGCTACGATAGAACAAAAGAACACGCAGAATAACAACCTTACGATCGTCTATAAAACTGGAACTTAGTTATAAATCAACACCCTGTAATTTGAAAAGCCATATTAAGCTAAAAATCCAACTGTATGGTTATATGATAATTCAGTGTCAAGACCTTAAACATTAATTTTAAGAAGTGAAGAATCAAAATTCACGAAGAAAAAAGAATCATAATTAATCAAGATTAGTCCGTAAGTAATACACAAACATTACCTTCATGAAAAATTGTTTCTGAAACAACGCTTCCAGCAGAATATGAGAAAGTTTACAATAAAATTAAAGATAAAAATAAATTCAATTATACTGACAACTAGAAAACTGCAATTCAAAAAATAAAATGATGAGAGTTGTATCAGACAATGCTGCTAATATTTTATGTGATACTGGATTTTAAATTAAAAGATGTTATGCTTATCATTTTAATTAAATATTTCAACATAGCATTAATTATTTCAGTCCAAAAATTTTGGTAGCTGTGTCAAAATTTAATGAACACCAGAAACAATTAAATTTTATTAAGAAAATTCTAACAAATAACAGCCACATAATGGAATTCAAATTTTTATATATAGGAAGGTTTCCTAAACTTAAAGAAACCTGTGATATTATATATAAGATTTCCCAATAATTCTAAGTGAAGGGTGGATTTTTAAAAGAAGTTGGAAAAGTATTAAAGCATTAGGAATGCTTTCAACATACATGAACTGTGAAAATTATGCTACTGCATCTTTGATCAATATTTCACAAATAATGTAGGAGACATTAATATACAAAGTAAACATTTTTCAGAGTTATTCAAAAATTAATTCAGAAAATGCTGTGTGGATTTTAAGAGCATGTTGTCAATTAAATCTCTAATTATTACTATATTCCTAGATATATAATTTAGAATTTTCAAATAATTATATTGCTAGGTAGTTGGTTATTTAGTGCTGCAAACAAGTTATCTTAAGGAACAACCATTAACTGCCGAATTTCCAAATAAAGAATTAAATGATAATCAGAAAGAATCGTCCTTCTCTGGGATAGTATTGTTAAAATACTTCAAAATTATCAAACTGAGCAAGACCTATCCTAAAATTAATGCACCTATAAGTCTTTAATGTTTATGTTAACTATGTACTGTGACGCCACTTTCGCCTTGCTATCCTGAACGCACATGTGCGACGTCACATATTATTATTATAATTATAATTATTATGTGGTTCTTACTAGAATATTGTTATGTTTTATTTTACATTTATAATGAAATTTTTAAAACATCGTTATTTATTAAAAATAATTAATTTCATAATTGATATTTTGTGTAAAATAATATATTTGAGTTGCAACAGCATAACGTTCATTTGCAGAAGCTTAAAAACTTGAATATAATATTTTATAATACAATTACACTATTTTGTGAATAATAACTAGACATTAATGTCGGTTATTATTTTTTTTTCAAACATTACATTTTTTATAAATCACTTTAAGTTTACAACGTTCCATTAAAATTTTCATAGTTTCTCTCAGATGTTCTAGTTTAGTGTTAGAGATGATAATTTCTTGCGAAATTATTATATTCCTTATTCCTGTAATAAAGAAACAAAGAAATTGCGTTTATTCTATAAACAAAATTTTCATAAATTACTTCGAATTTTATACACATTATTTTATTGGAAGTTTTATAACTTTTTGAAAAAGATATAGTATAGTTACGACGTATGTTTGACAAAAATAAAATTCAATAAAATAAATTTATATATATATATATATACTTTTAAACGTCTTAAAACTATTATTCAAATACTCACTGGTAATTTCCATGCATTCTTCTACAAGTTGTACATTAATTCGTTTCTGCATAATTTCATTATGTAAAATTCTAGTCAAGGCGGCTAATTTTTCCAGAGGACAATTTTTTAAGCTAAAACATTTTTCAAACGTCATTTTGATTCCAAAACTACAAAAATTAGCGTAGTAAATATTTCATGTGAAGTTTTATCATATTTTTAATTACCTTTCAATTCTTTCCACCACAAAATTAGTTAAAGAGCTTATTGTATTCTTTAACATGTCTTCTAACAACTTGATAAGGGTTAATATACGAATTTCGCAACGATTTAAAAATTCACAAATAAACTGGCTAGCGTCAATATAGACAAACCCTGTAAACGTGTACCCGTTCATTTTTGAAACGTATCGTTTGATTCTGTAGTACCTAAAATAATAATAACAATAAATAAAGTATTAAAAAAAATAATAATTCATATTTTAAGTAAAAATTTCAAACCTAGCTACTGCGTTTCGACGAGTTTATTGTTCGTTCGATATTTTGCCATTGTGTTCTACGTACACTTTATTCATTATACTATTCGTGGTATATACTTTATCGCTGTTCTTTCGCTTTAACTCGTCCGTTACTGCGTAAGCCTCTTACGTTTGTTCATGCACGCGCGGGCGCGAATTAAATCGTTAACTGGCTGATAAGCCGCGTATATACCATACAGTTATATCATATATCACTCACCGCCCTTAAATCGTCGGTCCATTTCAGCATCATTCATTTACCTCAGACAATCACCCCACAACAAGCGGTACTATCTCTTCCAAATTACCACACCGTCACAACTACAAGTTCAACAACATCAACAGGTATTTTACCTATGACAGATGAATTACACTTATCTGACGGGAGTATACGCCGGTCGAAAATCAGGTGATATCGTTTTAAATAATAACTATAATAGTTCCGTTGATAATAATAATAATAAATGTAATACTAATGCCGAGAAAACAATACTACCTATCTTAATTAAGAAGGATAATTGCAGCCTAGATTGTAACTGGCAAATAGTCAGTCGCAATTGTGATAATAGGAAAAGGCAAAGAGATATAAATCCCCTTTCTCCAGAACCAGACCAAAAGGCCAAAATAACAATAAAAACAAGTTCGCGTTCCTCGCAAATTTAGACAGCAATAATTAACTTTAATGGCAACCATAATAGCGAGCCAGAGGAAGCACTTATGCCAGAAAAACAAGAAAAGAAACTACCAAAACCGCCTCCTATTTTTATACCAGGAGTTAATAACTTGCCTGATATGCTTACTAATATGTAAACAACCACTAATATTAAGTTAAAACAGATTTATTACAAAACACTAAACAATAACCAAATAAAAATTTTATCGCTGGATATAGACATATTACAATCAAATATCTCAAAAGTGGAAACTACAAATTTCATTCTTATCAACCGAAGCAAGAAAGAGCTTTCCGAATTTTATTTCGGAACCTTCATCATACAATGTCAGTGGAGGAAATAAAAACGGCCATAGAAACTTATGGACATAAAGTGAGAAACGTAACCGATATTTGCAAAAAATTTACAAATAATAACACAGCCACTAAAATACCGCTTCCATTGTTCATTTTCGACCTGGAACCGGCCAACAACAATAAAGAAATGTACAAGATTACAACCATCAACAATGCTCTGATAAAAGTGGAACCCCCAAATAAAAATAATACAGTAGTTCAGTGCATGCTTTGCCAACAACGGGGACAAACAAAAACTTATTGTAATAATAACTTTGCAACTTGACAACTACAAAAGGTAGAAATCTATTCAAGTATATCACATTAAGCAACTTGAACACTGTATCTATCGGAACACCAACTTACTGGCCAACAGATACAAACAAAATACCGGATCTCTTAGATTTCTTTATTACAAAAGGAATGTGAAATAACTACATCAGCATATCATCAAGTTATGACCTATCATCTCACCACTCACCTATCATAGCTACAATAAGCTCGACAATCATCACAAAGCAAAATGATCTACCGGTTTATAACAAAAAAAGATGGATTAACGCTAACATTAATTTAAAAATTAGCATAAAAAAACAGTGGCGAAATAGATAGTGCGGTGGAATATATTACGGTCATAGTACAATACAACAACAACTACACATCCTCCTAAATATATAAATAACTATCCATCTGTTATAAAAAAAAAATTATATTAAATAAAATGAAAATTAGAAAATAGTAACAAAACAGCAAATACCCAGCCCACAAGAGAGAACTCAATAAGACTTGCAAATCTATCAAACAGGCAATCGCTAAACTAAAAGATGACTCTCTTCAAAGGTACATCACCAAGTTAACACCATATGCAGACACCCAATATTCCTTATGAAAGTCAGAAAAACCTTTCAAAAGACCACAACGGCCTTAGTCCACCGATTAAAGAGCTAGATGCATTTTGGGCAAGAACAAATATTGAGAAGGCAGTCGTGTTTACTGAACATCTAACTAATGTCTTCTGCCCAAATTCAAACAATGATTCTGAGTTTGAAAAACACATTGCAAACTACCTAAAAAAAACTAGTTCAACCGAATGCACCTGTTTCCTTCTTTAAACCATATGATATCAAATGTACAATTAAAAACCTTGTAAACCCAGTTAAAGCACCTTGGTTCGATAACATTAAGGGTAAACTGTTGCAAGAACTTCAAAACAAGACATATGTTTCTATTATTACACTATTCAACCGCATTAGAGATATTTCAGGGTTAAGCACCAGGAAGAAGTCACAGGACTATATGAAATAAAAGCAGGAGTACCACAGGTCTCGATACTTGGTTCACTTCTTATATGATATATACAGCGGACCTTCCAGTCATAGAACAGAACTTAACCGCTACGTTTGCAGATGACACAGCCATCTTAGCTACGGATGCAGATCCTAAAGCAGCCTCACAAAAATTACAAACCTACTTAAATAGATTCAAGAATGGCTTAACAAGTGGCGCATCAAAGTCAACGAGAATAAATGTCAGCAAATTACATTTGCCACGCGCAAACTTAATTATCCTCCAGTTTCATTAAACAACAAAATACTTCCTCAAGCTGACTCAGTCAAGTATCTCTCGGTTTCATCATAGACAGAAGATTAACATTGGAAGCAGTTGAACATCAAATTTTCACAACTTTACTGGTTGATCAGACATCGATCTCGCCTATCATTGAAGTTAAAACTACTAGTATACAAAACTGTATTGAAACCAGTTTGGACCTATATGGGATAGAGCTATGGGCTTGCACATCAAACACAACCCTGATGGCTATGCAACAGTTCAAAACAAAAGCTCTGAGATGTATACTAGGAGCACCATGGTATGTCACAAATGACACTATACACACGGACACTCGCTTCCAAACTGTGCAAGAAGTCGTTGGCAGGCACAGCAACAACTATGCTTCGAGATTGCAACTTCATCTAAATCCACTGGCAACGGAGTTACAACACCATAGCAAAGACATGCGACGATTGAAAAGATACCAGTCGCAAGACCTAAGCACAAGGTTCAACATAAAATAAAAACATAAATCTCGAGGAGTGCTACCACTGGGTAGTACCTCCAATCAAGATGGAATCTCAAATAAAATTCGCATATTGTCCCCATCGGATAGACTGCAAATAAAAAAAAAAACCGACATATTTTAAGTATATGACCGCTACTCAACATATCTTTAGATGTATATTTTGTGAAATAAAGTTCTTGTTTACAATTCTCACAGGATTTATAAATTACAAAAGACATTATTACAAATAATAAATTTAACTTAAAATACAGAATAATATTTTATTATATATGATGAATATTATATATATAATTTACAACTAATTTTGACACCAATAATTTACTGAAAGTATATAAATTTGCCCCCCTAGAAGAAAATTATAAAACAAGTTTTTCAGTCATGGTATGATATGTACGTGTCAGTAACTCGGTATGTACACGTCATTGTATTAAATGGATTTACTAATTTCTGGATAATTTTTTTCGCTGTATCCAAATTTATATTTCTAACTTTATATGACAGGATTCGATAATTTATACTTAACATAGTACCTTGTTCTAAAATGAACAAGCCAAATACAGTTGCATAGCACAACTGCATATTAGTTGCAATGTAGTTTCATTACAGCAAATAATTTTGATAAATTCAAATGTATATGTAATAATTTAAAAAAATTTATAAGCATATTTCATTCTAATAAAATAATGGAAAAATACACAGATTCATAATTATATTTTAAAATATACTTCACTTGTAGTCATATTTTATGCTTATCGCTGTTTTTCTTTTCAGTATTGTTATCCGGAATATTTTGCACAATTATGTTTTTTACCCTCCAGTGTTTTTTAATTATGTCTTAATTGTTTTCACCTGTTTTTTACTTATTGTAATATGTATGATTCACATTTATATACATCTAGGAATGACACGGTAGTGAAACAAGTTTAAAGTTTTCGGCATTTGTGGAGATTTTTTGTAGTTTAAGTAACATAACCACGTACGATTTTAACCATTGTTTTAAGCTTCAGTCCATGTTAATGCAGTTATTAAACATATCTATAAGTAATTTTTTAACTTTAGGTCCTATATGTGTTTAATTTGTTTCATTATTATGTTATGAATTCTAGCGCTTTTCGATTCTTCATTATCTTAATGACATTGTCCAGTTCATCCATTCTAAGTTGTTTATTGAACTTACTCATGTTATCAGTTGTTTCCATTACGAGTTTTCGTTTATCTATGTTACCCAGAGTTTTTTTCATTAATTTGTGAGATTTGATCCGGTGTAACATTTATATTTTCTCTCGAATGTAATTTTTCATTATTTATAATTTTTATTTATACCTGGAAGTACTTTTAAGATGAACCGAGCCCTAATTTATAAAGAACATTATAGGTTTGAGGAATATTCGATTCATAAAATTGATTGATTCCACTTAACGTGCAGATTCAAATGTATTATAAAGATCGGCTTTAGCTCTGTGCTAATGTTTAGGTGAACATGCTAAATATGGTGAAATTCAGAACAAAATAGATGTAGCATTACATGAAAACAATTGAATAATTACGGGATGCTTGAAGTAGACGTTGATCGATAAAATAAAAATATACAGCATAGCACCGCCGAAGATAAGATGGCAAGTGATGGCTATGATAGAGAAAATTAACAGGAACAAGACATCGATGAAAGATTCGTCAATAAGTCTTGAAATTACTAGGATGGAATTGTGGAAATTATGGAAGAGAAGGATGAAAAATCTCTAGCAGCAATCGAACAACACTTAACTTCAGATAATAAATTGCCACGGCCAAAATGGAAAACCAAAAATTGAATAAAAACTATGACAGAAAGAACGACAAAAAACATGAAACTATGGAAAATCAAAGATAACGACAGATGTGAATGTGGCACGATAAAAGATTCAAAGCACCTCTACTTATTGTTACCATCGCGATGTGTAGGATGGAGCACATGACTAATATGAATGGAATGTCGGACGAAGCAATTAAAATTGTTAATTATTAGAAGAAAAAAATATATATATAAGCTAGTCGACACGATAAGAAAAAGAAGATACACACACCCAACATACGTTAGATTTTATACTTCTGATATACTAAGGATATCAGTTAAATACAAATATTGGAATACCCTGAAATTCAAGTATATTTAGCAGTAACACCAGAGTGAAAGAATATAATCGACAGATGAAATGTTTTCAATAACATAAAGGATTAAAAGAAACATATTTTAGACCCAATAAAAAACTTTTAGAACTAAATAATATATATTTTTTTTTATCAAGATGATTACGGAGATAAATATAATCGCAATAGATTCAGTAATAAATAGGAAAGAAAACCAAATTAACATGTACGAGTAAGTTTCAAAGAGAAAACCACAAAAGCAGCACGAACAGTGTTCCGACATTTTCACCTATCTCGATACACTGAAATTAGAATGTAGTTGCAATAAAGATAAGAAGATAGTAGAGATATAACGAAGACGATGACATAGATAGAAGCGAAAATTAACGAGAGTATTCAGATCAATGTATAAATAAGAAATTGTGAAAGGATATAAGAAGTCGCGAAAAAAGATGGCATCGGATAGTTCAGAAATCCTAAACAGTGTTTAGCGAAGGGTATTTATTAATTTAACATTTTCAATTTATTAATAAAACAACGGGAATTAATGCGTGAAGATTGATTTTCAACGGAAAATCCAGTACATTTTATATAATATACTATAACATTAAATAATACTTACGCGCTAAGATCTTGGTCTAAAGACTTCACACTGAATTCAGCTCTCCTATATCGATCAACAAAAACCGTTTCTTTAATTTCCCAAACATGTTTGAATTCTTGCCACTGTTGTTTAATACGAGTTAGCAAATCTGTGATTATTTGTTGCATATCTAAAAATTAATTGTAAATAAATTTGTAATATTTGCAGCTTAGTAGTATAAATCTTAATACGCGTTATATATTTGGTAAACCATATACGAACTGACATATGTGAACCCTCACGTTACAGTCGGAAAATATTTATTTGTAAATTCGCTATTTGTAACTAGTAGAATTTTATTTTAACATCCCCCTCAACGTAGCTAGTATACAAATTTTTAATCACTAACACAACACTGCGTGAAACAAGAGCTTGCGTACCATTTGGAAAATAATCCAGTCATAAGATAAGGAGCCGTGCCACTGGGACACGCTTCATTAAATACATTTATTTTTAAAAGTTATCCTAAAAAAAAAAAAAATGGTAAGTAAATAAAAACTTTAAAGATTTCATAGTGAAACAGATCCATACAACGGATACATAATTTTAAGCGTTTACCAGCAATCAACTAACTTGAATTTAAAAATAATTTAGTAATATGTAATGATAAAAGATTATTGGTTTCTAAAATTGTCATTCCGCACACACGCAATATTAAAATATAATTTTTACTTGTATCGATCTTGTGTTGTTGATTCAGCTGTTCAACCTCGTTCGCAATATACGAAACGTAGGAAGGTTTGTTGACCATCGTATCTGGTTTAAAAATATTATATATTCTAGGTAGAAGTTTAAAAACTTCTAAAATACGTAGGAAAAAACTGTTTATAACCGACGCCAGCTCGGATAAGGAACAAATAAACTTTACCTTGAAAGTTTAAAAATTAACACATTACACGGCTTATATATGTTTAAAAAATAAAATTTATAATAAACAAAATACCTTTATCCTTTGCTGGTTTCATGTTTAACGATTTTTTTTTTTGGTAAGGTTATTCGTTAAGATTAAAGTAAACAAAAAACAATTATATTGAGTTTTTTGAAATTGTCACTTTTTTAAATAAATAAAAAAGGAGATAAGTATAAAAATTAGGAATTGTGCAAATAAATGATAAATAATTACGACTAAAGTGAATATACTCGTTTTTCAAATACGCCATAAACATGGATAATTATTAAAAGGGGTCTTTACACTCGTTTACGAGTGACGTAGTCAAAAAGTAAATTTTTGTAAGTTTAGTGACGTACATGTATGATTAATAGATTTAAATTAACAAGAAAAACAATTAATTTTTAATATCAACATGGATCAACAGAGGAATTTCTCAGTATGATACAGTTCGATGAATGTCTAATTATCGGAAACGAGAATCTGAGTCAAATACCGTCGTCCAACGATATAATTATTTTATAAAACTTATATTTTTCATAGTTTGACAATAAGCGCAATCCATTCGTTACATTACTAAAATTTCCCCATATAAGTGTGTTTTAATAACCTGTTATTTTTTTATTATTATTAATTAAGCGAGATAATATTAGTAAATGTCAAGAAAATTATTAATTAAATTAACCTTTTCATCAAGTTTTTGTTTTTTAGAATAATATTCAATATCTCATTTTTATTTAGCCATTTATTATACTTTTAACGCTATGAACGTGGACATATATTAATGAGATAAAAAAATCACGACGTTGTGATTTATGTTCTTATGAACATCACAACACGTATAAATAAATATGCCTACATACACACACACACACACACATATATATATATATATATATATATATATATATATATATATATATATATATATATATAATATATATATAAAACACATATTCAAGAGATAGATAAATACATATGTAAATGTGTACACAGGAGAAAAATTATAATGTTAAAATAAAACAACTAACCCGGTCGTTTTCCAAATTCATGAATATTAATATTTTTAACTTGTATTCATCGTCGTCATCCTCGGAAGTTGTTAATAAATCGTTGAATTTTTTTAAGCTACGTTTTGAACTTATTTTCAAAGAAAATTCAAACAAACTGTCTACTTTTTCTACATACGATAACCATATTTGTTTTCTTTTTTGAATATACGGTGCAAGCTGGTTATATAAATTCATTAATAGGCGACATATGTAATTGTAGAAATTAATTAAACTGTGGCTGATTTTCATTCTGAAAACAAAATATTTTATAAAGCAACAATTATAATAGCATAGTGTATTGTTTCAAATTAATATGTAGAAATATAGACACAAGGTCGAGTATAGAAATTTGAGAATCAAAAGAAAATGTTTATCAAAAAACCAGAGACAACGAAACATCGGCGAAGATCAACCGTTAATAAAATATACCAATTCGAATAACCGTGTAAAATAAATTTTATTTCAATACCAAAAAAGAACACCATGTACGAGATTTTTTAAAAGAGGAAAGTAGCGCCTAAAGTTACTGTTTTCAATAATAAATTCAAAAACAGGCTCAATTCGGTTTCGTTGCAAAAATATTATTAAAAATCTTTAAATCAGCATTAAACGTCGACAAAGAAATTTTATATAACTTTATACACTATGAAAAGACATTTTTTTTTTTAAATAACAGTCCTGGTATTATTCATTGTTGCAATCTTAATTTTACAATTAATTTAGTAACTAAGTTAATACAAGATACTTAGTATGTACTTACATACTAAATACAATTATTGCGGCACACTAGTCCAATCACTAGGTCCTTAAACTTTAATTATAACTACATATTAATTATAAGAATTATAAAAATTATAAAACTAGGTCAGCCGAATGCCGACGCTTTAGACGTCAATTATCCTGTTCCGTATTGAGCAGCTGTATACCTTCCTCATTAGTGTGCTATCGTAGTCTCCCCTCGTGTTTAGTTGCCATATCCTTTATGACCTTATGGATGGTATCTGAAGATCGTGATGTATATCGTCATTGCGCGAATAACGGTACGCATTAACTATTATACGCAGAATGACATTTTGTCTAGCTCGGATTTTTTTAAAATTCAAATTGCTTGTACGTCCCCATGAAACAGTACCGTATTTCCAAATCTGTGTGATAATTTGTTTATAAAGTAGCAGTTTATGGTTCATATTTAATGGTGAGTGTGGACAAATGAGCCACTATATTTAGTTTTATTCTTTACTTCTTTTCCGTTTCATCCTGACATGGACTTCCCAAGTGACTCTTTTATATAAGTATCTACTATCAGGTTTCCGAAATATATTCTATAATTTGGATCAACGATTCGGTTAGTAAATGTAATATGGACCGACTTCAGTTCATTAACCTTGATCCTCCAATTCGTTGCCCAATAATTAATTCGATGAAGTGCACGTTATAGTTTTGTTATGTCATAAATCTAATTGTTAGCCACTGCAAGAACTACAGTATCATCGGCAAACGTTCATCTGTTGGTAGATCTTTTGTATACAATATGTATAAGATCGGTTTCAACACGCTGCTTTGTGGGATCCCTGCTGGTGTAGTGTAGTATGATGATACAGCATTTTCATGGGAAACTCTGAATCGACGATCCCTAATAAACGATTCCAGTAAGCGACAGAAGTTTCCCGGTAGTAGTCGACTGAGCTTGTATTTAAAGGCCTTGTTTCACACTTTATCGAACGCCTGGGAAATATCTAGGAATATTGCCGTACAATATTTTTGTTCTCCAAGGAACTGTTGATTGTTGAAACCACAGTAGTGAAATCGGATGATACGGTGTAACATCTTCTGATTTTTTCGGTTTTTTAATCATTATTAACATATTTGATTGAATGAAATATGATTAACTAACGGAGATGCTCCACAAGTGCAATATAGATTAAACTCACGCATAATAAAAACGATTAACAAACGTAAGGTTATTCAGAGGCAATATCTATATTGCGTGAATACTCGTATAAATTATTATTATTAAAAAAAAAATAAAGTATTTATAAAGGAATATTTTATTTTATAAAAAAAAAACTATTATATATTTATTAATGAATTAATTATAAAAATAATCATTTAATTTACTTGAAAATAATAATAAAAAAAAAACTAACCTAACCGGATTTGAAATTATTTCAACCATCCTTCTTTATTTAATTCTAACCATCTTGATCAGGAAACTAACGACTAAACGTTTGAACTAAAAAACTAGAACTCTCTTGAAAATAAACAACCAACTCTTTCTATACCGTTTTCTTAAGCCTTGTTAAACAAAAATTACTCGATTTTCTTCATTTTTTACTGGCTAAATGAATTTTTACTGGCTGTATTAACTAAAATTATTTGGTCTAACTAATTTACTGGTTTTTTTCCATTGACTAACTAAAATTAATTTTAATTATTGTATAATAATAGTTTGTCTACTACAAATCTGGTTTGGTTATATTATAATAATTTTAATATATTTTACTTTAATTAAATAAATAATTATATATATATATTTTGTTTTATTATATTAATTAAATTAAATATTAGTTTTCCACCTTCAATATAATAAATTTAGATTTATTATAACGTGAACATACGACGATCGTCGTAATATATTATTTAATAATAAAAATATTCAATTTTATAACACGCGAGGTTGAATGAATTATGACAAGAAACAACGAAACGTATTGACAATAAAATAATTTTGTGACACGCGGAAGAATTACCAGAATTAAGTTTCCATCAAAACATATATTTTGCAACGAGTTATATTTTACCTCAAATCATCAGCTAATCTGTGTATTTTAAAATTAAGCAAATCCATTTCATACATAAAATTGATCTCCCATAGAAGTAGATTTATGAATCGGTCTATTTTTAAATCGAAAAATGAAAGTACATAAATTATTATTACAATAAACCACAACATTCTAAAAGGCAAAATAAAGTTTTATAAAAACATGCTCAAAATCTAATTCAATATAAACGTTACGTACTACCTTACGATATCTATCGTGTTTTCAAACTCGTTTAAACCATAATTTTTCGTTTTGAATACGGGAACAAAATTTAAAGATTGGATCAGTTGACACGTGTTAATTATCTTCACATTATTTTCCTTGTAAAGATTAATGATATTTTCGATCTAAATGAACAAAATAAATAATCTTATTTATAAAAAAAATATTTTTAAGTTTTCTAACATACAAAAGTAAAATAAAAACTAAATTAATTTCGTGTCAAATTTCGTCATATAATTTAATTAACCTAGGCTGAAATCAAATAAGATCATCGGTGTGCGGATAGAAATGAGCAATATTTTAAACGAATGGAAATTGAAAATAAAAAATAACGATATAAAATTCTTCTCGACTGATGAAATGAAAATTTGTATATTCATGCGAATACGAATAAAATTCATATAACTATAAAAATTCGATTTTTAACAGAACGCATCTACAAATACATACGACAAAGTATTCAACTAATAATTATTGAATTCGAACATCAAAGAACTAAGAATACGAGGTTATATGCATTTATAATGAATGACAGAGTGAGAACTATGAAAAAGAATGTCTCGTAGGTGTTTTTAAAACTTGAGAATAGGACAAGATTGAGGCATTAAAAAAATATATATATATATAAGTAATCTCAGAACAAACTGGGCTAAATAACACGGTATGCGATTGAACAGTACGAAAACATAACTAGTTTTTTTTCACGCCCTGTAATTAACTAATTCGCTCTGTTCGATATTTTCATTTTCCACAAGTACTTACTTTTAGCACTTGATTAAAATATTGATTTGTACGATCAGAGGCTATGTTTGAATCCCAGTATATTGTAGTTAACGCGGGGTTCATAGTATGCCTGCACAATTTAATTGTATCGTAAAATAGTGCGAACTCTTCAATTGTCAAACCTAAAAACAATAATTTTATTCTTATTAACTTCTTATGCGAAATTAAGATACATAACTTATCGCTAATCCGATAATTTGTAATAATAGTTACATACGTTTTACTATTATTAATTATCAGAACTTAAATTATATAAAATAAAACAATAAGATTAACTATTACTAAAACCAACAGCACTTCATTTTTTACATTCAAAAATTCGCAATAAGTATATGTTATATTTGCATTTGTTTATTCATGTATTTAGTAACAATACCGTGTTGTTGGTCATGACGAATTATAATTATTGATTAGAACACGATTAATTTGTCAAACAAACAATTAATTTGTTAGTCCTCGGAGGAATCTTAATAAAATTATATATACCATTATATATTAGTTTCTACGATATATATATATTGTCATACGATAAAATCGTACCTGTAATGAGACGGTTATAATGGATTAATAGAATCTCAACTTTCCTATGTAAGGCAATTACTCTTGGCATTAATTTCATCAAAGGATCTAACTCAAAAGGTGTAATAAATCCTAACTGATTCCATAATTTTACATCATCGTGCATCTTTAACACAGCTCTAAAATGTATCATACGATTAAAAGTCAGTTATTAATAAAAACAAAAATTGGGATACGTCTATATATTAAATTATCCGCGATAAAAGATAAATAATTCAAGAGAAATAAATAGTTCTGAAAAATATCAAACAAAATAAATTAATTAATTACCTTAGATATCTAACAACAAATTTATACTGAGTATAAAATTCTTACAATTGATGGCATTTTAAAGAAATCAATTTAGTTCAAAGGAAAAATATTATTGAATTAATTAAAGTGGATAATTATAAATAAAATACAGTAGTACCAAAAATTCAATGATAAAATGATCGTTTAGATTTGCCCTCAGGAAACTGTAACAGAAATTGTTCGTTTTGAATTATCAAATGTACAATAAAAGTTTTACATTAATATTCGCTTTGAATTCAAAATTGCAGAGTTTAATTAAGAACGACATTTTTATCGGTATTATGAGCACAGTATACGTCACCACATTAGGTATTTAAAGACAGTTTCTTCGAAGAAAGGTGCCGATCTAAAGAACTATTGTAATATTATCATCGAGCGATAACTTAGCAGATTATTTCGGTATCTAGTTAGTCACCAGCAGATTATACTTACCTATCAATATTGATTTCATAAAGACCTAAAGATGACGCGCTTTTTACTATTAAAGGACGTCTTAATTTATTAATACTCATAGCACGTACGGTCGTTTGCCATCGCATATAATTGTATATAATATATTTATCAATTGCTCCAATTGTAATCGTAAAGTTGTTATTAACGATATATAATGAAGAACGTATCGATAACCATCCGCTGTTGTTAGTTAATATCTGTAACGATAAAATTATTCCAATGAAATCTATAATTTTTAACAATAACACGCCATTTTTATTGTATCGCAGAAATTACGAAAATTTAAGAAAATATTCAGTCAATCTGAACATTACATAGCTCTTAATAAATTAATAACGTGTAATTTAAAAACCGATTGTAATAATTAGCCTCTATCGATTGTATTCCCTTTTGAACATTTACTGAGCACTTCTTTAATCCCCGATAGTCCCGCATAAATTACAATTAAATCAGGCCTCGATGTTAAAAGATATCTTTCAAACAAGGTAAACAAAATCAAAATTTGATAAAATTTTATACCTCAACAAATATATATTTTAAAAATACATATAAACGTTAACTTTCATCTCACGTTTTAAGGTAAATGATGATAATACAATAACGATAATAAAATCAAGTAACAAAGATTTTACAATTTACACTTCATAGATGATATTATAAGGTGAATGTAAAATAAACTTACTTGGTATATTCGTTGCAATCTCCGTTTCACTGAGAATAATTTCAAAATCGACGATTGGTTTGTAGCGTACGCGTTGTCTACCTCACGTAATTGTTGAAGATATAACTGACAAGTCTGGTAATAATAAACGTTTTTACTCGTTCTTTAAATAGTATATTAATCGCATTTTATATTATTCATATTATTCCTTTATTCAAACGGTACTCTTAGTGGACTCAATAAAAAATTATAATGAAAATTTAGCGAAATAATAACTGAAAAATAGAAGAAGTAATTCTCGAGAAATATACATCAACGTTAGAAAATGTTTGAATATTTGAAATCTCATTTAATTCTACAAAAACAATCGGAAGAAATAAACGGAACTTTACAATTATTCGTTAAATTAACTACCGGTATCCAGAAAAATTTGGCGTTATAATTACAATAACTGAAAACTATTACCCTAATCTACAGAATCAAAGATGAACTTGAAAGTTTTCTGCATTAATATTAACACAATTTTTACTGCACTCACTATTCGCTGATTGTTTTATTTTCATTCACAATCTGAGACAACATCTCTTGCTACGTACTCAAGGTAACACAAATATACACTTTACGTATATGGAAAGTAAACACATGATTTACTAGCTGTGTATAGAGTATAATTTTAAAAATATATTTCCACGCATAATGAAGATTAAAGAGAACGCTCGAAGAGTATCGCGAAGAGACTTCCTGAACAGCATAACAGCCAGAGAAGGTTTGACTCTGTAGAAATGGAAGGAATCGATTACAACTGGCATAGAGCTATCGGAAGATATAAAAATAGAACAAAGACAAGCTGGTTATAGAATTTCTCGAAGGTTGGTATCAGTTTGTTCCAAACAGTTTTTAATAAACGAAAAATTGCCAACATCCTAGTCAACGTTCGACAACTGAGCACAGCACCAAATTAATGATGATACATATTATTGGTTCTGATAATGTTACGTATACTCACATACTAATAAAGTTTATAACACGATTCAGAAAAAAAAAACATTCAAGAATAATGACGTTTTAAAGAATCATTATAAAAAATAAATGACGACATTGGTGTGAACTCAACAATTACGAATGCGAATATTATCTAAATGTAATTAGCATTTTATATGTGGATACATATACTCACTAATAATAAACACGCGGTTAGCAGCTAATTAGTCAGTTCAATTAATTGTAAAACGTTTGTCATGTTAGACCGACTGCGTGTTGCACTTATATTGTACTTAAATCAATTTTATTCACCATCAAGCCTAATAATTACTTTTTAGTCTCACTGTGATTCGTAGGTTACGTTACGTTATAGTTTTTCGTAACAGTAGAAAGAAACATAATTTTAAAACCAATAATAATATAATAATCATTTATATTTTGATCTATAACGAATTCATTTCCTTTGCAAGTAATTCAGATTTGGATGAGGGGTATCTGATTTTGCGTGCTCTACGCACACGATTTTTTAGTTAATTCTTTCTTAAATTAATCTTTTGATAACGCTTAAAAACATATGTTATAATCATTATTTAATCTATATCTTACAATATTTGTCGAAAAATACAAAATTGCGAATGATATAGTATAGAGAAAACCGGATTAAGAATGACAAAGCAGTGTTGCAAATTAAAAATTCATTTGAAATAAAATTTGTATATTTCTGTTTTACGTATGCGTTTAACTAATAAACTGTTATTTCATACTATTAACATATTAGATTCAAGAAAATTACAGAAAATTTTAAAGAAAACAACACTAACTTTAGTCACGTTTTTTTCGTAAATTCCTCGCACTGATGATAAATCTGAGTATTTGTGCAATGCACACAATAAATCGATTCGTTCTTCTACGTCTGTCGCACTTCGAAACGTATCTTCCATTATTACTCGTATATGATCTTGTATAATACCCATTTGTCCGCTATGCCTTATTTTAAAAATTCATTATACAATTAATTTTGGATCGGGCTGTAGTAATTAATGAGGCTACGTTTATGTAGTAAACAAATATCTCGAGTAAACATTCTCGTAAGCAATACAATTTAATGGCTATCAAATAAATAACTTCAAAAATTACATCTTCGTTTCATTCAGACAAACATGAAATTTATAAAAATATAAAAAAAATAATACCGTTGAAAGCGCATATACTGAAGTTGACACATTAAACAACATTCCTTCATTAATAAATTTCACTTTATTTTTATACTGAGTTTTTAAAAAAGTTAATAAATATTTTATACAAATTCTTGACAGTTCTTGAAACCGATGTAGTTTAGAAAAAACATTTTTTACTTCTATAAAATAGAATCGTTAAGGTCTTTGTCAATTATACTTAATAGCTATTTATTTTTTTTCAAAATGCGCTTGAGATTTTCAAATTGAAACTTAATTTCTTTAATAATCATATAATATAAATTTGAAATAGAAAATACTGACTTAGTTGAAGAAAGTTTCAAGGCTGCCTTATTTGTAAGTAAATGGATATGGGTTAAGTCGTCATCATTATTAACACGATCTTTTTTGAATTATTGTTTCGGTACAATATTGCACAATACACGCGCTTTCAAATACTAATACGTAATACACGAAATAGGGACATGTTCAATTTGAACTTTACATATTTCATTGTGAAATATTTTTTTCTTTTAAATGTCGAGTTTATTTTCACTATTTTGTCAATATGTGTCAAAAAGTTATTTTATAATGAGAATAAAAGGAAAACGTTTATTGAATATGAATCATTCTTAAATTATTATTCTTCTTCATAGTGCCATCTCTGTTAACGAAGGTTGGCTGCAATGAATGCGGTCTTGTTTCTGGCCGAAGCCCGTCCAATTTTCAAAATTTTTCATCCACCATATTTTTCTGCGTCCTTTTCGTCTACGTCCTTCTAGTTTGCCTTGTATATCAACTGATACCTATCGTGCCTCATAATGTGGCCCAAATACGCTAATTTCTTTTTCTCGATCATGGTTAATAATTCTTTCTATAACTTTGCTATTCGATATATGGTGAGTCCACGATATCTTCAGCATTTTCATGAAAACTCACATTTCGAATGCTTCTTGATTTTTCATCGTTGTGCTTTTTAACGTCCACGCCTCCGCTCCGTATAATAAAACAGAATACACATTCTGTACCTTAATTTCAGACGTAGATATTAATTACTGAACAGAGATCTCATTTGGATAAATACTGATCTTGCTTGTTCGATTCTTATTTTGATTTCTTTATCGGGGTTAATTTCATTAAATTATTACAATGTTTCCAATGTCAAGTATCTTACATATTCTAATCTTAGCAAATAATTTTATGCAAGACGCCGCTTGATTATGAAAAAATTGATAATCCAGATATTAAATTATTAATTTATGTAGGAAAAACCCTACAAAAGAAAATGAAATTATATTTGATATATTTCATCAACTAAATTATGCGACATTAAACTATAACCAACAATATGAACTAGTTAAAATAATATAAACGCTTAATAATAATATAACTAATTTTAAAAAACGATGTTTTAGTTGACGATGTTTATACCTAGTACAACGTGAGCGGAGCAGCTTCATATCATAATTACAATAGCTTTGATTAATTTATTCGAATGTTTTTTTCAGTTATCGTAAAATGTTTTCAAAACTGTTAACAAATGAAATAATGTCGGGGAGACCTAGTTGGGAATGTAAAGATATTCTGGTGTAGCGCCTAGTGTTCAATGAGATTCTGCAGCAATTATTTTGCACCAGTTGCAGTTGTTTGTAGATGCTATTAGACACTGAACACCTGAACACCAGACAGGGCACGCATACGTTAACCTGGGTCTGACAACCGTTGTGTATATTAATTTTTTATTAAGTTTCTGTGTGATTTCGGATAAAATATGCGCATAACTTTATGAGCTTTTTCTATGACAGATTTGATATGACTGTTAAAATTTAAACTGTTATTCATCACAACTCCCAAGTATTGTACTTCATTTACCCATCTAACTCGTTTTTTACAGTAATTTCAAGTAAAGTTAATAACCTTCTTCTCGAAGAAAGTATTTCCTCTATTTTTTCTACATTTATGTGGAACTTCCATCTTTTAAAGTATTTGAAAATAGTGTTACAGCTTTTTGTAAGCGGTTATATATTGCGTCTCTCCTACATGAGATGCAGTATAATGCTAAGTCATCCGTGTACAATGCTGTTTGCACAAAAGGTAATTTTGGAATATAATTTATTAATATTAAAAACAGGTATGGCCCAAGGACGCTTCCTTGTGGTACTCCAGCGAAGATTTGTTTAAAAAGTCAGTCACATAGAATATTTGATTAGTCAAATAATCTTGAATTAATTTAATAAGAGCTAGAGGGTACGGAAATGGTGAGCGAGTAATTCGAATTTATCAGCTGTTTTGTACACTGGTATGTTTATATTCAGATTAGTAACGGTAACTACTGACAACTTTTGTTTAATTATGTGTTTGTATACTTTCCATAAGTTGTTGCTACTTGGTGCGATAGTAGATAAACAATTATTCCAATATAATATCTTTGAGATTTTTAATAATTATTTAGTCAATTTATGTAAATTATTCTGGTATGATTATATAAAGGTGTGTATTTTTATTTGTTCATTCGTCATCTTATGTTTTTAGGATTTGTATAAACACTTAATATATACACATTACTGATGTCAATGTCTACTTCGACACCAACACATTGCAATGAGTTTGAGCACATTGTAGGCAGTGCGTGATGTTGGATTTGATCTCGGATGAGTATAGCAACGCCTTCGCTACGCCTAGTTTTGTCAGCACGATACACACGATAGACACTTAATTGATACACTATTACCTTGTTTTGTTTCGCATATAGCCGCGATGTCTATATGATTCTCGCTTAAAAAGTGCATAAATTCGTACATTCTGGGTTTGATGGAATTTGTGTTCCATCCCAATAATCATAATTTGTTATTTGTCGGCATGTGGAGAGGATTCTACTCGCAGAAGTATGTTAAGAATGATTCAATAATGACCATAAATTTTGTAAGAGAATCTGCATTTTTTAGATTTTTTAATATGGTGCTTATCGTTTTAATTACGGTAAATATTATTTTTACATTTAGTTCTTTAATATTTTAGTAAATTCCGAGAAGGTAGAACGTTAGGATTCCCAGCATTAGAAACATTACCATTCATGCCTCAAGCTGTCTCCGCATACATTCTTCTTTTATTATTGGTATTCCCAATTCTATTGTTATTACTATTACTATTACCACTACCACTGTTGTTATTGTTACTACTATTATTACTATTATATCTACTGCCACTGCCACTACTAGCAGTGCTCCTGGTAGTGTCAGTACTAATTAATACATGTTTGCTCGCCACTGAGTTGAGAGTTTTTAATATACGCATTACTCATTTCTTACGAATTTTACATTCTGGAGAATTGGATGTGTAGGCCTGACTACAATTTACATACTTCACCATAGAGACATGTATGATTCCTTAGTTAAGTTCAGTTGTCTACACTTCATACACTTTGCCGGTTCTTGTTTTATTTCTTGTATTTGCATCCCATAGGCAACACTTTTAATACCATTTTTAACGGCCTTCTATTGGAGGGGAGATGAGTGTAATATTGCCCTTTAATAGTTTTAACAGGGCATCGTAATCATCCGTTGTTGTGGTTTATAGTAATTTTCTATTTCTTTTTACTCGTATTTTAAATTCAGATTTAGTTACCAATGTATAATTTTTTATTTCTTCGAAAATCAAACAATAGGTAGTATTCTTACCTTGCTTATCGTATCAAATAATGAATCGTAAACGCTGTTTTGGTGTACTTGCAGTGGTGAAAACCGGTTACCTCTGCTGTTATCTTTGTTAACGCTGCAGTCGTTTAGATCTTAGGAAGATTTTCGTTTCTTTGTTTGACTTTTTCCTTTTGTAACTTTTTGCCATTACCAACCAGCAATACCAGCAGTAGTTATCTGTTCCAATAGAACCGAATCGATATCGAATTCGTTTTAGTCATTATTATTATTTTCGTCCTCGCTTTTTACATACTTACTGTATGTAGCTAATTGTATAGCATTACCCTCTTTTCCTTTCATGGCTGCAGCAGCATTAAAGATGAAGATGAACCCTTTACTAATTTATTATCAATGGTGGCAATATCATTGCTAGCATATATAATCCTCTTGTGCGCATGTGATGGAGAATGGATCATACAGTAGCTGATAAATCGACTAATATAATTTACAAATATGAAACAAAAACGCAACAACCGACTGATAATACTTTTGTTATTTCTGTATATCCACCAGTGTCACTACTTGGTAAATCGCACGGAAAATTTGATATCGGCTGAAGGAAAAATTTTTATAATCTATTGAATATTCTTACAATTGTTAATATATTATTTAAAAGATACTTAGCCAACGTAATTGTTAGCAAATGCATGAGACGTCCATATCTTTCTTCTTAGTCGATAATTTGTATTTTTAGTGGCAATAAAATGATCTATTAATAAAATAAAAAAATTAAGCAGTATAAATTAATTATTCTCACCGTTCATTAGCTTTGAACCAAACTTTATTTTGGGTAGATGAAAATAAATTTTCAATATGATCAAATTCTTTTAACGACATTTGAAACGATTCAGTTATTTCTTGCAATCTTTTTTTCAGATTTAACTTAGGGTTAGCACATGTTGGAAATGTAACCGGCTCATTTTGATCAAGTCTAAAAAAGAATAAAATATTTATTGGTAATAGAAATGAAAATAAAGGAAATAATGATTAAAGTAAGTGTAAATTTACATAGTACAAAGATATTTTGTCATTTTAAAAATTGAAGTCTGTACTTACACTTTAAATATATTTGTTAAATGACAAATGTATTTTAAATCTTCGCAGTGCTTTTCAAAAACACTTACATTATCAAATAAGTTATTTATATTCCATCGAATGGCATTACTTTTCAAATTATTGTGATACATGCCAACCTATTAAAAAGAAAAAAAAATAATGTTAAAACTTAGTATTCACAAAGACATTAATTTAGCGCAGTTATTATTAGAAGTAAATTGGAAAAATTTAATTGATTTTTTGTATAATAAAACAATGTTTTAAAATGTTTTTAAGAATACCTTTAATAGTTCTATTATATCACAGAATGTTTCACAATTATCCATATATATATATATATATGTGTGTGTGTGTGTATATTTAAATCCAGTTATATTAGTTTTGTTTTATAACAAAATGCCATTATTACGATTGTTGTTATTGCTTAAATATACTTATAAACTCAATAGGTTTACCTCCATATTACTCATATTAGAAATAAATGATTTCTTTTTTTATTAAATTGAAAGTAAAAGTTTATGTGTTAAATTTAAATATGTGTTAGTTCACAATTTATAACTACATTTTGATCGTATTTGCAGAGATTGTTAATTATACCAACTCTTGTCTCTATTTCAAAGTATTTTTTTTTTTTTATTTTTTACCAATAATTTTAACAATTAAATGTTAATTTGTTGGTAAATAGTGAATTGGTGTTAAAAATAATATCACAAAATGAATTGCCAATAAAAGATATATGGTTATTGTAAAAACTGAATTAATATAATTCAAATGTTTATATTTTAAAGTAAATTAAACATTAACACATTTGAAAATAGGTATATAAATATTTGTCATAAAAATAGTTTAAACTGCCAGGAGGACTCTCCCAAGTTTTTTTATGTACCTTTTAAGGCAGATAACTTTGTTACTAAATTATGAGCTGGAGCCCTTATAATATGAACTAACTCAACAATTTTCACTAGTACCTGTCTTGACCATAACATTTACAAAGTGAAACTTCTATTGACACATTATATATGGGAAGTTAACCCATAAAAAGAGCAATCAAGCCAAAGGTTTATACACATAGCCAGGCATATTCTTATAGTGTAGTCGCAGTTTTGTTCAGGTTTGTGCTAGTTTGTCATTTATTGTAGTATTTAGGTACCCACTACATGCCATGCTGTAATCTATATCATAGATACAGTGTGAACAAAAGTGGTTCAATTATACTGCCTTTCTCTATATAAGTCATCTTACAGATAAAACAAGATGCACATATTATACACCAAAAGAATTCATGTAATTGTTTGATGATTTTAAGGTAAGAATTGCTAATTGTTCCATGGATTCCATACATCCATATAGATGTTAAGATTACATTTTATAACAGCCTTTTATTTTCTGCTGATAATGCTGAATGTTTATTCATCAACCAATCCATTTCTCAAAATGAAAATTATTATTTATTTCACGCTAGCTGACACTTGTTATAGCTTAATTTATATTTGAGTAACAATTACTTGAAAGTAATGGCTAATGTAAAATTGGTCTACATAATTTAATATCTCTATGTAAATTACTATGTTTAACCAATGTAGTTATAATTTCGCTCATCTGTCTTTTATTATTCTTGATCAACCATTCTATTCTTTCCCATCATTTCATGTTTATCAGTACAACATTTTTAACATATTTTATCTAGTTAAAATTTCCTCAAGTTTATTTAATTAACCATCAATAATTCCATTGCTTTTTAATTTGCTATTTTTTCTTCATTCGCGTTTAAAGCGTTTTATTCTGTTGCAGTAATTAATATATTTTTTATAATTGCATCACCGCATTAATTAAACGTTATTAATATATCTCTCAATTCGCCATGAACAATACAGTAAACAAAATAATCTCGATGATATTAGTATATCGCTACGAAACATTATTGTTTTATTTGCTAGAAGATAACGTCATATCAGACATTACCCATGTGAACATTATTCTACACGCGTTGACGAGCTAACATCTACTTTGTTTCTGATATAATAATCTAGTAATCTACTAGAAGCAATGCCCGAGTTAACTTTTACTATTATTTGAATATACGTAAATAAATATCTGGTGATATAATTGAATATAGGTATTGAATCAAATTGCCCCCCGTTATTACTTACATTTTACGCCTGAAAAACTCGCCTAAAAAAGAAATATTTAATCAAGACATATACACTGTAATAATTTTGGAACGTATTTCCGAACAGGTATTTAAAATTGTTAGATATTTAAACTGCTATATTTTAGGACTTACTAATTTAAAAATATTTTTATATGCAGAACAAACGCGGATAGTAGAAGATATAATAGGTAAATAGCAGGCGGTATTTCCACGGACGGCGCCTTGTATATTGATTAAATTGCTGCATACTTGTATTATCTGATTGCTGAAACTACGAACGAGAAATTCAGATTTAGACCTGAAATCAGACAGAAACTTAGTATTGTAATTTTTATTAGAACATTTGTAGTTACTCATCATTATTCTAATCAAAATTTATATATATATATATAATGATATTTTCAGCAATTATTATTTTTATCACATATCATTTAGACTAAACGATATTATAGTCAATGAAACTAGTCGATGATGTTCTCTCTTCACAGATGTTATTATTATGTTTTATTACTTTTTAGTTATTAAGAAATAATACACGTTGAATCACCGAACGAACTTTCATATTATATTCCATACTTTACTACACGTTAAAAAAATAAAATTAACCACAAATAAACTAACTGCAGTGCAGCCTATATGTAAAAACTTACAATAAACACTAACATATAAAATAATGCAATTATTTATTACATGATTGCAATGTAATATTAGCCTGAAACATTCTTCTAAAGATACTAAAACATGATGGAAATTTAAAAAGTAGTATGATGTATTTTATTTTGTCTTTCAAGAAAAATATGGACGCCTAAAAAGTACAAACTTGAGGTCGTCATCTTAATTCGGTACTGTATTCAATACATGCAAACAGGAAAAATTATCGTTTAATTTATATATATATATATAATGTATCAGCTTTCAAACGTAAATATTTTACTTCATTACCAGGTACGAAATTGTTTAGATGTATTGCAAATGATACTAATTCTTAAAAATATGGGTGGCAGAAGTTCGATAATATCATCCGGATTGTTGACGTTATTTAAATCTTCACAAGGTTGTTCTAGTATTTGCAAGTATCTTACGTTGTTCAAGGCTACATTCATCGCTTCCTATTAAAAACATATTTTTAGCTATTAAATCAAATCTATAGGTTATAATTATTTTAGCCATAATATCTAAATTTGAGATTTGAAGAAAATAAAAAATACTTTATCAGAAAATTCCCATTCATCTATTGTCATATTATACCAAGAAGCAACAGCATCAAATATCTAGGAGTACACTTACATCGCACACTAAGCTGGAAAATACATGACAACAAATTAAAACAATTAAACAATTAGATATCAAATTAAGATCGCTCTATTGGCTAAGATGGTATCATTCAAAACTCTCCTTAGCTAGTAGAGTATTAATATATAATGCAATAATAAAGTCAACGTAGACTTATGCTGAACCAATATGAGGATGTGCAAAAAAGACAAATATAAATATAATACAAACATGTTTATTCATGGTTGAATCTCGTATAATTATAAAATTTCATAATTTGTTCAGTAGGGTAACAGAATATTAGTTATAGATTCAAAACTTGATAATTCTGTCGGTATGTTAGTATGTTGACCTTATTATGGATAAAAAACATACTGGGATACCGTGTATACTGCAGCTTAGAAAAAATGTAGATACTTCATTCCGGTTATTACATTGCATTCTAGGAAGAAAAGCAATAAGCTGTTGATCTATAATGTAGTTCTAGCGGCGAAATTGAATTATGTGGATCGACAGCAAGCAGCAATGTCAAAAAGTGTATCCAACAATTTCAGTGCAAAGTTCTAAGAGCAATATGCGGTTTTATTATGTCAGCAAAGATTCGTTACATCATGATCTGCAAATGTTCACGGTCATACAGATTTATCGAGAGAAATGTCAAACATTTTTGGCAAATGCTGTAATTATCTAAATCCTCAAATTCGATGAATTTACATGTCAAAACTACCAGACAATCCGGTTCTCTGAAGATTAAAACGACGAATGTTCCCAGACGCACTTACGAACTATCCGTTTTCAACGTGATCTAAACTTATTTTCTACAGATCAAAAGACATTTCTGCCGAAGCATAATTCCTACTTAGGGTAACAGAAGCTTTATGTTGTTATATTTTTATACGTGATTAATTGAACTCTTATATATGTACAGGTGCATGTAAAAAAAAAATTTAATATGAAGAAATTTTCGAAGAATGTGAATATCGTTCAGACAGATCAGAGCAGGTATGTTTCGTTTTTACAGAATCTAAAATGAAAAATTGTCTATATTTATTAATAGTGTTACAACGGATCATATTCGTCGAAATGTTGGAGTGAGAAATTTAATTCTGCTTTATTTTAAAATGGATTTATTAGATCTAAGTTGGATAAGTGCTTATATTTTAAACGTGTTTAATAATAATTTATTTCATATATTATTATATATTAATGACTTGTTAATAATTGGCAGCTAAGTCTTGGTAAAATATGTGAAAAGGTTTTTATGTAAAAATTATAAAATTTCAGAATTTTGGATAATAAATAAATTTTTAGGTACAAACATAGAACGTAATTAAATTCATATTGAAAATTGTAAATTTATCACAATAGAACCAAATTATGAAATTATAAATGAACTTAAATTTCTGTTTAAAGAAGGTTTATGTTGTTTAAACTATTTAATGGTTACAACAAAACCATAAGCTTTCATGTTAATTTTTTTAGCAAATATCAAGATAAACTTAATGTAGAAATAAAATTAAGCATTTAAAGCGCGTATTTCGATACGTTGAACATACAAATCAGTGTATCAAAGGAGTAATAATGGAATTAACGTTAAGAGTAAGGATTTGCTGATGCGGATTTTGTAGCTGATAGAATTGATGGGAAACAATGGATTTTTATTTAAGGTATTTAATAATAACGTAGTATATTACCATACCAAAAAACAGTCGCTAACTGCGTTGGATTCTATACGTTTATTCGATTTACTTACAATGCAAATTTATAAAGCTATTAAACACAGGAATTATATACGTTCGGATTATTAAATACTTTGAATACACGTGTTCACAGTATGTTAAAATACACTAATTTTATTCCTAGTCGAAGTTAGAAGTTGTAAAATTATTATATTCAGAAACTGTTCAATAATTATTTTCAACCTGTAAATTATCTTTCTGCAAGTTTAAACGATCTATGAAAGCACAATTTGTTCCATCCATCAGTTTGTATAATTTCATCATGTAAGGATCACTGAGCTGGAATGATAAGTATTTAAGATGATCGTCTGAAAAGTAATGAAGTGCATCGTAGTAAATAAACTAATTCAACACTATGTATATTTAATAGCTATGAAAAAACATTTATGCTTAATTAATAATAATTACGATGTTAATTAATAACAAAAATTATAGACAAGTTGTTAAAAGGAATCACTTGATAATTACTAATTCTAAACTTAAAAGTCTACAATCATAACTCATATTCAGATATCTGTAATGCTGTATGTCACATGAACATAGTGTGATTAAAAATAAAATTATTTGTCACGTCATCGTCCTGTAGGTACTGAATGCGCTAATGAAAGTGGACTAACATGCTAGAAGGTGGAAATATTTGGTTTATATAAAATTGTTTAGAATAAACCAATAAAACTGATAAATCGATTGTGTAACTAGGTGTTACATGTTTTTTCTCTGTGTTTTACTTCCTGTAATATTTCTTAGCATTACCACGCGGAGTAAACTATATTGTTTTGTAAGTCTCATTACATGATTTCTATGTTAATTTATTATATTCATTTCTTTGTGTATTCGTATGCAGCAATATTTTCGAGTTGTTCACTTTTTGTGGCATATCATCAATATTTCAAAGGCACCCGGGTTTCACTATGTTGTTTTTTATAATTGATCAGGATTTTATATCTATACATAAATATCAGGAATATAATAGCACTTCATTAGTTTCATTTTTAAATTCAGTTTTATATTTCTATCATCATCATCATATAAATCGCATCTTATGTTCAGAAGTTCCCATACATTATATTCTATTCCACTTAAATGACCTGAGACTTTTCATATGATTTCACTCAAGATGTGGGACAGGATTTCGAAACTTTTTTCCTTCTTATTGATGTTGCCGTTTTCCCCCATACATAACTGTCATGAATAATCTATGTTCTCTAATTTTATAAGGAATGCATTTTACCTTAACTTTTTTAATGTCTTTTTTCATTTCTTCTTGTCCTATCTTTTCCATTACTTTTCTATTCGTAATCTGTTCCAAACATATTTTCAATATGCTACAGCAGCACCACGTTTTAATTGTTTTGGTTATTTTTTCACGTTTCACAGACTTATTTAATTTAATACTATAATGCTCGCGTGGACTATTATTGTAGTCCATCACGATTTTACTTTTTTTTTTTTAGTGATTTAAATATGATTTGTATTATTTTTTTGTGCATATCATATTCTAACAGTTTTGAACAAGAAACCCCATATTTATAAACCACAAAATTATAATATGAATAACAGATAAAATAAAAAAGTATGTTAAGGTATGGTGAAAATATACAAAAATTGAATAAATGTGAGAATATTATATTGTAAGTAAATTACAGAAGACATGTATTACACACTACTTGGCAGTGGTCATTACATATTAATTTTTTGTATTTATGACACGATTTTCTTCTTGATTTATTTTTAGCTCGACAACATAAATAACAACAACCCGGTGTTGTTTTCAAAACTTCAAAAGGAGTATATTCATCTTTATCAATCTTCAGTAGTTGCTGACCACATTCCCTGATTTGCCTGATCTGCTGGTTAATTCGTTTTTCAATAGCTGGTTTCATTAATTCTAGAGCTAACGTTTTCAAAAAATTGTTTTGGTTTACTAATATTATTATCTGTATATATATTGAAGACATTAATTTCATCAATAGTCAAAAATTGAAAAATACAGTTAGTGGCAAGTGACGGGAGTTTCTAAATACATTATACTGGCAACACATTCTATTCAACAGATCAGCACCGCGTTTAGTTTCATTGTTGGTTGTGATGATTTCAGTTTTTTTTTTGTTCGTTTGTAGATTAATCGATTTTTTTGCCAAAATGCATTGATGATATTATCATACTTTAACTAGCTTGGGACGTAGAAAACTATTTTGAAATTCATGCAGAGAGCTATTTATTTCCTTTTCTGTTGATGAGATACATGGTCACCATAAGTAAAAGTCATTTTCATTAGTTGTTTCTTTTTTTTTCATCTATGCTGCATGCATCATCATAAAATCTTTCGTTTTCTAGAACATCCTCTTCATTTTCCTCATCATCTACTAAGCCAATAATTTCTTCTGAATCAGAGTCAGATGACTTTTCTAATCACTTGCATTGTAACTCATATTGTTTACTACATAAAGCACATCACGAAAAATATACAAAATGCCTAAAATAAAATTCGACGGTGAATACAAAAAAAAACAACGCTAGAGATACAGTTTCAAATACCGAACTCAACACTGATAAATGTAAACTATCAGGTTACTAGTCCCGTGGATAATTATTGTAGTCCATGTTGTGTGTCACACTGTAATAGGAAGGTAATAAAAAACTCACCTCAAACCCACACAATTTAAATAAAATAATAAAATTGCTGAACTACTATTATAGTCCGCACGACCACTGCAATGTTAATCACCGAGCAAATGTATCAAATGTTCTTTTCTACATCTTAAGAGCTATATAGCTATATTCTTGTTCTCAAATTTTTTTTTTTTTTTTTAGTGCCGTGTTTAACTACCGAGGCTATTACGGCACTGGTGATTTAACAGTTAGATGTAGTAACTGAGGCTGGAGGAGGAAAGGAACTGTATAACTGAGGGAATAGTTGAAGTACTGTTGGAGAGGAAAGCAGATAGTGTATGCGGATGGATATTGGGCCGGTAAGGGAGGAGTGTAGGGCAGTACAGTAAAATATGACAGATAAGAGAAGGGTTTGGGAGTAAACAAAAGGGGCAAAAAGCTGGCGGATTGGTATGCTTGTTTCGGTATTTCAATTCAATTTTGAATTTCCTTTTATCTCTGGTATCATTTGTGATAACAGCTCCCAGATATCTGAATTATGATAAACACTATTTCATCATTATTTACTTTTGTGCGTTTAGAGCGTGTAAATTTCATCACTGTTTATAATTTATCGTCATTCCATATCTCAAGACAGCTATATTTATTTTGTCTATCGTTGTATTTCTTTTTCCGATGTGGTTAATAAGACTCTAAATATTGTTTTTAATTTGAGACACTTTGAATTATTATTTCATTGCACCTGTCTCATTTAGATTGCAACAAAAGTAATCTGTATTTTAAATTTTCACTAACTAATTATTTCCTATAAGCCATGAGTGGTTCTGTAGGTATATATTTATGGTTGATTTACTAATCATCATGTACTTTGTTTTTGAAATGTTCAGATATGGCTTGTAATCATCACACAAGGCTATATATAAATCTACGAAATGTGTTAGTTTAGATTGTTCGCTATTAGGATTATGCCATCCACATATCGAATATTTTTTATTTTACTTTCATTTATCTTGGTGCTCCTTTAAATTAGTACGTCTTCGAAGATTTTTCCATATATGAATTAAGTAATATTTGCAAACAGTAAAAATTAAAACTATACTCCTAGTAAAGAACAAAACTGACTACAATAATTCAATTTTTATGAGTTTACTCTTAAATGCGCATACATCTAACAGTGTAAACTGATAAAAAAAGTAATAAGGATTAATTTATACCTTTGTCATTCAAATTAACTACAGTGAAATTCGACTATAACGATTCCGCATATAGCGATAATCCGGATATAACGATGTAAAACAGGTGGCTAGTTTGGTTTGCTATGTAAAAGTGAAGAAATAAATCCGGTTGTAGCGATGTTGGATATAACGGTATTGTGTCTATAACGATATAAACTAGGGTTTTTATTCCTTTTGTAACGATTTAACACAACAAAGAATTCGTGGAATTCCTAGTTATATTTTTAAACGTAAATAAGTCTTGTTTCTTTCCCGTCGTTACTCGTTGAATATGACTCATTGTTTTTTTCACCGAATGTTATCCTACTGTTCTCCTCAATTTTCTTCGAACACTCTTCGTCCAATTTACTGTGTAATATTCTTTCAAAATGCCGGTTTTAATTCAGTCTTCATTTTTTCTTTGTGCGGTATGGCGTCGAATAAACGTCGCGCGTTTTCAATTGAAGAAAAAGTCAAGATTATTCAAAGGATAGAGAAAGGAGAAACTATTAACAGTTTAGTTTCCGAGCTCAACATTTCACAATCAACAGTCTCAACAATTTGGAAATCAAAGGAAAAAATAAAAGAAATTTTTGAAAAAGACGTCAAATCGAAGAAAAAGCTTCGGAACAGCCAACACGAAGAGATTGAAGCAGCTCTTTTGGAGTGGTTTAAGATCCAACGAAGAAAAAACATTCCGATTAATGGGCCTATTTTACAAGCAAAAGGAAATGAGTTCGCTAGAATCATGGGTAAAGAAGATTTTCATTGCTCCATGTCTTGGATTACGCGGTTCAGAGCAAGACACAACATTGTGTTTGGTAAGATCAGCGAAGAATCTTCTAGTGTACCAGCCGGAGCGTCTGAAAACTGGCTACAGAGCCCTAAATGATGACGTAAATAAACCTCAAACTACAGCATCTTTAAAAGAACTTGACGAGTATGTAAGCAAAAATTTGTATTTAAAAAAGAACAAGCAAACTAAAATTACAGATTTTTTTATCAAAAATTAAAGAATGTACAGAATATAAAATTACATAGCAACTAATGCCGATTATTAGTTATTAGGTACGTTATGTGATTTTTTTATATGTGTGTACATATATTCATAATAATATGTATAAGGCATGTTTTTAACCGTTAAAAATTGAATTAGGTATGTACCTATGTACATGCATATTAAAACAATAAATATGTATAATATAAAACTGTTTTTTTTCCGCCGCCCCCTCTCATTCCGGATATAACGATTTCCGGATATAACGATCAATTTTGTCTGGTCCCTTCAATATCGTTATAACCGAATTTCACTGTAACTACACATTATCGAGCTTGTTGGAACTTTTGACATATAAATAAATAATTTACAAAATTATGATGACATGAATTTATAATTCATCATTCATAATATTTTCTAAATTAAATTTATTTTACTTACATTTATATTTCCATGCACGTAATTCAGTTAAAGGTGTGGTTATATTCATCATAGTATAACTAATTTCGGTATCATTTATGGCAATTTCAATTTGTCTACACCAACTTATTACCAAATCTACACAAAACAAATAAATGTAATCAATCATTAATAATTTTTCAAAAATAATAACGAAATCACTGATAACAATATTGATACTTTTCCTTTTGGTGCCATTATTTGGCTCATATTAATATTTATCTCATCTGCCGGATAACGTTTTATTAGTAGCAATAAAATGTCTATTAATATAGAAATCTTATACCAAACTGTACATTTTGTCCATTCAGCAGTCGAAGCCATACATCAGAGATCATGCTCGAATTTTTTAAGAAAAACTGGAGAAATAGTAATTGACAAACTGGAGAAGTAGTGACCGACATTATGTCCTCTGCTATGCCTTCATTATGGGCGGTTCAGATGGTAGTGACCAACACAAAGCGGAAAGATAGTGCTAGTACTTTTGTGAGCTTTAAGAAAAAGAGCCGCTTCCAAATAAGTAGGCGTGGGAAGCCCAGTCTTCTGTCTTGGAGGGTACGAGTTGGCACGGTTCCTAACGTGTCTAAACTATGCAGTGAAACGACCAATGTCAACCAGGCCATTGTTGCCGCCCACACTCGGAATAAGAAGACATCAAGAGCAACTATTAATGCAACTAGCGAAAGTCTATATTGTATGAACAAGTAAAGGTTAACAGCCAATTGCTAGTACGTATACAAGCATGCAGAGAGTTTTCTCTGTATATTACTGTAAACCTGTATGTGCTATACTGTTTGGATTTAATCCTGCGGAAGATCAAGACCTTGGAAGCTGTGGTCATTCTGATTATCACTGGGAGAACAAATCTCTACTTATTGCCCATAAACATAGTGTAAAGCTAAAGGGAAAAACAGTGCCAAAAGAGGCTGCACAGTGTAAGGTTCAGAAGATGGTAACAGCTTCAGATTTGTGTAAGGTTTGCATTCTGGGACCTTCCACTAAGACGGGATTGTTGGAAAGTCTAGCCCAGCAGGTAAAACAAAAGTAAACCGTCAAGAAGATGGCTGGTAACAATGCCGAATTCTTCGTGGTCTCTGAAAAGGCAATTTCAGAGAAAAAGAACCCTGCACTGCCACATCAAATTGCTGAGTCTTATGTTGTTCCTTAGAAACCAAGTAAGCCAAAGCTACATAGATAACCCCCTTTATGGCAACCGACGTGCAGACTGTTCTAAAGTATGTGCCTGTGAAGAAGGCTAAGCGAGTTTTGCCTGATTTAATTATTACTCATAACGATAAAATGCAGGACCTTGTTGAGAATTGTCTGCAGGTCTTTTTAGACCTCGCATTAAGTAAATATTCGATTAAAACCCTGTACAGGCACTGCAAGGTGGCATATTTAGCTTTAGGGGATTAGCAGTCAAGTCAGATAAATTCTGGAGAACTCACAATGGGGCGATCCAGATTTCTAGGTGTCTGTGAATACCTCATTCCTCCCACGGGTTCAAACGTTAAGACGTTGCCGAGATTATTAAGCAAAAATGATTTATAAAATGTTTACATCTGAATTTCAAATTATCGAAATCCGACGAAATTTTCGAAAAATTGCGATTATGCGGTTCTAATTATAAAATAACCGTCTTCTTATAGTACAGATATTTTAATGCAAAATTACATTATAAATTGAAATTACAAAAAAACACCACCGAATAATTTAAGGGAAATTTAGAAGTACAACGTATAATGAATGAAACCGATATTGTTTTACCTGGCACATCGACATAATTTTAACGTTAGATACGATTCTAAGAACGAGTTTTGAATATATACATAATATGTATAACAAATGTAGAAAATTTAAAGTTCGCGCGATAAATTTACCTTCAATTTGTTTTAATACATTTTGATCTACGTTTCGAAAATTCTCTAGTTCCCCACAATTTCCAGTTAGTATATTTGGTAAGAATAAACTGTTCAGACCAAATTCGATATGCTTAATTTCGTCACAACCGCGCATACACGTTAGTGTAGATTCTATTAAACGAATCTTTGAATCTTTTAATTGCGTTAAAGATCGTCTTTAAATTAAAATCTACAACAATAAACTCGTTAATTATAGATCGTTTATATGTCATCGCGTCTAAACACGTGTATAGCACAAAGAAAATAACTCTACTGCATTCACAGTTGTATTTGTTGCCTGCAGTTTAAAATTATTGTATATTACATAACAATGAAACCAATGCAGTATGTTTCATATTTACAGGAGTTGAATTCTGTGAAAAAATACATAAACGTTGCAATAACCATTTTTTGTTCAGTTTCTTATTATTGAAAAAAATTATATGAGTGGTTTATATATATATATATATACAAATATACATAATTAATTTGGAATGAATATGGTAGTTTGTAAAGATTTATTCATGTTCGCTTCTCAGCGGTTAATCCTGAATGTTAGTTGACGTGTAAACATCCTGATTTTGAACTTATTATTTGCAAACGTCCGTTATTTACTACAATTGCACATTAGGTTAGTAATAAATAAAATTTTTAATTACTCTAAACGTTTTAGGTGGCCTATGAATTTTCAAATAGACACCTATATTTAATTTAGGTAATTTAAATACAGTATATGAAAAAAAAGGATACTGTGCGCAATATTTAAATTATAAAGCGCGGGAAAATAAATCGTGTTAAGTAGTAATATCAGCGATTCTTCGTATAATTGATTAATCACGCCGAAATGAACGAAGCCATTTAAATTTATTTCGGTTTTGTACTTATCAAAAGGAGAAATTTTGATAAAATATAGAAGTTGTTCGAACGATACGCTCGTAATATTTAAACCGGCTTTTAAATGTTTGTTTTCGTTGGTATATAAAATCAGTAATTTAGCTTCATCATTTGTAACGAATGTTTTGATAATATTATCAATTTCTTCTGTCTGCTGCGATTTTACGACGAAAAATGTAGTAAATCTTTTCAGCACATTCATCTGAAAGAAAAAAAAGGTACATGAAATGAGGCGTATGAAATAATAAAAGTAACAGAAATATAAAGCACAAAGCAAGTTTATCTTAGCGACTTGAAATAAAAAATATAAAACTATCAGTAGACATGACTGCTTTAAGTGATGTACACTTTATAAACATGCATGGAAAAGAACAAAAGTTTATAATACAATTAAAAGGAAAAAAACATCGTTATACGTGTCAACACAGCACATAATATTTCTCAACGCAGTAGAAATTTACAGAAATCATGATTCCTAAGCCCAGTAAAGACCGGCATTGTGTGTCTTCTTATCGATCTATATTCATATTACCTATTTTGTCAAAAGCAATGGAAAAATTAATATCGAATAAATTACGACTTTATTCATGTTCAAATCTATAATACCAGCTCATCAATTTGGATTTAGGGAACAACATTCAACGTTAGATCAACTGCATAGAATAGTAAATATTATAGAAAACAGTCTAGAAACATGACCGGTGTGTACAGATGCGTTTATTAATGTTGCTCAACCCTTTGACAAGGTGTGTCATGAAGGTTTACTACTTAAATCGAAGTTGCAACTTTCGTCTGATTTATATTGTTTAGTTAATTATTATATCCACCAGGTACGTTATGAACAGGCGCTTTCAGAAATCCATCTTATTTTAGCCGAGTACTGCAGAGTTTAGTGTTGGAATCCACGCTGTATGTGCTGTATACACGGCAAATTTTCTACTAATAGAGAAAATACATGTGGCTACTTTTACTCTACTCTCGCGTGACACAGATCCGAATACCATAATAATAACCTGCAGAAACCGC
This sequence comes from Coronaproctus castanopsis, assembly GCA_032883995.1. Classification (NCBI taxonomy): domain Eukaryota; kingdom Metazoa; phylum Arthropoda; class Insecta; order Hemiptera; family Monophlebidae; genus Coronaproctus; species Coronaproctus castanopsis. The sequence continues at coordinate 158,857,100 of CM065053.1, read as the reverse complement.
TAAATAAAGTGGATAACTGGTTCTAAACGTAGAACATAAGTATTAAGGAGAGAAAAATTCGTCAATATGTAGTTTTTACTAATAAGAAAGTTTTAGTCCCACCTGTTAAAATCAACAATATAGTAATATCAATTCAGTCTAGTATTAGATATCTGGGTATACCCTTAAATAGTCGATTGACATGACGTCATCATATAGTTAAAAAAAGAAATGAACTTATATACGAATTCGGAAAATGAACTGGCTCATAGACAGAAACAGTGCTCTGACAACAATAAGCTGCTGATATATACAGCTGCCGTTCGACCACACTCGACTTGCGGCATTGAACTGTGGTGTCGGGCTAAAGATGAAAATATATTAGAATTATACAAACAGGCCAAAATAAAATCTAACGAAAATTACGAACGCACCTGGTACATAACCAACATAACTGTACATTAAGATCTAAACATTCCATATGTACTTGATATTATAAAGCAGTATACCCAAAGACATGCAGGTAGACTAGAAGGCCATCCTAACAACTTGACTGAACACATGTTGGACACCTTCAATGACGTGAGAAGATTATAGCGCAGTAAATCGTTGCACCTAGTTTAAGGTAACAGCTATCGGGTGTGCACCATTAGGTACTTTAAAAATGCAAATCTAGCAAACAGCAATATCTATAATCCATCGCTTATAACATATAGATTCAAATAGTTAACTTACCCAAATTTCAGTATCAAAATCGCTAAGTTTTTTCACCTGAAATAGCTCAAATTCCGTTTCCAGATCTGAAACAGTTTATGCATACAATTGTGCGATGTTTGATAAAAATACGCGTGCAGTTTAGAGATTTTTTTAAATTAACTTATTCTGTTGCAAATACATTGTTAGAAAAAGTAACTATTCCTTCTATTCAGAGTTATAGATATGTTGTATATTCTTTTGTAGTATTCTCATGTGTGCTACATGTTTGCCATACTTGAAAAACATATATTTTAAGAAATATTATGTACAGATATTATTTTAATTCATCTATGTATGAAATTTTAATTCTTAATTTTTTTTTAATGTTAACTCACTCCAACTAGGACGTGTTACTTATATGCAACATTATATTTTAATAAACCATTTCAAAATAAACTTATTTTGCATTTAAGTACCTAATAAATTACTAAAAGCCATGTTGTAATCGAAAAACAATTTTTCCTTTTCGTATGGGACTGTTATTTCATATTTGTTTATGATCTGGCCGTGAATTTTATACTTTGTACGTGTTATTCTTATTAAACTGATTCCGATGATCGATAAAATCAAAACGAAATTTATTAACTGATGTTAATTGTTGTACTGGTGCAATTCTGTTTTGGGACGCATGCTAATTCTTTTGTTTATAGCCTTGTTTTTTAATTGCATGCTCATAAAATGATCCACCAGTTTACGTACAAAGAAAAAAATATTTTTCCTAGAAGTATAAAGATATTATTTCTTACTTGGAATTTAATAATTTTTTGACCTTTTCATATTTCTTAATGGCTTCGCTTTATGTAAAAAACATTTAGTGTTCCCTGAAATTGTAGAAAATCTATATGTGCTTAGAAAATATTATCATTCTTGGGGAGAATTGTACATTACCCAACAACGTCCAAAAAAATATATTTTTTTAAAAACATATTTTCATAGAAATTACCAGTAGTGATTTTTTGCGGAAACTTCAATTTTTGAAGAAATCAGAATTTTGAAAAACTATATCTTGACCGAAAATTTCGATACTGCCGCTATCTATAGAAACAATTCGAATATTACTTCCGATAGAGAGCGGTAGCGTCGATTCCTACATTTGGAAAAACAACGATTCTACCCCGACAAAAAAATTATCATTTCCAATCAAAAGTATAAAAGATTTTTGAAAAATAAGTTGTTGAATAAATTAATTATATAAAATAACGTACGTGAACGTCTTTAATTCTCAGTGAAACTGTCTCCATCAAACAAATCAAGAAAAATGTATTGGTTCAATCTAAATCCATTCATATCAAGATGAGATTTTTAACAGGATCGGGCGCTATTTTTCCTTTTTCCTTTAGTCATATTTCTTGTTCTTATTTTTCTGTCATCATACTCAATACTGAGTGTCGACATCACTCAACCTCTTGCTCTTCTCTATATTCTTCAATGAAACTACATTTCACAAACAGGATAACAGTCAAATTGTTTTTTGTTCAGTATGACTGCTTGTAACATTGAATGATAGCATCTCACAATTTCTTGCCATATTTCCAAGCTAAGGGTGCTATCACACAGTAACTGCTTCATATTTATAAACACAGCTACATCACACAGGAATCATAATTCTGAGTCTAAACTAACCTAACCTATAGTAAAATGACCTAACCTAACCAATCGTGTTTACTTCCCCTTACTAATAATGGCTAGACTACTTTCATTTGATGACGATAATTGTTATACAGCACAGAGGTCCTAAATCAGTACATAATCGAAAAATATACTCATATAGCTTTCTCATAATTAATTCAAAACAAAATAATAAAAAGTCAAATACCACTATAATAAAGAAGGTTGTAAATTTTTTTTCAACACTACCGCTGTAACGGAAAAACTTTGTTCAATTTCATGTTTGCAAATATACATATAAGTAAAATTTTAAATAGGTGCAATTTACATTAAATTTGTTATTTATAAAATGCAACAATTGTTCGCGCATCTCAATTAGCACAATCGGCAATTTAAAAGTTAATTTTCAACCGTTCTCAAAATGAGGTATTTTTGAATGAGGTGATCTATAATCCAAAAGATATTTCAAAAATGCTACACACAAACTTGTATTAAGACGTATTGAAATTTTATGAAAACTACAAATAAAACAATTGACACAATGCAATGAATAAGTTTATCATCTTAAATATAATGGAAAAAAATTGAAAAGAGAAACTTTGAACATAAAAAAAAATTATATGCGAGTTAATGTTATGTCAATATTTTTATATGTGAATCATAAATGCAGTTGAAAATTTAACTGCTAGTCCTTAGGTTCAAACTGCACAATCCACATGTGCGTAAAATGTATCATTATCTAGGGGGAGTGAATTAAGTGGTTCAGAATTTGGATATAAAAATTAATCATACAGGTCGGTTGTAAATCCTTATATAAGTATGAATGTTTAAAATATATAGATTTTATACAATAAGATTTTAAAATAATGATTTATTCCAGAATTACTTACAGTTTTATACAATGAAACCAAGTATTTCTCAAAGAAATAGGAAATAATCTATTTAAGCGCCATGATACAATTAATTGTGCTATTTTAGAAGAATGATAGACACGATGAATAGTGTGAAACAAAAAACTACGCGTTATGGAAAATGTAACGCTGAGATGACACCAATATGCTATAGGATATCATGAAAATAAAAGTTCTTTCATAGGTTTAATATTTTTCTGTTCTTTTTACTGTCAAAATTAAACATTATAACGCTATTCATCAATTAAAACGCACGTCATTTTCCTCTCGTTCGCAAACTAATCTTGAAGGGTAAAAATTATGATCGAAGTTATTTCTTATAATTTTAGTATATAAAATTTTATGTTATTGCACAATTTAAAAAGAAACAAATAAAATACGCAAAATTACAAAAAATAATGTAGTTCCTATACAAATCCCAGTGATTATTAACTTGTCAATGAATTTAAATATTAAATATTTACGTTTAAAAAAAAAATGCTACATACTACTGGAGTTTTCACACAATTTAACACTTGAGGTGTGATACGCAGTCCCTCTTAAGAAATACAACAGCGTTATTTTGGAAAAACATTGTAAATATTAAAAAATGTTTTTCATATTACTAAATTTTGACGTAAATGCTTTCAAGAGTGAACGACATTGCTTAATTCGACTGGTAAACTTCCGTCTATACAAAGAATTAAATTCGTTGACGTTTTAATTCCTACAGAAACGTAGTTCTAATTATAGTAATGATACCAAACACCACTACTTGAAGTGTGTATGTATGTTTTTAAATTTGCAAAATTACAGTTGATAGGGTTAATCGAATTTTTAAAACATTGAACTTCACGAAGGGTTAGTTACTTTTTTGCCGTTAAAATTTCAGAAATTTTTTCATATAGTGGTAACTAGATTTTTCGGTCGTTAATACATATATATATGTTTTCATGACAATCTTAATATCAGGTAATAGAAAATAAAACACGTTATTTTTCATATTAATCTTCTATTGTTAGAGATAAAAACAGTTACATTTCATTACATATTCATTCATGCTGCAATATTCGTCTTTTTAATATATGTTTTTTATTTAGTTATTATAATGAACTTTGTTCCAAGTTCTAAAAAAAAGTCAAATATTTTACCAATAAATTTTAATGATATTTAAGAGTTTAAATATATATGCACACAATATAGTTTTGCATTTGTATTTATCTGATGATAAAGAAAAGGAGAAAATAATTACACAACTATTCCCATTTCATTACAATTCAAAAGAAAATATGAATATGGATGTATGAAAAGCGGTGTTTAATTTGATCTTCCTGCGTATTAATATTTGCAATCCTGATCACGCAATTAGGAAATATCACTGGGAAACGGGGAAAAGGAAGGAAAAGAAAAACATGGTTAATGCAAAAGAATGGACAAGATTTAATACAGAAACCTTATTGCGGAAGTTAGTCAACAGATTGGAAGCCAGAGAGATAATCGCCAACATCCATTGAGGATACGGCACCAGAAGAAGAAGATCACGTGTTCTTCGAATTCCCTTCTTGAATAACATTACGCTCTGAACTATACCTTAAATTACTGCGCGTATCTCGCAACGATCCTTCTTATATTGTATTGTCTCTTCTTCATCCTGAGAATTTACATCTATTTCCAGACATAACGATATTTCTAGAGAAGTTGTCCGAATTTATAGAAATATGAGTTAGTACGTTGGGTAGGCTGTAAAGGCATCCCTATTTAAAAAAAAAATGTAATAAAAAAAAATTTTTTGTTTACCTTTTTTTGATTCGTCTGATGACGTGGATGAGCTGTCATCAGATACAGAATGAAACTGAAGATCCATTTTTTTAACTAATCATTTGTCTTTTGAAATATTCATGAACCTATGAATAGAATTTTATCGCAGGCGTCGACGATATTCAACTTATATAGCATTCACGACGCAATTAAAGCCGATCATTTTTTGCTGAATTTTTATAAGCAAATGGACTATAAAGTATAATAACGCAAGTTTAGTTTCTATGGTAACAATGCAGCCAGTCATTACGAAAGTAGTGGTTTTATTGATTTAACACGAAATGAAAATATTTATTATCGAAAAGTGAACACAAAGAAATTATTTAAATAAATTACAACAAATGTAGATAATTATAATTCCGAAACTAACAATGTACTTTTAAATTATACACATGTTTATCTACAAAATAATTATTTTTACCAAAATATATTTTAACTAATTCAAAAAATTGACATCAGAATAATTAAAAATTAGCTACCTTATCTAAAAAAAATCATACAAAATTTTATCTAAAAAAAATCGTACAAAATTTTATCTAAAAAAATCGTACAAAATTTTTTTTAGAGATTTGAATTGCTTACAATATAAACTAAACGTTTAATTTGTGATATATAGTCAAATATAAAATAAAGAATAAGTCAACATAGTTAAAAAAAATTATATAAAGGAAAATAATTATATATTTTTAAATATATTTAAAATCTGCACCAGTTTGGAAATAAGAAAATAACGCATAAACAAAGTCATCCTTCGATAAAAATGTTCCCTATTATGAATTTATTGCTTTCATTGCGTAAATCTTATGTTCATGGCTTCAGACCGTATGGTTCATATCTTTTAAAACGCTGCGTTCAACTGGAATTCGGATCTGTCATGAATTAGTTTAATTGGAATTACACTCTATACGTTTATTTAATGACGTAAACTTGAGCTATTTTTCGCACGTCTCTACAGGAGAGTCTTTATAGATCATCTCCTTTTGTACAACCTCGAGTACTTTAAGGATGCACCTTAAGACTGTTTATTTCGATGTTAAAATCTAAAACACACACTGACAGCTAAATTCCATACGCTCAAGTTTGTCCAAATATCGTCTTATAGATAAATAGTTTAGATTTCACCAATAATTGAGGTTGTCGACTAATTACACAATCGTATTTTCAGGCAAAGTTCCTATCAATACTGAGTTTAAGGTATTTCATGGAATCTGCCTCTTGCCATTTGATTTAACTGGTAGGTAATTATATTGTCGGACTGAATGTGAATTGTAGGTTGTTGGCATTTACTAAGCTACTTTTCTATTTATCCTATCCTTTCTGATTCGATCAGATAACCAAATACCCCCAGTGTGCATTGTAGCATACGTACTTCTCGTGTGCGGAGCTTGTTCATCCTTCTTGATTACTTACCAATATTCCTCAACATACAAGGCGACTGGACGCATGATAGAACAACAGATTTTCTACCTCAATCTAATTAACAGACGTTCATCGCACCACTTCACCAGGTTACTTTTTACAGGTATACCATTATTTACCTGTATTATAGGAACTGAGATATTTGGAGCTCTTTGTCAGTGAGAATTTTTCTCTCTTGACACAAATAGATCCAGTTACATTTAAATCCGTTGTCATATATTCCGTTTCCTCAATATTTATTTTAGGTACCAAATTTTTCCAATTAATTGGACCATACCTGTAATCTATCCTGGAGGGCGCCCTTCAATTAGCATTTAATACTAATAGCCTGTAAGGTACTGGTACTGGATTTGAAACGAATCATGATGTATCTTTATTTATAATGTTGTCGGTTGTCATTTCTTTATATATTAATTTTTAGTTATTATGAAGAGATTTTTGATGTCAGCACACAATTTTTAAAAAGTTATCATAAATGATGATAATCTTTTTGTAGTTGTTAAAACATTATATTCATAAAGATGATAGTGAGTGATGAATCATTGAAAATAGCTAGTTCAATTCAGTGAGTGAGCGGCTTTGATATGATCCCTCGAAAAATGATTTTGCTCTTCGCTAGTGAGTAGATAACTAGTCGATGGATAGGTTTGAATACAGAAATAAAATACGTATAACTGACTACGATAGGTATACCTCTGAACGCACAACGTTAATTTTATACAAAATAACACACAAAATTTAAGTAACAAAAAATGAACGCGTCGTGTCATAAAATTCAAATAAAAAATTAAAACTAATTAATTAAGCTTATTCCTGAGTTTTAAAAATAAATTAACTGCTATCATAATTAATTTAATAACCAATATTCATTTATTTATTTTTTAAACAAATTAATAAAGTTAGGCAGTAGTGCATAGATTCCGCCTAGTATTTTAGACAAGAGGATAACCTTTTCCAAGCATATTGACCATGCATCATTGAAGACAAACAGAGCAATCTGTTCAATTTACCTCATTTTCAATCGTAAACTCACTTAAATATTAATAATAAACTAATAATCTACAAGTCAATCATTAGGCCTATTTTAACATATTCTTGTCCAGTTTGGTCTTCAGTCTCAAATGCTAGTTTTAATAGACTCAATTAGTCCAAAATCGATGTCTTAGATGTATCCTCAATGTCCCCGTATACACCAAATTTCATATATGCATAGTGCTTTGCAAGTACCATATGTAAAAGACTATATCCTCAAGCTATCCCAAATTTTTTAGTGTGCGCCGTAATAATTTACTTCCAACAATAGGAAATTACGATTCCAGGGAACTAAGTATTAGATATACTAAGTATAAGCATCGACGCATTAAACATAATGTATTATTCTCATAACGTTATAATTTGTTTTAGTTTCGATTACTTATAAATGATATTACATATTCGTTATATAATTAAACTTATATTTATTATTTTTTAAATTACCGCTTTTCATTTGTGATGGTTTTTTGCCTGATTTTTCCATCAATACTATTTTTATCTTGTATATTTATTATTTACCAGTTTATATTATTAGAATTTTTGCTTTCATAAATGGAGAGGGCATTTGTTCCGGTACATTTATTAGATATTATTATAACTTTTTAATATAATGTCAAATATACGCGTTTTTACATTATTTTTTTTTTTGTAATAGAAACACGGATATTCTAGTGTTAATTTTTCATTGTTGCATGAACAAAGATTGGCGTTCTTTCTTTTAATACGTGGTTAGATGGAATTCGCCATAAACTTATATCCAGTTAAAGCGTTCACAATTTATTTTAAATTTGAGTGTAACCACAAAGTATTCCCTTTCATACGAGTTTGTACACTTATTTCACTACAAATGCGTTTTGAATGTGGTCGAATAGGCATACGACCTATTTTTTTTTTTTTAAATGTTGCGTTTGCTAATTTCCTACCTTGCCGGAATAGATAAGGAATTATATAAGTAATAGAAATTGTGAATCAATGTATAAAATGTCATTGTATTTTTGCAATTGAATAACGGTGATTCCGATAATGATTGCTGTAAAACAATTTGTAAAAGTAATAGCCTATTTTGATTTTTTACAAAAGGGAATATATAATGTAAATTCAGCTACTTTTAGGATATAAATTTCTTGGGATAGGACAAAAAAATATGAAAAGGTGATGGGAATTTGATGATTACTTCGTCAGTAGTTGTTGCAACACGTTCAAATACACAACTAGACTTTGAATCATCAGTGAAAAATCTGGATAGCCATGTAGAAGTTTAGCTTTGAGTAACAAAAAATTTAATTTGAATTGATTTAAATCCAACGAATATATAGTTTTATTAAATTTATATGAGTATCGGTGTTACATGTGTCCAAAAATTGTTTTTAGAAATCAAGTTTGGAATGGTAATCTAATTCAGCCTAATTTGAAATGTGTGTGTTTGTGCTTAAAATATGATAAAAGTTTGAAACGGAGAAATTTAAAAGATATTTTACAAGGTAGTAGGTTCATAGAAAACTCCTGAATGCATTCTTAATGCAGAATGGTTGACATTATTTAGTGTTTGCAAAATGTTTTCTTTAATGTTATTATATGGTTGCAGCATCATATTTCATTTTTGTGGAAATTATAGCTTTCTATACGTAACGTAATAAGCGATCTTGTGTCTTCTCTACAATCGTTATACGACTCAGAGGTTCATGTTTAGCATACTTTTTCTAATCGTGTGAATGTGAAGCGTCCATGACATTTTCTGTTCAGGCATAAAGACTAATATTCAACTTGAAGATGAGATTAATCTGTTAGTTAAGTCAAGATATGAGAACAAGTAGTCTTCGATAAAAGTGTCTAGATGTGGGTTTATTGGCAAAGAACTGAAATCCAAATATTTACGACTTATCCAAAAGATGCATTCCAATTTCAAAAAATAAAAAAATAAAACTTCTACAAATAAAGATGCTCATATTGGTAACAAAACCTTAGAAAAAATGTAATTTATGACAATGTTAAATAAAATTTGTTAAAGGTGTATTTTTGCTGTAACCGTTTTGTGATTTTATAGTCAATTTTACAGAAGAATTTGAAATATTCGGTCATTAAGGAAGTTTTTAATAATTATTCTGAGCCAACAATAAAAATTACATTCGGGTGTGATTGCAAAATCTTGTCCCTTTAAGATACATTGAAAGTTTATTAATTAAATATTCACTTAAAGAATTTAGTCACAAATATTTAGCATGACGTTTTTTTATGGATCCACTGAATTATTTATTAATTTACTAGGTAAACATATCATGCAAGTTGAAGATATTCGCTGTTTTTAATACCGCCATTTTCTTGTACGATTTTATGTATGAACTTCTTGTATCAAAGAAGGTAAATAAAATTTCATTCGTCACGAAAAATTAACTTTTGTCGGAATTTTTACAGTTATCAAAAATTGCGTCAACATGAATTTTATTAATTTTTCATTTTAATTTACTGTGTCTGTTTTCTTTGTTTTATTATATTGTACATATATTAAAGGTGCACTTGATAACCGTGCACGGCCGAATTCAATTAATGGTAGAATCAATGCTTTTTTAAAAAAGAATAAGATATCTGATTCAAATAACAGTATAATAAATTAATGTAAAATTGCAATATCAATGTTCTTTTAAAACAATGTATTTTAAAAGTTTCGTACGTTGTGCTATATAAGATAGGGCAACGTATAATATATTGTAAAACATCATCATTTTCATCTTTTACAATCGTGTTGTTAGCGGTATTTTCTAAATCACGGTTTTATGACATACTTGTAAACTAAAAAATTATCATACACTTTTTTATAGGATAAGAATTTGATTTACAATTATAGTGATGGCATTGTAAGTAAAAGTTTACCATCTTTGAACCTTATTCTAAAAAATTAAGTTGAAGAGTTAATTATTGACTTCAGCTATTTTCATATTTAAATTTGAGCTAATTTTAATTTTTAAACTTTTTTTTATTCTATATAATATGGCATTCACAATTTTGAATTTTCAGTTTTTGTAACCTTGCAATTGGCACATTTTTTTTTAAAACAAAAATTTTTTTTTATGTTAAATTAATATTGCTTTTAGGATTTTGTTCAGATTTCTAATTTATTCCTTTTAGGTTTTGAGTTCACAGTTTTCCCCCAAAAAAGTGATGTGTAATAACATTCATTTTAGACACTTCCTGCTGTTTGTGGAAATAAATATGAATATATAGTGCTGTGAAGCTATAATTTTAATGTAGCAATATTATTAGGTGAAAAAATATTTTTTTAATATTTTGAATTATTACTTTTCATTATTATTTCATTTTCATATAATACACAATATTTGTAATTTTTTATAATGTTAATATTTTTTGTAAATGATTTTAATTTTTTATAACTGGGATGTGGATCTAGGATATAATAATTCGATCTATATAACAGTTTGGTAGATCTATGGAAAAAGGAATTTATTTTGTGTTCAGGTAAAATTATGTTGAGACTTGCGACCGTTATCCTTAATTGCAGTTATCTGTTTTATGTGTTCCTTTATAGTTATTATTTAAATAAAAAGTTTTTCGACGTTCTATGTTTATTATTAATTGTAAAATGCGAAACTCATAATTATTGATGTATATTATTTTAGTTATTCTTTAGTTCTGAATAATTATAAAGTGATTACTACGATTTTTGTCAAACCGCATTTACAGGTGAGTTTATAACTTTAATATGTTTACCGGTGTTAAATTGTTATTGTGTGTATGTTAATAATTTTAAGTAAATAGCTGATATATCCTATATTACATTAAAGTTAGCAATTCTATTTTATGTTTCGTTATTCACGTATCAGGTAACCAAGATGGTAAATATCTTTACATTTATGGTGTAATTAAAAGAAATTATATCATCATATTTAAAACATAGGTTCTTGATTAATGTAGAGGAATTTTGTAGTATTTCGTGGTTAATATTTTGTGTAACTTATGCCAGTGTAATATGTCTCTTTGAATTCTATAATCTTGAAAAACTAACATTAAAATATTATTCCGAGCGTACGTATTTTAATGTATATACAATAAAGTATCCGTGTAGTTGTGTGAGTAATAACTTTTTCGCAAAGTACGTAATAAAAATGTGAGATGCAGTTATTACAAATTATACTGTTAAAGACCTCTTAGATTTATTCAAATGAACATATACCATTTTGCTGTTGTTTATAGAGGCTTTAGTCGCTTGATAACAACCTCACACATATTTTCTTTCTAGATTTTACTTCACAGTTTTTTTATTATAAATTATTTAACTGTTTAGTTTAGCTTAGGCTACTAATATATATATACATATATATGTGTGTGTGTGTGTATATAAATATGTATGAGTATGTATGGTATATATATGTAATGTAGGTGTATATATACATATTTATACATATTCACATACATTTTTTTAAATTGATCCGCGACAGGTTATTCAGGTTTTTTCATGTTATGTTGGAAGTCTATTGATTTATTTCAGTATTATTTTAATATTAGATTTCATATTTACACCCTATGTGATTGTAATAAAATTACTATTTATATAAAAATTTAATTAGTACTGTATTTAAATTTGAGATATATTAACACTGTTACTGTCGTTGAGATGTAAGTATTTTTGAAAAGGTTTTTTTAAAAAATATAACATATTTTTAAGTTTTGTCCTGAGTTCCCTTAATATTGATTTTTCCTAAGAAACATTGAAAATCAGCGAATTATAACATTTAATACATATATTCGTATTCTGAAAACTTTGGTTATGAAAACATTTAACTTATTTATGTATCAATTTATACCAGGAATTACATATTTTTTGAAAAATAATAAAATATTTGTTTGTGCTGTTAGAAAATATTTAATTTTAAACGTATATATATTATGTGCCTGTATGCATTTATTCATATGCATAATCTTCATGTGTAAATATATATTATATTTGCATGTAAAATTTATTGACTACAAAATTCGTTTTATTCTATAATTTCAAGTTTTTAATTTACATTAATTTTATAGTTTTTCTTTAATATGGGTATATATATATAATATACATGTATTTTTATATATATATATATATATATATATATATATATATATATATATTTCAAGTTTTTAATTTACATTAATTTTATAGTTTTTCTTTAATATGGGTATATATATATATATATATATATATATATATATATATATATATATATATAATATATGGGTGTTGGTATGCAGCATACATGAGTAATTTTATTCTCATTTTTCACAACAATGACTATGCTTCAATAGTAAATAGGAAAAGTATAGTGTTAAGGATCGTTGTATGTCTTATACAGTTGTATCAGATGTCCGAATGAGTTGCATACAAGTCAAAATGAAGAATATAATTTTTTATTGGTTTTAGTTTCGACCCTGGAATGATTAATATAATACTTTATCTCACTTTGTTGGGTAAACTATTTCTTAATTTTAAATCAGATATATGCGATGTTTTTTAAAAATATGAAACAGTTCATTTTTTATGTTTCTGTTTTTATTATTTTATACTTATATGCGTCTGTGTGCCTATATAATGAACGGATGTGCCCCCTATTTTTCTTGTTTTAATTCTCTTGTATATTTACGCTCTTTTTGTTAATTTCTACGTTTGCATTATAATTGGCGTTACCTATGTTGTGAATCGTCTATATTTTCAAATAAAAAAATTAGTACTTATATATATACTTTTTTTTTTTTTTTGACAATATAAATGGTTTGCTTTTTTATATATCGGAACCAAAAGGATTTTACTGTTTTGTACGAAAATTATCTAATATTTATTTCACTGTCGCTGCTTTATAAATCATGTAGATGCTTCTTGACATATTTGAATCAATGATCGTAAGTGGTTTGTTTTTAATGTGTAGGTAATGGATGTCGAAAAGATATATAACCTCTGTAAATTAACGTTACTTATGTTATTATAGTTTTAGTGCACTGTTGACTATGTGATTTTTTCATATTATATATATATATTTAATTTTTTTTGTTATTTGCTGTGTTCCATCAACCGTTTATATGAAACTCGAGTTGACCTTATCGAACGTTTTCACGATTTCGACATTCGTACTATAGAAAGATGTACATTTAAAAATTATTTCACTCTCGAAAGTTGTTTAAATATAAACGCTGGAGGGGAGGATACATAATTTTCCGTCATAATTTACGTCTGTTCTATTAAACTGTGCGTACTTGCGTCGGTATGGCGGCGCATATTAAATCGTAAACTTCGCTGAGAGAAAAAAGAATGAGGGAGACGATATGTTTAAAAAAATACAAAAAAAAAGGAAAAGATTAAAATTAAAGAGAAAAAATACGGAGAAAAATTTGGCTCATTTCACATCCGTCAAGAGGAAGTTTTTGTAATTTATAAAATGTTGATGCGTCACGGACACGTTACGAACTTTCGTTCATTCATTCTACAACTAGACTTCCTTCATTTTTTCCGGATTTATTATTATTTTTTAATATTAACAAAATAAATATTCGATTCGTCTAGAATTATTTTCGGTGAAAACCACGTCCTGATTATTCAAAAAACTTAACGTTTCGAATGGGCTTACACCACTCATCATCAGAAACGAACTAAACCACAAACCCTTGAGTTATTTCCTTTTATAGGCACTTCTCAATCGGAACTTAATATTTCCAGGGCTGTGATTGGTCCTACCGTCAGCTGATACATCACCTGATATTACTGTATGGTGATTGGTCAATTCTTCTGTAGTCATTATATTTCCAAGGCTATGATTGGTCCTACTATCAGATGATATTCCTGTATTGTGATTGGTTAATTTGTCAGTAGTAATTATATTTTCAGGGCTATGATTGGTCCTACCATCGGCTGATTCATCACCTGATATTCCTGTATTGTGATTGGTTGGTACTTCTGTAATCAATGGTTGGTTGGCCACTTCAGTAGGGTATTTTAATTTTTCTCTATTGTTAAGTAATACTGGTTTCCAAGCATCAGGTAGCCGAAATCCATCTTCTCTGTTGAAATTATTATGCTTTTCTATTTCAATAGCCTCTCGGACAATTCGCTTCCCATATTTTTGCTCCTTTACCAATACCTTCCTCTCCTCGAAGTCTATAGAGTGACCCGCTGTAATTAGATGTTCTGCTACTGCTGATTTACTTATGCGTTTATATTTACAATCTGCAGCATGCTCTTTAATGCGTGTATTAATAGACCTTCCAGTTTGTCCAATGTAGTTTTTGCCACACGAACAAGGAATTTTATACACGCCAGCAGTATGACCATCGGGAATTTTATCTTTATTATTATTTAACAGGTTCTTTATCTTTTTATAGGTGTCAAATACTGTTCTTATACTGTTTTTTTGTAACACTCTGGCAATCTTATCTGTTGTTCCCATAATGTAAGGTAACTTTATGCTTGCTCTATATTCTTCTTTGTTTTCCGCCTGTTTTTTTCTAGATGTTGTACTAAATTTATTAATATATCTCTCAGACTGTTTTATACTGTACCCATTGTTGATCATAGTCTGCTTAAGATTAACCAGTTCATTCTCAATACTACTGCTGTCACATAAACGCTGGGCTCTCACTGTTAAAGTTTTGAAAACACCCAATTTTTGACTTGGGTTGTGGTGTGAATTTTTATGTATGTATAATCCAGTGTGTGTACTTTTTCGATACACACTAGTTGACCATGTGCCATCTATGTTTCTTTTTACTAGAACATCTAAGAAAGGTAAAACACCATTATTCTCCTCTTCCATGGTAAACTTGATATTAGGATGGATATTATTTAAACTTGTTTGAAATTCTTCTAATTTCTTACGCCCATGTTGCCATACTACAAATGTGTCATCCACATATCTGAACCAACACTTGGGATTCCAGTTATGAAGCACAAATTTATCAATTTCTTCCATATAAATGTTAGCAAATATCGGAGCTAGTCTTGATCCCATTGCCATACCTTCTATTTGTTTGTAAAATATTCCATCAAACGAGAACACATTATCAGCAGTTACTGTTTTTATAAATTCTACAATTTCACCTGAAACGCCTTTCTTTTTAATGATTTCTGTAGTTTCTGATACTGGGACATTTGTGAACAAGGAAACTACATCAAAACTAATTACCAAATCATCTTGTTCCACTTTTATTTCCTTCAATTTTTCGATGAATTGCACAGAATTCTGTATACACGATGGTAAACAACCTACTAGGGGCTTCAGCTGTTTAGCTATAAAACCTTCCAGATTATACATAGGACTGTTAATAGAACAAACTATAGGTCTTAATGGATAGCCAACTTTGTGTATTTTTGGTACTCCATAAATCCTTGGCATGGTAGGTACCTGGCAAATCAATTCCTTCTTAGTGCTTGCCTTTAACTGTGATGTTTTTATTAATCTTAATACTTTAGCAGTAATCCTATTAAGTGGATTTTTTTCTAATTTCACATAATAGAAAAGCATAATAATTTCAACAGAGAAGATGGATTTCGGCTACCTGATGCTTGGAAACCAGTATTACTTAACAATAGAGAAAAATTAAAATACCCTACTGAAGTGGCCAACCAACCATTGATTACAGAAGTACCAACCAATCACAATACAGGAATATCAGGTGATGAATCAGCCGATGGTAGGACCAATCATAGCCCTGAAAATATAATTACTACTGACAAATTAACCAATCACAATACAGGAATATCATCTGATAGTAGGACCAATCATAGCCTTGGAAATATAATGACTACAGAAGAATTGACCAATCACCATACAGTAATATCAGGTGATGTATCAGCTGACGGTAGGACCAATCACAGCCCTGGAAATATTAAGTTCCGATTGAGAAGTGCCTATAAAAGGAAATAACTCAAGGGTTTGTGGTTTAGTTCGTTTCTGATGATGAGTGGTGTAAGCCCATTCGAAACGTTAAGTTTTTTGAATAATCAGGACGTGGTTTTCACCGAAAATAATTCTAGACGTATGGAAAACAACCACGAAAGTTTTAATAAATAAATATTCGATTTTTTTAAAAAGCTGGTAACCGTGTCTAATGCTTAAATTCTACTCGTTACGTATTCTTCACTAGAATTTTTCATTTCAATATTTTTTATTAGGTTACTTTCGTTTCTTTACATTTATCATTTGTTACGATGGATTTACTGATTACGTTGTTTAGCTTAATTGTATTTTTTTCTTCTATAAGTCGAGTCGAGTTGTTTTAAAATGTGACTTGTTTCATTTCATATAGCGGGTGTGTGTGTATATTAATGTATGTAAAATTGCGTATTTGATTTAGGTTTTTTAAATAACTAAAATCGTAAGAGATTTTTTTACAACCGTTGAGACGTTCTTTATTATAGCAACTTATGATTACGTATTTGGTCATAATCTCTTGTGTGTTACTCTGGAGTAGCGTTATTTTTAAAAAGTAAACTTTTAATTTATGTTCTCCACTAAAAAGGACAATTTTGCACGAAAATCTGAATCATCTGTTTGTTACAATGTCTGATGAATTTTCGACAATATTCTAACTTTATTTTATGTATTATGTTGTTTATTCGTTCACGTTAATGACTTCTCATAAAGTGCTGGATACCCATCTGTTCAATCTATATTATTTGACTGGAGACTTAATAACCAATTTCAAACTGAAACGCCGTTATAATTTAATTTTAATTATAATACAGCAACATTCGACAGTTGAACTTTATTTTCTTTATTCTTAGTGATATATATATATATATATATATGTGTGTGTGCGTGCGTGTGTGTGTCAAATTTATGCCCGATTAAGTAGTAAAAATATTGCATTACCGGCGTATTTTCTTCAACCTCTGCTACTTTTTCTAGTAATGTAATTGTTTATAAATAGACATCTTACAAAATCATTAACTATTTCATAACATAATCTTTGAATATTTAAAAAAAAAAAAAGTTACATCTAAAAAACTGTTTTTCCATTAACCAATATATCTTTTCCTGATATTGTCATTCGATTTATATTTAACATATTTTAATTGCCAACGTAATTATACAATTATATAGTTATTTGCGTCCGATTCAATTATAAATTAAATGAAACTAGATTAAATGATTTTCTCCATCAGATTTAAGGTATCTGTCCGTGTGCAGCATCCTTCATCATACATCTGTTTACATTCGACGCTATGGTTCATCCTCGGCTAGGGATCACTTCACTAAGTTCTAATTTTCCATAGCACATCTTCAGTTCAATTTAAGGTTCTTCACATCCGCCAATTAAAACTAACGCTGCTCCGATTTCTCCATCGCCACTAAACTTTGTGAGTACGTCATATATTGCCATATTCTAACCCGCTCTGTCCGTTTGTAGTATTTAATGGAATGGAACGTTACTTGTTGAAGTAAAAGAGCTTTTTCTAAACTTTAGTTGTGTAGTTACCGCATCTTGTCCGTACAGAATTTGCTTCGTTTTCTCTACGTATTCCTCCTTCTTATACTGAGGGCTACAATATCATTTAGTAAATATAGGTTATTACACAATTATGAGAGGATCTTACTTGAAATGATTGAAAATTAAATATATGGTTCTCTGAGGATGAATTTTATTTAACAATTCTATTACGATATTTGGTGCTATATACGAGTAAATTGTATTTTTTTATTTATTCCTACTCCGATAATAATATAAACTGCAGTGAACACATTTATTCTCATTAACGTATTTATAATTTTGATGTACATCGAACTTTTTATATTACACGTTGCTAATATCTTACAATTTCGTTCATGACCCGGTCCATACATTGTTAATTGTTGCTTTTTTGTGTATAAATTACCAGATAATTATGTATGGTGTTGCGTTGTTTAAATTTTTACAACTATCATCTTTAATTTTTAGGAAATGTCAAATTTTTAACTTCGTATAAATAATCTGAATTAATCGAGTCTCCAATTTTAACATAGACAAAAAATGATACAAAATCATTTTCAGAGGAAATGTATGTTTATATTTGTATGTTCATTATTAATTTTTGATAATATTCGTGTATACGAATTTTTATCAGGAGGAACTAAGTTTGATCGGGGAAAATCGCTTTCGCGAAAAAAACAATATTATTAAAAAAGTGTTATTCGGAGTTCTTTGACGCGTGTGTTTATTTTAAGTTCTTCTACTGTATTTAAATTCTTCGAATAGTTTTCAATTAGTATCATTTAAGGAATCGTTATGTCATTTTGAAGGTCTACAATTAGTGAATAGGATAAATTTATAACTTTTGCCTGTGCTTGGACTGTTGAAAGTGAAAAAATTATAGCTTATTCGAAAATGGTTCGTATTCTTATTAATTAAATTATTTTTTTAATTTTACCTGTAATATGTGCCGTATAAGAAAAAATGGTTTAGTTTAGTATAAATACATGCTGTAATGTGTGCGTTCAACTCAACTGTACATTTCAAAATAAAAGAAAACCTAATTTGTTTTACTCTCTCCGTATGATATATGGTCTTTTATTGTTATTATATCTTACAAAGACGCATGTGCCATGTTTTCCAAGAAACCCGATATAACTAACCCTCTGTCTAGTCATAAAGTAGTCTGCAGGTAAAGTCGTTACTAGGCTAGTAAAGATGTAGTATAGCGATATCTGGAATTTTTTTAGTTCCCTGGGGAAATTACCAGATTTTATAACCTTTGGTCGGTATTTTAAAATCGACAGAATCGAATGTCTGGAGCCACGTTAACTTCGGGCATGCGATACCTGTCGCGTAACCGATATTTTATTTGATCATCTCGGGCATTATTTTCAAATATTTATTTTTTTTCGGTAAATAAATATGAGGTATGCCTATAATGCTAATTATGTAAGAGAAATAATGTTTTAAATATTTAATATAGCTAAAGCAAAAATAAAAAGGCATTTATTTTAGAAGAAATATATTAAAAACAAAATTTTGGTGTAATTTGTTCAGTAACCACCCAAAATAACTATTACTTAAATATGTAAGTTTTTCAACATTTCTGAATTAAGGGATTGCTTATATATCTTTTTCTTTGTCCAATTGACTGTTCTCAGTCGTTGGTAGCAACTATGGCGACAATTCCTTGATATAATTTTCGGTCTCTGGCCTTGTGAAATAATTCTTCTACCTCCATCGGCGACCATTTTCGGATATTATCCAGCCAAGCAATCGTTCTTCTGCCTACTTTTCTTTTTCCTGCTACTTTTCCCATGATTATGGTCTGCGGCAGTACATATTTCGGACCTCTTAATATGTGTCACAGGTACGATGTTTTCCTTCGTTTGATCGTGTTTAACAATTCTTTATCTTTTTTCAATATGTCCAATACTTCGTTATTCTTCTTCTTTGCTGTCCACGATATGCGCAATATACGACGGTAACACCACATTTCGAAGGCTTCTATATTTTTGATTATTTTAGCCTTCAGCGTCCATGTTTCGCAGTCATACAGCAACACTGACCATACGTAGCATTTTAAAACTCTGAGTCTTACTTCAAGAGATATTCCATGTTAATGTTTTTTTCATTTTTATAAATGCTACTCTTGCCTGTCCTATCCTGCATTTAAATTCTTCATTTGAATCCCTGGCTTTGTTTAGCCATGCCGCGAGGTATCTGTACTTGTTCACTACTTTTAATTCCACATTACTTAGTATTATCTTTGGTTTACTTTGATCTACTGTCACCATTACTTTAGTATTAATATACCATATTTATCACCGGTTCTTTACGACGATGGTCTACTGGTCTTCGGAATCATAACTAAATTTGACACTAGCCATTCTTTTGGAATTCATCTTCTAATATATATATATAAAACATTCTCAAAATTCTGTTCATTGTATTCCGCATATAGACCATCTCTGTCGTCCCCAAATACTAATCGAATGTGATCATGTCATGTTTTTTTAATATCGTCACTTTTTATTAATAGTTGCCCTTCATTGGTTTTTAACATCATTGGTTTTCTTTGCCTATATACACCAGCAACTTCTTTTAATAGTTTATGTAATTTAAAATCATCATGCTTTTCTTGTAGTTTTTCAATTTCAACGCATTTTTCTTTAAGTAATTTCTCTTTTACTTCTTGAATTTTCTTCTCCACTGTCCTTTGTACTGCTAAATATTCTACTCTATTTATATTTTTCAATGATCTTCGTTTTTCTAACAGATTTGCAATTTCCGCTGTGAACCATTCCTTCTTATATAATTTGTTTTCCATTTTTTCGAATTACTTCCCTTGTTTGAGTTTGCACAATATTTTTAATCATTTTCCATATATCGTCAGCTGTTCTTTCTTTTGCAGTTTCTACTTTTTTCCTGCTGTTTTTGCTTGTTTTCTAGTTGTATCGTTACTTAACAAATTTTGAACATCTTTTTGGTGGGTACCTCTTTTATCGGCCAGTGCTTTAATCTTTTTCAATTTAACGGTCATTCTGGCGCATAGGAGGTTATGATCAGAATTAACATCCGCTCCTGGGTACGTCTTCGCTGATTTTACTGCATTTCTGTATCTTTGATTAATTAAAATATAATCACTTTGATTTTGAATTACATTGCTGTATGTGTCTCTTGGCGATTTCCATGTATAGAGCCTTCTTTTTGGCAGTTTGAAATATGTATTTGTAATTATAAACCCATTTTCTTCACAAAATTGAATCAATCGTTCGCCTCGTTCATTTCTGTTTCCTAGTCCATAGTTTTCAGTAACTGCAGAAAACATCTGGCCTACTTTAGCATTAAAATCACCAATAATAACTAGTTTCGCTTGTTCGGATTGCTTTTAATGTTTGCTCCAGGTCTCGGTAGAATTTCTCCAGTTCTTCTTCTGTACTATCTTCCGTTCGCGCGTATACTTGAATCACGTTTAGAGGGGCTGGAAAACTATTCTGTTGTAGTAAAATGACTCTATCTGTTATTGCTGCACAATGCATTATCGATTTTGCAATATCGTTTTTAACTATTATCGCTACTCCACTGCGATGCTTGCCGCTGTCTACTCCAGAATAGTATACTTTATAACCGTCGCTTTCAAAATTATCAGAGTCCATTCACCTGGTTTCTGATACACCCAAAATTCCAATATTTAATCTATCCATTTCTCTTGTCACGTTCTTCAATTTACGTAACTTCTAGTAGTGTTCTTACATTCCATGTTCCTAATATTAGCTCCATCCTAGTGAGTTTTAAACGAGAGATCTGCCGCCTCTCTGTTGTTATGCTTAAGGGGTTTTGCATGTTGACGACCTGAGGAGACCCCTTTATCCTCCTGCCGGGTCTGGTGTATATGAGGCCACCTGAACCAGTAATATTTATATCTTTCTTTATATTCATGTCATAATTGCTAACTAGGAAATTTAATGCGGTGGTTTTCCGTTGTCTTCCGCATGCTTATATATGTAGTCGTCCAATTACCAATTACTAATTAGTAATTTTTCAGATATCTTGATGTATTACTAGTTTCTTATAAAATAAACAAAATTTGTGTTATGTTTGCGCAAGCACTCTTAAATGCAATATGCGACAATAACTACTTAGGTTTAACGGATCTGATTAAAATTTACGAATAGATCAAAATTTATTTTGCGAGTGATCGCTTCATATTTTCGTTATTCTACGTTTTGTATAAATATTTAGAAGTTCTTGTGAGACAAAGTATAAGTAATTTCGAAATTTATCAAACACCTTACACATAGTTCGAAATAGTGTGAAGCAAGTACTAAATTTTATACATGCCCACATAACGTGTATTTGATAATTTTCCGATTATAAGATAAACTAAAATATCTGTCTCGTAAAATATACTTTCTCACGCAAACGTTTAGTTGTGTCTTGTATAAGGTAGTCCGTTAATTTCTTTAAACTGTCTATATCACTTGTGAATAATTTTTTCCTACAAGAATTTTTAAACCCAACGAGGAAATGACTGTACAAGTGACAGAGTTGGTTTAAAAAGTAGAGCTTCCGCTATATGCAATGTGCATTGAATTTTCTGAAACGAAATTATATACCTACATATAATAAATTTAATAATCTTTTTTTTTTATTATAAAGATTTTATTTGAACTGTAAAACTAATTACATTTACCATAACTAATTATAGGAGAATTTCACATGTAGTTAAATTATTTTATAAAAAATAATAAAATTAAATATTAATAAGATCCAGCTGATGTTTTCTTTTCAGCCAACCAAGGTGCTCTTGAAATCATACGCATGAACTTGTTTTGAAATTTTTCGAGAATTCCAGATTAGATTTCTGCACCATAGCTCCATGCTGGTCGGAAAATTGAAGTATAGATGAGCCTCTTGCTTTCGAGACTAAGCTCAGAATTAGGTTAGCGATCGAAAGTTGGAAAGCAGAAGGTCCAACATTTTCCGTTTTCTTCTAATATGCTCGTGCCAATTGAGCTTACAATCAAGATGCAGACCTAAATAGCGAGCAGAGTTAGATACTGGAACCGGTTTACCATCCAAATAAGTTGGAATGTAACCATGGTGTTGGAGAGAAAAGTCTACTCGTACTGACTTGCTGTCATTTAATTTAATTTTCCAGGTATGAGCCCAAGTTGAAATATTGTCTACTGCTGTTTGAAGAATACATGCAGCTGTAACATAACTGCGACTATGTGAAATTATTGCAGTGTCGTCTGCAAAAAGACTTGTTGTTGTCTCAGGAGTTTGAGGAATATCCATAGTATAAAGTAGGAAGAGTATAGGACCAAGTACAGAGCCTTGTGGAACACCAGCACGAATGCTAATGTAGTGCGTAGTCGCTGATCCAAAATGTATATAGAACTGTCGATCAGTTGAGTATGACATGAGTAGTCTGCAAAAGCCCAGTGAAAAATATCTTTTAATTTTGTGAATTAAACCAAGGTGTCAAACTTTATCAAAAGCTGCACTAACATCTAGAATAACTGCTGTAGCAAATTCTTTGTTCTCAAGTGCTTGAGTTGCAGTATGTACAACACGGTGAATTTGCTCAACGGTTGCATGCTTTTCACGAAATCCAAACTGAACATCTGGTATCAAATGTTTGTTTACAATAACTGTTCGAAGACGCTGCGAAATAATGTTTTCAAAGATTTTCGCAATGATAGGTAGTAGGGAAATGGGCCGGTAAGATCCAGGATCCTCGGCTGGTTTCCCTAGTTTGTGAATCATGATCATTTTCGCAATCTTCCAAGTGCGAGGTACATACCGTAGACGAATACAAGCATTTATCATCGTCGACAGATAGACAATCCCCTTCTTTGGCAGTTCTTTGAACACAACAGGAGAAAGCCTATCATGTTCCGGTGATTTCTTAGACTTTAGGCTATCAATAACCTTGGCTACTTCGAGGGGAGAAGTTGTTTTAATTCTGCCATTAGATGTACTAGTAACCTTGGCTACTTCGAGGAGAGAAGTTGGTTTAATTCTGCCATTAGATGTACTAGGACAGGAAGGAGCTATTGAAGATTGAATGCTATTATCCTCAAAAACATGCTATCGCTTCTTCTTTCGACTTATATTGTTTTATTTATTTACGTGCTACTCGAAACTATATGATCATGTATTCGCGGCATTTAAGAACGATTTCTAAATCTTCAGTAGACGTTAAAAATATCGAATTTGATACTTTAGACATATAGCGTGATTATCGCGTTAGTATTTTTCTGCTGTCATTCAGTTGTTATTCGCGATTTATTTTCTGGCGTTTTTTTTTTCTTTTTTTCTTTTTAGAAAGTTATGTCGATATGTGACAAAATATCTTCAATTAATCTTAATGCGGTAAGATTTTTTGTTAAAGCTAAATAAACACTGTTAATATTTAGTACTGTTATTATTTTCCTCTTAATAGTAGATTTATAAATGTTTGCCGATATCAAATTTTACTGAACAGTTTATCTCCGTAGAACAATTTTGTTAATTCGAGAGTAGCATTACAATATTCTTTTCCCGCGATTGTTCAAATTCTCAACTCTGGAACCGTATTTGATGTTTTTTTTTTTTTTGTTATATGAAATAAATTTACAAATTTACTTAATATGTATATGTAATATGCGGCAAAAATTATATGTACATTTATGTTTATTAATACGTAGTTGATCGTATAATAAATTTCCGGTGGTGTAATGTTTACTTAGAGAACAACACTTGGTAGCGAAATTATTTTCGAAATTTTTCTAAATCTAATACATCTAATTCGAGTATTGAATATAATAATATTCGGTATTTTAAAATATTTATTTTAGTATACGGGGATTGAATTCTTAAATTTTCACATAAGCACTTAGTTATATTGACAAATTTTGGATTTAGTATTTAAATAGAAGAAAAATTTTTCATTGTAGGAAAAATAGGAATTGCAAAAAATGAATTATGAACAATTCCTATTTGAGCATTGTGGATTTTCAAGAGCTAGTTTAAACACGTTTTAAGAAATAACAGTTTTCGGTTAATTTTTCTTGGGTCCGTATTTTAGTTAGATTAAATCTCATAATAATTTTTGCGACTTATAAGAAAGGCTCTGTATTGCAATGCAATAATTACAAACTAGTCGTGCTAATGTCTCATTCCTGCAACATCATGCTAGCAGTTATTAATAACAAACTGAAATCGTTCGTATTAAAAGAAATCTCATCAGAGCAGACAGGATTCATACCGAGCAAAGGTACTAGAGAGCAGATCATTAATACAAGACAATTGAAAGAAAAGATCCGCGAGTGTAATGTGGCAATGTACGTGGGATTTATAGACTTCGAAAAAGCGTTTGACTATAATCTATGATATGCTGACGACGTTGTTTTCATAAGTAGTTATGAAAAAAATATAGTTGGAAAAGCTAAAAAACCAGTTGTGGATTATGGATTGCTAATTAACAAAACTAAAACTAAAATCATGATAATAGTCGAGCAAAGTAGTATTTGCGATGTTGTGGATAATTTTGTGTATCTGGGATCAATGTTAACCAATAATGGAAGCTGTTTATCGGACATAAAACGCAGAGTAAGATTTGAAAGATTACACAGCATTGACGCTGAATAGAAAGTTGAATTTACTAAACTGTTTAGTCTTTCCAATAGCTACTTACGCGTGCGAAACATGGTCCCTTATTGCTGCTGAGTGTGTCAGCAGAATAGACGGGTTTGAAGAGGCTATTAAGAACATCGTGGATGTACCGAGAAATTAATGAATATGTTTTCCAGAAGTTGAAAATACATAGATGTTTATCAAACGGAATAGGAAAAAGATTTCTTTGTTTCAAATTCTCTACAATGTCTAATAACTACCTAAAAGTGAACCGGTGAAGAAAAAAAAGACTAAGAACGCACTGGGCTGATCAGTTAAAATCGTTAATTGATTTAAACATGCATGAAGGGTTGCTGGCTGCTCAGAACAGATCAATAACATATACGGCTGTTTCTTATGCATGAAGGGTTGCTGGCTGCTCAGAACAGACCAACATGAATATTAATAACATATACGGCTGTTTCTTAACGTCACTACTCCCCCCGGCGGATAAAGGAAGAAGAAGAACGAAGAATGTATATATATATATATTTATATTCTTCTTCTTAATCGGTTATCCTGAGAGGGCTTCCTAATCATACAGTAACTGCTTTATTTTGCACCATGCTTCTCTGTCGTGTGCTCGTCGCAAGCACCGATGTAATGCTAGTGGGCTCCAGTTTCCTATTGGTAGTTGGCCTTCCGATCTGTTTCCTTTAATCTTCGCCTGTACTATTAACAGATCCAAGTTCCGCTCACTATGTACAATATGGGCAAAATATTTTATCACTCTAATAACAGCCATATATATATATATATATATATATATATATATATA
Source organism: Coronaproctus castanopsis (assembly GCA_032883995.1). NCBI lineage: Eukaryota > Metazoa > Arthropoda > Insecta > Hemiptera > Monophlebidae > Coronaproctus > Coronaproctus castanopsis. The sequence goes on along the minus strand of CM065053.1, from coordinate 158,830,727 downwards.
TATATATATATATATATATATATATATATATATACAGGTACATATATATTAGAGATGGGCATAATCGAATAATAACAAATGACTAATTCGATTTTTCAGAAAAAGTTACTAATTCGATTTGTTAAAATTGAATATATACCTGTTCTACTATGTAAAACAAATGTGACTTAAAAAATCGATTTTTAAAAAACGATATTACTAATTAGTCGATTATGCCTATGATTTTTATATATATATATATATATATATATATATATATATATATGTGTGTGTGTGTGTGTGTGTGTGCGCGTAAATAAATTATATATTTTAAAACAAGTAAATAAGAATTCTTCGCGTTTTGTAATATTAACTTCTCAGTCGTAATGTTACCAATTTAGGAAAAAATTAACATTTACAAACAATTGTTACGCTATATAGCACTTCGGAATTTAAAAAAAAAAAAGTAAGCTAACCTGATAAAGAATTAATTAGTATTAACAAAGGTAACACATATACACAGAACCAAATAATGCGATGGAATGAAAGAATTAAGAAGTACCAGACAAAACGGAATTAATGAAGGAAATACAGAAATGAGTGCGCGACCTTCTGTGTAACTATGGTCTAAATAGATTCCGATGATCCAGCGAAAATAATGTATAATTGTCGCATCAGCGCGCAATCAGTCGTGTGAAATCCTTGATATGAACAAAGTATTTTTTATTGTGAAACATATTTCTTTGAATTTGGCGACTTACAAATTAAGCATCACTGGCTTATATCACCTGCACGATATGAATGTTATTTCCGTTCTTGTTATTTACTTTCCGCTGACTTTGGTTAGCCGAAAGTCACTTCTATTTAATGTTAGTGTAAATCAAGTAGATTGATTTTTAATTATTGTAAAGAATATCAAGCAGTAGTCAATAAAATTGAATACTCTCTTTTAATTAACCGGAAAGTTATGTTAAATTTAGAAATTAAACTCGTACCGTTTTGTTATCTCTCTCACATTGATATATCTTCTTCTCTGTGTATCGTATTTATTGCTATCGCCTTTACGATGGTATCCAGATTGTTTTATATTTTACAACCATGTCTTTTTCTGCTTTTATATTTTCTCGAATTTTTAGCAACTCGTACTTGCTTCTTCTAGTTAATAACATTTATTTTTATTTATTATATTTTTATTTTAGTACGCTCGAGACTAGAAAGGTCATTTGCGTCCACGGAAATTAGTTAATAACATGTTTTACATTATAATATATGCTTTCTACCAGATGGCTTCTTGTATGACTTCTCAGCAATTCGTCGTTAGTTAATTGCCCCGTATACAGTTTATAAGTGACATTTTACGACGAAACGGTCCATTATTATATCTCACAATTATTTAGTCGAGGTACTTTGAAAGAATCCCGTTAAACGGGTGATAAGTGTAATTCAGAATATTTTACACGTATGATTTTTTTTCGATGGTAATTTAATTTTTGGTTGTATTTCAAATTTATATATATTTATCTATTTCAACTATTTCGTTTTTTCACCCGTGATGGTTTTTTCTTTTTTTTTTTAAATTATTCCATTTTGATATCGTATTTATTATTTGTTTAAATTATATCGTAAGAATTTTTTTCCCATAAAGCGGACAATTATTTCTTGTGTACATATTTATATTATTTTATTGTAACAATTGTACCATATTTATTGTTAAATATATTCATTTTTTTCGTATTGAAAAATTAAAAAACTATTCTCATTGTTGGACAGGACACAATAATTTTGCTTAACTTTTCATCTGATGTAAATTTAACGTTGCGAATTTCTTCGAATTAACAATAATAATCTTATCAGTTTTTATTTTAGATTACTTGGAATGCTATTTTTAAGAGTTGATGGTCCTCCGATTTTAAAAATTAAATGGTATTCCTGTTTTAGGGAGGCAATTTATAACAATTTAAAATTATTAACAGGCAGACGCGCCGCGCACACACATAAACACACATGCACACAGCTGGCGTACACCACAGGGTTGAGTTAGAGGAAAAACTAACTCTCTAAATTTCTCTAAAAGTAGTTAGATAAAGAGATAAGTTATCAGCAGCAGCAATAGCTAGCCATTAGTCCGGTCTTAGGTAAAGCAACTGTTGCTGCTGCTGCTTCATAATTCAGATGGCGGCGACCGTGGCGGGTCCTTTGATCTGCAGTCGGTCTGATTTTTTTCTTCGTTTGTCGTCCGACTAATTACATACCATGCCGGCTGCCTTCTACGTCATTCTTACACCATTCACTACTCCACGTTCTCTTTCTCTTCCTCGTTTATATATTTATATATTTATATGTATGTGTGTGTTATATAATTTTAATAATGTGTGTTTATGGACGCATATCGTCATCACATTTAGAATAGCCTACAAATACTAAAACACTTATACTACACATTCATAAATACTGCTATTTATTTAACTTGTATAATAAATTTTTCTGTAATTTTGTTTATTTTTTTTATCTTTATTTGTGTATTTGTGATTGTTTTTTAGTCTGATTCTCTTTGCGAAATGTATATTTTCCATATAAAAAGGGAATGTATGTATTCGAACAACTACGTCACATACAACATTCACACACACATATATATATATATATATTCATTCCTAAATAATGAAGCGCCGAGTTGTTTCAAATTTATGATTCCGGTTAGTTCACAATGTTTTTAAGGTGGTAATGTGTTTGTTAATTTTTTCTTCTCCGTTAATAGATATTCTCAGTATATTTTCTTTCTATCTTCTTTGATGTAACCCGCTCCAGTATTTTTTATATATATATATATATATATATATATATATATATATATATATATAATATATATATATATATATAGCGACGTTATTCATTGATAAATCGCTATGTACAAAATTTGAGAAAATTTATGATAAAATATCTGCAGAATATAATCTGTTCTGAAAAACATTTACCTTGTCGTTAAGAACTGTTTTTATCAAGGTTGTTCCATACACACTTTATTTTGAATGACGTAATATGTATACTATATTATTTTATTAATAACCAATGTATGGTGTTTGTTTCATCGGTTACATGAATGAAGTTTTTATCTCTCTTTATGACGTGTTTTTTTGATACTATGTTTATTTAATAATGTAAGCTCACTCAGTCGATATTATGACGTGATGTTTTTAAAAACGCCAAATTAACTACATAAATTTAAGTTTTGGTCTGCAATTTTTGCAAAATTTCGTGTTATCGATTCTAGTCCTAAATACGGAATCGTATTGAAAAGTTTTTAAACTATTTTATTAATCTGGTCCTTTTTAACCGTTTATTCATTTTTCACAAGCGTTAAATATTAAAAAAAATTGAAATATCCGTCGGACAGGTTTCTGTTATTGTATGGAATTTTTCCTCGCCTTAGTCGTCTCCTAAATGCAACCTTATATACTATACGCTGAGATTAAAATAAGGATCTTGATTTATTATCTTCATTTTAATTTTTGCGATCGCGATAAAGTTGGGTGTTTTTTCGGGCATTGCGTATCACAATTCACCAGCTTCTAAACTAATTCGATTTTATACGGTAATATTTCAGCGCATCAAAGAGGTTTGGTAGCGAATTAACGAAACAATAGAAAAAAAAAGAAATGGAAGTAGTTGTTCAGGTTCGTATAGCTGACAACTGGAAAATACGCGATTTTGATCAGCAATAGTTTAATTATCAGCGGAATGCGAATAAAATAATAAATGGGAAATACCGATTCTGAACATTTAGAAAACGATTGTGACCACCCAGGACGTAAACGGGTAATTGTAGAGGTGAATTTATAGTAGTTGACTTTTATAAATGAGGAAGTACGAAGAAATACGAGGACGCAAAAGGAAATAATTAGTAGATAACCAACCAGGATGATCATTCTTGAGAAAGGAAAGATCTGTGAAAAAACGGCTTTATCAGCGAGCTGATTGACAATATCATCACCACCCTGTATTCTAGAATGGCTGCGGATCCGAATATATGAAATTATACCTTTACAGCGTAGTAAATAAGTCCACCGTCAGAACAGCTACTGGAATTGTAATTAAAGGCAGATTTTTTTTCAGTCCAGAAGGGAGCTAAAGAACTATCTCTATTCTATAATATAGATCAAAACCATAATCGAACTGTTAATGAATCTCGGTTATTGACGTGATTGTACAAGACCGGATATTAAAATCGAGTGACGCGCGATTGTATACGACTGAAAACAAAAATTACATGTGTGCTTATATAATTGTTTCAGTCAGTACATTACGGTAGTTTCGTATATGTTGATTTCTGTTACAATCAATTAAAAAAAAATCGGCCATAGAGTTATGTTTAGATAACTGCCTACAAAAAAAAAAAAAAAAAAAGTTAAGTTACACGAATAGACGTAGGCCCAGCGCTGAAAATGTGTTCATTTCTGTTTTTAAAATTATTATTTTTGTTTTTCATTTTTTTTTTAATATCAGTTATATAATCTTTTTCTTTTTCATCGATTTCAAAAAACTATAATGAACTACTTGAAATATTTTTGTTATTAAAAAAAAAAAAAAAATTAAAAGTTAAGTTACACGAATAGACGTAGGCTCAGCGCTGAAAATGTGTTCATTTCTGTTTTTAAAATTATTATTTTTATTTTTCATTTTTTTTTTAATATCAGTTATATAATCCTTTTCTTTTTCATCGATTTCAAAAAACTATAATGAACTACTTGAAATATTTTTATTATTAAAAAAAAACAAACAAAAAACATACATACAACATAAACGATATGGATCACAAAATACTACCCAAATATACATCTAGTATTACCTAATTTAAATAAAACCGTACGTTTTTTATAAGATATGTTTGTTATGAACCAAAAAAATATCAAAACGTTAAACTTTAGTGACCATTTAAAAGTGACATTAAATTTTAGACCTTATTTTTTTCCACGCATTCTTCACATAAATTTATAATGTGCTCCATACAAAGTCAATTATTACAATGTTTGTACAGTAATATTTAGTTTTACGGTTTTTACAATACTTGCACCGGGTTCGTCTTTCCACCTGGTGGAGGTCTTCTTCGCTGTACTGTATTCTACAGGCGAATATCATTTTGTCTCATTGTTCGTGGTATATGTTGATCTAGAGCTCATCTTTTCATATTGTCCATGATCAATTGAGTTGCTGCTAAACGTTTCATAAATAATCTGCGGTTAATTTGGCGGTGTATAAAAAGGAAGTTACGGACGCTACATTTAAAAGGCCATAAAACATAATGTTTCGAACTTCTTGCCACATTATAATATAAACTTGAAAGATAATCGACAATATCAATACCACTTCTGATTCTGTTTCGTGTTCCCGAAGTACCACAAATTCCACAAATTCAGGATCAGCAACAGAATCATCGTCACTATCTAATTTAATTCGCTTAACTCGCCATCTGTAGATTCCTCTAATATTTTACGAATTGCAGCGGCTCCCTTTTCGTAACTATCCATATTTTCTTTCACTGTACCACAATTATTATAAAAAGAAACGAATAAAATTGAAAAACGGAACTGATAACAAACAAAAGAAACAACAGCGCACTGGTGTTGGATAAAACGTAACGTTTAACGTATAGTAACAAGAGTATAGAAGTTGGGATTAAAATAACCCGACAAACTAACAGCAATTCACGGGTTGAGTCTGCACAAATATTTATTACTTAAACTCACGCATGACTAAAACTGCTTGCTGATGTTATCTGCCAAAGATATTATGCGGAATGTATGCAAGAATTCGCCTCTTAAATTTATATTCATGGAAAATAATTTGAACAAAATAAATATCAGTCATGTATCGAGATGTTAATATAAAATTTATGATTAGATCTAATTTTTCAATTTACCTACATTCCTTATAAATGTAGCATGATAAAAAGAAAAATTATACAGTCATAATTAGAAGAATTTCAAAATTATACAGTCAAAATTAGATGAATTTCATTGTTTGCTTTCATCGATTTTGAAATACCTAATATTCAAACGATTAATATATTAAACATTATACGGATTTTTCAGAAGAATGTCGGATTGCGTGCCAGCGATGGCTGTTCAGAATTAGATAAATGAGAAACGTGAAATAGTCGGAATTCTCTGTTATGTGTCCGTGCGCATGAATGGATATTATTACATACGGTATAAACACGATCGACCTGCAAGTGTTATATTAAATTATCATGTGTGCTTTGTTTGGGATGATTTTGAATGTTGGAAAAATTGAAGCGTCGTGAAAATGTACTTTTTGATATCCTAAAGAGAAATGATCATCAGGAACTAATTTGTCCGCACTTAATTTTTCCGGAGTTTTGGGATAATATTACGTCTTCCGTATAACATTTATTGTGTTGGGATTTTTTAAATTTTATAAATCGGCTGATAAAATAATTATTGTTCGGATTAATCGGAAGGTTTTTATTTATATTTATATATATTTTTATTTATTGATTATATACGTATTAATTTATGAATTTGATTTTTTAAATTGACGCCAAATACATGGAACGGTTATATTTGTTCTTCTATTGGTTATTGCGCAATTTTCGAAATTAAAGAGATTCGCCAAAGATTTTCAACGACATTTTTTTATTATTATTTTTTTTTGCCCAGCTTGCGCCATTTGGCGAGTTTATTAAACCTTTTAGTGCATTTTAAATCTCAATGCTACTGCGTTTGATAAATTTGTATAAACTAATTTTAACGTAATTCACTAATTCAGAAATTGATTTTCGATTTAATTTATACGTTTCCATAAATTATCTCGATTTCGAAGTTTAAATTTCGGGACCTAATTTAGAAAAATATACATTTACTTATTTACAGTAATTTAACCCCACGCTTACTTTTTTTGCGTGAAAATAAATGTTTACGCGTATAATTAACTTTTCCATCATTACATGGATCTCTGTTAACGTAGTAGACTTAAATAAATGAATATAATCGTTCTATTAATATTTTCGCGCCACTCAATGTTGTATATACCGTGTACATTACATGTGTGTAAGAGTATAGTCGAAATAACTTTAATAGTGCATACTTATATACAAAAAGTTTATAAAGCGTGGAATTCGGAATGACGTGTATTACTTTACCATTTGTGAAAATTGGATGAATTTCGTTTTCAAGTGATTTCTTATGTTAGTCAATATTTCGATTTTCTGTGATGTACATTAAATTAGTTCGATTTCACGAGTCGTTCGCATTTAAAGCAATTTTGTTATTTCTTATTTTTGTATAATAAGCTTTTATTAAATCCTAAAAGGAATATATTTCATTATAAATAGTATAATATATGATGTAATGTCTAATTATATGCATATATATATATATATATATATATATATATATATATATATATATATATATATATATATATTACGCATTATGATTAAAAAATGAAAAAAAAACACATTATCAAGTAGCTGTAGTTCTAAATGAAACGCATATTTCATTTCGGCATAAGAATTAATATTCTATTTTTGATAAGTTGCTTGAATTCTGTAAACGGAAATTTTGCTTAATTTTAGTCGAATCATATCTGTAAAATTTTGACACAGAATTTTAATAGATTGTTTTCTCATTTTTTACCTGTTTAACATGCGGAAATTTTTAAATCTTATTATATATACGTAGTGTTGCATATTTCAGTTTTATCATCATCGTGTAATTTCCACTTGTTAGAGGATGGTTCGCCATCTACATTATTTCATATTTCCATTTCTCTGGCAGATTCGATTATTTAAGCCATTTACATTTTTCTGAAGTTGGGTGTTGTCACCTTGTACCAGTCTTCTTCAATAGTCCTCTTATTTTGAGCCATAGGTATTTTTTATTCGCTCAATATCATCGATAATGACCATCTTCTTCCTCATTTCGTCCTGTTATAATACTTGTTTATTCGTTACTTTCGCAGCTTACCGATATCCGCCACATTCTTTTTAATTTCGAAAGTAATTAACTTTTTAGCGTTCGGTGTTCACAATGTCATGTGCATATTTCAGCGCTATAGAACTGATTTATTTGTCATCCTTTCACTTTCTGCCCTTTAGTACGGTCTTTTATCCGATGCAATTTTTAATATCCTTCGTATGTAGGTCGTTAATTCGTTCTGACTTTTAACTTATGTCCATATTGTTGATTAACTTAGGTTTCCCGACATTCATTTTCACGTCATATTTCATTTGGTTTGATTTATCCTATATGCTTTCGCCACGCAATTTATTATTTTTAATAAGGATGCATGTGTGTGTAGATGGTTTTAAAAAATTAATTTTAAAATGTTATTTACTCGTGTAGTATTAATTTTAACGCGATACTTATTAATGTGCTCGTATATATGAGACGACAACTGCAGTTGAAGTTTATTTTCATATATATGTATATATATATTTATTTATTTAATTTTTTTTCAATAATCCGATTAATATTAAGTGGAATCACTTTGTCGGAATTCACATGGCGTCGTTGAATAAAAAAAAAAATATCGCTTGTGTAATATAAAAATTCTTATTTAACGTATTGACTTTGTAAGGTATCCTAATATTTCTTTAACGAAATTTTCAAGGTTTCTGTTTCTTTTTAGTTTTGGCTATAAAATTGTATTTTAATCATTGCCCTATTTGTCGTTAATTTGCTTTTTTTTTTCAAATACGGTATTTATTTTTAGCATTTATCATTCTTATTATGTTATTATTATTTTTATTATATTATTAATTTTATTATTATACTTAGTATATTATTGTTACATGCTTATCATCATCTATGTTTCAATATCGCGCATTGATTTTCATATTGTGTTTTAATTTTTCCATTCGAAATATTATATAATTTTTGATTAACAAAAATCACATAAACGTCAGAATTATATAATTTATTCAGTTATAAACGTTTTATAATTTTAGGAATTTAAGTAAATTATGCTTATTGATATATTTACACGTTTAAGGCAATATTTTATGTCTGATATAGTGTAAGTATAGTCTGAATAAATCTTTTCCCTTGATGCAAGGTTGTTTTTATTATTGTTATTTCTGTATTTTTTTTTTTTAAATTTTTTATAACATCAATAACCGATAAAAATTCTTATTTGTAATAAAATGTTTTCTCCTAAGGTAGATAAATTATTAAACTTTTAATGAAATAACCTTTGTGGAAATATAAACGTTGTCCACGTGCTCTTTATAATTATTTATATGTGGAATAATAGGAACCTTTGGAAAAATAACCTGCAGTCTTATTTTAATTTATTTTTTTAAACATTCTTTAACCACCGGTGAAATGTTTATTATTTTGTCGGTATTTCGTCCGTCCTTCATTGAAGTTATATACCTAAGAATCTATACACATATATATATATATATATATATATATATATACACATAGATTTCGTAGAAATACCCATTCTATTTAAGTTTATCAGTCGCTATCTTTTTACTAGTATGGGGCATCTTTATTGGTAAACCAAAGAAATTCCAATACGCTATGGGAGGTCGTCGTTTCAACGAATTCCAACCGTGCATTTAGCGGTGTATGTCGTTACATTAGCTATACTTTGGTGCGTTTGTAACATATGTTGCTTTAATTTGGTATTTCAGTTAAATGAAACAAGCCCAGTTCCATTTGTAATTACCCCCAGGCATGTATATATCTTCACTTGATATATATATATATATATATATGTATATAAAAATCAGAAATATACATTTTAAACTTTGTGTTATTTTAATATAGGTTTGTGGTCTTTTAGTTGAATGAATTATGTCATTTTGATACGCGAATTAAATTGCGTAATTATTTTGATTTAATAAATGGAAAAATTAATTTTATACAAAATTTGAATTCAATAACTTAAACAAAAAAATGTCCGAAATTCTTTCTGGGATTAGTTCGGTCTTTATTTCGGCATAGCTTGCATTCTTTAGCATAAATGGATTGTATATAAGACCGACAGTTAGAGAATTCTAGCTAGTATTTTATTTTGTTATTTCTTTTTAAATAAATAAACGTTATACGCATATAGATATGTATATATTTATATTTATAACATATTTGCATATTTATGTTACAGAAAATTGCCCGTCGAAGAAATATACAGAGACATAAAGCGCGTTTACAAGTTAAATATTAAATGTCGGAAGCATTCTTGTATATGTCGGGAGAATATGTACGAGGTATATATGTATATAGGCATAAAAGTGTAGACGTTTTAAATTGAAGATTGTTAACATGCGCGAATTAATACCATCGGTTAAATTATAAACGTTTGCTATCGAATTAATGTTTTCTAATGTTTAAAAAGGAATAAAATATAAAAATTGTTCATCATCGAAGTAATAATTAGCCCGTAATTTTTAGTATGCTGTAAATAAAATTTCTCGTTCACTTTTGATGAAATGTGACGTGTTGGAAGTGATATTGATTATTAGTTAAGAGAATATTTTTAGAATATTTTTTAAAATAACTGATTTAACTTTAATATACGCTAAAAATAATCTCGTCTACGTTGGGTTCTTTGGTCAGACTGAAATTTTTCTATACATTATATTTATAACGGTTTTTTTTCTCACTCTTATGTTTTAGAAGAATAAAGAAGAAAATATCATTTATCTAAATTATAAACATAAAATTCAACACATCGTATACTAAATACACAAAATTACCATTAGTAGCTAACGTAATAATAAAAACAAAGGGCAACATATAAAAACTGCGATGATATAATAGAGAAAAATAATTTTAAAAAATCTGCCACAATTAAAAAGAGAGAGAAAAACCAAATAGCATGAAATTAAGCTGAAAAATTGATTACAGTTAATTAACTTAATATATAAAAATAAACAAGTATATACTCTTGAGGAAATAGTTGAAATATTTTAGTTAAAAAATATTGAGGATTACTAAAATATGTAATGTTCCTTCATATATATATATATATATGTGTGTGTGTGTGTGTATGAATATATGTATATATACACATGTGTATATATACAGTGGCCCGTGTGTGTAAAATTAAAAACGTGTACAAGATTTGAAAAATATAACCCATTATTAAGGATTTAGTTGGAAACGCCTTTTTCTGTCGGCTGCGACTAAGTCATTATTCTGTAACTTTATTTCCACAATCTTTTCCAGATAATAATGATAACTTGAATATTTCTGGCTCTTTCTATCTTGCAACCCTGTGCTCACTATTAAATCGGCATTTTCTTTTAGCTTTATTATTATTATTATTATTATTATTATTATTATATATATAAATATGTATGTATAAATAATATGCACAAATAGGAATGAATACATTGTGAGGTGCATATATGTATAATCTATATATATATTTCCTTGCATTGTGAATACCTCATCGGACTATATTATACGTTGTCTGATGCGGTATCATCATTGTGGTGTTGGCTAATGCTAAAGCTAACTCTGTTGGTGCGCGGCCATCGTACATTTCCAAAGAAGGTAGAAAGACGAACACACCGTTAATAAGCTTCTTGCAATCGACGTCGATCGTATGTACAGAAATAAAAGGTAAAGAAGAACCAGCCGCTATGATTTATATACGTAGCGACCGAAAATACATACTTCTACATTTAAACTGGTCGACTATAATAGTGCACCACTACCATCGTAGTATCTGTCCCATCAAGAAAATGACGATGTGTATTCCGCGCGAGAAAAGCTGGTGGTAGATCATCATTTCTTAATCTTGATTTTAGTCTATATATTTTGCGTCCTCTATGCTCGTACTGCGACTGTACTGACGTTCTGTACTTATATACTATTTTACCGCTCGGAGGCACTTGAAAAATTATATTACGAAACGAGACGACGTTGTTAGATTAGTGTATTAGTCGATATATAGTAATTACCCGTCCTCCATTCCTCCGTATCGTCTACCGTTACATCGGTTTTCGTTAAGCTTGGTTTAGTTCGCATTTTTTTTTTCTTTTTTCAAAGATTGCTTTCTTCTGGAGCTGGAGACTTCTGAGACTGTATCTTCCTAACTCTATACACCTTTCGCGTCATTTATATTCTTAGTTTTGTTTTAACATTTTTCTGTTACGGTTCTTTAGCTATCCTTCTCTTCGGTAACTACATTTTGTTTTCTCTATTCGTCTCGTTTACCGCGATACTAGATTTTATTCATATTTTTTTCTATCTCCAGTTTCCATACCGGTAATCACCGTTCTTTTTCTTTTCTTCATCCCGGAATATGGTTATTATAATCTTTTATTTTTTCCTCGTCCCTATCAAAAGTTGATTTCATCTCTCTACCATATAAACTTGTTTTTTTTTTTTTTTTACTGCTTTATATATTTTTTTTCTCAACTATATTTTTTTCTCAACTATATTCCCTGGAATGAAGGTACAACAACACTGTGTCCTGTTTTGATCTTTGCCGACCTGTATTTCAACTTGTACCCCGCTCATTTGACCTTTGTATAGAGGCATGCCGCGTGTACGACTATATATGTATATGCGACGATGTGTTGTTTAGAGTAGGAGTATTTATTCTGATCGTACCGCTACACAACCTTCAATTTTTCTGCTATATTAGCGATTCGATTTTTTGTTCGAATAGTTCGTTTTTTTCCTATTCTGTTTACTTATTTTTCTTTTTAATTTACAGACTTATACGTTATAAAAGTTATAACGCCTGTATTTCGCAGCTAAATGAATGTATTTTATTACTAAAGATTAAAAAGTAACGATTCGTTATTTATTATAGTTAAATTTAAATTCCTTTTTTCCTTCAGTTGAAGCGAAATGCGTTAATTATTCTTTCTTCATTGTTAAAATTTCGTGAAACTTTTCTAATTATCCAGTAGTGGAGCAACAAAAAAACATTCGTACTTATTTTCAAACCTAGCGGAGTCGTGTTGTTGACCTTTTAAAAAATCGATTACAAATTACTTTTCAAAAACATTCTAATAAAAAATACACGCTATGATCATCTTTGAAGTTTCGAAAGTAACGTCTGTTTAAAATCGTAATATTTAAATCAGTTTAATTATACGGTTAATTACAATTTTTATTATATAACTGAAGGTACATATTAACAACGAATTTTGGTAGTAATGTACCCTCTCATTCATAATAATGCGTGATTCTCGTTCTTTGTGTCGGTTGCAAAACGTAATCATATTTTCTTATGCGTCACTTTGCGAATATTTTCATATGCTAAACGTAAATGATTAAATAAATGAAAAATAAATATTCATAAAAATAAAACAAAGTTAATGGAGATCAGTAAAGACACACTAAATAAAAAGATAAACATATCAATAGGTAATACTCAATTGAAACATAAACGTGTTACCTAGGAAGTGCGATAATAGAAGTATAGCAGATATTAAAAGACGAATCATCGTAATCACTGTCCATTGTCCTACGTAAGGACGTGGTGACACCATGTAATATTATTCAATTTACATTATAGTTTTTCTCCATAAGTATCTACTGTCGAAAACGCCTCCGACATAGTATATCCTGTTGACGCCTTTACTTGATCGATCCAGCATGTATGGCATCTTCCCTGTGGACGTTTACCGTTTACGATACCTTGTATTATTGTTCGTTCCATTGAATCGATGTTTCTTGCTATATGTCCGAAATATCTTATCATGTTTCTCCTGATTTTCGTTAAAAGCCTGGTATCTACTTTTAATTAATCGATAATGGACTTATTAGTTCGGAGCGCCGTCCAAGGTATACGGAGAAGTTTTCGATATATTGCCATCTCGAAGGCATTTATACGCTTTTCGTCAGCTTTTTTAATAGTCGCATGTTTCGGTCGCATATGTGTCGCCATATGAAAAAAGACTGCATTGACCAATTTTAATTTTGTTGATTTTGTTATGCGTGTATCTTTCCATATTATATTCAGTTTGATCATTGCTACTCTTGCTAAAGCGAGACACCTGTGTATTTCCTCTTTTCATCCACCTATATTCGTTATAATCGCACCGAGGTAGTTAAATTGTCGTACTACTTCATAACCGCCAATATCGGTAGTTTCTGATTTATTATTTTTAACTATCATCACTTTTGTTTTCAATTTGTTCAGTTTAATGTTGTAATTTTCACTCACGGTTTTCAGCTTTTTTATAATATTTTGAAGTTATATTTCTGAGGCGGCTAGTAATACTATATCATCGGCATAGCGTAGGTTATTGATCTTGTGGCCTCCTATTGTTATGCCACCATTCCATCCATCAAGTACTTCTCGCATCATGTGTTCGCTATATACATTAAATAACATAGGCGATATTATACATCCTTGTCTAACTCCTGTTTCTAATTTAAATGGTTGCGATTTACAGTTATTAACTCTTACGTTGCTTATGTTATTTTCATATAGATTGCGTATAATCGTTATTATTTGTTTTGGTACTCCAGTTACGTGTAATATCTGCCACAGTTCACTCCATTTGACTGAGTCAAATGCTTTGGAGAAATCAACAAAACACATGTATAATTCTAATTGATACTCACGCGCTTTCTCAATGATTTGCCGTATATTAAGATATGTTCTCTTGTTCCTCGGACAGGCATGAATCCCGCTTGTTCTTTCGAAATTTGTGGTATTATATAAGTTTTAAGTCTTTCATTGATAATAGTTAAAAGAACTTTATACTAATGCTATAGTTCTGTAGTTTTCACAGTTTGTGGGTGAGCCTTTTTTTGAACAATGAGATGAAGGTTGATTTACACCAGTCTATGGGCCAGTACTCCATACTTCCTTGCATGTTTCATGTATTAGATTAAAATACCATGGTCTTCCGTTCTTAGTCGGTTCTGTCAATATTCCATCATCTTCTCCACTTTCCCTTTTTTAATCTATTTATCGCTGATATCACTTCTGATCTTAGTATGCTTGGTTCTTTTTCTATTTTCATATCTACTTTAATTCTATGATGTTTTATTTCTTTATCAGAGTATAGATTTTGACAATAATTTTTCCAAATTTCGGCAATATCACCATCGTTATTATTTGCTATCATTTGAGTTTGTAATTTAAATTCCTCGGTGAGATACTTTACAATATTAAATAACTCTTTTGATTCATTACGTTCAGCATGTTTTTATATTCGTAATATGGACATTCTTATCCCTTCTACACAACTGTATTATTTTCCTGTTTATTTCAATCTTTGTTTCTACCGAATGACTTTCGGTTACTAAGATTCTTCTTTCGTTTATCAATTTTAGAGTTTCATCTATTCCAATGTTGCTTCTTAGCTTTTGCATTATAGTTTGTGCTATCTATTGCCTTAATAATCCATTGTTTCACTTTGTTCAGTATCGTCTGGATTTCCTGTTGGATACGGTATTTTATCTTTTAACAATGCATGACGGAATTCTACAGGATTTGTTGGTATTTTCTTGATTACATTCACCATTCTCAATGGAAAATTGGAATTTTAACTTGAAATCTCCCTTCAATAATTTGTAGTCAGTGCCACATTCAACTCCTGCTTTAGTTTTGATGTCCGTTACAGACGTTCTCCAGCGTTTGCTAATTAGTATATAATCAATCTGATTTTTATACTGTCCATTAGGCGATGTCCATGTTGATAATCGTCGTGGGACTCTCTTTCCAACTTTAGCATTCGTATCTCCCATTATAACTATAGGTTCTTTTTTGGGAATGTTTGTTATAATCGATTCTGTTTCTTTATATATGCTTTCGACTTCGTCATCTGTTCCATTTATGGTTGATATATATACCTGTATTATATGTAACTTCATAGGGCTGGTATTAAGTGTGATTCTTATTACCTGTGCACTTATTGGCATGTACTCATATATGTATTGTGAAAGATTTTTCTATATTAGTATAGCTACCCCGTTTTTTCCTCTTTCATCGTCCCCGGAGGTATATACTACATAATCTGATGCTTTAAAGTGTCCCTTGCCGCTCCAATGTGATTCGGATATTCCGCAAATAGAGATTTTCTGTTTTAGTAAGTCTTTTTCTAATATCTATAGTTTTCCCGTCTAATAATCCTCTTACATTCCATGTACCTAAACTGTATTTTTTTTATTTCTTAACTTCAAGTGCGGCTGTCTTCCAGTCTTCCATTTCGCAGGTGTGGCTTGGTTGCTTACCGCCATCTGCCCGGTCGCATATTTCACACTATCCAACCTGCACTTGGAATGGCGTCGATTACTAGTTGGATCGCATGGTAAACTATTTCGCTTTGTTTGTTTTATCAAGGTGTTCTCTGGAAAATTAATCAGGTGGTTTTCCGTTTGCCTTCCTGATCGCAGTGCTGTAGCCGTACTGTGTCTATTCACAGCGCCCACAGGTGTCCAGTATATAACCGTAGAGTGAACTTGATTCATACGCTCATATCTGGTACTGTTGAAATTCAACAGGTCTCTAGGTATAAATCCTAACCGCGTGGCAGCGGTGTAGCCACTGAGGAGGTGGCGTTATATTGCTTTTGTGGTGGTCAAAACTCGCCAAGGGCGAGACAGTCATAGGACTTATGCAGACTTTTAGTAGACAGTTCCTCAAGCTGTCCATCTGCATCCTCGTGTCTCATTGCCCTGTCACTACTGGAATCGTCTGCTAGAGACTTTCCACCAGTAGCCGCTCTTGGTTCACGACTGCTTATTGGTTATTCGCAGCTGGCTAGTATATCTATTGGTCGTTCCACTATCCACCACCTGTGGACGCGTCCCGTTCCAGTTAGAGCTCCGGATCCCAGGAGGTACATAGTACGAATAGGACAAGCTAAATGTGCATTTAATAAAAAAAAAAAACAAAAACAATATTTAAGAACATTAGTATAGACGTCCGGGAAAAATTCGCCAAAACAGACGTTTGGAGTGTGCTTTGTTACCGTGGTGAAAATTGGCGCTTAACAGCGCAGGAAATAAATAAACTGAATTGAATGGAGATGTGGATTTGGTGTAGGAGAATAATGAAAATTGGACAGAAATGAAATCGTAGAAGGAATACATGAAAAAAGAAGTTTAATAAATCATATAGAAAAGCGGAAAATAAAAATGTTAGGTCATGTAATAAGGCATACTTTATCAAATCTATAATAGAGGGTAAAGTTACAGGCAAAAGACCAAGAACATCTATAATGAAGAGTGTATATCTTCGGACACTGGCTACCAACAGGACAGAATGGCTGCAGCGACAAGTCATTGCATTTAGTGAAAAAAAAAAGCTAAACGCAAAATTTACCTCATAATAAATTTCCGGACACGCTAGGCAATACCGAAGGCGATAATGTTTCTATTCCTCACAGTCACATTTGTTAGTCATGCCTGCATAACTACCTTTATTCAGGTTCACGTCCATTTGTCTGCGTAAATCCATTTACAGAGATTCACTTCTATTAGTGATATCTGCGTAATCCCATTATGTTTTTTTTATTGGGCTTCCATCCAGTGCGTTGCATCTACCCATGTTCATTTTGATTCTATTAAACATTTTCTATATATTTCCCACGAGTGATCTGCTCCGTTTGCCAGTTTTCGCTTGTGAGTTTTTTTCATTTATCAATAACGCCGATATTCATTTGTCATTTATACAACTTTTCTTCTGTACGTTTTCTGCGGATTTTCTGTGCATTTCATAAAGCTCTTCCTAAATTACAAACACCATTTGATGTTCTTCTGTATATGTTTATACACTGGGTGTTTTTTTCTTCTTTCATTTGCCGAGTTCTTTCAGCTTTAGCTGCAACACATCGTCGAATGTTTGACGGAGCTATTACAGTCAGTTCGTATAATGTATCTATCATAATAGGCTTTAAATATTCCGTTATTATCCTGCATGATTGATTAAGCGCAATATATACAATATACTGAACGGGTTTCGTGTTAGACACGCGTTCTCCACCGCTGCGATACAAAGGATCACAATAGACACACGTAACGTATTGTTTCCATTCTTCAAATGAGCGTTTCTAGGGCTGATCTGTTAAGCATTCATAAGGTGAGTATTTCAAATTAACATTTTGTCAAACGTGATTCCAAAGTACTTAGGCATGGAAATACTCCAAATATTCTCCTTCTACTGTAACTGAATGGTTCTTTTTGCTTCCCTGTTTTTTAGATGATTGTTACTTGTGTTTTTTTTTCGGGTTCGGTTTTAAATTATTTTTAAGTACTTTGACGTTGCTGACAGAGTAGCTGTGAGCGTATACCAGGTCGTCTGTATGTAGAAAATGTATTGTTTCCTTTCGGAAGTGGTCGGTAGTCTGTATGTATGTTAAATAACATCGGCGCCAGCATATTTTCCTCCAAGTAACCTATTATTCTGTCGTCTCTATCTAATATTCTTCCATCCCAGCGGCGAAACATAGAATCTTCAATTTTCGGGTGTTGTGAACATAATTCTTGTTACCGGATAATTTTTTAGTAATTCCCATATATATTTTGTTTTTCAATAGTCTGTAGTTTACCGTATCGTATGCAGTTCTCAGAAAACAGCCCTTCTGTAATGATACCTCTTTCATATCCGTTTTCGATGTACTATACAAGATTAAAAATTTGACCAAGATTGATCAGGCTTAAAAACGGTTTCTTTTCTAGCATTAACCTCTTAAAGAGTTCATGTGTATGGCAGTGATACTGATGGAAAACTTTTTGGATAGGGTAAATGTTTCTACGTGTTAGACAGTTCAATGTAATTCTCTTCAAAATTTCGATAGCCTATCCGTTTTCACGACATTGTTAAAAAAACATTGCAATGTAATAAAATACTAATTTTAACTGTTTCGTTCTTAGGTCATTTAATGCAGCTTTCAATATCTCGTTTGTGATCACTGATGAACTTATTTGCATGTTTTACCTTAATTTCAAAATTGGACTTTACGATTATTATTTGTACGTAATTTGATCAGTTGTAACGTTTAATTTTTCTACATTTACAACATCGTCCGAAAGTTATTTATTATGTTCGTTTTTTGTTTCGTAGTAATATTTTAGACAAATGCATTAGCAGTCCATTTCTCATAAGTATTTTGTATATTCATTTATTTTTTCCGAAGACCTTTTGTTAAGCGTATTTCATGTTTCCTACATCCTTTCAGTATACATGTCGTGTGTGATGCGGTTTTTATTGTGTTCTATGTTTATACGTTTAATTATAACTTTTTTCTAAAGACTGAAGGTGTACTACTAAATGCGATCGATTTTTACTATTTCTTTGCTAATTGACAAAAAACTTCATATCAGGATGCAAAATTTAACGCGATTTTTGAATTGTTTCGTCCCTTGTTCTAGTCCCACGCTTGTCTGCTTTTTAAAGCTCGTCGTTTCTTTTCTGAACTACATTGCTTTATTGCAGATATAAAATTTGTATAGATTTCTGATTATTGTGGTGTACTCAATAATACCATTACTGTTTTTAAATCAACTATGTCTTCTGCTTTCGCTTATTGCTCATTTTCAGTGGATATTCTCACCAGAAGTATTCGAATTCTTACGATATAACACCTTTAATGATTATTGTAAATATGTTTTTATAATATTCAAATTCGTATTGACCTTCGTTATTTTATGGTCTCCTTAGGTAGATTTTTCTCTTGATAATCAATTTTCTTCTTATACGTTTTTAATGCACGTAGTTTCTTTTTCCCGTTCTCATTCCAAAGATTATAATGTTATTGCTAATTTTCCTTGAATTCCTTCATTTCGCATAATTCTGTATGATGTAATTGTAATACAAATTTTTATTTATTCATATATCATATTCGCTCTCTACATGTTGCAGTCGTTGTTGACTGTAATCCAGGGTATAGCTAATTTTAAATCATTTACTCAATAATTGACGGTGAACCTTTATTTTTGCTCGGTTCTAAGTATAAATCGCGAATTTGTTTAATGGGAAACTTTTACGTAAATTTAAAGTAAAAATTAAAAACTTGATAGATATGTGTTCGATAAAATTAAAGCAAAAAGTGTACATTTTGTTTATTTAAAACAAACACTAGGTTTTTGTTTTGTAAAAATTAATTATGTAGACGATTCGCTCGCAAGCTCATCTTACCATTGGCCATGAAGTGTACAATTTCCTATTACACTAAGAAAAAAAAATAATTAAAAGTCTCTATCGTTATCCATTTCGTTAATGAGATTACAGTATATTTTAATTTTAATCATATATTTATTAAGCGCGCAAATTTAATTCAGCTGAAATACATGTAATTATATAAAAACAAAATACGAAGTATCCATTTCTAATAAGGATTCACTATTTTGCAAAAAATAAGTTTTTAGTGATACGTCTTCCTGTGTTCAAATAATGACTGGTCATTTATATGGAATGACCCAGAAAAGACGGATGGTTTTGTTTTTTAAATAGCGCAGTTAGTACTGATATTACGCAAACCGCGTGCTCCACGTTTAGTGTACACACGAGAGATTCGTTTTTGTCCAGTTTCAGTTATAATGACATCCTATAACGAGAAGAGCGCGTTTTGCGTGGAACGTTATTTTCGGCGTGAATCGATCACGACGGTGCATAGTTTCGAAAAGAATTCAAAGTTACTCTGTGTAAACCTGTGCCATATAGCAATTCAATTGAGGCAGCTTTTGCAACGAATAAAAAAAACGTCCTGGACAAATAAAACGGTTCGTACCTGGGGGTCTCTGTCAACGGAACGAGATAATAAACTAGTTTTTGTTCCCTCACTTCGTCGTCGTCGTCGTCGTCGTCTGGGTCTTACATGGTTTCAACAAGATGGTGCGATGTGTCACGGTTTCGGCAGAAACGCTCGTAGTACTGAAAGAAGCGTTTGGTAACCGCGTACTGTCGCGTCGCAAGGATTTCGCTTACTCGCCGCGCTCGCCAAATTTGACCGCATCAATTTTTGTTTGTAGGGATACCTTAAGAGCCGCGTTTACAAAGCACGTTCACGGGATCTGGAAGACCTGTAAACATTTCAAAAATTCAGTGACCCGTGTTCGAAAAATTTGTAAAAAAGATTGAGTGAATATATTGTTGGAAATGACGGTCATCTGAACGATATTGTGTTCCACAAATAATTTTAAGCTAATCTCTCGTTTTCCTATTTTGAAATAAAATTCCATTAAAAAAGTTTGGTTCAGTTATTTTTTGAATTATTCAAAGAACAAAACCGTCCGTCTTCTCTGGGTCATCCTATATGTAGTTCAAATGTATTATTTTAAAGAAAAGTTGCCGTTAGAAATACGAAATTGGTAAACTATCAATGTAAATTGAATTATTTATTTCTGTAATGCACTTATTTTCCGAAATGTAATTTAATCGAATGAGGCTCGATCGAAGTAAATTATGTAAAATTAATACGCCTATTTTTAAATCAATATTTCTTTATGCCGGATAATTTTTTTTTTAAATTTCAATTTCTTTTGTATTTCAACGTGCTAAAAATAATATATATATTGTATTTGTATTATTATTTGAAATTTCGGATATTCGAATTTTTCGATATTATTTTAATATTAATATTTTCGCGTATTAACTGTTTCAGATTAGTTGTAGAAGTTCGATCGCTGTAATTCTATCGGTTAAGAATTGCGTACCTTATTGCTATTTAACTATGGCGTTTGAAAAATAAGGTTAGTATCATTTAACGCCAGTATATGCATTTATTGCGCATTTTTAGTTTTGAATTTGACACAGTAAAAACGTTTTATATTCGTGAACTGGTATTCGCGTTCATGATTTCTGCGTACAAATACAATAGGAAAGGACCCTTTTATAATGCCAGTAATAATTTGTGCATATACTACAAACATTCCGACAAACTAGAATATGCAATTATCTCTTACGAATTCTCTATATCTTGTGTAATTTAATAAATGAATCTAATTTTTTGTTTACACTTATAGAAATATAACGATTTTCTTATATTTTGCATTTAAATTATTTTTATACTTTTTTTTACATACCAACCATTTCTCTGTCATTGTGTTGCATTAAGAAAGCATATATATATATATATATCTTCTTCATTCCGTCGGCGATATATATATATATATATATATATATATATATATCTTCATCCCGTCGGCGATATATATTATATATATATAAACAAATATTTTATAAATGGAAAAAAATAGCATTAAAATCAATAACAATAGGTTACTACTTAGTTTAGTGTGTTATCCCAAAAAAATAATAACATAAAACGTATTTCGCAAGGGAAATTTTATTTTCAACCGCAATGTAGGAAAACATGCGTTGATTTATTGAAATTATAAAAGTGAATTCGTCAATGTGAAGCATCGATTGTACTTTTTAAACATATCTTATATTCACTAAAATCATATTATTAGATAATATTTCGTTAGTGTTTATAAATTCAGAATAAATTACACATGAAATCGTTATTTATTCGTCTTTTAAGACAACAACCTGGACTAGACAATAATTAAGTTGAAAAAGAAAAATTAAAAACATACCCCGCGGAAATTTCATAATTTAATGTTCTGTCTAGTATTGCATATTTTTTCTTATATTACAACGCTTACCAGAAGAAATCATTGAACGCATTTCAATTAATATCCATTACTTTTTGTTATATATATATTATGATTGATGAATCGTGTACTGGGAATCTATGTAATTTCGTATTTAATACAACTGAGGTGTATCTTTACACGTATATTTAGTTTGGTTTAGTCATTTACATATCGCCCAATTTAATGCGTTTATCTTTAAAACATTTATTTTTAAACCAACGTGTGAAACTAATATTATCAGCGTTATTGGTTTGTATTGTTGAAAATAATGCGAACGGAAATTTGTACTGAACTTTTTTCCAAATATCCGAATAATATCGTGGTTATTTATTTATTATTTTAAACGCGGTTTGTGTTACAGTGCTTGTACGACTGCAATGATGATTTTTTATATAATAAATTTTGATGATATACACGACAATTTTGATATAAATTGGAAATATATATCCGAAAATAAATTATATACATATGTAGTTACACTTTTACGCTATCACTTGGGAATTTAATTAATATTTCCGTATGATAGATATAACAACTGGTAAAAGTTGTAAAATAAAATAACGCTAAATTCGCGGTTTAATTGTTTGAATTTTTCGTACATTTTTCTTTTAGATTAAATAAATTTTACGTATTTCGTTTTAAAGAACGAATATCGATAATAGTTAATATAATACTTAACACTATTAAAAATTACCTTTTTTTTTTGTCACGGGAATTATCGGATCTTTACGTTATCGTTTATATATGTATATATGTATGTATGTATATGGCGTTCGGTTAAAACAAGTACAAAGGTGATAGTTTACGTCAGTAATCGGGGTAAATTTTATTATGATTTAGTGTTTCTACGTATAATTAAAAGTGAAAGATCGGAAGAAGGTTATTTTGAAATCTAAAATAATTGTTTTATATTCTAAAGTTTATGTAATATTTGGTATTAAGAAATTTTATGTTTTTAAATTATCGTCTAAAATGTCTACTCTAGAAATGTAACTCTACCGCATGACTCAGTATTGATCGAAGATAATATTATTATTATTATTATTATTATTATTATTAAGGTAACTAATGTACGTATTACGGAATATTCTTGGCCCGCATATGTTCCGTTATGTACCTATTGAATGAGTAAACGTTTAATATGGAACTTTTTTACCATTCATCGATTTGTAAATACTTTAAAATTCGCGTAATTAACGAAAGTATTTTTTAAATTTTAATTAATTTTTTTTGTAAACGGCATCTCTTAAGGACACCCACTTTTTTCTGCAACCTTGGTATCAAATTTAAAGAAGCAGTATGTGTAAGTTTTAACAGAAGAGTAGCTTTAAGTCGTTTATGCGCATCACTAATATATACATATATATATTTATATATATAAATATATATTTATATATATAAATATATATATATATATATATTAGTGATGGACATAACCGACTTATGACTTAACAAACAATTCCGTTTTTTAAATAATCGACTAATTCCGGTTTTCCAAAATAACCGAATAAATCAGTCAGCCGTTTTCTGAAAATATGTTTTAAATTTGTTAGTTAATTTAAGCAATTGATTAAATATTCTTTTTTATATATATACGATATTTACATATATTTATAAATCCTGTAAAGATATTATTTTTTCATTTAAGTAAATTTATTTTTTTATTTAATTTGTACATCATATAGCTAAGAAGGCGGGATGTGCTTTAGAATAAAAAAAAACAACTACTTTTAAAATCAGATGACATAAATCCGATTGAATTTAGTTGAATTTCCACTAATAGTTTTATTATTCGGTTATTTTTGATTTGAAATGAAGTAATCGTATTTCAGCTGAAATATTCTATTTTGCGTTTTTGTTTTTTTACTGTGTTTATCAAAGTTTACTTCGGATTTAATGGTAAGAGTTGAACAGTACGTAATTATAATTTGATTTAAGTAATTTTAGGATACGGAACGCATAAAGAAAATATCAATATTAGTAGGTTTTGTTAGAACCCATTGAAAAGTAGTCGGATGTGTTTGAATTTTTGCATTACTAATTAGCCGGATTTTGAACACGGCGATTCTTAGTTATATTTTTACTAGAATAAAGTATTGATTTTTTGAAACGTCGATTACATATATTCACGTTGTATTAAAATATATGTAATTTATGAATGGGATTCTAAAATTTTTTATGATTAAATTTCATTTCACAAAATTTCAAACAATTATAAATTATCATATATTAATAGATTTTGTTAAACCGACTATAAAGTCTGGGGATTTATATATCGATTAGGTTTTACTAGGACGGATTGACAATTAGTCGGATTTTGAATACGGCGGTTCTTAGTTATGTTTTTACTAGAATAAATTATTGATTTCGTAAAACATCGATTACATATACTCATGTTGTATTAAAATATATATTGAAATTATTGATGAAGTTCTGAAATCTGTATGAGTACGTGATTTACTTTACAAAGTTCATACAATTTTAGATTGTTTGTTAGTTACGCGCATCAACTGAAATATATGTTTTAACTTTATTTTAAGTACATTTAGTTTATTTTATATATATTATTCATAATTTATGATCATTTAAAGATATTTTAATTTACCATGTTGTGTTTACATTGTACTAATAAACGATTAAAGTAAATCCGACTAAATAAAAAATGTATTAATTTTCTGGTATTTTTAGAAACGGTATTACGAATTAGTCGGTTATGTGAAGTAGGAAGTAGTGCTCATACATATATATATATATATATATATATATATATATATATATATATATATATATATATATATATATTTTAAAAGGAAAAATTCGTAACATGCTCGTTGTAAAATGAGAATGGTTGTTGATTTATTGTCATCCGAATCTTGTGCACGTTTATTAATGTAATTTTCAAACAATTTTAGCATGTTTGACGTATACAAATCGGCAGTATAATTATTACCGATGATATTATTTCTATTCGTATAGAATGCGTTTATTTTAAATTTTATATATGATCGTTTTATATCAAAATTACCAACGTGAAATAAATCATGGAACGTTTATTTTACGTAATTAATTTTGGTAAGTCATTTTTTTTTCTACGTTATCATACTTTTTTGTTAACGATAATTTTTTGATTTTAGTTTAAATGAAAGTTTTTCTTCGTACGACGATATTTTAAATTTGACCAGATCGTTATATTTCCCTATTACATACGTTTTTACCGTATATTTGAATGGTAGTAATTTGCATTTCACTTTAAAATTTAAGGCTCGTTCGATATTTATTAATTTTCCACATTATAGGAACTAGATTGATTTATGCAATATTGTTGCATAATTTTCCCTATTATACTCGTTCCGTGCTCGACTATTTTCTTTTAATCGTTTTTATTCGGGTTCGCTATAAACACTAAATCTGGAGATACCGTACGAATCATCGGAAATAACATAATTCATCGATATTAAGTGTGCTCGCATTTTATCGCATAAATGATAATCATCATTCCCGGGTTTTTTACTTTTATTAGAAAAATAAGCGGAAAGAAATGTTTTAAAACAAATACGGTAATTAAACCGACAGTCGTCGCAATTCGGTAAGACCGTCCGCATGACAATTTATAGAAATATCAAACATCACTAACGCGATTATTAAGAGATCTTTAAATCCCATGATACACGCTTTGAAATTATGCGTTCAACCGAAAAACGTACGTATGCTTTATTCAAATGAATACATTATTCAAGGAGCAATACACGTTGCTTATTCTATACTAAGTTCAACTGCAGAGATAGTATGAGTCAGTGGAAGCAGAAGATCAACTTGTAATGGACATGGGGTTTTGCCGAACGAAATAAAGACTATTGGGAAGTTGAAAAAAAGATTGATAGTGAAATAGTCGCGAAACTCGTCAACTATTGAAGAAACTAAATGTGATGGAAAAAAAGGATTACGCGAAAAGTTTGTATATACTTTTTTTGGTGAAAAAAAAAAATCTAAACGTGCTACGCTTGAAATGGTTTATAAGGAAAGCTAAGAACTGGAACGTAGCCTGTTGCGTTTAGGTTGATATTGTTAAAAATTGTTTGCGAATAATTAATTTTATAAATGTGATATACTAAATTGATCATCTCTAAATGATGAAGAACACGATATATTTTGTAACATTTACAAAATATATAGATTGATCCGTCATTTATGTAAAATATTTGAACTTATTCAACATCGAACTTAATCCCAACAGACGGTTTCGGACGTGGTAAGTTTTGTACTAGCTGGTTTATGAACCTTACTCTGTATATTAAAAAATATGTATTTTAGTGTTGTGTCTGTAGATTTCACAGGTAAATCTACGAAATAATTGCAGATTTAAAATTTGCAGAAATTATCACGCCAATAGGAAAATAGTTCTTAGGAACGGTAAAGGCTTCCTGAGAATGATATTTTGTAATCGACATTATGTTTTATATGTATATATACACACAAATGATTAACCTATACGAAGTAAAATGTACATTTTATATATTATGTTGGTGATAGTACCTGAACAACACATATTGTGAATTTGCTAAAAGGAGGACTATATCACGGAGTAATGTAATTTATAAATTACTTTTAACATGTAAAAATATAAATACACTCAGAACATCATGTTTAGTACTACGTTATTCTGTAGATTAATATGCACGTCGGATTAATACACGCTTGTCTGTAGGTTTAATTGGAGTCTGCACGCTGATAACTTATTTACTTACGGGTAATTTCACCGTTGAAATTCTGCGCAATGACTAGATTTGCGTTGAAATCGAGAAGGAAATTATAAAGTCGTAGGAGTTTGTCGTTACACAGCAAATAAATATGAATGGGTCAAATCGTTGTCCGAAATGAAATTTTTCTCGCAAAAAGTTGAAAAAATATTTTCCGGTAGATTACGCCGAATAAAGGAACCGATATTAAGTAGATACGAACGAAGCGATACATGAAAATTACAATCTACATGTGCGAGATATAGCTGAAAAGATAGTCACTCTGGTGATTTTATAGTTGGTCATGAAAACATTGGCTTACCCATCAACATCTGGCGTATTTAAATTCTCAAATATTGTTGTTTAATTAATCCGGGGATATTTCGTATAGATTGTATTTGAAAACAAAATTACAATGTGCTATCTTAGAAATGTGCTAGAAAAGTTAAAATTTCGAAATACACGGATCATTCGAAATGACTAAATAAAAAATCGATTTAAACTTTATCAGTTGTGAGTGTGCGATTAAATAACATACATTATTTTCTTTGTGATTTGCGTTACAGGGTGGTTTACCATAATTAAATTTAACAACATTCGCATACATCGCTAATACAGTAACGATTTGATGGAGGCCTCTCGAGGTTTCTTTTTCTTCTATGCTCGTGTTCTCGAAGAACGTTAGCGTTCATTCTTTATCCATATATCTAGTTTGAGCCACTTTTTTTTTTTTTAAGATTTTCTAACTACATTATTCTAAACCGACCACGCCTACAATTACCATTTATTTTACCCCGTATAATCAGTTGAAGCATACTTGTCATTCCGCGTTATGTGCCCAAAATATCCTAGTTTTATTATTTTCACTGAATTAACAATTTCTGTTTTTTTGTTCAATTATTATAGAACTTCGGAATTTGTTATTTTAGTCGTCCAAGGAATTTTGAATATCTTACAGTATGCCCACCTTAGCTCATTAAACTAATGGTTCTAAATTCTGAACAATGTTTCGCATTCTTTTTCGTAGGCAGTGTGATAAATGTAACCAATCCTCGAGTATTTTCCTCCTGCGATATATATTCCATAAATTAACCAAGACTAAGTGATTCTTCCTTTTCTAAAAGCTTTATTAATTTCATATATACATCATCCGGACCTGGGAATTTGTCATTTTTTGACTTTTTTATAGCATATTCCACTTCATCCCTTGTAATATCAAAGTCATCTTCAATTTTAATATCGGGGAGCATGTTTCTATTATCCTTGGATGAAGTCTGTATATATTGTCTCCATTCTTCAAGTTTTTCTTCCGTGCTCGATAAAATATTCCCACTTTTGCTAATCATGTAACTATTCCATCCTTGTTTATAGATGCTTTCTTAAACGTATTGAAATAGTGATGTTTGAATTTAATTTTCCTATTTCTTTGCATTCGTTGGAGAGTTTCATTTCTTTTGCTTCGCGTATTTTCTGTCTTATCATTCTTCGCAATTCGCAGTATTTTACTGGGTCTTTATTTTTTCTAACCATCTACGATCCATTAATTGTAAAGTTTCCTCGGCCATCTAACTTTGTCTTTTCCTTTCGCCTTTATTTATGAGATAATCGTGTTGTAAAAGTGTTTTTAATGTTTTTCCATGCTTCTCTAATACTGCTTGTCTGTTCTTTTAATATTAAGTCTTACGTTTATATCTCATTTTATATTTTATTGTTTCCCGTCGCAACTATCTAGATTACAACGATTAAAATCTAAATCTGGTGTTATGTAGTTTAAATATCAAATTCGCACTACGCTGATGATTGTTTAATAATAGCTCGTACAGTAGATAAATTGCAAGCTTCGTTTTATCTTCGGACTCTAAATTTATATAAAATTGCGGTAATTCATACTTTACTGTATGGGTGCAAAATTTGGACAGTATGCAGAAGACGTATAAACAATTTCAGCAACGTTCGCTATATCACGATGTATGAAGACGTATGAACAATTTCAGCAACGTTCGCTATATCACGATGTATGTGCCCGGACAAAGCGCATTGTACGCATGGAAAGTTCTGGGATAACCAAAATCATATTACACAGACGACTTGTAACCAGCAAGAGGGAGAACTGGAGGACGTTTTTAAACAATAAACTGATGAATTGATTCAATATTCCTAGATTGGAAACAGTTGGGAAAATGAAAACATTAGAGAGAATTGCGTTCAGACAAGCACACGATTAAGTTATGAAAGATCGGCAAAATACTGTTCAAATCTCAGTAAAGGAGTTTTCTGAAGATCCAAAATAGGACCGATTTCGACGTAACTGTAATAATAAAGCACAGGAAATGTATATTTCGAATGCTAGAGTCTGTTTAATATAAAATACACACCCACACACACGTATATATATGTATATATACATATAATATATGAATATATGTGTATGTATTTATGTTATATATATATATATAAAGCAATTGAAAAATTATTATTTTGTAGGTCATAACTTTTCTTATAATACATTGCGAATTAATGAGAACTGTAAATAAGTAAATAACACAAAAGTATAATACGACATAATTATATATATATATAATAATAGCTTTCATAGTTATATAAATAAATAAGTAAATAACAAATTATACATATATATATATATAATATGATATAATACAGTATGTATGTACAAAATAGCTTTTATAGATATATAAATAAATAAGTAAATAACATATTATATAAATAAAATATGATATAAGTTTATATATATATATATATTATAACATTTCAACTGTATATTTAAAATTAATTAATTTCTTTTCTTAAAATAATTAATTCATATCATACGATTAAATTATAAATATTTAATGTTTTGATTTATGTTTTTTATTTACATTTAATATATATAATTTTCATATCATAATGTAAAAACAATATAATATTATCCGTGGAAATATTTCCAATTCATTTTATTCCGTTTGTTCGAAGTTAAAATGATATGATTTAAACTGAAATATTCATTCATCCATGAATATTCAGACATCTGCTCTTTTTTATTTAATAAATATCATAATCATCATCCTTATTACGCTATACATATTATAGGTTATGATTTTATTCTTCGAATTGCGATTCTTACTTATATCCATGTACACATACGTACGTTATTATATTGTAGTCTACACGTTGTGTTGTGTTATTATATTCTCTATATATAATTATTGTTATATGTCTAACTTAACAAAAAAAAAAAAAAAAAAAAAAAACATAGCATCTGTTTTCGATATAAATTTTGCGTTGAAACGTAATATTTTTCTCATAAATATGTTGTTTAATATAATTTTCGCTGGCCGTATCGATAAAATCTTCGCGTTCCGTTCTGTAAGTTTAATATATTCGAATATAATTCTTTTGCACCTAATTCGATGTTCGTTTAAGAGCGCCTCTGTTCTCATTTTATTGGACGGTGACTCATTTCTTTGCTTTCGTAACGACTATTATATTGTGTTCGCGAATTAATTATTAACCTGTGTATTATTTATTGCGTTTTTTTTTTCAAAAAAACATAAACTATTTCGGTAGATTCGAACCTAATACATTAAATATATATTCGTCTAATCGAGTCACGTTATTTAAATATCATTATTAATTAAACATGGTGGGTAACTGTTACTTGGAGGGTATTTTTTAGTTTATATTTACAACGAACACTTTTTGTGTACTTGGACCTAATTAAAATACAAAATTTACTAAAATTTCGTTTATTCGTATCTTATAAAATTTCGATTATAAACCCTTTCGATTTACTTTTACGCATGATCAATTTTTATTAAAATAAAGAAAATGTCTCGAGCAGACTTGTTTACAATATCACTTTTGAGATGATTTTGAATTGTTTTATAAATATTTTTCCAGTTGAAACACCCTTATTATTATAGAAACAGATAACTGTTTAATATTAAAAGTTCATAGAATCCGCAGAGGAACACTATGACTAAAAGGGTTAACTGATTTTATCGTCTTGTTTGCGCTATTAGTGTTCGTAGTTTTTAACATAAATTCTATTTATGGCGATAAGTAATTTCAATTTAATTACCGCTACTAGTAGTAATTCTTGTCCGGAATTACAGTTATTGATTTCGGTTTTTGTTTTCGTAAAATTTCATATAATTACGAAGTTTTAATGAAATTCGGTTATTACACGTTCGCTAGCTTTTATATTTCTCGGATGAATTAAAGTAACGATTGTAATTTTATAGCGTTCTTACTTTGTAATTTCGATCGTAATTGTACTAGGATAAGCAAATTATTTATGTTCAACATTGATTAAACAGTATCGGGGCATTTTTGTTTTAAAGGTAAACGATTTTATATTAATAAAACTAAACAGAATTGTCGGTAAAGAATATCTGTTATAAAAAGGATACTTAAAATGCTATATCGACGTACTAATTAATTGGTGATACGTTCTTCGGTATAATTTTTTTATAACTAACATTATTTCGGTTCTTAAATTAATGGAGCTTCGCAATTATTTATATTGGTATATCACATAATTTTAAAATGTTCTTTATATTTGTATTATGCTATGAATGTTGCGTTTTAATATAGAAGATTTAGTATCGACGTGTTTAGAGACAAATGCGCTCTTATATGAATAAGTGTAACACGATTATCAACAAGAGAATTTGAAAAAACACTATCTTACCTATTGCTTGAAAAATTGTTTCGATTAACTGATTATTATGAAGTTGAATATGTGTTTCAAAATTGAAAATCCTGATTTTATTTATTTCATAATACATGTATTTACTAACCATGTTATATTATTATTTAACAACTTCTATAACTTGTGAAGTTAATTTTTCTATAATGAATATTGTTTTTCTATATATCAAACGATTACGTTTGTTTTATATATCGCATAAATATCTTAATGACTGTTTTATGTTGTAAATTGTTTAGTTTCTCTTAAATTTGTAATCGCAAGAAGTGTCTGTTTACTTAATGAAAATTTATATAATTTTTAGAGTATTGAAAACGTTAAAAATGTTTGTCTACTTAAAGATCAGACTGAAAGGCCAATATTGTCCAGCTCCTCATCTTTCGTTAAGATGACTTCTCCTATTTCACCGGAATCACCTTATTTATTACCTGATGCAAATACTTCAAGACCTCCTGTAGTACCAGGTATGTTCAATTAATTAAATTTGATCGTTTATTCTAAGTTGTAAATACCAAATTTAATGAAGACTTTCGTACATTTTCACTGTAGATGAAATGAGGAACGGACGAAAATAGTATAAAAGTTTTAAAATCATTTTCGCGAATCTCTTTTCCGAAGGAGAGCGTCATTAATTTTTAAAAATTTTATCTTTGACGACTTGGTGTTTCCGAGAAGTAGGAAAAAATATATGACGAAGATTAAATAGCTACATTGCTATCAACAGTAAAATAATTCAATAGAAGCAGAATCCGTGTATTATTAAGAGAAAGTAAAGATATTTTGAAGGAAAAGAAGTAATCAAATGAACCGATTGTAAAACCATATATAGCGAACATTCGAAGAAGACATGGTCGGCAACCGTTACCATTTCAACATTAAGAGCAAAATGCAAAAGTACCTAGACGTAGTCTACATATTGTAGATTTGCGTATCATATTCTGTTTGATCGGAGTATTAAGTTTATAAAAGCAATGTATAGAGGGTATGTGGGTTGGATGTATTTAAACGTGTAGACATTGGCTTCGATGCTTCCCAATATTAATTATGAACAGCTTTCATAAGAGTAATCAATACAAGGAGGGTGTGGAATAAAATAGGTTAAAGGATCAAAGGAACTGGCGGTCGAGTCATCAAGGGAATTATCCATAATGCCCAAGTAGCCAGGAATCCATGCAAAATAAACTGCTATACCGACATTATGTAGCTGAACTGAACGATTACATATTCTGTGTATAATTTGAAACTGTGAGACAACTAGAGTCTGGAAGGGTAAGAATATTTCTAAAAGAACGGTTGTGCGGCACATATTTAACAGATTGATTAATCGCCATAGATTCAGCAGTAAAAAATTCGAGAAAAAATTATTAATAAAAATGTCTTAATAATGTTAATAACGAAAGGACAGTTTGACTCATCAGTGAAAATATGTAAAAAAAAATTCATCATTTTCTATGGAACTAAATAATGCACTAGTAACTGTGAAACGAACACTGCTTAATGAATTGAAATTTGTTCAGACTTATATTTATGGAAATAATCCATTAAATGTAAATATGTGTGAAGAATCTAGCCACATTTCTGACAAAAGCGTAATATCAACTAAATGGAGAGAAATATTTTAAGGTTTGGTTCGTTTTTGATGATCGACGATGATGCCATTGTAAAATCTTTAAACCATTATGGGGCCGTAGAGGTTGTAACTGTAGAATAATAGAACAAAATGGTAAGTGTGTAATTTCAATAAATACAGCACCGACGAAATTAAGAGGTATGTATTTGAGCGAATCTAGCACCGCAATCGTGAAGTCTATACCAGGATTATACGAAAACTTTGATTTATGGTGAGTAGGAAGGAAATTATGAATGTACTCTAAATAGTAAGATACATAATACATTACACAAATAAATATAGTGCTTACAAATATATACATACATACACGTATGCACAAATATGTACAAATACTTGTATATCACAAATATATGCACACTTCCACATATTGTTAATAAAATTTAAAAAAAAAATACTAAGGGTATAATAATTAAATGATAAGATAAACTTATGTCGACAAGATGCTATTTCCTAGATATATTATGTTTGTTTTTATTGTTATGTTTAATATAATTGTCGTTGCTACTGTTGTTATTGTTGGGTTTATTTTCGTCGTTTAAGTCTCTTAATACTACGCATTTTATCAGAAGAATCGTTACCAACTGACGATGAAGATGGTGTAATTGAAACACTTTTTAGTTGTATGCTTTGTTGGTCACATTGATTGTGACGAAGTAGAGTGACATTGAATATCGAATATCTTCCAGGTTTGAAATTCAGCAAGTGCAACAAGTACTGTGTGGGTGAAGAGATTAAGCTGTTTAACCGACAATTTAAAATGCGTTTATTATCTTTTGAATGTTTAGCTGCTCATTGTAAAGAGAACAGCTCCGATTTGTTGAAGCGTGGTTCTTTCTGCAATTGACACAGCCGACGTTCGAAATATGACGATAGTGCACCGGTAATTTGTGTACAGGATTAGGAAGAATTTGGTGATGGTGAATACAATTTAGTTTAGAACGATATTTCAAGGATATGTATCGGCAGTTCATAGATTGTCTTGGAGGGTGTACATTGGATTGCACATAGAAACGTAATATTAGTATACAAATTCCAGAAAAAACACTTCCTAAGAATTTAACTTCCACAGCCGTCGTATAAATCAGCTGACCGTTCTGTTGCCGTTTTATTCGCGGATTATTTTCTAAATTAAAAATTTTATCATCTGCTAAATCCGTATGTAGCTGTCGAATTAACAATAAGCTGCTCGGTATATACACTTTAAATACCTTACCATGTGAAGTGTCCAATAGAAGAGAATTAGCGTAAGATTGTCGAAAACTGATTTTATTTTGTTGACCCCGTTCCAATGAAAAGTATTAAACTGGGAAAGTTAGCAAAGCTTTTGAAAATTAAGATGAGATGAGGACGTAATTGATTATAAAGTTATCCTTAGAAAATTGTACAATTGTTGATTTAGAGATTTCATACATAGTTTGTTTAGGATTAGAAAATAGAAAATTTGTCAAAATAAACAATGTGTACGGCGAGTGTAAAGTGCAAAACTCGGGAGTACTACAGAGTAGCATTTTAGGGCTGTACCTTTTCTTAATATACATTAACGATTTATGTAATTTAGACGTCATTCGAAAAATATTTAATTAATCTGACAATACTGTACTTACTTTTGACTCACGATATCCTAACACGCTTCAAAGTTTTATATACAGCACGGTCTAGACAAAGTTTACGAGTGGTTATATGGGAATCGTTTGGTGATTGATGTTGCTAAAACGAAGTATATGATGTGTACAATACAATTTGTTGTGAAAACTCTATACTAAGTTTGGTGTATCAATAAATAGAGGAAATACGAGTACGTGTGGTATAAAGCGTCCGCATTTTAATAAAACTAGAAGGAGACCAAGCGGTTTATGCCGGGCTAATAGAATATAATGTAGTACATAGAGAATTAAGAGCATACATATTTAATTATAAGTAAAGATGGAGGAATTTATTGATCAGAGATTACTTCTGCAACTAAATTTTCAAATTTGTTAGTATTTCATTTTTTTTTGTGTGTAAATCTTTTAATCAAAATGTGATAATAATAAATTCAAATTGAGTTATTAATTGTGTAGTAGTAATCATTAGTAGCAGTAACAGCCTTATAATAGTAATCGTTCGAACTATTATTATTATCACCATTGCTACTAATTACTAGTATTATTGCTACTACTATTCTTATATGTCTCGGAAGGAACAATATGGTTATTATCAGGTGGAATAAATCCATCTAGGTTGTCTTTATCCATTATCACGAATAGTGATCGCGTAAATACCTGCTATTCCGAAATAAAATGACGAGTAAGAAAAGGATAATTATACAAACTGTAAATAAACGTAAATCAGGCACGCCCAATTCCTGCCTTATCGAAGATCGTAAGTTTGATTTTCGCGGTACAGATCTCATTGGAGATATGCGATCGTTGCGAGATTTTATCTCGAAAATATCGCATATCAACTACAAGATCGGACTTCGAAAATCAAATTTATCATCGGTCAAAACACTTTCAAGAGAATTTTCTTAGTTCGTTTTTTAATTAATCGTATTTTTCCAAATTATTTCTAATTTATAAACGGATCGATTATGTACGATATATTTATTTATTATATATATTTTTTTTTCAATGCAGAATTAAATGCGCCTTTAGGTTTCGAACCAGAAGGTACATGTTGCGAACCGGAACCACTTTCAGAAGAATCCGGAAGTTTGACTCCAAACTACTTAAAGTGGGCGTCTAGTCTTAATATATTACTGAACGACGAGCAGGGACTAAATTTATTTCGTCTATATTTGGAACAAGAAGATGCGGATCGGTTTAATATGTTAGAGTTCTGGTTGGCTTGTAAAGGACTTTCAAATCAGCCTCCTAAACAAGCTCATCAACTTGTTAAAGTAATTTATACGTAAGTATCGTCGTGTTAATACGACGTTGCATTTGCGATATTAACAAGACTAATCGTTGGTATAACTATGGTAATACACGTCAGAGAAAGAACATGTTCTCTCTTTCTCTCTCTCTCTCTCTCTCTCTCTCTCTCTCTCTCTCTCTCTCTATATATATATATATATATATATATATATATATATATATATATATATATATGTATGTATATATATATATATATATTTATATATATATATATATATATATATATATATATATATATATATATATATATATATATATATATATATATATATATATATATATATATATATATATATATATATATATATATATATATAGGACGTGTTAACGTAGGTTATTTATTTAAATGATGGGAGGAAGTTGATATTGTGTAGGAGACTAAATCGGAACACCCCCTGTGTTCAAATATGGGACTGTAATGATGGGAATTTTATTTTTAACCGGTAATTTCTAAGAAATAAACGATGCTTTTTTGACCAATTTTCGTAGGCATAGAATTGTGAAAACTCTTGTCCTTTCTTCGGAATCAATCAATTCCCACCAATTGAGTTTATAGTCTGTGATCTGGTATAATCAGTTTTTTTTTTTTGTGTGTGTGTGTGTCTAAATGCTAGTTGTTCTCTTGTATTATTTCTACTATTTCTTAATTTACACATTGTTTTCACTTCTTAAAATATTAGTTTTTGCAAAAAAACTCTTAAACACTTGAAGTTATTTTACATTTTTCATATTATATATCTACCTTTTTATGTATATATTGTAAGATGTATATGAGTAAGTGCACATGAATTGGTGACTGTGCTTACGTATAAATGATTGGGTAGTGTCGTTTCAAACGACCGCACGTGTGTTCGAAGAAATATCTATATTTAGTATATATTTATGTATATGTGACATTCATAGACATGGCGCGGCGGACAGGGTGAGTAATGTTTGTGCACGGCTGGAGTTCATTGTTATTAATTGTTTTCGGTACTGAACTAGTATGGGATGGTCGTCCGCGACCATTCTACACAATATACTCCTATTTAATATATAACAGTAAAAAAAAAAAAGTAAAAGTAATCCCCACAGTGGAACTGTAACAAATATTTTGTCATCCTTGTTATTTTCGTCATGATATTGAATTATTTCGGGTATTCATAATATCACAGTATAATACTTTTTCCCGGTGTCATAACTCATTTCTCCAAATATAAATAAAAATGTATATATATATATATATAATTTCGTTTTTAACTTCATTCCTCTGTTCTGGATAAATGTGTCTTTGTGTGTATGTATGTATTTATATACATTTTTTCAATTCGAAAATTTTCATTTAAGTTGTCTAATTCCTTTTAAATGAATCAAAATGGTAAAATACGAATTATAAGATTTTTTGTCATAATTACTGTTTATTGTTGCGTATAAAAAGATTAAATAATTTCTTATTATTTGATATAAATAATCAAACCAGTCTCTAAAATCGTTGAAAAAAAATATAAACAACGGATAATGAATCCTTATTCACCTGGCACCCTGGAGACAAATTTACGCAAATCTAAGCTTTTAGATACGCTATTAATTGGATAAAGACAGAATAATTTATTAGTTTTTTCTCATCAAATTAAAAAAAAAAGTCAATATAAAATGTATATGTATAATTGTGTACGTATGTATGTGTATATACATGTATCGTCTATAACATAATCGTTTACGGAATAACTGTTCATCACGACCTGAACTTTGACATCGTTTCGGTGGCCTTCATTAAAGGAATAATTCCGTAAACGATTACGTTACAGACCGAGTACATGTATATACACATATTACACAGGATTATACATATATTTTATATATATATATATATATATATATAATATCAAGTTAACTTTTTTTTTAGTTTGATAAGAAAAAAGGGATTCACTATCCGTTGTTTATAATAGCCTTGTTATGTTTCTAAACTAAGGTTCAGATAGGCGTAGTAACAAATATTCGAATAAAGTGAGAAAATTTTCTAAAACGGCGAAATTTTATATATTTGTAGTGCAATATTACGGTTACAAATTCATACTACATTTTGAAATTGTAATATATGTTATTATAAAATTTAAAGTTAGTTTGATATGGATACTATATTGTAAATGTTGCAACTGTATCCTAATAGTATTATTTTACTTTTAAAGTCGAGAAAAATATTTTTTCTTACTTATTTATATTAAAAATAATAAATTATTGAAATATTAATATTTTTTCAAAAATCACGATATAAATTAAATATTAAATTTTGAATGCAGTTAAGCTATGTAATCTTTTTGAATCATTAAAGTATATATATCATTGTACCCGAAAATAATTTATTCAATATTTTCTTATTGAAATTATATTAAATAATCTAGGAAGTCTATGTTTTTATCATTTAACGTCCCAATTGTTATTTATTATTATATTATCGTTACTGATTTTTGAATATTAATTTTAAAAACCTGTTTTACAGGTAACAAAAAAAGAAAACGTTTAAAATCTAAAATTAGAATAAACATGTTTTTAACAATAACCGGTGATATTTTTTAGGCATTTGTTCCTTAAAGCGCAGCTCGGTATTGGAAAAGATTTGCGGAAGGTAATTACTCAGCGTATTATTGAATCGAAAACCAATAATACACTATTACCGGTTAATATTTTCGATGATGCTTGTAAACAAGTTGAAACAGTGATGACAGAGGTTATGTACCCTAATTTCCTGCAATCGGATTTGTACATAAATTACATACAGAAAATACAGGTTCCCAGGTGAACACAGTTTTTTATGTACTTTTAAACAGAGAATTAATACTCGCGACATTCCGCATTTTATTATAATTGTTTTTTCTCATCATTTCAGCGGAGGAGACAGCCGCGATGAAAATGTCGAAAAAAGTCAAAAAATTTTTATCAGAGAAGACATTCTTGACAATTGTTCGTCTGTAGTTAACGAACCTTTACCGGTTCTTGATGAAGATAAAGAATTATCACTGCCACCTTTAACGAGAGATACATTGTTAGCTACCCAACGGAGACGTGTAGCAATGCGTAAACATCCGGAATCTTGTTCTGGGTATGTTATTAGTTTGCTTCTACTATCGATTATGTTTTGTAATTTTTACTTAGATTAAATGCGCATTTTTTTTTAATTTAATTTTTTTTAAATGAAAAATTACTGTGTAATAACGCTTTAAAGAGAGCGACTTGTTTTTTTTTAGCTTACTTTTACGTTGCAAGTATATTGTAGCTTTATAATTTCCGAGAATTTAAGTTACAGGTAAATTTTTAAGTAGGCTATATTGGACTTAGAATAATAATTGTAGGCTCCTAATGTTAATTTTGTCTATTTGGTTATATAAAAGTGAATTTTTTTACCTAGATAAAAATATCTTTAATAAGCTTAGTAATATTTGTTTCGTTTTGTATAATAAAATTAATATCCCGGGAGTTGAATTTTTTTAAAGAGTATTATTTATTAAGCGTATTAATTTTGTGACGCCTGGTAAATATTTGTACCGCTTATTATGTATTATTACATGCGATTATGTAGAAGATATTTGCAATATGGAAACAGTGCGAGGTATTCAAATCCTTATCATTCTGGTCGTCGATTACATAATTCATCTTACAATCCCGTTTCCAGGCAAGATAGTGAATTGCAAAGTTTAAGTTCTGATGCACGAACAGATTCCATGTCTGATGTTTCTTTGTAAGTAAAATAATAAAGAACGACATACTGGTTTTGGAATTGTGTTCTATTAATATATATGTGATTTATACATTCGTACTAATTAACCGGTTTTGGGCTATATTGTGGTTTCAATAATTTTATGTTTGTTTTTTTTTTTTTCACACGAAGGGAAGTT
This sequence comes from Coronaproctus castanopsis, assembly GCA_032883995.1. Classification (NCBI taxonomy): domain Eukaryota; kingdom Metazoa; phylum Arthropoda; class Insecta; order Hemiptera; family Monophlebidae; genus Coronaproctus; species Coronaproctus castanopsis. The sequence goes on along the minus strand of CM065053.1, from coordinate 158,790,337 downwards.
TATTTTTTAAATCGAATTAATCAATTTGGTAAATAAGGACAATATAGTCGGTTTTAATTAGAAAATGTATCTATCCATTTTTTTATATTGCCTTTATCGTTATTTATATTATTTCGAAGTTTTTATATATTGTAGTTAATTTTTTTTTCCAAGTTAACATTTCGAAAATAATCTGAAATATAAGCTCGATATTAGTTGCGATTGAAAATAATTTTCTATCAGTCGTGTGATGAAATTATTATGGAACGGATTTTATTTAATGTGGGCGGGGTAATATTAAAAACTAATTAATTGTGCCATCAACAATTTTTCTGTTCAGTATTAATAGTTAAACCGGTATTTGTATACCTATAACATTAAATTCTATAAATTGTGAACACCCCCAAAAAAAATAACCGCATCAAATGCGATTACGTTGTAGTAAAAATAAATTATTGTTCTATTCAAACACATTATATGTCTTTCCGGTTTTTATTTACGGTTTGTCATATTTTCGATCAGTATTATTACTTTTTTTTAATTCATAGTTGATAATAACGGAAGGTATGTGTAACTAACACCGGTGATTTAACTGCATGTGTTCTGATTACTTTCTTATTTTAAAATATCGTTTACCCTGTTCTGCATGTGTGGATTTAACTTGATAACCTCTAAATAATTAAAGGTGGAAATATTTAAAAGGTTTTTGGAATCGTAGTCGTATATTCTAATATATTAAAGACATAGTTGTAGATTTGATTACAAGCTGAATATCTTAACACGTACGTATGGTGAATATTAAACGAAAATTTGTTATCATGGTTTTTTTTGCGCTGTTTCATATATTAGCGTGTACATGTGGTTACGTCAGGTTCAGAAAAATTATGTAACTTTAAATGTTTCTTTGTTAAGCGATTTTGTCTATTCTTTAACATGTACTATATCGCATGGTGGTTTTTGTAAATGGTAATGTGTTTAATGTTGTATTACAGCGATGAGGTACCTAGTGGGAAAGATTATTCTCACCACAATTTAAAGAAACAATCAGTGCATCATCATCATCATCATAAACAGAAATCTAACGTGATTCTAAATCAAAACCCAGATTCCTATTACGTGATCCCTAGAACGCAACGTGTTCAAGATGTGGTAAGATTTGTAATTTTTTTAAATTAATATTTTAAATATTAATTAGATAATACAAAACGAATATGCGGCAATTTAACTTAAAAATGAGTTAATAATTGTAGTATTGTGATTTCATCATTTTTTTTTTCTTCATTATAAAATTGAACATAAAGTTTTTCTACAAAATAGTCGTCAACATTGTAGTGCTAAATGCATTTGCTGCGCGTAAGTTCTCATAATCTCGCGTTTCGTCGGTGCATTCGCGAATTTATCGTTTGCCTGCTTGTCCATTGACATATGTTTCTCGTCCGTGATGTTTTTCTTTCCCCTCTGCCTATCGATTTTCCCTTGAATAATTACTCATTTTAGTTCATTAACTTGCCCGAAATAGCTCGATTTTATTTTCTCGATTATGTTTCAAATTTTCTCTGACTTTCTTCAGCATCATCTCATCATCTTTTGTGTATAATGTATTTTCATGCTCCTCCTATGCAAGTAATCTTTCATACAACTCAAGATATTGCAGTTTTTTTGCTGTATATAGCTTCCTCTGATGCATCTAACAGATTGGAATAAATGTTACATTTTATGAAATCCTGTATAATTTTCAAGTTTAAAGATTTATTCGTAAGTTTTTTTAAAAGCCTGTGTTACCCTAGCGCATCTTCTTTTAACATATATATATATATATATATATATATATATATATATATATATATATATATATATATATATATATTCTGTTATATAACAATCTTCGTATTTTGAATTTTTGATATTTTCTCTACTTTGATAAACATCATTCCATAATCGTATTTCTCTTCCTTTTCAGCGATTTTAATGAAGTAATTGCTATAAGTCTTTTCGAGATAACGCCAAAAATCGGCATTATCTCCATACAGAATGTAATTTATGAATTGAATATAGATTTTTATTTATATATTTAAATTCTACAGAAATACTTCATTATATTAAATATTAGAGGCGACAATATTTGAAAATATCGATATTTTCAATAATTTGATTTCATCCGATATTTTAATTAGTGCACAATAGCGAATATATCGTTTATCTGCGTTTTTCTTTTTAAATAATTTTTGAAATAGAACACGATGTTTTGGTGCATTATTTTTGAAGCAAATCATTGTTACATATGACACTAGATTGTTTAGTTTAAAATATACTGTTTTAAACTGATGTCGATTCTAAATAAATGTCGACGTAGTATAATTATTTGAGATTGCTTTATTAAAATGAAAATTTAGATAAATCTTAAATTATAAAGGTTTTGAGAATATTCATAACTTTTCCCGGATTAGAATTATTAAAATGTTTATTTTTTTATGTATTGAGTTTAAAAATTTTTTTTAGAACGCATTACTTGTATAATAAAAATATAAATTTACTATTGTAATTTAATTTTATATAGTTACGAAATTAAGGATTTCAAACACTCCCGAACTTTTTAATTAAAAAACCTCGAATTTTCTTACTGATATTGAATTTAATGTAGCATTTTTTACAATGTAAAAATCAATTGTAACTATAATGATAAATGTTAAACGTATCAATGGAACTTGTGGGATTAATTACAGTTACTAGTTAATTATTTTTTTAAAAGTATGGAATGTAGTCTTTAAAAAATAAAAACAAAGAATGAGCTAAATCACTATATATTTTTTCTTGATGAAAAATTATAAAACTTTTCTCCTATTAAGCTATTATCAAGTGAATATAAAAATGTATAAAGTTATAAACTCATAAAATGTAAAAAAATATCACGATTTACAAAAATTATCGAAATGATAAAACAGTATTTGTAAAATAGTAATTTTATGAATCACTTTATTAATTTTGTAAATTATATATCTTTTTTTATATTTTTATATATAATTTTTTTATATTCACTTAATAATAGCTTAACAGTTGAAAAGTTTCGTGATTTTTCATAAAGAAAGAAAAATTTCTAATTTTAGCTCCTTTTTTGTTGTTTACTTATTTTTTTCTTTTATAATTGATCCATCTATTATTTAATTAAAAAAAAAAATTAAAGCATAATATAAAATTTTCAGTCGTTAAATAGATATAATTTTCTTGATATTATTGTAGGAAAAGCAGAAAGGTCAATTGGATGTATCTTTGCTCACCAAAAAACTAGAAAATGTATTACGCGAACGACAAAAGGTTAGTTTTAGTAGCCGTCATTTGTTTTTACAGTATAATTCACGCTCGAAATATGTACAAGCGTACGCTGCATAACAAACAGTCGCAAAGGTTTTCGACTATTAGACAAGTGCGCCGTGAAAAAAACTTTGTGGGCCAAAAGAATATTTTTTTTCTGTTCTACAAACATAACTCATTATTAAAATTGTTTTTTACACACACACACACATACATATATATATAAAATGTTGATATATCAGAAGGTAGTGATTTTATGAATTATAAACAAAACAAAATCATAACACAGTTGAATCACTATAAAAGTTTTTTATTGCAAAGCTTTTCGACAGATACGCCATTATCAAGCATACACAAAAATTCTTACGTATAAATTACCTGAAATATTCATATAACGACTGCATTTTATATATTTTTATGTCTAACTTACGATATCGAAAGGGTTATATAACTGTTGAATAATAAACATTGAAGATGCAAAGTTCTTAATTAATAACCGCTGAAGAGGTATGGCCCCGGTATAATAACTTTGAGGGAGCGACTGACCACCCTGGATCCCAACCCCCCAAGTCGAAGCCAGCCTATGCTATTAGATCATCATTAAATAAATATGTAGAAATAAAACAAATCAAATAAACTCAGAGTACATATCTTATATTACTATGGAATCGGTTATTATAGGCGATGTAGCTTAGTTTTGCTTTCAGATGTTTTACCGGATCCATAGAAAACTGCGTAGGAGTGTTTATTAATATGTTTATTAATACGTAGTGGTTTTTAACGTAGTATCTTTTCCCACATAATAATGTGTTTAATAGATTTTGTAATGCAGTTTTATCATACAATTAGAACTATACAATCTGGTAAAATCAAATTTATATATAAATCATCAAGTATCGTCTCCGTATCGTTGTTAGACGACTACTTATCTATACATATTTTAGTTGTTCAGTGCAAGTAGCGTACAAGGCAATCATAATATGGTGTTAGCGCAGATAGACAACCACATCCGGGAGAACTTGTCGTAATAGCTTTGTTGTTACGACACAATGCAGTCCCGCGTGTTTTTGTATGCACTATATTATTATTATCGCGCATATGGTGTTGCGCGTGGAGGATTGCCATTGACTTCCATGATATATATATATATATATATATATATATATATATATATATATATATATATATATATTTAAATTAAAAAATTAAATTCATGTGTCTAATCTATTTCTATGTTATGAGTTGGAAAATTAAATATATATATATATCATTGATTTCAGGGATTTTTTTATTGCTGTTAGAATGAACTATATTTCGCGTTAATTATTTTATATGCATTGTTTTCAAGCAAATTTATTAATATGATTTTTTCTAATTTTTTTTTTTCATTTTTAAGAACGATGATGAAAAGTTGCCTTTTGATTATTGCAGCGCTGATGATATCTTGGGTAAGCGTAATAAATTCCTTGATATTAGTACATATTTTATTGATTGTTAATGAGATATGTGGATTAGTTTAAAAGCATTTAAATAAATTATATATTTTTTGTGGCGTCATGAACTCGAAATTCGTTCAATTACAATTCCGTAAAATGGTTAAGAAATAAGTATACTGTGTTATCTCTGTGTAGAAGAAAAAGAAGAGATTTATTTATGAATTATTTCGTACATAAAACTTGATATAACATTCATAACTCAGTACCGATAAAGCCTAAGCAACTAAATGACAAAGTTAACATAATCGTAAAGTAAATATGAAATATTTATTCACTGCAAGAAAAATAATGGGAAAAACCGGCACCATATCTCTATTTATAAATATATGTATATGACAAAACACAATCTTTTATTAATGAATAACTTTTTTTTTTGATGAATTAATTTAATTCTTGTGATTATATAGATCAGCACGTTTCTCGATCTATAAGAGATCAAACACCGAAAGGTTCTCCTAGTCCTATTCGTTCGAAATCGCCTGAAAATCGAAAAGTACCGACTCATTTGCCTATAAATAAGGTATTTATTTTTAAAATCCTTATTACTTTGTCGAAGTTGTTATAAAATTTTGTTTATTGCGTATTAAGGTTATTTTTAAAGTCGTATATTTAAAAGTTCCAATCTTGAAAGATTTGCAACAGTCTATCGTCTTGCGTGATTGATGGTTAACAGCTGTTCATTATTCTCTGGTACAATATGGGTGAATAATCGTGCGGATTTGACTAAATTTAAATAAGCGATTATAGCTATTAATAAATGTTGAATATTAGCAGAAATTTGTCAGTTTTATTTTAAATGCTGTTTCGCGTATAGTATATTAGTATTATTAAAAGGGCTAAAAATAATTTAATGAAATAAAAGTCATAAGGTAATTTTTGCGGCGGAGTAAATCGTTAGGTGCACCGAAAATCTTATTAATTGTACGTGCGAAGACTAAGAAAATAAAAATGATTCTTATAAAAAATTTAATATAAAACTTTCAGCTCATTTCAGATTTACATTCAAAATTGTGTTATATTTAAATCGAATTCAAATTGCACGTTTTAAAGTCGGGTCAACAACCTGAAATAGAATCTTGAGAGATTTAGTCGTAATGTTTGAGAATAATTCGAATTATTTTGAACAGAAAGTTCAGTGTAATAGTAGTTTTTATTAAAGTTATTAATTATAATTCGTTAAACTGGGATCTTGAGAACACATCTTTGCATTCGTAAGATAATTTGTAATTAATTTTATAAGAAGCGAATTATGTTTCAGTATTATTAGAAACGTTCTGTAAAATTTACAAGAAATTTATTGTTGAAAGCTATTTTACATTTATGTATTGTGTCAGTTATTATCATTTTAAAGCTTACAGAATATAAAACTTGATATATATTATATTTTTAAAATTATTTTCCTTTAATAAACACGAAGTGTAATATAAAATACCCGATTTTATATATGTACTTTCTACCAGTTTCTTGGCGATATTAAAGTAATAAAGGTACGCAATTTAAAGCGGCATGATATGGTAAACGTAATTTACTAATATGTAATCGGTTTACACGCACATACTGGTTGACGGGACCATGTAGTTCATCCCGTCTCCATTCTGGATATTAAGTACATTGGGCAGAGGACTACCACAAACACACACATTATTACTTTTATTATTTCCTTTTTGTTCATTTCACAGATACACTACACTTCTTATGCACATTTAGTTTTAAGTCCACCGAGTCCTCTGTCGCACTATATTATTGCACCTTATTTTTTTAAGCAATACATATCCCCCCACCGGCGAAATGTCCGGATTGGGGGCGGTCAAAATAAAAAAATAAAATCTATAAGTAAATTTGAAACATTTAAAACTTATTTGTTTGCAAGTTCGTTCCTGTTTCCGGTCCAAATCATCGTATATTACATCCGTATGCGGGAACTGGTCCGAATAAACGTAAAGATAAGGTATCGTAATCATTTTGTATTTCTTTTTCTTGCTTATAGCTTTTTTTTTTTTTTTTTTTTTTTTTTTTTTGGAAAACCAAATGCGAAATATTTACATTTTCATTTCTTCTTACAGGATGTGTGTTCAATGTTTTCTTCAGATTCTGGAAATGGAACTGATCTTGCTGAAGGATCTGAACATCAAAGGTATACTTTATCAAAGTGTAAATCGATGCCCGATTATTCCAGTACGGTAGATCCTGTTCAAACACCAGATATGTTTATACCAAGTACGTAATGATTGTTTTACAAATTATGAGTTCTACGAAAGTTATTTAAAAAATACTATATTTAAAAAATAACAAAAATAAAATCTACGTATCGTGTATGGGGAAATGATTTTAATTTAATTCATGAAAATTTTATAAAGTTTCAATATAGTTACGAGTTTATTTCGAATGAAATTATATTCAAAACTTCTTTCGCGTATTATAATAATTTTGCTTAAACGGTATTGATTATGTTGTAAAATTCATATTAAACTTTAACCAATAACGAATTAACAAATTACGAAAATTCTATGTTCGTGCGTTTATTATTAAATAAACTTAAAATATTAAAGGGACGTGTAGAAATAACAATAAATTATTGAAGTGAAATTGTAATATGCTAATCATTTAAATAAGTTATATTAAATTCGAAATGAACAAGATTATTTGGAAGGTGTGTATAAATTATTTGCGAAGATAATATTAAGGGGTGAATTTTATTTTGGAAAAAATTCACGGTATCGATAAAAGTTCATTGGGGATTATCGATGATTCCATATAAATAAGCTTTTAAGACTTGTCTTAAATATTGGATTTATAGTTTCAAGTCATTAATGATAATACAATCCCGGAAAGAGATCTAGAAAAGGGAATGCTCGTTTTTCTCAGCAGTTTTGGTAACGTAATATCAGTTGCATAAGAAATGTAATCTAGAAAACTGAAATATAAGGAATTCGCGCTGATAACATTGTCGATGTTTTGATTAATTAAGTATAGAATTATCAGTCACAACGAATGAAAATAAGCAATAAATATAGATAAATAAATATTACAATTATTATTTTTATAAAAATGTCGATGTAAACTTATTCATGTTTATCAGGTTTCTATTCACGTAATGTAAATAGAACTTGGAGTAGCAGCCGAAAAACATTGACAGACAGTGGAGTTAGCGTTATTTCTGGGAGCCATCATGAAATTCCGCCTTCGCAACAACCTCATCAATTCAAAGAAAAGTAAAACTTTATTTCAGTATTCCAATTATTATTGTATTTTTATATTTCCCCAACGTAATATATTTATATTTTTGTATATCTGCGATTTTGTATGCGGCTGCAAAAAGTGTTACACGTGTTTTTGTTTCATTACTTATACGAGTTGAATCCATTTATAAATTTTATGCAGATTGGTCGCTTCGTGGTTGAATGAAAGTGATCGAATTGTTAGCAACACAGGAGCTGCTAGTCAATCTGCATTGAGTGGAGAACGTGAATCAAATTCTTCTTCAAAACATAGAAAGTCCACCAGCGGTTCACACTCTTCTCGTAATAAAACTGGTAAGATAAACGTACAATTGAAAGTAATTAAGTTAAATATTTTTATTTTAAATTTATTGAATATATCGGCTCGTAAGCAATTTTGCACCGCTACTATGAAATGTATGTTCATCATTATTGGTGAAGTTCCGGTGCAGATTAACAATAAATTGGCTTATTAAGATGTTTGAAAGATTTAATAATTTATCAAAGGTCCGTTGCAAAAAAAAAAAAAAAAAAATATATTCTCGTATATAAGGTATTAACGATAATTATATATTTTCAAGTCGAATGCATTATTTTAAATATTGTTTTGTACAATAATATGATAAAAACATAATTATTTTGTATCATAAATATAATTTAAATAAAAAATTAAAGTAAAAATATATATATCGCGTAAATATAAAATTAAAATTGAGAAATGACGAAGTTCTGTTCTATATTTATTTATACACACAAAAGAAAAATAATAAATACTAAATGAGAATTAATAATAATTTGATGCATTCATTAAAATGTGTTTTGTTTCTATTTATGTATGTGTTTACATGTGTATGTATAGTTCGTTAAACAAAAAAACAATTACGCGAATATGTCTAAACGTTATTGTTAAATCATAGAGTTTTTGTAACAAAAAACAACAACGATACAATTGGTTTTAAAGCTACAGTTTGTCTAATAAAAATAAAATAATAAATATACTTATGATATCGATACATAATAAAGAATTATTTTCTCATTGGTTTGTTTTAATTTTTTAAAACAGAGACCAGATGGTATTACAAACTAATAATCAGAGTGATGTTAACTTAAATATTATACGAATAGATTATATTACAATATATTTATATAATAATTTCGTTTTTCTATTCGTCATAATTTTCATTTATTATTTGTCGGTATGCGAAACACATTGTTTTTTCTCGTAGTTAAGTTAGCTACTCTTTAAAGATTTATTATAGTAATTATAGTGGTTAATTATTTATACAACGCATCGTTTTTGAAGTTTTTTAGTATAATTTTTTCAACATAAAAACTCGATATTTATTTCGTATCGATTATGTATGCGTGTTTTTAAATTTATTTAAAATTGTAACAGCCTTATCATTGTGATTTAGAGGAAAATGATAAAGAGCATTTCACCAATCAGTTCTTCTGGACTTTTCTTCTTTTCCTGCTATAGCTCAATTCCTAATTACGTAGTTTTAGACTTGTTTAAAGTATTTTAATTATTTCGTTTTCATTTTCAACATTTTGTATTGTATTATTTTACACACAAAAAAATTATTTTCGATTACAATAGAAGTTTACGTTTTTATATACTCCGTTTGAATAACATATTTTATATACGCGACGATGTCGTTGGTGTTTATACAATTATTGAAATTTTTATACTAACGTGACAAATTTGTCAATTCGTCTTGCACTAAAGAAAAATTACCTTAATAGTCTCCACTTCTTCCCAAAAAGTAATAACAAACTCGATGATCATGGTTAATTGTTCTTTTCATGTTTCCCGTGGAATAATTTATTCGTTCAAAATAAATTAATTATCTGTAGCAACGGCTTGAATTTTCCATCCAAGAAAATACAATTTTTTAAAATCGTCTTTAAATTCGAAAATTATTAAAAATGTTTATATTCTTTTACGACGAGCCATCGATTATTTGTATCTTTCAAGGCGCTGGTGATCGTACAATGTCTGCTAGCGCGGCGAGTGCTCGAAATAATACGCTGCCGGCACAGCCATTTGTTGCCGATCCGTCGATGCCGCCACTTCCTCTTCCTCATACCGATACGCAACTAGAAGAAGCTCGTAGAAGACTGATAGAAGAACAACGCGATCAATGTAAACCGAGGTAAACGATTTAATTATTGTTTTTTCTTTTTTCGCTTCTTCTGTTCGAATTTGGTCATCCATGAACAGCGTGAAAGCGAGAAACATTTTCTTTCCAGTGCATTTCTTCATAGTTTCACTATGCTTTTTCATCGTCCATCCGGTTATACTACTTTTAGGTTCCTTTATCGATTAGTTAAATTTTATTCCGAAATTTTGTTATCAATCGTTGCATTATCTATTTGCATTTCATCGTGATACTTTTTCGTGGTTCAAGAACCACCTCGAGTTGGTTTATTATCAAATGAAATATTCGTTTTGTTGAATGAGCGTATAAAATGCATCATTTCCTCAAAACGTCAGATAGCTTTTCTACTTTCTCATGTTATTCTTTATTGGGTCCGTTTCTAAACATCTCTTCTTTTCTTGAGCGGAGAATTTTTCTTTCTTTCGCAATATTTCAATTTTTCCGGTGTCATTTAGCTCTTAAACATTCGGCTGCATATAAATACTCCGGTTTAATAACTGCATTGATCTTGGCATTTATTGAAAATTATTTTTCGTTGTACACGTTGCGAAGCCGTTTCTCATTTTCAACACCTCTCCAATCCGTTTTGCCGAATAACCTTTAAGTATCTGAAATTGGTTACTTTTTTGACTTTCCAGTAACGCGATCAATCTAAACCGAGGTAAACGATTTCTTTTTTTATATCGAGGTGCGTATTTGTTTATATTTTCTGATTCCGGTAATTTTTCCCACTCTCCTATAATCTTTTTTAAGACACAATTCAAGAATATTGGGGATAATCCATCTCTTTGCCTTACATCCGTTTTCAAAAGCTTCGGAGATTCAACCCATAAATTTGATCTTAACTTTAGTTTCTAATAGTTTTTGATTTATCGTGGTGGTTTTCATTTATTTATTTTATAATTTTTTTATTTATATAGGTCATGCGGGATGCAATTACTGATGGTTAAATGACTTGGACGATTTCATTTAATTTGTTTATGTGACTGCTGAAGCAAGAATCTTTGCTAGAGTATTTATTTTGAAAGATGAGCGAGATGTACATTTGGTACATGTTAAAAATAAATGGTGAATGAAGTCCACATGATTAGAAACGTAAAGTGCAGGTTTGCGGAAGGTGAAATTCTATGAAAGACGTAATCGTGATGTGTGACGGTTAATTATCGTAAAGCCATTCTAAGTAGTACTCTTCAGTGGCAGCTTAGTTGATGACATTATGTATGTTAAAGAGGTTTGTTGAAGAAATCAGTACTATTCCTGTTTGGATTTATATCGGAATAGTTTATAATTGAAATGTGTCTAGATAAATTTTACGCGTTTCGGCATTTTCGATTATATTCATTTTGTCTTTCCGATTTGTCAGGTATGGCCAGTCTAGACTTTCCGAGTCTCATATTCAACAACAACAGCCGCATTATCAGTATAATTCTAAAATGGATTCTGCGATTCAGAAGTCTGCAACAACGCCGACGTCGAAAAACAATAAATGTCATAACGGCGGTAACGGTAATAGCGGAGATCAATTGTCGACGACAACCACCGTAATATATAATTTCCGCGGCGAAGAAGTACCGTATAGGTCAACAGTTCCTGGTAATCCAATTACGTTGAAACAATTTAAAGAACACATACCGAGAAAAGGAAATTACAGGTACTTTACTTTTCTTTCGACGTTCTATAATGTCTTCTGTACTTTTACGAGGTATTACGAAAATTACATATTTTTGTAGACGATTTCATCAATATGTCCCGAAAGCTTGATACAAAACTCATCAGATGTTTATATATAGCAAAGGTATTGATAATTGAGAAGTGTAACGATTTTATTTAATGAAATACGGATTCAATTGTTAATTAATAATATATAGGGGGGGGGGCCCTAGAGAATACGGATGGTTTTGTTGTTTTTTGAATAGGTCAAAAACTAGACCAAAATTTTTGAATGAAATTTTATTTAAAAATAGGAAAACGAGATCACAATCAATTGTGTAAAATTTTCGAAAACTTTTCCGAGCATAGGTCGCTGAATTTTTGAAATTTCTCCAGAAAACCGAGTTTTCGGGTCTTTTCGTGAACGTGTTTATCCCCACAGAAATCGCGTAACTTTGAATTCTTTTCGAAGCTCTCTTTGTACTATCGTGATCGATTCATGCCGAAAATAACGTCCCACGCAAAACGCACACTCCTTCTCGTGGATGTCATGATAACTGAAACTGGACAAAAACGAATCTCTGACGTCTATAATAAATATGGAGCACGCGGTTTGCGTTGCAGTTACCAACTGCTCTGTTTAAAAAATAAAACCGTCCGTCTTTTATCGGTCACCCTATATAATTATCCGAACGAATTATACACGTTTGTTTCGTATAATGTATCGATAATTGACGTATTGACTTAATGTGATGAACTACTTTGTGTCTATTTTACATATAATATGATCTAATGTAATAATTTTATTCGTATAAAATTTTAACGTTTCACTAATGGGGTTAGGCAGCGTAGTGTATAAGATTATTTTAAAATAATGAATGAACACGATTACTATAGTCAAACTATTCTGCCCCACCATAATCTAATTTTTCTTTGCTATTCTCGACTCTACGTGCCGATGAGTTTAACGGTGTGTCTATTTGTCGTTTATGATCCAGCGTGCACTACATTCGTAGCAATTTTTCCCCTCTCATCGTATATCGCAGTTCTTCCATACGAAATTTTTATTGATTTTTATCGTCAATTATTATACTAATAGTAAAAAATATTGCGTGAAAAATGATGTGTTATTTATAACTACGAGCTGAATGTGTTATCTCGTTTACAATTTACACTATCGAGTCCGGTCAAATATTACGGCATTTCTCGCAAATTGTTCGAATTATTTTATTTATTCGTGTATAGGAAAGATTCGTCGTTGGATTTTTATTTATTTTTTTAGCGTGCTTTTATAAAAATTTACTAAAATTTTTTAAAATTCTAAGTCAAACACGAATATATATATATATCTACGTTACTATATTATTCATATTGATTAATATTGATTATGTAGTGTATCGTGAAATGAACATTCTAATAAAACGTTTTATTACATTTTGCGATGACTGTCGCTGTGATGTGAGCAGAAAGGACAAGTAATAAAGTGTATTTTAAACATTAAAACAACGTAGGCGGATTTCGTACAAAGCGTAATCTACATAAGGTGAATGGGGCGAAGTAGGTTAAACTGAATTTGTACATTATAGGAACCGAGGTATAAAACAGGTCGATGAGGTTGAATCAACTTATAATGCGTAACATATACGATTATTCCAAGAAAGTTTCCAATGTAGTTTATGCGCCGTTAATGATAACAGATCCATGGATGGTGTATAAAGTAACGAATAATCCAAGAGGTGGCGAGCAGATTTAGTATACTGATTGACAAGCAAGTATCATCTGATACCGGCGTGTCCAGATCACTCAATTTTGAGTTCACCATGTACAGAAACAATTACATTCCGAATACAATAATAATCAAGGAACTTTTCGCAGCCGAATTTTTTGCAATAAATTTAGAATAAATTCGTAAAAGCGCGAATTTTTTAATGATACCAAAGAGGGAATTACAAAAGTTGCGTGAACGTTTACATCGATCTATATGTATATATACAGAAAGGGCATTAGCAATGGTGGAACTGAAGACTTGGACGTTTCGAGGTAATCTAAGGCTAAATCAATAAGTAACGACGAAAGCTAGAAATAGAACAGTTAACTTAAAAGTTAGATAATGAAAATTCGAATAAATCGTTCTTGTTTCTCGATTTAGTTTTCAGTGTTAATTTTTTTTATATATTAATTGTAATATGTATTCGCATTAAACATTTCTATTTCCTGTATATGCGCTGTAGATATTTCTTTACCACTGCCTGCGAAGATTTAGAAATGAAACAAATAAAGGAAGAGATAACCGACGATAATCAGTTTTTACCGTTGTGGAAAGGAAGAGTTATGGCACACATCGAGACGATGGATTAGCATTGGCTTTTCACTTCGCCAACTTGGTTGAAGTGTGTCCTGTTTAACGTTAATGTAAATCTGATGTTAGTGACGTTGTATAAATTATATCGGATGACGCGACGACAGTGAACGATGATGTTTATTTACTTTTTGCAATCAGGCAATCTATCTTATATATATATATATTTTTTACGTTTACTTTTATTTATATATTAGTGTTAATATTATATATGCATTTGTGTATGCGTACGCGTGTATACGTACCGTCTCATTAAATGATAATTAAACACTTACTTATGTGTATATGTATGTGTATGATACATATATATGTGTAAGACTGATATTGCCTATGACGAGGATCAACAGCAATGTTTAACGCACTTAAGCGTCAACAAAAAAAAAAAAATTATAGCGATTAAGGAAAATTTCGAAAAACGTCTATTCACATATACACACACACTCACACCGTCATCCGTATGGATTATAATAAAATTATCGTTGTTGTAGTTTTTACACTTGTAAATACGTTCTTTCGTTGCTTACGTTCGGTTTTTTTCTTCATTTTTTTAAATTATGTTCTCGGCGTTTATGTAACAGTCTTTTACGTACTTATCTGTACAATTAAGTTTTCTGTGCCTTGTGTTCGTATTTTCGACGTGTACCGTTGTTACTACTTTTATTACTTATTTATACGTGTACGTTAATATAATTTAATGTAATCATAACTGCGTGAAAGATAATAAATTTTTAATTTAGCGGTAACATTTCGATTCATTTTATTATTTCATAAAATTAAGTACTAATGACTTTTCGTGACCTCAAAATATTATTAAAAAAAAAAAAAAAAAGTACAATCCTGTTTTATTTTATTTAAAACAGAGGCTAACTAATTTTTCGTCGAATATATAAAAAATGTATACGGAATATCATTTTATGGTACATAGTAGTTAAACCATCTTGACTGCAAAACAATTTATTAAAAATTTTGTCGTAAAGTAATTTAAAAAAAAAAAAACTAGAATTCACTGGAAAAACAACTGCGGATCATTGAGCAACGACACTGTAATTTATGGTAATATCCGTTATTAAAATTTGAATAAAAAAAAATGTTCACTTAACGTTTTTAGGAAATGTTATATAATTCTATGTCGCTCCGTACATAATCTGTTACTATATTTGCTACGATACATTATAGCCCTTTTTGTGTTTGAAAACTGAGATTTATACTTTTTTTTTTTTTTTTAAATAAATAATGTACTTTTGTCATTTTTTGTAAACACATCATATAAATTTTAGAAGTAGATTTCATCGATCAGATATAGAATGTTGCAATTTGAAATTCGTTATTTTTCTAAATGACGCAAGTATTGTTTGAAAAGATTGTTATTACCACTTGGTCGTATAAATGTATTTGTTAGTTGAACATACGTAAAGCGTGATAATTTAGAAAAACATTACATAAGGGGAACAAAACGTAAGAAATCTGAAAAACTTCGCAGAAATTTTAATAATTGATGTGAATAATTTTCTCTTATCTGGCAAAGGAGATTATGTATTATAAAGTTATTTCATTTTAATTACCGCTCAGTGTCACAATATATTTTACTTAGAAAAATATAGAAAATTACAATATACATTTTACCCAATATATTGTTACGTAATGAAAAGAACTGTTCGGCGTCCTGGAATTATATGCAACGTTAATTATTTTCATTCTGAATTTTATCACAAATCATTGAAAACGAAATATTTATTTTATTTTGTCAGGCTATTTTTAAGAATAGTTACTTATTTAATTTTTAATTTTCAAATTTTTCAATTTAAAAATATTAGCTTTTAAATCCTGTCTATAATAATGCATGTTCGCTTTATGTGTATTAATTTTTCTCATTCCTTTTTACTTATTTCTGAAGGAGTGGAAAAAATATCAATGGATTATAAATATAAAAGATTAACATTATACGAACACAAGGACCTATAATAATAGTCGAAGAGAACACGAATTGGAAATAATATGAAAACGAGTAAGGCAAGGAGTTGTTTATCCCTCGGATTTTTTCAAACTTAATGCCGTCTCCGTATTGCTGGTAGAAGATTACTTACCTATACATATTTTAGTTGTTCAGTGTAAGTAGCGTACGAGGCAATTATAATATGGCATTAGCGCAGATAGACATACACATCCGGGAGAACGGATTGTAATCGCTTTGTTGTCACGACACAATGCAGTTACGCGTGTTACTGTACTATATTATTACTAGCGTGCATATGGTTGGACTTTTTATATATATATATATATATATATATATATATATATATATATATGTATATAAAAATTTTAAAGAGGAACCTAACTGGTGCAATTCAGTGGCAGAATTAAGGACGTTGATGTTGCGTTTTGTTGATGGTATAGCAATTGTAAGAACTAACGAAAAGAACCCGAGGAATCGATAAAACAGCACTACAAAAAAGAAAAAGAAATAGTTGAACAGGAAAAACAACGAATGAAATAGTTTTCCAAAACATAACAATCTAGGAGCTTAATTCAAAAGTTAAAAAGAAGAAGGTTTAATTGGACAGTTCGCTATATCGACATAATCCAAGTTTCGTACAGCTAGTTGAAAGAAAAGTGGAAGGGAAGAGCCAATGAGAGGTAAAGAAACAGATACATTTTACAAATAATAAAGGACACTCTGGAACAACAAGTTATTCAAACTTAAGAAGTAAGGGCAAAACGAAGAAAATTGTAGTTTTTAAGTTCTGTTCAATACAATCGTTTGTCATAAAAATTGTCCACTATCTACGGACTGAGGAAATTAAGAAAGACTAAATTAGCGCTTGAAAAGTTCAGAAAAATTGTGCGACGGTTTTATTTTTTATAATTGACTATACAAGTTTGACAGCCGGAATTGATAATGAGAATTTAGTTATCGAGTGTAAATACTATGCTTTTAGCCACCACGAATTTGTTTTCACTATTTTTACAAATCTTTATTCAACGCAGCATCTACTAATATTGTAATCGTTTGATAATTAATTTTACGTACGTACATGACAAACAGCTTTCCTCTATATGCTTTCATTTGCTACATTGTTGTATAAGTATTTCAAAATTTTTATTTAATCATTTTTTTTTTATAGCTTCGAACATGATTAACTACAGAAAGTTCTCAAAAATAATTTCAATGTTCATAACGAAAATATTTAACCATACCGTGCATCATGTTACTAATAATGTTATATAAGTTTTGAAAATGTTGTTAATATGCAACTTTATGCATTACAGTTCTAAATTTGTAAGGAAATTTTTAACTGCAATCTTGTGTTTTTAACTATAGATTTTCTTATTATAATTCGCCTGTATACATATATTATATATATATATATATATATATATATATATATATATATATATATATATATATATATATATATATATATATAATGTTGATGTATTGGAGAGTAGTGATTTATGAATTTAACAAAACAAAATAAAATTGAAGATAATCACTAAAAAATTTTTTTATTACACGAATACGAAGCTTTTCGACTATTAAGTCATTTTCAAGCTTTTGTTAAAAATTTTTACAAATAAACTAAAGATATTACTAAAAAAACTTTATAAATATCGATACATTGAATAGCCAGATATAAAAAAAAAAAATTTTTTACAATAATATGTAGTTATAAAACCGATTTTAAAATTAATTCTTCATCAAAATTAATCATATTATTTAATAAATTATTACTACTTCTATGTTTTATAATTTGTAATTTTTCTAATAATTTTCTTTTTTTAAATTTATATTCTATGTGTAAAATTTTTATATTATCTGAAATGTTTTCTATAAAATGTTTTTCTTCTCTACAGTGCTTACCATAAAGTGACTTGTCATCATTTTCATTTTTGTATGAATTAAAGTGTTCTCTTAGTCTATAATTTATTTGACGTTCTGTTTCACCTATATAAAACTTATTACATGTTGAGCAATTTATTCTATATACTCCAGATTTTTGTAATACCATATAATCTTCTATTTTATTGTTGCAAATTGATTTAAATAATGTTTTATTATTATTTATTGCTATCATAATATTGTACTTTTTAAATATTTTTAAAAATTTGTATGTGTATTTTCCTATATATTTAATTGATCCTAAATATTTATCTTTTTCTTTTTTATGTTGTAAAGAACTATTATTTGGTTTGTTCCATAATTGATCTACTATATTCGGATTGTATTTATTTGCTATGGCAATTTGTTTAATAATATTCTTTTCTTTATTAAGTTTGTCTTTGTTGCAGTTTAAAATAATTTTGGCTCTATTACAATAATTTCTTAAACTAGCTACTTTATGTGATTTTGCATGAAAAGAATCGTTCGGAATTATTACATCAGTTAGTGTTTGTTTTCTGTATATATCAATATCTAATATATTATTGTTTATATTAATACTTAAGTCTAAAAAATTTATATTTTTATTACCTATTTCTACTGTAAATTTAATGTTTTTATTAAAGTTGTTTAATTCTATTATAAATTTATTTAATTCATAAGTTTCTAACTTGTTATTCCAAATAATTAAAATATCATCTACATATCTTCCCCAAAATTTAATATTATTTTTAAATATATTATTTTCTTGAGATATTATGTTCTCTAGTTTATTCATATATATTTCTGCTAAAATAGGTGATAATATGATTAATTTCGATGAAGAATTAATTTTAAAATCGGTTTTATAACTACATATTATTGTAAAAAATTTTTTTTTTTTTATATCTGGCTATTCAATGTATCGATATTTATAAAGTTTTTTTAGTAATATCTTCTTCTTCTTCTTTTTTCGTTGATAACCGTGCCGTGTACTGCTACTAAAGCCAGAGGCACGGGAGGAATTTATATTAACGGGTAGATTCTGGATAAATGAAGGAAGGCAAGGAGTCTAGATTCGGATGTAGGAGAATGCTGTAAAATATTTGGGAGAGAGTTTGGAAGGTTTGCGATTGTACGTTCGGAGGAATATAACGGACAGGTAGTAAGCAAGTGAGGAATAGTTAAAGGAATATTGCATGCGGTACATTTCGGTTGGTCACTATTAGTAAATAAGTGCTTGTGAGTAAGCAGTGTGTGGCCTGAGCGTACACGGCACAGGACTACTTCGTTTCTCCTGTTTGAGTTTTGACATGTAGTTGACTTTATCCAGTTGACGTTGTATTGCTGCAGGCTTGAAAATCCTTCGTTTGCTCTATCGGATAATTTAGATCGTATGGTGTGAAGGAAGTCCTTCGTTGGAATTGGTATAGCGGGAATAGGTGATATTAGACACGCTTCTATCTTTAGTTTATTTGTAAAAATTTTTAACAAAAGCTTGAAAATGACTTAATAGTCGAAAAGCTTCGTATTCGTGTAATAAAAAAATTTTTTAGTGATTATCTTCAATTTTATTTTGTTTTGTTAAAAAAAAAATAAATATATATATATATATATATATATATATATAAATGTATAAATTGTTTACTCGAGTAATTACGAACCGGATATCGTAAATTATAGATTATAATCAACCCAGGGAGCAGGATGGATTTCGATCAAGGTTTAGCACAAACGATCCCGTATTAACTATGAAAACATTAATACAGAATTGTATAGAGTGTAACTTGACATTTGTGGATTATAAATAAAGTTTTGGATACTGTTGAAATATGGGCAATATTAAAATCATACTATCTATACCCAGCAGTGGGTTAATATTGGCATGCCGTGATATGCACATTATATATCGCCCACATTTATGTATATGTTGTACATATTACATACACTTAATAAAAACCATTTTTTTTTATGTTTGTGTACTATTTAATGAATGATGTTACATGTATGTAATAGCATAATTTTTGGAGTACCCTAAGTATTACCGACTGTATAATTTTAGTTTTCAATACAGTATTATGTAATTAAAGTAATTTTTTCTAAAAAATAAAAAATTCATACACTATAGGGTTCAAAAAGGATTCGTAAAAAACTGTGTTGCATATGTATGTTCTAAATATTATATATATATATATATATATATATATATATGTGTGTGTGTGTGTGTGTGTGTGTGTGTATGTATCTAATAATTAGCAAAAATATCGAAAGGGACAAAACAGCGACAATATTCTCCATTTAGTTAAATTACAATAAAAATAAAGAAGGGAAACCCATCGTCTTGTTTATACATAGAAAAGATCAATTTTCTCAACTATCAAGTGTAGAATGATTTTATTTGAATTAGATATGCTGTTGTTAAGATTATTTCGGTATTAATTATATACATAATGCAATTTTTATAATATATTCGTATATATTTAACTGGTGTTGTTTCACGTAGGTATATTACTATTATCATTGCTTCTGGCATATTGAAAAAATTTAAAAGCTTCTTATAATGTACTTCTTTGTTTTTGCCGCAATGATTAATGATATTTTTGTATCAATTTCTTCGGTAGTGAGTAAGCTGACATATTGATAAATAATATACTTCGATCGAGTGGAATACTTTGTCGTGTGGTATTGGTAGAGTTCCCGTTAGTGGGACAAATTTAAAAATGAACGAAAGAAAGAAGCTGTATTGATGTCGTCAAATCAGCGTGATTGGCTGTTCTTGTGATATTATGTGAAAAATAAAATATTCCTCCGGTATACCGTAGAAAATAAAGATTATATCACCACTACAGTCATTCGATTGCGTGTTGATGACGTTCCCTTCGCAATGTGTGCGCGTCGTTTGAAAAAGTCGTATATCAAATGTGACAGCGATATAATAATGGTAACGAGAATGCAATCAGTCTTTTATACGTAAGAGCTTTTTATTTTCATTTTTTTTTCCGCATTGTATATTTCTTTCATGCCTGTTCGACTTGAAAAAGTCGATCGCCGTTGGCTATCATTTTTTTAATCTTTAATATCTTCATTATTGTTATTTTAACGAGATGAAGGCCTATATTTCATCCATTAACTTCGACATAACTTTTTAAGTTTAATTTTTTTAAAAATATGAAACTTTTAAAACTTTGGAAAAATATAAAAACGAATTCAAAATAACGACAATTTCCATCGTCAATATCAAATGTAACAAATATTTTATTATTTAAATTCGCAGCATTATTTTTGAGATTAGCGTTCTTTTATTAAACTTGAACATATATTAGTAACGTAAATTACAGTTCGTATATTTTATGTTCATGTTTTGATATTTTCAAAAAACTTATCCCCACAAGGGATTTCTTATGTATCGTAAAGAGTGGTTTATATTTTCTATTTTTGACTATACGATATAATGTAACTTTATATCAATGTTTTAAAATTTTTTATAACGTAAATAATTAATTGGTTTATAATTTTAAAAAGTGTGTAATGCAATGATTTTAAAAAATAAAACAACAAAAGAGTTTACTAACTTTATTACGAAAAATCAGTTTTTTGGATGTTAAGCCATTATCAAGTGAACATAAAAAACAAAATATAAAAATACACACAATTTATAAAAAATATAAAAAATACTATTTTAGATATACAATTTACAAAAATTAGCAAAGTGAAAAAATAGTATTTGTGAAACAATCTTAATTTTTAACATTTATTTGTTTTTACTTTATTAAGGCATTACTAAATCATTTTGTACTATTTGATCAGCATTTTGAATTATATTTCCACAATTTATAGCTAATTTCTCAATATCATTTTGATTTCAGTAACTTTTTATTGTTTTCCGTTACTCACATTTGATAAATAAACTTATGATATTTATTTTTTAATTTTGAGATTTTGTAAAAATATGAATATGGAACATGAGATCGATGAAGATATGTGAAACATTAGAAAACATAAAACTAGAAATGAAAAGGAACGAAGTAGAGATATTTGGAATATCAGATACCAGATGTGAGGATAATAATGATGTCTAGAGTAACGATTACCGAATGTTTAGTTCAGGATAGGAGAGTGGTGAAAAAATGGAGTCGGCATCATCTTAAACAGGAAGTGGGGTAATAAAGTTAAAACATACAGGTTAGTAACAGGATAATATTAACAATGATAGATACAAATGCGACAATTACGTCAATTTAGTCTATATGGCCACAAGTAAATATGAAGATGAGGAGGTGGAAGAAATATATGAACAATTAGATGAAACTCTAAAATAAATGAATCCAAGAGAAAACTTGATAATATTAGACGATCGAAATGCCGTAGTAGGAAAGGAAAAAGAAGTTGAACGGGTTGAAAGTTATCGTTTAGGCTTACGAAATAAAAGAGCAGAAAGATTGATAAACTTTTGTAAAGAATACAAAATTATAATCGGAATACAATTTTCAAACATTACTCAAGAGGATTACATACTTGTAATACAGCGGGATATAAAGAATGATAACAAATATATTACTCATTAGTGATGTTAATAATGGAAACATAGTTAAAGTTTAAAAAAAGTTAACAGAAAAACAAAGAACTGTATGAGATGGGATTTGAGAAAACTCAAGTTAGATCAGATAATGAAGAAATACCAGTAAGTAAAAGAAAAACTGAATAAACAAATGAGTAAGATAAACATCGACGAGAAATAGAATCTTTTTAAAAAAAGTAATAACAAATGATCAGATAAAACGTTAGGAAAAAAGTATCGCAAACCGTGGATTACAAATGAGGTGATCGCGTTAATGGAAAGATACAGGTAATTTTAGAAACAGAGAAGTAAAGAAAGCAAAAATATCATATAAGAAAATAGTTGCAAACGAATAGAAGAAAACATAAAAAAGGGTAATATAGAGAATGTATGTATGAACATACTTCAGTGATTTTAAAAACACAACTAATGGAATCGAATTCGAAACTAAAAAGATCACAATAGAAGATAATGAAATGGAAAAAAGAGATGAAAGAGATACATAGAAACATTGTCTGGGATTTATTTGACATACATTTCGAAAACATATTTAGATAACTGTTTAAGAAAAACTTTTAAATATGTAAATTTACTTACTCTTAAATAAATTAATTACACCTTTTTACAATTTTACCTTTTGTATGTTTACAAACATGAAATACATCGAAATTTCGCCAATGTAATGAAAGTGTGTGGTTATTTTTCAGTAGTGTCGAATATTTAATATTTCATTTGAAAAGTTATTTTATTTTAAAAATCGTTTAAAACTTATTTGATTAAAATAAGAACAAAATTATTAATTCCAAAAATTATTTTGTTAATAAATATCTTCAGCAGAGCTTTAAATTTTATTACGTTAGTTTAAAAATTATTCATAAATCACCATTAGGTATTTGTTATGTTCCACCATGGATCGTTGTTTGGTATCATGTTTCCCGCGTTGTGTTCCTCCATTCGTTGTCTTGTTCATTATTTGTTTTCGTTTTGATCGTTTGTAAAGTTATTGTTTTTATAGGTTTTAAATTTATTTATTATATTTTTTTTGTAAATTTATTACTTATTTTATTTATATTTAACTGTGTGAATATATATTTATCGAGTTTATGTGTTTATAAAGTAAGGTTATTAAATAAGTTGGTGAATTGGGACTTGTTCCAAATAAGGATGAAAATGTAACGAAATCTACGCTGAGAACACTTTCAGCACGGAACAGAGTGTTCGTGTAAGTTATTTTATATTATGTTACTCATTCGATTAAAAAATCACATTTTTATAATTTTGACATGGATTTATTTCTTTTGCGGAATGTAAAATTTTCTCGGTGACTTAAACTCGTCTGTTGGTCAATTAAGTTTGCTTCGACTAGTTATAAATATGATTAAAGAAAAAACTAGAGTAACACAATACCCGACTATGTTAGGTTAGAATCGGTTTGGTTTGTTTCGGCTAGTTAGAAGTAGAAATAAAGTGAAAAACAAAAATTGCGCAGTACCATTACCGACTTAATAATAAGGCCAGACTGCTTGAGATTGAGACGTCACATTGTAGTTCGTTGTCGAGAGTAGTCATAAATATTTCACTCAGTGTTTGTTTACTATTGTATCTTAGAGGCAATACGGTAATTCATTTAATCCGGAAATAGTTCTTAATGAAGAAGACTTCGATGAAGTTCAAAATATATTACCTGTTATTACTTATCTGCCAGGTTACTGTTGTTATGAAATATTAAAAAATGTTAAATGTCAAATATGCAAACAAAATATAGTAAATATTGAAGAAAATTACAATTTAATAAATAATATAAGCAGATGTGGTTTACTATTTCCTAAAGATAATTTTGTACATATAGGGTTAATTAGCTTTTTAATTTTTAATAAACTTATACAACACTATGAAAATGACTTTTTGAAAATTCATTATAAAAAAGAATATCGTTTTTAAATACTGGCAGGTACATGAATCAATAAATTATGAACTAAGTAATTGTGAAAATCATAAAAACGTAACTATTTTAAGAATGATTATAACAAGCGTAACAAATACATTAATGAAAAATTATTGTGGAAAATCAAACGACAAGTTGGGCAAAAATAAAAAACGTAAAATAGACGCATTAGCGAGTGATAAATAGAATTTTATTAATGTAATTTGATATAATTGATTAATAGTGATTTTTGCTTTGAAATTTCGTTTTCCGTTAAAAAAACCGAATCGGGTGCGATTGAGAGCTCAGTTCACGACTGGCAGCCCTGTTTAAACAAGAAGTCTCAGAAAATTATATTTAAATCGATAAATACTAAAAAAAATTAGTAATTTACCACACAAAACACGTTAAAATCCGGTTAACGCGTACTATGTAGTATGACTACTCTTGATTCGATAGAACAGCGTCGGTAATGGCAGTACCCGTTTTTTTAATGGTTTCCCATTGCACACTTGCGCAATAGTGCAAATGTATTTCATAATTTGAGAGTGCAAATGTGCAGGAAACTAGTGTACTTTTTAAATAACTGTATGTTAGTGTTGTATGACTGAAACAAAAGAAATGTACATGTAAATAAATAAAAAAATAAATGCATGTAGTAATTCACTGCAGTGTAACTTAATATACGAACCATAGTCTCTTAAGCCATCAAGAATGTGTGTGAAATGAGTTTGTAACTTAAAATAATATTAATATAACGACAATAAACGAGAAATATAATATATATAATCAAAATAAAATAAAAAGTTATACATATAGAATTTTTGTAAATTAAAACGAAATCTGATCAAAAATAAAACTATATAAAACACTTTAACATATACAATATATACAAATGGTTAAAAACATAATATTATATATGAATGTTTAAAACAAATAATTAAATAAAAATGAAATACTGAAATAATAAAGGCAACAAAGGTATTGAAAATAACATTAAAATCAATACCAAATAAAATGCTATGTACAAGTAATTTTGGAAAATTAGAAATATTAATAATAATAAAACAGCACAATTTAACTAGATATTAAGTTGAAAATATACAATATGCACAAAGAGTTATATGGAATAATATGTATTGTAAAAAATTAAATGAAAATTTAGAAAATATAACCCTTAAATTAGGTTGTAAAATATAACTATATATTAAGAGTTATCTATAAAAAACAGGACACCAGTGCAGCAGGTGAAAACCAACTGCAGGACAAATATACACCGCAAGATATAACGATTAATTTAATGCTATAGTTTTTTGTTTTAATTTTACGTTGTACAGGCAATTGTATACCACAATCAGCGGAGATAAATAGAAGTAGGAAAGATAAAAAAGGAGGGAAGGAAGGAAAAAGAGAGAAATGTATGGCGACTAACATTTCCAGTGAGATAAGTTAGTTTGAGGATGAGGTTAAAAAAGTATAACAAATCTATTGCATTTAAACTAGGTTCAGGGACGGATTAAAGGTTCACGAGGCCCGGGGCTAATATGCAAATGTGAGGCCCCCCCACCTTAGCAATAAAAATGTAATGTAAAAAGTTGCTTATATGAAAAATAAGGATAAGATTAAAATATCAACATTACTTTTATTAAATAGGTATAATATTATTACATTGATGTACAGACATATTCCAATTAAATTATACTTACAAAAATAATATATTTAATTAAACATTTTTTTCCTTGCTTTTTTTTTGGCGAAGTCATTAATTATGTCGGTAAAATCTAAAGATCTCAGTAAGTCTTTTTCAATGCACATGATCGTCAAAGCCGAAAGTCGATCTTCTAACATTAACGATCTGTACATGTTTTTTATTCTTTTTAATACAGAAAAAGATCGCTCGGACTCAGTATTGGCTATCGGAATAGTTACAAATAATCTGTAAGCAATAAAAATATTTGGAAAAATATCGGTAATTTTAGATTCCATCATCCAATTCATTACATTTAATGAATATAAAGTGTTATCATTGTGCTCGTAATTTGAAAAAAAGCCCATTTGTTGATTTTTTAATAACGGTATAAATTGCTCAAGCTCATTTAATAAATTTATTTCTAAATCTTTGGAATAGACGTCGACTAAATTTTTTGCTTTGAGACGAATTTCATTTTCATCCATAAATAGTAATTTTGTTAAAAAACCAAAAATATTTATTACATACTTATAGGCTTCATGCCTTTTTTCAAGTTCGGCAGATAATTTATCTATGATGACATAAAAAGTATGTACTCGAAATGCATCAGAACTACTTTGATTGACAACATGCTTTTCACCACTAGATAATTTTTTAGTTATTATTCTTTTTTTTGCCTGAGTGTAGTTTTGATTAATCAAGCAACTTAATTGCTTAGCTTCTATTTCTATTTCGCAAAATTTTTCTCGCAAGTTTTTAATATAATCTATTAAAGAAGTGAACATATTACACGCTATATCTAAATCTAAATCTACTTTTTGAAAATATTTGTTAACAATATTAAATTTGTTAAGGATTCGATTCCACAGTATCGCCATAAATGCATTTTCATATTTAACTATATTTTTTAATAAAGATTCTGCTTCATTTTGCGTGTCTAATTTTTGTTCCGTATCTTCCAGCAAAATGGTTAGTGCCTTATGAATACCATCAAAATTTTTTACATAGTCTCTTGAAGCATCTCCTCTAGCAGACCATCTTGTTGTTGATAAGCTTGAAAGTTTAGATTGCTCCATTGACAAAATATTCCATCGATGTGTTGATGCAGTAAAAAATGAATAAAGCCGCTGAAGAAGACCAAAAAAATTGATAGAATGTAGGCATTCATTTACACTGTTCTCACCTACCAAGTTGAGAGAATGTCCAACACAAGGAACATAAAAAGCTAAATTATTTTTTTCTTTTAACCAAGCTTGTAGGCCTGAATATTTGCCAGACATGTTTGCTGCGTTATCATATGTTTGTGCACGACAATCAGCAATATTTATGTTATTATTTTTTAATAATTCAAAAATTTCGCAACTCAGTGATTTTCCGGTGTGGCTTTTAATCGGCAAAAAACAAAAAAATCGTTCATAGATACTTCCATCCAAATAATAGCGGAAAATCACAGACAATTGATCTACGTGAGTAATGTCAGGCGTAGAATCAAGTACGAGACCCCAATATTTCGCCGCTTTTATCTCTCCTATTATATGGTTTGATATTCCTTCACCAATCGATGTAATAAACTCTTCGTAAATAGTTTTCGATAAATAAGAGACATTTCCTTTACCTTTATTTCCGTAGGTATCGATATGGTTTTTTAAAAAAGGGTCGAATTGACTTATCAATTCCAAAATTCCTAAAAAATTACCATTGCCAGGTGACCCTATTTTTTCATCAGTTCCACGTAATGCAAGACCTCTTTCAGCTAAATATATAATCACCGCAATCACTCTTTTCAAAACCTCGGTCCAATAATTAATTTCATTTCGCATTACACTTATCATCGCATTATCCACATGCGAATCTCTTTGTAAAAAATTAACCCAATCAATCATGCTTTTATTGTGTTCTCTACTGTTTTCGTGACTGCAAATAAATTCTTCTCCTTTTTTCCAATTTGAAAAACCTTTAACGAAAACGTTATCACAAACCACAGAGAACATTTTACAAGCGAAGCAATATATATTTCCTGTTGACTCGGAAAATATCAACCATTTTCTTTCGCATTTTTCTCCATTATTCAAGTTTCGCCAGTAATATTTTGAACTAAAATATCTATTCTGATTAGTATATTCACGCTTCGAAGATTCAAAAGAGGCATCTTTATTTTGAAAAAAAGAATAGTCTTTCATTGTATATTTTTTTCTGTCGTCATCCTTAAATTCGATAGGCCACAGTGCCGGATCCTTTAATACAATACCTAAAAACAATTGATTTGATAATATTCGGAATAAAATTTGATAAATAATACTTTTATTATTTTATACATAACATATTGTTTGTTTCTAATAAAAATAAATATTTTTTATTTTATGGCTTTGTATCATAACATAAATATTGCTTTTTCATATTACTGTTTTCATACATACATAAATAAAAAAACCCGAAATAATGCATAAATAAAAAAAATAAAAAAAGCGGCGTTCCGCATTCAAAGACCCAAAATATCGCTAAAACAGCATACAATGTAAACTAAGCTTTTTAATAATCAATAGGTACGTTGATCCGCACAACATATTTACCAAACAAAATTCCCAATACTAATCATAAAAATACTGGAGAGAATAGTTTTTTTTTAATAAATACCTGTAGTATCTCTTTTGTCATTCGAGCTAGATGAATCAACATTTGCATGTGTTTCAATAGTTTCGTCCGGTTGCAGATTGTTTTTATAATTATCGCTATTAATCGGAATATCACATAAAACTTCTTTATCGCCACTTGTGATCGATTGATCTTTTTCAATGTTGTCTGTATCGCGAATTTCGTTTTCAATTAATTTTTCACTATTTTTTTTAGATTCTGTTGGAAAAAAACTTGTTAATCTCGGTAATTTATTTACAAACTCTTCTCTTTCTGCTACTTTTCTTCTTTTTTGCGCTCCGCTTTCAAATTTTCGAGACATTTCAAAAATATACCACTGAATAAATATCTAAACTACACAAAA